>OZ037747.1:11625625-12885625 GCA_964035475.1 Salix caprea | reverse complement strand
TTGGGGAGCAAGGGTCCTAGGTTCACATGGCGAGGGGGTGTTAGAAATGGATATGGTAGGGTGTATGAAAGGCTGGACAGGTGCTTTGGCAATGCTCAATGGAGACAGTCATACCAGGATGCAAATGTGATAGTTCTCCCTCGAGTAAAGTCAAATCATCATCCTATCCTTGTAGAATTGGAAGAGTAGAGAGGCAGAGTTCAAGGAGTAGAAAGACCATTTTGATTTGAGGCAGCCTGGTTGCAACACAGCGAGTTTGCAGATTTCTTAAGAAAAGGATGGGAGACAGGAATAGAGGCTACAAAGGCTTTGGAGAGGTTGACATCTAAGCTAAAAGTATGGAATAGGGATATATATGGAAACATTTTTAAGAGGAAAATGAGAGTTTTGGCTATACTGCGAGGAGTCCAGAAAGCTATAGCAGGTCAAGGAAACCCATTTTTGTACCAATTAGAAGAGGCCTTATCAACGGAATATCGTCAGATTCTGCATCAGGAGGAAATTCATTGGTACCAAAAATCACGATGCCAGTGGATTTCGTTTGGAGATAGGAAAACATCCTATTTTCATACAAAAACTATTATTAGAAGACAAAGGAACAAAATAAAGGCTTTGAAGAATGAGCAGAATGTCTGGGTTTGAGAGGAGGATCAGTTAAAGAACATGGCAAGAGACTTTTTTCAGAAATTATTTCGGCATGAGCAAGAGGAGGTGCAAGAGAGGGGAAGTTTAGAAGGTAGATTCCTGGTTATTGATCTCAGCCACATGGAGCAGGTGGTGATCCCAGTCCTAGATGAAGAAGCTATATTCGGGATGAAGCCTTATAAGGCCCCGGGGCCGGATGGGTATCAACCAATATTCTATCAATCTTAGTGATAAGTGGTTGGCCAATCTGTTTGCAGGTATATTAGGGATGTGTTCATAGACAATATGGACATATCTCAAATAAACCATTCCTATGTGATCCTGATTCCAAAGATTCAAATGCCAGAATACCTTCACCAATTTCGGCCAATTGGTCTATGCAATGTGATTTTCAAAGTAGTGACTAAGGTGATAGTTGGGAGGCTGAAAAAATTGATGCCGAAACTGATTAGTGAAGTTCAGAGTAGTTTCGTTCCAGGAAGACACATTACTAATAATATTATTGTTGCCCAGGAAATTATCCATTCAATACGGAAAATGAAAGGGAAAAAGGGTTTTATGACCATCAAAGTTGATCTTGAGAAGGCATATGATCGCCTAAGCTGGAGTTTTATTCGAGATACTTTAATTGCAACTCATATTCCTTGTGAGTTGATACAAATCATCGTGAAATGTATTGAATCTACTTCACTTAGTGTCATGTGGAATGGAGGTGCAACTCCGAAATTTAGTCCCAGCAGAGGTATAAGACAAGGGGACCCTTTATCTCCGTATATTTTTGTTCTTTGTTTAGAGCGATTATCACAGTTAATAAATCAGAGTGTGGAGGATAATAGATGGAAAGTCTTCAGTGTGCGTAGGAATGGATTGAAGGTTTCTCATTTGTGCTTTGCGGATGAAATGTTGTTGTTTACAGAGGCCAGTATGACACAGCTAGAGAGAGTTTCTCAATGTCTTAATATGTTTTGCTCATTCGGGGCAGAGAGTCAGTGTTCGTGTGTCATCCATCATCTCACTTTCATCACGGTGAGACGATGCCATGGATAAATTCTTCAAGTTTTTGTTTTTATTTGTGAGCAATATTATTTATCCATGAGCTTGTTTTGCTGACCATCCTTCTATGAAGGGCCATTTAAATTCATATTGTATTTTGAGAGCAAATGATCTTGATGAGATATATTCAACTTTGAATGGCTCTTGTGATTCACTTCATTTATTTGTTGTGATTCCTTTAGTGTTGTTGAATTTTTCTTTCTGATATTTTTCTTATAGTTTATACTAGTGAAATTTTCATCACTACGTTGCAGACCGAGTAAACAATTTTTATAACTGTTAAGATTAAAATAATTAATAAGATTTGTCAGTTCAAAATAAAATATAATATTTATACATGCAAAGTTTGATATAATGAAACAGATCAACATACCCAATTATAACAACAACAACATCGAAGTCTTAACATCTAAAATTATAACTACTATTACTGCCAAAACAATTCAAATTATTAAATTACCCTGAGAAAAAAAACTCAAAAATATTAACAAAAGAGTAAGTAAAGATAAAACCTAAAACTATTATTATTATTATTATTATTATTATTATTATTATTATTATTATTATTATTATTATTATTATTATTATTATTGCTGCGTTAATAATGAAAAAAACAAAATTAAATCAAAGACTAAAAAAATCCAAAAACTTTAACAAAAGAGAAAACAAAAAACTAAATAAATGATAAAAAAATATTAGCGGAGAAAAAATCACTTAACTTGAAAATAATAATAAAAACTAAAAGAAAAAAAGGGAAAAAAACAGATATATCAATTTTCAAATTATCACAAACACAAACTAAAATTTAGGAACTAATAAAAAAACTACATTGCGGGCCGAGTAAACAATTTTTATAACTATTGAGATTAAAAAAATTAATAGGATTTGTCATTCAAAATAAAATATAATATATATACATGAACAGTTTGATATAATAAAATAGATCAACACACCTTATTATAACAACAATAACATCAAAGTCTTAACATCTAAAATTATCACTATTATTATTGTCAAAACAATAAAAATTATTAAATTACTCCGAGAAAAAAAAAATCAAAAAAATTAACAAAAGAGTAAGTAAGAACAAAAACTGAAATTATTATTATTATTGTGCTAATAATGAAAAAAAATTAAATTAAATTAAAGACTAAAAATAGCTTAAAAACTTTAACAAAAGAACAAACAAAAAAACAAAATTAATGATAAAACAAAATTAAAAATTATTAGCTGAGAAAAAACCACTTGACTTGAAAATAAAAAAAAAACTAATAAAAAAACTAAAAGAAAGAACAAAGAGAAAAAAAAACAAAAATATTAATTTTCAAATATCATAAACACAAACTAAAATTTAAGAACTAAATTTTTCAAAAAAGTATCACCTCAATAAATAAGAAAATAATAAAAATTAAAAACTAGAGCTAAGAGCACACATATATAAACATGGACAAAAATAGAGACTATTTCAGAAATATAAAAAAAATAAAGGAATTAAAATAAAAAATTAAAAGCATAAGGGCCAAAATTATATATATATATATATATATATTATCAATTTTAATCAAAGGAAAAAATTGAAAAAATCAAAACCTCTGTACCGATTATATTAGGAGATTTAAAGTCAATCCGGAAATTAAAAGAATGAGGACTGAATTGAAACCTTAAAATATATTCAATTTCAATCAAAGGACTCAATTGAAACAAATCAAAAAGTATATAACTGAAATCAAAACCATGCAAAACAATTCAAAGTTTAGGGACTGAATTGAAAAAAACAATAAAACCGGAGCTTGCCTTGGACTTTTGCATCCAGGAGAGAGAAAAGGGGAAACAAATTTCAACCGACCACCGGCGCCAGACTGGACACCTTGGGCTACGACGCGCCACACCATGAGGTAGAGGACACGGTGGTGCATTGGGGGGAGACGCCGGATGGGCATTTTCAGACACTGGAAGAAGCCTCACGCGCTGCCCAAAGCGGGCGTGAGCCCGAACACCATCGGTCGTGTGTGAAACATGCGCGCTTAATTTTGGGCAGATAATAATAAAAATGATTAATTACAGAAATACCCCTACAGTTTGTCTTATTGAAGGACAAATTAGTATTTAGCTATTTTAAAAAAATAGAAAATCCTCATGGTACCTCTCCTGGCTAGATTTTTTTTCTTATATAGGGGTAGAGTAGTATTTAGCTATTTTAAAAAATTATAAAAATCCCGTGAAGCCCCTCCCTGTTACACCTGTTTGTTTTTATCTTTGTCGAGAAACATAAATATTATTTCACTCAATAAATAAGGATAAAATAAACAATACACCAGCTAGACCCAACCCAAGACCGGAGTCATAAATTGAGCAAGTCAACTCACAAGACCACAAGCTAATAGGGATTATAAGGTTTCATCATTAACCAATTCTCATTCGTCTTGGTTTTGATCTAATTACTACATCGTCTTGTATAATGGGCATGTCCCTTTGAAATTACTGGTTTGGGATGTCCTTTCTTGCGAATCGAGCATCTGAAGGGCCAAATACTGCCACTTCCATCTACAGCTTGAAAATCGACAGCATGGCCACCATTAAAAGATGGAAGAGAGCTGAGAAACCCAGTCGGCACTGAGTATCTCTTTTTAATATTAGTCTCCCTGAGTACCTTTGAGGATCTCGCCATTTATCAATACCAAGTGACCACCGAAAATCACTTGAGAGGATGTGTGCTAACTTCGTTATTTATTAGAAAAGAAGCTAAAAGAGATCGTTAAAATGCTGTTCACCTACACTCATTGTCACTATGGAGTGAATGTTTGCTTTGCTGCTTCGCACCTATATAAACTCGGTTTTGTTTCCCGTTTATGCACAGTGATATAAATTCGTACGTATTGCATTAAAAACAAATAGAAGAAAAAGAATTAAAGAATTGAACCAATTAATTAATTGCCTAAATTACAAAAAGAAATTGAATATTTTATGTGGCAAAACTTGGAAAGAGGTAAAGCAAGGACGTCTTCTTTCTAGGCCATGTTGCATTCCGGAGGTAGACCTTGGGGAAATCTGTTGGTATCTTTGCAGTAATTGTATACCATGTAATTCTTCTGGACCCATTTCAACCTCTCTTGCCTTGTCGAGTCAAGCTCCTCCGAGAACCAAGCATTCGCGGCGGCGGCAGGTGGAGAAGTGTTCGTGCCACAAGAAGATGCCCCGTTAGACAGAACACAAGCTTCGGCGTTGAATTTTCTGTAAGAAGCGGTGAACGGAGCTTGGGTCCAGTCCGTCTTGACCAAGCCACCTCTTGTAGCCCAGTCATCGGCATTCCATAGACTCGAGTAAATCCTCATCGGCTGGTTTTTGGGAAAGGGAACCCCCATGGACTCCAAGTTCTTGAACTCTCGAATTGGAGTGCCGTCCACAGAGAAGCTGGAACACAAAACGACGTGTCAAGCATGTTAGCAAAATCAGAAACACAGCACGTATCGATGCTGTAAATGGAGCTGGATTGAAGATTGATGCTTACACAATGCGCTGTGGATTCCAAAGAATGGAATACGTGTGGAAATCAGCAGTCGGGTCAAACCAGAGATAGAACTGCTGCTCCCTGTTGCCTTTTCCCTGGCTAAACACATTAGTGTGGAGGATGTAAGGATCACCGCTCAAATTCCCCAAGAACTCAAAATCTATCTCGTCCCACGCAGACCCTTTTGATGATAGCTGCAAATTCATTTCGAAAAAAACACATTCAGTGTTAGCTATGTATAATGATTGTTTTTGTTGAACTTTGTTTGTTGATTGTGCTTGTTGTGTGGTTTGATTGCAGGTTGATATGCTGGAAATTAGGAAGAACAAGCTTTATGAGCTGGAGAGAAAAGAGTTGCAGAGTAAGTGTTCTGCTTTGTATTTTTGGTAGTGCTTACAATGTGCTTGACAGATTGCCTATTTATACACTTAGGCTTCACACACGTTTTACATGTTGGTATTCAATTGTAACAACTTGTAACTGACTAACTAACTACTTAAAAGAACCCAATGCATCACTTAATGCATGTTCAACACACACACGTAATGCATGTTTTGGTGTTTATATGAATTGGCTTCTTCCTCTTCTTCACTGCCAGTTGTCACTGCCAGTTGTCACTGCCAGTTGTCATGCATATATCTGTTTATTCAGTCCACGTGAGCAGCTTATAGATTAACATCCCCTCCTAAGCTGCTTACTGGTTAATCACCAAGTTTCAACCGTAATCTAGGTTTGTCTTGAACATCCATTTGACTGGTTTGTCAGCAGGCCTATTCACCAATTCTTCTTTCTGGGCACATATAGATTCCAAATCTGCTAGCATAGTATTAACCTGCTGTGTCAGAATCTCTGCTCTAAATGATTCGTTCTGATTTTCCTCAAGTTTCTTTGTGAAAGCAGAAGGTTCATCTCCTCTCTCTCTTGACATCATCTTAAGTTCCAAAATCTGGGCTTCATCCAGAAAATCGAGTTCTTCTTGCAAGATTTTCGTTTCTTGACAGCTTTGCCTCTTCTCCTCTGCTAACTTTGAAATCGAAGACTTAGTCTCGCTTGGCTTTGATTCAGCCACGTGCAATATTGATTTCATCTCATCAATATCGCTGGCCAACTTCGGATCCACTGCATTCGCTGTAATGATTTCCTTATTCAGTGAATTGGACTCCATATCCTGTGCTAGCTTTGAATGCTCATTGCTAACAGCATCCTTATCTTGCTTCAACTCGTCGTCCTGTGCCAGCTTTAACTCCTTCTTACTGAAAATGTCAATAACTGGTACCCGATTTGAGTCATTTGACAGCTTAGACTCCTGATCATGAATCACATCCCTCTCTGGCTTCAACTCTACATCCTCATCTGTATTGGACTCCTCACTTATGCCTTCTTCTATGTCATTAGGGGAAACCTTGTCCTTTATACTTGCTACATGACAAGCATAAAATGAATTTGCAATGAACACTTCTTCCTCCTCTTGTGCACAATTTGCCATTTGCTTGTAATCTTTGCAATCATTTGTGTTGTGTCCAAATTGATTGCATTTACTGCATCTTGCCTTGCCTTTGTATCTACAAATACCGAAATGGTATTTATAACATACTTGACATTGTGGCTTCACTATACCTTGACTGCTGCTGCCTTGTATGTTCTGTGTATTGTAGGAATTGTTGTTGTTAATTCCAGCTCTATGGTTCCAGCTTGTGCTATGATTATTATGCATATTTCTCCCTTGGTTCCAGATTGAGTGACTTTGAACTTGTCTCTGCCACTTTGGATTAAATTTTCCATTTGAAAAACTGTTTGCAGGTCCTTGGTTATAACCAACCTTAAGGCTGCTGAATGCATTTTCAGTTCCTCTTTGTTCCTCCCTCTCATCATGCATATCTTCTCTCTTGTCAAACACTTTGACAGAGGCTATAACCTCTTCCGCCCTCAGCACATCAAGGTCCCTTGTCTCTTCAATGATAGAGACTATGGACTTGTATCTCCTATTCAAACTCATTAGGAGTTTCTGCACAATCCTTATCTCAGGTACATCTTCTCCTAGAGATTTCAGACTGTTTATAGCATCAAAAAACTTGGCTAGGTAATGATCCAAGCTCTCATTTTCTCCCATTCTCATGTACTCAAACTCACCTCTCACAGCTTGTAACTTCACTGCCCTTACTCTTTTATCTCCTCTATACTCTCTCTTCAGCACATTCCATGCTCCTTGTGCTGATTTTTCATTTCTGATTCTCGGAAAAAGATCATCTGAAAGTGCTCCTTGGATGAGGCTCAATGCCTTGGCATTTTTGATTTTGTTTTCTCTTGTGGCAGCATGCTTCTCTTCTGGAGTTGATTCAGCCTCACTTCCTTCTCCTGTAGAGTCACTTTCTGCTCCAGGATTTTGTTGAAGCTGAGGTAATCCTTCTACTATATCCCATAGATCGTATGCTATGAGTATAGTCTCCATTTTTACTGACCAAAAGTCATAGTTGCTGCCATTAAACTGTGGTGTTCTCAAGTCTGATGATCCAGCCATGCTGAGATTTTTTCTTCTTCTTTTGATTGAATCTTGTTCACAGATTTTTTTACTCCCTTCCTTGTTGATCAAACCAGCTCTGATACCATGTTGAACTTTGTTTGTTGATTGTGCTTGTTGTGTGGTTTGATTGCAGGTTGATATGCTGGAAATTAGGAAGAACAAGCTTTATGAGCTGGAGAGAAAAGAGTTGCAGAGTAAGTGTTCTGCTTTGTATTTTTGGTAGTGCTTACAATGTGCTTGACAGATTGCCTATTTATACACTTAGGCTTCACACACGTTTTACATGTTGGTATTCAATTGTAACAACTTGTAACTGACTAACTAACTACTTAAAAGAACCCAATGCATCACTTAATGCATGTTCAACACACACACGTAATGCATGTTTTGGTGTTTATATGAATTGGCTTCTTCCTCTTCTTCACTGCCAGTTGTCACTGCCAGTTGTCACTGCCAGTTGTCATGCATATATCTGTTTATTCAGTCCACGTGAGCAGCTTATAGATTAACAGTTTTGTGCCCTGTTTGAGGCAGGCGATCGAGTTCACTCACATAATAAGCAGTGACAGTGCCGGCGGAGTTGCCAGGGACAAGCTTGAGTTGCATGTCAATCTTTCCAAACAGATACTCGTTCCTGGATTGAAATCCAGAGCCAGAGGCGCTGTCAAGGTTGAGAGTGAGAAGATCGCCATTGTTGAGGATCTTGGCACGACCATCTCCCCAGGTAATATCAAAATCG
Organism: Salix caprea; assembly: GCA_964035475.1. Classification (NCBI taxonomy): domain Eukaryota; kingdom Viridiplantae; phylum Streptophyta; class Magnoliopsida; order Malpighiales; family Salicaceae; genus Salix; species Salix caprea. Next base: position 12,877,159 of record OZ037747.1, on the reverse strand, counting down.
TTGTGCAAGTTGCTCGCCGATGCAGCCGCCAGAGAGGCCACGAGAAGAGCTAGAAGGGGCCCAAGCACAGTATTCAAAGAAGCCATCTGCTGCTATCACGAAACGATTGATTTCACAGATGATAGATATATGAGTAAAGTCTTGCGAGATCAGAGATGGGATTGTGAAGGACATATCTTGGTCGGTATTTATACTCGAGGAGATGGAAGTCCGAGACAGGCACAGGATGTTTCGTAGGCTCAGCTTAGCTGTAGACAGTGTGTTTGGGTAGGAAAAGTGAAAAGAGATTTGCTGTAGAAAAGAGCCAGCCAATGAATCATTGCACGCGTTTTGGCCTCGGCACCGACGGATACCTGCGAGCATCGGAGCAAATATCAAGTTTCTCAATTTCGTTTCCATTGATATATTTTTTTAATTAAAATGATTTTTTTTTATTTTGAAGTATTTTAATGCTTTGTTTCGGGGTTTTATATATATTAATTCAATAAAAAAAATTTAGTTCAAATCCAAAAATAAAATTATTTAGAATTGTAAAATTTAAATTTCAAATATATGTAAGAAAATAAGAGTTGAACTGATATAACTTGACCGATTTGATGAATTCAAAGATATCATGAAAAATTGATAAAAATATAATTTAATTAAAAAGATAAAATTGATATCTTAAAAAAATTATTGAAATAACGATGTATTGAATTAACCTGGGACAACCTAGATTAACCTTTCAAATATGTGATTTGTCTTATAGGACCATGATCATCTTAAATAAAAGAAATTAAATCAAATTATAAAATTTAATTGGTAATAAACTTTGTGGAGTAATAAAATTAAAAAAAATTAATCTAAAAAAATAAAATAAAATATGAAAGATTTGCTGAAGAAGACTCAACGTAAAAGAGCCAGCCAATGAATCAGTGCACGCGTTTTGGCCTTGGCACCGACGGATACCTCCGCTTTTCCATTAGATATATTGAAGCAAACAGCACAAGGCTCCACACCTGACCCATATTTGTAGTGGATCGAAACATTCCATTTGTTCTTTCATTCACAAAACTAATGCCAAACATAAAATAATGGAATAAAAATAAAGTCGTCTCATGACCAAATAAATAAATAAATAAATAAATTAGTACTTCAATGTATAACTACAGGAAAAATGCTGCAGGAAAATCCATCAACTAAAAATTCCAAGGATGACCAAGGTTTTTTTATATGGTTTTAAACTTTATTTTGATCAATTTAATTTAATTTAAATGAAACATGACTTTAATTTTTAGTACTAAGATATAATTAAAAAACAAGAACCAAACAAAGAAAAAAAAACTAGATTAATTTTCAAAAAATAGTTTGAAAAAGTTATATTTAATTCTAATATCTATGTTGACTCTTTATAAGACTTTTCTTTTTAGCTTTTGAAATTTTCATTTTGATTTTGTTTTTAGTTTCTAGATTTAAAAGATATTTGTTGGCAAACGATAAAAAAAGAAGTTGTGTGGGCTTGGCCTCGTAGGCCCAAGCACCTGATTATTTTTATGGGCGAAGAATGCTAGTTTTCCTAGCCGGGCTTTATTAATTGAGTTTATTATAGATGTATTTGTTTTTTTTAAATTAATTCCATTGAAATGAATAAATTTTCAATATTTTGTCTGAAAAATCATTGAGAATTATTATGATTATAATTTTTATTTTCTCTTGAATTCATCAGTTCTTTTTTTTTTTTTTGTAATTTCAAGCATAAAATTCTATATTTATTACCTATGTCCACGTTAAGGAAAAAAATTGATGGAATCATAATTGCATCAAGAATATTTCTGGAGTTGAGGGGCCTAATCAATTAAATAACAAAAAGAGAGACCACATTAAAAATATCAGGAGTATAAGAATTTAATTAGTACATGATTAATCCATTGTCTAATTCTAGATAAGTGTTAAAATCATTAATTATCTCTTAATTGATCCACAATGACATTGATTTAAAATGTTGTTGAGTTTTAGCATATCCTACCAAACTCTTTTATTATCTATTGCCTAGAAAAAACTCTATAATAAACTAAACAGCCTATACGATAATTTAAGTTAGATTTATTTTCACTTCATCCCATTTTTTGAAGATATTTCTTTTTTTCATGCTGTGACCTGATTAATTTTTACCCTTGTTTGCTCACTTTTTTTTCCCTTCCTATTTTGTTTTAAAATAAAAAAAATACAAAGATTCCCATGTAAACATATTCTTGATGCAATTCGGCTAATTCTTATGTCTGTTTGAGAGTGTGGTTGAAGTTGTTTATTAAAGAAATTTTCGTTCATAAATGCATCAAAATAAAGTTTTTTTTTTAAATCACATTAGGACATGAAAATAATTTAAAAACACAAAAAAAAATAATTTAAAATAAAAAAATTTCAAAAGTGTTTGAAACACAGTGACAAACACGTTTTTGGTCATTACATGGTTTTGACATTTTCGTTTAACATTTTTGTGTTTGAAATTTTTCAAAGTTTGGAATGTTATTTTTTTTTAAGAATAAGTGGAAGAACAAATTTAACGATGATATATATTTTTATTTAGAGTATTTTTTTTTGTCTCTATCTAGTTAATTCATGTAATATTGTGGAGTAATTTGGACAGCTAAGATTTATTTATTTTTAAGACTGGATTTATTTTAGTTAGGTTTTTGTCAGCCTTTAAAAAATAATACTACTGTAATAAAAAATAACTTAATAGTTTTAATAATTTTATACGGAGCTTGTCCTTTTTAGAGATGGTTCAGCTTAGACGACCTGCCAGTTAGGTTTTTGTCAGCCTTTAAAAAATAATACTACTGTAATAAAAAATAACTTAATAGTTTTAATAATTTTATACGGAGCTTGTCCTTTTTAGAGATGGTTCAGCTTAGACGACCTGCCTTGATTATGTTAATTATCTTGTATTTCTTTTTTCGTAGATCAGTTCTTGAAAATTAAAAAACCTTTATTTTATATATATATATATATATATATATATATATATATATATAAAACAATCAAGTTGGTCCTGTTATCGGATTCAAGTGCTGTTTGTTCAACCCGTATTGTACGCTTGCTTCTGTTCAATAATGTTATCTCTGATTTATCCGAAGAAAGTTGGATAACAACTATCTTACTTGGAATAATTATAAGGAATTTGGTTGCTAATGTAACTGTTGAAATTCAATTCTGCAGAGAGAATTTAGCGGGTTCTGAAAGAGTTTCTCTCCTGCTGATATTGGAACGAACAGCTATTTTTCAGAGCAACACCTGTAAACACACACACACACAGAAATATATATATATATATATATATATATATTACCTAACATATAAAAGGCGTAGCCTTTCAACTGTGCAATCCACTGTGCCTTCTCTCTAAATTCACTGTGGATTGCGACAATGTGCGGGCGAAAATGGCCCTCGGGCGCGCGGCAAAGCAGGGCTGCCAAGCGGGGCTATTTTCGGTTTTTCCTTTTCCCGTCCTTTTTTTTTTTTAAATATTCAGATGTGAACAGTGCACTGACGATTTCGTCCCTGCTAATAAGACAAAATAAGGTTTCCGGCTGAGGGGCACCGGCGTAATTGCGTGCGGTCCGACCGGTCCGCCGCAACTTTTGATTTTTTAATTATTTTCTGAAATGGCTAAAGACGGTTTTAGCCCCTAATAAGACAAAAACACTTTATTAGGTCAAGGGACAGGACGGTAATTGCCCCTATTTTTGAATTGAATATTCAGTGTCTGGCAGTGCGTCCGCCGCACGCGCCAGGCGGTTTTTCGTCTCACGCCCTCTTCAGGCGGCGCGTGCGGCGTGATACGGTGGCCAGAAATTGTCTACCGGCGGACAAATCGCATTGCCGCCTAGTGGTCTTCCTCCCGCGGTGGTGCGTGTAATCACCACATGTTCGTGGACGCGACGGAGGCCGGTTAAAGCCGCCGGCCACGTTTCTCTCTCTCCTGCACGTCAATGTGCAGGAGAGTCCCCCATATTTCGTAACTTTTCACTTCGGTCCCTCTACTTTGAATTTGGTTTTTGGTCCTCATTTCTTTAATATAATTTTTGATTTAGTTCAATTGGGTTCTCCGATTTTAATTGATTGAATGTGAAAGTTTCACTTCGGTCCTTCTACTTTCAATTTCCGGGTTGGCTGTATAGAACTCAATAAATTCGGTACACAATTTCCAATTTTTGCAATTTTATCCTCTGATTTCTATTGACAATAAATGTAGTTTGCATTTCAGCCCTTTGACTTTTAATTTTTTAATTTAATCCCTTTATATTTGATTTTCATTTCAGCCCTTACACTTTTAACTTTTTTCATCCCTACTATTGTCCATGTATATATAAGTGTATTTAACACAATAATAATAATAATAATAATAATAATAATAATAATAATAATAATAATAATAATCATGATTGAATTATTTTTTATTCTTACTCTTTTGTTATTTTTTTCCCTCCCGATAATTTGATAAAAAAATTTTCCAGTAATAACAATGATAATATTTTTTTTCTTTATTTTTATCTTTTATTAAAGTTTCTAGGATATTTTTTGTCTTTCATTTATTTTTGTTTCTTTCATTATTAACAAAATAATACTAATTATAATAATAAATGTGATTATTATTAATATTATAATAATAGTGATTATGTATTCTATTAATATAATAATAGTGACTATTTATTCTTTCATAATAATAATAATAATAATAATTTTTTAATTGGTTTTTCTTGCTTGCTGTTTTGTTCATGCTTTTTATTTTTTTCCCTCGGTATAATTTAATGATTTTTGTTGTTTTTATTCTAGCGGCAATAATAATTTTAGATATTAAGACTCCGATGTTGCTATTGTTATAATATTTTAAATTAATATTACTTCCTTTTCCCTTTGTTTTTTTTATTTGCTCTTTCTATTAATTGATTTTTATAATTTTATTATCTACACAATAATGATTTCAGTATTTTTTTTCTTATTCAAATATTTTGCTCTTTTTTCGAATGTTAGTGCGTGCTCTTTTGTGATCGTTTATGACGCAATACTTATATTCTAAAAGATGTAATCTATGCTTACGTGACAAACTCAACTCAAAATTTTGAACATATTATCTCCTAATCTATAACTTTTATTTACTTATATCATATAAATTTATCATTGTAGATTTAATTATGTTAAATTATATACAAAAAAAATACCCGCGGCAACGCGCGGGCAATTTGCTAGTATATATATAAACGGCGTGCCAAATTCACTGTGCATGATTCCACTGTGCACCAAGACACAAAGCACTGTGGACTTGCAATTTGTCCCGGTGCTTCGCGCGTGCATGTGCTCCTTTTTTTTTTGTTTTTTCCGCCTATAAATAGTGCATTAACGAATATGCCTCCCATAAACCACAAAATAGTGCATAGGGACCAGGGGCTCTCTCGGTTTTTCCTAGATTTTTTGCACAGTGCACAGACGAAAACAACCCCCAAAAAAGACAAAATAGCGCACAAAAACGGGGGCAGGGACGTATTTTCTCCTCAGGTTTTTTTCGTGAATTTCAGTGGCTTCAGGGGTGTGTAGGTCATTAACCATTATTTTATTATTTTTTTTGGAGGGAAAGCCGGCGCGTCGTCGGGCCGCGCCAGCTGCGTTCCACACGAACGCGCCATTTAGGAGGCGCGTGCGTCTCCTTCAGGCGGTTAAAAATTCACTTCCGCCGCATGAGGAGGTGCGCATCAATGTCCTCTATCTTCCGTCACGGCGCGTTCCGGTCATAGATACTCGGGTAAGCGGTGGAGAAAGGTTTTGTGTCGGTTGTCGGTTTTCTCTCTCCTGCTTCCGCAAATTCCGATCCAGTCCCTGATGTATGTAGGAAGTTTATTTTAGTCCCTGGTGTTTTGATTTCTGATTTCTTTTTCGTTCCTTTAATTTATTCGGTACATATGTTTTAATTTCGTTTAATTTCGTCCTCTAATTAAAATTGGTCATATATACAACTTTTCATTTCAGTCCCTCTTCTTCTAATTTTTTTATAACATTACACAACAATTAAATTTATTATTTCATTTTTTATTTTGGTCCCAAGATTTGTTTTTTTTTTCAATTTTACCCTTCAATTGGAATTAATCATATATTTCATTTTTCATTTTGGTCCTTATTCTTTTTATTTTATATTAATTCATTTGTTTTTTTTTTTATATTCTTGGATAATGTTTATTTTTTATTCATATTTATGCATCTGTGCTTTTGGTTTTTGTCTTTTTTTCCAGGTTTTATTTTTAATCGGTTCAATCTTGAAATTTTAATTTATATTGATAATCATTTTAAAATTAATATTGAAATTTTTTCCCTTTATTCCTTTTTTTTGTTTTATATTATTTTTATTTATTCTTTGGATTAGATGATTTTTATGATTTTACTATTTGCACAATGATAATGATAATTTTAGTGATTATTTTTTAATTGTTTTTTTATAAAAATCTTTTACTTTTTTTAATGATTTTTTCAGGGCAATTTAATTATTTTAATTGTTTTGACAGTAATGTTAATAATAATTTTAACTGTTATAATAATGATAATGACAATAACATAAGGATAGATTTTCAATTTATGTTTTTGTCCTTTTGTGAATAAAAAATTAACTACTTATGTTTGTTATATGATTATTGGGGTTGTTTATATTAATTGATTTACTTTTTTTTATTCTCAGACAATGTTTATTTTTTATTCGTATTTATACATCTATACTTTTAGTTTTTTTTTTGTTTTTTTTATTGGGATTTTTTTAATTGGTTAAATTTTGAAATTTGAATTTATATTGGTAATTATTTTTAAATTAATGTTGCTCCCTTTTTCCCTTTATTCTTTTTTTTTTGTTTTCTGTTATTTTTATTTGTTCTTTGGATTAGATGATTTTTATTATTTTACTATTTACGCAATAATAATGACAATTTTAGTGATTGTTTTTTATTGTTTTTTTTTAAAATCTTTTGCTTTTTTTTAATGATTTTTCAGGGCAATTTAATTATTTTAATTGTTTTAATAGTAATGTTGATAATAATTTTAACTGTTATAGTAATGATAATGACAATAACATAAGGATAGATTTTGAATTTATGTTTTCGTCTTTTTGTTGATAAAAAATTAACTACTTATTTTTGTTATTTGATTATTACAAGTATTTTCACAATTTATATATATTTTTTTTATTTAAATTGAATTATAAAATAAACTAATATTAATACAATGTATTCAATAATTCAGATATCTTCTTGCTTTTTTTTATGACAATAATAATTTTATACTGGTTATTTCATTGAGACCTACTAAACAAATAAATTCATATCCATTTAAAATTCATATATTTTATAGAAAACTTGCACTTCACAAAATTTCCACATAGATTTATTATTTTATCTAAATTTATATTATAATAAAAAAATCACACATAATTAATATTTTTTTATGTTGAAAAAAATATGGTTTCGCCCGCGACGAGGCGCGGTTGCCATGGCTAGTATATATATAAAGTTTGTCTACCAGTTTTCTTTCTTAACTCTTATTTCCCCTGAAAATTTCTCTTCGTAGCCATAGTGTTGATCATGGAGGACCAGAGGAGGGGGGCTGGTTTGACAAATCCTGTCAACAACAGCAGCGCTACTTGCCCGTCTCAAGCTCAGCCTGGTGTCATTAATCCTGGTCAATTTGCTGAGCGTGGTCAGGAAGATAAGTACCCTCCTGGCTACAGGTTCAAACCTAAAGATCAAGAACTTATCTTGTATTACCTGCTAAACAAGATCAAGAACAGACCATTGCCATCCAACGGCATCCATGAAGTTACGTTATACAGATATAACCCGGAGACTCTCACAGGTTGAACATTACTCACCATTTTTTTCTTTATGATTACAATCATCATTTTCTTTATTTTATTTAGTGCTGTTTGTGAGATTACTTGTTCTTTTCAAACTGCTCTTCTCAGAGTTTTGATGCTTGATATATAGATCACAATTATTTAAAGATTGAACAAGATTATGATATCTTTGCAGAGTGCCCTTTTGTTTTTACGTGCTACAATACAAGTCACCTTTTTCCATGACTTGGATACAGCAATTATCTGAAGATTTTGAATTTGTGCGGTGGATTATGAAACTGAAGATATCTCATGCTAATTAGTTTCTTTTCCTCTAAAATTTCATGAATAGTGATAAGAAAAATGATATTCTTGCAAGCATTTTGATGATGCGTGCGATTCTACTAGTTATATAGTAATTTTACAGAAAACATTATCTGTTGGTTTACAAACAGGAAACTACGAACCATATGGAGAGAAGGAATGGTATTTCTTTACACCAAGAGATAGGAAGTATCCGAATGGGGATCGACCCAACCGAGCCGCAGGCGATGGATATTGGAAGGCTACCGGAGCTGCTAAAGATGTTACTTACGCCAGTCAAGTTATTGGAAGCAAGAAAACCTTGGTCTTCTACAGAGGCAAAGCTTCAGTCGGTGTCAAAACGAATTGGATTATGCATGAATATAGAGCAAGCAATTCTGATGGAGCACCACAACGGGCAAATGATGCAATGAGGGTAAATTTATTTTTCTCTTTTTCCTGTTTATTTTATACTGAAATCAATCTCTTAACTTTGAAGATTTCGACTTATGGTGTTCTTTTTTTAATCAAATTCAACGACCTAAATGTGCTAACTGACCACTTAACTTTTACTGTCCAATATATATATATACATATCCTTCTTTCCCTACTGCTCAATTTTGTTGCCTCGTGTTATATGCAGCTTGATGATTGGGTGCTATGCAGAATTCATAACAATAAAGATAGGTTTCGTAGACTCCGTATCAATGGACAACTGGATGATGAAAATGAAGATCAGCCATTGGAAAATAATGGAAATTTGGCGCCACATCAAGTTGTGGTTCCTGATATTTCTGGAAATCATAATTCTGGAAGTCCGTTGGAATATCCTGGTGCATCATATAGTGATTCTGCAAACCATCAAAATTCTCAAAATGGGTTAGTCGGAGGAGTCTCTCAAGATCATGAGGTCACTAGTGTTTCTACAGTGACTGGAGATTATAATCTTGAAAGTCAGATGGGATATCTTGGTAGGTATGGTGATTCTGCTTCTGCATATCCTCAGGATTATCAAAATAGGATGACAGGAGTCTCTCAAGATTATGCATTTCCTGGTATTCCTCAAACTACCGATCTTCAGCTAGAGCAAACTTCCAACTATGTTCAGAAGACAATTTTAGATCATGAGCTCAGTTCTTTTCAGATGGACGGTGAAGATAGTTATGATTTTGGTGAAAACGATGATGATTTGTTTGGCTTGGGTAGTGATGTTACCTTCTCGATCTCCTCCGATGATTTTAATGATCACCATTAACCGCCTACATGCTAAGCATATGATAACTATGTAGTAGAATTCCTTAGTTTAGGGCAATGAGGTTGTCAATTATATTTTCAGGCCTTTTTTCCTCTCAAAGTTGAATATTGTGGACAATTTTTTCTATGTTAATCTAGCTTAATTTGATTTACATTCATCTTGTTTTATTTTTAAGGTCCTATAAAGTTTAATGACGTGGAATTCATATCCATGTCCGTAAAGTATAGACAAGGTAACTCCAAATAAATTTATCAACCAATAATTTGGTATGATTATGAGTTGAAAGAGGAAACATAGTCCCAGCTAATACAAGAATCTCTTATCTTTATAAAAAAGGATACTTAGATTATGAATATATAAATATCAAATTTTAATCACCATATATATATATATAAAAGATAAAATAAACCTATTTATTTAATCAACATATATTTCATGGTTCCCTATTATATTTTTTTTTATATCTAAAATTTGTATCTACCTTATCTAAATCTTTTATTTTGAACTATAAGACTATATTTCTTTGTATCATTAACACTATTCATGTTAGTACTAATAATGAGCACGTCATTCATATATTATCATAACAAAATCATTTGAAAAGTATAAAAAATGTATTTATCAGCACCATTATGTTTAAAATTATATTCTAAAATTACACAATCAAATTTTTCATGTCATTATTTAGGTGATTGTTTCAACTCATATAATTTTTTTTTATCAATTTGCTGATTTTATGCTCATTTTCTAGGGAAAAAAATAACCCTCTAGTTATTCCATATAGACCTCATTTAATTTACCATTCAAAAAGTTGTCTTAACATCTATTTGATGTACAAATAAATTATAAATTGATGATATAGTCAAAAGTACTCTATAGATGTTCTACGAGCCACCAAAGCATGCATATCAAAATAGTTTATTCCTTGTTTTTGTTTAAAACCTTTGACTACTAATCTTGCTTTAGAAGTTTAAATTGATCCATCACCTTTGTTTTTTGTTTTGAAAACCTATTTACATCCAATTGCCTTGGAATCTAGAGGCAAATCAATCTAAGTATATTGCATTTGATATACCACTAGATCTAATTTATATTGGGTTCGACTAATTATTGTATCTAAATATTTTGGGATTGACATACGCTAAGATCCATCTCATTCTAATTAAAATTTTTAAATATAAAAAAGATAAGCCAAAAAACAACTTACTTATCACTTAGCATTTCATTTTAGTCAAATTTGAAATTCTAATCTTAAATTCATAATTGTTCACTAATATTTTTTTTTCAAATTTAGATTTATTATCTAAAAGAGTTTATTGAACTCTTTGAGTGTAATACGATGACAAGGAGAAGTGTGCTTCTAAGATATTCTAATATAAAAAATAATTTAAGTTGATGCACAAACTATTTCGAAGATATTCTTTCCTATATAATAAAAAAAACATACTCACTCGTAAAACTATTTGTTCTTTTTAAAAAAAATGCGACTCTCTTACAATAAAGGAAGGAAATTAAATTTTCCCTGTCCATTATTAATTTCTTGATTTAGAGACGCCCATTATTTCCTGATTTAGAGACGAGAAACAATTATAGCAGCATCGTATTTCCATCAATGAATCAATTACTAGCTTCACATTATAGTAACTTTGTTTTTTATGGGTATTCAATTATAAAGCAATCTTAGATGGTTACAATTATTGCTCCCCTACACGTACATGTAAATTTCCTTCTCCCACAACAAGATTTACGAAGCCCTCATTGCACAATCTCTAGGAAGCGATTGAGAATCTTGATTCGAAGCTTAATATGGCCAAGAATAATAATCAAGTGACTGTGATATCAAAGCATGACGAGGGCAGTGGCGCCATGTTCAAACCCGCGGATATGCGAGTTTTAGCCATTGATGCTAACGTTGTCTGCCTCAAATATTTAGTAGCCATACTCCAAAAGTGTCAATACAGAGGTTTGTTATTCCTATCTAGTTCTTTATATAAACTTTTAGGAGCTTATGTGGAGATATAGGACGTAAGAGGATTAGTAGTTTTTCATAGTCTAGGGTTCTGGGTTTCCCTTATATCCTTTAATTATTATGGGTGCCTTATATTACGTGTTGCTTCTATGAATCAGAAAAAAAACACATTATGTTTTCCTTATCATGTAAGCAAAAATTATTTAATTTATAATAGAAGCATAAAAAGAAGAAGAAGAAGAATTTGGGATTTGTAAGGGAAGTAGTGATGAACCGTCTAAAAAAGATATGATTACAAGTTGTTTTCTTCATACAATATAGGTTAGCTCTTTCTATTTCGTACTGTAATTCGATTCTTAACCCCTTTATGTTTATTTGAGTTTAGCAGAAGAAACATTCATTCGTGTTTTCTTTTGCTTATCATCCCTCCTATTAAAGGGATTAATCTGAATATTGCCCTAAACAAACTAAATTCATTCCGAGCAGGTTTAAGGTTGCAAAAATCTGATCAATAATTGTCAGAAAAACCCTAATATCCTCACTAGTTTTCCAAATCCATCTTTCTATTCTCTACTGATTTTAATCACTATATAGAAATCATACACTTCCCTATTAATATTTATGAATGTCTCTTTTAAATGTTTTTTTCTTCTTCTTTTGATACCTCAGATGTCAAACTCTCAACGAGAAGAAAAGAGATTCGCCAACTTATATATAGTTTATTAGTGATGACATGCATAGGCTCTTACAACTGTCTGAACCCTTTCAATTCTTGATCTACGACCGGAGCAATTTATTGCGTACCAAATAAATAAGCTACGCTCCTGTTATTATAAAAAAAAAAAAAAAAAGCAATTTTGCATGCGATCATTAAATTACTTTTATTTACCAATTCTTTGCAGATTTTGAAATAATTATCATCTCATTATGAGATAAATAAAAGAGTATTTAATCAATTGGATATTTTTCTTAAATCCCAATTGGAAATTGGGGATCATTTATAAGTGTTTTGATTTTTTTATTACCATAAGCTATTTAATGATTTCTTTTTATTTATAGGTGGTGTTTGAACTTAAGACTTGTCTATATTTGTAAATACCATAACGGTTGAGTTTAAAAGAACCGTCCTAATTCAATCGGAAGGTAATAGTAATATCACTAAGAAAAATGAATCGAACGAGCAAAAAGGGAGGCTAAGATCGAAAAATTCCTGCAATTATGATCAAGGTTATAAATCAGATCGAAGACATAAATCGACATGGTCGATGCTTATTGAATATATATAATCTTACATCTGGTTTGATGTTTTCATTCTTCATATCTTGTAGTGACATCAACAACATTAGCAGCTGAAGCGCTGAAGATTTTGAGGGAAAACAAAAATGATTACCACATTGTTATTACTGATGTAAAAAGGCTTGACATGGATGGTTTCAAGCTGCTGGAGATCATAGGACTTGAAATGGACTTACCCGTGATTAGTAAGCTTATAATTACATCCCCAGCGCCAATCCTAACGTCTTTTTTCATGCTTCTCCTTGATTAAGTACTTTAGAATAAATATGATTTTTTTGTGGTCTAATTGCAGTGGTCTCGGCAGAGGACAGTCGAAGCAGCATAATGAAGGGAATAAGGCATGGGGCTAGAGACTATCTCTTAAAACCTGTAAGAATACAGGAAATGCAAAATATATGGCAGCATGTTCTAAGGAAGAGGCTCTCTGATTCTTCCGATAAATCTAGCAGCTTCATCGAGGAAATGATTGAACAAGAATCAGAAAACTTAAGTTATTAGGTAATATGGTTTCTTAAAATGATATCAGAGTATTGTTGATCTAGCGGTTACGAGTTCAAATCTTATCACCTCCATTCTATTTGATTAAAATCAAACACAATATAGTCTGGGTCTATGCAAGTTTCAAGTCCAAAGAGTTTTCACTTCACTTGAGGAGGGTATTAGAAAATATTTTAAATTATATTATAAAACTTCACCTAACAGTTTAAATTCTTAGTTGAGATGGTTCCTTAACCGTTTCTTCTTCTTCTTCTTCTTCTTCTTCTTCTTCTTCTTCTTCTTTCTCTGTAAAACAGAAATATCGAAACATGTTGAAGAAGCACAAGGATAAAACGAACCAAAAAGACAACGCTGGGACTGATTTGAATATGTATGGAAGAATTTCAGCTACACAGAACGGTCTTTGGAGTACTTCTGAAGATTCTACACCGAAGTCGCAATCACTAGCTACTTCTTTTGCAGATTTGAAACGAATTTTTTTCCAACCAGGTGAACATAATGTTTTCCGAGAAAACTCGCTATCTAGCAATATCACAACGAGAAACTCTCTTCCAATGCCAGAATTCAAAGGCTTAAACTTCTCAGCATGCAGTTCATCATGGAAATCGCCTAATGAGTACATGGGATCTCAGTCTTTCGGCCAAGATCCTGGTCTATGTAATCTGTCACCTCTTTTATGTTCTCCTGCTGCTTCTTTCAAAATGTCCTTTCCAGTGCTTGGACATAATTTAATTGACACGAGTCCAGCTTCTGTTCTTTCTACTCCGAATTATTTTCCTGGTACGTAATATTTGCAGCTTTATTCTGAGTATTTTATGATTTGTGCATGTTATTATTGGTTTATATATAAAAAATTGTCACCAAGTCGATCCACCGCCTCCAGCCCAAACAGGTTTGTCCAATGGGAAATTAAATTATTGGGAGTATTTTCTTTTAAGGTGAAATTAACATGGTAAACAATGGTAAACAAACTCAGAATAAACACTTTTTTTAAAAAAAAAAGGGAAAAAACATAGACTAGCTGCTGTTATGGCTCAATGATAAAGACAATTTCATGGCATAGTTGTCAGGTTTGAAATTTCAATTTTAGAGAAGGGGTTTAACAGGAATCATTGTATCCGGCATGATGAGTGAGGGCTTGCGATCTGCATAGCAGGTCTCAAGTTCGAGTTAAGATATGCACCCGTTGTAAGAACTGGAATAACCGGGAATTTACTAGCTCACCTAGACCCACAAAATACGTTTTCCGGGATGAGATTTCCTCGGCTAAAAAAAAAAGAGTTAAGCAAGAATCATGCACATTGATCATTAGTACTTGATTACTTGTGCATATATGGTCTTTATCTTGTTGGCTTCTGAGAGATATTCTGGTCGCCTTATTTGAACAAGGCCTTTCCATAGTCTTATCACTCATTATATATGGGTTATTCTTAATTTTCAGGGCAATATGGTGAAGGAATTTCTATGAATTTCTGTGGAGGTGGAACTTCAAACTTCAGAGAGCATGATAGTCACTGTGCTTATGGGGACCAAAAATCAGTGCTGGTAGACTTCATGAATAATGAGGAAGCTAAGTTATTCATGGATAAGGAAATTAGCGACATGGTCAACCAGGTAACTGCATATATACTCTGAAAGAACAAGTAATATTAATTTAAGCTGGTTAATTTATCATTTCGTATCTCTTAGTTCTCTTCAGACTGACAAAATGGCAATTTGATGCTAGCCCTTTGATCATGGAACAGGCATAATAAAACGTTTTCTTCTCTCATGCAGTTTAACAGTGATGTGAATCCTAGGCTATGATTTGTGAAGTCCTTCCTTCTGAAGCTCTTGCAATCTACCACGCAAAACCAGAAATGAAAGTTTATCTGTGATTTTACAATGTACCTTAGAACTCTGACTAATCTCTAGTGTCTGTATTTTATCAGAATAGCTAGTCCACATCTTGTGGTGTGTAGTGCTATATATGATATAACGTTTTGCACAGCAAAGTATTAACTGCACAATCTAGCTTAAAACATTTTCCAACCCCTTATATTAGAAGTTAATTAGAATCTTCAGTGAATTAAACTAAGAGTTATAACATAATGTTTTCCCCTTTTTTTGTAATAACATTGATAGATTACCAACTTGTTTTTTTTATGATAATGATTAATATCTCTGATTACATTCATGAATAATAACCTATTCGGGTATGATAAGCCAAATCAAAACTAAAGAGTTTAAACGCTCTCTAGTTTTCGACGATACTGAGAGGGCTAACGACGAAATGGCTACTGAGACAACGACGGAAGAAGCAGATTTGTTGACACGCTCGAGTAAAAAAGTTAAGATTGGAGATACTAGTGACACCGGTGGATCAAAGGGAGGTATCAGCTACATTGATTCACTTATGGGGGCTCCTATGGCAATAGATGAAGACAATGAGGAAAACCTTGATACTGAAGTTATTTCAGATGATGATGAGGATGACTGCGATGACTCTGATTGCCCTGTGATCAAATTGTCTGTTGAGGAGAAAAAAAGAATTCGGGCACCATGGAAACAGGCTCTCATTATCAAACTCTTGGGGCGAAAGGTTGGGTATATGTTCCTCAGGCAAAGGCTGGAAAATATGTGGAAATTGAGGGGAGATTTTACATTGACAGACTTGGGGAATGATTTTTATTTGACAAAATTTGCTAATGCAGATTACAAGGCACATGTGCTCTTTGGAGGGCCTTGGATGGTGGCCGATCACTACCTAACAATTCGAACATGGCACCCAAATTTTGATCCCCTTGAGGCCACTATTGATAAGGTGGCAGTGTGGGTTCGTTTACCAGATTTGGCTCTGGAATATTATGATAACTCAGTGTTGTGGAAGATAGGGGAGAAGATTGGGAAGACATTAAAAGTAGACCGAACTACGTCGGTGGGGATGAGGGGCAACTTTGCTAGAATGTGAGTGGAGGTTGACCTCACAAAACCTTTACTGGCAAAATTCCAAATGAGAAGACAAGTTCGACGCATCATGTATGAAGGACTTCATCTGGTTTGTTTCCACTGTGGACAGTATGGACATAAACAAGAAATGTGTCCCCATATAATTCATGTAGATCAAGACGCAACAAGCAAAGAAAAAGTTGCTGAGGAGAATACAGCTCCCATAGTAAGACCCGAAGTAATAGAATCTTTTGGCAATTGGATGATTGCTGAACGGAAGCAACGCCGGCCGAGCAGAAGGATGGCGACCGAAGGAACCGTTGCAGCTAGAAAGGGAAGAGGTCAAAACGAAAAATTAGGGGATGCATCATCAATGGCAATAAAGGAGGGCAGAATTAAGGTAGCTAAATGTTATGATGCGTTAAGAGATTTTAATGGAGAAACCGAGAAGGAAGGGCTAGAAGATTCGATTGGAGAAGATAAAATGGAAAGCTTACCTGGAGGAGTGAATGAAGGAACAGAGGAGAGGAGTAATAAAGGGAAAGAGATTGCACGGGCTGGATGGCTGGTGGGCCAAACAAGGCAGCGGGCTAGCGGTGGCCCAAGTGGAAGCCGGGCAGGCCGAATGACAATTTTGAATGGGCCAAGTGAGAATGCAAATGGAAGAGGGATAGTGATGTTAAAATCCAAATCAGTTGGGCTGGTAATGGACACATCCGGGAAACAAAAAGAGAAGGTAGGAGAAATGAATTTGAATGCAGAAAGGAGAAGAACTCAGCACACCAGGACAGATGGGTCGACTTCAACACTGATAACAGAAATCATGCCACAGAACATTTCAGATATTGAGATGTCCAGGGGTGGAGTTACAGTTAGCCATCGTCTGACAAGGAGAAGCCGAAGTCCAGAACCTCCAGATGAAATGAACTGGATGGATGAGGGGAATGAAAAGGTGGAAGACAACAAGCAAATGGAGGAACAAGTTTCACCTACAGAGGATAACATGATAGAAGGAGGAGTTGACCTGTAAAATGCCCATATGGAGGGCGAGATTCTCTAAGTAAGAGTAAGCCTATCTGTGATCATTTTTTAATGAATTTTTTATTTTGGAATTGTAGAGGGGCTGGGAACAATGAGTTTTGTGCTGTGACGCATGATTTAAGGCGTTCGTATAATTGTAAGATAATGGCAGTAGTGGAACCTAGAGTCAGTGGAATTAAAGCAGACAAAATTGTGGACAAGTTAAAATTTGCGTCTAGTTTTAGAGTGGAAGCTCAAGGGATGTCAGGAGGTATATGGTTATTGTGGAATCATGCGAAAGTTAATATACAGATCCTTGATTCTTCTAAACATTTTATTCATGGTGTGGTGAATGACGGGAGAACGGATTCATGGCTTTTTACAGTAGTGTATGCAAATCCAATTGCTGTATTGAAAAAGCAATGTTTTGAGGAAATTGCTAAGCTGGCTAAGAATGTTTGTTTACCATGGATGGTTATTGGGCTACGGAGAAATCGGGGGGAGCTGGAGTAGATAATCGTAGAATTCATCGTTTTGCTAAATGGGTGCAAGAATGTAATTTGATAGATTTGGGCAGCAAGGGTCCAAAATACACATGGAGAGGGGGTATTAGAAATGGTTATATGAGGGTTCAGGAAAGATTGGATAGGTGTTTTGGTAATGCTCAGTGGAGGCAGCTGTTCCAAGATGCTAATGTGCTAGTTCTTCCAAGGGTTAAGTCTGATCATCACCCTATCATGGTAGAGCTAAAGGATCAGAGTTATGGTGCAAGGAGAAGAAAGACCGTTTCGGTTTGAGGCAGCCTGGTTACAGCACAGTGAGTTTGCAGAATTCTTGAAAAGCCACTGGGAGACGGATGCAGAGGTGCCAACGGCCTTAGAAGGTTTGACGGTGCAATTGAAGATGTGGAATAAATTGGTCTATGACAACATTTTCCAAAAGAAAAAAAATGTGTTGGCAAGATTAGGCGGAATTCAGAAAGCAATAGCGGTGAGAGGAAATCCATATCTGTACAAATTGGAGGATGATCTATCGGCTGAATATAAACAGATTCTTAGACAGGAAGAGATTCACTGGTTCCAGAAGTCAAGATGCCATTGGATTTCATTTGGAGATAGGAACACTTTCTATTTCCACACAAAGACCATCATCAGAAGGCAAAGGAATAAAATAAAATCTTTGAAGAATGAGCTGCAAGTTTAGGTATGGGAGGAAAACAAGTTAAAGGACATGGCTAGGGAGTTTTATCAAAAGTTATTTTGGCAAGATCAGGAGGAGACTCGGGAGGATATTCGGTTGAAAGGTATTTTTCCGATTATTGATCAAAATCATATAAATCAGTTGAAAGCCCCAGTTATGGATGATGAAATTAAGGCGGCTATATTTGGGATGAAGCCTTACAAAGCACCGGGACCGGATGGGTATCAGCCAATCTTTTATCAGTCTCAGTGGCATGTGATTTGCCAATCTGTTTGCAGGTATGTTAGAGACATTTTTATAGGCAATAAGGACATGTCGAGAATAAATCATTCGTATTTAGTCTTGATTCCAAAAGTCCAGATGCCTGAATATCTACATCAGTTTAGACCAATTGGTCTTTGTAATGTGATTTTAAAGGCAGTGTCAAAGGTAATAGTGGGGAGACTGCAAGCTTTGTTGCCGAACCTCATTAGTGAAGTACATAGCAGCTTTGTGCCGGGAAGACAAATTACAGACAATATTATCGTTGCTCAGGAAGTCATTCATTCCATGCGCAAGATGAAAGGTAAAAAAGGTTTTATGGCGATTAAAGTGGATCTTGAAAAAGCCTATGATAGGTTGAGCTGGAAGTTTATCAGAGAGACTCTCATTGATGCTAGGTTTCATAGTGATCTAATAAGAGTCATCATGCAGAGTATAGAAACACAAACCCTCAGTGTTCTGTGGAATGGTACTGCAACTCAGAAATTCAGTCCTAACAGAGGTATAAGACAAGGACGCTATCCCCATATATATTTGTTTTGTGTTTAGAAAAACTTTCTCAGCTAATAAACAGACAGGTGGAGGACAATAGTTGGAAGCCTTTTAGAATGAGAAGGAATGGGTTGAAGATTTCGCATTTATGATTTTTTCATCATAAACCCACACATTTTCCAGCACACTTCACACATGCAATTTCAGCAAATTTCAGTACATATTCATTCAAAAATTCCAACAAAACCCCCATGAATGTCGACAGCCCCCTTAAACAAGAAAAATCAGCCCCCCTTTCACATAATTTGTTAATTTCATTTTTTTCTCTTCCATATATTTTCTTTGTTCTCTCAATTCATTTTGTTTCATCTTTTAAGAAGAAAAAGAAAAGAAGAGAGTCTCATGACACTTACTTATCGTATCTCACTATT
Organism: Salix caprea; assembly: GCA_964035475.1. Classification (NCBI taxonomy): domain Eukaryota; kingdom Viridiplantae; phylum Streptophyta; class Magnoliopsida; order Malpighiales; family Salicaceae; genus Salix; species Salix caprea. The sequence continues at coordinate 12,857,660 of OZ037747.1, read as the reverse complement.
TTTTTTTGAAAGCTTTTATACTCTTCTTCCTCTTCTCGGCTACGTCCACTATTTTCTCTAGGTCTCAACTTCCCACACACATTCACAAAGTCCTCTCCTTTAATATTAGCTTAGGGTTCGGCTGTGAAGAGAAGGAAATGGGGTGGGAAGAGAGAAGATTGGTTCGGCTAGGAGGACAAGGAAATGAGGTGGGAAGAGAGGAGATTGGTTCGGCTGGGAAGAGAAGGAAAATTAGGGCTATGAAGAGAAGAGGTGGAGGGTGACTGGAAAGAGAGAGAAAAATCCCCACTCCCTCTCTCCCCCTTGTATTTATATTCATGAAATGAGGGGGTTGTTTGGGGTTTGGGTTAAATATGTTCTAATCCTTGTTTCGCTCTATCTAAATCCGGTTTTGCTCTTCTTCTTCCCCCCCCCCGCCCCTTTTTTTTTAACAAAACGAATTTGTCTTCATTTCCTATATATATAATGTTTTTCTCTATGGTGTTTACATTGACTAACTTCTAAGAATCTTCAATGAGGACGTCAGGACGTGAATAAATCTTGTTTTGTTTTGTTTCGTTTATGTAGCTGAAATATTTTGTATTGATTAAAAAAATATTTTTATCTCGTTTAAAATTTCAATCCGTTTTGAAAATTTCGCTCAAATTTCTGCCGGGACTTTCTAGTTTCGTTATATCCATTCTGTTTTGGTCAAATAATATTTTTTTTAAATAATAAATAATTTTACAATATCAATCATATCTCTTAATCCCACAGTTAAATTAAGATAAAATTTTACAAAGAGTCTCTTAATATATTTATATATATTATGTTAAAATTTTAAAGCAATCAGAGAATAACTTTGCAAAATTAATTATGACATTCTCCTAATATTATACATGTTCATAATTTTATTCAAAAAAATCATTTTAGCCTTTTTTTTAGATTAAAATTTCAGATCAATCAGAGAATATAATAAATTTATTTTTAGATTTCAACTTCATTTGTTTTTGAATATATATATATATATAATTCTGAAACAACATACCTAAACACTATAAAACTGAAACATTTCATTCCAATTCAAAAATTAAAACATCTATCATAAATAGAATTAACAGCCTTTAACGATGATGCTGAAACGCACCAGTGTATGTTCCAAACTCAGTGATCAAAAACTCAATGTGCAAGTGAGATTTGGGATTTCAAATTGAAGGGTGTCTACGTGTGAAATCTTGAAGGAAGAAGATTGGATGAGATTCAGGGACGGGGGCTCGTTAAGTTGTAGTTCAAGGCCAGTTTTAGACCTTCGGTTGAGAGGGCTACATCCAAATATATGCATGCTAAATTACTTTTTAATACAATTTTGCACCCCTCCTTAATATTAGCACCCGACTCTACTTATATAAATTTCTTATTTGCCACATGGCCTAGAAAGAAGACGTCCTTGCATTACCTCTTTCCAAGTTTTGCCACATAAAATATTCAATTTCTTTTTGTAATTTAGGCAATTAATTAATTGGTTCAATTCTTTAATTCTTTTTCTTCTATTTGTTTTTAATGCAATACGTACGAATTCGTAGTATTTCAATGAAAGTAAAAAAGATCACTTCATTTCTGCTTGCACTCAAATCTTTATTTCGTATTTCCATTCAAAACGAGTGCATCAAAAACCAATTAAACAAGTAATAAGAAATTATACAAGGACAAAACTGTGGGCTAATATTAAGGAGGGGTGCAAAATTGTATTAAAAAGTAATTTAGCATGCATATATTTGGATGTAGCCCTCTCAACCGAAGGTCTAAAACTGGCCTTGAACTACAACTTAACGAGCCCCCGTCCCTGAATCTCATCCAATCCTCTTCCTTCAAGATTTCACACGTAGACACCCTTCAATTTGAAATCCCAAATCTCAATCTGTACTTTAAATAGTTTCTTTAATTCGTTTGCATAATGATACTGATTTATCCAACTTTAGGCTCCTATGAATCAAAGTGAAGATAAACATTAGCCATCACAACGCCTAATGAAGCAGAAAGCCCCGTTGCCACCAAACGCTGACGTAGAGGCGATTCCGCTTATCAGAGCCGGGAAATGAACTTATACAATAAAATCCCATCAGGAAACTTCCATCAGGAAGGTGCCACCAGTAGCATCATCAAAAAGCTGAACCAAAAGTGTTAAAAAGGGTGGTTCGATTGCACTCACGAGGCCGTGGATCCATCATCCACACGGGCACAGAAAGTGTAACAAAACCAGTCAACAAGTCCAACGCATTTGCTAGATCAAAAAAGAAAAGTTTCACTGCATTTGAACAGAGGAACCAATCACTCTGTTAATCAGAGAAACCATGCCTGGTCATCTGTGCAAAAGGCAGTTCACAAATCATGACATGATAAGGAGATTGGAAAGAAACCAACTCAAGTTGAAGGTTAACAAAGTATGGACAATTTGGACCATCTCTTACAGTCACATGCAGATACAACATATGAAGTCATCGATGCTTCTACTATTAGACAGACATGTTCTCCTGATCAGTCAAAATGAATGAAAAGGGTTATCGAATTCGAAACACACGCGCGCGCACCCTCGGGAGCTCAAACCTTTATATCATTCACAGACTGGTGAAAAAATGATCAGAGAAGCATCTTGCAGGGTACAACTAAGAAGAAACGAAGTAACTTACTGTACAGGTGACTGTACAAAAAGGTTCTTGGATGCCTAAATCAAACCCAGAATGACTGGCCCTTCGAGATTTCCAAAGCCAGCAATCCCATTCAGTCCTAGACATGCACAATAATAATTCATGGATCGTGAGGCTTGATATTAACACCTATCTACTCATCATCATCATCCAACTCAACAAGCTGTGCTCGCCTCTCAGCAGCTTTCTTCCTGATAAAGAATCCCCACCTCATTGCTGCCTTGATCTTCAACCATCCCACAACAGCTTTTCCTGGACGTGAGCGATCCTCGTCGTAGTTTGGCATAGGAGATGCCATGTAAGGTGGGAAAGAAAAGCCATCATCAGATGCATTCAACGAGGCATGGCCTCCCATACTGAAGAGTCGGAGCAAGTGTTGCATATCTTCATTCTCCAGCATCTCATGACTCCGTAAGCGAATCTCTTCCTCTGAAAAGAATTCATCAGCGCTCTTGTCCCGGTTGTTGGTCCAGTCATCAAAAGGATTAAGATTAGATGGCTGCATGGAAGAACCAGTTGTTTGAAAACCAGAGGTAGATGACTGTGGAGGACCAAGGGCCAGGCCAATAGCACTGTTATCATTTCTGGTGCTTAGGAGTTGTTGAGGATTACTGATCAGTTGTTCATGTGGCAAGAATGAGTTACTGTCACACTGTGTGCGGGAATCAGGATTTACAAGCTGTGACTGCATTGGGTATCTCGATACCAAATTATCATTGTACCCTGTTGCCAGAAAATCAGAACCTAATGATGAGAAAACAGTAACCAATTGAGTTACCAATTAAAACATGATTTCTCTGATTTGACATCTGCATTTAATAGCACTTACCTCCTGCTTGTAGGGCTGAATGAACAGAAGACTGTTCAGTTGGAATTGATGCTAGCAAGCGTGGTAATTGCACTTGGTGGCCTGAAGGATTAGAGTAACCTATTTGATTGATCTGGTGTTCATTGTGGGATACACTTCCCCTCTTACTTTGATTGAAGTTCAGAAGTGACTTGCCATCATACTCAACGACCAGATCCCAATTGTCATATGCTTTCTTCACCAATGTATCCACATAGATCTGGAATTAATTTTCAATGAGCGAAATTATCTATAGTGATATAATCAAAACAGCAGTAAAGAGCAGCCCATGCTAGAAAGAACAAAAAAGCGATAAAAGTTTAAAGCTTCAAACTCAAATAAAATTTGAAACAGGCCCAAGGAAAAATTGCCTTGCCATTATATAAATCATCAAACTTGCCTTAAAGAAAAACCAGTTTATAAAAACTTAAACTTGAGATAGATAAACTGAACAGCATAATAGTTGTAAGTAAAATGGTAAATTCTGAGAACTAGGTGCTTATATGAAGTGATTGGGATCAATAATGCAGGAAAAAGAAAAAGAAAAGGAAGAGAATATTGGAGAAATTGTTTAAATATCCCTAACATGGAAAGGCATCTACTATGTTTAAACTTTCTAACATAATCAGAAGTGATTTCTTCAAAACTACAACCAGGTATTATTTACACAGAACAAGTAATGTCCATTGAATCACTGATTACTCTTCTTCATACCTGATAAATCTAGTTTTACACAATATTTTGGAGTCTAATGATAGGCTTGTACATAGATTGGAGAGAACCACAAATTTATGACATGCAAAGTACTCACTTTTCTTTCCTTTTCTTTTCAACAAAAAAACTTGCTTGGCATGTACATAATATGCTTGTTAATGATTTTGGAGATGTATGTTGGTCACAAGAACAGAATCATGAGCTATCAAGGAAAAATTACTTCAGGAGGGGCAAAAAAAAAATCAGAGAAGTAAACAAATCAGGCAATAGCAAATTGTTATCTGACAAGAAAGAAGAATATGATAATGAGAGAAGAAGTTTGGGGGCATTTGATATATGAGACATAACTTTGTTAAACTGCCATTCACAGTGATCCCTACCTGCTTCTGGAAAAGGTTAAGCTGTATAAATCCAAAAAATGTGCACGATACAAGGGACATACCCCAAATATTACAAAAGTCCAAAGAACGGAGAAAACAACACAAAGCTAAAACAGTCGAGGAACTGGTTGACCGATTCTGGGTTTTCCAGAATCCATAAACAAAGTCACAAGGCAATATCAACTATACTTGATGGAAAGAAAGAACGCATTTGAACTGGAAATGTTTAGTTTGGAAAACCATGCAAGATAGAAAACATAAGGTAGAGGTGTTAAATGAGATCAAGTACTGTAACCAGATATTCCAAGCATTGTTGTCAAAATCACGGGATGATTTTTAAAATCGTATGATTTTACGAAACATGTATCTAACATGTAAAAATCAAACTAAAAACTCGAAAATCAGTAAAATTGATCTTGGCTCGGCAAAATAGGTAAAATTGGTAAATTGGTCTGATTTTATGAGTTTAATAAATTTGTGATATGAGCCATGTCGGGTCCAAATTTAGCCTTCAAATGTATGTTGACCATTTTTGTGAAACTGAACATCTCTCTCAAAACATACATCAAATCTAGATGAGATTTTACAGAGAAATACTAGACCATGAAACTATATTATGGTAAGTTTTCAAGTCAAATGAAGTTTGGGAACATTATTTCAAAGGGTCAAAGTTACTAAACAACTAAAAACTACCAAGAATTTGCGAACATTGAAGATTTGAGTTACATGGAGAAATTTTAGCATGAAGACTTTGTTATTATTATCATATTTTATTTATTTATTTAATGTTAAATAATTATTTTAAATATGAATTTGTTCTGACATATTAGACATTGACTAGGGATTTATTTTATTAATGGACTTATGTAGCTAATTACTAGTTTAGGCTCATTAGTTTGCAACCCAAAAGGATTCTGTTAAAACTTGCTGTGATGGGAACAACCAAGTTGTTACCAGCTCACAAATTGAGCCAATAACAACTAGCAATTTTTACATATATTTTCCATGGTAAAGCAAGAGAACGAATAAGTACATGGAATTTAAAAGGGGTAACTATGATTGAAACTATTGGGTTGATAATACTATATCAAGGCTGTCAAGCAATGATGTTCATATACTGCTCCCAAAACAAATATGGAAACATGAAACAAGACAGTTTTTTTATAAGAAAGATAAAAAAGGAGTATGCATGAGGCCAACCTTTTGCTCATCAGAAAGGGAATTGGCTGTGTAATACTGGTCCTCTGAAATAAGGCCATTCAGCTCATAGATGTTGTTGAAGACAGCACCAACATTTCTTGAAATGTCAGGATAATAAACATATAATTTTCCGCTAAGAACACAAGTCTTTGCATGATCCAAGAGAGCATCCCACATCTTATTTGACATGCCACTTCCCAGAATCTATATCCAACAACTTTCTACATTAGAAGATAAGTACAAAGCATAAAATTCACAATTCAAGAACAAGTCTCAGTCTCAGTCTCACTTACTTTCCGTAATTTCTGAGAATCTTTGACCGCAAGACGAAGGAAGTCTTCGACTTTAAATATCCCATTATTATTTAGCCTCTTGTGGAATGAACCATCCTTGCCAATTTTCTCCAATCTCCATACATCATCATCCTGTGCAGGTGGATAGTGTTTCTTGTACACTGTCAATTGGAGGAAAAAATGAATATTCAAGAAGAGTTAGAGCAGGAAATATAATGAAGAGCAAAGCCATGAACTAACATTCCCCTCTATGGTCTTTAACAGTAAAGGCTTCTGTCTTGGCCTCACGAATGCGTATGCCCTCACCATACCCAGATGCAACCCTTAAGCCAAGCCTGAACTTCCTGCTCCTTATCCAGCTTGAGTTATCCGTAAATGTGAGATCTCCCAAAGATCCTACCCCTTCTTTAAGTGTTACTTGCAAGTCTCCAGTCAACAATGGTCTCTTTCCTTCACGCTCTTTTACAACATGGCTTTCAAATTCTTCTTGTGTCCAGCCTTCATCAGCTTCATTGTTGAAATCACCTTCAAGAACTACAACATCTAGTTTAGCAGAGGCTTCTGCGCCAGAAGTTACAACATGTCCAGTGCTCACGTCAACCAAAACAATATGGATTGCAGCACCCTGTTCCCCCTCTACTTTTCCTCCTGTGAAAAGGGGAAGAGACAACCTAGACCTAAAGTGCAACTGCAAGTTCTGTCCATCTGGGCCTTCAATTCGCTTCGGGGAAGACCTGTCACACATAAGAATAATAAACCACCCCTAAGGATGAAACCATACATTCTTAATTCTTACAGAAAATAAAAAGGATGCAGTGATTGTTGCTTTCATATATCAGAGTTACTCAAAAACTAAAGTTGTATCTACCAAAATTTACAAAAAATATAAATTTGCTGCATACATGACATCATCAAAAAATTTGCAATCAATGCACTAGCAACAATTCTGCTAATATACTAAATAGTGTACATGCTTTGTTAGTCAACAAACCAGACTTGAAAACATAAAACCACCAGAAATTCAGCGCATCACCTTTTCAACAAGAAAACACACATGTAAATCACATACACAAGACATGATTCCATTTCCAACACCAATAGCTGATTTCATTATTACTAAGTACAAGTTTAGTAAAAAATGAAGAAAATCATAAAACTGCTCGAAATTCAAAAAATAGAACTCATGCATCACAAAATGAATTATAACCAAGGAATGGTCAAAGATATAGTTTACCCTCCAATCTGTCTAGCAGGGCCCATCTTTGCTAAAGCACGCTCCACTTCCTCACTTACCTGTTTGGCATAAATAGCAACACTGCAGTAAGAAGCCAATAATAGCTGAGCAATCAAAGTTATCCTAGAGGTGCCCATTGACTTGGCTCTATAGCTGGAAGGAAACTCCCTGGCTGTTAGGGTCAATGATGGTAACTCTAATTCATTATTCTGCTGCTACAAGACCTTCAAAAGTTCATAAGAAAACAGAAAAACAGTACTCTAGCAGAATGACTAAGGCAGAGAATTTAGGAGATTGACTGATCAAGAATCTTTTGTTTTGCAGGATGAGGGTTTGCTTTCTTATTTGTAAGAGGTAATGTTCTGATGCTGTCAGGGGGGTCTTTCAATACCAAACTGCTGTGTTAAGAGTCCTTTAATGAATGAAACAACTGGCCTTGACAGTTCTTCACTCTCAAGCACCTCAGCTGCATCTTATCTCTTTTGGGGAACCAGCCTTTGATGCATTGTGAGTGAGACAAGATAGCACACGATCAAAGTGAAGCATCTTATCTCCAATGTGATTCCTGAGATCCTGGTAGTGATTTTAGAAACTCTAGTGTGGACCTGGGACTTTATCAAATTCTCCTGATCAAAATCCAAACCCTAAACTTGGATGTGATTTCTCTGCCTCCACATTTTGAATCATATTTATCAGCCACCCCAGATGCAAAGTACAAAACTAAAGGATATAAATCTTACAACTCTACGAAGAATTGGTTCCAATGATGAGCAAAGCTTTTGCAGACTATCCACCTTGAGAGCTTCTACTATTACACTGCAGAATGCATAAAAATTTACATCAAAATCCAACTCAAAGGGAATGTCATGCAATGAAATACTTTAGATTTATCGTGTTCCCCAGTAATCCAATATAGAAACCAATGAAAATAAATAATAGGAAGCCGCTCTCAACAAAAGTATTTCAATTTCAAAACAAAGAAGTTAAATTTATTTTAGAAAAAAATTGGTTTGATGAGGTAAAAAGCATTTAGAGATGACACTGCTTTTTGGCATGCCTCCATATAAGTATCATTAGTATTTATCAACGTGCAATTTCAGCATCAGTCATCCTAGAAACCACGATGAATGCAAACCCAAAACTCTTTTCATTGTCAAATACACAAGATAATCTACTTAGTGTGTCGTTTTACTCATGATTCTCTTTATTGAAATCTAGTTAGTCCAAGGGAATACACGTTTTACTAGTTTCTGCTAAACAAGTCATGACCCATGAGATTATCATGCGATAAGATCTATGTGGTTATGTATATATGTAAAATAGGGTTGAAATCAGTCCATAAGATTAGTGTTGACAGCTCATGAATGTCTCAGAAAGCTCCAGGAAAATTCAAAATTTGCTGAAAACGCATGCCCAAAGGAGAAAAGATCAGATATTGTCAATAACTATTTATTGCAGGAAACAGTGCATAACAAGGTACCGTGTCCAGAATCTTCCAATGAACGTGAAAGTGAAGGTGATTGGTTATGGTTTCCCTTTTAATCCACTCCATGTCAATCAAAGAAAGGGCTAAAAAGAAATCAAATTTCAAGGTTCGTTGAACTTTAGTAGAAGAGAAAGATTAACCCACTCATACCCTAGATTTTGTTAATCCAGCTTAGAAGATTTACTAACCAATTCTCAGGAAAAGAAAAAAAGAAAAAAAAACACTGGGTCAATAGGCTTTCGCATCTTTCAATCTTGACCCGCAATTTCAAGCATCCAATTATACAGCTATCCTGACAACTTTGAGAGATAATCAGGTCAAGAAATGATCCAGAAGAGCAGAATCCAAAGTAGCAGGACAGAACCCATGTTTAAAGTTTTAATGTAATCAAACGAACAGCTAAAATGAGAGTCAACGCAATTCAACAATTAATACAATTTTCTAATCACACAAACATTAGATTAAAGCCACAGATTTCTAAATTTAAACGGAAAATTACTTAAATTAACATTTAAAATCGATTAATACTCAAAAGAAGAAGAAAAACACAAATTTATGGTCATTTATTTTAAACTTTACCTAGCTAAAGCAGGTCTTTTACGCTCTGGCTGCTGCTGCTGCTCCTCCTCCTCAGCTCCACCACCTTCTATGCCCCTTTTCCTTCTAGCCATGCTATTAGTTCTCTCCATATACCTAGTGTGCATCTCTTAAAAGCCGAACCCCTTCTTCTACTACTACTACTTAAATCTGCAAAACACCACTTACAATTTCACGCTATCAATCAATTAAAAACCCTAAATAATCAGACAGATCCACGCTACCACAGTAATCCAGCTCTATTTCCACCAAAAAAACACACAGATCCAAATTTAGAGACCAACGATAACGACTGCAAAAGACAAAGTAGAAGACAGTGATCTTTTCTCTAATTTTCTAGGAAACCTAACAGATTTTGCAACTGAAAAGGTAATTATAAGAGCAAAGTGAACCTGACAGATAATTTTGGACTGCGAAGATAAAAGGATCCGTGTTTGGTGAGAGCAAAAAAATAAAAAAAGGGTTATATCGAGAAAATCGAAAACATGGAGTGCTATCGATTAATTTAAATAAATAAATACACATATTACGTACATCAAATTGAAATGGACTTTTTCTTCCTGTCCCTTTTTCTCTATTTTTATAGTAACTTGAAGGGTATTTCTTTTTCACCCCTATAGATTCATTGATTGCCACCATCTATCCCTGGAGTTTAGTATTTTCCAATATGACTTCTAGTTTCGAAAATTCAATGTTACCTGAGCCTTTGAATATTCTACTTTTTCAATTTGATTTTTGGTTTTTTTCTGTATTTATAACACTTTTGGTTTTTTCTATAGCTATTTAGTAACAAAGAGTGAAATTGAAAACGTTTTTTAAAGATATAGGACTAATGTCTAAAAATTATAAATTAGAGGTTACAACTGATAATTATTGAATCTATAAGGATAGAAATATAGTTTACCCCAATTTTGAGAGTATTGTTTATTTTTGTTAGTATGTTGGTCTTCTTTGGAGACTCGTTAAGCTACAGGAAGAGAGAATGATCACGCACTCTATGCACTGCTGTAGTCTTAATATTCTAATCCAATGACGTAACTGGCATGACTTTCTGTATGGGTGCTCTATTTTTGTTAAAGTAAATGTAGCCCTTATTAGTTTATGGTTTTCCGATTTGGTCCTTATTTTAAGTATTTCCACCTTGTTTTTAAAAAATGAAAAAACAAATAAACATCCACTTTCTTCGTCTTTTTATTTCATTTTTCTTCAGGTTCACTATTTTTTTTCATACCAAACCATGCCTGCAATGCTGTGGATTAAAATCCTTTATCTTTTGTTTTTTATTAAATTTTGCACAAGTTATACATACAAATTTAAGCATCAAAGCTAGTTACATACTTAAACACATAACACTTTTTGTATATTTTATTATTCTAAACAACTATGTGATATATCAATGAGTTAATATATATATTATGTTAATCATAGGTTAAATGAAGTTAAAAATCAACCTGTTTGAATATTTTTAAATATTACTACTTGTTTTTTTTAACTTCATTGGCTACCTTATTCAAAAAAAAAACAAGTTGTAGTTTGTTTTTATTTATTTCTTACCCACTATAATTTAAAAAATTATAATTTGCATCCCATGTTAATATAAATTTTTAAATATGAAAAAATATTCAAATTACTCTCATAAATATATAATTAAAAAATCAATCAAACAACATATAGATTTTCAGCTACTAGTGAAAATCAAACTAAAAGTTTTAAATACATAAACAACTAACCAAAATCTCTTTCTACAATCTCAATATGAAGAATCAATGATCTGAATATAGATTTTGAAATTATAAAGTATTCTTTAATTTTATGGGCTTTATGTTGATGAATATTAAATTTAAGTTGATTTTGTACTGCAAACAAAAACATAGCGTTCAATAAACTATCAAGTTTTTTATTTATTTTTTCATAAAGTTAACGGCAATCTTTGTTAATTTCTTTCTAGCATGTCAAAGATAGAATTTAAGATGTTATACTGTATAAAAGTGTGTATGTATAAAAGTGTGTATGATGTAAAATATAATTTTTTAATTTATAGCACAAGCAAGTAAGAAAACAAAAATACAGGATGGTCAATATAATTTCGACATTATTTTATAAATTCGATGGTTAATAATAATAAAAAATATAGGAGTCTAGGTGTAAGGTTGAAGAATGTACAGGGGCTGAAATATAATTTGTAAGCTTCTAGAGTGCAGTTTGTATCACTGGATTGCTGCTTGAGTTTTGCTTACATTTCTTTCCAAGGCTTTGGAATTTGGATCGTTCGAGAGAGGAATCAATCGTGCGATTAAAGTGACACCTGCCACGTCACATCAACGGGTGTTTTGTCGTTCGAGTGACGTCACTCCCACAGGCGTCATTTGCTTCTTTTATTGGATGTGTTTCTTTCTTTCTCTTTCTTGTTTGGAGATAAAACGGGCTAAGTTTTCTTTGGACAGCATTTATCATTCAACTATTGTGGGCCCCGCTATTCATTTTTCTTCATCTTTCTATTAACAGAAAATTGGGGACTTTTTGTTCACGCCAATCGACAATAAAATAAATGCAGAAAGTTTTCACAGCCTAATGTGACATCTAGTGAGTGATATGGGAAACTTTTGTATCTTTTTTTTTTTCTAAGAAAATAAAAATAAGCAACGAATTTAGATTCTCAAGCCAGATTTTCAAAAGGGATTTCGCATTATTTGCTCCAAATCCAATTATCTTCTCCCTATTTCAAGAGGTTCATTGCATTAACATTACATTTCAAGAAACTGAAAAATTCTCTTTGTTCCACACAAAACCTTCACATTTGGTAATCAAGCACGGGAAAATGTGTGTTCAAGACTTAACTTGAATTCAATGAAATAACAAAATAATATGTAAAAATTATTTTAAAATTCTTATCTCATATTGAAAGGTATAATTTACTTTTTGTATACAAACAATATTTATAGAGTTTTATATGTTGAATCATAATCCAACATTGACCTTATATAAAAATAATTATATGTTTGAGAACTGTCAAATAAAGTGAAATATAATTAAAAATAATTTGCTAAGAATTTTTGTGGACAATTGGGTTTTTAGTGTATCCAATAGGATATGAATTTTTAATGCGTAAATACTAAAAGGTTTGTTCCTATTTTAACAATGTGCTAAAATAAATATACAAAAGGTAGAAATGTCAAAATACATGAATACCAAAGGGTAACAACATTTTAGTTACCTATATATATGGTCATGGTCCTAGATTACACGTCTGATTTCATTCTCATTCTAACATCACATCATTAGAGAGAAAATAAAATTATAATGAAGAGAATTAAAGAGCTCTCAAAAAATGAATATGTTAATCTCGAAGATCTTTCGCACAACTCTAGGGAGCAATTCTAGGATATGAATAATTTTTATATTATGAAATATCAGTTCTATCATTATATTTCATATTTAAAAAATAAAATTTTTATTAAGTGTTTATATAATATACCTTAAAATGAGATAGTAACCACCAAATAAAAGATAGTGAATTCACGCGCCTAAGCTTGAGTCAACTAAAAAATAAATAAATATTATTATCAAAATTGAATCTCTAAAAATAAAATTTCTGATTGTCTAATAATTAAAAAAAAAATTAAAGATTTAAAACGAGTTTTTCAGATGAAATTTCAAGGCAATCATTTTTTTTCACTTTAATTCTTTTTTTTTTTCAACGCAACTTTTTCTTTCAGAAAAGAAAAAGGCAATTTGATTCTAATTTTAGCTCAAAAGATCTCAATTGTATAAAAAAATAAAAAATAAATTAAGATTTTTTAAAAAACGATTATTTAAATCTACAATGATATGTGAAAAAAATACATATTACAGAGTAACAATAAAATCACCAAGCTAAGTTTTTTTTTTTTAACGGGAGCATAAATGACATCCACTATGTGATAAGTTCTCCCGAAACCAACTGCTCTCGTAACTTCCTCTGTAAAATATCTTACGTCGATTCCACCCATTATGATAACATAAAATTATCAGATCAGTTAAACAAAGTGGGCTTTTGCATGTCCCATGCAATGGCAAGGTCAACACCACCATAAAAATTGAATCTAATTAAAAACTGAAATTAATTTGTCAGATATATTTCGTGCGAGGACATGTTTTAAATAGGGCTGATACTATATTATCTATTCAATTACAAATACACATCATATTTAGTACAAGTCAAATGACTAACAATTATTTGTCGTCAACATGTTATTAATATTTATCTATAACGTTTCAAGCAATACTTTTATAGTAGTTACTAATATTTTCATGTAATTCGCGAGATAAACTAACATATATAACTAAGGTTTATAAACATATTAGATTCAATTCTCTGCACACTATTTTTCTAAATATATATTGACTTAAACATAGAAAAAAATCTTTATTTCACATGTAATTTATATTTTCAGGAATATTCAACTCTAGATAAAAGTCCAAATACAAAGCCTAACTTGGACGTCTTGGTCTAGTTTTTTTCCGACTCCCCGTCACACCCTGTATGAAGTATGAACCAAACTGACAAGTACAAACTACAAAGTCACGGTGATAATACCAAATCTTGGCGGCGCAACTGCATACCTTAGAAGCTGTTTGTTTCGGTGATACAATCGCCGCTTAAAATTCATTTTTTTTTATTTTATATAAAAAAAATTTAGTATTTTTTAAATTAATTTAATTTGTTGATGTCAAAAATGATTTTTAAAAAATAAAAAAAATATTATTTTGATGTATTTTTAAATGAAAAATACTTTCAAAAGCAATCGCAACCACCTTTCCAAACAGATCCTTAATCTCCATGATAAAACGGCGGCGAATCTGGTCTAAGATAATAATATTCTTCCTTGGATATTTCCTCTTCATCAACCTCAAAACATTCAGCTCTCTCTGCAACTTTTCATCCAATTCCATCTTCTAATGTGTTATGACTCTCGTATAGACCATCCATGATCATTTCAGAACTATGCACAGAGAGTATTTGGTGGCAATTACGGGGGTAATTCACTCTCGGAATCCTTTTTTTATATATAAAAAATAGATATTTTTAATTTAATTTATACGGTGATTAAGAATAAATTTCTTTCATGGCCGATTTTTAATAACGCTTCCTCCATATCATCTAGCATATTTAGAGAAATCTAATATAAGTCTTATACTTTTCAAAAACTAATCTGAAATTAGAAAATAATAAATTATCATTTCGCATCCTTCTTATGTGTAGCATATATATTTTATAAAAAAAATTCAAATATTCTATCTATCATATTTTATAATTTTAATTCCTTTGATAGATTGAATATATTCCTGTTCACTATAACAAATCAATTTAATTTGTATCAATTGATTTCAAAAGAAAGACATGAAACCATGACGAGTTAAGAGAGAATATTAACTTCAAGGATGTTAACAAGAAGAATCCCTTATATAAAAGCTTTACTGACAAAAATACAGACAAGTTAACGTAAATTATGACATCGCTCAGATATATCATATTATTATGGACACACGAGCCAACACTTTTGAAAAGATAGCATAAGCCATATATATATTTACTGTGTTCCTAAACATAAATCACTGTAAATTTTAACAGTAAAATTATCATTTTATCTCTCATGTCGAAAACTTTAACCCACGAAACTGGAGGTATTTTAGACATTTTTAGGATACATGCGTGGTATTTTCAAATTGTATCGGAGTTTCTGGTATTCTCCATTTTAATTTCACAGTAAAACTACTAATTTACCCTTGAGAGTTGACAAAAAAATGAGGAAAATGGGATATTTTTTGTTTTTTCACATATTTATGCATAGTCAAAATACAAAAATACCCCCAAATAGACAAAAACGAAGCCCCAAAGCTAAGGGCATTGTGGTACTCTCGTTTCCAATTTTTTCCATGGTTATCGCTAGGTCCAAGGGTATGTAAGTAATTCTGAATTTTTTTATTATTTCTTTTCAGAATTACTGCAAGTGTGTCGTGTTTCACGCTGGAGCTAGGGGCATAGTGTTTCACGCGCATGAGCTATTCAAGCAGCACGTGCGATGTCTATTTGTGGTGGAAAGTGTCCAGTCATCGGGTGCGTTGCCATGTCCTCTACCTCCCGGTGCGAGGCATGTGGTGTGAAGGTGGTCAGTGAATCGTCGGTGGATTGTTTTTAGGTTTTTCTCTATTTTCTCTCTCATGTTGCCGAAAAATACATGACATTCTTTCACGTTTGTGGTTGTTTTATTTTAATCTTTATTCTTTTGATTTCAATTGTATTCCTAATTTTTTCAATAAAAAATTTGATTGTTTTCAATTGTATCCATCAATTCAAATTGATTATATATGTTGATTTTCATTTTAGTCCTTATTCTTTTGATATTTGGTTTGTTTTTGGTTCCTTTAATTTTTTCGGTATGCAAGTTTTAATTTTTTTTAATTTTGTCCTCCAATTGAAATTGGTCATATATACTATTTTTTATTTGGTTCTTATTCTTTTAATTGTTTTAGCAAAATTACACTGCAATGTTTTTCTTAAATCCCTTTATTTGTTTCGGTTCCTAGGTTTTTATTTGTTTTAATTTTGTCTTTTGATTGAAATTAATTATATATTTTATTTTTTATTTTGGCCCTTATTCTTTGAATTTTTTATTTGGTATTAATTCTTTTTATTTTTTCCATCCTTCTTGGACAAATGTTTATTTTTTACTCGTACTTATGCATCTATGTTTTGTTGTTTGTCTTTAATTTTTATAATTTTATTTTTTATTAGGGTTTTATTTTTATTTGGTCTAGTATTGAAATTTTAATATATGTTGGCGATCATTTAAAAATTAATATTTCTCTTTTTTTCTCTTTGTTTTTTTATGTTTTATGTTATTTTTATTTGTTCTTCGGATCAAATGATTTTCTTATGGTTTCATTGTTTGCGCTACAATAATGATAATTTTAGTGATTATTATTTTTTTCTTGTAAAAATGTTTTTATTTTTTGGGGTGATTTAATAATTTTAATTGTTTGGACAATAATGTTGATAATAACTTTAATTGTTATAGCCATGATAATGATGAAAATGTATGGATGAATTTTCAATGATGTTTTTTTTTTTTTTTGTAGATGGAAAATTAACAACTTATTTTTGTTATTTGATTATTGCAAGTGTTTTCACAATTTATATTTTATTTGTTGTATTTAATTTAAATTAGATGATAAAATGAACTAATCCTAATATAGTGAATTCAATAATTTAGGTTTCTGAATCTTCTTGTTTTTTGAATGATGATAATAATTTTATGCTGGTGATTTCGTTGAAACCTATTAAATATATAAATTTATATCGATTTAAAATTCATATATTTTATAGGAAACTCGCACTCCACAGGAATTCTGCACATATTTATTATTTTGTCTAAATTTATATTATAATAATAAAATCTCACACGATTAATATTTTTTTACGTTGAAAAAAATATAGTTCCAATCGTGAGAAGCGCGGGTAAAGTGTATATATATATATATAGAGAGAGAGAGAGAGAGAGAGGGGGGGGGGGGGGGTTTCCCAAGTACTTGAGTTGAAAACAAGTGTATAATACATATATGGATGATCTTGGTGGCGAGATTCAAGATCCATTTGCTAAAATCTTGTTTAGAGGTTTTAATTTCATGGTAGTACGAAGGGATGAAATTAGAGAGGGCAATTTGTTATTGTGCAGCCTATAAAGTAAAAACCACCGGAAGAGAAGCACTAGCAAAGTAATTTAATTGCAAATTCATAATTAACATTTTTAAAGAAGGATTAATTTTATTTTTTTTACTATTTCATTCTTGTTAGTTGGGATTTGAAGTTGCTTGTCACGATTTAAAAAAGAAGAAGCTCTAACACTAAGTTTGTGTTCAATTGAATTTTATTATTTGTAAGAAAATAAAAATAAAAGGATAAAGATCAAAACTTAAAAAAGCAATGGAAACTTGTTTATAAGAAACAATGTGCGTGTTTTTATTAGCAAATATTATCTTTAATTTATTTTATTAAAGTATGCATCGCATGTGTAGTTAATAATTAAAGTTTTCGTGGAAGTGGACTTTAGCAATGGATAAACATTTTTCTATATTAGAGATAAAAAAAAAACTTGTTTAGAACAGCAGAGTAGCAGATTCAAAGTGGTGTTTAGCATGTTTATTTTTTAATATTATTTTAATTTTATAATATAAAAAAATTATTATTTTAACATATTTATATTTATAAGTAAAAACTATTTTAAATAACATTTACTATCACAATATCAAAATCAAAACAGTAAACTAATTACAGTTTAAACTAATCAGTCATTTTAAAATTAGAACTGACGAACGGAGGTTTGAAGGTAGAAAAGCAGATTAGATTTCCATGAAAGCCATAATAAGAAAAAGAAATCTCAGTAATTGCAAGAGATTTGAGATATGTCTGGTTTAAGAAGGCCGTGGTCCGATAACACGCCTAAAGAAAAACAACATACATCCCCTGTCTCCCGCTCCTCCTCCTCCTCCTCCTATCCTTTCTCAGTCGAAATGTCAACCGCCGCCACAACCACCTCTCCTCGCCGCTCCATCTTCCTTGGCGTTGACGTCGGCACCGGAAGCGCCCGCGCTGGTTATTCTACACCCCTCTTCTCTCTCTATTTTCCATGTATGCATGTTTAAATTGAAGGGTTGAATATATCGAAATGTTGCTGCAGGCCTGTTTGATGAGAGTGGAAAACTTCTGGGGTCTGCTAGTAGCCCTATACAAATATGGAAAGAAGGTGACTGTGTTGAGGTAATTACAAAAAAAAAACCTTGAAAATTTTCTTTTGCCGGTTATCCCTTCTTTTCCTTATGTATATAATTGATTGGGAACTGTCGTGTGCTCTTTTTTCTTTTCCAGCAATCTTCGACAGATATTTGGCATGCCTTATGTGCCGCTGTGAAATCTGCGTGCTCCCTTGCAAATGTTTCTGGGGATGAAGTGACAGGGATGGGATTCGCGGCTACTTGTTCTCTTGGTTTGTAGATTTTTTGAAAAATGTTACTGGAAGATACCTTTTGTTTTAACGTGGATTCTTGTTTTGATTGATGATGTGGGTGTAGAAATGTAACTTCTTATTTGACAAAGTGGTTTGATTTGACAGTTGCGGTCGATGCTGATGGAAGTCCTGTTACAGTTTCTTGGAGTGGTGATTCAAGACGGAATGTTATAGTATGGATGGATCACAGAGCTGTTAAACAAGCTGAAAAGATCAATTCTTCTAACTCACCAGTACTGCAATATTGTGGTGGAGCTCTTTCTCCCGAAATGGAGCCACCAAAGGTAGTTGGGGAATGCTTCAATTCCCTTTCTCAATACTAAAATACGCTTTCTGTACATTAATTTGTTTACACAACATATATATTCATCCATTCAAGTTCAAATAATTCCCACCTGCATTAGGATGTATTTTTGGGCTTATGGAGCAAGTGATTACTTTTTATCGAGAATGATTTGGTAAAATATGAACAGAATGGATACATGTTTCTTAATATTCTAGTCAGCTATGTTTAATGGAGACTATGTTTGCAGCTTTTATGGGTGAAAGAAAATTTGCCAGAATCTTGGTCGATGGTGTTTAGATGGATGGACTTGAGTGATTGGTTGTCATACAGGTGATTTCCTTATCTTGCGGGCTTCTTCATGTCTAGGTATATTCTCATGGTTGAGTCAAATTTGCTCTTGCTGTCACGGGCTCTTGCTGATTTCACTGTTTTCCTTTCCTTTTTTATTTTCTTTTCTTAAGAGCAACTGGAGATGATACACGGAGTCTGTGCACAACAGTATGCAAATGGACTTATCTTGGCCATGCACACATGCAGCAGATGAATGGGAAAGATTCCCGCAATATGGAAACTTGTGGATGGGATGATGATTTTTGGGAAGAGATTGGCTTAGGTGATCTTGTCGATGGGCATCATGCTAAAATTGGTATGCTTCTAGGAGTTCTACGCATCCTTTTCTTCTAGTAATGTAGCATATAAATATGCTTTACATTCTTGTGATGCTGGACTGGCACCTCATTTTATTTTATGATAGCTGGAAATAAAATTTAAGAGATGGACAAAAGGACAATTGCTCTTCAGCTGATATGATTTGCCACCCTTTTCAGATTAATATCTAAGCTTCCATTCCTGTTGTTATTAGAGTTTGGGATTTTCAACTTATTGGAAACCTTAATTCGTGTCTAATTCCTCTTAAGTTTCTTGAGTTTCCCGAGAAACGAAAACAGACTTATGGCTAATCTTGGTATTCAAGATTTGCACTTTCTTCTTTTGTGGTGGACTACTGAAGTTTTGTGGTACATCTGAAAAAATACCATTCGACCTGAAAGTGATGAGCTACAACTCACAGCTTCTTATCATTTTAAAAGTATAGAATTGTATTTACTGGTACTTGTAGCTGTTGTTCAGTGTGAGTGACTTTTGTAATTTACACAGGACGAAGTGTAGCTTTCCCTGGTCATCCTTTGGGTTCTGGTTTAACTCCTACAGCTGCACAGGCAAGAAACTTTTGTGTTGAAGAATTCATATCGATTTCAAATGGTCTTTCCTCAAGATCTTTTGATGAAGCAAATACAAATACCAGATTTTAAGGCCATCTCTTTTATCTGGGCATTAATATTTCTTTCTTCTGGGCTTTGAAGGCCTGAGTTATGTGTTCTTGACTCCAAAGTGAAGGCTACTTTTCTGTTCTAAACAGTGACCTACTTTTTCAGGAACTGGGTCTTGTGGCAGGAACACCTGTGGGGACTTCATTGATAGATGCTCATGCTGGTGGTGTGGGGATAATGGAAAGTGTCCCCGAGTTAGGTTCTGAAGCTAAAGGTATTGATGACATTTAAAAATGAAAAACTCCTTGTTTTTATCATGTCCTATAAGAAGGTAATATGTTTGGTTTCTGAAAAATTAATGTGTTCAGAGAATGATAATGAAGCTATATGTCATCGTATGGCATTAATCTGCGGTACTTCTACCTGTCATATGGCTGTGTCCCGGAACAAGCTATTTATTCCTGGGGTCTGGGGACCATTTTGGTCAGGTAAAAATCCATAAACATCCTTATCAGTATTTAGTTTTCTGACTTTTAGTTTGAGGTTTATGAATTTAGAGCTGGTTTTGGATTGCTTATTTCAAACTTATACACCCAATTTTTTTTCTTGTTTATATTCTCTACATGTGTGCTTGTTTGTATAATGAATTTCTAGTTAGACATCTAAGAATGCTCTAACCCCTCATTAATTTATTACTTAAAATTTTTGTTTTTGAAATTTTAACTTTAGATATTTTTAAGAGATGTATTTTTGAGTCTTCTGTAGTGTTCCAATTATCGAAATGCTTTTTGGTGGTGTGGGTTTGAGGAATGTATTATACTCAGGATCTGGTGGCAGTATCAGGAGTTGCGCTTTTACTTTCAGCCACCATGAAATGTGCCATGAACTTTAATTTCTGATCCTTTTATTTTTCTATTTTTGTAGCGATGATACCTGAGTACTGGCTTACAGAAGGTGGACAGAGTGCTACTGGTGCATTATTAGATCATATAATTGAAAATCATGCAGCTTCTCCCACACTTGCAAATCGTGCTGCTTCTTTAAGTAAGAATATAGTTAACTTAGTTTGAAGCGGTGCATCTTAACTCCATTATTGCTGATTTTTTGTACTTTAGAATCAGCTTGGTTCTGTACTTCTCATTTTCTATCTTTCAGAAATATCCATGTTCGAACTACTGAGCAATACAATCAAGACAATGATAGATGAACTGAAGTCTCCATTCCTTGCTGCTTTGACTGAACATATACATGTCCTTCCTGATTTTCATGGAAACAGGTAACTAAGTTATGGTGATGTGGCCTTTTCTGGGTTTAGTGCTGAGATGTATGCTATGAACTTATTACATTTAGTTTGTGATGGAACAGGTCTCCCATTGCAGATCCAAAATCCAAAGGAATTGTTTTTGGCTTGACTCTAGAAACGAGTGAGAAACAGTTGGCTCTTTTATACCTCGCTACCATACAGGGTATTGCATACGGCACACGGCACATTGTGGAGCATTGCAATGCTCATGGTCATAAAGTAAGAATGTCATGCTTTATGCACATATTTGTGGTAGTTCTATTTCATAGCTATTTTGTTGTTTATGATACTTGTTAGATGATTAATGTATCCAAGGGAAGTAAGTGCACTTCGTATGAATTTTCACTCCATCTGAAAACATTGTGCTCATGTTAGATATAAACTCCATTGAAGATGTACTTAGTAGTTGCTATCAAGTTTTCCACGTATTCAAGCCTAGAGGTGAAGGTGACTGGATGGTTGTCAAGTAGGAGTTAAATCACCATTAGGAAAAACGCTCAGCTGACTATATAGCAACTCACTTCATGTCCCAAATCACTAGGAGTAGTAAACACGTGCTTATGTTAGAATAAATGGTTCTGAACTACATTGCTAGTCAACATTGAAAATTAAGCGCTTATGTTAGAATAAATGGTTCTGAACTACATCGCTAGGCGACATTGAAAATTAAGCGATTATCTGCATTTTAATTAATTTTCTATGAGATGAAAGTGTGCACTTCTTAACACTTAGCTAACAGACTATGCTACTCACAAACAAGTGTGAAGACAGCTGATAAAGTCTGATGTAGAGCAGAAGCAGTAACTTTGACCAATATTGTTCAGATAAGCAATCAGTTAGTAGCTGTTTAAATTAGAAGCTTAATTTGAATATATCTGACCAATATCTATCGTGAGATTTGTTCTGTTTGGAGATTACTGTTTAGCTGTTCGTAGTCATTGACATGGTGACTATTTGCCACATTGTTATTTTCATAACCCTCATTTTGTTTTCTTTTGTATATATCTCTTTTGCAGATTAATACCTTACTTGCATGTGGAGGCCTCTCAAAGAACTCCCTCTACATCCAAGAACATGCAGATATCCTTGGTAATTTGTTACTTCTTTTCCATCACAGTTGCCTCTTTTATTTCTTCTTAGTGTATAACATGTTTCCTTTCCTTTTTCTTCTTAAAACTTTATTATTTGATTGTATTCCTTTGGAAGATAGATAACCTTAGCTTAAGAATTCTAAGAAGCATTCAACTGTGGTCTTGCAAGTTAACAATTGATTGAGAGTTGGTGTTCTTGTATTGATTATTGATTTCAATTTATCATACCATACCAGTGTTATCAAAAGGTGCTCAGGCGCTCACTTATGCGCTACAGGCAAGCAAGGTCACAACTGTTAGAGTATAATATAATCATATTCTGGGGCTTCACCTACAAGCTTAAGCTTTTAGGTGAGATGGTTCTTTAACATGGTATCAGAGCCTTGTTGACCCAGCGGTCACGAGTTCGAATCTCACCATCCCCATTCTATTTGATAAAAAAACTAAGCACACGGTGATGTGGGCCTGTGCAAGTTTCAAGCCCAAAGGGCTTTCACTTGAGGGGGTGTGTTAGAGTATAATATAATCATATTCTGGGGCTTCACCTACAAACTTAAGCTTTTAGGTGAGATGGTTCCTTAACAACAACATCTTTATTAGCCCCGAGTGATGAATTTCAATTAAGCGCTGCCTAGGCGAGTGTCTGGTGAGTGGGTGCCAGGCGTTAAAGCCAGCACCTGCTTGAAATACATCCCTTTTTTTTTTTAACTGATTTATGTTTTAACCTGTTTGTCCATTTTTTAATCTACCACAAGAAACAATTTAGGGGTATTTTTGTAAAAAAAAACAAAGAGGTTAAAAAAAAACATTTAAGTGGTAGACAAAAGACAAGGAAGGTCACCTTAGAAGAGAAAAAACAGCCACATTTTCATTTCTTTCTTCACTCTTTTTGCGCTCACTATCCTCATGTTATTCCCTCTCTCTCCCTTCACATTTTCATTTTAATGGTGTTATGTTGCTGAAATTTTTAACCTTTTGTTTTTATATTTTCTTTTGATTTTCTAATGATCTAATCTTAATTTGAAACATATATATTTATATATTATAATATAATATTACACTAACATATATTTAATTTATAATATATCGTCTTGGTTCATTCAGGCGAGCGCCTCTTACCACCTTTGACAGCACTGTACCACACTGCACCAATTTATTTGCGTTTAACTTTGTATACTTTTTTGTACCGTTTCATTTCTCCATTTAGTAGTGTTATGTGTGAATAGAAAAAAAGAAAGTAATGTGCTATGTGTGACAAAGGAAATAGTTTTAAGCGTGAATGATAGGCTTTGCATGCAAATAGGTCTGCTAGCTTAGAAAACTGAACTGTCTAGCTGAATTTATCCCGGTTGTAGTTTCAGTAGTAAAGCATAGTGCCAACTTCAATATAAATTTTCATGACATCAATCATCAATGTTGAATGGTGTGGGTGTTAGAGAATAATATAAATCATATTCTGGGATCTTATCTAAGAGCTTAAACTTCTAGGTGAGATGGTTCCTTGACATGATATCAGAGTCCTGTTGACCCAACGGTCACGAGTTCGAATCTCACCACCCCCATTCTATTTCATAAAAATCATCAAGTACAAGGTAGAGTAAGCTTGTGCAAATTTCAAGCCCAAAGAACTTTCATTTGAGAGAGTGTGTTAGACAATAATATAAATCATATTCCAGGGCCTCACCTAAAAGCTTAAGCTTGTTTATATTGTGATACTCCTCCTACTGTGATGTCTTTCTTCATCCACAAACACACTTGGTTGGTCTCTTATACAATGTCATGTACGCGTCGAAGAAATTAAAACTAGCTTGTTCGTTTTTGGCGCAGGTTGCCCTATTGTACTTCCACGAGAGAGTGAATCTGTACTCCTGGGTGCTGCCATTCTTGGTGCCGTTGCTTCAAAGAAATACTCGAGTCTTACGGAGGCCATGAAGACGCTGAATGCAGCTGGTCAGGTATGCACATGCCAGTTTCTGTGCTCAGTGTTCTGGATTCAATTTATTTTTGATTTAATGCATCAAGTTTTTGTAGGTCATCCATCCATCAAAAAACCCAAAGGTGAAGAAGTATCATGATGCCAAATATCGTATTTTCCGTGAACTCTATGAGCAGCAGCTCTCTCAGCGTTCTATAATGGCTCAAGCCTTGGAGTAGAATGTGCCTCATTTGAAGACTCGTGGATGCTTGGTAAAAGTCTTGGCCTGGTCATTGGTGGATGCATTTGAATTTTTTGACACTTCAAAAATATAGTTGTTTTTTTTTAAAAAATAAACAAATTCTGGGAGTTTTATTTAACATGGCATGGCCAGGTTTATTATGTATATACATCACTTCAAACAGTTTCACCAATGTTGAGTTATTCTGATGTGGAAAAGCAAAAGATTATATTGCATGCGCGCTTGTGTTCTTACGAAGCAAACAAGTTTTTTATTGAATTAAAAGAAATGATACATTTCTGGAAAAACTGTATCTATAGAATATAAAAAGGTTTATAACGAGAGTCTACTCAAACAACTAGACGAGACGGTGAAGTGGTGGTGGAGGATTGGTTGAGCAGCATTTGAACACCCTTTTCTTTTTTATAGAGGGTGTAGATGGTGGAGGCGCAGTGGAGTTTTTGGGAGGTGATGCGGCTGGACTAGGTGGAGATGAGATTTTTTGGGAGGAGGGAGATGAGTTTATTAGTAATTTCTCCGCATGGCAGTGTTTATAGTTTATACGGGATTTTGTACTAAATTCGAGCAATTGATGGAGGTCTTTCTATAATTGGACATGATCGCACAAAAGGGTTTATTTCTCAAGAAGCTGACGGAAAGGTGAAAAGAGAGGTGATGAATAAATCAATTATGATATGTCACAAAAATGTACATAAATCATCTAAGGATCCCTTGTTCATTAAAAAAAAAAAACAGAGAAATGGAAAGAAAAGAAATTGAAATTTGAAATAGAATAAAAAAAAGGAGATATTTCTACTTTTGATTGTTATTTTTACGCTTAGGTATTTAAGGATTTTTCAATAACTCATAAAGGAATTTCCCTTGTAGAACATGATTAATAAGGTGTTTGAGAATGTGATTGTGGTTATTTTTCAAAATGTTTTTCATTTAGAAATGCGTTAAAATATTTGTTTATTTTTAAAAAATTATTTTTGATATCAGCACATCAAAATGATTTAAAAACACTTAAAAAATTCATCTAAAGGAAAAAAACAATTTTTTTTTGAAAAGCATTTTTGGAGTGCTTCTCAAGAGATTGTTTGAGAATGTGGTTGATATTGTTTTTCAAAGTACTTTTCATTCAAAAATGCATAAATAATATTTTTTATTTTCAAAAATTATTTTTGACATCAATCAAAATATTATAAAATAGTAATTTTTTTATTTAAAATAAAAATAAAAATAAAAAAATCTCATTTTTGTTCAAAAATATTTTTGAAATGCAATGTCAAACATGCACTAAAAAGGTAGTTACTAGTTTTAGGTGACTTGACTTTTATTTTTTTTAAAAATATTTAATAAAAAAAAACGAGTCAAATTAGGCTAACCGCTAATCTTGTTAAAATGAGTAAAATTGTAGTTTCATTGTACAAAAAATTGATAAAAAATACAAATACCCTCAAATAATCAAAAATTTCAATTGGTCCCTATAAAAAAACAAAAATACTCACGAGTCCAAGAATTAAATTTCAGTGATAAGACAATAATTATGTTATTACATCCACAATAATATGTCTTACTAAGTATTTTTTCCACATGGTTTAACTTAATACATACATATATTCATACATACATACATACATACATACATACATAAACCATTGCAACATTTAAGAGCGGTCACTCCAATAAACTCCAAATTGAAGTTTTCATAATTCAATATGAAAACGACGCCATTGAAAGAGATTCCAAGAGCTTTTGTGGAATCTATTCTCTACAAAACGACAAAAGTTTATGTATTGTTTTCCATATAAGAATATAATAAGTAATTAATTTTTATATTAGAAATATGATTCCAAGAAAATATAGTCAGTAAAATTTAAATCTGATTTTTTTTTAAATATATCTTTTAAATCTAAAATATTTACCATCAGAGTAACCTTTAATTTTAAATAAAAATACTTAAGAAGAGGTGTGGATATTTATTTACGACGACAATGGTCACCAAAGACGAAACTGAAGAATGGACGTAAACGACAAGAAATTAAGAAAGCGATTTCACAAAAGCTCGAATCCTCAAGCTGTATCTCGTGACACCACCACTACAATTCCTTTCACAAGTTGGTGACTGACGTGTCATACATTGCGCCACCTGGCACTTTGTTACTCGTTTCACATGTTCATGGCCCCACGTGATTTCCCACGAGAAAGCCGGAGTGCGATTGACTGACAACGCCTGCGCGTGTAGTCGGCTTTGGACCAGAGGGAATCGAACATCTTCGGTCCTTTATACGAAGAATATTCCACGGCCTCATTCGATCACTCAATGGATGGCTGACACGTTTCTAAAAGTCAACGCCAGATTTGTGTCGGGAGCAGAATTTGTATGCTTGATTTATGAAATTATTTCTGGGAAACAAAAAGTGCTCAACAAATAAATTGTTCATCTTTAAATTAAAAAGCTTCGGTTGCTAATGAATTGGTAAACTAGTCATCTAAAATTTATAGTTACTTCCATTTAAGATTTAAATCAACGACATTAACATCTTATATCTAATAAGTATATGAAATGGAGTTAGATTTATTTTCATTGATTTAAATTTGCATTTTCATGCAACAATGAGATTTAAAACTACTATCATCTCATAGAAACCGTGAATTAATTTTTTTTTTAATGGTCGAAATTGACTTGAAAGATGATCTTCTTTCTCATCGTCGGAATCCGATGACCTCTTTACTCTTCTCTAACTAGAGACTAAAAAAAAATACTTTAAATAAATTTTATACGCAAGCTATTTGTTTTGATGTATTGAAATCTAAAGGGACCGAAATTGTCTAATTTGTATTATTTTTAAACTTTAAAGATTTAAGTATATTTTCTTATAACTTTTTGGCACTCCACCCATGTTTTGTGTTTTTTTTTTTATAATTATTCTAGTCTCTCTTTTTTCAATCCCACATTTGCATAAGAAATAGAAATAATTGGTCTTCAATTAAAATTAAATAACCTAGGATAAAACTTGAAAAATCAAAATAAATTATTGAAAAATGCATAATATGTTCATAGTATTTTATGAATATATGAACAATATTTAACCCAGACGTTTTAGTTTTTTAGTAATTAACTGCAATTGCAATGTAATAATTAATAATTAACGAATGAAATTGAAAGAGCTAATAAAAAAGAGAGCAGTGGATGGATGAAATACAAAGGTGAGGTAGATTAATAGATAATTATTAATATTATTTATAGTCCAAACAAAAAACGCTCCGTGAAAAGGTAAGGAATTTTCGACAATCAGCATGCATGTCGTTTCCTCCACTTTCACCCTCCAACTCCAAGAATTTTGCCTCTTCGACGTCGAAACTTTGATGTAAAAGTAGCGAAAACAAAAAGGAACAGAGCTGCCACGTATGACACTACCTGGCAAGCAGCCGTTGCTCTCTCTCATTATCACTGTCACACCACATGCCAACCCTCCTCCTCCGGCCTCTCCCTCCATACCCCCTCCTCTTTTTTTCCTTCCTTTTCTTTCTTTCTATGCTCTGAAATCTCACTAATCCAATTCACACAACACACCAACAAATTGTTAATCCAATCTTGGAAGAACCCTATTTTCATTTTTATCTATTGATTCACCAGGTATTTAACTTTCTAATCTAGGATTTCTTTCTCTCTCTCTCTCTCTCTCTCTCTCTCCTTTTCTTTTATATTACATGACCGAATCTGGGCTCTTGAAGGACGGTTCTTTTTGATACTATGAGTTGTTTAGGACTGTAGTTTCTCTTGTTTTTTTTTTTTTAAATTTAATTTAGGGTTTCTTTTCCTTCGTTTTTACTGGTGGGGTGGTGGTGGCATTAGTTGGAAATGACTACTGATATGGATGTTTTTGATGATTTTAGGGGCTTTTTATGAGCTTCCTAATGAAGAATCAGTGAATTGTATGCATTCAAGCCTGAGAAAGCTGTTAGCATTGATGTGTTGTGAGGTGATTATCCATGTGTAATAAAATAATTGAATGCTTGAACAAGACTGTTAATCCTATTGATAACCAGCAAGCCATTCACTTTATGGATACACCAATGTCTGCCACTAATTCTACAGCTGGTTCCAACCCGGGTTCAAACGATGATACTCCCCATGCTAAATTATTGTGTAGTTTCTTAGGTAGCATAATGCCTCGACCCCAAGATGGGAAATTGCGTTATGTGGGTGGAGAGACGCGGATTGTGAGTTTGCCTAGGGATATTAGTTATGAGGAGTTGATGAGTAAAATGAGAGACCTTTATGATGGGGCGATGGTGTTGAAGTATCAGCAGCCTGATGAGGATCTTGATGCATTAGTGTCGGTTGTGAATGATGATGATGTGACTAACATGATGGAGGAGTATGAGAAACTGGGTTCTGGGGATGGTTTCACTAGGCTTAGGGTTTTTCTGTTTTCGAATACAGACCAAGATGTTTCAGCGCATTATGTTGATGGGGATGGGAGGGAGAGTGAGAGGAGGTATGTAGATGCGCTGAATAATTTGAATGATGGGCCTGATTTTAGAAGGCAGCATGCTGACTCCCCTTTGACCGGTCCAGTTGATGATATTCATTTACAAGAACAATTTTTTAATGGAATGAGTCTTGAAGGTGGTCTCCTTAGCCATAGGAGTGGTGAGATGCCGATATCACAGTACAACTTGCATCATGCTACTATTGCTCCAAGGTATAATGAAATGGAGGGTTCATGGAGCCCTGCATATTATTCTCCCAGGCATCATGGACACCATGATCCAAGATCATTATCAGACTTTCCAAATTCACCGCCTTCTTCATGTTACCGTATGCAGTTTGGGGATTTACCCGATAAAGGCATGGATAGAATGCTTGAAGAAGGTGCTCGGTCTCAGCTCAACCAGCATCCCCCTTATGACCACCAGCCACAATATTCTGAAAATGCAGTATGGATGCCTGCTGGAGCAGTATGTGGTGATAAGGGTTGTTTTCCTGGTAACTTGCCCCATGGTCCCAGTATTTTTGAAGGGAACATTGTTTGTGAGCACTGCAGGGGGGCTTTCCCAAGAAATCAGCTGCATTTGGAGCAACCCAGCATGGGAAATGGACTCCCTCAGGTTGCTAATCCAGGTGCTGACTGTCCTCTGAATAGGGAGACTTTCATGATAAATGCAGATGCAAAGGTGCACTACCCAGTGTATCCCAGAGAGTTGAATGATCCCCGAGCTGTCTACAATGACACTCAAGGCCATGACAGAGGATGGATTGTGCAGCATCCGTTGAGTCCCTGCGCAGATGAAGCCAGAACACATATCCCTGGGGCCACAAGATTCAATGATCAGTACATTGTAGATGGTCCAGGCATGAATTATTCCCTTGGACATGGAAATTTGGTGGATGGTCATCCTATGTCCTCACACCACCAGCCTGGGCCTGAATTTGGCAACAATGTTTTTCATGATCAAGGTGCGACCGCTGTCCAAAACCTACACACACATCCTGAAGAACATTCAGTACGACATAGGAATTTTCCTTGCCCTTATGGGCCAGAGAATCTTCATTCATTGCCACATGGACATGCACATCCACAAACTTTAAGGAGAAATGTTCAAATTCCAGTGCATGGAACTCCTCATGAAGTGTCCAGTGCAGGTCTGCAAATAAATGGTACTGTTAATCCATCATTTCTTAGTGGTTGTCAAAGGAATGGAATTGGCATAGATAGTCAGCAACCTTGGATTGAATCCTCACAGAAAATGCTGGTTTTTGACGGGACAACTTCCTTGGGATATTCTGGTCACACGTTGAAATTGAATCCAAATACTTATGGGCCAGAACATAAGCAATCTTTTCCTCCAGAACCCATTCAACCACCACTCCCGCATGAAATGCTAAGCTCATCTGCAAATATAGCTACTTCTAGTTACAACCCTGAGTTATGTAATAACACTGTTGCCAAAGCATCAAAAACGGAGGGAAAGATCATCCTTGGCATAGAAAATCATGCAAATTGTGTAGGGAAGGTTGAAAACCTGGATGTGCCAAATGTACCTTGCTCGGAGCAGGATATGATTGCTGATATTACTGGCCGGGCAGCATTTCCCGAGTCTCTTAATTCCAATTTCTTGAGGTTAGTTGAAGAGTGTGTCGATACAGTGAAAGCGGGAGAAAAAGATCTTTCTGCTGTTCTTGGAGAACCAAATCTTTCAATAAGCCGTATGGGTTTCTTACCTGATTTGATTGCTTCTGTAAAGAAGGCAGCCTTGGAAGAGACTGAAGAGGTGAAAGCTAGAGTTGAAGAAAATGCTGATCCTGCAAAGAATAATTTAGTATCAGGAGAAATAGATGAAAAGGAGCCTGAAGCTGTGGTGAGAATGAACTGAACTTTTATTTGCTCATAAAGCATTTCACAACATGTTATCTTTTTCTAATGCGTTGCATGTCTAACAGAACACTCATGAAGAAGCAGAGCTGAGCTCTGACAATGAAAATATAAACAACAGAATTGAGCCTACAAAAGCCGAGGCAGAAGCTATAGAAAGGGGATTGCAGGTGCCTGTCTGCAGTCACATTCACATCATTGGTGTTTTGATGTTGCATATTCATTTTTTGTTATTCTTCCTTGCTCTCTACACTTGCTTGTTTTGTGTGTTGTGTTTTTAACAATAGGTTGATTGTGTCCAGACAATAAAAAATGATGATTTGGAGGAGATTCGTGAACTAGGCTCTGGAACATATGGAGCTGTTCATCATGGGAAATGGAAGGGTTCTGATGTGGCTATAAAGAGAATAAAAGCCAGCTGCTTTGCTGGGAGACCTGCTGAAAGAGAGCGCCTGGTAGGACCCATATCCTTCTGATAATTTTTTGTATATATTATTAATCATTGCCTTGTTCTGGAAGATTGACTCAGTCTCGGGTGATGCAATGTGTTATATGTGCGCGAGCTTGTGCATGGGAGATAGTGGTACTTATAAAGCAGTGTTAAAAGGAGGCTTGTAGTAATTCTGGGTCATGGTGCTTAAAGATGCAAGAGTAGGAAACTTTATGCGATTTAAGTTGACCCAGAATAACTGTAAAAATGGCATAATTAGTTTGTTTGAAGCAAAAGAGAAGGGAAATTGAATGATGACCTTTATAACATGAAATTTGTGTTTTGCTTTGAATATCTGCTTCGATGTTCTTTGATACTTGTGTATGAATTGAGGAAGGAGTAAACCTTCAGTGCGTGACTATATTATACATCTTTGAATCTTGTATAGGAGATTTGATGCATTTATGTCTCTTATTGATGGCAGCTACACCAGATTCTTGAGAGTTTCTTATTCTTCATCTTTCCCCTTTTTTATACATATATTTACTTATGCCAGAACCTTACAGTGTATCTTTTTGGTGAGGAGTTGATATTGTGCATCTCAAACAGTCTTCTCTTAAGAGATTAGTCTGCTGCAATAATTCTCTCTGGATTTGATGCCAAATTATAGTTGCTTATATAAACACACTGTATTGTAGTGAATTGTTGATTGATGGTAATTATTGCATTTATGTTGCTTTTGTAGATTGCAGATTTCTGGAAGGAGGCTTTGATATTGAGTTCATTACACCATCCAAATGTTGTTTCTTTCTATGGTATTGTTCGTGATGGCCCTGATGGATCTTTAGCAACTGTCACTGAGTTTATGGTTAATGGGTCTCTGAAACAGTTTTTGCAGAAGAAGGACAGGTAACAATGCTGTTGGTGATGTCATGAGTTTGCACTTTTGAATATTCTATCTCATGTTGTTAGAAGAGTTCTTATTCTTTATCAACTGTTAATGAAGCTTGGATTGCTAGTAAAACTTAATTACATGGGAGAAAAAGATAGTATACAAACAAACAATCTGAGGATGTAGAATATGTAACAGTGTAATATTTTGTACAGAACCATTGATCGTCGCAAGAGACTCATCATAGCTATGGATGCTGCTTTTGGAATGGAGTATTTGCATGGGAAGAACATTGTTCATTTTGATTTGAAATGTGAGAACCTGTTAGTAAATATGAGAGATCCGCAACGACCAATTTGCAAGGTATGCTGAAATAAAAATGATGCTTGTAGAACTGTGGTCTAAACTTGGCTTAATCTTTTCTTCTATTAACCAAGATTCATTTTATTTCTGTGTTTTCACTGCCCTCTTCTTTTTATAAAAAAAGTGCCTTTATTGACCAGCTTCCTGTAGTCAAGTGGACAAGAGTTCAAGCGTGGTGTTTTTTTCAGCTTTTCATGTTCATTTGGTGTTCAGCTCTATGAATTTCCTGGCTGATTCATTTCAAAGTTGTAGTTTATATTCTTGTAATATGGTAATCATTGCCGAAGGCTGTGAATTTTGCATCTAACACATTTTGCATTCTTAGATTGGTGATCTTGGCTTGTCGAAGGTGAAACAACACACGTTAGTTTCAGGTGGTGTTCGCGGAACTTTGCCATGGATGGCGCCTGAACTTTTGAGTGGCAAAAACCACATGGTAACAGAGAAGGTAATATTATGCTCGGATAAAAATGCCTAAACTATTTTTTCTTTCCTGTCCTGGCTAGTTTAAGTAACACCTTATTATCTTGTGTTGTAGATTGATGTTTATTCATTCGGGATTGCTATGTGGGAATTGCTTACAGGAGAAGAACCTTATGCTAACAAGCATTGTGCCTCCATAATTGGTAAGCATCCATGTTTTTGTATAATGGATAAACATATCAATTGCAATATAATTTCTTTTTCGGTATACTCATAGGAAAGTGTTGGTTATCAACACATGGATGTAAGATTAGATTCTTTTAACCTGGGTTTTCAGATGTCTTGCTCGTTGAGTGTAAATTAAAGGACTTTGAACCTGAATTGTTGTTACCATGTATTTTAGGATAACCATGTCTCTGTGCAGCATGAATACTTCTATGTTAGCCAATCTTGATTCTCTTCATTCATCTAGTTCCCCCCCTAAAAAATCATGCAATATGTAGGTGATGAAGAATCAGGAAAGCCAATTGAAATTGGGTTATATCCTAGTACAGGCTTCACTTTATAAATTCCAGACATATTTGGGCATGGTCAAAATTTTGGATGCCTATAGGGTATGGTGTTGTGAATTGTTCTGGAAACTTATCTGCTTAATTCTTTTTTCAATAAAGTTAGCAGTAATGATGAGAAACGAGCAGATATTTAAATTTCAGGATAAGAAACCATCAAATAAACAGAAAAGAACTAGAAACAAAGCTTTGACAACTAAAGAGTGTCTGAATCTCTGAGTATATCAGTCAGGGAAACGCCTTAAAAGCCCTTGAACTGCACGCCTTAAAGGAGCTCCTTGATTCTTCTGCGTTGGAGCATCTACGTGCCTTTCTTGAGCACTGTCAAACCAATTAATAAGATTCTCCCTCAATTTATTCTCAATGAGTGTCATCACCCCTACTCACACTCATTTTATATGATCTTTTTATTCATTTAAATTTTCACCTTTATGCTCATTTTAGCTTACTCCATGTATTTCATGGACGTGTTAATTTGATATCGCCAACACTACTACATACAGCTTACTAAACTATTCTTTTTTAGTTTTTATTTATACAGAAGTTGTCTCTAAGTTTAGAAGGGATTTAGATCCAATTTTATTTTTCCATTTTAACCACTTCGCTTTAGTACTCTGAATAATGTCTCTTTAATACATAATAAAGCACATAGCTCTTGACCTTTGCATTTCCTTAATTGCATGTGGGGACTTGGATTCTCTAGATATTTGACAGCGGGCTTTTCATAGGGTAATCTGATTTCTAATTTATGTTTATTGGATGTTTTAACAATATTGAGCTCACTCTGGTACATTTTCAGTAAGGGCAGTTTTTCATTGGTCCATCATGCATTCTGAGTGACCAGTAGACGAGGAAAAATACTTTATTCTATTCTTTCATTTCCATAGTCCTTTTTAGAACTGCTAGTAGTTCACACTGTGAGAGAGAAATTGAAGATCATAGGTAGGTACCTACTGACAATCTTCCTTGAGACCAGAAGAAAGATGTGGGCTGTGAATAGACGGAGCACCATGACCTGTAAGATTTATATGTTCCATGTCAATAATCTGTTCTCATGTCATGTGAATCAACTCTAGAGTCGGACTTGAATTGATCTTGTATATTTGTTTGTGTGGGTATAAATCAGACTTGGAATAATTTATTCGAATGGGAAACAGTAGGCCTTGCTGTGAATAAAGAGACTACACTACCTAAAACGGAAAGCAGACGAGTTGTCAAGAAATGTTGAATGCTTATGTTTATCCTGCATTTTGTTTTTTAAATTTAATGGTGCACTTCAATTTATTTTTCATCTAGCATGCCCAAATGTTTATGGCACAGGTTTTTGAAGTTTGTTTCAACCTCATCAGTGGAGGCATGTATCTGTAGATTTTCCATGATAGTTTTTGAATTATTAGCTGAGTCAATGCATAAGGACATTCCATGTCATAAGTGTTTAGAATACTTGTTTATTCATATTGCTGCTCTGAATTTTACTTGTTATATTTTTTTCACCGGTAAGGGAGATATTTATACTTTAATTATGTCAAATAATGCCATGATTTATTTGTGTATTTATATTTTTCACTGATTGTTTGTTTCTTCTGATTCTTAGGAGGAATTGTTAACAACACATTACGCCCTCAAATTCCCACATGGTGCGATCCGGAGTGGAAGTCTTTGATGGAAAGTTGTTGGTCCTCAGATCCATCTGAGAGGCCGTCGTTCTCAGAGATTTCTCGGAAACTGCGGAACATGGCAGCTCCAATCAATGTGAAATAATTCCAGTTCTGAGGTGGTCAATTTTCTTTTCTTGATCGTCATATTGGCAGAAAAAGGGGAAATAAAAGTACATAAATAAAAAAGACTTCTCCGTCTAATGCCACCTTACTAGTTCTGGATTTTTCCCAGGCTAATATTATTGTTATGCAATCATGAATCTTTTATTTAGTGTAGCTATGAATGAGGATTGTTCTTTTCAGAGTGCAGTTATAAGCACGCTAGATTTTACCTGGAAACTTACATTAGACAAAGAGGGCCGTGGATTTACAAGCGGAATGTAAGTTATCCTTTCAGAACTTGTGAATCTATTGTTCATTTATCAAATTATTCTGGATCACTCTTTTCACATGAATTGGTTTCTATGGAAACAAACTGATTTTAACTTTCTCGTGCAGGTCCTTACTTGTTTGAATCGATTGAAGTCATTTACCTTGGACAATTTCTACTATTATATGATGTTGGACCAAGTTTTTTTACGAGGAGGACGTGTATATACAAGTGAAATAATAATTAAAGTGCTCCAAGCTATATCATGACAGAGAGAACGTTGCATTGTGCTTTGATTTTGGATGAAACTTGGAACAGTTTGCTATGAACCTTTTGCATTACCTTAATTCTGTTCATTCCAAAGCACTCCCAAACTTATGTTTTATATGATTAACGTATGAGAAGGCACATGCATTATCTATTCTTGATGCGTCGAGGACCATGATATGTTCAATCCATCTCATGCAAACAAAGTACGAGTTGATGAAAGCTAGAAAAGGTGTTCCTCATTGTCTAGTTCATTTTGTTTTTGTATTTATATATTTTTTAATTATATCTGTAGTTCATGAATTTTTTAAAGTCAAAATCATTAAAGAAATATATAAAGCTGGATTGGAAAATGATAAAACTCTGTTGTTTCATGAGTGTGAAATGCATGGCTACTTGAAGCCTTTCTATATTCTGCAATTCCCCCCACTCACCATCCAGTTGGAGCAAGTGAATGTGCTTCCACCTTGAGTTCATTCCCGTTCCATGCATATACGATTCAAGATATGGAAAATTGTTATGCTTGATGTCATTTTGCTAGGTTTATTTTGGATTTAAGATTATGATAGGACAGATTGGACAATTATTTGATAAAAAGGAATCAAGCCCCATCGAGTTATTTAATGGGACGAAATAGCTGAGAACATGAGGTCCCGATAAATTCAATTTGTTTCTCTTTTTAGTTTTTTCTAGTATCAAGGTTGATGGTCTTTGAACTAGATCAACTTATTGATAACTAAATAATTTGTAAATGCACAATCTTTTGAATATTGAAATTGACTATTTATATTAAATTAAATTGGGTCAATATAGGTTAACATGTCAAAGGTGCATCTTAAATTATAAGACTTTAATAATCCAAAGAAAATGAATAAACAGAAAATATAAAATTCAATTCCTAATCAATCTATTATTGAAGAAAAAAGTTCAATTATAAAAAATGATAAAAAAATCCAACTCAACTCGCCAAATCCATAACCTAGATCACGAGATCAAAATAACTTTATATAAAATAAATTATGAATTTCAATTCTCAATCAATCAAATATTGAAGTTTGAAATTAAAATATTCAGTTAAAAAAACACAAAAAACATGTCAACTAGAATTAAACCACTAAACTATAACCAAGATCATAAGACTAAGTAACCTCATAAAAAACAAATCTAAATAAATTATAAAATTTAATTGACAATCAATATAATAGTAATGATGAAATTAAAAATTAAAAAAACACTAACGCATTGTGAACAATGTTATGGGAGGAGATGAATAATGAATTCACCTTCATTTTCAATTTTTGTTAACTAGATAATTGGCTCACACTATGCTCCGAATCAAACCAATTCTGTTAAGTAAAAAAAAAAATATATTTAGGTATTGCTAATGATTTTTTTTTATTAGCAACAAGAATCTTACTCACTAACTCAAAACCTGACGCAAATATTTAATAAAATAAATTGATTATTATATACACTAATACATAATAAAAAAAGATCCTAACACTAACTATAAACAAGGTTGGGTAGTTAAGAAATAGGCCTAAACAAAGATATATGATCATACACTATGAAAAAAACCTTTTCATTTTTGTACCTTAATTACATGACACTAATTCAATTCAAACAAATAACATTACTAGTAAAATTATTCTTTCTCTTATTAACTTATCTAATTTAAAAAATATAACAATCTTCTTTACGTTATTTATTTAATAAGAAATAAAAGCATCTATAAAACATACTCAAGAAAAAATGAAGATTTAAAATAAGGATAAAATAATATTTCTTTACTTGAAATCCTTTTGTTTAGTTAACACGCTCCTCTTTTTGTTTGAGAATATTAACCATAACATTTGGTTCTTTAACGACATTCTTTCTTTGTTTCAAAAGTAAGTTTCAATTCTATGAAAACAAGACTAACAATTTTTATGCGAGTTCATTAAAAAAATATTATTAATAATTAAATGCATTAAACCCAACTTAGTTATTCATTCTTGAAATCTTCTAACTTGAATCCATGTCTAATACAACTTTTAAATTAAAACATGTGGGGTTGATTTAATGTGATTCAGTCATGAAATTTAAACCATAACTAAGTCTTAAATCAAATTTAATCCAAATCTTTTCTAATTTGAATTCATTTTAAGGGTGAACTCAAATATGTTTTGAAATTTAAATTCCTAGTTATTAGTGTAAATTGAATAATGTAGGGGTGTTTTAGCATGAGAAAAATATTTGATTAGATGGGTTTAGTTCTTGGAGATCTAAGCAACCTTGACATTGCCCAAATGTTTTTTTCTAACCAAATCCCTGTTATTCTTGTAATTTAGTCTTTTCACATTCAATAATTTTTTTTTCCAATTTTATCTTTAATTTTCAAGTTTGTTTCACTCAGAATATATATTATGGCAACAGTAAACCACCGATAATTTCTAGGTTTTGTTAATATATTAATATCTGTTTCATTTCTAATCCTTTTCTTGCTTGTAACATCGGGGAACCCTTGGCTTCCTTGCTGGGGTGTCTAAACGCAAGACCAGAGAGAGTGAGAGTTCAGGCAGCAAGACTCTTGTTTTGGGAGAGTTTTGTGGGTCCAATCCTACTAACTCATGTTTGATTTGACAATAAAAAACGTTGTTTTGATTTAATTTATTTTTGACTCTCCCAAAATACATATGATATATATTACCACCCGTGAGAGATCTGTGGTTGCTAATGATTAAAACAACCGAGTCAATTAGCATAACAGGGACATCGATCCAAACCACCAGCTGCTCTCTCTATCTTAATAAGGAAGATCCACGGGGTCAAATTCTGTGACACCGTCGTTCCCCACCTCACTCTGATCCCTATACAAAAACTATTCCTTACCTTATACCTAACACACGGTTATGTCGTAGACTTTCTTGCGAGGTCAAACTTTGTACTTCCCACACTATTTCCCATCTCAAGGAAATTGCATTTGGTAAAGAGCATATATATATATATATATATATATATATATATATATATAGGTTTCTAGGACACAGTAAAGAAGGACCAATCGGAATATTGTAGGTTACAAAGGTTGTTGCTGTGTTAACAAAAGGGGAAAAAAGAGTTGGGTCTTTTCTTCAGCTTTCACGAGAAAGAACTTGTCATGACCCATCTCTCTATTTTCATAAATTTCTTTGATATGGGATGAAATGCTCCATTAAATATAGTTGTGATAAATATGATTCCACAATTCATCACTTGATTTGTCATTTTTTAAAGAAAAGTTACATCTTTCAATTTTTAGATCAATATGTATAGGACTCTTCGACATGGGATATGGAAGGCGGCAAGTTGATTTTTCTTTTCTTTTTCTGGATACAAGAGCGCTTGGTTTCAACCCATTTTCTGACTTCTGAAACGAAGCTTCAACTTAACCTGATTTCTCCCATCCCCGCATGAAATGGATCAATTTCCTCTATTTCGATTCAAATCATTCTTCCCAGGCCATATTAACTATCATTTATGCATGCAAAACGAAAGTTTTCGTAATAAAAATGTTTATGACACGATTGAGTGTTTTTTGGATTCGAGAAAACCTTATTTTTGGAAAGCGTATTTTGTGGGACCAAGTGAGCGAGTAAAATCTTGACTATTCAGATTCTTACAAGAAATGCACGTCTTGACTCTAACTTTAGACCTGCTGTGCAGATTTCAAACCCTTTGCCATCATATCACGATTCTGGAGGACAATACGATTGACATGTCAGTTTCTTGGATGCCAACAGCCATGGTTTGTTACCAGACGAAGAAAAAGAAAACAAGAAATTAACGAGGGTTGACAATGTTCATGAGCAATTAACTTGTAGACAGGGGCAGAGACCCACTTTGAGCTCAGCAACTGCGTCTTTTTGTAGCGTTTCTGCATTATTATACATAAAGTGCATGGAGATAACTTATGGCTAATTATGATTATTATATAGGTTGATCAAGTCATTACTGTCACATTCAAAGAATGCCGTGAACATATATTAGCTTGCTAGGGTGCAGTGTTAGTCCACCAATAGAATATCATTGTCAACATGGGTGACGATACATGCTTCATCTTTCTTGGGTTTCCATTGCTCTCCTAATTCAAGGAAACTTTTCAATTAATCTTATCTTTAACTGTAACGAAATGAAGTTAACTTGGATGATATTAAATAAATAAAGCTAGGCACTGAGTAGTATCTTTTCAATTACTACTAGTGTTCGGCTCTAATCACGGTTATATTATCATATGTGAAACAACTATATCAATTAAAAAACTTAATATACGTACCATTTCAAGTGACATATTGTTCCTTTACAACCTTGTGTTATTAATTAAGTTTTAATTAGAAAAATAGATAAAAATGATATGATTTGAACTCGTGATTGTTTAGTTATCAAGGTTCTGATACAATATCAAAGAACAATCTCAACCTAGAAATTTAAATTTTTTGGTGAGATTTTAAAATATAATTTATATTATATTCTCTCAAATAAAAAATAAGTTAAGTTTGAAATTTCTACAGACTTCTATCTTATGCAATTAATTTAATTGATTAAGAAAAAATAAAAATGATGAAATTCGAACTTGTAACCCATTAATTAAGAAAGTTCTAATACCATATTAAAGAACCATATCAAACTAAATTCTTAAGTGAAACCTCAAGATAAAATTTATTCTTTTCTCTAATAGAACAAACATAAAGTCCTAATCTTCTAAATCATTATTCTTTATTGTATTATCAAAATGGTTTAATAATTGATTTTGGGAAGGGGGAGGAGGGGACGTATAGGAGGAGAACAATAATGTTACTTGAACTATAACTTATTCGCTATGTATGCTTCTTTCTTTGTTTAGTTAATAGATGGTAGCTTTAGTGCAGGGCTAATGGTATAGAAATCGTAGAACAAGATTTTTTCAATGTTGAAATTTCTATCCAACAATTTCATTGCATCACTCATCAAGAAAAAGCATACTTTTAGAAACATTAATCAAGATGAGACCTGCCTGAAGAAGCTATTCTTAATACAAAAAATAAAAATAAAAATAAAAATATGGGCTTTATTGATGACTGAATCAAGAATGAAGAGAACCGCACCCCAACAAAAAGATTAATAATATCTACGAATATTTATGTATCTATACGTGTAGAATCAATAGATAAATACATGTATCCGGGCACTGTTGATCCAAGTTTATCCTCTTATCATCAGGACCACCCCCTCACCAGCTCTCACTAAAGAGGGTCTTAGGGTTGGGTTATTGATGATGAAATGCATAATGCAGTGTCAATGAAGAGATTCTAGGGTTGAGAGAAGGACAAACAGAAGCATGTTATCTTCTTCCCAAAGATCTGAGTCCATTTGGTGTTAATATATTAGTTAATGGGAGTGAGTGCTTTTTGGTTTTGATAGTTTTCTTCTTGTTATTTCTGCCTGGTGCTGGTTCCTGGCCTCCTTTTTCTTCACGTCCTGCTAGAAAATCCCTGGATAAATATTAAATTAGGAAACCGAGGTCAATGAGTGGAACTTCTTCGAAAAGTTTTGAATTCTCTATTGTGTTTTCTTTCCTTTAATTCTAAAATAATGCAATCTCCCTCTATTTTTTATTGTATAGAGCCAGCCAACTTGTAACGTATTAGGGTTCTTCAGTATTAAATTAATTGTGTGATGAACCTTTTGGTGTGTTGTGACAAGAAAATCATTCGTTGATGAACCTAAACTTGATTTTTTCCTTCTCTTCTGTGGTTTATTTTTCTCAAAAGAAGGATACCTGTAGTTTTGTTGGGTGTCTGCTTTTCTTGAGTAATATAATATTTTGGGCCATGGACTTGGGTGTTTTCTCTTTTCTTCGTTGTGTCATTTAAAATAATCTTAATATATAATCGCTTGGAAGATTTATTCTGTGCATTTTGATCGTCTTTCAAGCTCTGAAGTTATATTGAT
Source organism: Salix caprea (assembly GCA_964035475.1). NCBI lineage: Eukaryota > Viridiplantae > Streptophyta > Magnoliopsida > Malpighiales > Salicaceae > Salix > Salix caprea. Next base: position 12,815,770 of record OZ037747.1, on the reverse strand, counting down.
TAGTTCCTGCTTAGTATTATTAATTTATATTCATTTTAGTTTTGAATTTTTCCAAACAAAAAGTTCAAAAAGTTGCGTTTTCTTGGAAATGAATTCTCTAATAAATAAATTTATTTTCAAGACACTTTTATTATTATTATTTTTTCTTCAAAAAATCACTTTCTAGTTCTTCAATCTTTTAAAAAGCAGAAAAGAATAAAAAGTTCATATCCGAATTCTCCACAATGAAAAACAAAGTTTTAGATTAACTTATCTTTTTTTTATGTTGACGTTTAAAGAACTATTTTCTAATTTTCAATCGTCACTAGTGTTCATCTTTATTCAAAAATCATTTTTTTTTTAAAGTGTTAAGGAAAAATGTTTATTATCCAATATCTCTTTCCAAAATAAATAAATTTCAGTAGTTTCTCAATCTTCTCAAAAAATTTAAAAAATACTTTAGAGAAAATAACATGATAATAAGTACATTTTCTCCACTTTTTTTTTTTTTAATAAAAGAACTGAAAAAGATCTGCACAAATTAACATGATATGAATTTTTTTTATATATCTTTTTATTTGCAGAAAAGTAGAATAGGAGTTTAGAGGATAGAGAAAGATTATTCTTTATTGCATCACACATAGTGTAGAACTTACAATAAACACTCACACTTTTTAACTTCCCTTTGAAATATCTTATTCTCATCTCTTGTTCTCGTGACTCCTTGATAACCCATACAAGAAATTGGAGTTTAGTGGTATTTGTTTTAGACAATTATTTCGAAATTCTAAAGGATATATTTTCTCGATTTTCAGTGATTTTTAAGAAACATCCCTTTTTTTATATTTATATGTTTAACATTTTTTTTACATTAACTTCATAGAACCATTATGCATATCAATTTTAGAACTATATTAACTTTTACCAACACTAGATTAAATGGAACACCACTATACTCTACGCACCATCTACGATACAGCTGCGTATGTATATACCATATCTCAATAGTAAACCCACTAAAATTATTAACGAGTTTGGTTTGTAGGTCTTAGGGTGAATCTATATTTTAAGATGAATAGTTTTCAATATCTCCATTGATATTATGTTCTCAAAGTTATTAATGTCTATGATTAGGTTACATGCCTTGTATTTTATGGTATATATTAAATGCTATGTGTAACCATTCCTTATTTTAAGCGTCAAATATATAATTTAATCAATTATGGGAAAAGAAAATAAGAAAACGATGATTCAATGAAATTCATCAAATCTATGGCAATTACAAATGCCTTTTGATGATAAACAGAAGAGCAAACATATTGAGATCAACTAAGAACAAGGTTGCTAAAAAACCTATAATTTAATAAACTCTTGCAATAGTTAAACATCTTCATGTCTAAAATTGGTTTACCCTTTGAAATATGGTTATGATTTCGAAAAGATGTTATTGTATGAGTGCATTTGATAAATGTTGAAAAGAATGCACGCCACCAATACTGACTATAGGGCAATATGTTTTGAAACCGATCACTTTAATATGCACCTAACTGCATGAATACAGGTGATAAAAAAACATAATTTATGATAACATTGTATATTTTTTTTCATGGGTTTAAAGGAATTGGTTTAGAATAACAGTGAGCATACAATTAGGAGTTTTATTGCAAGCTAGGAGATATATATTTGGATGACTTGACAGTTTCATAAAAGTTGATAATTTCATAAAAGTTAATGATAACACATACTTGAAGAGATATGTTTCAACTAAGGGCACTTTCATGGATGATTGACAATATATAATATGATCAATATTATAAAACTTTTTGATAATTATTGATAGAATGCATAGCTAATCATAAAACAGTTCTTTAAAGAATCCGAAAATAGATTACTTATAAAACTACCTTTTACTTTAGCCAAAAGAAACTAAGAAATAGTGATAGAATTATATGTAATATATATATAGCAGGATGTTATTTGTCTCAACACACACATGCTCTTATTATACCAGTTGATTGCAGCTCTCCAAGAAGGTAATGTTATCCAAAGAAACTTCAACATGTTTAAATCAACCACGCACTCGAAACAGGTTCAATTCATAAACCTGTTATATAACTTAGTACACAGAATTCTACTGCGTTATTACCAAGTACATTAATATTTTAAGGTGGATAATAATGGAACCTTTCGAGGATATTTCTTATGATACTTACCTGTTGCATAATGTCTTCAAATAATAAACTAATCAACCTGGAAAACAAAAGTAGTGTAATATAAAACTATAAAGTGGAAGAAATTTGTGTTGTATTTTGTCTTGTTGCATGAATAGTAAAATATGGATGAGCGAACTAATCCAAAAAGGAAGAGAGATAAGAGAACTAGCATGCAGAAAAATAAACCCTAAGGAAAAATGAAATGGGGGTTGAATTTGTGAGAGGAGGCAGGGATGGTGAGTTGTAGGACTTTTTTGTCGTAATAAGCATAACATCACCCACTATTCCTACCTATAAATCCAGGGTCATCCTTCCGCATTTTCTCCCAACAATCTCAGACAGCTTTCAGAGAGTTTTTCGCTTAGAGAAAGAGAAGAAAAATAAAGCGTAGCAAGAGAGATGGGTCGAGCTCCTTGTTGTGATAAAAACAATGTGAAAAAGGGACCATGGTCACCAGAAGAGGATGATAAGCTTAAGGCTTATATTGACCAGTTTGGTACTGGAGGCAACTGGATTGCACTTCCTCAAAAAGTTGGTATATATCTATCTCTCTCTTTCTCTCTCTCTATGTGTGTATTCTCTGAAAGGAAATATGTTCTTTCAAGACCATCTCTCTCTGATTTTTGTTTAGGGGGTGGACTAGAATTATGTGTTTGACCTGTTGATGGAATTGATTTGATTGTAGGGCTTAAGAGATGCGGGAAAAGTTGCAGACTGAGATGGTTGAATTACTTGAGGCCTAATATCAAGCATGGTGGATTCTCTGAAGAAGAAGACAATATCATCTGCAGCCTCTACATAAGTATTGGCAGCAGGTACCCTTTCTCTCTCTCTCTCTCTCTCGGTTTTTTCCATGGAACCGAACATGCACTGTTTTGTCCTTTTTTCCTTTGTCCATGATGCTTTTGCTTAAGATAGTGAATCCCATCTTGCCTATCTTAGTTGTACTGTTTAGTCTTTTGTTTGGATTCCTCTTCGTTTTGTTTTAATTTCTTGGGAGTGACAAATGATATAATTCAAATTCCCTGTGAAATTAAAACAGGTGGTCCATAATTGCTGCACAATTACCGGGAAGAACAGATAACGATATCAAGAACTATTGGAACACAAGACTGAAGAAGAAGCTACTGGGAAGGCGCAAACAATCTGCCAACAATCGGCTATCATCCACGAATCCAGACGCCAATGGCGTGGAAGATAGCTCATCTTCACAGGCCTTGAGCAACTCAGCACTGGAAAGGCTCCAGCTGCACATGCAGCTTCAGAGCCTTCAAAACCCTATCTCTTTCTACAACAATCCTGCACTGTGGCCCAAGTTGCATCCTTTCCAAGAGAAGATTCTCCTTCAATCTTTGAGTGAAATCTCTAACCCTCTTATGCAATATGCCTTCCCTGGTACTCAGCAAGGAGATGCGCAAAAGGTTGATATCTATGGGCAGCTAGTGGATTCCGACACACTTCAACAAGGTGATCATCCAAAATCCAGCGATTCAAACGTCGTCAGCTTGGAGAATTCTTTGAATGTTATAGCATCCTCGGACAGTCCTATTCCCTTATCCAATGGTACAAATGTAATGGACTTGACTAGTGTGCCAAGAGCAGGCATGGCAGACCAATCTGATGCAGCAGTCCAGCCTGTCTCAAATTTCCAATCCGAGCTCGAAAACTTTCTCAACAACAAAACGTCTGGTTTTACTGCACAGGGGGATCAGATTGGTGAATTTGATTGTTTCAAAGAAATGAATGGTTCTAGGGACAACATGAACTGGTGGTCAAATGACTTTGAGACAAAATCAGCCTCCTCAAATTCTTGGGATTCCACTTCTGTTCTTCAGTCTGAAAGGGTGTTTCAAGATTATGAATTAGCTTACAATATGTAATCGCCAAAAAAAACAAAGAGAGAGAGAGAGAGAGAAGGAAATATTAGGGAGTGGTATGAGTTTTATTCATAAGATGTGGAAGAAAGACAGAAGTCTATTGGCTGCAGGTTTTGTAAATTGTGTGAATAATAATGTTAATGTGTCCTGTTCAGAATATTTTCATATATATCAAAGTTTCGGTTGCTTTATTTTCTGCTGTATATTTAGCTCAGTTTTATATATGTGCTATGAATTTACAGATGAAAAATCCCTACAAGAAATAAATGATACAACTCCATTAATCGTGCTTAAGTTTCTGTAGTTTTCCCCTTCCTTACCCCATCAGGAGGCAAGTTCTTGGGGAGTGGGAGTGCAACCACCACTTGTTCTATATATCGTCTTCTCTCTGGTTAATTTCTGTGTTTTAATGGAGAAGGATTTTATTTATGATTTATCATCATCTTGACGTCGGCCAGGAAAATATATTATATTACACTGCCGCTCCTGCATAATTACTGTAATTTTGCGGTTTGGAATATGGACTTGCTAGGTTTTATCATGGGCCTTTTCCCGGCCCTGTGTGCTTTCAGGATTCTTTAACCCATCATGTACTTTACCCCTGCTCAACCTTTTCTGGACTTTTAATTAATTATATTTAATGCAAAACAAAAACAATGATTTTCTTTTCCATTATTTTCATCTCAACTTTAATATGATTGATTATTAGTTGATGCTCAACTTAAGTGGATGGATATGGGAAAATAAAATGACTATTTTCTTTTGGCAAAAATCAATGTGTTTTTTTCTCGATCGAGTGAATCTAATCAAAACAATCTCTTTATTTAGAAACTAGTGGTACACCTTTCCAATAATTTATACAATTTTGATACTTTTATTATTTATATATAGCTAATGGTTTAATAATTCATATTATAATGTTATTTTTATGTTGTTGTCATCATTATATAATCAATTGATACAATAGTATTTATTTCAAAAATGAAGAGTTATCAAGGGTTTGAATTTGATAATTTTATTTTTATAAAAGTTTTTATTATATTTTTCTTTTAACTTTAGGATAGGAAATAGTTAACAAGTTTTAATCAATAAAATAGATAAGCATTGATTTAAAAAAATATCATTTATATCCTAGATCAATAAAAAAAAGTTTAAATAAAATGAAGTGACCATCCAGCCCATATGTATATTATATAAAAACAATATAAAATCCCACTCTTTAAACATGATTTCTCTATTCATGTACAATTTCTTTCTTTTCTTCTAAACAAAAATATTTTAAATGCAAATAAAAAAATTAATCTAATATTATCCCTTTCCTTCTCTCTTTAAGTCAGTTAAAATACAAATTAAAAAAATAGAATCCAAACACCGCCGTTTCATCCCCAGACAAAAACCTAAATGATACATTCATCAACATAAACCATTACTTAAAATACAAAATAGTAAGACTTTGTGCTCTTGAGATTCGAAGTTAAAGAAGATTGAATTGATCTCGGGAACTTGTAAAGTCAGTATCAACAATGGCTGAAGTCCTTCGCGCAGAGCCAGATCTTCTTCTTTTTAATTGTTTCTTCATGCACAATGCTGTATTCATGGAATTACTAAGAAGAAACCCAGCATGCTAAAAATTGTTGCTTTTTAGAGTTTAATTGGATTGCGGATTTGGTGAGATTTTAAGTATATGGTTGGAGATGGTGGCTTGTGAGGGGTCAAAGGGAAAGGAAGGTGGTGGCTAGGTTTTTTTTGTTTGTTTAAGTTTTGATATTAAATTAAGATTTAGGAAATCACAACAATGTCTAAGTTTTTTGTTTTTTCTTACAACAAGATCTACTTTGGGTTAAAATAGTTTTTTTTTTAAAAATAATTCAATAGTAAACTTATAATATTTATTATAAGGGGTTTTTAGTTAGTAAATAAAAAATAATAGAAATCCTCAGTATGTATATTTTGTAAGGATGTTTAGTGTTATTGTGTACAAAGTTTTAGGATGAAACTATAAATTTTAAAATTATAATGAGTAATCATAATATGGATCAATAAACAGAATAATAAATGTATTTTTTTTTTATTTATTTCACTAAAAAAGTATTTAATTGAAAAATAATAAGAATTCAAATAATACTTAATTCAACTTTAAAACCAACTGTTATACTGCCAAAAAAAAAAAACAGAACTATTTTTTTATTTAATATCATGAATACGTTTTACATATAAGTTTATAATCTTGGATACTAATAAAAATTAAAATATTTTTTTAGTGTTTTTGAGTTTTATATCGGGAATACATCTTCGTTATCCCACATATTAAAAAAAAAAACTAATTTTACTAACTTGTTATAAAATTCATGCAAAAGTATTTAGGATTTTTTTTAAAAAATAAATTCTCTAATATGTAATTTTTTTAGAATTGTTGGCCATATGCAATTTTTTTTTTATTATTTGTTTTAGACTTTGTTTGGTAAAAACTCATTTTTCATTAAAATAAAACTACCCAAACAAAGAAGTTAAAAGGTTTTTGTCAAACACACCCATAAACCCAAAAAAACCATTTGATATAAGCATGACAAATACAAGATATAAACCCTTTGACTTAATTTTTCACCTAACCAGGTTGACTCAAAATTCTTTGTTCGACCATAAACTGAGCAAAAAATCATGGTTTCATCTGAAAACAACCTAAAAACATAACCAAAGATAAAAAAAATACTAAAAAACTAAATTTTTTTTCAATAAAACAAATCAAATACCTTAAAAAAACTAAAGAACATCAAAAACACTAAACATGAATCTAGCAATATGGTTCCAAATCAGACTAGATTTGGTCAAAATGAAGGCATATATATGTTGTAAAGCAAGGAACAATAATTTAGCATCCAATCTCTTCAATTTTCACCTAGGCATCATAATGTTTTCAAAATTCTATTAGAATAAAAACCATTAAGATAATGTTAGAATAAAAAAAATAACAAAAAACATCAAAATCAAACATGACGTACAAAATCCAAAACTAATAGACTAAAACAATCTGTTTGTTCATGTAATATGAATTCAAAATTAGTTTTCTAGACCTATTCATGTAATATGAATTCAGGGCTCATTGAGTTGCCCATTTTTAAGGCTTTCTTGGAGAAATTATGAGATCACATATGCATGCAATCTTGCTCATTTTGGATGTCTTTAACTCCGTATTTATATACTTAAATTAACAACTCAATCAACTAAAATTGTCAAAATAGGGATGCGTAGGTGCTGAACTATGTGTAATTCACATTCTTTTCATTGAATTTGAATGATGTGTATTTAAATTTTTAATATTGGGACTAGAAAAAATTAGCCGAGTCACTGTTCTTTCTATTATTTTTAATTACATGCAAACTTTTAATTGTATGCAAACTCACCCCTGCCAAACTCAATTTTCAGCATCAAAGTTCAGCGTCTTTTGCATTTTAGTCTTTAGTTATGAATTTATGCAACTTGAACCTTAATTGATCAATAAATGTTTAATTTATTCAATTTGACCTTTTATTTGGTTAATTTCAAACCCTATATTTACTCGTCTTTCAGTTTGGTCCTTCATTTTGGACCTTTTCAATCAAGTCTGTAATTGCCCATCAAACTTTAATATTTATGTAATTAAACCCCTAATTTGACTAAATTAGATTTTAAAAATTGAAATCCATAAAAGCAATTGTTATAAGAACTTCTTCATAGTTAACATATGTTTTTACTTGTAGCTTTTAGCAACAAGTGTTGCTTTGTCTCTTTATATTTTTTTGTTAACAATCTTATTTATCTAAAATATTGTGTTGACAATGACCTTGTACAAGATTTGATAACTCCCTAACATTTTGCTTTTTAATGGCCTTGATCTCTTTATTCATGACTTATCTCCAAAACATGTGTTTTATAGCTTCATTAGAGTTCAATAATTCACCATTTAAATAAGAAAATATATTAATAATTTTAATTTATACACGTCATAAATACCTTTTATTTTCACTTGTAAGAACTTATTTATTGCTAACATATGTTTTGTTTTTCATGAACAAGAGTAGGTGAAGGAGGTGGGTTTGTGTCTTGCATGGGTGTCATGTTTTCATACATTTCATAAATAAATCATAGTCTCCTTCCACTAGCACTTTCTATTTTCAATATGATTCTTCAATAAATTCAACATATTGACTTACAACGATTATGCTGTTGCCTAGATGGTACAATTTATAGCCTTTAAAATTTAGATCATAGCTAATAAAAACATATTTAACACTTTAATCATTTAGTCTTGGCCTATATTGCTTGGGCATATGAACATATATAATGCTTTTAAAAAAATCATAAATGATTGACACTTAAAACATTGAATTTCAATTTGGGTCTAAAGTAATCTTAGTGGTAAGTTTATGACCACCATCTTTTGAGTAAAGGAATCATTTTCCTTAAATCTTTATTTTTCAAAGGTTTCCAAATAAAACATTTTTTCCTCATCAAATTCTACGTTTTTTGTCTCCATATCACCATGCATGTAATTTTTCTCTCTATTATCAAGGTATCATAAGCTTTTATCATCTTCCTCTTTATTCTTGTACGCTAGCAGCAAGGTTGGCTCATCTATTTTTTACTTGTCATCAATAATATTTGTCTTTTTCTGTACTTTATTTATATGAAGAAACTCCACTCTTTGGAAATACACTTTGTGGATTTAGATGACCGAGTAAAACCCCAGTTGTCCCAGACTCTTACAAGGGATGCAAACTCTGACTCAAACTCGAGACTTATTGTGTAGATCACAAACTCTCTATCATCACATCACATTCCTTGAATATCTCTTTTTCTGTATCATTTGTAGCATTGCAACATTTCCAAGAATAATAGCTAAATTTATAGCAATTACGACTTCTAGCATTAGATTTATCATATTAGTTGCTCTATGATAATGACATTTTCCTCTTTCTCTTGATTTCCCATGACCTGAAGTTAATTGGTGGTTTCTTTCACCATCATTGTAATTATCATGATTGTTGCTATCCAATTTTTGACCAATTTATTTGTATGTTTCTAAAAGAAAAAAAATATTAAAAAATGACAAAAATCCAAAAATATCTTGGTATATGGGCAAATTTGAACAAATTGAGAGTTTAACGGTCAATTGAGGGTCAAATCGCTAACCCTAATTTTTCTCTCCATTTGGGGCTGCAACCGCCACCCCCCTCTTGGCAACTGCAGCCCCCTCCCCACTCTCACCAGCCTTCCCCTTCCCTCTCTTCCTCCAAACCACCAGCTGCAGCCCCCTTTCCATGGTGATTCATTCTCTCCTTCTCCCATGGCCCTAGCCTCCATTTTCTTCCCTCTGTAGCAACCCCACAACCACAACAACAGCCTCATTTCCTCTTTTCCTCTCCTTCTCATAGCTAACACAGGCAGCCCCCATGTCCTCACTCCATCTCCTCTCGGCCTCCCTATCCATTTTTATTCTCCTCCACTCTCGGCCACACATCCATTTCCTTTCTCTCCTGATATCCCTCCCTTGCAGACTAGCCACCCATCGATAGCCTCTCCTTCACTGTCTCCAAGTTACAGTTGTCAACCACCGACAACAGCCCAACTTTTCCACCCGAATGCAAGCCTTAACAGCCCTGCCGACCACACAACCGTTTCCACTACCTAAGCTGAACCCATGGCAGCCTTTACCTTCACAACAACTCCATTCCACCGTGACCCGTAGCCTCATCCTCCTACAACAAGAAAGGAGAAGTTAGAAAGAGGAATAAACCAGATCTGAAGAGAGGAAGCTGAAACATTGTTTGCTTTTGTTGTGTTGTGTATTTGTTGATCTTGTAGGTCATTGTGAAACACCCTCGCCGACAAGAAGGAGAAGAGGAGAGCAGAAGAAGAACGGACCGAGAAGAAGAGAAGAACAACCAAGATGCCTTTGTGTTGTTTGTGTGTTTTCTATGTTTGCAGGTCTCCAGGATGCTGCCACCAGCGCGAGGAGGAAGGGAAGAGGTAGATCCACTCCCCCCTATCCCGTTGCTCCTTCGGCGGCGGCACATGAGTTGACGCACCACCGGTGTCCCATGCTGCTACCGCCACTGTTCATGGTTTATGGCACTGTTCCCGAGGTCCAGTTTTTTGTAATTTTAGGTGTTTATGTATTTATTTGGATTTTTATTGGTGTATTTTATTTGTAAAAAGAAATGAAAAAGAGAATGTGTATGTGTTGTATTTTATTTGTAAAATTAATGAAAAAAAATAAAAAAGAGAAATAGTGTGTGTGTGTGTGTGTTGCATTTTATTTCTTTATGTTGTTTTAGAAAAAAGAATATAAAACTATATAAAAAAATGTGTTTTATTTGCATACGGACGAAGTGTTTTCCCAAAAAATTATCTTAGATTTAATAACAAGTTTATTAAATCTTGAGAATTTGGCTTATATTGAAATAAGTCGTGAAATTAATTCATGAGGATTAATGGTTAAATTCAGATAGTAAATGTCGAACCTAAAAGTAGGCTAGTATTTAAATATCTAGAAATAACCAAAAAAATTCTCAGGATTATTCGGAGCGGTGATCGATTTTTTTTTTAATCGATCTATATTGAAAAATCACGAAACTAATTCATGAGGATTAATGATTAAATTCAGATAGTAAATGTTGAACCTAAAAGTATGTTAACATTTAAATATCTAGAAATAACCAAAGAAATTCTCAGGATTATTCTGATCGATGACCGATTCTTTTTTAATCGGAACATTTTTTACAAGGCATAAAATTGAGGAAAACTCATCCACGATAAATGATCCTTTTAAGGCATCTATATGGATCTTTTTCCTGATATTTTATTTAGGTTCACGAACTCATAATAAAATTTCAAAAGCTAGATTTATTCACATGAATAAATATAGTCTTTCAAAACATTCCAAATCACATCAAGATACATAATGCAGCTTATCTCAGGTAAGACATACTAGGGGTGCTAATACCTTTCCTTTACGCAATCAGTCCCCTACCCTTGAATCTCTAATCAGACCAGTGTAACCGGGTTTTCCTAGCAACCCTCAACAACCAGGTGGCGACTCCTCAACTCCCTTGCGAGTCAAAAACCCTCTCGGGACGCCGCGCGGCGACGTGCAACAATGATCACCGTTTTCATTTCTTCAATTGTCACCATCATGTCCTTTTACTCGTCCTTGTTGTCTCTCTTCTTCAACATCATTGAAGACATTCTATAATGATTCATCTTGCTTTCTTTTGGACTTGTCTTCTCAGCCTTGTATCTTACGTTTAACTTGTTCAATTATTATTGAGTCTAGATCTTGTGATTCAATAACACAGACTACATGAACAAAATTTAAAATGAAAAAGTGAAGAAACTTTTCAATAATACAAATGTCTTCTATCTTTTCTGCACACCTCTTTATTTGATTCACATTAATAACGAATACCCTTGAATAATAATACAAAATTTGCTCGAATTCTTTCATTCTCAATGTTTGTTTCAGATCACATTTAAGAAATTGGAGTCGCAATCTCTTTACTTTATCAGCCCATTGGAAACATTTAGACATGTTTTTAGAGTCAAATGAGTCAGCGAAAAAAGAGGCTTTAAGCCGAGGTTTTGAGATCATAAACTGGATGTAATATGTTTTGCTTGATGGCAGTTTCCAGCCACCATCTTAATGACTACTTCTGTTAATCAATAAATTTCGATATGTTATAAAAAAAATAAAAAAATAAACAGGAAATAATAAAAAGAGCTGATTGAGTACATTCATTTAACTTCCGATAGAAATTTTGCAGCGATCAGCAATCGCTCATGTAATAAGCCAAAAATTGCTGCCAGATTTTCGTTTCTAATTACTAAGCGAGGGCTTCCATAATTCAAAATCCAAACGTAAATCGTAAATCCAAAAACAAATGAATCTATACTCCATGATATTACTTTCGGAAAAACAATTTCTTGGGATTTTTATCTCACATTACTTGGTGACAACCTCCAGCAGAGTTTCGAGATTTTTCGAAGAGCTGCCATTTGACACTGCATCCAAAGCAAGATCTTGGAGGTGCTCAACGTTCTTCCGCATTTGTTCTCCTTCTCCGGTTGACAGAATAAGTTTTATAACTTTGGTTACTCCATCTTTAGTCATCGTCTCTCCTTCAATCCCAACCCCAATTTTCCATATAGCCTCTACAGTCCTCGTGTTCAAGGCTTGATCACCGAAGATAGGCCTGCAAATCATTGGCACACATCCAACAATACTCTCTGAAATAGAATTCCATCCAGCATGTGTAAGAAAAACCCCAGTTGCATTGTGTTGCAAGACTTTTAATTGTGGAGTCCATGAGACTACTTTTCCCTTCTCCTTAGTTCTTTCTAAGAACCCTTCAGGGAATCTTTCCGCAGGATTGTCTCTGACTGACCAAAGAAATGGCGAATCACACTCCTCCAGAGCTTCTGCTAGCACTGCTAGCTCATGAGGTGGTGGAATTATCATACTTCCAAAACAAACGTACACGACTGAGCCTCGTTTCTGCTTGTCCAGCCACTCTAGGCAACATTGTGGATCAGACATAACAGGATCTGGAGATGTCAGCACTAAGGGACCAACTTCAAGAAAGTTATGAAGCCTTGACCTGAGCTGATTCACCACATCAGGGTCTAATTTTTCCCACGAGCTTGAAACAACAGCAGCTGCTCGTGGTAGCATTTGTCCCATTTTATACAACATTGCTGGGATTTCTGGGATTGCGTCTTCATAGAGCAGTTCTTTAGGTATATCACCAGCTCGAATTTCAGAAAAACCTGGAAGAAAGTCAATGGTTCTATCTTCCGGTACTCCTTCAAAAATGAAACATGAAATGAAATAGTTAACAGACTAGCATGATGGACGTAGAAAGTGAAGAAAATAGAATATATGAAGAGTGCATTATAGACAACACAATTAAACATCAATAGATTGAAAAATAAATCTGTTGATGTTAAGAGATTATAACACAATTTATAGATATTTTGTCTTTAAAAGTAAACTTATTAGTAATTTCCCCCTTATTTATCCAAATTCTATCGTCATATAAGTTTGGATATTTACACAACGCCGACAAAGGCTATTCGGGACTATTGATTAGCTAAATTTAATGAAAGAAAAGAATGATATATAAATTGACTATATTTTCCACTTACCAAGCCATTTTCATACCATCCTTAATGTAAAATTGACTCGAAAAACAACTCTAATTTATTCTGCAAATAATGTTATTTCTATCTCAAAATTAGTGTAGAAGAGAACTTGAAGATAGATTCTTGGATCATTTATCACCTGCTTATATTTATACTTCAGTGTCAACAAATTTTGCTTGTATAGGGGTCCGACAACTCAAATATGGGGATTCTTTCCCTGAAAATCAAATTTATTTCTTTCTAGATTGATTTATTTTTACTTTGATCGATGTAATATCCATGTAGATGACAATTGAATGCATAACGACTATATGAATGAATATAAACCTTTAAAATAAGAAACATAGCTTGAAATCATGCAAATTTCGAGAATATACTCTCCGATCATACCAACAAAAAAATCTTACCATCGCCTCCCATTTTCTGGCGGACTAGATCGGTTTCAAGATGCAAAAGAAGGGGACGAGGTCCAGCAGTCCAGAGTGGCACCCATGGAACGTGTAATTCGCGTGCAATATCCGCCCCAAACCAAAAGAATGCATCACTGATGATGCAAGTAATTTCCCTCCCAATAACTTGCACGGCCACCTCCATGGCTTGCTTGAAATTCCCGGGGGCCGCCTTCAAAAAGTACCCAACCGGCTCATGGGGATTCTCAAATGAAATCATGTAATCCTCCGGCAAACCATCGTTTACATTGTAGGGTTTTATGTTTTCCAACCTCGCCTGACCTGAGAAAACTTTGTTGTTGGATTCTTTTGTGCTGAAGAATGTAAACTTTGCCTGTGGGGCCATCGTGGATAGCCTCCTGATGAGGGAAAAGAGCGGAGCAGCATGAGTGGCGAACGGGAATGCCAGCACCGCGATGTGTTTCAAGTCATTTTTTGCTTCTGACATGGTGATTTAGCTCGTTATGATGCACAGCATACTTCAGATATTGGTGAACAGTCGATAGATTATTAGTTGTTGCACCGGAGAAATGAAGATCTAGAGGTTGATGGCAGCAAGAAGGGGAGGTTGATTGTGTGTTTGCGACTATCTTTAGAGGGGATTTGTTAACGTGCGTGCTTGGAGTTTGCAACAAGTGAAAGGTGTATGGACGAGGACAGAAAAAACTTGGTATAGAGTATTTAGCGGCTTGAATTGGCCTCGCCTTAAATTCTCTGCTCATCAAATTTTAACTACCTTTTTACCCAAAATAAGATATATAATTTCACCAGGTGATCATTTTCAGTTTCGTTTATTTTTTTTATCTATAAAAACAATCAAACTAAAATAAATAAAAATAAAACCCAAAACCAAACCGGGCATGGTTTAAACCAACCAGTTTCAGTTCAATTCAGATTTTTTTAGGTTTTTTTTATTTATTATTTTAACCAAGTTTTTTTGTTCTTCCATTTCACCAAAATGGAACCAAAAAAAAAAAAGAACAAAATTGGAAGAATAAAAAAATTATAGTATTTTTTTATTTGAATCGATTTCGTTCAGTTTTGGTTTATTGGTTTTTATTTGGAAAAAAAAACAAATCGGACCGGAAGCTTTTAAAAAAAACTAATCGGTTTAATCAATTTTTTAATGGTTCGGTTTTTCTTGGTTATTTTTTTTTTTTTCGATTTAATTGGGTTTTCAAGTTTTTTGCTCACCTCTAATTTTCACCATGAAGAAGTGCTTTTATCTTATGAACTAAAATAGGATGTTTTATATCATGTGAGACCTAACTATGTTTGAATATTCTCGTCATGCTATTTTATCTAAGTATTTTTTATGCTGTGTTATGCTTAAATATTATATGATGTCATGGGACAATTGATCAATTTACTAATATATTATTTAAATTAAAATTGTATTTTATCTTTTTTATTGTCATAAATACTGATGACTATACCATAAATATCATAGAATTTTTCAATCTTATAGAACTAATTTATTTGTACATCGATTAAGTTTTAAAACCTTGAAAAAATAAATATCCTTTTAAAAGAGAAACTTTCAAAATGTTCATCTAAAATCATATAATTTTTTTGAATGCCCCTTTTATTGTTAGTGCAGGCTAGGGTTGTGTCGTAAACAAAAGGATTAATACACGTGTGTCCAAGATGTATTTAGTTGATAAACGTGGTTTTCTATATAATAAAACATAAAATAAAACTTAATAACACCACCACCAAAAAATATATTAAAATTTAAAGTTGGATTTTTCTTTGTGATAAACAATAAAATCCAACATTTCTTACTTCATATCTTTGATGCCATTGCGATAATGCATCACCCTCCAACTATTAAAAATCTTCCAGAATTGTTCTTCATATCCAATAATTACTTTCTTATTCTTAATACCCTCATAACCCAATTCTTCTTAATCTCCAAAACTACAATGACTACCCATACTTTCTTTCGTCTCTCTAAAATTATAGAAAAATGAAACTTGAGAAAATTCATGATTTTGAAAACCGATTAAGCTAAAATGGTGTTGGAGGTGTAGAGATTTAGAGTCCAAGAAAAATATAATATTCGATAAATTAATTATCTATGTATTTTACATTTAATTCATGTAGAGTTTATATAGTCACACAACAATACATATAAGAAAATAATATATATATATATATATATATATATATATATATATATATATATATATATATATAGCTACTTATAGTCATTTATTTTTAAATTGATAAATGTGATAGAAGTTCATAGATGGCATTTAGGCATAATTCCAAACTAAGTTCATGGTAAAACATAGATTTTTGTTACTAGCTTGTAAGAAACCCGCAAGCGAATCCTTCTTAGTATTGTAGGATATAGAAAATTGTTGTCTTTTCAAAGAAAGATAGATTTAAGTGGTTTTTATTTCAAATTATAAGAATGCATGTTCAAATATATGTGGATGTCTTTATTATATGATGAACTCACCTTTCAAGGGGTGATACGTGGTTGTAATTATAGCATGATGAACAAAATCTTCATTCTTGATCAAAATTCATAATAAAAATTTCATGAGTGACAGTCATTGTGTCACCCGTAAATCCTAAATTAAAGATGTTTTAGGAGGGTTTCTCTTGATGCAAAACAATGTATAGGGAGCATATACCCTAAAGGTAGGTTATAATCTTTTTACATGAAACAAGGGGTAGGTTTACTATTATGTCTCTAAAAAATCTATTGTTATCCTGGTGATCACCATCGTGAAGACAATATGGGCTCAATAGATAATGGGATGAAACATATATCAATCATTATCAATCTAAGTGCTTGTTTGAAAGTGTTATTAACGTTGCTTTTCATAGTGTTTTCTTATTTAAAAATACATTAAAATAATATATTTTTTAATTTTTTAAAAATTATTTGACACTAGCACATCAAAATTACCTGAAAATACCAAAAACAAATAATTTAAAGTAAAAAATAATTTTTTTTTTAAATGCAATGTCAAACATGCACTAAACACTCAACAAAGAGATAGAGTTTGCCTAAACTTAAACCTTGACTAAAAGTAATAAGATAAGTTGTTAGTCTCCCACTTAACCTGAAATTTCATGTGCAAACCAAAATGATGTATCTCAAATAAACTAATAATGCATGAAGATATATATATATATATATATATATATATATATATATATATATATATATATATATATATATATATATATATATTTGAGCCAGATAAATATAATATTCTAAAACATGGATAACATAAAATAAGCCAAATGCAAAATTCTAAACACATCAACATATAAACCATATCACAATAAACAAAGTTTAGTCCAATATTGTCTAAAAGAGTATCAACCTTAGTGGAGTCATCATTCTATCATACATGGATGTGCGACATTGACGGGTAGTTGGAGTTGTCACACGGTTGCTTAATTTTAGGGTTGCTAGAAAAACTTGTGTATTGATCTTGTCAAGAATAAGGAACTGGTTTCATAAAAAGAAATATTAGTATCCTAGTATTAGTATCCTAGTACATCTACCGGTAAGTTGCATTGTGTAAGTTTCAATGTTATTTAAAGGCTATGATGGGCGTGATTTATTTATGTGAATAATTCTAGCTTTTTAAACTTTATTATGGACTTATGTTCCTAAAAATATTTTTTTTTTGAAAAAAGAGATCCATATAGATACCCCTAAGTTTTTTTATTTTGAAGTGTTCACTAACCTTTGATGGATTTTTTTATTCTATTGATAACAAAACTTCCTTGTGAGAAAATTTTGAAGATCTAATTGAAGACATGTATTTCTTTAAGAACATCTAAAAGATAAATGAATAATTAGAGGACTTTAAAAAATTATATATTGCAATCATATTTTTTTAAAAATAATTAATGAATCAACTTATTGTTTTAATTAGTCAAAGACGATGATTTTATTTCAATTATATGAAAAACAATTCTTAGATTATTATATTTATATAAATACATATTTATTATTAATAATAGCTTAAATTATCTTTAACATTAATATTATATTAGATTAATGAATTCAATATTTGATTTATGAATCTAGAGCAAAGATAAAGTTCATGGAACAAAAATACTTTACAATGAAAATTATAAAGTTGTTATAATTATACAAAAAAAAATACATCAAGGCATTATTCTTAAAATAGTCATGGTCAATACTCTCTTAAATATTAGATATTTACTATAATTGTAGAGATTAATACATATTATATTCTTTTCTTTATGAAAAAAAAAATTGTTTTTATAAACTAAGGTATAAAGGATACCTAAAACTAATATGTGAGTGTTTGTCATAAGACATGCAAATTAAATTGACCCGTATGAGAATTTCATATGAAGAGATCATTTATGTTTATGGAAAAGCTCACATGACAGTTGTGTAAGTGATCATTAAACTTTAGACCACTAAATTATATTATATTAAGAATGTTATGTTTTTGATTTTGTTACATGTTACTTAATTAAAGTAATAAAAAAGCAAATATTAGATATAACATTAACTATATAAAGATATTTGACTAATCAAGAGAGATTTTATCAGTCTATGTGAAATATGAGAAATGTTTCATTAGTTCTCAAATAGTATTGACTAAAAAATCTTTGGCAAAGATAGAATGAGATTTAAAAAGAGTTTCAAATCATATTCAAACAATTAATTATTCATACTTTAATGTTAATTAGAACATTATTGATGAAAATAATTAATGGATATTAATTATATTGAGAAATTGATCATTCAAATATTAAGTCAACCCAATAATGACTTTTCTAATATTTGAGGGATTGTGACTCGTTATTAGACGATGCACGTGATCTTTAAATATAAGTTAATTAATTATTGAATTGATAATAAATTATTGAATTTTATTAGAATTAGAATTAGAATTTAATTTTGGGTCAATATATTAGAAATCTAATGGGTCACATACATTAAGAATCATTAATCATAAATTAAATTGTGATGATTTAATTAATTATGATTTTATTAAAGTATATTTTAGAAATTAAGGACTATAATATAATTAATACATGAACTATTTTCCTAGATCTAGAAAGATCAAGTAAGGACATGATTGAATTAGATTCTAAAATTATCCTGAATTCATATATGAATATTATTCAATGAGCAAATCGATATTTTACCAATATCTAGAGTTTTTAGATTTCTCTATAAATAGTGATCTATACCTCTTATTTTGTTAATCGGATTGTCTGTTAGACAGAAAAACTATGTAAATCATAGAATAAAAAACTAGCATTCTAAGCATAACAATCTCTCATTCCTAACTAAGAGTTTAAGAGATTTCTCATTGGTGGTTCGTGTGGATTATCATTGGAGACCGGACAATTTGACAACTTATGATTTATGACAACCCAACCTATAAAGAATTACTCAAAGTCGAAGGATATCAGATCCTCAGGTAATAGATCTCTAAACAACTTTTGATATGTCTAATGAAATTCTAGGGACTCTGAATAAGTTTGTTTATTACTTTCACTGCATATATAATATCCAAGAAATTCAACATATCATAAGTACCACAAATTGACATATTAATAATAATAACAGCAATTAATAATAATAATAATAATAATAATAATAATAATAATGGGACCCATTATCCATAAAAATTGAAAAAGGAAAAAAATCAAAATCAAAACAAAAAAAAACTGAAATCCCTCATTTTGTAGTTATTTTCATATTACTATGTTTTAGGATTTCTTAATAGCTCATAAATCGAGGGGGAATTTCCCTCTTAAAATACTATTTATATTTTCATTATTTAAAAGTTCTTTTCTTTATTCTAATTTTCTAATTTTGATATTGATTTGTATTTTATTTTGTTAATGGTTGTTCCTTGACAAGGATATCACATAAAAAGAACACATAATTGAACAATTTCTAGACGAGAGATATAATGAAAAAGTCATGGAAATACAGACACTAAAATAAAATAAAATAAAAAATAGAAAACTCTAATTGACAAGGAGAGAGACAAGAGCTCAAAATTAAAAGCAAAAATAGTTTATTAGAAAACATATTCATTAAAGAACTGCTGAATCCATATTAAAAAAACTTTGGTTAATAAAATCGCATGAATTGTTCTCCACAACAACTAGATTAAAATCTTTTAGTAACGAGGTGTGATAGATTGTCTCATCCTCTCATTGATTTATAATAGCAAAATATTCGTGATTTAAGTAAACTTTAATTAATTAAGAAATTTCAAGGATCAATACGGACAGGTAGACATTAATGAAAGCAATGCCCTAGTAACAAGCAGAAGAAGAAGCTGCAAGAAACCTCCTCGTTGATTTTCGGCTCCGTCAATCTTGGTGCTTCAATCTCTGCGTCGATTGGGGCAGCATTGAGCAGATAAATGTTTCCACGACAACTCTTATCATTGACAATTTCTAAAGAACAACGGGCATCTTTCGCCTTCAATTAATAACGTTATCTCCTCAAAAGTCTTACCAATCTTATCATTGTGTTTAGGTTTTTATATATATATTTCCAGTTTCCTGACATTATTTAAACAAGAAAATCTTTCCCAACATTGAAAATTGTTTGTAGAATGTAACCAACTAAAAATGTAACCAGGTATTTTCATGTTCTAGTACAACCCCTTATTATATTACAAGTATATGTTACGTGTTGCGTTCTTATTGGGCCTCGGCAAAGCTAGATATGCTTAATTATTCAAATCTTTCTTAAATATAAGTTAAAGACCCTAAAATATGACAGCTTTCACTTGACCAAGTCTTTGTCTTATAATCTGTACATTAAATAGGATTCGGAGTATATAATTGTTTATTTAGTTGCTACATATGATAACCCCTTCTATTTATATAATATTTGTAAAGCATAATTACTTATAATATATGATCGATACTTAATTCTCTTCAGCAATACCACATCGGGCCATCAACATATTATCTCACCAACGATGAGATTACAATTAAAATTTTAATATCTTGAATTGTTTGCTACTATAGTAAGGATGCTTTTTTAATTAGAAATAAAAAAAAAACATTTTAAGAAATAATATTAACTGTAATTCCAGGCTGAATAGAGCGTCCCCTTTCTTTCTTTTTTTTTTCTTTTTTCTTGTATTGTCGTTTTCCTTCCACCCTAAAAGGGGTGTGGATCATGAAATGTGCAGTTGAATGAGAAGAAGTGGGCCCCACCCCTGAAATTATGAAATTGTAGAAAGAAAACTTCTGTCGTCCACAAAAACAAATGTGGCAATCATTATCGAACATGGGTGCCACCCCATAGTTGACTTAAATACCCCTTCGAATCTAACTGCTACTAAATCCTCATGAATATATATATAAGGATACAATGGCCCCTTCTGAAATTCCCGAATGAAAGGTTTAAAGATTTATTCTCCAGAAATGCATACATGGTATGCGACCATCTCCATCTTCATCCTTCTCGTTTCCAGCACTCATGGTGCCATCACAAAGCGACCAAAACCCTACCTAAGCTCGGCGAACCAGTTCATGGCTCCTCAAAATGCTGTCCGAGCCTCACTGAGGTTACGACCACTAGTGTGGGATGCAAAACTGGAACGTTACGCACAGTGGTATGCCAACCAGAGGCGCTCGGACTGCGCGTTAGAGCATTCCAACGGACCCTATGGTGAGAACATCTTCTGGGGGAGTGGCGGTGGCTGGACTCCAGCTCAGGCGGCGGCGGCGTGGGTCTCAGAGCGTAAATGGTATAGCTATAGGTCTAATTCTTGTGCCAGGGATGAAGAATGTGGACATTATACTCAAATTGTGTGGAGGGAAACAAAAAGAATCGGGTGTGCTAGAGTGGATTGTTTTGGTGGACGAGGTGTTTTCATGACCTGCAACTATGATCCTCCTGGGAATTACATTGGAGAAAAGCCCTACTGAATGTTTCTTGAGATTTTTGCCTACTTCTTTTCCTGTTTTTCCTTTCCTGTGGGGAAATCCGATCTCATGTATTTATTGTAAAATAAATTTCACATTAAAATTAACAAGTAGAGAGAGAGAGAGAGAGAGAGAGAGAGAGAGAGAGAGAGAAAAGAAGGGGGGGTTCAAACAAAGCAGTACTGCTGCAATTCCTACTGGCAATTACGTTTTTTTTCAATATTAACGTGTGGCTTCTTTCAATTAAAAAAAAAAAACGTGCGGCTTCTTGCCTTTCATTGTTTCAGTTTTTTTTTATTAGAGGAAATTTTATTTTTTTTAAATATATTTTATGGGTTTAGATGAATGAATAAAATCTTTAATTATCCTAAATTTTTATAAAAAAAATACATATTTTAACTCAAACTTGAGATATATTTTACAAATTTTAAATTTTATATCATCATACCACACTCCGGTGACATTTCAGCTTCCCTTCCTTTCACTATAATCTTGATCTTCAATGTTATGGATCCCACGCCTACGCCTTTATCATTTACACCTCTAATTTTTGCTGAATATATGTGTGAGTGATAATTATTTAATAAATTAGAAGTGGGAAAATGTGATAAGATGGATCCGTAAATTTAGAACTATAAATTATAATTTGGAGCTCTTATTGTGTGTAAATTCTATATAACAATTATACATAAGCAACTTTGGATGAAGGAGTGCTAGCCTCCTGTAAAGGAATTTATCAACCCACCCATTAAATAAGAGAACCAACCACCACGCTCACATTAAATAAGAGAACCAACCACCAGACCTGCATGCACCCGCCGAAGTTACTTTATATGCCCGTTTGGCATGGCAGTCGCTTTTTCCTTTACAGAGATTTATATTAATATTTTTTAATTATTTTAATAGTAATGGAATCATTGAATTGGAGCATTCTTTTGATTTTATGAAATAATGATCCAATTCTAATTTTCTCATAATTAATTGGTTAAGCTTAAGTTACCTTCACTTAACCAAGTCTTTTGTCTTTTTAGCTTATTTAATTTTCAATATGATCATTGCTAGGCCTTAGGTCATAAGTATTCAGTTTCTCATAAAAAAGTGTAAGAACTTAGTTGGGTCTCGACACTAGACTTGGTTAGGCCACACTAAACTCGGTTGGGTTGAGGCACAACCAAGTTCTTATTTATTACAAGTTATAACTCTATGTTAAAAAATAAGAAATAATAGGACTACCACCTTGAGCAGTTAAAGTATTTTTTCCTAGATTGTTTTCATGTTTTTCCAAATATATTTTCCATGTTTTAGCAAAAGATAAAGAAGGATTTTATAATCTAAAGAGAAAAGAAAAATATATAAAGAGAGATTTATATATTTTACATAATATCTACCTCAAAACCCTAAAATGACTTCGAGTTTTTTTACATTAATACCCTATTCCATTTTGTATTGTCCGTGAAGAAAGCCCAGATCCAGTGAAGTTTTTCCAAGCCTTTTCAACGATGTAGTGTATAAAAAATTAAATAGAAGCCTTTTTCTTTCCTTTTCATTACTTTTTTGCATTTATAAGGTTTTTATGGCAGATAACATAGATATACTAGGTGATGTGTTATCATCCTCCTACCATCATCTTCGACTTAAGTAGTTACTAACAGTTAGCTTAGAAAATGAGAGATTTGACCAAGATTGTGTTAATTACATAGAAACAACTTAAAGTTCTTCATGCTTATCCTTCAAGTATGCGGACCTAGAATAGTTTTTTTTTTTTTTCATATTTTCCAGTTATATATTCCATATTTTAGCAAAAAAAATATATATATCTTATCTCAAGAAAAGAAAAAAAATCCAACTATTTGTTTACTCATTATTTTTATTTAATATCTATCTAAATATCCTAATCTGACTTGCAACATCGACAGGTTTTTACATGCTAATAAAAAATAAGACAATTAACAACTACCCAATCCATTGCTAATACACTTAAATTTTTTTGCTAAAAATATTAGTAATGGAATTTGCAACCGACAATATTCAATACAAATTTATAGTTGTTAATTTATCTACAACTGATGTATTCATTGCTGAAAATTAGCAATGACAAAGTTGTTGTTGATATTAGCAATGGATTTGTCATTGCTAATAAAGTAGCAATGGTAAATCCGTTGCTAAGTTAAGACACCATGAAGTTAATTCATTTTTTATTATGTATTTTTATCAATATTTTTAATTATTTATTGATATATAAAAAATAGCATATCATATTTAAATAACATTAATATTTAAAACTACTTTATAAAAAATAATAAGTGAAATAAAAATAAAATTTATAATACAATTTAAAATACAATTTAACTTACACATGCAAGTAGATCACCATACAATAAAAAGATGCGATTGTAGTGTTTATGGTGAAAATGAACTGGGATATTGTGGACCAGAGTAAGGTGGATCAATATATGATGGTCGAAGCCAAGGTTTATATATTGATGAAGACATAGGGCTCATATATGTTATTGCATGTGGTGACATTAATGAGGCAACGTGGTAGCATCGATAGGCCAACAGGTGATGGCATACCTTAGCTCATATTTGATATACTATCAGATTATCTATGATTGTTCATAAGATATTATTTTATTAAAAAGAAACTAAACGGTGTGGGGATTTAACTGTAGATCCCCACACAAAGCACTGTGGATTTCCACAGTGCTTTCCTCTTTTTTTGTTTTGTTGTTTTTTTTTTTTTTTTTACGTTTTGCTTTTTTTTTTTCTAACTATTTTTTTTCATTAAATTTTTTTTTTTCTGGTTTTTTTTTTCTTTTTCTACTTATATATAATTTTATTTGTTTTTTTTTTTATAATTGGAGTGTTTTGGTTAACTTAAGCGCACCACAATTAATCATCGGATCTAATTTTTTTTATAGTTTTTTTTTCATATTTTTTCTGATTTTGTTTTTCATTTTTTTTCATTAAATATTTTTTTTTATCGGGGTGTCCGGAGTACCTTAAGCGCACTATAATTAATCCCTGGGTCCAATTTTTTTTTATATAACCAGGGTGTCCAGACCAGTTTATATGTACCATGACTAATCATCGGACCCATTTTTTTTTCTAAAGTGCTTTCCCGCTGATACTTTTTTTCTTATACTTTTGTTTTGTTCATTATACAATTTTTTTTTGCAACCGGGGTCTACGGGCCAGTTTAAGTACACCGCGACTAATTCTCAAAACAAATTTGTTTTTAAAACAATATGGATTGCTAGAGTGCTTTCACGCTTATATTTTTTTTTGTTTTCTTTAACTTATATATTTTTTTTTATAACCATGGTCTCTGAGTCAGTTTAAGCTTTTTATTATTATTATTTTTTACTTATCTAATTTTTTTATAGTTTTTTTTCATTTTTTTTTCTGATTTGTTTTTTTCATTTTTTCCATGAAATATTTTTTTTGCTGGTTATACTTTTTTTAATTTTTTTTTCTTTTTCCACTTATATATATTTTTTATGATCGTGTGTCCGGAGTAGCTTAAGCGCACCATAATTAATCCCCGGATCCAATTTTTTTTTTAACTAAAGTGTTCAGGCCAGCTTATACGTACCGCGACTAATCCTCGGACCCATTGTTTTTGCTAAAGTGCTTTCCCGCTGATATTTTTTTTTCTTTTTTTTCTTATAATTTTGTTTTGTTCACTTATACTTTTTTTTTTACAACCGGGGTCTACAGGCCAGCTTAAGTACACCACGACTAATTCTTGGACTGATTTAAAAAAAAAAAAACAATATGGATTGCTACAGTGCTTTCATGCTTATACTTTTTTTTTTCACTTATATATTTTTTTATAGCCGGTGTCTCCGGGCCAGCTTAAGCTTTTATTTATTTTTATTTTTTTCACTTATATATTTTTTTATAACTGGGGTCTCTGGGTGAGCTTAAGCGCACCATGACTAATTCTCGGACCCTTTTTTTATAATTAGGGTGTCCGGATCAGCTGATGCGCACCACAAGTTGTATAAGTACGTATATACCCCTTATAAGACAAAATCCATTAGTTGGTTGTAAGGGTGTATTGGTAATTTACTAATTTTTAATTATATTTTTGTCGGGTGTTGTGGGCACGACGTCAATTTCAGAGCTCATGCACATTTCGGATGACGCGTGCGGCGTCGTAGAACTTTTAAAAATATATATTGGTTTTTTATATATTTATTTTATTATGTAAAATGTGTTTAAAATAATGTCATGGTATCAAAGGTATTTTTAATTTTTTTCATTTCTATGCATAGTACAATAATCATAATACTTTCAAATAAAACAAAAACCAAGAATTATTAGTGGGGTGTCTCGGTAATTTTACTTTTTTTGAAACTAAATTAAAAAATAAAAAAATAAAAATAAAAACCAAAATATAAAATAAAAATTATATGTATTAAAACTAGACAAAAAAAAAAATTTAATCCCTGCGGCGGAGCGCGGGTTTATAGCTCGTGAAATCTATTTCATGATTCATTTCTATAATAAGATTATTTTTAAATTGGTTGTATCATATCTTTAAAAAAGTTAGCAGGGTGGAAGTAATGGAAGAAGACACCATAGTGATGGGCTTAGATGGGCTTTTTGACAACGATTTTTATCATGAGATTGTTTCGACGGTTGCTGGACATATTGATGTTGCTGAGGCTAGTAAGTATTCAAAAATCAAAAGAATTTATATTTGGAATCAACTTCACAATTTTCCCTGTTGGACGAGGATTAGACTGCTGAAGCTCATAAAGAACAAGAAAACAAACTTGAATCATAGTTATAAAACTCTCTATTCTTTATTTCTTGATTGTATTGTGACTGCCAAGTAAGTCAAAACTGTCCACAGGCTCCCAAAGTCTTTGTTTTTCCTCAATGATTAAGTAGTTAGCAACTTAGCCTACCCTATCCCACCTTTAACCAATGAGGACGACATGATAAAAATGAAAATAGCTTTTGCTATTGTCGTCCACAGGCTCTTGGTAGTCGTTTGAAAATCACGCATTTAAGTGTTTGACAATACCCTAAGAGTTAGTATTACAGTCTTCTCGATGCATTATTTTTTGAAACTACGATTTGTAGCTCTCTGAAACAGAGTTACATGGTAACAGGTGGCACTCATGTTGTGGCTTACAAAACCTGCAACCACAAAAAAGAGCCCTCGTGTAAAAATACCAAGACAAACATCACAACGATATTTCATTCTTCCACAATAGCAAGCTCAAGTAAAGTTTCCTGATTATTACATGCAATTATTTATATATTTCTTATACCTCTCTGGTTGAGATTGCCTCCTAAAAATAGTATTTAAATTAATCCCATATGACTACATACGAGATTTTATTTTAAATTCAGGTAAATACTACAATAATTCACCCGTACATGTATATATACAAGTATGGTAAACATATTGAGTACGAAAATATTCAGGAAGCAATCCCGTACTGATCATGAATATATCATCCATTCCTACTAATTTCAGGCTCAGAGAACCCTGCTAGGTTTACTATGGTATGCGTTAATATGGCCTTTCACCAACATAATTACCAGGAGGATCGTAATTACAAGTCATAAACACATCCCCATCATCACAAACAACACGAGCACACCCAATTCTCCTCGTAGTCTTCCACACAATCTGTGTATAGTGTCCGCACATCTGGCCCTCCTGACACGTGTTCTGTGCATAATCATAGTACTTCTCTTCACCAGCCCATACACTCACTGCATCGGTCGGTGTCCACGTTGAGCCACTCCCCCAGTAAATATTTTCTCCCAGCTTGAAATCGTATTCTGGGAATGAATGCTGCAGTTTGCAGTCTGCTTTTCTTATGCCAGCCCACCAGCTTGCATATTTCTCAAGCTGAAAGTCCCACGTCAAGGGTAGCTCCCATTTGGCTGCCCTAACTAAATTGTGTTGATACAAGAATTGTAGGGACTCTCCCAAGCAACCCCAGCAAAGTTGCTTAGATACCTTGTAAATGGTCTCATTATCTACCCTTTTTAGGGTTTTCTCGGCCAATGAAGGTGATTGGGAGGTAGCTAAAATGGTGCTGGTTGTGAGGATGGTGAAGTGAATGAACACGAATAGCAATTGTGGTCTCATTTTTTCCAGAGCGCAGGGGTGATAGCAAGGCTAGGAAGCGGTAATTTGTGGCGCTCACTTTGGAGTGCCCTCTTTCTTTTATATCGATTTCAAGAAGACAGGGGAGGTTAGTGTGTGGTGTGATGGAACCAAACGCAGCAATGGAGCGTGGATCGCAATGTCCAATCATTGCTTGATAGGAATCTGATTTTGGAGTGTAAATTGAATGGTGTTGGACAAGCGTTTGAAATGTTCGTGGACGGGTATGGAAGTTGTTGATGGGGTGTTCAATGATTTAAGGTTGCTCGTGAACTGCTTCTGTTATGCCCGTGAGCTCTCTTGTTTGTATTGTGCAATGAAAATTCTAGAACGCAAAAGGTGGCAGCATAAATTGTCTGTTTGTGTTTGTCGTAATAAAATATTAATTATATAATTTTTTTAATTATAATATAAATTTAGAAAAATAATAAATTTGTGTAGAATTTTTCTAAAGTGCAAGTTTTTTTATAAAATATATGAATTTTAAATCGATCATCAACCTAAAATTATCATTATTATTAAAAAAATAAAAAAATTCAAATATTAAATTATCAAATTCACTATATTAAAATTAATTTAATTCAAACGAGTCCTTCATTGCTGAACTAATGTCTCGATCCTTGACAGAGATAGAAACTCATCACTACTCATTCACACAGCTATACTGTTTCCAAATCTAAGAATCTGCAACATCTGTCCAATATGGCAGGTTTAGCTGGAGTCTGAAACCTGTCGATTATATCTGAAAAACGAAAAGACATACTATCATGTGAGAAAGCTGAAATAAAAAAATAAAATACATAATTAATTTCGATCAAAGGACAAAATTGAAACAAATAAAAACTTTGGGACCAAAACAAATAAAGACATTTAAAAAAAATACAGTGTAATTTTGTTAAAAAAGTAAAAAAATGAAAACTGAAATGAAAAGTAGCATATAATACCAATTTCAATTGGAGGACAAAATTAAACTAAATTAAAATCTGCATAATAACAAAAAAAATTAAAGGAACCAAAAATCAAAAGAATAAGGATTGAAATGAAAATCAACATATATAATCAGTTTTAATGGAGGGCACAGTTGAAAAAAATCAAAAATTTTATTGAAGAAATCAGGAATAAAACTGAAATCAAAAGAGCAGGGACTAAAGTAAAATAATCACAAACATGAAGGACTTACATGTAATTTACGGTGACATGAGAGAGAGAAAGGAGAAAAAACTAAAAACCATTCACCAGTGATTCACTGACCACTGGACACCGTCACGCGCCGTACTAGGAGGCACGGAACATGGCGGCGCACCAGGTGACCCCGCGGATGATCAATTTCCACCGCCAAACTACGCCGCATGCGCCACCTGAAAGGGGCATGCGAGGGAAACACTGTTGGCTATAACTTATACACCCCTGAATTTTCATATGACGCACTTGCAGTGTTTCTAAAAAGAAATAATTTAAAAAATAGTAAATTACCTATACACCCTAGACCTGCGATAACCACGAAAAAAACGGTGATGAAAGTACCACAATGCCCCTGGCTTCAGGCGTTCTTTTTTGTCTTTTCTGGGGTTAATTTCATTTGTTCACTGTGCACGAATTTGTGAAAAAAACGAAAAACTCCCTACTATTCCGCGTCCTTTTGTCAGCTTCTAGGGGTAAAATAGTAGTTTTATTGTGCAAAGAAATAAAAAATACCATACATGTCCCTGGAAATGTTGAAAATGACCCCGGTTCTGGGGGTTAAATTTTTTGTCCATGGGTAAAATGGTAATTATACTGTTGCAATCCACAGTAATCTATGTCCATGTACACAATGAAAAAAGTGAAACTAGCACGCCAATTATATTTTAGTTAATATATATTATTTTTCATGAGGTTTTATCTTTGTTAAAGTTTTTGGGATTTTTTTCTATACTGCAACATCACATGACAAGTAATTGTTCTTCATTCTAAATTATTCTATATAATAATATTTGTCTTAATTCACATTAATAATTTTTAAAATTTTACATGTAATTTTTTTATTCAAAAACATATAAAAAATCCAAAAAAAAATCAAAAACAAAACAACCATACATGTATTTAATTCATAGTTAATTAACACTTCACATATAGACAATATGAAGTATTGCTAAAAACAATTTGAAAAATAAATTGGAATTGGTCAAGATTGCACAAATTAAAAGTTTAAGGAATATGGACGACATACAAAGTTTGACAATCTAATTTTGATATCGAGGGCTTAGTTGTGAAGGAAGTTGAAGGTGAGTGAAAAAAAATGGAAAAGTCAAGTATCTAATTGAACTTTGGAATCGTTTAATTGCCTTAATTAGGGGCTGAAATGAAAGGAAAACAAAGTTAAGAAGTCAGATTGATCAAAATTAGAAGAATCAATAAGTTTAGGGACTTAACTGAAATTAGATTGGCTTAATTAAGCTAATCAGTGACTTAATTAGAGAAAAATCAAAGTTAGAGGTCAATTTGGATCAAGATTACAAGTATTAAATGTCTATGGATTAAGATGAATGGGACTTGAGGTTCTAACGGGCGAATTGATTTAATCAAGGATGAAATCAAAATAATTAAAAGTTTAAAAGGTCAATGTAAGGATAAATTTAAAAAAATCAAGATCAAGGATCATATCGTAAAATTCATTGAAATCTAAGTGCTCAGTCAAAAAAGCCTAGAGGCATAATTGTAAGGATTCTCAAAGACTAAGCCCAACAACAAGTTTGATTGTAAAATTAAAAGAAAACAAGAATCAAAATTGAATTCAAAAGAATAAAAACCCTAATTAGCACATGTTACAGAAACAACAACATTTTATCTTTAATGGAACAATGCATTTGGGGGCAAAGTTGTGGGTTGAGGAAAGACAACGTTGTTTTAATGTGTTTAAGTCCTTTAATACTATTCACTTTTTTCCTCATTGTTTTTATATATGGGCTTTAGGCTCTCCTTGATTAATTTTTTTTTAAAATCCAATAGCATTTCTTATATATACTTTGAATCTGAATTTAGGTGGGTCCATGAGTTTTGTTTTTTTGGTAGGATCATTTTCAAAAAATAACATAAAACAGCACTTGCATGATTAATCTGTTAATGTAAGACCAATAAAAAACATTACCTTATTTTTTATCAAGTTCAAGTCGCAAACCATAGTTACGGCACTGAGAACTACTGGTTGATACACTAGTAATAATCTCATTCTTGCTTAAAAAAATAAAATAGAAAGCTTGAAAGACAAGGAGATTGAGAGAAGGTTTGAAGGGGAGAGGGCGGCTGGGTTTGATTCAGTCTTTAGAGTTAAAAGATATATTTTTCTTAATATAATTAATTTTTAAAAAAAAATATTCGGATCCGTCTCCAATCCGACATTGAACTTGAAGCCATCACAATAATGATGGTGCAATGAAAGAAAACGGAAAAACCCGTTTATTAACCACTTTACATAAATTCATAGATTGATGATAAACCCATTTCACTCCAATCTGTCTCTCTCCACATTTTTCACATTCCTTCTTCCCCTCAAATATCACTTCTGCTCCTCGTAATACTCTTCTTTCGCGCAATCGCTTCTCTCTCTCTCTCGTTCTGTTTTCTTCAATGATTCTTTGCCCCGCATGATCGCCGCCGTCTCTCCACCCAAACACACTGCCGTTTTCATTCACGCCACCACCCCTTTGTCCTTTCCACTCCATTTAGGAGCGGATCCGGGCAAAATGAAAAGGATGAATTTTTTCAGATGTTTTAATAAGAGAACTGGCAGTAAAGAACTCAAGGTGAAGGTTGATAGTGGCGGTGAGGATTTAATGGATGCAGGTGCTGCAAAGGCTAGGGTTTCGCCTCAGCATCTTGTTATCATGGTCAATGGTATTATTGGGAGGTAATAATAATTTTACTCTTTTTTTTTTTTAAATTTCGGATTATCACCATTAATTATCGTGTTATTTTTATTTAAGTGCTCCATGCAAAAGTCAAAAGATACAATAAATTTCTATTGCTATTTTGAGGAACAAATCATGAGGTCCCTGTACAAATAGAAAATAAATTATATTAGTCCATATTATAATCAGTAGATTGGAAGACTATTGCTAGTTAAGCGTCCTTCGGTCACTCTGCAAATAGAAAAATTAGTTTAGTCTATATTATTAATTATCAGTAGGAAGAAAACTATAGCTAGCTAGCGTCCTTCTAAGCTTGTTTACTAGAATTTTTTAATTATCTTGTATAGTGGGTCTGGCCTATATTGAGCTTAAAATTTGATTCCCATTTAGTGTTTCTAGCTGAATACTGCTCGTAGGGTGGTTATGAACTCCGAGAAAACAAATTTTAGTTTTGGATTCTTGTTTTTCATTTTTGTGGGTGCAGTTCTGCAGATTGGAGATACGCGGCTGAGCAGTTTGTGAAAAAACTTCCTGACAAAATAATTGTGCATCGTAAGTGCTTGCTTATGACCCCTTCTATCATTCATTTGAGGGTGGTTCTTCATGTTCTGATAGTAGCCACATATAATAGCTTAATTTTTTGCATTTTTGAAGATACTTGTATTTTGGTATGATGAATCTTCTTATGGGCAGTCTGAGTTTAAAGAAATTGCAACATTCAAATCCATTGATACTAACCTGGTTTTTGTGCGTGAAAACCAAAGTTAGTTGTCCTAATTTTGATATGTTGTAAAATGTTATATCGCTTTCTGAAATGCAATATTTAAGTAAACTTATGATGCCTAGAATGATTCCAAGTGTTTTTTTTTTAATTCCAATTTGTACTCTGTAGTTATTTCTTTGTCAATGTTTTCAGTTTTTGACTTGATATTCTTACAAGCAGGCAGTGAATGCAACCATTCAAAATTGACGTTTGATGGTGTTGATTTGATGGGTGACAGGCTAGCTGAAGAGGTATGTTTGGCAGCCAGATTTTAGTTCAGGGTAATTTTGTATAAACAATCTGTTATTTTTTTAAAAAAAAAACCATAAGCCATTTCATGTGAATCTTGAGTTCTTGGTGAAATATCTAATGCAGGTATTGGAAGTTGTTAGACACAGGCCTGAGGTGCGAAAAATTTCCTTTGTCGCCCACTCACTAGGTGGACTTGTTGCAAGATATGCCATAGCCAGGCTGTATGAAAATTTACCTAAATCAGCCCTTTCAAATCTCTCTGCAAATTCCTTGAATGAAGAGCACACAAATTCATTGCATTGTCTCGAGCAGCCATGTGAAGCTAGAATTGCTGGATTGGAACCTGTGAACTTCATAACATTTGCAACACCTCATCTTGGCTCGAGGGGAAATAAACAGGTTAAGAGAACAATACTTCTGCTGCTTTTGTCATTATGTTCATCCTACGTGCATTAATTGTCTTCCTGACTCTTGTATTTCTATGTTGAATTATTCTATTATTTTACTCGAATTTTAATTATTTATCTTTGTTCTTTTTTCCCTTCCTTGATTGTTTAGAATGTTTAGGAGTATTGATTGATAGGTCCTCGTGCTTTGAATGCAGAGAGGGGTTTTGGAATGAATTGATCTTATTCAAAACACTTTAGCATGGTTAGAATGCTGTTAGAAATCTTAATATGTGATTGGAGATTGGCGTTTTCATATGACAAATATATGTTGAGAAAAATAGATTCTAATACAAATAACATTCTTTTTTAGTCTAGTTTTCTAGAAACCTTTTGGATAATGTATTCTAATCTAGTTTTCTGTATTTTTAATGCGTCTCTAGTCTTGGTTCTACAGCTCCCTTTTCTCTGTGGTCTTCCTTTCCTTGAGAGAAGAGCATCTCAAACTGCTCACTTAATAGTTGGAAGGACAGGAAAGCATCTGTTCCTAACAGACAATGATAATGAGATACCTCTTCTCCTTCAAATGGTTAATGATTCTGATGAACTAAGATTCATGTGAGTATATCTACCACACTATCTTTAATAGGTAACCCATCAATCTATTCATGGATAAATATCTGGTAACATTGTTTATGATGTGTAGATCAGCTTTACGTGCATTCAAGCGCCGTGTGGTGTATGCAAATGCAAATTATGATCGTATCCTTTTTCTCCCTCAAATTTGCTTTTGAATTATGGATACATTCCATATCTTAGGTCTCATCTCTACCTTTATGCCAGAGTGCATTTGCCTTAACTTGTATTAGATGTAGTTGGATGGAGGACATCATCAATTAGGCGTCAAAATGAACTTCCCAAGGTTTTGTATTTTTTTCCTCCCCTTAATTCATCTTTATTTGCCAGATGTCTATTTAGAGATGCATTTCCTTTTCCTTGTATATATATATATATATATTGACAAAACTAATTCAAGTGTTTTCTCCATCTTCATCTCCAGTCCAATCTTATCGTAACAGATAATAACTATCCACATATTGTTTATGTGGAGAGAGAAAGAATGGACCATAATTTTGATAAAACAACTCTTGTTGTTGGAGAGCAAACAACTGATTTAGAAGGTTGGTGAAACTTCTTTTTCCTCTATTTTTCAAATTTTACTTAGAGCGAGAGAAATATTTTATTGTTTTCTAGGCTTGGAACTTGGTATCCCTTGGAGTTCATACAGCTTAAGTTGGATACTTAAAGTTGGTTTCTTTGTGCTTGCTTGTTATTTCTCTTATGACTGGGTTTGGTTTTCATACACTAGCCTTCTTTGTTACCCTTTTTCTTAATTTGTTTATTTTTTTCTTTTTTTGTCGTGCTTCTTTTTTTCACGAGTATCCTCTCTTTCAATATGTAGAAGAGATGATCAAAGGACTGGCTCAAGTACCTTGGGAACGTGTAGATGTTAGCTTTCACAAAAGTAAACAACGGTATATTGCTCACAATACCATTCAGGCAAGTTCTATAGCTGATTGGTTCTTCCATAACCTCTGCAATTTTTTCCTCTTCTTCTGCAGATCTTCTTAGGGTGTGTTTGGTATTGCTTTTGCTTTTGTGGTTGAGGTTTTAAAAAGATAGTTTCATGAAAAGCACTTTAGCTGCGCTTCAAAATAATTTTTATAGTGTTTGGTTAAAACTGTGGTTGAGTTTGAAGTTAATGAAAAACAGTTTCAAGTGTTTGGTTACCAAGTTTTTCATATTGTTTTTAATTTGTGAAATTACTTTAAAGGGCACACACACACACACACACACACACACACACATATATTGTATTAATAATCATACTTTCACAATGTAATGAATAATTTAAGTAAATTGAACACTTCTTTTTATTCTCCCATCAAACTATTTGTCATTCCATCACGAATTAAATCAATGCGTGAAGGTCTCTGCGATTCCTGACTATTTGATCGAGGAATGATATTTGTTAAAATATTATTTGAAACAAAATTAGGATTATGAGACAAATTATATTGTGATATCTTTTAATATATTTATTTATATTTTAACTATTTTTTTAGATTTTTATATTATTTTAATATTAAAAAATATAATAAATAAATAATAAACCTTTCTCCTTTCCCCTTTCTAGCCCCACCCCTCCCCTCTCTTCCAGTAGCGATCCCCCCCCCCCCCCCCCCCCCCCCCCACCCCCACCCCCACCCCCACCCCAGGATACTGCAAGAAAGACTCCCTTTAGGTAAACTTCCACTTCCACTCGTCTTTCTACTTCTCATTCCTTAATAACCCCCCCCCCCCCCTCCCCCCTCCTTTAGGTAAACTTCCACTCGTTTTTCTACAAGAAGAGCTGGCAACCACAGGGGAGAAAAAGCTGGTTTTGCTGTGGTATATGAAAAGGAGCTGCTTTTCCTCCACCGGTGATATGTTATTTTTATTCTGTGGGACCCACAGAAATATTTTGTGCCGTTGAATTAACCAAACACTTAAAACCTCAGCTTTTTTTGATACTCCGGTTGCATCACACTACCAAACACCCACTTAGCCTATGGTCCTCATATCAATTTTTGGGCAGTTGCATTTTGATTGTTAATTCTTCAATAGTAATGAAAATGTAGTGGTTTGGATAAAAATTAATTGCAATTCAGTAATACTTGATTTGGTTGTGCTTTTCTCATTTTCGTCATCTTCTTGCTCATATATTCAGGTGAAGTCGTACTGGTTGAATTCTGATGGTGCTGATGTGGTTTTCCACATGATAGATAATTTCCTTCTCTAGGCCTCTACTAGTTGGTCTCTTACAGTTGGTGATTCTATGATGGATGAATTGTTTCTTTTTTGATGCAATGGTCTGCGTTGTGACATATGAAGGCATGACAACATATACTTTCATGTCAATGAGGAGATTCCAGGGGTACTATGTAGCTATCTAAATCCCAATAGGTTCGTTTGTTTGTTTTGCTTGCTTACATCATGTAAATTCACTTTTCTTTAAAGGTTATAATTTCTTTCCATTTTACCAATTGGAAAAGTATATGATGATTATTCTCTTTTAATAGATATAGTGTGTTTGTCTGAATTTGAACAAACCCAAATTGCACTGCAGTAATGTTTATCTAGCAGTTGACCGATTATATTATATATAATGCCATGAATCACCATTATAACACATTAGTGATGGAAAAGTATTACATGAAAGGGTTTAAATCAGGCAGTTTTAATTATTTGATCATCTTTTAGAAGGAAACATTCATATTGAGCACTCCAGATGTGGCTTCTCAGAATATTTTTCACAATTACAGTCAAATGATTAGTTCAAGCCTTGAGCAAATGGGCTCTGACCCCTAAATCATGGAGCTCACTAAGAACTGTATATGTTGCTATAAGCAAACAATTTTTTCTTAAACTTGGGTAAGTTATATATTTCTTAAGGTATTATGGATGAAATGCCGATGTCTTAATATCTGACTGGCTAAATTGTGGTCAATAGCCTTTTAAAGCCATATTGTGAAATCACTTGTTTATTTTATGCAGCCAATCAGTAAGCCATTTTTGTGCTATATCCTGATTAAACAATGCAAATATACATGAAACTAAAAAGAATTTTAAGAAAAGAAAACCAATAAAAGATACACCAAGTAATTAAATTAAAAAAAGGAAAGGTCAAGCTGTGGAGCTGTTTTATCTTTCTTTCCTGACCATATTGTCATTTGGCGCTCATATGAGTTGTGTTTCTTTTTGTGTGAAGTCAATTGGCACAAGCCACCAAGGAACAACTGAAATTTTAAACTATCTGAGATATTCATAGGACCGATTCTCAAAGCTTTATCTTGACATTCCATTGCTAAAGGGTAGACACTCCATGATCTCAAGGAATCAAATGCCCAAGTAAGCATGAGAGGTCAAATTCTTAGACTATGCACTCGGGATGGTTGGACATTCTCTTATGAAAATATATGATTGCTATATTTTTTAGATGCTCATAGGTGCATGGATTGACTGAAATATGTTTTGAACTTTTGTTGTCCTTTTGTGATCATTAGCAAGAGATTGGCTCCTTATTTGACCTAATTGTCACATAGAAGTGCAGTGTATTATGTAAATTTCGTATCCAACTTTGAAAATATGAAGTTGGCAGATGAATTTTCCAAGGTAATCATAATAGAAACAACATGTGCTTTTGATGCTAAATTTTTGCTAGGACGAGTTACTTGGCTTCATGTTGCATGCCTTTGAATTCACAAAATGCATGACCACTGTTGAGTGTGCCTCACATTTCTAGATTTTGTTGCTGGCTTACACTCAGTTGAGGCATATGCCAAGAATGTAGCAGATCCAAAGGGGCCAGCAGGTTGTTTTTATAAATTAGGTTGATTGCTCCTTCCTGGCACCATACGACCACAAAAAGGGAGAATGCGAAGTATGGATTTAGAATCCTTTTGAATCTTGATGTGCTCTAGAAATTTGTAAGAAATATAATTTTTTTATACAGATGTTTCAGAGAAATCCCCTTGGAACCAGTACTGCTGGCTTGACTGAAGTAGCTGATTAGGTTTGCTTGGATATTTGCTTTGCTATTTTGCTTCAACATTATGTCAACAAATAAAAAACAGGCTAAAATTGGTCTAATGAAGTTACAGGAATGTTTTCTGTCTTTGATCTCTCATTAGAAATATTAAAGAAGAATTCTGGCCTTTAATATACATTATGGTGTGAGTTATTAGTGTCTAAATGAAAGGAAGAAGCAACGTTATATATATATATATATATATATATATATATATATATAAAGAAGGAATGAGAGAGAATTTGAGGCAAGGAAACAGTTTGTACACACAGAGCTGACTTGTTTCTGTGGAGGAACAGTGTCCTGTTGCCTTATGGTACTTGGTCAATGGTTCTTAGATTCTGCAGTTGAAATAAAACCAGGTTCTTGAAAGTGTGAAATGCCAGGTCAAATGGGGGTTAAGGTAATCATCAAGAAGAGGAATAGCCTTGAAGGTCATCAGGCACCTTTTCATTTTGCTCCTCGCAGCTGCATGGTTTTGAAAATTTTCCAGTGAGTTGGATAGGCATTCTATATTAGTTTATCTAATCAAATTGTATTCCAGAGCCTTACATTACCTTCTTATTTCTTGAGCACTTCTATTGTTGCTTGATTTTTCTGATCCTTCCTTTCGCAATGATACATCTGATATCTTTGTCAGCAAACTCGATAAACTTTTGCAGAACTGTTAGTCAACAATGATGATATGAAGTCATTATGCTGCAGATATAATCAAAACTAATTGCTTATTCATGAAAATGACATGAAACAGATGGTTTCCATACCTCTTCGTACAATCTTATCTCCCCTGCTGATTTTGATATTTCTACAACACAATTCATAGGAGCAACCTCGATTACCTGATGTTTGACACAATGGTTAGACAGTCATTGATGTTAGACTACAGAATTCTGATATCTTGAAGGTATTTGCAGAGCATTTTACCTCTGCTGATAGGTCATAATATGATCTGCTATATCTTTTCATCTTTGGTTTTTGATGCATTTTCATCTGATATGTAGTATGGTCAGTAATTACTCCATAATGGGGAAATCTCTCTAGATGAAGACTCGGGAATCTAACGAGTTTTTACCTTGAAATTGTTCATTCTTTCAACTGACAGACTCACATCCATTGCAGCAGCTTCTATTTTCCTTATGGTTTCGATAACTGTATGTTTGGATCCTAGCCTGGTTTTCTGCCTCATGTCTTCCTAGACAAGAGAGAGGTTGGTTGAAAATCACAAATGAACAAAGGAAGTTTGCAGAAAGTAAAGCCAAGTTCTGGTTTTCAGACTTGCCTGTTCTTCAAAGAGACGTGATAAATCAAGATCATGGGACATTGCTATCAGTTGGAAAGCATTTATGAAACTTGAGGATTTAGGGGTCTCTGTTTCTGAGGCGTCGTCCTGCTTAGAATTTCAGTTATCTTGGTGAAAGCACAAAACTTGCAGTGGTTTTACTGCTTATGAACATTTACCTCATCAGCATCGAAAGCAGCATTAACATCATCCAAGAAGATTTTTTCATCACATTCATATCCACAAGAAGGCACGTAATCTATCTGAAACCATTCATCTTCAAAGATCTCTGGTAATGTTATTCTCTGCAACAATGGATAATGACATTATTTTCTCGTTTGTTATGATCTTAGAATTTGTTGAAGCATAAGAACTTTTTCTTGGTGATACCTTTCTGGGATTTGGATCTAATATTCTTGATATCAGCTTCTTTTGACTTTCTGTAAACCATTGTGGATATGTGTAATCAGCTGTAGATATCTTTACACAAACCGAGTCATCAATGTAGTGATTGCCTTAGCACATGGGAGAGAGAATCAACAGTGCGCTTATATAGATTATACCTTTTTGTATAACGTTATGAGGTTACGTTCGTTGAATGGTAGATCTCCCGACAGTAGTTCAAAAAGGATTACCCCACAGGACCAAACATCTGCAGCTGCTCCTTCATAACTCTTCCTTGCAATAAGCTGTGTTGCAGAAGATCACCCATTAGCTATAGTGGTAAACTGTGAAGAGAACTTAGGAAAAAGTTCTTAAACTGTTTCATCTGTCACAATCTGGGATGACTTTTAGGAATTTCGTAGAACTGGAAAATTGCTTCTTACCTCAGGTGCTATATAGAAAGGGGACCCACATGTTGTAGTTAGCATGCTTGCAGTCTGTCAATCAGATATGGAACCGAGGTTAGAATTGTACAAGCTAACTTGCAAATAAATAAACAGGAAGAGAAGAAAGATTTCCAGGCATCCAGTACCTTGTGCAATGCACACAGTCCGAAGTCAGAGACTTTCAGATTTCCTCTGCCGTCCAGAAGTAAGTTCTCTGGCTGCTCGCAAGATGTTCATCAGATTGGGTAATTCCTTTACAGAAAATTGGCAAAAAAAAAAAAAAGGTAAAGAGCATCTTGTCTTCAACCTTTAAATCTCTGTGATAAACTCCTCTGTTATGGAAGTAGTCCACGGCATCTATCAATTGATGGAATATTTTTCTTGCCTCCGATTCACTTAGTTTCTTGGCATAGGACTGAGTAAACAGAGATGAACAGGATTACAACTGTCAGTTTGGAAACATCACCTCTGAATTGCTGATGCTGTTAGATAATCCTTACCATCTTATCTGCTAGTTGTCCTCCTGGTATGTATTCCATTACCATATAAATCTTTGTCTTTGTGCCAATAACCTGTAATTTTATTTCAACACCAAGAAGTAATAAGAAAGATTTCTCCTGACTTGCTGATTTAAAACTTCAGCTGAGGCCACCTGACACAATATATGAAACTAGCCAGCACACCTCATGTATCCTCACGATACTGGGGTGATGCAAGAGCTTCATAGTTCTTATCTCCCTCTTTACCTAGCATTTCCATACATCAGAAAGAAGCATATTTAGTGTTTTCGTCATCAAAACTTGTCTCAAGAAAAGTAGAGGAAATGCTAGATGGAATATCACCTGATTCTTGAGATCGCTTTGCATGACCATTTTCCTATCCATGATCTTGATTGCAACAGGACGGCCATTCGTGCTGTCTACAGCCAGCTTAACCTTTGCATATGTTCCCTCTCCGATTGTTCGACCCAACTGGTACTTCCCGATGTTATTCCCACGTCCCATATTTTATGACAAAATACCAACTTCTTTCTACAAATAACAGCAGCTGTTCCTCCTCAAACTGCTTGCCAAGACACCCCCCCTGTTTTTTTTTCCTGCTAATAACGAGTACAGGCACGTACCCCTCCTGCGAAAAACTCTGTCTATCCTCCTCTTTGCTTCAAGCCGGTGTCAAAAAAAGGAGGCGATGGATAGATTTGATTGAAATTTGATTGATAACGCGGTTTTCAAGTGGAAGTTTTTCTCACGTTTTTTTTTTATTATTATTATTACTATTTATACCTGAGCACGTTTGTGTATTTATTAGAGAGCTAGCAGAAATCTTATTTGAGAGTCTATCATGGAAGGGATGGAGACTAGTAGATTGCTGGCTGGTCAGTTGACCATACTTGAACGGTAAGTTAGGTGTTGCTGTAACACCAACGTGAATTATGGGGCCTCTGCGTTTCATAATTGGATCAATCATTTGTAAAATTAAATGGGAAAAAGATAAATTGATGGTTCTGTCGCGGGTCCAGCCATTAATATGACATAGACATTTGTTTTTGCTTTCCAACGCTGAGTCATCCGGATTAGAAATAAGGAGAGGCGTTCAATTTTTGGGTGCTTCATCTTTATCCATTATTAAATTAATACGTTCAAATTCGCCTGCTATTTCGAGGCGTCATTGACCTCCCATTTTTCTTCCTCCACTGACATCATCCATGGAGCCATGATAACAAGTAATAACGCCATTAACATAGCTTTTACTTGGTAGTGTTTAGGAAACATCGGGAAAGCGTGTTTTGAGAAAAAAATAGTTTTTTTTAAATTAGTTTTTTTATAGTTTTTATATTATTTTGTTGTACTATATTAAAAATAATTTTTAAAAAATAAAATAAAAAATTATTTTAAATAAAAAAATATTTTAAAAAATAATCACAATTAGACTTCTAAACAACTCTTTATTGAAAACGGTGGTAGTTGCAATTTGGTTTTTTAAAGTATTTTTTACATTAGAATTTATTAAAATAACAAGGCACTTGTCCTGCGTTTCATTGCAGGTAAGATAAAAAAATAAATTAAATGTAATAAAAAATGTTAAGATTGTGAGATTTTTTTTATAATAATGCTAAAAAATTTATTTATAAGATGATTTTTTATGTTTAATACTAATGTCAAAATCATAC
Source organism: Salix caprea (assembly GCA_964035475.1). Taxonomy (NCBI): domain Eukaryota; kingdom Viridiplantae; phylum Streptophyta; class Magnoliopsida; order Malpighiales; family Salicaceae; genus Salix; species Salix caprea. The sequence continues at coordinate 12,773,816 of OZ037747.1, read as the reverse complement.
AACTGCACGCATATATTTATAATCAGAAAATTGTTAAAATCCATTTAATACAATTTATTTGCTTTTCTGCACGATCCGAGAGAGACATTTTCCCATATGAATACTCTTGAGGAGTTGACTTCGGTAATTTTTTTACCCAGCTACTCTTTTGAAATAGGCGGGGGTAGCTGGGGAAATTTTCTTGGTTAACAGTAATATTAGCTCGGCAGGTCCGGGTGAAAAATATAACAATTAATCCAAAAATTAAAAATCAAGTTTAATTTAAAATATAAAAAAATCAAGTTTAATCGTACAAACTCTAAACAAAAATTATAAGCATATAATATTTTTAAAATAAACTGAAATAAAATAATAAAATTTAATTCTCAATAGTTTAATATTGAAAATAAAATTTAAGAAAAAAAATTATTTAAAAAAAATACAAAACTCACTTCTTAATAAACTCTATGTCAAATAATAAAAATTTAAAATTTATTTATATTTGGTTTTGATTTTAAAATTTTAAAATTGATTTACCTGTCTGAAACAACACTAGATTAAATTATTATTTCTTTATGTCACTTCAACCTTTCTCATCTGTCTCAAATTCTCTTTTTTGTAGCCTTCACCAATCACTTTTCCTTTTATCCTTTCCTTGATTGGTTTGAACTAACTTTAATTTTTAATATAAAATAATATATTTTAATTCGGTTATTTTTTTCATGAGAGCCAAATAGAACAAGAAAACAACTCAGCCTTGGTAGGCATCTCGTTTGGTTTGAGAGGCCCACTATCACACAAGTCTAGTTTAGACCGTCTGATTTCAGGTAAGTTTCAAAACCCTCAATTATCTTGAGCGGTGCAGGCCGAAAAAGCCCTTATGATCCCTGTACAAGCAAAACGAAACCCTTGTAAATTTATGGGCTTAGATGCAGACGGCAGGCCCAATACCTTATCAAGAACTTGATTCGAGCCGTGCACGTCCATCTTCACACCAATAGTATTGGAAACGTGGGCCAGCCCATTTACAGGGCCCATATTGTGGAGAGAATTGAGGGCTTAAACTAGATCGTGCACTTTGGCTAAAGGATAAGGACAAGAGCAGTCAGCTGATGCAATTTTCTAGCAATTATTTTTGGTCATTTGGAGTGTCACCGCTGACTCATAACTTAATCCAGACGTCACCTCATCATCGTAGGAAAGCCTGATTGTTTTCCTATTTTCAAAAATATTTTAATAACTCAATTTTGACAAATTAAAAAATAACCCTATCATAATATTTAAATTAAAAAAATAACCCATTTAGGTTTTCTTTCTTTGAATTTTATTTAAGGAAATTTGATACCGTGCAAGTCTAGATGCCCTCGGGACATCATCACGTACCAATGAAACTTATCTCCTTCCTATTAAGATCCCCATTTTTTTTATACTTTTTGTTTTATATTTTTAGATAATTTTAATGTGTTGATAATAAAAATAATTTTTTTAAAAATAAAATATTATTTTAATATATTTTTTAATAAAAAATACTTTTAAAAACATCACCTATACTCCAAAAAAACACATAGATTAGTTAGAAAATAATAAGATATTTTCCTTCTTCTAACATTACTGAAAAGATAAAAAGAGAAGGTTGCAAATTAAAATAGGAATTGGGATGATAATTTAAGGAGGGCAAGAAGGGATAATTAAAAGTCGTTTGATAAAATCGTATCCCAAGCAAAATCATCCTAAAATTTTTCATTTTAGTTAAAGTCAAATTCTATGAATTTACCAAAAAAAAACACAAAAAAAAAAAATGCTGTTTAAAAATATTATCCTTTTACCAAGGCTGTCTCTATAAATAACAGCAGCATCCTCGGCTAATGTGCATGTTTCTTTCTCTTGTAATCTCAGTAGCCCGATTATCATAGTATCTTTGGTAAGTGTTTCTCTCTCAGTCTCTCTTCTGCTTCATCTTTTATTCGATTTTTTTTCTGTCTTTTTGGTAAAGCTCAGTGGATGGTCTTTTTGTTATTATAATCTTTTCTGGTCTGAATGACTGATTTATTTATTTATTTGTTGACAACCCATGATTGCTATCCGCTAATGTAATCATGGGTTGATGATCTTCTTGATGTTGTAAGTTTTGATGGTTGACTGATGTTATCATGTTATTATAATTTTGATGTTATCATAGCAAAAAAATGCTTAACTGATGGTTGAATTTTTATTTTTGATAACCCATGATTGCTATCAAGTAATGTGATCGTGGGTTTTTTTTCTTTCTAATTTCTGTTGAATGTTATACTTAAATACTTAATTGCTTATCGTGCAGCAATTACTGGACTCCATATCTGTGTATGAGAGTGAGAGAGATAGAGAGGGTGGTCAATTTATTTTTAGTTTTGATTTATTATTATTTTGGCCTCTTTAAGCTGTCTAATCGGTCATGGGATGTGTGAGTGTTAATCTATGGTTTTCGTTGATTGATTGATTGATTGTCGTTTGTTTGTTCGCTTTTTGTTTCTTTATATTGCAAGGTTGGATTCAATAAGATGAAAGGCCGGAGGATACTGCTACTTCTTGTTTGCTCGACTGTAAGCACTTTAGGAGTGGTAAGAGAATAAAAAAATAAATCTTTTTGGTGTTGCATGTGGCAATATTGAGAATCTTTACTGCTTTCTAATGTTGTTAGCTTATTTTGTGGACCATATGGGACTAATGGGGATTTTTTTGGAAATCCAGTTGTGGAGTAGGATTCACAGTTTAACGACATTATTCATACATGTTCTCATCTTACTTTGGTTTCATTAAATTGCAATGCAGCTTGCTGCTGGTCCACCAACATGCCCTGCTGATCTTGGCGGGAAATGCAGTGGTTCTGGAGAATGGGAAGGGGAGTTCTTCCCTGGCATTCCCAAAATTAAGTACGAGGTACAGACATGACCTATAAATTGGTGTCTTCAATCATGTGTATTTTACTTGCACTTTTAGATCAAGAGTGGGTATTCAAATTTTATTTTGCAGGGACCTTCTAGCAAGAATCCACTAGCATTCAAATGGTATAATGCGGAAGAAGAGATTCTTGGGAAGAAAATGAAGGTGGAGTGTAGTTTTGTCATTATATACTATAGCAAGCAGTAGAACTATTGCTGACTGTTACCTATGATAACAGGATTGGATGAGATTCAGTATTGCTTTTTGGCATACATTCCGTGGAACAGGAGGTGACCCCTTCGGCGCACCTACCAAGTATTGGCCCTGGGAAGACGGAACCAATTCTTTGGCTATGGCCAAAAGGAGAAGTGAGATCCATGATGTTACAGATCATTTACTGAATAATGTGCTACATAGTTGGTGCCTATTTTTTTATTGATTTTTTCCCCTTTTGATACACAACCCAGTGAGAGCTAATTTTGAGTTCTTGGAGAAGATTGGAGTTGATAGGTGGTGTTTCCATGATAGGGATATAGCTCCTGATGGTGAAACTCTGGAGGTGAGTGAGTTTGTAAATAACAGTATAAGCTATAAGCGAGTTCCTTGTTTCTGCTAATGAGGTCGACTTTTTTTTATCTATGTTTTTTATCACACTGGTGTACCATTGAATTAATTGAGGTCTTTTTTCTTTTTGTTACAGGAAAGTAATAGAAACTTAGATGAAGTAGTGGCCCTTGCTAAAGAACTTCAGGTAATCTTTGAAACAAAAGGGATGATGATCATATGACTGAAATAAAATAGATATGTAACTTCTTCATACAGCTGTGTTGCAACCAAACATACCCCCAATTGCCTATATTGCAATAGTTACCTTCATATATTCTTGGTTGCCAAGTTGGTGAAGGGAAAGATGTATAATTTTATAGTCGCCAGAAAAAACTGGAGCAAAATCTCCTTGCCTTTTTTGTTTCATGTGATATTTCACAAGAGGTGCAAATCTTAGTGGCACCAAACTTTCACAATCACTGATCAACCAAGGTATTCAATATTCGGAGGAGAACCACGAAAACTCCCTATTGTGGATTTGGAGATGCTTGATACTTTTTCTTGTGTGTGTGTACAAGAGATTATGAAGTGTGGTTTTGTTTTTGATGCCTCAATCCTGTGACTGTACAGGGAACCAAGATCCGTCCTTTGTGGGGTACAGCACAATTGTTTATGCATCCTCGTTACATGCATGGTGGTGCTACAAGGTATTCTATCCTTGACTGGATGTCATGCTATTGATGCTATCCGATCATTTGCTCATAGACTTGATACTTTTGGGTCCTCTTGTCACAGTTCTGAGGTAGGCGTGTATGCATATGCTGCAGCTCAAGTGAAGAAAGCAATGGAGGTGAGTTGATCTGTGCGTAGTCTTGGAAAATAGTGATAATTGTGTGAATGTAACATACTCTTGTGGCATTTGTTATATCTACAATTTGCAATTAACACCTCTTATTCCAACAGGTCACACATTACTTGGGTGGAGAAAATTATGTCTTTTGGGGTGGTCGCGAGGGTTACCAGAGTCTTTTGAACACAGATATGGAAAGGGAGCTTGATCATTTGGTATATTCTCCAATTCTCGTCATCCTAACATTAAAAGATCTCATACTACTTACCTCTCTAGTCAGTGTTGGTCTGCCCTGGAGTTTGGGTCTTCTTACTAATGATATCCATCATCTTCCTACAGGGAAGGTTTTGCGAAGCTGCTGTTGCCTACAAGAAGAAGATTGGATTCAATGGTATAATTCTCTTCTTTCATAACACAGGCAGTATAGACCCAGTTGCACAATAGGATAGAATAGGCATTTCCATTTTCACGAGGCATTCAGAGCATGAATAGCTCATCCTCTATTGTCTTGTTTTTTTATCCTTAGTTTTGATTAAAATTTTGAAGGGATCTTAATATTTGCATGCACTGTCTTTCAGGAACTCTGCTTATTGAGCCCAAGCCTCAAGAACCTACCAAACACCAGTATGTCTCATTTTCATTAATTTAATTGGCAGCCTTCTTTACAGTTCCCTTTGATCTTACTTATGGTGCTGTTTTACCAGGTATGACTGGGATGCTGCTACTACAGCTAATTTCTTGCGGAAGTATGGCCTAATAGGTGATTATTGAAACTTATTTCCCAGACTCTGATTTTGTCGCAACCATCTTTACTTCATCCCTTTTTTTTTTTACTTTTTTATTAATAAAGTTTAATTTGGCTATTTTATTATGGAAGTAGTTGGGTTAATCTATGTCACTTTGCTTAAAATTTCAGTTTTGAAGTTTACAGCATTTGGGGCATCTTTGCTTTTAATTGTGATTTGGGGGAATAAATTATTTGTGTTTTTCTCAACTCAAATTGGCCCCATGTTCACACATCGCATGGTAGTAAAACTTCTTGTCTGTTTTTCTTTGTGTTCACCTGAGTTGTTAAGTTGTTTACCCATAAGAAGTTCAAAGATTAGTCCCAAAATAATTTAATTAATAGAGCTGGAGATAGTCATTGTAATAATGTGATGATGTTATTATTGAAAATTGATGAACAAATAGTTTAAATTAATTAAGATTACATAAACTGGTTGAAAGTCTAACCACTGACAGCTCAATTAGGAAGATGGTCCATGTTGCAAACCCTGACTAGTTTGATTTGGAGGCTTTAGTTGTGTTGACTTTAGTGAATATAGAGGGTTTTAACAGGTGGTACAGATTCTTATTTGGATGGTACATTTTTTTCAAATTTGCTACCCATGGCACAACCATGATTGTTTAAGTACTTGTTTTCAGCTATCAGATTTAACTAACACCAGCTATAACTTGGTGGCCTCAGTGGTTATGGCTTCACCAAATTCACTTGATTGCCCTGTTCTTTTCTCTTTTTTCTTGAAAATGGATCTAGCAGACACCATGTTAGAAGAAGCCTCTCTCCTGTTTGGAGAGACTCTGTATTGTCATTTAACCTCCTTTTTCCATTTCCATTTTCAGGGGAATTCAAGCTAAACATCGAGTGCAATCATGCCACTCTTTCAGGTCACAGGTACAAATCTTTTCCGTGCAGTCTTGTCCTTGTCACCTCATAAAATAATTAGCCAATCACATGATTATACACTAAATTTTCTCTATCATCCTATAACATTTGAGTATTCTGCAGCTGTCATCATGAGCTTGAAACTGCAAGAATTAATGGTTTACTGGGAAATATTGATGCAAACACTGGAGACCCTCAGATTGGTAATGATTATATTAGAAACCTTGTGTTTCAATTTTTTTTAGTTGTATTTCAAGCTTACTAACTCTGCATGTAAATCCTTGAGATCTATGGTTGTAACATAAGGTTGTTATCATGACTACAGGATGGGATACAGATCAGTTCATGACTGATATTTCAGAGGCAACTATGGTTATGCTTAGTGTGATAAGAAACGTACGTGAATGATTTGTTGCTTTCAATTGGTTGTGAAAATTCAAGTATCTTATCATTTGAAACTGAATTCCATTAGCTGGTTTTCTTTTTGCCTAATGCCAGGGAGGATTAGCACCAGGAGGATTCAATTTCGATGCAAAACTGTTAGTGTCTCATGCTCCTTGTTGATTCTCTTTTCTATGTGCTTGTTCTGATGCACATTCATGTGAATATTTGTATCTTTTTCAATGTATTGCCTTCAACTTTAGAATGAAGACCTTATGTGATGACCTGAATGATTATGTGATTCTTTAGGCGAAGAGAGAGTACAGAAGTTGAGGACATATTCATTGCTCATATTAGTGGAATGGATACCCTGGCTCGTGGACTCCGAAGTGCTGTCAAGTTGATTCAGGTGAGATCTTTAGTTTTCATCCTCTCTACCAACGTCTCATGGAAGGTGTTTTTATTATCTTGATTTTGATGCCTTTGAATTCGTTCGCTGCGGAATAAAGGATGGTTCATTGGCTGAGCTTGTTCGCAAACGCTATCAGAGTTTTGATACAGAAATCGGGGCACAAGTAGAGGTAACATGCTTCCTATTCCTATTATGTCATGTTTTTTAATTTCCATTGTGGCTAACAAGTGATGCATCTTCCAACAGGCTGGTAAGGGAGATTTTGAAACGCTTGAGAAGCTGGCCATGAAATGGGGTGAACCCAAGGTTCCATCTGCTAAGCAGGTATTTGGATAGTAACAATTTTGCTAACAATTTTGCTTCTGCAATTGCGAAACATCCATAACTATGCATCCGACTCACTTATGCAGATATTATAGATTGAAAGACTGAATGGGTTTTTTGTTTCTCCATGAGTTCTCAGCCAGAAAACATGATGGAAAAACTTCTGGCTTTTCCCTTTATATATAAGTGGTAGTTTTTTAGGATTTATTTCTTATAATTATGGAAACATGGTGGCAACACATCTCATATTTTACTCTCTCTGAGGAAATCTACAGACTTGAAATACATAATAGCCATGATTTCTTATTTATGCCAAGTCTAGGATTATTCCATTCTATATGCATGACAGATAATCCATTCAACTTAGAAGATCAAAATGCATCGAGCCCTTTGGCTAAACTCCTAGGATAATCCATATGAACTTCTACAATTTTCCAAATTACTTTCCAACAAATTGTAGCACGCGAAGTTAAAAATAAAACTATGCAGTGCTTTTAGAAAGTGCTGGTTGAGCTTTTGTTACGAAGAACCTCCAGCTTGTTTTATTTTCTTTGATATTTGAATCCATCTTCCCTTTAAATTTTTGTTTCCTCCAACTGTTTCTTTCCTGGAAAATCAGATTTACTGCTTCTGTTCCTAATATTTTGTATTGTTAGAATGTGACTAGAATCTAATTCAAGATATTTGTGCAAATGTTGCAGGAACTTGCTGAGATGATTTTCCAGTCTGCACTGTAGAAAATGGGACGTAGACAGATGACTAGAACCCCTTCTTTTTTCCTTTAATCTTAATCATCTTCAGTAGAAATAATACGCGACAGAGTTCACTAATAATAGATAGATGCAGCGAACTGAACTTGATTCTGAAGTTGGATTCTGTTCTTGTAAATGTACTGTTTTTGCGGTTCTGCTTTTCCAACGCTTCTTTTACTTATTACCATAAAATATTCATCCACTTTCTCCACCACAAAATTATATTAGTTTATTTCCTGCATTATCATTAGGGTTAAACCTAAAAAAATATCTAGACTATAAAAGATTTTTGTTGTGTGCTATTAAATTCAGCTTCTGTTCTATTATTTATTTATTATATGTTTTTAATTAAATTATGTGACAGTTGTCTTGGAATGATCGTTTGGAGAAGTCTATAAAAAAAAAAAACAAGGAAACAGGTTAAAATTCATCAGAACTAGATTATAGAATTTATTAGGTCAAATAAAATAAAAATCCTACAGTAATAAAAAAAAAAACAAATTCAATAAAAGGGTTCAAAAAAGCGTAAGAAAAAAAACAAACAAAATCCAGCCACATGGGCCTGAGAAGGGCCCATAATGACAGGTTCTTTGCTGTCTAGGCATTTATTTTTATGCCTGCAATGACCCCAACCACCGACACGCTCCCTTCAATTGATTTACAGGACAAAATTGGAACGAAATTGTTTTCATATGAAAAACAATATATATATTAATTAATGTTGTAAAGTATTTCATCAAGTTAATTTTAAAATCTTCTTAATTTTTATTTGGATTCATTTTATAATTAAATTGTATGAAAATTACTGTCAGATGATTCATTTAATTTGATAAATTTAAAAACAAGTAAAAAACATACTTTACTTTTTATGTTTTTTTCAAGATAATATTTTTTAGCTTGAAAAAAAAAAGATTAAATAAAATTCATGAATGTGAAATGTCCTTCCAGTTTTTTTCTAATAATAAATTCTATAAGTCGAAAAAGTTTCAAAATATCAAGTAAACTGGATAAAATAATAAATGTATATTGATTTTTTATGGGAGTAGATTGAATAGTAAAAAGTCCCTCTTTTTCTTTTTAATTTTTTTAACGATGATTGGTTAGTTTCTTCGAGTTCAGGACAGGAGCCTCCAGGCAAGAAGTCCCTCCACAGCCACACATTTAGGCTTGCAAATTATCCCTTTCAAGGCGACCTCCCTCTCTTGCAGATAAAGAAGAAACAAACACAGGATCGACGACAGTCTAGCACAAAAAAAGAAAAATGAAGCTACAATTCCACACACAATTTATAAAGATTTCCCTCATCGTCCTCCAACTCATAAACCCTTCACTTCAATGGCGGCCTGAGCCTGAGCACTCACCAACCCCAATTCCTGCTCCATGGCCTGAACAATTCCACGCACTTTTATATATGAACCTGAGCTCAACACGCCTCCAAATCACCGATCTGTGGTATGATTGGCCAAGAGGCCGCAATGTGAATATAATACAGAAACAACTCTCTGTTTTGCTGTACGACACGGAGTGGAATAATGGGACAACCTTTTATTACACTTTAAGTGAGCCTTATAGCTGTCGGATTATGGTTAATGATGTGGGTATTCCCAGGCCTGATTTTCTTGACGGAGCCGATTATCTGGGGACTGCTGTCACTGATGGGTATTTATGCAACGTATGGGAGAAGGTCGACACTATATGGTACTATGAGGATGTTCATACGAAGAGGCCTGTCAGATGGGATTTTTATGATGGTATGGTATTGCTTGTGATTACTGTGATTAATTAGAAGCTGCGGTGATTTAAGTTCATTTGATTATGGTTACTCCTCGTAGTTTCTGTTTAGTGGTATCTGACCACAGCCTGATGATCATATTTGCAGGTATTTCCACTCATGTGATAACTTTCGAGGTAGGCGCAGTACTTTTGGATGATTCTGTGACTCAAGCACCTGCACACTGCTTCAACCAGGAGATCAAGAACATGTAAATTTTAGATTTAAGGCGGTGCTTCTGCTAGAAGATGGAGGTGACTTTCCCAGTTTAGTCATGAGCAAGGTCCACCAGTTCGAATTATCCAAAAAAGAAAATGAAAGGGTAGAAACTGTCCATTGATCCACCTCATTATTAGCTATGTATAAATATGTTACAGTTTTAACCTACCTCTCCTTCAGTGCTTTATTTTGACCTGAGCTATTGCATGCCTTACTGATCTGATGATGCTTTAGGATTACCTCTTGTTAAGTGCTTAGAAGCGACAGATTAAAGACTGGTTTTGTCAGCAAAAGACACAGATGATTAATATAAAAGGAAAATGAGTAATCGGTAATTGCTTGCAGCATGGTTGTATTTTGTAGTTTGCTGTGGTTATAAAAATGAAGAAAGTGCTTCTGGGCTGGATATGCTGATGAAACGCACTCTGTCTGGGTACTTAACAGCAGGTAGAGCAAATAAAGGGTCTTGCACTGTTAATATTGTAGTAAAATATTTATTTTAATAAAGCTTATGACCTTGGCAGCAATTCACAACGTGAGAAGTGAATCGAGCAACGGGCCTTATTCTCATTTTACACCATTAAAGTCCTGGCTTGAAACTGCTTCAAGGGCAGAACACAACCCTGTAATTAGTCCCACCGGGACAAGTGAAGGGGCTTGCTCGGTCATCTTTAGAATAACTATAAGCGTCAGGGCACCTATCCTTGAAAAACTTAGAGAAAACTGAGGGGGCACAGTTGCCAGAATAACAGCAGTACTGATCAGTCTTGAAGACAGTGCAAGGATTGTTGCACCCTCCTGGGGCCCTGAGCTCATTCGGGCACTGTCCATTGATATCAGCTGCGCACCTCATTCCACGGCACTTGCCGGATACTGGACTCAAATCCATGGGAACATTAAACCCATCAACAAGAGATATGTCATAGAAATCCATGTTGTTGAATTGGTTCAGGGCATATTCAGCCAGTGTGTTAGGGGGTTGCCCGAAGGCTTGGCATTGTAAGAGCCCGTTACAATCACCTGTCTGACACCTCCCTCGCCCGGCCCCGTCGAAATTGCAGTTTGTCCGTCCCCAGATACGGGCTTGTTTTGTTCCGGCCCCCACGGTGATGGTCCATGATTGGCCTCGGTCGAGTCTCCGGCCACCACCGGGAACAGTCGCCGCCCAGACAGTGTAAGGGCATTGGTTTCGGACTTCGAAAGTAGCCGCGTTGCTTAAGGTGATGAAATGGGCAAGAAGAAGGAAGCAGGGTAATAACGAGAAGTAAGAGAAATAAGCCATACTGCAGAATTATAGATTGAGAACGCTGGTGTGTTGTGATTATTTGCGAGTGCTTAGGACTGCTTTTACAGGAGAAACGTTATAGATTGCTAGTGACGTTGGATCAAGGGCAATGTAATAAAAAAAAAAGAAAAAAAAAAAGAGGATAATATTTACCAAACTGCTATGGAAAATACGAAAAAACAAACTCTCAAGTCAAAGCTTTCAGGATTTTCATTGGTGTGAGGATGAGGTTGACAATAGTGTATGGTCATCTCCCTGGTCTAAAGATAGACATGAATTGGATAGATATAATTTTCTAAGCCATGTTCTGGCATTTAAATAAAAACGTTAATTAATCTGAAGTGTAGATTTTGAAAAGTAGAAAGTAATTTAAAAGAAGAGGTGGGGAAGAGAGATGAACATGCATAGAATCTAGTTTGGGGGGAGTTTAACAATAAACTCCATTTAATATCAGTACGAGATGAAAATTCTTATTTGACAGACTTTATAAATATCTAAATTTATCTATTTTTTCATTGTAAATTGATAAAACACTTGGACTTGAATTCTTAAACTTAAGAAAAATATATTTATTTTGTTTAATATTATAGATATATACGAGCGGTATACCCGCGCGATGCGGCGGGTTTTTTTTATCTATGTAGAAAATTGATTGCTTTTATATGTATTGTATTTTATTATTTTAATATTTAATTAGTATAATTATATTTAAGAATACTGATATGAATTTTTGTTCTTCAAAAAATCCAAAGTCATTTTTCCTCTCTCTCAATATATTTTTAGGCAATAATATTCAATAAATATCAGAAATATTAGAAATAAAAATATTATAATTTGTTTTTAAAACATAAACTTAATTTTTTGTGTGCTATAATTATTTATTTGCTGTCTAAAAAGAACAGTCTAATGGAAACAGGAAGTGACTTGTATATTTTTTAATTTGACTTGTAGATAATGCAGGTAAATTTGTCAACTTTTTTTTTTAGATGTTTGTGTTTTTCCAATAATATTAGATCTAAAATATTAAAAATGTAAACATTGGAAATTCTTGTGAAGAAATAAACTTAAATAAAAGAGTACAAAATTAAATTTTGAAGCAAATATTTTTTTATATAAGATTTATTAATCATATTATTATATTAAATATATTTAAGAAAACATGATATAAATTTCTGTCCTTCAAAAAATCTTAGGTCATTTTTCTTCTCTCTCAATATATTTTTAGGCGATAATATTCAATAAATATTCAAACATATAATTAGTTTTACATATTTTAATTTGACATAAATATACAAATATATAATTAATTTGACATAATTTCAATAATATATTTAATTTAAAGGATAATCTTAGGCTATTTTGTTCTCTCTCTATATATTTTCAGGCGATAATATTCAATAAATATTAGAACATATAATTGTTTTTTTCTTTATGAGTTGTTTTTTCTTCCCAGTAATATTAGATGTGACACATTGTAAATAAAAATATTGTAATATGTTTTTAGAAATATATTTTTTTAAGATATGAAATATTAAAAACCAAAATATTGTGATTTTTTTTTAAGAAATAAATTTTAAGAAAAGAAGAAAAAATTAAAATTCGAAGACAATTTTTTTTTGTTATCCGATTTATTAATTATATCATTATATTAAATGTATTTAAGAATATTGATATTAATTTTTTTTAATTGAAAAAATCCTAGGTCATGTTTTCTTCTCCCTATATTTATTTCTACGCGATAATATTCAATAAATATTAGAACATATAATTAATGAAAGACTAAAAATATTCCAGAAACTTTTAAAAAGATAAAACAAAAAAATAAAATAAAATTTAAAATTATCTTTGCTATCACTATCAAAACAAATAAAATTATTAAATTATCTGGAGAAAAAAAAATTAACAAATGAATAAGCAAGAAAAATAATTAAATTATTATTGTTATTGTTATTATTATTATTGTGTTAAGTACACTTATATATACATGGACAAAAATATGGATTATTCTTGAAATATTAAAAAATAAAAGTTGACAGCGCGCGGGTAACTTCTCTTCTCTAAAAAAAAAAAAGGTATATTAACAAATAAAAGGTTTTTTTTTAATCAGATATTAAAAAAGTTGACAGCGCAAGGGTTTATTTGAAATATAAAAAACAAACAGTTCTTAAAAAAAAAAAAAAAAAAAAAACTAAATCAGATTGGTGTCCGAGCGGTTCGAACTGAAGCGCGCGGCCAGCCGCTCGGCCAAAGCTCTTTCTTTGTCAAGTTCAGCATAAAAATTACATAAAAAAGACCTGTTAAAAAAAAAAAATAGGTGGATGAACTCGCGCGACACACGGACGACAGAAGTCCAGTCCACAGTGTTTTCAGTCTACATGAACAGTAAATTTCCGATCTCTTTTAGCTCTTTTAATAATATAAGAGGGAAAGCGGAAACAAGCCAGCAACCAAAAGAAAAGGTAAAAGAACTATCGGGCACAGCAAAACTTGTATGGAACAAGGCAATGTTGAGTGGAGTTTCATTGAAATTATTTTTTATACTCAATTATGTTTAAAAATATATTAAAATAATATTTTTATAAATTATTTTTAACAATGACATATTAAAATGATTTAAAAACAGTAAAAATTAATTTAAAATAAAAAAATTTAATAAACTTTTTAAAAACATTTTTAAAATGCAATATAAACAATATGAAATCAATGCTCGAAATGGAATGGAAGCATATGTGCGAGGAGTAGAGAATTGAAATCGGAAAAGGAAACAACGGTCGCGTAGGGAGCGGTTTTCTACAGGCACACAAAGTGGACGTATAGTGGCGACTGTGGAAAAATAATGCTGGAAAATTTCGTCATTGATAAGTAGCGAGCAGTTTTTTTTTTATTAATGTTTATGTCCAATTAATTTATATGTATTTCAATTAATTTTATAAGTTCTAAAATTAATGATCATGTAAAATAACATAATATTGTGAAAGTGATTATTTATGAAATAAAGATGTTTAAGCCCTTTTAATTTAGAATTTGTGGGGTTTTGTTAACTTTGCAAAATAGTTTATTGAAAATTAGTTTCCAAAATCTACGGTGTTTTTGTTTATTACTGGAAAAATTAGTCAATGAATAATAATTTTACCTAAATGAAAATATAGCATGGTTTCTCAGAAATATTTTCCTTTTATTTAGGCAGAAAACACTTTATAAAAGTTGTGAAAAAACAAAAAATATCTTGTTATTTATTGGTTATATTAAATTTGATCATTAATCTTTTGATTTTTATATATTTTGTATCTAATTTGTTTTTTTAATTTTATCGGTTAGAATTTGATTAGTTTTTATATCAACTTTAATTTTTATTTTTATAATTATAATTATAATTTATTTTATCTTATATTTTTTAATTTTACCATTCTCTAATTATTTATTTTTTAGTCAACAGAAGGCGGCGTACAAATTCATGGTTCTCTGTCAAAGACTTGTCTTCTCCATTTATCATCTTTAATTTAACTTTTTTATTAATGAATATTTTCAGATAAACTCGCACATGTCGATTAATCCTATAAATTTTAAAGTTAATAATTATATAAATCTTAATAATTATATTAATAACCATATAATTTAACCTAAAATTATAAATAAATAAAAAAACCTTTTTAATTTCAAATTTTTACCATTAAACCAACCAACACCCCGATGATTTCCCTCTTAATAGTGACTGCTAGAGCGCCATCAATATCTGAATAGTGACAGACAGACACTCACTGGAGTTTCAGACAGACACTCATGGTTCTCTTTGCTATTTTTATTCTAAATTGTATTTTTAGATATTTCATAATTGCAAGCCATCTTCTTACTTTTAGTACTTAAATAGCTTGCAGCATGGTTGTATTTTACTATTATGTAGTTTGCTGTGGTTAAAAATGAAGAAAGTGCTTCTCGGCTGGATATGCTTACGATGTTAGAGTATAGAAGAATATTCTAGAATAGTGTAATGTGTATAAATAGAGAAATGCACACACAACAAATGTATGCAAAACAGAATTCAATACAATACAATTTTAAATTTCAGTTTCCCTCTCTTTTCTCTCTTCCCTCTCTTCCCTTCTCTAAACTAATTCTTCTTTCAATTCTGCAAACTCTCTCAATCCTAACATGGTATCAGAGCAATTATGCTTGCGCAGATGTAATTGATCCTATCTTCAGCTTCCGCAATCTAATCCTTATGAAAAAAAAAAAAAAAAAAAAAGCTCAAACAGAGCAGCAACGATTACCTCTCCTCTCCGTTCCAATTCTTCAGCAACTTTACATCTGATTTTGAATTTGATGTTTTGGATTCTCTGTTTACTCATCATCTTCGGCCTCCTCACCATCGTCTTCTAAGTGCTTTTACGCCTGGTGGTTGATCCGATGGATCTGTTTGTTGCGACGGTTAACATCAACAGACGACAACAATCCTCCACAGATCTCTGTTTATTCCTCATGTTTTAGCAAACACGCTCCAAATTAAAAAAAAAAAAAAAAAAGAAGAAGAAGAAGAAGCTGAAACAGAGCAGTAACAGAGTGAGATTCATTGTGAAGTAGCGAAGCATGCCTCCGTCTCCAGCCATCATATTGTTTGGATGAGCCTCCTTGTACTGATCACTACAATACTCCAAGAAAATGAAGAAAACACTAGATGATGGCTGTCAAGTATTTGCATGATCACCAGAGAGTTTTTCAGGAGCTAAGATGCCTGCATATGATTCACAGACATTGCAAGTTATGAGATGCTGAGATTTTGTGTTAGAGCCCTGGGCTTCAAAAAAAAAAAAAAAAACTCTGGATCTGCTCCTTCTATTCCAGATTCAGGTCGACGGGCACAGTCACCAGCGATTCATCCTTCTCCGTCGTTGATGGAGTCAGGTTATTGCACAGATAAAGCTCTCGATCACAGGAAACAGAAGAGGCCGCAACTGCTAGAATAAGCTGAGCATTAATTGAAATTCCAGAAGAACGCAGCATTGGATCAGCATCATGATTGCTGCTTCTCAACGCATCAGTCAAAGATCTCATCTGCTCTTGTGTACTCAGAAGGCTATTTGTGTCGTGAACACTCTGCAGCCTTGCCTGAAGAATATAAAGCAACGGTGGATTCATTCTTCGACTGAAGCTTGATAGAAAATCATTAACAAGAGCTTGCATGTCCGGCATGATTTTCCCTTGAACTTCACCTAAAGCAGAGATCAAAGAAAGGCTGGCAAAATGAAGTGAATCGATTTGGCAGAGAAGAGATGAGGCTGCGGCGTGGC
The DNA here is from genome assembly GCA_964035475.1 of Salix caprea. Taxonomy (NCBI): domain Eukaryota; kingdom Viridiplantae; phylum Streptophyta; class Magnoliopsida; order Malpighiales; family Salicaceae; genus Salix; species Salix caprea. The sequence continues at coordinate 12,757,427 of OZ037747.1, read as the reverse complement.
TGAGAGAGGAATTAGTAGAAAACCTAGATTTTGTGTGTGCTGGTGTCGTTTGTGTTTTGTGTGCTTTGTGTTTTGTGTGCCGTTTTATGTCTCTCATCCTACCCGTTTTGATAAAGATTAAAAAAAAAAAAGGATTAAGAAAAAAACTTAATCCAATGATGAAGAAGAAGAAGAAGAACATGAATTCTTACACAGATTAAGAAATTCATCAACAAATGAAAAACTTCAGAAAAACTGAAGAAGACAAATGAAATTCAAACCCATTCTATCACCTCTCTTACCTCCCATTTCTTTTTTTCTTTTTTTCTTCTCAGCCCTCTCTTCTCAAAGTCTTACAGAGACAAATGAAATTCAGGTCAAGAAATAGACCAATGAAATTCCTTCTCTTCTCTCGTTTACATACTATTTGTCAAAAGAATTAAGTATTCTTGTATTTCATTTTCATTGTTGCAATCTCATGCTTGATTTATCAAAGCATGAGATTGAGGGGGGATGTTAGAGTATAGAAGAATATTCTAGAATAGTGTAATGTGTATAAATAGAGAAATGCACACACAACAAATGTATGCAAAACAGAATTCAATACAATACAATTTTAAATTTCAGTTTCCCTCTCTTTTCTCTCTTCCCTCTCTTCCCTTCTCTAAACTAATTCTTCTTTCAATTCTGCAAACTCTCTCAATCCTAAAGGATGAAGCGCACTTTGTGTGGGTATTTAACAGCAGGTAGAGCAAATAAAGGGTTTTGCCGCTGTTTTTTAAATTGCAGCAATAATTTTATTGTAATAAAGCATATGACCTTGGCAGCAATTCACACCGTGAGAAATGAATCAAGCAACGGGCCTTATTCTCATTTTACACCATTAAAGTCCTGGCTTGAAACTGCTTCAAGGGCAGAACACAACCCTGTAATTAGTCCCACCGGGACAAGTGAAGGTGCTTGTTTGGTCATCTTTAGGATAACTATAAGCGTCAGGGCACCTCTGCTTGAAAAACCTAGAGAGATCTGTGGCGGTACAGCTGCCAGAGTTGCAGCAGTATTGATCAGTCTTGTAGACGGTGCAAGGATTGTTGCAACCTCCTGGGGCCCTGAGCTGATTCGGGCACTGTCCATTGATATCAGCTGCGCACCTTATTCCACGGCAGTTGCCGGACACTGGACTGAAGTCCATGGGAACATTGAACCCATCAACAAGAGATATGTCAAAGAAATCCAGGTTGTTGAATTGGTTCAGGGCATATTCAGCCAGTGTGTTAGGTGGTTGCCCGAAGCCTTGGCATTGTAAGAGGCCATTACAATCACCTGTCTGGCACCTCCCTCGCCCGGCCCCGTCGAAGTTGCAGTTGGTCCGTCCCCAGATACGGGCTTGTTTTGTTCCGGCCCCCACGGAGATGGTCCATGATTGGCCGCGGTCAAGTCTCCGGCCACCACCGGGAACAGCCGCCGCCCAGACAGTGTAAGGGCATTGGTTTCGGACTTCGAAAGTAGCCGCGCTGCTTAAGGTGAGGAAATGGGCAAGAAGAAGGAAGCAGGGAAATAACGAGAAGTAAGAGAAAGAAGCCATACTAAAGAGCTGAGAATGCTGGTGTGTTGTGATTATTTGCGAGTGCTTGGGACTGCTTTTATAGGAGAAATGTTATAGCTTGCTAGTGACGTTGGAGCAAGGGCAATGTAATAATAATAAAAAAAAAAGAGAGGATAATATGTACCAAGAAAGAAAATCAAACTGCTATGGAAAATACGAAAAAACAAACTCTCAAGTCAAAGCTTTCAGGATTTTCATTGGTGTACAAAACGTGAGGATGAGATTGAAAAGAGTGTTTGGCCATGTCCCTGGTCCAAAAGTAGACATAAATTTATTTTCTAAGATTTTCTAAACCATGTTCTGGCATTTAAATAGAAATGTTAATTAATCTGAACTATAGATTTTGAAAAGTACAAGGTAATTTAAAAGAAGAAGTGGGGAAGTGAGATGAACATGCATAGAATCTAGTTTGGAGGGGATTTAGCAATAACACCATATAATATCAGTATGAGATGAAAATTCTTATTTAACAGAGTTTATAAATTTCTAAAATTATCTATTTTTTCATTGTAAATTGAAAAACACTTGGACTTGAATTCTTAAACTTTTTTAAAAAATTATTTTGTTTAATATATATATAAGAGGAAAAGCGGAAACAAGCCAGCAACCAAAAAAAAAAGGTAAAAACTCTCTACGACAGCAAAACTTCTACGGGTGAGTCACTTTGAAGTTTTTTTTTTAATATTTTAGTTTAGAAATATATTATAATGATATTTTTAAAAATTATTTATAATATTAACACATTAAAATAATCTAAAAACATTAATTATTTTAATTTAAAATAAAAATATTTTTTTAATTTTTTCAAAAACACTTTTAAAATAAATAAAAACAGTCAAATATTAAATCATTGCTGGAAATGGAATAAAAGCATACGTGCGAGGACTAAGAGAATTGGAATTGGAAAAGGAAACAACGGTGTGAGAAGGGAGCAGGTTTCTACAGGCACACAAAGTGGACGACTGGTGATTGAATGTGGAAAAATAATGTTGGAAAAATTCATTATTGATAAGTTGTTAGCAGTTTTCTACAAGCACACAAAGTAGACGACTACTTAATGAATGTGGAAAAATCATGCTGGAAAAAATCGTCATTGATACGTAGTGAGCAGTTTTTTTTTTTTATTATTATTATTATTATTAAGGTGTATATCTAGAACTGTTTGTACGCATTTCAATTAATTCTATGAATTTTAAGTTAATGGTCATATAAATTTTTGATAGTCATCATGTTAGTAGTTAAAAGGCTTGAACTTGAGACTACAGGAAGAGCAAACTCTTTATTCTCAAACTCTTGACATTGAATCACTTACTAGATGATTATAGTGAAGAATTTTATATGTATAGATACTAGTCTATTGGCCGCACTCAATTTTAGACTTGACCAATTAAAAATATGGAGATTTTTCTTACAATGCTATTAAATCTAGATAAACAAGTAAATCTTGAAACTCTTTGACTGACTCTTTGCAAAAAAAAAATTAAGAATCAAATTGAAATTAATAAAACATTATTACAATTCACAATAATTCGGAATTGAAATTGAAATTTGTGTGGCCTCTCGAGCTAAATTACATGATTTTGTTTTAAAAGGACAAAATAGTAATTGTGTCAGTCTATAATAAAATAAAAGTGTGCCATAATTAATATTTAATATCTTTTAGCTTTTCTTTTAATTATTATAAACAAGCACCTATATGTATCCTATCTTAAAAAAAGTGGAATTCATATCTAAAACCTTAGGTTAAATGAGGGTTATATCTATGATTACTTAGTATACCCGGTTTGCCAAATAAACTCGTCCAAAGTCACTATTTGTAAGTTAGACAAGGTAATCCAAGTTGATTTAGCATGTCATTTTTTATCAAGTTAAAAGGAATTTTTCTAAAAAAATAATTTCAAACTGGGTTAGAACTCGGTCTATTCTAGGTTGGTTCTTGTTTTTAAATTTGCCCTATAACATGGTTGGGTAAACTCGTCCAAACCACTTGATATTGTGAAAGTGATTATTTATGAAATACAGATTCTTAAGCCCTTTTAATTTAGAGTTTGTGGGTTTTGGTGAACTTTACAAAATAGTTTATTGGAAATTAGCTTCCAAAATCTATGGTTTTTGTTTATTACAGGAAAAATTAGTCAACGGAAAATAATTTTTGGTTAAATGAAAATCTAGCTTGCTTTCTCAGAAAATATTTTTCTTTTGTTTAAGCAGAAAACACTCTTTAAAAATTGTGAAAAAACAAAAACTATATTCATATCAAATTTGATCATCAATCTCTTAATTTTTATATATTTTGTTTTTATAATTTTACCGGTTAGAGTTAAATTAATTTTTATATCAACTTTAATTTTTATTCTTCTAATTATGATTTATTTTATCTTATATTTTTTAATTTCACCAGTCTCTAATTATTTGTTTTTTGAGTCAACAGAAGGGCGGCTGCGGGCATGTTAACTGAGAAGAAGACTCATGAACCAACGTACAAATTCATGATTCTCTTTCAAAGAGCTGGAAACGTTTATTTTTCTTGTCCATTTATCATCTTCACATTGGTGGGTACCTTTTTTAACCTTTTATTTATTTATTTACGTCAGTATCGGGATTAATTTATGTATATTTCAATTAATTATAAATTATAAATTTTAAAATTAATAATTATATAAATTTCTAATAATCATTATAAACCGTCAACCGGATGGTTTACCTCTTAGAACTTTAGTTGCCTGCTAGAGCGCCATCAATATCTGAATATTGACAGGCGGACATTCATTGGAGCTTCGGATTTCCATATATCGAATCTCTTTGCTATTTTTATTCGAAATTGTATTTTTAGATATTTCATAATTCCAAGCCATCTTCTTACTTTTACGTAAAAATGCCAATTAATTCGAACTGTAGATTTTTAAAAGTAAGAAAAAATTATTAAATGAAAATCCATATTTAGTTGAGATTATAAATACCTAAATTTACCCATTGTATCATCATAAATTAGATTTAAATTCTTAAGTTTAAGAAAATATAGCTTTTTATTTGAAAATAACTTTTTAGTGACTGTTTAATAGTGTGGTTGAGGTTATTTTTAAAAGTATTTTTAATTCAGAAATATATCAAAATAATATTTTTTAAAAATTGATATGAAAATAATTTAAAAATACTAAAAAAATAAATTTTAAAAAAATAAAATAATAACAAACAGACTTCTGTCAAGCGCTTTTGATTTTGATGGCAATACTTGTACTAACACGTAAATTGGGCGGATCCAATTATCTTTCTCATCATAAAGATATGCTAGATTATATCTAAAAAAAGTACAAAAATAAACTTACGATTTTATTGGATTTAATAAACAGCTGATTTAATAATAATAATAATAATAATAATAATAAATAAATAAATAAATTATATCTACAACACATTGACCCAGGCCATCTAGATCAACACCAAATATAGTTTCATGGTGACTTTGAAATAACATTATTAAAGATAAATTAAATAAAAACATGAAAATTAATTATTAAACGAGCAAAACTGCTAAAAAAAACTCTGAGTCAACAGTAAATTTGCCATCATTGGTATAAAATTAAGATAACTTGAGTTATCTTGATATTTTTTAAATAATATTTAATATTTATTAAAATATCAAATTATCACTCGCTTTACTTTAATATAATGAAAAAAACAAGTTGAAAACACAAACTTCTCTCGACTAGCTTAATTTTTTATATATATTTTAAAAGTATTTCAATCATTTCACCAAGTTAAAAAAAAAAAAAGGTGAAAAGGCTAAACACAAGTTTAGTATTTTTTTTACTTTTAAATAAATAAATCCTCTTACTATACTAAAAAAACATATAAAAAAATTGATGTGTCTAAATCAATTTAATAAAATAATAAAATTTATAACTCGTGGATATTAACTCTAGGACGTACGCTTAATAGATTTCAAAGCAATTTGAACAACCAATACAATGTTAAATCTACGAAATCAAATTTTATCAACTTAACTTGTCAAAATCTGTGATGCGAGTTATGAAAACGAGAGTTTGACTACAAATAAGATAAATTACAAAACCCTGTATCTAAATAAACTAAAAGTTAAAGTAAGAAATTTGGAAAAGAAATGTAGACTTGGAAAAAAAATAACAAAGACAAAAAAAATAATAGTAATCGAAAATGAAATACACTGCAATAGCATGATGATAGAGATCAGTGAGGGAAAAGAGTGACCATGTTTGTTTGTTTTTGCTGCTGCTGCTGCTTTTTCCACCAGCCAGACATGGCCGGGCAAGGATGGCATGAGAAATACAGCAGAGAATGCAGTGTTAAGTAACCATTTTATCTAAAAATTTAAGCTGTTAGGTGAGATCTTAGAATATAATTTATATTATTCTCTAATACACCTCCTCAAATGAAGGCTAATTGGACTTGAAACTTGAATACACTACCTTGTGCTTGATTTTTGTCAAATAAAATGAGGGTTGTGAGATTTGAACTCGTGATCGCTGGTTAAGAAATCATCTCACCTTAAAATTTAAGTTATTAGATAAAACTTCAGAATATAATTTATATTATTATTCAACATGCAACGGTGGTAAGAAAATGCAGCAATAATGAACTATAATCGCGAGGAGTTATATGAAAAAAGATGGAGATAATACCAGCAATGCAATCGAAGGTTTTGGGAAGGGCATCCTGGGATGTGAAAGGGAAAAGATTATTCACTGAGCTGAGCAATCTTAGCAAAGCTGGTGAGTTGGATTCCGTTAACTCATCCGTAGTTATGAAAATGAGGGAAACAGCTAATGATGTGTAAGCACTTCAAATCAGTAGCTTAGTTATGGCAAAACACAGTGATCTGTGCATGGAAAAGTGAGGTGAATTCAGAAGAACATGGCTTTAACAGAGCCAGAGGTAAACTCGTCGAGACTTGACGCGGCTGCGCGCATGGCTTCCTGCAGTGGTGAATCCATTGATGATCCCGACGCGAGCTCTTGAGCTCACAGAGTGAGAATCTTGTTCAGAAGACGTCGTTGATTTTGCGCAAGCCAAGTTTTCATCTACAGGAATAAAACCCTAGCTACGCGTAAAACAATAAGAAGATTCGAGGAGAGGAGAAGCTTGCTGATGCAGTGGCAACAACGATTCTAGCCTGGTTTTAGTACCTATACATCGCCAAAATAGAGAAATACGATGAACATGTTGCAGGTGTAGAAACATCAAATATGAACTCTAGAGTTAATCTTTCCTGTTTTTGTCCAGGAGGCAATTCATCTTCTTGGTCATAAATTATCAATAAACATGTTTAATTTTCTGGTGACGACAGTATTTGAAAGTGGAGTAACGGTTATTTCACTTTGAAAATAGATATATTTTTTTATTTTTTAAAAATTATTTTTTATATTAGTTTATTAAAATAATAAAAATAAATAATTTTAAATAAAAAAACATCAAGTTTTAACCCATTTCTTTTGGACCTCAATACCAAATGGATGCTAAAAAAATGATTTTGTGTTTTTGTTTTAAAGCCCAGGCTCTCATGTGGGCTTGGATCTTGCCAGGCTTTTTTCTTCATTGCTTCTTTTCTTCGCCAGCCTTTGTATTATTGGGTTTTGTGATGAGTTTTGCTTCGGTTTCTACTCACCACGCTATTGGATGAATTTTGATTATTTGTTTTTAGGTTTTTCATTTCATCTTATTTTTTAAAAAACATTTTTTATTTTGGTGATTCAAGGGAGATTTTTGATAGAAAAAAAAATATCAATAGATAAGAATGAAGCTTGAAACATTAAAGAAAACTTGTTTATTTTTTAAAAAAAAATTATTATATATTTGAGATACCGAACAACATTTATATAATTGTTTTTTTAATTATCTTTTATTTTTTATTTTCAGAAAAAATAGTCTCATCTATAACTTATCATCGGAAGTAATCTGGTAGATGCTAGAATTATTGGGGTTATCATTTTTTTTAATTTTTTAAAAAATATCTCTTACATCACTATTTTAACAATACTAAAAAGCTTATTTTAAAACAAAAAAATTATTAAATTTCTTAAGAAACATTTTTAAATTTTACTACCAAATATGCTCTTTATAGTTTGACTTAATCTGACGTTTATAGTTTAGTTTGACTGTTGCGTATAGATGGGTGTCCAGCGAGTGCAATCCTAGCTTAGATATGTACTTTGAAAAGTCTAGTTTATTTTCTTGTTTATGAAAAGGCTAAATTGCGTTGAAATGTCTCACACAATTTAGCCATATGATGGGATTTGTGTACCTTCTCTCTCGTGTATAAAGATTATCATTTTGTTTTTTGTATGGAAAAAAAAAGAACTTTTAACATGCTTTGGCTATCTTTTAATCTCACAATCAATCAAGTTTATATATATATATATGATAGTATTTTGTATCCTTATGAGTTATTGTAAGAAAAAAAATTCTATATTTATTTATAGTTTTTAATTTATATTTTTTTAATTTTATATTGATCATGAATATTTTGGATTGTTTTTAACCCACAACTAAACAAATCATGTCAAGATGCTAAAGTAATTATGTATTAAGTATTACATTATAAATTAATTATGTAATCAATATTTTTTTGAATTCGAGAAACTCCATTCTATTTTTTACGGGCTCGGATTAAATGAATAAAACAAGTAAAATCCTGGTTATCTTAAGTTTTTTAAGATAAACACACTCTGACTCTAACTCGAACTCGAGAACTACAAGATAGATCTCAAATATTTTTCTATCACGATGACACGGTTTTGGTATAAAATATATTAAAATAATTTACTCTTCTAAATATCTTTGTATCGTTTTTTTCTTTTTTTTCGGTAAAATATCTTTGTATCGTTAAAGTGTGTGTGTGTGTGTGTGTGTATATTTGTTTTCCGGAAAGTGGTTTCCGGGAAACCACTTTCCAAACTTTCCTGTGTTTGTTTGCCATTAGAAAAGTTGGTCAACGGAAAACATTTTCCAGTCAAAGAAAAATTTGGCTTGGTTTTCAGGAAAGTGTTTTCCTGGAAAATTTGGACGGAAAACACTTTCCGGAAGTTGTGAAAAATTTAAAAATGTCATTATTTGCTGATTATATTAAATTTGATCCTCAAACTTTTGATTGCTATATATAATTTGTTTTGAATATTTATTTTTCAATTCCATCTCTTAAAATTTAATTTTTATATTAATTTTGGTCCTTATTTTTATAATTGCTATTTGCTTTTTTCTTATCATTTTTTTATTGAAATTTTTTATCTATCAAATTTGGTCCTCATTTTTTTTATTGTTACTTATTTTATTTGAAATAATTTATGAAATGTTAATTATTATTATTTTAATTTATTCATCTTTCATTTTTCTTAATTTTTTAGATTTGATCTCTATTATTTTGATTATTATTTATTTTATTTGAGATAATTTATGAAATTATATTTTTTTTCAATTTCATTCTCATTCAACTTTTTAATATGTAAGATTTGTTCATTATTATTTTAATAAACTTGAGAAAAACAAAACATTAATAAGTTATTTTTCCAGCTCATTTTCCATGACATAACCAAACACTGGAAACTGTTTTCCAACTTATTTTTTATTACACTACCAAACATCGGAAAATACTTTCCCGGAATTCACATTCTTAAAATTCACTTTCTCCGAAATTTACTTTTAAAAAAAAAACTACTTTCCAGCAAACAAACGGACCATATATTTATCATATTTACCCTATTGAATTTAATTCTTCGTGATTACCATCTCCCGTTGTTCTCACTCTCTCACGTCTAAAATTTTATTCCTCCTTTCTTTCACTGCCCCGATATTCTTCTTCTACCTTTCTCCCCCGTCGACTTTTTTAAATTTAATTTCTGCCTCGTTTATCTTAAACATCTTTCACAAGCAGACCCTTCTGTCCTCGCGTTTTCAGCTCAGGCACGTTTCACCTCATATACACAGAAACGAAAATATAATTCCATTTTGACATATTTTTTTTTTTGTTTTGCCGATTGCAGAGAGGAAAAGGGATCTGCTTTGCAGATCTAATTCAACTTCTTCGATCTGTTCATCAACTGATGCTTTGAAGGAATCTCCAGTGCACTATCTCCCACTTAGCTATAAAAGAAGATGGGAATTTTGTTTTCCAAAATGTTCTCTTCAGTATTTGGCAACAAAGAGGCTCGGATCCTTGTTCTTGGTCTTGATAATGCTGGCAAAACTACAATCCTCTGTATGTTGATATTTTTTCTGATTCTAAGTGATACCCTTTTGTTTGTTTGTTCTTGTGATTTTGAGTGATGGGTTTTTATTGAATTTTGATATTTTTTTGTGAGCTCTGTTCTTGATGCAGATCGGCTTCAGATGGGAGAAGTTGTATCCACCATTCCAAGTTAGTGTCTTTTCGTAGTTATTTTCATCGGAATATGATGTTTGTTTGTTTGGTTACTGAGAGTATGAATCCAAATTTGACTTAATTGAATATGGATATCTAATGAGATGCGATATGTTGATTTTGGTTTGCATAAGATCCCAATTGCATTGCCTTTTTCAGTTCCATGGAGTGTTTGTCCTCCAATGGCTCAGTTAATGAATGATCCCTGATATGGGAATTGCATTTTTAGTTTTAAATATCTGTCGTTGTTTTGCTGCAATGGGGTCGAGTAATTTGTTACTCTGTTCAGAATTCATAACGGAAGTATTTGTTTTCTTAATGCAGCAATTGGATTTAATGTCGAAACAGTTCAGTACAACAATATCAAATTTCAAGTATGGGATCTTGGTAAGCCTATTTATTTCGCTTGATCTTTAAACCATCTTTACTTTTTATGTCCATTGCAATCGTAGCCTGTATACTGATTGGAATATGTGAACCTTTGCTGATTACTGATTGCTCAGTGTTAGAAAAATTTGAAGTTTTATTATATTTCTAATTATTTGCGCACACGATGTTTGTATGCACCCTTGACACATTGACTCCATCTGAATTAAAATAAACTAAAAAAAACTTAGAACTAGAGTTCAAGCTGTTTATGTTCAAGAATTATAATAAATTATGTTTGCTTTGCTGATACTGCAATTAGCTAGAACTTTTAAACAAAAGACTCGAATTGAAAAGGGTTTAACCTCTTTCTAGTTATAAAAAATCTTCAAGACCATTTTTCACACCCATTGTGATTACTTCTGGGATCTGTATTAAATTCTGAGCTGCCAATACATTAATTCCCCCACTCCCAACCATGACAAAGCAACACCTTAATACAGATACTAAATTAAGAACTTTTACTGTATACATCCCAAAGTCCCATTATCATTACTCACCACATTTGTTATTTTTCCTCTGGTTATTCGGAAGCAAATGTGGAGTTACACATTAATCTGTTTTCTAAGTCTTGCATGATCAAAACTTTCATGTTCATGTCTTGCCCTAATGACATTTATAATGTTTATGATACAGGTGGGCAGACAAGCATCAGGTAATTTCTTGCCTTTTCCTTCTTTTTTACACAAATAAATATGCTTTATATTTGTAGGGACTATTACATGAGTTGTATATTGATATACACTATTCGGTTTGTTTAATGACTAGCAATTTTGGAATCAAAAGCTCATGATACTTGATGTGATTCATTATAGTCTTTATAAAACTTGCAACTGATTATGGACTCAATTTTTTTTCTCCACAAATAATAACCAAAACGTTATAAGGAATTATAGCTTCATTAAAATATCCTCTCAATTTTTTTTTTGTTACTATCAACACTTGTGTCATCATGGTATATACAAACCAATGGTATTTTTCTATTGCCATTCAAACAGTGGATTTTTTCTACTCCAATAACTTAGGCACTTTCTCAAGAGGAAATTTTTGAGTGATGGCTAGCTGTGCATAATTCCATGCGTAAAAGATTGGCAATGATATTTTCACGCAATTTTATGATTATTGATTATTGTTTCTACCATGTTTTCCACATGAGTTGTACATAATTTCTTTTGATTGATTATGAGATAATAGGTTGTTTGATGAATTTCACAAGTTCACTGGCTGCTTATGTTTGCAACAGACCATATTGGAGATGTTATTTTCCCAACACACAGGCCATTATTTATGTTGTCGATTCAAGCGACACTGATAGGCTCATGATAGCTAAAGATGAGTTTCATGCAATCCTGGAGGTACTGTTATCCCCATTTATGTTCACAATAGTAGTTGACAAAGTTGGTGTTATCAATGCCTCCTTTTATCAAATCCATGGCCATTGATGAGGGTATGTGGAAGCTAGGAGTGCTAGCTGACACCCCTGATTTCAAAAAGTTTCAAGAGATTGAGGCAAATAATATAGCAATCTAAGATTTTCAGGGGGATATTACTCACCTAACCCTCTTTAAATTTTGTAAAAAACTTAACCATATAAGATTGTTATAATAATTTGGTATTGAAAGTCAAACAACACCATTAAAAATATCCACTAAATGTACAAGCATGTTCCTTAATTTCCTTTAATATCAAGTATTAAAATTGCATTAAAACAGAAGCTGACTTCTGTATTTTTCACTTCAAACATAATAATTTTCCTCTAAAAAAATAATAAATTAGAATTTCGCGAATTAAATGACTTTCTATTTTCTCTCTTCCAGGAGCTCAAAGTTTCTGTGTTCTTAATCTCTATAAGTGGTACAAGGTCTAATTCTAGTGATAATATTTTAATATTTTATGTTCTATTTACTTAAGATTAAATTAAAATCACTACAATTTTTCTTTGTTAATAAATAAACTGTATTTTATTTTGAGGTTGATTTTGATAATTCTATTGTTACTATTATTTATTTGAAGTGTCATATCAGAGTAATATTTCCATGTATGATGGTTATAAGTTACCTAGTTGGAAAATAAAAATTCTAGCTTTGCTGCTGTCCATGGCATTCATAATGTAAAAGATTATGAAGCCTTAGTGGACCAAAGAGGGCCTGGCCTGAAATAATAAATAATGATATGTTATCACTGTAGCTTTTAAAAAATTAGCCTGCATTGAATTTGGAAGCATATCCAGCTGCCCTTAACTAGTTTAGCATCGTGGTGTACTTGAGATGCCTTCAGGGCTTCAAAGACTGAAAAAGTGTGGATTTGAAATATTTTTTACTTAGTTTTATGATTTCTTCTATGGGATAGGCTGGGGTGGTTTTTTCTTTTCTTTTCTTTTCTCAGACATTTCTATATAACTGGGATTGAATGTAGGCTAAGATTGCAGGAGGCCTAGATCCAAAGAGGTTTGTAATTTTGTTTTTTACAGAATAAAATGGGGGCTCTGAAATGATTGGCTTTCTATCTATTATGTGGAAAAATCATAATGGGAAAATTCTCTAACCAATTTTCTATCTTATAACCAGGAGCTCTGGGATCCTGTTGCTTTTTTTTTTTAATATAAAGAAAATTCCACACTATGTGAATCCATAGTGTTCTTGCATATGAGCGTGTATGAAACCCCTTTATGTTTCAGGAAATAAACTAAGCCACTAGTTCTTTTTTGTTGCCACTCAACTTATAGTGCCAAGCTTACATTTTTTATTGTTTTGGCAGGAGGAAGAGTTAAGAGGTGCTATTGTTCTTATTTTTGCAAACAAGCAGGTTACTGTTGCCTAGTTATTTCTCTTTTTTAACACATATGGAAGAAAACAAGCTTGAAATCTAATCATGCAAATTTGAATGAAAAAGCTTTATTGGATGTGAAAACAATATAATCTGTTGTTTTTTATGATGTGGTGATTCTCTCTTCATAGGCTTCACATCTCTACATGCATTTCACGTTTAAATATTTATATCAGATTGGAATTTGGCACTCCCATTGTTTTTATTTCTGACGTTCTTTTGGTTTATACAGGATCTTCCTGGTGCACTTGATGATGCAGCAGTGACCGAAGCTTTGGAGTTGCACAGGATTAAGAATCGACAATGGGCAATTTTTAAAACGTCTGCCATTAAAGGAGAAGGTCTTTTTGAAGGTTTGGACTGGTAAGTTAAGTTTACAATGAAGTCGAATGAATTTCTAGCAACAGTTTTGAATTTCTGAATATTTATATCCCATATCTTGTACTTCCTCGGGAAACCATGCCCTTTGACACCTACAGGGTGGGGTGTCTGTTTTTGAAAAAAAATGATTTTTTTTTATTTTTATTTTTTACTTTAACTATATTCAGCAGGAATTTTGGTATATATAAAATTTACAAACTGATGTTGTACCTGGTTCTATACATGAATATGTTAAATTCTGGCTTCACAGCTTCATTTTCTTCTGTTATTTTGTTTTTTTTTCTAAAAAACCTAATGGAGAGTCGCATGTTATTGTAGGTTGAGTAACACACTGAAGTCTGGGGGTGGCTAACTCTTTTGAAGAAGAATGGGAAGCTTGCGATTGTTTCTCTGAGCCAGAATTTATAAAGGATGACCATGGTTAGTTGGTATGTCTGGTAAGAGAAATTCATTCATGGTCAGGTTTATGTCATTTGACCTTCACTGATTTTTTTCACTGATATACTTGTAAAATTTTTGTCAGAGAAGAACCACTTAGCTCATCTGTTGTCATGTTACTTTCCATATCTTTGCCATTGTTCGCTTTCCATGTAGTTCAACCAATTTGTTTTTTTTCTCCCATGTACTGCATTGTTTGAAAATGATAGTGATTCTTGATTTTATTAATTCCATATTCTATACTAGTCACTCTTCCAAGCCCTTTTTGGTGGACTAGCTAGTTGTGGCCTCTCTTGTAACTGGAACACACCATGTTTTCTAGGTTTAAGTAACACACCATGTTGCTATACAGTCGCTAATATAACATCTAGTGCAAAAATGATTTGTATGCATGTCTTTGGAAACCACTTCAGCACCAGTAGTTCTTGGCCCCAAGTAGTTTTGGTGCACACTTTTATGTTGCTTTTTATTTGTGAACTCAAAACCGAGCCTAAAACTAGTTAAATATGGGTTCAAACCCGAGTCCACCAATCCTCTTGTTTTGGTGTTTTGATAAATTCTCCATTTTATTGACAGTACTCCTCACCACCATGGAATCGTCTAACCTGCCTGAGCTTCTTACATGTTAACAATGTGACCACCCACCTGAGCTCTCCATCTATAAGTTGACAAGACAACCACCTACCTAAATTTCTTGTTTTATAGGTTAGTTGTCCGATTTCATTATTGACAAATGCCTTGGTGTCAATCATTTTCTTCTTTATGTCCTTTAAAATTTTAAATCTTTATAATCACCTATTAGAATTCCAAATCTCCACTTTGTGATAAGAACTCTATTATGAATATTAAACTCGGAAAGAATATTCATCCATTTTCAAAATGAAAAATGAAGAATCCACCCTCTTATTAATCCTATTTAAAGTTGTATAACCCTGTGTTTGCTTAAATATGTTTTCATGTAGTGCTTAATTAGCAAATTGAGCTTTGACAGGCCAAACCATCCAACTAGGGTGATTGTAGACTTGAAACCCAATGGATGAGCCTCCTTTAGGTATGGGAGATTGAAGAATTCGGATGCTGCACTGATTAAAACTTAGTATTAAAAATGTCTGAGTGATGAAGATTTAGAACATGTTTGTTTTCGGCAGACAAGAATTTTTTATGTTTTGGTTTGCTTATGTCACAAATGATTTTTTTTATAAAACAAATATTGTATTTCCAAGCAATTTTGTATTTTAAAAAAAGTAATCACTACTATATATGTTAAACAAACACTTAATTTGTCATGTTTTTCATAAATGCAGACACTTGGATAAATGTTCTTGTTACATCAAATAAGAAATTATTGAAACAAAATATAACCCATTCCCTCATGTTTATTTTATTTATCAAAATACTAGCACTCCTCACAAGTGTCGAATTAAGGATACTACTAGATAGTTGGCCTGCGTTACATTTAGTTGAATTATATTTTTATTGAACATATAAAATTAATATTTAGGAGTTGCTATTATTTTTTAAGTAAAAAATAATTAATTGTATGGAGGTTGATTTGCTATTAGTTTTTAAGTAAAAAATAATTAATTGTATGGAGGTTGATTCAATATGACTTGATTGGTTTTATGAGTACAAAAATAACTTGAACAATTGGTAAAAATATAATTTGAATAATAAGAATTAAATATATTGAGATTAACAGTTTTGGATCAATCCAGGCCACCTTGAGCTAGCCTCTCAAATTCATGATTTGAATCATGAAATTATGATAACTGTATATAAAACACATAAAACAATATTATAAAACTCAATTTCTAATAAATTAAATGTTGAAGAATGAGATTGAAAAAAACAAATAAATGGAACTGAATTATGTCTCAAGCTATGACCTCATTGAGAAAACAAAAAGAATTACAAAGTGTAATTCTTAATCAACTCAATTAATTTTTTTTTTTTTTAAATGAATTGATTTGTCAAACTAGTGACAGTTGATGAAACTAATTTAGCTATGTATAAAATAAATCATAATAAATTATAAAGTTTAATTTTTAAAATAAAAAATATAATAATTTATGAGGTGATGTTAGACAATAAAAATAAAAATATACCTTTTAGTTTATTGTTAATATTACAAAGTCGTGTGCTAACGAGGTAGGTATAGAAGGAGTGTGTTTAGGGTCTAGGCTAGAGCAACTTTTTCTTAAAAAAATAAAAATAAATAGGGGACTGAATTGATTTTATGGACAGTCGTTGTCTTTAGTTGCCGAAAGCTAATATAGTACTTTAATTAATCAAGGGCTGGGGTTCTTTTCAAGATAATTAATTTCTGAAGGCAACAAGACAAAACTACCCTTTTCAACAGCCGCTCCTATGCCATCGTCCTTTGGTTTCTCTGCGTAAAAGAGCTGTGGTAAGTGACATTTACTTTTTGTATTGGCTCCAGCAACGCCCCTCGTTAATAATGTTTTTTTATTTATCTATTAATATGAGAATTCGGATCCATTTATATATTTCTTGATTAATTCTATAAATTATAAAATTAATGAATATATAAATTTTTAATAATTATTATATTAGTAATTATAAGATTAAAATCTGAGATCACGAGAAAAGTAAAAATTTTTAATCTCAATCTCTTACTACTGAATCACCGACTAGATAATTTTATATTTTTTTATTATGATGTTTGGAGCTATGTTGTGTTTACATTGTGAAATTAATAATTAAACTTTTAGTAATTTTGAGAATATTCATATTGATGATCATTGAAACAACTAATAAACTAGAATTTACATTGTCTCTCTTTACCTGTATATTAAATTGATTACCCTTGAAAATATTTGATCATTCTATTAAAAGAATGCGGCATGCATAAACAATTTTATAAGAATATAATAATAATTTATAATTCGTTAATAAAAACAAAAGGTTTAGATGTTGAAGTGAAGTTTAATCTTTTATTGCTTATATATTTTTTAATCTTAATTATTTATAATCTTATTTTTTGTACAATGAAAAATAAAAACTAAATTTCATGGTATCATGGATATTTTTTACGAAATATAGAAAATAAGAAAAAGCCTTAGAACTATTTGAAAGCGATAATTATAAAATTTATTCAATTTATTAGTAAAAGATGAAGAAATAATCTTATCTAAAAATTTAAGATATAATTTATATTATTCATTAACACTTTTTCAAGTGAAAACTCTTTGGACTTGAAACTTGCACAGACGTCACTATATTACGCTTAATTTATATCAAATAAAATGAAGATGATGAAATTCAAACTCGTAACCGCTAGATTAACAAAGTTATAATATCATGTCAAGTAATTATTTCATATAAAAATTTAAGTTGTTAGGTGAGACTAAAAAATATAATTGATATTTTTTTTAAAAAAAAGTAACACTATTATGTAATTTACGTGTGTTTTTGAAATTAACCCCAATCTTTTCATCGCTCATTTCCGAAGAGGTCAACTTGCCCTTATGGAGACTTTACTTTATCAATAGGAATAATCATTTAATAATCTCTCTTATTAATGATGTGTATGATGACGTGTCACTTGATCTAGAACCTTCAAGCACCCAATTAATAAGAAACATTAACCTAAACACTGATTTACGGGCCACCATCATACGAGCTTTGCTAACAACAGCTTCCAAATGGATGTAACACGTGGATTTATAAAATAATCTTGTGGGAATAGGGTTCACTATAATTTATCTATTAAGAACATATTTGACACAGTATTTTAAATGTATTTTTTTTTTAAAATGAAACTTTTTATATTATTATTAATATAAATTAATTTTCTTAGATCATTGATTTCCAAAATAATTAAAAAAAATATTATTTTAATGCATTTTTAACGAAAAGTATTTTCTAAAATAAATTCAAAAACATCCCAAACAATCATTAAATCATCATGATGTAAGATTGGACTAATTATCTGGGAATACATTGGTTGTCTATTTATGGTTCAAAACCTCAATAAATATTAAACGGTGATTGGTTATAAAAGAAGCAATTTCCTTGCATTATCCACTACTCTCTAACATAGACCCTATAAATAAATAAAAATAGTGTCTAGTATTAGAATAGTTGTTATTTTTTAATATATAATATATAAAAATAATAATTAAACTACGGAATTAGAACACACTCCAAGCCTAACAACTCGAAAATAGACAAATGAATCACCAAACAAGACCGAGAAACGCCACAAGGTTTGCCGACCCATCTATCTGACACCTGGCATCCTGACTGTGACTTTCTACATATCCGTGCCTGTATTTTTTAATATATTTTTATAATGGCTGCAAGGGCAATCTTGTCCGCCTCCATTTTTCAGCTACATTTGTTTAAATCGAAGCTCACGCATCACATGACGTTGCAGTTGCCCTCCTCTGTCTGTTTTTTGTTTTGGTTTCATACAAAATCTGTGCCCCCCTCACTCACCCACGACGTCGCTCGCTTTAGACTTGACCGGACTTAGATTTGGGTTTATCTGTCTTTTCTTTTTTAAATGAGGTTATTTTAGGTTTTTTAAAAAATAGTATTGAATTAGTCGAGTTTGGATTAAGGTTGTCCTGTTTTGATTTGTGTTTTGTTATTTCAATTAGAATATAATATTTTAGTTTTTATGTTTCGACGTTTTGTTTTGGGGTTATATTATTTATATTTATATATATAATTAAGTATGTTAATTAAAAAAAAAATAGTTTAAATTCAAAAATTATTTAGAATTATGCAATTTAAATTTCAAACAAAGTAAAAAAAAAGAGTTGAACTGATATAATTCGACCGACTTGATGAGTTCAAAAATAACATGAAAAATTGATAAAAAGATAGTTTAACTAAAAATATCAAGTTAACATCTTAAAAAAATAATGAAACAACGATATACTAAATCAACTCTAATCAACCTAGGTTAATTTTTCAAATATATGACTTCCGTTATAAAATCATGGTAACTTAAATAAAGCAAATCAAATCAAATTATAAAGTTCAATTTGTAATAAACTCTTTGTTAAATAATAAAATTGAGAAAAAATTAATCTAAAAAAACAATAAAATAATTTTTTTGAACAAAATTATGAACGTGTATAATATTATAAGAATATCATCATCAATCTCGCAAGATCATTACATTCTTTGATTGCTCTAAAATTTTAACATAATATATATAAATATGTCAAGAGACTCATCATAAAATTTTATCTCAATCTAACGGTGGGATTAAGAGATATGATTGATATTGTAAAACTATTCATTTAAAAAAAAACATTATTTGGCCGGAACAGAACGGGCGGAACAAAACCAGAATGTTCCGGCTGGAATTTGGACGGAATTTCCAGAACGAACCGAAATTCTGAACAAGATAAAATTTGCTTCGATTTGTTTTATTTTTTGAATCGAAACAAAACGTACTGGTCATTCCGGAAGGAACGAAACAAAATTAATAACCTTGGTTTGGATTGAATTTGATGGAGTCATTTGGGCTTACTTGGGTTGATTAGGTTTGTTCAGACCACAAATCAACTCAATTGAGTCAATTATACTTGGTTGGATCAATGTAAAATCTATTTTATTTGGAAATGGGTCTAAATTAGATTTTGAGTCATTAATTTATGAATTAATTTGTCATATTTAACAATTATGCAATTATATATACAATCCCTGACCTATTTAAAAACGAAGACATCTTTCAAATAGTGCATCTCATTATAGTTTCTAATTTTATTGTTTTTTTTTTTTACCTTAATGTAAAATGGTTGTTGCAGCACATAACAATTGAAACAACTCCACGGATTGCAAAACAAAACAAGTAAATAACATGAAATTGTTGGGCCCTGATAACAACTTATACAGACAAAAGCATGATAACACAATAACAAACATAAAAAGATAGGAAATGGATTGAATTAGAGAAATTAACATTAAATTCAAAAATAAACAATATATATATATATATATATATATATATGTTTGGGCTCGAGTATTCTTTTGGAAAAATAACTTTTATAGAATAAGAGACTCTTTGATGTTGAAATTAGTAAATATAGAAGAAAAATAAAAATAACATAAGAACAATAGTGAAATATTGAATATAAAAAATATTACTTTTGAGAACTTATTCTATTTACCTTGTGATTCAAGGTATTTATAGATCTTGTTCGTATCATTTTACCTTATGATATAAAAAATTGTGTGATAATTGATTGATGAAAGTATTATTGTAATCTTTAGTTGTAGTGCCCTTCATTTTATTGATGGATAATGTTAATGGTGATGATGGTGGGAATGAGTGATTGTGCAGCAGCAATAATTGTTTTTTTTAAATATCATCACCTTCGTTAATCTTGATGATAATGCCTTGAGTAGTTGATATACAATGAGATAAAATAATAAATACTTTTTAATAAGAAATATTTTATTATGATTTTTTTATTTTGTTTACATGAGGATGAAAATAAGTTTAATTTTTATCTTTATTTTCTTTCTCATTTTCACCCTTATTTGTATTTTATTTTTAATTCAATATTTAAAAAAGTTATGATTTTGGGTTAAGACATGAGCTTTAGTTGTAATGAGTGTTTGAGAGTGTGATAACAGTTATTTTTTAAAATATTATTTATATAAAAAAACACATCAAAATAATATGTTTTTTTATATATTTTTAACACAACACATTAAGATAATTTAAGAACATAAAAAGTAATTTTAAATAAATAAAAATTGAATTTTAACCCACTTTTATTTAGGTGGCCTTCCCAACCCAACTCATTTGATGAAGTCTTGCATCAGACCTTGTGTAACCTCATCCTCCCTCTAGAGTCTAGAGTCCCCCCCCTACTCACATGGGCCCTACGTCGGCACAGACACTTGACAACAACCTCTCACAAACACTATTAAAATCCTCAAAAAAAACCAAACCCGAAACATGTTATTTGTCTTAAAAAATAAAAACAAATAAGAAACCTTTTTACTTGGCCATGAACTCTCCACGTGTTCTCTCCTTCCTTATCAGCATCCAGCTATCCTTTCTTCTGACTAGACTCGAGTCTTGAGATAGATAATAATAATCAGCAGCCAAGCAATCAACGCACACTTTACTCTTAAGCCCCCACAAACCCCATAGCACCAATTCTATAACTCTCCGCTTACAGAATTTTGGAGGAAAAAAGAAGAGAAAAGTTCTGTTTATTCGATCAGAAACTGGGAGAGAGAAAACATGGGAATTGTAGTTGAGAGCTTAAAGAACTTAACTGGAGGATGGGGTGTGGAGGCTAAACGTTGTGACTCGTGCAAAACGGCAGCTGCAGCTGCGTTTTGCAGGGCTGACTCTGCTTTTCTGTGTCTGAATTGTGATACCAGGATTCACCATGGCCAGGTGAATAGAAAAATCATGTCCCGGCATGAGCGTGTGTGGATGTGTGAGGTCTGCGAGCAAGCACCGGCTGCGGTAACTTGCAAGGCTGACGCGGCTGCTCTCTGTGTCACTTGTGACGCTGACATCCACTCTGCTAACCCTCTTGCTCGCCGCCATGAACGAGTCCCCGTCGAGCCCTTTTATGACTCTGCTGAATCAATTGTTAAGACTTCCCCGGCGTTTAATTTTATAGTACCTGGTGAAAATGGCGTGTCTGGATATGATCAGAAGGAGGATGTAGAGGGTGTTTCGTGGCTCTTGCAGAGTAATCACACAGCAAATGACCTTAATTCCAAGCTCCAAATCGAGAATCCTGTTGTGAAGACTGGAGACGTGTTTTTCTCTGAAATGGATCCGTTTCTTGATTTCGAGTATCAGAATTCCATGGATGCGAGCTATGAGCAGATTCATGGCGGTGCTGGTGCTGGTGCTGATAGCGTTGTGCCTGTGCAAACCAAACCAGCTCCGCTTCCGGTGATCAATCATGAAAGTTGCTTTGATATTGATTTCTGTAGATCTAAACTCACTTCTTTCTGCTACTCATCTCAGTCTCTTAGCCACAGCGTAAGTTCCAAAACCTGCTTAACTAATGCTCATTATATATATATATATATATAAAAGCCTTTGTAAGTAAGATTTCATTATTTATAGAGGGTGCTGACAAAGTTTCTTTGATTTTTTTTTTCAGGTTTCTTCGTCTTCCCTAGATGTCGGTGTTGTTCCTGATGGGAATTCTATGTCCGATATATCGCATCCTTTCGGCCGAAGCATGAATACTACTACCGATCCAAGCATGCCCATCTCAGGCTGTACTGCAAATCAAGCAGCAACTCAACTGGCTGGGATTGAACGTGAAGCTAGAGTTTTGAGGTACAGAGAGAAAAGAAAGAACCGAAAGTTCGAAAAGACCATCCGGTATGCTTCCCGAAAAGCTTACGCTGAAACCAGACCGAGAATCAAAGGCCGGTTCGCGAAACGAGCCGAAATGGAATCCGACATGGACACCCTGTATACCTCTCCGAGCTCCGTCCCTTTCATGGCCGATACCCAATACGGTGTCGTTCCCTCGTTTTGATCGCGAGTTTAGGGAGAAGAATTAGCTAATTAATTACTATCTAGAAAATTACGTAATTTGTCAGCTATAATCAATAACGGTAATAAGGAGGTCTTCTCTTTCCCTCTTGATGTTGATTTCTGTAATATGTAAATTTTAGACGAATCCTTAAACGGATCAGTTGAAGTGTAGCCTTTTGTTTTACAGGCAACCATATTAATCATGTTGCTGCTAAGCTTTTGCTCCATTTTCCTTGTCTATCTCCATTTTTTCTTTTGCTGTGTTCTTCTTTCTAGTCTGCCCAGCATCTTTTTTACTTTGCCGGGACTTCTTTCTTTCTCAAAAAAAAAAAAAATCACGAATCTCTTTCTCCAATTCTATTGGCTCCCAATAAAAATTTCCCTTTGACTGTAATCTATTGCATAATTATTTTTGTCAGAGCAAACTGAGAGCTGCAATGATTTGAGTGTTTTATTATTAAAATAAAAACATGTTTTTCTTTGTAAGAATAAAAAAATACTTCCAAAGTAGTTTCGAAAACATTTCACAAAAAATATACAAGTTTGATGTGATACATGTTAAAACTTTTTTAAAAAGACTTTATTATTACGTTTTATTGACCATAGTGAAACAATAGTTATAATAAATAAATAAATAAATGAAATTCGGGCTGGGAATGGTTGCCAAACACACGCAGTACTAAAAAAGGGGAGTTTTCGCGTTTGACGAGGCAGACAGGCTGTGGAAAGAAAGGGCACTCAACACATGTCTTTGACCAGTTGCTTCCCTCCTGCCTTCTCTACATAAAGATATAAATTTGGCCTTTCTTACTTTAAAAAGTTATTGGATATCCGATTCGTGACTTTGATATGAATTAATTTAATTTAACTTTAAATAATAATAATAATAATAATAATAATAATAATAATTCAAGATATGATTAAAATAAACTGCTTCAACCACAGCAACTGCAGAAATAAAAATGTGCAATCAGGTTGTTTGAAAGGGGAGAAGACTTTCTCGTCGCCCGTGCTCTAAAAACAATCCCCACATCCTTTTTATCGGAAAGATGGGTGCGCAATTTCTATCGAAGAAGTCAAATTATGTGGACCAATAAACAAATATGTGTAAACATTTAAAAACGTGAAAGGTTGTTTTTGAATTATCACAAACATAAGTCAAAATTCATAAAAGACATGTCGGATTGGGAAAATATCCGCAATAACCTTTTCATTTACGAAGAAGATAATGCATGTAGGCCACATCATTTTTTATATAAAAAATAGAAAATAAAAATGGACTTATATTTCTTTATGTTTAAGATATTAATCTTTTTCGTATTGAATATATGGATACATGTCTATGTCTATATATGTGTGTGTGTGTGTGTGTAAAATTTGGTGGACATTTTGTACTTTTGTCTATGAAAAAACATACCCTTTTTTTTCCGTAACTCCATCAACCAATAGTTTAGTATGATAACAGTTTTGTAACCGTGCTTTGATGTGAGTTGATTTTTATAAAAAGTAAAAGAAATTAAATATACAAGTATTTTCAGCATGTTTTTGGTTGTAAGACAATTCTCAATCATAAATTAAAATATTTATACATGTATATAATTAATTAAATTAATATTTGATAAAAATAACTAAAATTGATATGTTTAATCTTACAACACGAATCATTTATTAAGTTGTATTCAATAACAAAGTTTCTTATAATATATATTTTTATTTAATCAAATGATTATATGTGCCAATAAAAAAAGATTTCTAAATGAAAACAAATCGAATCAAACTATGAAGCTCAATTATAAAATAATGACATATATTTCAATGAAAACATTTGGGTAAACCCCGTGTTAACATGTGAATCCCATGATCATAGATGGGATACCCCCGTAGAAAAAAAACAGGAAGACTAATTCCAAAATAAAAATTTTGATAGATAGAAATGAATAATTGTTTTTTTATAGATAAAAAGAGACCTAAAAAGCCCACAATAAACCTGTGTTAATCTTTAAAACTTGTGATCGTCGTTATGAGGTCGAGACTGACCGTGTTGAAGTTAAACCCAAAAGAAAAAAAAAACTTTCAAAAAAAAAATGTCAATGCATGAAACTAAAAAAACAATAAAAAAAATATATGAATCAACTTATGTTAACTTGCTAACCCATGATCTTAAGTATAAGATTGAGATAATCCTATATAAAATAAAAGTAGATAAAAAAACAAGAATATCAATTCTTAAAAAATTAAATATTGAATGATGAGTTAATAAATGAATAAGAGCATAAAAAAACTCAAAGTTAATTCATGTTAACCTTTAGAAGTCGTGATTTTCATAAGACTGGGATTGACCGTATAAAAGGTAAAGCCAAAAAATCAATGAAACAAAATTATCAATAAAAATTGTCTAGGCATTAAACTTAAAAAAATAAAGATTTGAATCATCTCGTGTTAACTTGTTAACCTCACAACCACGATCATATGAATGCGATAACCTCATATAAATGAAAGTAAAAATAAATAATGAAGAACAATTCAAAAATAAAATATTTAATGATTAAATTGAATATTTTTTTAAAAAAAGAAATAAAAAAATCAAAATCAATCTGTGCTAGCATTTGGAAGTCGTGATTGCAGTCATGAGGCCGAGACCAATTGTGTAAAAGGCAAACTAAAAAAAATTAATAAATCAAAATCCTCAATAAAGAAATATCAAGGAATGAAACTAAAAAAATAACAAAAAAAATTCCGAGTGATCCTGTGTTAACCTAGTAACTTTACAACCATTGGTATAATATTAAGATAACCCCGTAAAAAATAAAAATAATACGAAGGTCAATTCTCAAAAATAATAATAATAAAGAATAAAATTAACAAATAATAATGAAAAAGGCAACTTATGTTAATCTTTAAAGTTGTGATCGTAGTCAATAGGCTAGGACCGACTAGATTGACCATGTAAAAGGTAAACTTAAAAGAACAAGGAATCAAAATTCTCAATAAAAAATATCAATGCATGAAACTAAAAAATAAAAAAAACAATGACAAAATAAATATTTGAGTTGGACTGTCTTAACATGTTGATCTTGTGATATTGGATATAAAATTGAAGTAACCTTTTAAAAATCAAAGTGAGAAAATAGTGTGAAGACTATTTTTCAAAATAAATAAATATTTAAGGATGAAATTGATTTGGTTTTAAAAACTGAAGTAAACATATATATTTTATTATTATTTAGAACATATTATCATTTATATGAAAATTATATTTTTTTTTTTATGGTGAGGTAAATTTATACCTAGATCCCTTAGCGATCAACTTAGTAAGAGAAAACCCCTGATTTACACTTTATTAAATATTTTCTAGAGACCAAGCTAATTGTTTTGAATATTTAAAGATATATCTGGAATATTCTAAGGATTATAAGGACGAGTATGAATTTAGGGATCTTTGTCACCTTGGAAGGTAGCAATCTAATTTACAAACAAGATCTTGGATTCAAGCTCCAATCTTGTTCTTAAATTGCAATAAAAGTAAAGAATAGTGTGTTTTTTAAAAAAAAAATATATATTTTTTAAATTAATTATTTAATATTTTAGATCATTTTGATAGAATGATATTAAAAATAAAAAATATTATTTTAATATATTTTTTAAAAACTGTTAAAAATATATCCATACAGTACAATAAAGGTGTATCACATGTGCTGTTTTGCATATGTCGCATTAGGTGTATACACGTGGCGTATCTTCGGTCCCTGTGGCTTTTCAGTTGCCCATAAGGCAGGATTTATTATTGCTGGGGAGACCACGGGATCTAAAAGTAGAGGACGCAATCGACTCGGGACCATTTTGTTTTTGTTAGATTTTCAATATGATTCTCTTGAAACATATTATTAGATGAAACTTTTGGGTAAAATAAAATGAAGAAAATAAATTGATGATTTTTTTTTGGTTGGGTAATTCAATTTCAACTCTTTAAAATTTTAATGCATATATATTTACTCCATGTAACATATTAGTCACTAATGTTTTATTGTTTGATGAAATTGACCCCTTCTGTATTGTTTTGTCTTAGGCCATGTTTATTTCAATATAAATTGATTTTTTTTTATTTATCTTAGCTGGTTCTTATGTCATTAATTATTATTTATTTATTTAAAATAGTTTATAAAATTACATCCATATAGATATAATAATAGTAATTTCATTGTCTTTCTGTTTTTTATCTGTTAGATTTGATTTCTATTATTTTAATTATTATTTACTTTATTTGAAATAATTTATGAAATTATATATTTTTTTAATTTTATTCCCCTTCAATTTTTTATTATTTGTTAGACTCGATACTTATTATTTAAATAAACTTGAAAAAGATAAAACATTAATAAGTTATTTTTCATATCATTTTTCATGATATAGCTATTGGAAAATATTTTTTATTCGATACTTTTTGACATATATCTTTTGTATACGTAAGGAGTTGTTGATCTTCTTAATTTTCGAGAGGTTAATATTAATAACTCACATTTCAAGGAGTTCCATTTTATTTAGACAACGATATATTTTAACATTTTCTCATTTTTTACAGTTAAGATCCTCTCTCTTTATTAATAGGAACAACTCTCTCCCTTTCCTCCTTTTGCATTTTAAATTTTAAAAGCATTGACAAGGGGAATTAATTTTGAAGTTGGAGGAGCCAAGTTTATTATTTTCGGTGTGGGACAGTTTTTATTTATAAAAATAATTAAATTAAAATTATGAGAAAAAAAAATCAAAATTGGTTTAAATCAGTTGCTTTTAGTTTGATATTTTTATGTAAAAATCAAAAAATAGTTTTCAGTTTTGTTAGTTTTTTTTTTTTACTTTAACCAAGTCTCTCTCTCTTTTTCCATTTAATCAAAATGAAATTAGACCAAAAAATTTGAACCAATTGAACCGGTTCGATTTACCAATTTTAGTCTTAAAAAACAACAAACCAGAAATTTTTTAAAATATTTTAATTGATTTTTTTAATAATTAGTATTTTCTCGGGTTTTTTCTTGCTCACCCCTATATTCAATAACAAAGCTATCAGGTTAGTAATTTAATTCTCAATTACTAATAATTAATCTAATTTCTATGCATTAATGGATTTGATTGTGGTGTTTGTTTTTACTATCGTTCCTTCGTATAAGATTTTGTTTTTTTTTTTTCGTGACTAAAACAGATGAATTGATGAGAAAAATGCGTCACTGTAGAAGTCCATAGCAAGTAGTGAGGGGATGTGTTTGATGTGAAACTAAAATAAGTGATAAGAAATTGAATTAATCGAAAGGGAAAACACGTGTCAACACGGGCCGCTATACTTTGAACTTGGTCTTTCTCGGTACCATGTGGTTAATCTTTGACAAGATCCTTCTTCCAAGGTGGCGAGTGCATAGGATGGAGCTTTGATTGCCAAATCTTCTTTTCTTTCTCTTTTTAAGGTACCTTGTCATTCTTTTGCAATAAGACAGAGCACATGAGCCATGATAGAGTTTATTTGTTTAAAAAACATTATTTAATTATTCAACTTTGAGCAACGATCCACATAATAATCTGTCATTATTTCTTTTGGTGGATTAAATCCATCTAATAATTTCTTCTGGTAAAAAAAAGGTGGTGTTGTTTGAGTTTGTCTATCAATCAATATTGACAAATTTTCTCCTCAACCAGAAATTGATCCATGGTTCTATTAAAAGCTGAATTAATGGAACGGTGTTGCAACAAAAGGGAAAAAAATAAAAGGTTAAGAAACATTTCCACTTTTAGCCAAGGTTATTAATTCTGTTTTGTTTCCATCCAGAATACCCCATATATTTGTTTTCAATTTAAAAAATAAAACAAAATGGAATAGATTTTATCTCGTTCAAAATTTTGGCTTGTTTAGAAAATTCCACCCAGAACGTTCTGGTTCTGTTCTGCCCGTTCTAGTCAAATAATGTTTTTTTTTTTTTTAAAATGAATAGTTTTAAAATAACAATCATATCTCTTAATTCAATCGTTAAATTGCGATGAAATTTTACTAGGAGTCTATTGATATATTTATATTATTAGGTTAAAATTTCAGCGCAATCAGAGAATATAACGGCGTTGCGAGATTGATGATGATATTTTTGTAATATTTTCTAGGTTCATAATTTTGTTTGGAAATATTATTTTATCGTGTATTTTTTAGATTAAAGTTTTTTTAATTTTATTATTTAACAACGAGTTTATTAGGAATTGAACTTTATAATATGCTTTGATTTGCTTTATTTAAGGTTATCATAATCTTATAACGCATGTCACACATTTGAAAAATTAACCTGGGTTGATCCGATTTGATCTAACATATCATCGTTTCAATATTTTTTTCTAGATGTCAACTTGATTTTTCTTAGTTAAATTAATTTTTTATCAATTTTTCATGTTATCTTTGGACTCATCAAGTTGACCGAGTTATATCACTTTAACTTTTTATTTATTTATTTATATTTGAAATTGAAATTACATAATTTTAAATAATTTTATTTTTGGATTTAAACTAAAATTTTGTTTATTGAATATATATATATATATAAACAATACAACCCTGAAACGGAACACAGAAACATTTCAAAACCAAACCTTTTTTTTTGGAACATAATAAAATACCAATCGAAATAGAATTGACAACCTTGCTCTTGACAGTATTAAAAATTAATCCCAAAGTATAAAGAAATTACATAGAATGGAAGAAAAACCTGTTTTTTTAGCCTGTTATAGACCTGTAGTCTGAACTATATTTCTTTCATGCCAGGAAAAAGCCTAAGACATTACAAAAAAAGGGAAACAAAAAGATTATCTTCTCACAAATAATTCTACGAAGCAATATCAACTGCAGCATCATAACCAAAAATCGTGGAGTAATCATCCAACTCATCAGATGCAAACTTTGGCATCCTCCAGCTTCTTGCAACTTCAGAGTCATGGCCACTGGTTAGAAGCTCCAACACCTGCAAAGAAAACATGAAATGGGTTCGATCTGGTTAGCCGGTTTCCATCTCATATGGACTGTAAGGGCATGACCTTGCGCACCTCACTCATTGATGGACGCCATGTTGAGGACTGTCTCGCACAATATGAAGCTGTTAGCACAACTCTGTTCATTTGGTCCGAATCAAACTTTCCTTCCAATCCCGGATCTGCTAGTTCCATTATGTTTCCAGATTCCATTAGAGGCCTTGCCTGCACATGCAAGTCATTTAAAGGAAATGAATTGGAATGACTTATTTTTTTTAGATTGGAGGAAACTCATCCCCGCGAAAACGTATTTTGTGGGTCCAGGTGAGCAAGTAAAACTCTGGCTGTCCTAGGCTCTTAAAACATGTACACATCTTGACTCGAACTCAAGACATGCTGTGCAGATTTCAAACCCTTTGGCATCACGCCATGAGGTTATCTCCGGGAACATTATGTAGCCGGGATTCCCATTATGATTGTTGAAATTTGAAGTAGTATAGGTACTGGTGATTGATCAAGAGCAGAATCCAGTTATCACATACCCATAAAAGAAGGTTTTGCTTCGATGAGTCCACAGGCCTCCGGCCAGTTATGATCTCCAGCAGAAGAACTCCAAAAGCATAAACATCAGTTTTCTCGTCCACAATTCCGTGCATGAAGTACTCTGGTGCTATGTATCCAAATGTCCCCTCAATCGGAATCACAGCATGGTGAGTCCACTTGTTAGGAAGCCATTTTGCTAGCCCAAAATCAGATATCTGCAGAAAAATGAAACTCCTTTTTTATCATCCCTTTAAGATAAGAACAGTAGCAGAAGAGTTTCTGTGCAATGTTCATTCACCTGTGGCTCATAATCAGGCCCTAGAAGAACATTAGAGGCTTTGATGTCACGATGTATTATCCGGTGCTTGCAGCATTTGTGGAGATAATGCAGGCCCCTGGCCACTCCAAGGGCAATCTTGTGCCTTACAGGCCACTGAAGTGACTCGCCTGTTTTACCTGATGATCATCCGGAAAACTCTTTGTTACATAAACAAGAATCATTTATTTTATCATCTTCAAATCATGAGTGATTTCTGAACTCAGAAATAGAATTGTTCCATTTCTGCAGAATGTTAACATATCCTTCGCTATAACCAACATTTGCAAATCTTTATTGAGAAAAGTAAGTGAGGTAACTTCTTACTGTGCAACGCAGATGCCAAATTTCCATTCTGAGAGAAATTGAAAATCAGGTAAAGGCCATTTTCAATGCAGCAGCCAAGTAAGCTTGCAGTGTTGGGATGGCAGACATGTCCAGTGATGCCCAGTTCCAGGAGGAACTCTTTCTCTTTAGTGGCATCCTTGTTGTCCCTGGTTAGCATCTTTACCGCAATAGTTCTCCCATCAGAAAGATCACCTCTATAAACTTCTGAATATCCTCCTCGACCTACTACATTGTCTGATGATACTCAAAAAAAGAAGAGGCATAAGACTTCTGAATTAATTTGATTTTTGGTCACTGAATCAGAAAGCTAGAACATACACCACACAACCCTAGTGGTAGTTCACCTGGGTGGAATTTGTTTGTGGCCCTGGAAATTTCCTCATAGTTGAAGCATTTTAGCAAAGACTGTTGCTTTTCTTTGTTGGGAACACTCCCATTTCTTTTTCTCATTGGCGAAGCAAAAATTGAGGAGAAAAGTTTACAGGTAGACATCTGCTTCTTCGTCTTTGATTGGCCATTGAAATTGGCAGCCATTGGAGGGGACTCTGTAGTGCTCGAGCCTCCGAAACTGAAGGTATCATCTTCTGTACTGTGAGATTCCGTTTCAATTTCATCTAGCACAGTTCTTGGTGAAGAGTCCAGCCTCCTTGTTTCTGAGTTTATATGCTTTTCAACAGAGGAGGCGGTCCGGCTCACCCACCTTGAGCTTGGCTGGAGAGTCTCTGCCATAAGTGAATGACTGGATAGGTTAACACCAGAGGAAGTTACATTCTATCTGCATGCATTGTCTTTTACAGTGAAACTAACCTCTTATAGTTGCCGAATCCGGCAGTCTTTCACGTTTCCCTAATGAAAGTACTGTGCAGGTTTCTGGGGCATTCTCGAAACAATACCTTATAACTCGATGCCAGCTTCTAATATAGGCGAAACAAAAGAAGAGAACTGTTGTCATTTATGAGTTATAATATCAAACCATAATCTGGTTTCCTTACCTATTTGATTGGTTTGTCAAGCGACGAAGAAGAAGATAATCAGCTGAAATGGATTTTACTTCCTCGATTAGACCTCTAGCAATACTAGAGCTAAATCCTACTCTAGCCTCCAAATTTATCTGAAAAGATATAAAATTCACAATAGTTTCTAATTTCAGTGATACTGCCGTAGTAAAAGATTGGTTATTCAGCAAGTGCTAACATTCAGAAGGTTATAATGCTGTTAAATATACCTGATTAGACTGGCAGGTTCTGGCAAATTCTCCAAGCACAGATATAACATGTGCCTTCGCTTGTCGAATCTGCCATTGTTTCTTCTTCATCGATTCAAGCTTCTTGGACTCCTCACCAACTGTACATAATCAAACACACACAACATTACTATATCTACTCCCACTTCCTTTAGATTTGAATCAGCAGGTATACATCGAGAAGAGATAATGCAAAGATATACAGTCGAAGTTTAGTTTTTCATGGAAAGATGCTGACCAAGAACATAAACGGCAACAACGGTGTCATTTGGTTGAGCTAGAACTCTAGTTGCCCATGAAAGGAGCTCATTGCTATGGTCTAGCTCTAATGAGATGCCAACGAGTAGTTTGGAAGGAGCTGGAGGGATCATGCTGTCTCCACCAGGTTGCTCGAGAGGAAAAATTAAGCAGTTATTGCTCTACTGATGAGCCCGGTACGTGATGGAAGCACAAGAACTGAGCTTAATAGTATTTTGAAGGGAGAAACACATGATTAAGGTCAGTAGAGGGCGGTGATGACACATTAGCTCGCTCTCATTGCATTATTCTTGTTGAAGAAGCATGGTGTGGCTACGAGATGGAAGAATTAGGTGTTATGGTAGGGTGCTTTGGGGTGTAAGCAAAGGTGACGGGAATGTTTTTGATCATATTTCTTGACATCTAAGCCAAAACTTCAAAAAAAGTTGTGCTTGGTGGGGGGGTTATTTGCCACTCAAAAAGAAGAGAACTTAACTTTTGATCATGAATCAAAACGTTTAGGAGAAGAAACTAACGGTTTCACTTTTCATATGGATGAGTATATAAAGAGAATGATATAAAATATAGAGGGATGCAATTGAAAATATAATTTAATTAAGATGGTAATTGAAAAAATAAAAATTAAAACAATATAAATCAAGTTTGAAAAGTGAAAAAAAAAATTAAAATTTAGAAGAAACAAACGGTTTTACTTTTCACATGGATAGATGACACAGAGATATTTTACACGCTTGATGGATGGACTGAGATATTACATGGATAACTGGTTACCATTATGATTTTACACCTTGATTCCATATTTACAACAAGTTTAGGCTTAATCTAGCAATCTCCCTCTTTAATATTAACCCTAATCTTGATTAATTTTGTAATGTAATGACGTATGTGATCATGATGACTCTATAAAAGAGTGGTATCAACAAAAAAATATTTGTAGAAAGGTACTTGAAAAAAAGAGATTTAAGACAACGCGTGACCTGAAAGGTTAACAAAATTCCAATCAATAAAATATTTAATGATAAATTAAAAAAGAAAGTTCCAATAAAAAACAAATAGTAATCAAAAGAATGAATAAATGAATAAAGAGAATGGTATAAAATACAGGGATGCAATTAAAAATATAATTTAATTAAGATGGAATTAAAAAAATAATAATCAAAAGAACATAAATCAAGTTTGAAAAGTGAAAAGAAAATGAAAATTTAAATCGAAAGAAAATTTCAATTTTAGGAATAATCTAAAATAAAATAAATAGAAATAAAAAAAACAAAAATGAAAGAGCTACTTTAAAAATATATAAGAGGTGAAAAAGGCAGCTAATTGCTCATTCAACTGGAAGAATTAAAAGATTTTATTTATAATTTTGATCTGAAGGGAAAGGAAGATTTGGGCAATGGATCCTTTGCAATGGAATGTAAGGCTCATCCCGGCCGTAGCAGAAAGCAAAAGCAATCTCCGATCAACTTTTGAAGACATGACGGACAGAGTATCTTCGCAGGAATATTATCTTCTGTTGAAAAGAAATGTCCAAAATTCACTGATCTTTCTGTTTCTACTCTTTTTTCCCATTATCGTCTGACTACTTTTCATGAAATTCTGCACTGATTTACCAGACTGAAAGTACTGTCTGGCTGAGTTATGATCTGAGTGGAGCTGAGTCAGTTCTCAGAACGAGCAGTGAGTGGAGAGAGAAGAGAATGATTCGCTGCATTTTCTTCCTGGCTAGGAGATCTCTATCAAGAAACACGGCCGGACCTGCACCATCGGACCCTACCTGGGTCCCTGTATTTTCCCGCACCACGAGGTTTGACCGTTACGAAGCTCACCCACTTGGCTGTCCCTTTCTTCCCCCATTTTTAACCTATCGAAGATCATGGGTAGACAGGGAAGGGGCCAGCCATGCTGTCACTCTGGATGGATAGAAATCACAATCAAGAAACCTTCGGTGTCCTTTGTTCACACCTGCATGTGTTGAGCTTGGCATGACCACATTACACTATGGACCAGTTGGGCAACCACACCAACTGCAGGCTGCAGCAGAGCACTCATACAAGGCTGCCCCTAGTGCGAGGACCAGCTCATAAATCGTGGATTTAACACGGATAATCCTTTTTTTAAAAAAAAAAAACTAATAATTTTTTTTTCTTTTTTCATCATTTTGACCAAGTAATTTAACTACTAGTATGTTACTATCCGTGCTTGTTTGAAAATATAATTAAAATCACTTTTAAAATATTTTTTATTCAAAAATATATCAAAATAATTTTGTTTTAAATAAAAAATATAGCCATCAACAATGTTTTTTTTAGTTGCAATATTTTTTTTTTATTGTTAGTCAAAACCATTATGGAGTTACATAAAAAGAAAAACACCCGCCAATATAATAAAAAAAAATAATATAAGAATTCATGAAAAAAAAAGAGAATAATATTTTATCAAACAACAAACAAAAAAAATAGTGACAGCTCTTAAAAATAAAATCATTGAAAGTTGTACAAAAAAACACTTGTGAATATCCTAGTAAAAAAGGCTATGAATTCTTTTAAAAAATAGAAATTCAATAGTATTCAATAAAAAAATTCAAATTTTAATCAATGTATTTTAATGGACTACAATTTAAAACTTAGGGGAAAAAGGTCAAAAAAATGAGGTGAACCATGCATGCGAGCCTACACTCGTAGCCCATTGAAAAGCGACTTGGCGTGTACATTAGTCCTTTTATTTTTTTATATTAAAAAGTGGACACCTCTAAATTTTTAGAGCATGCTATTCTAGAATTCGACTGAATGATCCCCAAAAATTCACCATTGGTATTTTATGCTTAAAAATTCATTTTTCAACTTATTATTTTACTAAAGAAAACACCTTATAGACCTTGATAAATTAATTCATGACCTTCCTAAAAATAAAACAAAACAAAAACAAAAACAAAAACAACCCGAATTGAATACCGAGAACCAGATCTACCATCGTAAGCATGGAAACGAACAATGAGCACCTAGATGAGACTATCACTATCATATAAAACTTGATCAAACATTTCCATGGTCATAATCAATATCATCCAAGACTATCTTTTCAATCAAAATCCAATGACTTCATTTTTACACTGGGAATTGAAAAATAAGATTAATGAAATTGAAAAGTAGAACCAATCTAAACTTTTTGCATAGAATTTTAAATAGTAATCTATTTTCCCTACTTTGTCTATGTTGGTTCTTTATCTTTCAATCTCATCTATATTGGCAAACAAGCAATTGCCATAAATTTACCACAACAGGATTAAATTGAGAAGAAAAAACAGAATCATGACCAGAAAAAAGTAACCACAACAATCCACATTAAACTGTGAAAGGTATTGCAGTGACATGATGTGCAATAAAAACAGCACGCCATTTATTTATTGTTTGTTAATATTTGAAAGCATGTAAGAAATGCAGAGATAGTGGATGACCTTAATGGGTTAGTACAAAAGGGAGGACAAAAATACAAATATAATGCAAATGCAACCCCTGCACCCTGAACCAACCACACAATAAAATAGTTAGACAATCCCGCAACACAATTTACTGGGGTAAGATTGCGAATGCCCTACAACCATCCATGAAGGCCAAGTCATCAAGATTTCTTAAAAATGGCTAAAAATTGACATGCCAGGGGTTTGCAAATCAGATACAAAAATGCATGCACTAAAGATATCTGAAGCTAGCACACAGGGTCTCTCCCCTGGTACTTCACCAAAGCTTGAAAAGAAACAACACGAGCATACTAAATTTCATGGTTCACGCACATCATTACATTTGATAAGTATTGGTAACCTTGAGAAGCACCAAGATAATCAATAGCAGTTCTTACGATAGAGATGTTTAACTGCCAACTCAAGTGCAAAGACACTCATTGCATTAACATTTTTTTTCCATTCATAACCTACTAATATTTGATACCCAAAGCTGTTCCACTGAACCTCCACTTAAAGAACCAGGAATTACCATTACTTTCCCCTGTTATGTCATAAAATAAAATCATTAGGAGCATATGAGAGGGGGGGAGGGATATAGGGAGTTTTGGTTCTGCTTACGTGTTCATCATCAGAGTAATGTTGTCTCCTTTAAGAAGAATCCTTCCTGTAAAACATAAAAGATGTATCTTAGAGCATGCATAAATAATAGAGGAGTTGAAAAATTAAGAATGTGATTTACCCAAAGACTTTTTGCTCTTTTTCTTGATATTGACTTCTTCAGCATCATCCAAAACTAAATTCATGTACTCATCAAAACCCTGCCAACCATAAAAACACCGGAATGACTCAGAAGCAAAGCAATATAAAAGCTGACCATGGATATGCTCCAGGCTTGCATGAGCAAGTCCCATAGAACAAGTGTTTGGAAACCAAAAGGTAACCATTTTCCATCCTCTATTGTTCAGCAAGAAATCCAAAAGACAACTGAAATCCAAAAAAGACAGGACCATGTATGATCACTTTCCTCTGGTTTTTGAAGCTAATCCTCCAAAAGTTTCAAGCCTTTTAAAGAATGAGTTTGCAAGGAGAATCAACTGATTTCTTCTGTTCTGGGTACCTATGACCCCTATGTTCTTGAAAAACTAGTTTGACAAGATATGTCAAAAGAAGACAACCATAGGAGAACTAGAATTCAATGATTTAAGGTAGACTATAACAATACAACGATATTTTAGAGCTGCAAACAGAAGAAAGATCTCATGAGAACTGAAAGATGGGGTCAGATTGTTGACGCTGATCAGATTGTCGATCCTTTTATGCTGCTCTCATTTTTGCTGATGTGGTTGATTCTTAAAAGTAAAATGAAACTAAAAGGAAGTGGAGGTCCTATTTAGGAGGTTATATTAATAGTATGCTATCTACAGTTTGTTGGCAACACATTACCATTTCTACAAGGAAAGAGGTAAGTTTTTCAAGTTAAGCTGCTAACAGTGTTGTCAAAGGTGAAAGGCAAAAGACACTAACTTGTAAAATGCCCGACACTAGGCACATGCCTAGGCACTCACCCCTGAATGAACCTAGGTGACACACACACATATAATCTTCCCAATTAAGATTAGATCACTAGAAAATCAAAAGAAAATATAAATACCATAACAGTCATATAAAGTTATATTTTTCACCCTTAAGACAAAATAAGATAATTTAAAGTAGAAAGTAGACAAATAGATTAAAAAGAAAAATTAAATATCATCATTATTCATTAATCTTCAAAAACATCTCCATCCAGCTTTCCTCTCCTTCACTTGAATCCTCCACACCTCCATTTCATGATTAAATCAAAATCCTCATCTCTCAAACTATATTGCACTTGTTTAGTAAAAAAAATAATGTATTCATTGTACAGATATGTTGTTCTTCGACTACCCTAATTTTCTTGTGGAAAATTAAAAAAATGGACAATTAGGTCAAAATATAAATCATTTTTTAAAATATAAAATCCAACATAAAAGAGCTTCAAGCCTTGCATCCACTCACAAGGCGCTCGCCTAAGCAGCGCCTCATTAAAACCCAACGTCTAAGGCTAATAAAAAGTGTTGGGGCCTCGCCTCGCCTCCACTGGAGCTCCCAGGCAAGCGCCTCTTGGGAACACTGGCTGCTACTATTGCAACATCTAGAAAAAACTTCCATGACATACATGTATATAAACAGTGCTGGGTAGATGGCAATTTTCCCCAATCTTTTGACGGATACACGATGCAGTAATGGCCAAAGAGTAATCTAGAAGTTCTTGATGGAAATCTATTTTATATTGTCTGTTGCCTATTGGACTTCTTTGGCCAAGTTCCCAAGCACATGGCAGGGTGGGGAGATGTACTCAGTCCTCATTTTCCTCTTTATTACATATCCTTATCTAAATCTAAGTGGTAGTGGCTAAGCAGGCACAAGATGATTTGAGAAAGTTAAGCAGATGCAAAAGTAACGATAAGAGATTATTTGTTCCTTGATAGTTGTTTTGTCATGCAACAACTAACTTAGAAGAACATTTGTTTGAGGAAATAAGGTCGTTGCCCTTACATCTAGACCTAATGCATTGTGGCACAATGTCATCCAGAGTATATATGAAATTCAACCAAATGATTATGCTACCAAATTTGGCTCTCCTATCACCATGCAAGACCCCATAAATATCACTGATTTCATCCAAATTCTTTTCTATAGTCAAATAAAGAGTGTCGGTCTCTAAACAGTTTCTTCATGGATGTGTGGGAATGGAGCAGGAGATGGGGAAAAAATGTTTTCATTTGATATGCATATAGATTATGGGATAATACATAGAGTGGGTGTTGGAGAATAAAAGAATCTGGTCCAATATATAAGTTGGGTAATAGATGAGTATTAAGAGAAATATGCAACTGTGACGACTAAAAATTGTTCAGTCTAGGAACCTTTTTGATGTCAGTCCTAATGCAAATGTCCTATCAATGCTTTGCCTTGCCATCGTGAATTTTTTGTAAAGCATAAACCACTCAACCAGGCATTTCAAAAAGATAACCAATGAAGCATGGTGTTTGTTGACAATTTGTTCATATTGGCAAAACCATAATTGGAATAAACCAGAAGTTGGGAGCTCCTTTGAACTCAAGTGTTTCAAGTTAAGCAACAGTAAGGGAGGTATATATGTGCCACAACTGTCTCAACACCTTAATCAACAATAATATTGTTACTTATTAAATTAGGTGCATCAGTGATTCAATTTGCCTTATAAATGCCTAGATCCCAACATGCCAAAAGAGGAGATTGAAGACAATATTATCTACATAATCAAGAAGAAATAATTCAAAAAGTGTAACTATGAATATAACATTTTATGATAGTTAAGTATCAATTATGAAGATGCATAAATCCTATAAGATTGAGATAACGCAGACTACACAGGATGTCAAATAAAATAAGCACAACTGAGTTGAGAATGTAAATTTTCTATTCATGTAACCTATAAAATTTTATCCACCCATTTTTACCAATAATCATAAAAGCTATTCACATTCAATTCAAATAAAATTTCATGTACCAGCACATGAAAAGATACGCTGCTTCCCTGAGCAGTCAAAAACCACAAACAGCCTCATGAGGGGCCAGTAGCAACTTTACAATAAAAATACCAAGCAGGATGGACGAAGACACAAGCATATATGCATTTTCCCACAGAACAGCGCGTCATCTATAAAACAAATCAAGCCCAAATAAATTTTCTATTTGTTCAATTCAAAACTTACAATGATTCGACCTTCAATCCTCAAATCCTTCTGCTCGAAAAGCCAAAACTGAATGCGAGCTTTCTGCATCCACGAGATAGAAAAGAAAAAAAATAGATTTAAGACTCAACAATCCATTAACAAACAACAAAAATTAAGCAGGCCGAGAAGAGAAAACCAGTGACAGAGGCAAACAGTGACTTACACTTTGAAGAAACCTGAAAATCAAGTTCTGAAGTAGCAGAAATTCACAAGGAAAAGGTAATATCAGTAAGCAGAGAAACTATCAAAAACCCTAGAACAAAAATAATGAGTAAGTAACTAGACGTACAATGGGTTGGGTCATAATACGCTGCACTTTGGTGCTCGTCATGGCTGAGAAGCTCTCTAGGGTTTTTGGGCACAGACTAGTGTAATTGTAGAGACGTTAAACCCTAAACCAGACGACCTTTAGAGAAGCGAGCGAGCGAGAGAGTTTACGAGAGAGGAGCAGTTTGGTACGATTGGGTTATTCCATAGAGCTGGAGGACAAAACGAGAGCGTAAGTTGATCACTTTAGTCCCTATAGTTTAATAAAACTAAGTTATAGTCTTTCAGGTTTTGGTAACTATATAACTAATCCCTGTATTTTTTAAATATTTTGCAAGTTAATGATTTTGTCGATTTTGTTTTTATATATATTGGGAATAAGAAATGAAAAAAATATCAATTAATAAAGATATTGCTATAAAATACAAATGGTTGTATTTCTTACTCTTAATATGTTTTAATAAAGGTCGTATTGCTATGAAATCGTCTTGAACTATGGTCTTATTGTTATTAAATTGTCTTCAATAATATTCTCCTTGATTACAAGATTAATATTATTATTTTATTTTATTTATTGTAATTATAAAAATGTTGCTCGGTGTGTAAAATTAAGAAGAAAAGATGTTAATAAATGTAAAAAAAAGAGAGGATGGAAAGGTAAGGCGGTTTGCTTCAAGCCTTCAACTATGAGAGCGTGCCCAGTTTTTGTTACTTGCGTGGATACATGGGGCATCTATCCAAGGATTATGACGTAAGAATCTGATAAGGTCGCCCAGGCTAAATATAGTAA
Source organism: Salix caprea (assembly GCA_964035475.1). Classification (NCBI taxonomy): domain Eukaryota; kingdom Viridiplantae; phylum Streptophyta; class Magnoliopsida; order Malpighiales; family Salicaceae; genus Salix; species Salix caprea. Next base: position 12,716,855 of record OZ037747.1, on the reverse strand, counting down.
ATGGTCGCTGGCATCTCCAATTAACTTGATGGGAAGTATAGTTACAGTTTTTTTTAAAAATATTTTTTATTTAAAAATATATTAAAATAATTTTTTTTATATTTTTTAAAAATTATTTTTGATATTAATACATGAAAATAATTTAAAATATTAATTTTTTTTTAATTTAAAGTAAAAAAATATTCTTTTTTTTCTTCAAAAACACTTATGAAATGCAATGTCAAACACCCCGAAAAAGATAATTTGCCAACAGATCTCAACAACATAAACTCTAACTATTATTTAGTAGTTTCTTTATAATGCCTTAAATACAAAAATAATATATACAAGTTACAAAATTAGAATGATAAATCAAAAAGGTAAAATTAGAAATTAAACTAGAAATCCAAAAAGAATAAGAATAATAATGGAATTATTGGCCCAAACAACCTTTTCTTTTTGGATTAAAGAAAACCTTATGTTTTTTAGACACTCTTTACGAGTCCAGATTAAACGAGTAAAATCTTAATTATTCAAAACTTTTATAAAATACATATATATTGACTCAAAACCTATAACTGCAATATATATATCATTTTTTTTGCAACCACCCCCATACCTTTTGGGATGGCCCAAACAACATCAGGTCAAAACCAATTTTAACGTAAAATTATGCATTGTGCACTATAAATTTGAAGGCATTCATCACCTTGGATAGTTATGGCTATGCATGTTAGGTATCCTCATGTTACGTTGGAACTAGACTGCTTAGCAGTTGTATTTGGCTAATGTAAAAAATTATTTAAACTTCAAGTCAACAATTATTTTAATTACTAATGTCAAAAGAAGATTCAAAACTTGTATGATATTGTGGTAATAATTGTTTCTTAAAATGTTTTTTTATTTCAAAATACATTAAATTATTTTTTAACATTCACGTATCAAAACAATTTAAAAACACTTCAACAAATAATTTAAAAATAATAATTTCTTTTTTAAAAACACTTTTAAAATATAAAAATAAACTACATATCAGTCAATATTATATTAACTAAAATATAAACATCGTGGGAGATTTACTGTTCATTTCGTTATTGTTCACCTAGACACAGTTCACTATGGATTGCTACAGTGAAATTACCATTTTACCCTCAGGATCAAAAATATTTTAGCCCCCGGGACCGGGGGTATTTTTGAATTTTCCAGGGTACATAGATGGTATTATCGGATTTGTTGCACAGTAAAACTACGAAAATATCCCCCTAAAACAACAAAATATTAGCCCCGGGATCAGGGGTGTTCTCAGTTTTTTCAACATTTTTTCACAGTAAATCTACTGAAATAACCCCTGAAAAAGACAAAATAGAACACTGTAGCGGGGGTAGCGTGTCGTGCTGGTTGTTTCGTAATTCTGATTGGGTGCAAGGATGTAAATATAATTGACCATTTTTTTTATTATTTTTCCTGAAACACTCCAGAACGACGCGCCCGCAGTGTTTCATGCGGACACACCTATAAGGCGACCCGTGAGGGGTATGTAAGCGATCAAAACTGCACTTCTGCCATGACTTCTGGTTCGCCGCCCTGTCCTCTGTCCACCGGTGTCGCGCATGTCCGTGTCTCCGGGGCTCACAAAATTGTTGGCGAATGGTTTTAAATTTTCTCTGTTTTCTCTCTCTTGCCACCGCAACTTACGTCTAAGTCCTTCATGTGTGTAGTTTATTTATTTTAGTCCCTGAGGTTTTAATTTCATTTTTATTCTTGATTTCTTTAATTGAAAGTTTGATTGTTTTCAATTGTACCCTTCAATTAAAACTGATTATAAATGCCGATTTTCATTTCAGTCCTTATTCTTTTGATTTTTGATTTCTTTATGGTTCCTTTAATTTTTCGGTACGCATGTTTTCATTTCTTTTAATTTTGTCTTCCAATTGAAATGGGTTATATATGCTACTTTTCATTTCAGTCCTCATTCTTTTAATTTTTTAACAAAATTAAACAACAATTACCTTTTAAAATGCTATTATTTGTTTCGGTCCCCAAAGTGTTTATTTATTTTAATTTTATCCTTAAATTGGTATTAATTATATATATATATATATATATATATATATATATATATATATATTGTTTTAATTTGTTTTAATTGTGTCCTCCAATTGAAATTAGTCATATATGTTACTCTTCATTTTGGTCCTTATTCTTTTAAGTTTTTAACAAAATTACACTGCAATATTTTTTTAAAAATACCTTTATTAGTTTCGGTCCCAAGATTTTTATTTTTTTTAATTTTATTCTTCGATTGGAATTAAGTATATATTTTATTTTTCATTTCAGTCCTTATTCTTTAAAATTTTTATTTAATATTAATTTCTTTGGTTTTTTTTTGTCATTCTTGGACAATGTTTATTTTTTATCCGTATTTATGCATCTATGCTTTTATTTTATTTTTTTTAATTTTTGTCCTTTTTTTATTGGGGTTTTGTTTTTAATCGGTTCAATCCTGAAATTTTAATTTATGTTGGTGATCATTATGAAATTAATATTGCTCTCCTTTTCCCTTTGTTTATTTTTTTTGTGTTTTCTGTTATTTTTATTTTTTTTTTGGATCAGATGATTTTTATGATTTTATTATTTGCTTAATAATAATGATAATTTTAGTGATTATTTTATTTATTGTTTTTTTGTAAAAATATTTTGTTTTTTTTTAGTTTTTCAGGACAATTTAATGATTTTAATTGTTTGGGCACTAATGTTGATAATAATTTTAACTATTATAGCAATGATAATGACGGTAATGTAGGGATGAATTTTCAATTTATGTTTTTGTCTTTTTGTTGATAAAAAATTAACTATTTATTTTTGTTATTTGATTATTGCAGGTATTTTCATAATTTTATATTTTGTGTTTGTGTTTGATTTAAATGGAATTATAAAATAAACTAATCTTAATACAGTGAATTCAATAATTCAGATATTCGAAACTTCTTGTTTTTTTAATGATGATAATTTTATGCTGATTATTTTGTTAAAACCAACTAAATAAATAAATTTATATCGATTTAAAATTCATATATTTTCTAGAAAACTTGCACTTGACAGAAATTATGCACAAATTTATTATTTTATCTAAATTTATATTATAATAAAAAATTCTTATATAATAAATATTTTTTACGGTGAAAAAAATATAATGCCGTGAGAGTAGTTATATATATATAATCCGGATTTCCTACAGTATTACGAGGAAAAAGTTGGATTTTGGAAAGTCAAGCGAAACGTTTCTTGAACTCATACTCCTCTTTTCTTGGAGTTTTGGCCCTTTTGGGAGCCAAAGACTTCCGCGTAAATTTAAGGCCTTGTTTGTTTCAAGGAAAGTGGTTTCCGGGAAACCACTTTCCAAACTTTTCTGTGTTTGTTTGCCTTCCGGAAAGTTGGTCAACGGAAAACACTTTCCAGTCAAAGAAAAATTTGGCTTGGTTTTCAGGAAAGTGTTTTCCGGAAAATTTGGGCGGAAAACACTTTCCGGAAGTTGTGAAAAATTTAGAAATGTCATTATTTGCTGATTATATCAAATTTGATCCTCAAACTTTTCATTGCTATATATAATTTGTTTTGAATATTTATTTTGCAATTCCATCTCTTAAAATTTAATTTTTATATTAATTTTGGTCCTTATTTTTATAATTGTTATTTGCTTTTTTCTTATCATTTTTTATTGAAAATTTGTATCTATCAAATTTGGTCCTCATTTTTTTTATTGTTACTTATTTTATTTGAAATAATTTATGAAATGTTAATTATTATTATTTTAATTTATTCACATTTCATTTTTTTTTTAATTTTTTAGATTTGATCTCTATTATTTTGATTATTATTTATTTTATTTGAGATAATTTATGAAATTATATTTTTTTTCAATTTCATTCTCATTCAACTTTTTAATTTGTAAGATTTGTTCCTCATTATTTTAATAAACTTGAAAAAAAAATTAATTTATTAATAAATTATTTTCCAGTTCATTTTCCATAACACAAACAAACACTGAAAAGTGATTTCCAGTTCATTTTCCATAACACTGCCAAACATCGAAATTCACTTTCCAAAAGAAAATCACTTTCCAGCAAACAAACGGGGCCTAAATAAGCATGAACATTCAAGTATTCAACTACCCATCATCCTCGCGTGCCCCACCTTCGTGTTGATTCGAGAATATTCTAAAGAGATAGACATGTTTGGAAGTATACTAGGAATTGTTTTTGAAAATATTATTTTTACGATTTATATTTTGTTTTTGTGTTTGATTTAAATTGAATTATAAAATGAATTAATTTTAATACAGTGAATTTAATAATTCAGATATCTGAAACTTCTTGCTTTTTAATGATGATTATAATTTTATGTTGGTTATTTCGTTGAAACTTACTAAGCAGATAAATTTATATTAATTTAAAATTTTTATATTTTTTAGAAAACTTACACTTGACAGGAATTCACTTGATAGGAATTCTGCAAAATTTATTATTTTTACTAAATTTATATTATAATAATAAAATTCTCACACAATTAATATTTTTTTATGTTGAAAAAAATATGGCGTCGCCCACGATAGGGCGCGAGAGCATTGGCTATCTATCTATCTATCTATCTATATATATATATATATATAACCCGGATTTCCTACAGTATTACGAGGAAAAGGTTGGATTTTGGAAAGTCAAGCGTAACGTTTCTTGAACTCTTACTCTTCTTTTTTTCGAGTTTAAGGAGTCAAAAACTTCCGCTTAAATTTAAATAAGCATAAACATTCAACTACCATCATCCTCGCGTGCCCCACCTTCGGGTTGATTCGAGAATATTCTAAAGAGATAGATAGGTTTGGAATTGTAGTTGAAATTGTTTTTAAAAATATTTTTTTTTGTTAAAAATATATAAAATAATGTTTTTTATTTCTTAAAATTTATTTTTGATATCAATATATAAAAATAATCTCAAAACATCAATTTTTTTTTAATTTAAAATAAAAAATAAATATAAAAATTTTTCAAATTTTTTAAAATAGTTTTTGAAAGGCAATTAACATGACAGTAATAAATTATTATAACAAACACTAAAAAAGATCGGCATTTCCTTGTTGCATGTGAGTGTTTTAACTATGGACTGGACATTTGCAATTTGTGCTTCGCGCGTGTACGTTTACCTTCTTTTTTTTTTTGTCTATTAGAAACAGTGTATTAACGCTTTTGCCCCTCTAATAGGACAAAAACCGGCTTCTGGGATGAGGGTCACGGAGGTAATTGCACGTGTACGGACCGGACCGGTCCGGTCCGCCGCACTTTTTTTTTCAAATATTTTTTGAAAATGGCTAAATACGGATATAGCCTCTAATAAGACAAAATTGATGAATTAGGAACAAGGGTATACCGGTAATTGACCATAATTTTTTTATTTTTTTCTACAATACTGTCGGCGCGTGCGGGACACGCGACAAACAGTATTCCGCCTCACGCCCTGTTTCGGTGGCGCGTGCGGAATGATACAGTCTCCGGAGATGGGCTACCAGCGTCTCTGTCGATGCGTCTCCACTTGGTCTTCCTCCCGGTGCGGCGCGTTTTGTCACCCAGTGGACGTGGACGCGGCAGTGGCCGGTTAAGGCTGGTTTCACCGTTTCTCTCTCTCCTGCACGTAAAAGTGCAGAAGAACCCCCCGGTTTTGGTGCCTTTTCACTTCAGTCCCTTGACTTTTAATTTTGTGTATGGTCCTGATTTCTGTTATATAAGTTTTAATTTAGTGTGATTGGGTCCTTCGATTGCAATTAATTAAATGTTAATGTTTCACTTCGGTCATCCTTCTTTTAATTTCCGGATTGGGTTTAAATAGCTTAATGTATTCGGTACAGAAGTTTCAATTTTTGCAACTTTGTCCTTTAATTGAAATTGATAATAAATATTATTTTCATTTCAGCCCTTAAACTTTTAATTTTTGATTTTAATTCCTTTATGTTTGATTTTCATTTCAACCCTTATACTTTTATTTTTTATATTTCTAGAATAATCTCTACTTTTGTCCATGTATATATAAGTGTGCTTAACACAATAATAATAATAATAATAATAATAATAATAATAATAATAATAATAATAATAATTTAATTGTTTTCCTTGCTTACTTTTTTGTTAATGTTTTTTAGTTTTTTTTCTCCGGATAATTTGATAATTTTTATTGTTTTGACAGTAATAGCAATGATAATTTTTATTTTTATGTGATTTTATTTTTTGTTTTATCTTTTGTTAAAGTTTCTACGATTTTTTTAGTCTTTCATTTATTTTTGTTTCTTTCATTATTAACATAATAATAATAATAATAATAAGAATAATAATTTAATTGTTTTTCTTGCTTACTCTTTTGTTAATGTTTTTGAGTGTTTGTTTTCTTCAGGATAATTTGATAATTTTTATTGTTTTAATAGTAATAGCAATGATAATTTTAGATTTTAAAACTTCGATGTTGCTATTGTTATAATAGGGTGTGTTGAGCTATTTTATTATATTAAATTTTGCATATATAAATATTATAATTTAATTTTCATTCAGCAATTCCTATAAAAATTCTTTGCTTAGCCCGCAACGTAGAACATATATTTTATTAAATTTTCAAATTAAATGATTTTTTTCATCTAATAATTTTTATTTTTGTTTTATCATCTATTATTTTTTTTTTTGCTCTCTCTTTTAGTTTTTTTATTCATTTTTTTATTCTTATTTTCAAGTTAGATGAATTTTTTTTGCCTGATAATTTTGATTTTATTTTTTTGTTTGATCTTTTGTTAAAGTTATTAGGATTTTTTTAGTCTTTCATTTATTTCTGTTTTTTTATTCATTATTAAAACAACAACAACAACAACAACAACAACAACAACAACAACAAGAATAATAATAATAATAATAATAATAATAATAATAATAATAATAATAATAATAATAATAAATTTAATTATTTTTCTTGCTTACTCTTTTGTTAATGTTTTTGAGTGTTTTTCCTCTCAAGATAATTTGATAATTTTAATTGTTTTGGCAGTAATAGCAATGATAATTTTAGATGTTAAATCTTCGATGTTGCTATTTTTATAATAGGGTGTGGTAATCTGTTTTATTATATTAAATTTCGCATATATAGATAATATATTTTAATTTTGGACCAACAAATCCTATTAATTTCTTTAATCCTAACAATCATAAAAATTATTTACTCAACACGCAACGTAGTGCGGTCAATTTTTTGAATTTTCAAGTCAAATGATTTTTTTTTCAGGTAATAATTTTTATTTTTGTTTTATCATTTATTTTATTTTTTTATTTGCTCTTTTGTTAATGTTTTTAGGCTTCTTTTAGTCTTTGATATAATTTTTTTTTAGTTATTAACGCAATAATAATATTAATATTAAGAATAATAATAATAATTTTAGTTTTTGTTCTTACTTGCTTTTTTTTAATTTTTTCTGTGTTTTTTTCTCGAGGTAGTTTAGTAATTTTTATTGTTTTAACAGTAATAGTGATGATAATTTTAGAAGTTAACACTTCGATGTTATTGTTGTTATGATAAGGTATTTTGATATGTTTCATTATATCAAACTTTACATGTAGAAATATTATATTTTAATCGAAATAGTTGTAAAAATTATTTGCTCCGCCCGCAACGAAGTGCGGGCAACCAAACTAGTCAGATCCTATATTGGATCTGCCATGAATCCCGGTGACCATCGTTTCAGATTTGATGCGTGTCTCCTACGCGCCAAATTACAAGTATGTCTAACTCACGATAATTGAGCTCTCGAAAATTCATGTTTTTTATTCATTTTAAAATCTCCGCAATGTTTTCTACGTATTCTCCAACACCTTGTAGTTTCTTTCCTGTGAGTTGGTGTTTCTAATAAAACAATTAATGGCTTATAAAAAATAAATTAGAACATGACTCTCTTTTTATGCCTTAAAAAACGCATCAATGGTTTTTATATATACATGGACCACTAAATTACATAACTACCCTTGCGAGTCTATGGCACTTGGTGTTTACTTGGTCAAGTTGTTATACACTCCATTGAATGTAGAAAAGAAAGGCAAAAAATAATCCAAACACAAAACTCTTCCTTTATACAGACCTGAAAAAAGAGAGTAAAAATGATATGTGAAAATTACTAAATAAACCTCACTTTATTTATATGGAGGTGTTAAAATTTCTGTTGAAAAATAGGGCGAGGGGGGCTTCAAAGTGAAAATATTTGATATTGTTTTTCAAAAGCGTTTTTAAAAAACTTGAATTATTTTTATTTTTATTTTAAATTATTTTTTTAGTATTTTAAGATTATTTTCATGTGTTGATGTCAAAAATAATCAAAAATACATTAAAATAATATTTAAAAAAATATTATTTTAATATATTTTTGAAAGAAAAATACTTTAAGAAACAACTCCAACCACATTTCCATCCAGTCACTTATTATGTGTCATTTTGTCCGCTGTAGGAGCTCCCCTTAATTAATTTATTTATTATGATATTTTTTTTTGATAAATCGATCATTCTTAACATCCCGTCTCCATCAATTCATTAGAAACAAAAAGTATTTTTATTATCAATACAAGCATTTAAAAAATTAATTAAAATTTATATAAACTAATTGAGTGACTGTTACAGAAAAATAAAAATAAAAGGGATGGTAAGTTAAAAAAACTAGAAGGGATGATAAAAGTATTGTTTTCCTATGCACGAGGCACTGTGTGCATGAATATATTTTTTTATTACTATGCCCTTTAGACAAATTACAGGCTAATGATTAAGGGTAGAATTATATCTGTAATATAAACATTTTGATATTTTAAAATTAACCGAGGATAATAAAGATATATATTTTTTAATTTTCATATAGAAGTGTACGATAAAATAACTTATCTATTCTTAGAATAAACAAACTTTAAATAACAATGAGGGGGTGTTTTGTTTTTCTCTTGGAAAACATAGTGAAAAGATCAAATTACTCTTGCAGTATGAATTCTTATATCTACTTCAAAGCAGAAACGACCACATATATTCTAGCCTAGCCTGTGCTCGGTCTCCTACCGTAGAACTGCATGTGATTCCTGTTTTATATTTTATATTGTTTTTTGAAAAAATGGCAATGCCAAAGCAGAAATTCACCTTGCGTTTTATCACCTTTCTCCTGGTTAATCTCTGGTGCAAGCAAATGGTGATCATGGCAATGGAGATTATACCAGTAGGAGTAGTTCTTGATTTGAACTCTACAGTTGGAGAAATTGCAGAGAGCTGCATATCCATGGCAGTCTCCGATTTCTATGCTCTTAATGCTGATTTTAAAACGAGACTCGCTCTTTTCACTAGGGATTCCAGCCGTGATGTCGTTGCTGCAACTTCTTCAGGTATTTGTGTAAATTCTCATAATTTTCGCAAGTTAGACAGGAGGTTTAGCTTTTGTGAAGTACATGATAGCTGCAAATTTTGCTCCATGTTTAAATAACTAAGGAGTTTTTTTGTGAAAAAGTGAATTGCGCAAAGAAAAAGGCTTTTTTTTTCGTTTCTACAAAATCTCATCTCCAGGTGTATTTATTTCATGCAAGTCCCTTGTGAATCTTTGCTTGCTTGATCTTTCTGGTTGAAGTGCTGGATTATCGTAAGACATTTTCAAACTCCAAGCTTAATCTCCTGTTACCGACATGTGGTTTTACCGAGTCAAAAGTCAAGATCAAATTAATAAATCTATAATCAACAGATAAACTTTTGATGCTGTTTGGGAAAGGGTCGGCTGTTTGATCCTCCACTACTTTCAGCTTGTATTTTCTTTTTCTTTTACTATTGCCACTGATCAAATTCTTGGATCCTTATCTACATAACTTCTCCTTCACTTAGTCCAGAATCTTTTGAAGTTGATGAGAAGGGATTCAGATGCTACTTATAATCAAATAGTATAAGGCTCGTTTGAGATCTAAAGGCTATAACCTGTACTGGTGGTCCTACTGGTACCAAGGTTTAATTGCTTACCTGTTTAATTATGATGGTGCAATTGTAATTGTTGGAAATCTTGAATCTGTACAGTAACTGTTTAGAACAATTACTGTTGAGATAAAAAAATATAGAAAAACAAGAAATCATGAAGAACCCGAAAATCACAAATATTGGAATGAATCACATTCAATTCATTCCAGAAAATCATAAATATTGGAATGAATCACATTTCATTCATTCTAGAAAATCATAAATATTGGAATGAATCACATTCTTTCATTCAATTTATTCAATTGAAACTTGCCTACTTATAGGCTTATAAAAACTAGAAATTGAAATAAACTAGAACTCTCAATAGACTAGGAGAGGTTATTGGATAAGGATAGGATTTATGATAAATCCTATTAGAAATAGTAATCAAAACTAATTAGAACTCTATAGCTAAAAAGAGAGCTAATCTCTTTAGAATCCTAAAACTAAAACTTCTTATCTTCTTATCTTCAAAGCTAATCTCATTAAAATCTAACAGTTTGGTCCCCTCAGGATTTTTGGATTGTGTCGGGTTCTTGATTTGTCTCTTCTCTGCTGCAAGCCTTTCTTATCGCCCGAGTAGACTAAGTTCTTGTAAAGCTTTTAGAAATGGTACGTGCAACTAGAAACTGAAATCATGATGGTTCAAACTCAATTCCGAAGCCAAGGTGTTTATCACAGTTTCCAATCTCGAACTAGTTGCATCTATTTGAGGCATAAAAGTAACAGTGGCCAAACCAGAAAACAAAACCACGAACACGGGCACACTGCTGAATTCTTCCGATTAACATGGCAGAATTTTACATTGGCTACAAGATCTTGTAGCTGGGCTAAGAGAGCCCCAGGTAGCAGGGAGTTCATCAATGCTATGCACCAGTCAAGGCTAGATTAGCGATGGAGTGTATATATTCATAATTAGTGATAGAGAAATCGGCATCATCTGATCTTAATTGATTAGAATCTGTTTTAGTTTTGGCTAATGGTGACAGAAGCACTGATTCATATGAGTTACGTATAAAGATTTTATTGTTTTGACTGGGAAAATTGTGATTCGTATTTTAGAGATAGAATATCTTACCTTTATCTTTATTTATTTTTTGTTTTGCTTCCTTTTATCTAATTCAGTCATAGTCTTCTAAAATTCAGTGCTGGATTTAATGAAGAATAAACAAGTGCATGCTATCATAGGGCCTCAAACGTCATCGCAAGCTAAGTTTGTAATAGAGCTTGGAGGAAAAGCAGAGGTCCCGATTGTTTCTTTCTCAGCCACCAGCCCAACTCTTCCTGCAACTCGAAGCAAATATTTTGTCCGGACAGCTCAGGATGATTCTTCTCAAGTGAAAGCAATAGCCAGCATTGCCCAGGCTTATGGTTGGCGGGAGATTGTACCAATCTATGAAGACACCGAATATGGAAATGGTCTGGTTCCATTTTTGCTAGATGCCTTTCAAGTGATCCACACTCGAGTCCCTTATAGAAGTGGAATTCCTCTGGATTTCAACGACACTCAAATCATGAGGGAGCTCCATAAGCTGAAGGCGATGCATAAGAGAATATTTCTAGTGCACATGTCAGCCTCCCTCGGGTCCAGGCTGTTCTTGCTTGCCAAGGATGCAGGAATGATGAGCAAAGGATATGCATGGATCGTGACAGATGGATTATCCGCCATCTTAGATCCTGTAGGTTATGAAGTCATGGATTCGATGCAAGGTGTATTGGGTGTAAGGCCACATATACCAACTTCAAAGAAACTTGAAAGCTTTAAATCAAGATGGAGAAAGAATTTCACCACAAGCAAACCACAAATCAAGATGAGTGAATTGAACCTTTTCGGTTTGTGGGCATATGATACAGTTTGGGCAATCGCAATGGCTGTGGAAAAGGCTGGTATTGTGCATTCTGGATACGTAAAGCCGAATACCAGTGAAAGCACAGTTGACATTGCTGGCCTGGGAAAATCTGAAATGGGGCCAAGCCTCCTACGCTCCATATTAAGCACAAGATTTCAAGGCCTAAGTGGGGAGTTCCATTTGGTTGGTGGAGAAATGGTACCTTCAGCATTTGAAATAATCAATGTGATCGGAAAAGTAGAGAGAGTCATTGGATATTGGACTCCAGATAGAGGACTCTCACGAAACTTGTCTACTATAGGTAGAATAGCATATTCAACTTCCAAAAAACCTCTGAAGGAGCCAATTTGGCCAGGAGACACAACCCAGCAGCCAAAGAGGTTGAGGATTGGGGTTCCACTGAGAACTGGTTTTAATGAGTTTATCAAAGTGGAATGGGATCCTGAAGATGATAAACCAGTTGTTTCAGGTTTCACTCCAGATGTTTTCCGCTCCGTGGTCCAAGCATTACCATTCCCCCTTCCACATGAGTTCATTCCCTTCGTCAACGAAACTAAGCAGAGTAATGGGACTTACAATGACCTTCTTGACCAAATCAATCTAAAGGTTGGTTTTATGCTACTTCAGTTTTTTCCCGCTTGAAAAATCGAAATTCTGGAGAAAGATGAAGTTTTCTTCATTAATTGTCTTGCAGAGATTTGATGCAGTGGTGGGAGATGTAACAATCATTGCCAATCGCTCATTATATGTTGATTTTACGTTGCCTTATTCAGAATCAGGCATCAGAATGGTAGTTTTGACAAAACGTGATGAGAGGGAAAACATGTGGATTTTCTTGAAGCCACTAAGCCTGGAGCTTTGGTTAACAACTGGAATAGCTTTCATCTTCACCGGCTTAGTGGTGTGGGTGCTCGAACACCGTGAAAACAAAGAGTTCAGGGGAAAACCAGTGCAGCAACTTGGCACAACGTTATGGTTCTCCTTTTCAACCCTCTTCTTTGCACACAGTAATCTCTCTTCTAACTTAATTACACTATTTTTTCCATTTCTTGATTTTCTGACAAGTGCAAGTTCATGTTATTACAGAGCAAACCTTGTTTATGTTTTCAGGGGAGAAGGTGGTGAATAACTGGACAAGATTTGTATTGATCATATGGATTTTTGTGGTTCTAATCATATCACAGAGTTACACTGCTAGCTTAGCCTCAATGTTGACAGTCAAGCGGCTGCAGCCTACATTTGTTGATGTCAATGAGATTAGAAACAATGGTTACTTCGTAGGACACCAGAAGAATTCTTTTGTGAAAGACTTCCTCGTAAAAGAACTGAAATTAAGTGCCAGCTTGTTGAAGGAATATGAGACTCCAGAAGAGTATCATGATGCATTGTCTATTGGAATCCGTAAAGGTGGTGTAGCTGCTATCTTTGATGAAATTCCCTACGTTAAACTCTTTCTAGCAAAGTATGGCTCCAAATTCCAAATGGTCGGACCAACCTACAGAACCGATGGATTTGGCTTTGTGAGTCTCACTCTCTCTGTCTGTCTCTCACATGCATATTTGTTTGGCAATCGTTGGATAGCAAAGATCTGAACTGCTCAATTCTTGCAAGTGACCATTATATGTTTCCAGCTGTCATTATAAACAATAGGATTCTGTTTTGATAACAGGCATTTCCCCTCCAGTCCCCACTGGTTCCTTATGTTTCAAGGGCAATCTTGAATGTCACACAAGATAAAGATAAAATGGAAGAAATTGAACGAAGGATCTTTGGTAGGGAAACCACTTGCTTAGATCAAGCTTCCATGGAAACCTCTGGTGGTCTTAGTTTACCCAGCTTCGGAGGCCTATTCATCATCACTGGAGTTGCTTCCATGTCTGCAATTCTGATATATGTCACAAAGTTCCTTTACATTCATTGGCCTGCATCGAACACCATGGATCAAGAAAGACCCTTTCACATGAGAATTCTTGAATTGGCAAAGCGTTTTGACAGGGAAGATCCATCAGCTCATCATCTTAACAGAGCTGGGTCAAGTGTTCACCCTGTACCGAGTGTTGAAATAGTTGGAGCTTCACCTGATATCGATGATGCACATGGACATTCAAGCACTTCCATCGAAGGATCTGGAGACATCATTGTAGATCAAGACCACGACAATCATGCCCCAGGGAGCGGTGCTGCGAACCCCGAACCCCCCCACACACCGTAGGCACTGCATCGTTTGTTTTTAGGGAAGTGATAATGCTAAGTGGGTATGGTAATGTTACATTCACAAACTACAGATTGAAGATATGTTTATGGTAATGTTACTTAATTAGGGTCCTAATTAAGTGGGATTTTGAATTCTGGAGTATACTTCTCTTGAATGGAACTTAAGTGGGATTTTGATCGAACTTGATATAACTAAATGTTTTGCAAATAACAGATTTATAAGAATATTTATTCTAGGAAAGTCAAGAGACTTGTTGTTTTTTGATGTATGGTATATGGTAAATTCACAAACAACATTTTGTTCCATTTCATTGGCATGCTATTACTTGGATCTAGTTATTTAGGTTATTATTATATTGTTTTCTATGTGATATGGATTGAGATACTAGTTTTTTTTAAATGATGAGGTTGTTTGAGATCTGTGTGTTTATGTTAACATTTATTACTTGTCATATGTATTTGATAGAAAAAATATGCATTTCCTGAAGAATATGAAGCAATTGTTCGTAAAATTTGGGAAGATAAAGCTCGAATTTCCTTGAACCAACAATTGGCACGAGCTTGAAATAAAGCTATGTCAATAATAGGTACCACAAATATTATCGATTGCCTGGATAAAGGACCTGTTTGGATCCAAAATGAAGATTGGAATACGATGATCAACGATGTTTGGTCCACTGATGGATTCCACAAACGATCCAAATCTTCAAAACAGAATCGATTGAAGAAAACAGATGGGAAAATAAGTACCCATTCTGCTGGCTCGGTTTCATTTGCATCATATCGAGCTAGTATGGTACGAAATGTTGTTGTTCAACACTTGTAATTTAATTTGTTTAATATTTTTGTTGCTTACTTTTTTTTCTCATGTTCGTAGCAAGAACAAGCCGGGGGGAAAGAACTTCCGTGGGATGAGGTCTTTTCTGCTTTGCATCAAAAATCAAATGAGACCGGCACATTTGTAGATAACCGGTCTAAAACAGTGGTGGTAAGTACTTATATATATATATATATATATATATATATATATATATATATATATATATATATATATGAAATATCATTCATATTCAAATTAATATATTTTGACACGGACTTGTCTGTTTGCAGGAAAAATATAGAAATGAGATGGTTGCAAGATATGGACCTGATCAGGACAATCATCCCTTTTTTGATGGAGCAGCTTGGTGTGAGGCTTCAGGGGGAGTAAGCAAGGGTAGAGTATATGGTGCACCTCGTATGCCAAAATCTAAAGTTGATGTGAGTTCTTCATCACATACCTACTCAGTAAATTCATCATATCCAAGCACAACTACTAGAGGGTATCAAGAGCAATTGCAAGAAAATCGTGAAGTTATTAATGATATGAGAAATGAAATTTCTTCCATTAAAGATTGTCTTAAGCTCTTGGTAGGACATATGGGTCTAAGTATGCCAACACCTATGGCTCCGTCGATGCCATCACCTACAATGGCACCTATGGGTCCCGTGTCTTCACCAGTATATCGATCTCGACCTCGACCTCAACCTCAAATACCATATAATGGTTCATCTTCCTCTCATCCACAACATCGTAGATCATTTCTGCCTTAAACACTTTAAAATATGTATTTTTAAGTTCCGTGTTTATTTACTTAGTCATGTAAATATAATCGAATCTGTAGTGTATTAAGGTTCCACGTTTATTTACTTAGTCATGTAAATGTAATCGAATCTGTAGTGTATTAAGAATTTTAATTTATAATAATTTTTATTTCCACCATATTTATGTTATTTTCAATATTAATAATATTTCAATATTTGCTAGTACTTTTAAAATATTTAGTTGTAATTAATTAAAATTTAAATATATTAAAAATGGATTTTAAATATATTAAATTTCAATTTAAATTCCGTCCGTTGCAAGTGCAACGTACATGCCTTTGCAATTGCAACGGATAAGCCGTTGCAAACTGTGTATTTGCAACGACAAAAATTGCAACGGATTATCCGTTGCAAGTGAACTAAATTTGAAACGACATTTTTCTAAGGGATTGTGTCAGTTGGAAATGCCATTGCTAATTAATATTAGCAACGACTTTCTTTGTTATTTGCAACGGATCGCTCCGTTGCAAACAGACCTGTTTTTTTGTAGTGGGAATAAAAACTCTTTGTATCTAATGAAGTACCAAGATCCTCTCTATTTTTTAGTTACTACTGGTTAATTGCCCGCAACTCTTTTTTTAGTTACTACTAGTTAATTGCCCGCATTACGTCGCGGGCCAATCAAATATTTTTTATAATTGTTGGAATTGAAATAATTAATAGATTTTGCTAATTCAAAAATAAATTATAACATCTATACATGCAAGGTTTGATATAATAAAACACATCAACACACCCTATTATAACAACAACAACAACAACATTGAAAGTTTAACATCTAAAAATATCATTACTAAAACAATTAAAATTATTAAATTATTCCAAGGAGAAAAAAACTTGAAAACATTAATCAAAGAGGAAGCAACTAAAATTATTATTATTATTGCGTGAATAATAGGAAAATAAATTCATAAAAGAATAAAAATGCCAAAAAACTTTAACAAAAGAGTAAACAAAAAAAAGAATAAATAAATAAATATTATTGGCTAAAAAACACCATCTGACATGAAAAAAAAAACTAATAAAAAAAACCAAAAGAAAAAAGAAAGGAAAAAAAATAAGAAATATCAATTTTCAAATAATTATAAACACAAAATAAAATTTAAGAGCAAACTTTTTGAAAAAAAAATGTTATCTTAACAAAAGAAAAAATAATAAAAATTAAAAACCAAAACTAAAGGCACATATATATAAACATTGACAAAAATAGGAACTATTTAAGAACTATAAAAAATTAAAACAAATAAAATCAAAAATTAAAAGTATAAGGGCCGAAACGAAAACCAAATATATTATCAATTTCAATTAAATAAAAAAATTGAAAAAATCAAATAAAGTATAACATATATACATGCAAGGTTTGATATAATGAAACACATCAACATACCTTATTATAAGAACAGGAACATCGAAGCCTTCACATCTAAAAATATCGTTATTACTACTGCTAAAACAATAAAAATTAAAAACATTAACAAAAGAGGAAGCAAGAAAAAAAACTAAAATTATTATTATTACTACTTTAATAATGGGCGGAAAATTCAATCAAAGAAAAAAATGTCAATAACTTTAACAAAAGAGCAAACAAAAAATAATAAGAAATTATTAGCTAAAAAAATCATTTGACGTGAAAATAAAATAAAAAAACTAATAAAAAACAACCAAAATAAAGAACACCGAAAAAAACTATATAAATGGGAAAAAAAATATAATCAAGATAAAAAATGATTTAGAGGAAAAAAAACAAGAAAAAAGAAAAAAAGGAGCATAATCACGGGATTGAACCCATGACCTCCGGATAAGGAAACAAACTCTTACGCTTCTTCTTATCTTATACTGTGAAAAAATAATATAACAACAGAAATTCAGGAAACCGAATCGAAAACTGAGCAACATTATTGTAATCCACAGTGATTTGTCTCACAAGCTACAGTAACCGAACCAAGACCTCTTTTAGTATATAGTATAATAACCAAAATTATCTAACCATGACTAATGACATATTGTAATCTTCTAGCCATTCATCTGATCCCATATATGTTATTGCATTGGCTATAGCTCATTTCAGAACAAAATCTAGTAAAAATAAAACCCAGAAAAAAATGAAATGACAAAAAATAAAAATAAAATCTAAAAGCATAAATGAATAAATACGGACAAAAAATAAATAATGTCCAAGAAGGACTGACAAAAAGAAAGAAATCAATACTAGATAAAAAAATTAAAAGAATAAGTGACAAATGAAAAACAAAATATATAATTAATTTCAATTGAATGAAAAAATTGCAACAAATCAAAACATTGAGACTGAAAAACAATAGAGATTAAAAAAAAAAAACATACAGTGTAACCAGCATAAATTGAAATTTCATAACAGAACCGAAAAAAAATAAAACAACAAAAAATTAAAACAAAAACTAAAAGCACAAATGCATAAATATAGACAAAAAATAAACACTATCCGAAAAAGACCAAAATACCAAAGGAATTAATACCAAAAAAATTAAGAGAATATGTGCCAAAATGAAAAACAAAATATATAATGAGTCCAATTGAAAGATAAAAAAGAAACAAATCAAAATTTTGGGACCGAAAAACAATAAAGGGATTTTAAAAAATCAATACAGTGTAATTGTTTAAAAAATTAAAAGAAGAAAGACCAAAATGAAAAGTAACATATATGACCAATTTCAATTGGAGGACAAAATTAGAACAAATTCAAACTTGCATACAAAAACTATTAAAGGAATAAAAAAAACCAAAAATCAAAAGGTGAAGGACTGAAATGAAACATACCATATATAATTAATTTCAATTGAAGGGTATAATTGAAGATAATCGAAATTTCCATTGAAAAATCAATAAGAAAACAAAATCAAAATATTAGGAACTGAAATGAAATTACTACAAATATGAAGGATAGCACCGTACTTTCCGGCATCAGGAGAGAGAAAGGGGGAGGGACACTGTCCATCGACGATTACATAGTCACATTCATCAGCCACGCCTCGCGTCGGGAGGCAGATGACATGTCAGCGCACTAGGTGACACGTCAGAAGACCAGTTTCCACTGCCTGAAGACGCCATATGCGCCTCTCGAAAGACGTGTGCGGGCGAAATACAACGGGTGTGTCCCTACGCGCCTGCAGTGTTCCGAAAAAACAATAAAAAATTGGTTAATTACCCATACACCTGTGGACCCAGCAATATCTATGAGAAAACCGGGGCTGAAAGTACTTCAATACCCCCGGTTCTAGGTGTACTTTTTTGTCATTTAGGGAAGTTAGTTTCGTAGTTTTACTGTGCAAAGAATTTAGAAATACCATCCTTATGCCCTGAAAAAAATCGAAAAATATCCCCAGGGTTAAAATTTTTTGGCTCTGGGGTAAAATGATAATTTTATTGTTCGAATAGTCTATTTAATTTTACTGTTCGAATTCACAGTAAATTATATCTGTGTGAATAGTAAGAAACAGAATAGTAAAAATGCAACGCGTTTTATATATATCTATAATATTGTGAATAAGAAAAAAAGAAAAAATCAATTAAAAAAGATATTGTTATGAAATACAAATGGTTGTATTTCTTACTCTTAATATGTTTTAATAAAGGTCGTATTGCTAAGAGATCGTCTTGAACTATGGTCTTGTTGCTATTAAATTGTCTTCAATAATATTCTCCTTGATTACAAGATTAATTTTATTATTTTATTTTATTTATTGTAATTATAAAAATGTTGCTCTGTGTGTAAAGTTAAGAAGAAAAGATGTTAATAAATGTAAAAAAAAGAGAGGATGGAAAGGTAAGGCGGTTTGCTTCAAGCCTTCAACTATGAGAGCGTGCCCAGTTTTTGTTCCTTGCGTGGATACATGGGGCATCTATCCAAGGATTATGACGTCAGAATCTGATAAGGTTGCGCAGCTAAGTAAATATTCATAGTATACTTGAAAGTTATTTTTAAAAGTTATTTTTATTTAGAAATATATTAAATTAATATTTTTTTATTTTTTAAAATTATTTTTAATATCAGCATACATAAAAATAATTTAAAAATATTAAAATTTTAATTTAAAAAAAATAATTTTTTTAAAAAATAATTTTGAAATGTAGTGATAAATAATTATTAAATATAGCAAATGGTCGTTGGCGTCTCCAATGAAGAAGGTAATCCAGTCATTTGCCGCCAGGTCTCAACAACAAAAACTCTAATTCATATTTTATTAAGTAGTAGTTTGTTTATAATGCCTTAAATACAAAAAAAAAATTATATACAAGGTACAAAATTAGAATGATAAATCAAAAAGGAAAAATTAGAAATTAAGCTAGAAATCCGAAAAAGAAAAAGAATAATGATGGAATTATTGGCCTAAACAACATATTTTTATTTGAGAAAATCTCATTTCAGTTTAGATACTCGTTGTTGGTCCATATTAAACAAATAAAATCTTGACTATTCTAAATTTTTATAAGATATACATGTTCTGATTTAACTCAAGATCTGTAATGTAAATCTCAAACATTTTATTACCACCTCGTATCTCTTTGGGACGAGCCAAACAAACATCATTCAAGCCTAATTTCAGAGATTCCTATAGAATTAGACTTGTACAACAACACGATTTAACAATCAGGTCAAAACCAATATTAATATAAAATTATTCATCCTGTACTGCTGTTTTTTTTCCAGCTTTAAACAACTAGGTCTTATAATTTGAGAAGCTGCGAGTGGCTTACCGATGATTTAAGGCTTGTGGTACAAGGAGAGGAAGCATGAGCTGCTTCCAGTGGCTGAGTTATGGTTTCAACTATCTGTTCATCTCAGGTTAGGATGTGCGTGGAAATTGCCAAAAACAATTACTGTTCATAATTGTGAGTTATTTATATATAAAAATCAAAATGTAAAAAATTAAACTTGAATTCAACAATTACTTTTGTTACTAATCTCAAAAGAAGACTCAAAACTTGTTTTATATTATAGTAGTGAATGTTTTTTTAAATAATTTTTATTTTAAAATATTTTTTAATATAAGCATATTAAAATAATTTGAAAACACTCTAAAAAATATTTTTTTTTTTCAAAAGCAGTTTTAAAATATAAAAACAAACCAGGTGAATGTTTGAGAATGGAGTTGCGGTTGCTTTTGAAAGTGCTTTTTATTTAAAAATACATCAAAATGATTTTTTTTTTATTTTTTAAAAATTATTTTTAACATCAGCACATCAAAATAATCAAAAAAAACACTAAAAATTTAATTTAAAAAAAAAACCAAAAAAAAATGTTTTTATAAATACTTTCTGAAAGCACTCCCACACACCACCTTATCGTCTCAACTCCTCAATATTACATATAACCCCGATCACGAGGAAAAAGTTGAATTTTGAAAAGTCAAGCATAACGTTTCTTTCATTGGAGTGTCCGCATAAATTTATATAAGCATGAACATTCAACTACCATCATCCTCGTGTGCCCCACCATACAAAACCTTCAGGTTAACTAAAGAATATTTTATTCATGTGTATTGAAATTACTTTTAAAAATATATTAAAATAATAATTTTATTTATTTTTTAAAAAATATTTTTAATATTAATACATGAAAATATCTAAAAATAATTGATTTAAAATAATAAATAAATTAAATTTTAATTTTTTTAAAAATATTTTTGAAACAAAATATAAAATACTTCATAAATAAATAGGATCTGCCATGAACCCCGGTGACCGTCGTTTCAGATTCGATGCGTGTCTTGTACGCACTGCTTAACAAGTATGTCTAACTCACGATAATTGACTTCTCACGATTTTTATTCATTCAATGTTTTCTACGTATTCTCCAATTCTTTGTAGTTTCCTTCTTGTGAGTTGGTGTTTCTAATAAAATAATTAATGGCTTATAAAAATAAATTAGAATATGACTCTCTTTTTTATGCCTTAAGAAAATTATTAATTGTTTTATGAATACATGGACCACTAAATTACATAATTACCCTTGCAAGTCTATGGCACATGGTGTTTGCTTGGTCAATACACTTCATATGTAAAAATTACTAAATAAACCTCACTTTATTTATATGGAGGTGTTAAAATTTCGGTTGAAAAATGGGCTTTAAAGTTTAAATATTAATTGCCTGTGCTGAAAAACTGGTTGGGCTTGTTTATAAAATAATTTTTTATTCAGAAATACATTAAAAAAAATTTAAAAATATTTTTGATGTCAGCATATCAAAATAATCTAAAAACACTATCAAAAATACTTTTAAAACACATTGTCAAACACCCCCTAAAATTATGTGTCACTCGTCCCCTTAATTTCTTTATTTATTATGAAAAAAATTGATAAATCGAACATTTTTAACATTCAGTTTTCATCAATTCATTAGAAACAAAAAGTATTTTTACTATCAATACAAACATTTAAAAAATTAATTAAAATTTATATAAACTCATTGAGTGCTTGTTACCAAAAAAAAACAAAACTACAGAGATTGTAAGTTGCAAAAAAACTAGAAGGGATAATAAAAATATTGTTTTAATATGCACGATGCACTGTGCACATGAATAACTGTTTTTTTATTACTATGCCCTTTAGACAAATTATAGGCTAATGATTAAGGGTAGAATTGTCTTTGTAATATAAACATTTTGGTATTTAAAGATATTTTATTTTAATTTGCCATGTAAAGTGATTTCAATGTTCTTAAAAGTTATAAATTATAAGGATGTAAGAATTTTTTAATTTTCATAAAAAAATGTACAATAAAATAACTTGTTTATTCTTAGAATAAACAAACTTTAAATAACAATTAAGGGGTGTTTTGTTTTTCTCTTGGAAAACATGGTCAAAAGACATAATTCTGATATCTAATTCAAAGCAGAAACGAACACATATATTCTAGCCTAGCCTGTGCTCGGTCTCCTGCCGTAGAACTGCATATGATTCCTGTTTTTTTTATATATTTTTTTTTTGTTTTGAATAAATGGCAATGCCAAAGCAGAAATTCACCTTGCGTTTTGTCACCTTTCTCTTGGTTAATCTCTGGTGCAAGCAAATGGTGATCATGGCAAAGGAGATTATACCAGTAGGAGTAGTTCTTGACTTGAACTCTCAAGTTGGAGGAATTGCAGAGAGCTGCATATCCATGGCAGTCTCCGATTTCTATGCTCTTAATGCTGATTTTAAAACGAGACTCGCTCTTTTCACTAGGGATTCCAGCAGGGATGTCGTTGCTGCAACTTCTTCAGGTATTTGTGTAAACTCTCATAATTTTCGCAAGTTAGACAGGAGGTTTAGTTTTTGTGAAGTACATGATAGCTGCAAATTTTGCTCCATGTTTAAATGAGTTTTTGTGAAAAAGTGAATTGCGCAAAAAAAAAAAGGTTTTTTTTTTTTCGTTTCTACAAAATCTCATCTCCAAGTGTATTTATTTCATGCAAGTCCCTTGTGAATCTTTGCTTGCTTGTTCTTTCCGGTTGAAGTGCTGGATTATCGTAAGACATTTTCAAACTCCCAGCCTAATCTCCTGTTACCGACATGTGGTTTTACCGAGTCAAAAGTCAAGATCAAATTAATAAATCAATAATCAACAGATAAACTTTGGATGCTGTTTGGGAAAGGGTCGGCTGTTTGATCCTCCACCACTTTCAGATCGTATTTTCTTTTTCATTACTATTGCCACTGAACAAATTCTTGAATCCTTATCTATATAACTTGTGCTTTACTCAATTCCGAAGCGACGGTGTATATCACAGCTTCCAATCTCGAACTAGTTGCATCTATTTGAGGCAGAAAAGTAACAGTGGCCAAACCAGAAAACAAAACCACGAACACGGGCACACTGCTGAATTCTTCCGCTTAACATGGCAGAATTGTACAGTGGCTACATGATCCTGTAGCTGGGCTAAGAGAGCCCCAGTTAGCAGGGAGTTCATTAATGCTATGCACCAGTCAAGGCTAGATTAGCGATGGAGTGTATATTCATAATTAGTGATAGAGAAATCGGCATCATCTGATCTTAATTGATTAGAATCTGTTTTAGTTTTGGCTAATGGTGACAGAAGCACTGATTCATATGAGGAACGTATAAAGATTTTTATTGTTTTGACTGGGAAAATTGTGATTCGTATTTTAGAGATAGAATATCTTACCTTTATCTTTATTTTTTTTTTGTTTTGCTTCCTTTTATCTAATTCAGTCATAGTCTTGTAAAATTCAGTGCTGGATTTAATGAAGAATGAACAAGTGCATGCTATCATAGGGCCTCAAACGTCATCGCAAGCTAAGTTTGTAATAGAGCTTGGAGGAAAAGCAGAGGTCCCGATTGTTTCTTTCTCCGCCACCAGCCCAACTCTTTCTGCAACTCGAAGCAAATATTTTGTCCGGACAGCTCAGGATGATTCTTCTCAAGTGAAAGCAATAGCCAGCATTGCCCAGGCTTATGGTTGGCGGGAGATTGTAACAATCTATGAAGACACCGAATATGGAAATGGTCTGGTTCCATTTTTGCTAGATGCCTTTCAAGTGATCCACACTCGAGTCCCTTATAGAAGTGGAATTCCTCTGGATTTCAACGACACTCAAATCATGAGGGAGCTCCATAAGCTGAAGGCGATGCATAAGAGAATATTTCTAGTGCACATGTCAGCCTCCCTCGGGTCTAGGCTGTTCTTGCTTGCCAAGGATGCAGGAATGATGAGCAAAGGATATGCATGGATCGTGACAGATGGATTATCCGCCATCTTAGATCCTGTAGGTTATGAAGTCATGGATTCGATGCAAGGTGTATTGGGTGTAAGGCCACATATACCAACTTCAAAGAAACTTGAAAGCTTTAAATCAAGATGGAGAAAGAATTTCACCACAAGCAAACCACAAATCAAGATGAATGAATTGAACCTTTTCGGTTTGTGGGCATATGATACAGTTTGGGCAATCGCAATGGCTGTGGAAAAGGCTGGTATTGTGCATTCTGGATACGTAAAGCCGAATACCAGTGAAAGCACAGTTGACATTGCTGGCCTGGGAAAATCTGAAATGGGGCCAAGGCTCCTACGCTCCATATTAAGCACAAGATTTCAAGGCCTAAGTGGGGACTTCCATTTGGCTGGTGGAGAAATGGTACCTTCAGCATTTGAAATAATCAATGTCATCGGGAAAGCAGAGAGAGTCATTGGATATTGGACTCCAGGGAGAGGACTCTCACGAAACTTGTCTACTAAAGGTAGAATAGCATATTCAACTTCCAAAAAACCTCTGAAGGAGCCAATTTGGCCAGGAGACACAACCCAGCAGCCAAAGAGGTTGAGGATTGGGGTTCCACTGAGAACTGGTTTTAATGAGTTTATCAAAGTGGAATGGGATCCTGAAGATGGTAAACCAGTTGTTTCAGGTTTCACTCCAGATGTTTTCCGCTCCGTGGTCAAAGCATTACCATTCCCCCTTCCACATGAGTTCATTCCCTTCGTCAACGAAACTAAGCAGAGTAATGGGACTTACAATGACCTTCTTGACCAAATCAATCTAAAGGTTGGTTTTATGCTACTTCAGTTTTTTCCCGCTTGAAAAATCGAAATTCTGGAGAAAGATGAAGTTTTCTTCATTAATTGTCTTGCAGAGATTTGATGCAGTGGTGGGAGATGTAACAATCATTGCCAATCGCTCATTATATGTTGATTTTACGTTGCCTTATTCAGAATCAGGCATCAGAATGGTAGTTTTGACAAAACGTGATGAGAGGGAAAACATGTGGATTTTCTTGAAGCCACTAAGCCTGGAGCTTTGGTTAACAACTGGAATAGCTTTCATCTTCACTGGCTTAGTGGTGTGGGTGCTCGAACACCGTGAAAACAAAGAGTTCAGGGGAAAACCAGTGCAGCAACTTGGCACAACGTTATGGTTCTCCTTTTCAACCCTCTTCTTTGCACACAGTAATCTCTCTTCTAACTTAATTACACTATTTTTTCCATTTCTTGATTTTCTGACAAGTGCAAGTTCATGTTATTACAGAGCAAACCTTGTTTATGTTTTCAGGGGAGAAGGTGGTGAATAACTGGACAAGATTTGTATTGATCATATGGATTTTTGTGGTTCTAATCATATCACAGAGTTACACTGCTAGCTTAGCCTCAATGTTGACAGTCAAGCGGCTGCAGCCTACATTTGCTGATGTCAATGAGATTAGAAACAATGGTTACTTCGTAGGACACCAGAAGAATTCTTTTGTGAAAGACTTCCTCGTAAAAGAACTGAAATTAAGTGCCAGCTTGTTGAAGGAATATGAGACTCCAGAAGAGTATCATGATGCATTGTCTATTGGAATCCGTAAAGGTGGTGTAGCTGCTATCTTTGATGAAATTCCCTACGTTAAACTCTTTCTAGCAAAGTATGGCTCCAAATTCCAAATGGTCGGACCAACCTACAGAACCGATGGATTTGGCTTTGTGAGTCTCACTCTCTCTGTCTGTCTCTCACATGCATATTTGTTTGGCAATCGTTGGATAGCAAAGATCTGAACTGCTCAATTCTTGCAAGTGACCATTATATGTTTCCAGCTGTCATTATAAACAATAGGATTCTGTTTTGATAACAGGCATTTCCCCTCCAGTCCCCACTGGTTCCTTATGTTTCAAGGGCAATCTTGAATGTCACACAAGATAAAGATAAAATGGAAGAAATTGAACGAAGGATCTTTGGTAGGGAAACCACTTGCTTAGATCAAGCTTCCATGGAAACCTCTGGTGGTCTTAGTTTACCCAGCTTCGGAGGCCTATTCATCATCACTGGAGTTGCTTCCATGTCTGCAATTCTGATATATGTCACAAAGTTCCTTTACATTCATTGGCCTGCATCGAACACCATGGATCAAGAAAGACCCTTTCACATGAGAATTCTTGAATTGGCAAAGCGTTTTGACAGGGAAGATCCATCAGCTCATCATCTTAACAGAGCTGGGTCAAGTGTTCACCCTGTACCGAGTGTTGAAATAGTTGGAGCTTCACCTGATATCGATGATGCACATGGACATTCAAGCACTTCCATCGAAGGATCTGGAGACATCATTGTAGATCAAGACCACGACAATCATGCCCCAGGGAGCGGTGCTGCGAACCCCGAACCCCCCCACACACCGTAGGCACTGCATCGTTTGTTTTTAGGGAAGTGATAATGCTAAGTGGGTATGGTAATGTTACATTCACAAACTACAGATTGAAGATATGTTTATGGTAATGTTACTTAATTAGGGTCCTAATTAAGTGGGATTTTGAATTCTGGAGTATACTTCTCTTGAATGGAACTTAAGTGGGATTTTGATCGAACTTGATATAACTAGATGTTTTGCAAATAACAGATTTATAAGAATATTTATTCTAGGAAAGTCAAGAGACTTGTTGTTTTTTGATGTATGGTATATGGTAAATTCACAAACAACATTTTGTTCCATTTCATTGGCATGCTATTACTTGGATCTAGTTATTTAGGTTATTATTATATTGTTTTCTATGTGATATGGATTGAGATACTAGTTTTTTTTTTAAATGATGAGGTTGTTTGAGATCTGTGTGTTTATGTTAACATTTATTACTTGTCATATGTATTTGATAGAAAAATATGCCTTCCCTGAAGAATATGAAGCAATTGTTCGTAAAATTTGGGAAGATAAAGCTCGAATTTCCTTGAACCAAAAATTAAAAGTATAAGGGCCGAAACGAAAACCAAATATATTATCAATTTCAATTAAATAAAAAAATTGAAAAAATCAAATAAAGTATAACATATATACATGCAAGGTTTGATATAATGAAACACATCAACATACCTTATTATAAGAACATGAACATCGAAGCCTTCACATCTAAAAATATCATTATTACTACTGCTAAAACAATAAAAATTAAAAACATTAACAAAAGAGGAAGCAAGAAAAAAAACTAAAATTATTATTATTACTACTTTAATAATGGGCGGAAAATTCAATCAAAGAAAAAAATGTCAATAACTTTAACAAAAGAGCAAACAAAAAATAATAAGAAATTATTAGCTAAAAAAATCATTTGACATGAAAATAAAATAAAAAAACTAATAAAAAAACAACCAAAATAAAGAACACCGAAAAAAACTATATAAATGGGAAAAAAATTATAATCAAGATAAAAAATGATTTAGAGGAAAAAAAACAAGAAAAAAGAAAAAAAGGAGCATAATCACGGGATTGAACCCATGACCTTCGGATAAGGAAACAAACTCTTACGCTTCTTCTTATCTTATACTGTGAAAAAATAATAAAACAACAGAAATTCAGCAAACTGAATCGAAAACTGAGCAACATTATTGTAATCCACAGTGATTTGTCTCACAAGCTACAGTAACCGAACCAAGACCTCTTTTAGTATATAGTATAATAACCAAAATTCTCTAACCATGACTAATGACATATTGTAATCTTCTAGCCATTCATCTGATCCCAGATATGTTATTGCATTGGCTATAGCTCATTTCAGAACAAAATCTAGTAAAAATAAAACCCAGAAAAAAATGAAATGACAAAAAATAAAAATAAAATCTAAAAGCATAAATGAATAAATACGGACAAAAAATAAACACTGTCCAAGAAGGATTGACAAAAAGAAAGAAATCAATACTAGATAAAAAATTAAAAGAATAAGTGCCAAATGAAAAACAAAATATATAATTAATTTCAATTGAATGATAAAATTGCAACAAATCAAAGCATTGAGACTGAAAAACAATAGAGATTTAAAAAAAAAAAAACATACAGTGTAACCAACATAAATTGAAATTTCATAACAGAACCGAATAAAAATAAAACGACAAAAAATTAAAACAAAAACTAAAAGCACAAATGCATAAATATAGACAAAAAATAAACACTATCCAAAAAAGACCAAAATACCAAAGGAATTAATACCAAAAAAATTAAGAGAATATGTGCCAAAATGAAAAACAAAATATATAATTAGTTCCAATTGAAAGATAAAAAAGAAACAAATCAAAATTTTGGGACCGAAAAACAATAAAGGGATTTTAAAAAATCAATACAGTGTAATTGTTTAAAAAATTAAAAGAATAAAGACCAAAATGGAAAGTAACATATATGACCAATTTCAATTGGAGGACAAAATTAGAACAAATTCAAACTTGCATACAAAAACTATTAAAGGAATAAAAAAAACCAAAAATCAAAAGGTGAAGGACTGAAATGAAACATACCATATATAATTAATTTCAATTGAAGGGTATAATTGAAGATAATCGAAATTTCCATTGAAAAATCAATAAGAAAACAAAATCAAAATATCAGGAACTGAAATGAAATTACTACAAATATGAAGGATAGCACCGTACTTTTCGACATCAGGAGAGAGAAAGGGGGAGGGACACTGTCCATCGACGATTACATAGTCACATTCATCGGCCACGCCTCGCGCCAGGAGGCAGATGACATGTCAGCGCACTAGGTGACACATCAGAAGACCAGTTTCCGCTGCCTGAAGACGCCATATGCGCCTCTCGAAAGACGCGTGCGGGCGAAATACAACGGGTGTGTCCCTACGCGCCTGCAGTGTTCCGAAAAAACAATAAAAAATTGGTCAATTACCCATACACCTGTGGACCCAGCAATATCTATAAGAAAACCGGGGCTGAAAGTACTTCAATACCCTCGGTTCTAGGTGTACCTTTTTGTCATTTAGGGAAGTTAGTTTCGTAGTTTTATTGTGCAAAGAATTTAGAAATACCATCCTTATGCCCTGAAAAAAATCAAAAAATATCCCCAGGGTTAAAAAATTTCGGCTCTGGGGTAAAATGATAATTTTATTGTTCGAATAGTCTGTTTAATTTTACTATTCGAATTCACAGTAAATTATATCTGTGTGAATAGTAAGAAACAGAATAGTAAAAATGCAACGCGTTTTATATATATCTATAATATTGTGAATAAGAAAAAAAGAAAAAATCAATTAAAAAAGATATTGTTATGAAATACAAATGGTTGTATTTCTTACTCTTAATATGTTTTAATAAAGGTCGTATTGCTATGAGATCGTCTTGAACTATGGTCTTGTTGCTATTAAATTGTCTTCAATAATATTCTCCTTGATTACAAGATTAATTTTATTATTTTATTTTATTTATTGTAATTATAAAAATGTTGCTCTGTGTGTAAAGTTAAGAAGAAAAGATGTTAATTAATGTAAAAAAAAAAAAAAAAGAGGATGGAAAGGTAAGGCGGTTTGCTTCAAGCCTTCAACTATGAGAGCGTGCCCAGTTTTTGTTACTTGCGTGGATACATGGGGCATCTATCCAAGGATTATGACGTAAGAATCTGATAAGGTTGCGCAGCCTAAGTAAATATTCATAGTATCTTGAAAGTTGTTTTTAAAAGTAATTTTTATTTAGAAATATATTAAATTAATATTTTTTTATTTTTTTAAATTATTTTTAATATCAGCATACATAAAAATAATTTAAAAATATTTTTGAAATGTAGTGATAAATAATTATTAAATATAGCAAATGGTCGTTGGCGTCTCCAATGAAGAAGGTAATCCAGTCATTTGCCGCCAGGTCTCAACAACAAAAACTCTAATTCATATTTTATTAAGTAGTAGTTTGTTTATAATGCCTTAAATACAAAAAAAAAATTATATACAAGGTACAAAATTAGAATGATAAATCAAAAAGGAAAAATTAGAAATTAAGCTAGAAATCCGAAAAAGAAAAAGAATAATGATGGAATTATTGGCCTAAACAACATATTTTTATTTGAGAAAATCTCATTTCAGTTTAGATACTCGTTGTTGGTCCATATTAAACAAATAAAATCTTGACTATTCTAAATTTTTATAAGATATACATGTTCTGATTTAACTGAAGATCTGTAATATAAATCTCAAACTTTTTATTACCACCTCGTATCTCTTTGGGACGAGCCAAACAAACATCATTCAAGCCTAATTTCAGAGATTCCTATAGAATTAGACTTGTAAAACAACACGATTTAACAATCAGGTCAAAACCAATATTAATATAAAATTATTCATCCTGTACTGCTGTTTTTTTTTCAGCTTTAAACAACTAGGTCTTATAATTTGAGAAGCTGCGAGTGGCTTACCGATGATTTAAGGCTTGTGGTACAAGGAGAGGAAGCATGAGCTGGTTCCAGTGGCTGAGTTATGGTTTCAACTATTTGTTCATCTCAGGTTAGGATGTGCGTGGAAATTGCCAAAAACAATTACTGTTCATAATTGTGAGTTATTTATATATAAAAATCAAAATGTAAAAAATTAAACTTGAATTCAACAATTACTTTTGTTACTAATCTCAAAAGAAGACTCAAAACTTGTTTTATATTATAGTAGTGAATGTTTTTTTAAATAATTTTTATTTTAAAATATTTTTTAATATAAGCATATTAAAATAATTTGAAAACACTCTAAAAAATAATATTTTTTTTCAAAAGCAATTTTAAAGTATAAAAACAAACCAGGTGAATGTTTGAGAATGGGGTTGCGGTTGCTTTTGAAAGTGCTTTTTATTTAAAAATACATCAAAATGATTTTTTTTTATTTTTTAAAAATTATTTTTAACATCAGCACATCAAAATAATCAAAAAAACACAAAAAATTTAATTTGAAAAAAAAAATGTTTTTATAAATACTTTCTGAAAGCACTCCCACACACCACGTTATCGTCTCAACTCCTCAATATTACATATAACCCCGATCACGAGGAAAAAGTTGAATTTTGAAAAGTCAAGCATAACGTTTCTTTCATTGGAGTTTCCGCATAAATTTATATAAGCATGAACATTCAACTACCATCATCCTCGTGTGCCCCACCATACAAAACCTTCAGGTTAACTAAAGAATATTTTATTCATGTGTATTGAAATTACTTTTAAAAATATATTAAAATAATAATTTTATTTATTTTTAAAAAAATATTTTTAATATTAATGCATGAAAATATCTAAAAATAATTGATTTAAAATAATAAATAAATTAAATTTTAATTTTTTTAAAAATATTTTTGAAACAAAATATAAAATACTTCATAAATAAATAGGATTTGCCATGAACCCCGGTGACCGTCGTTTCAGATTCGATGCATGTCTTGTACGCACTGCTTAACAAGTATGTCTAACTCACGATAATTGACTTCTCACGATTTTTATTCATTCAATGTTTTCTACGTATTCTCCAACTCTTTGTAGTTTCCTTCTTGTGAGTTGGTGTTTCTAATAAAATAATTAATGGCTTATAAAAATAAATTAGAATATGACTCTCTTTTTTATGCCTTAAGAAAATTATTAATTGTTTTATGAATACATGGACCACTAAATTACATAATTACCCTTGCAAGTCTATGGCACATGGTGTTTGCTTGGTCAATACACTTCATATGTAAAAATTACTAAATAAACCTCACTTTATTTATATGGAGGTGTTAAAATTTCGGTTGAAAAATGGGCTTTAAAGTTTAAATATTAATTGCCTGTGCTGAAAAACTGGTTGGGCTTGTTTATGAAATAATTTTTTATTCAGAAATACATTAAAAAAAAAAATTAAAAATATTTTTGATGTCAGCATATCAAAATAATCTAAAAACACTATCAAAAATACTTTTAAAACACATTGTCAAACACCCCCTAAAATTATGTGTCACTCGTCCCCTTAATTTCTTTATTTATTATGAAAAAAATTGATAAATCGATCATTTTTAACATTCAGTTTTCATCAATTCATTAGAAACAAAAAGTATTTTTACTATCAATACAAACATTTAAAAAATTAATTAAAATTTATATAAACTCATTGAGTGCTTGTTACCAAAAAAAACAAAACTAAAGAGATTGTAAGTTGCAAAAAAACTAGAAGGGATAATAAAAATATTGTTTTAATATGCACGATGCACTGTGCACATGAATAACTGTTTTTTTATTACTATGCCCTTTAGACAAATTATAGGCTAATGATTAAGGGTAGAATTGTCTTTGTAATATAAACATTTTGGTATTTAAAGATATTTTATTTTAATTTGCCATGTAAAGTGATTTCAATGTTCTTAAAAGTTATAAATTATAAGGATGTAAGAATTTTTTAATTTTCATAAAAAAATGTACAATAAAATAACTTGTTTATTCTTAGAATAAACAAACTTTAAATAACAATTAAGGGGTGTTTTGTTTTTCTCTTGGAAAACATGGTCAAAAGACATAATTCTGATATCTAATTCAAAGCAGAAACGAACACATATATTCTAGCCTAGCCTGTGCTCGGTCTCCTGCCGTAGAACTGCATATGATTCCTGTTTTTTTTTTTTTTTTTTTTTTTGAATAAATGGCAATGCCAAAGCAGAAATTCACCTTGCGTTTTGTCACCTTTCTCTTGGTTAATCTCTGGTGCAAGCAAATGGTGATCATGGCAAAGGAGATTATACCAGTAGGAGTAGTTCTTGATTTGAACTCTCAAGTTGGAGGAATTGCAGAGAGCTGCATATCCATGGCAGTCTCCGATTTCTATGCTCTTAATGCTGATTTTAAAACGAGACTCGCTCTTTTCACTAGGGATTCCAGCAGGGATGTCGTTGCTGCAACTTCTTCAGGTATTTGTGTAAATTCTCATAATTTTCGCAAGTTAGACAGGAGGTTTAGTTTTTGTGAAGTACATGATAGCTGCAAATTTTGCTCCATGTTTAAATGAGTTTTTGTGAAAAAGTGAATTGCGCAAAAAAAAAAGGCTTTTTTTTTTTTTTTTTTTTTCGTTTCTACAAAATCTCATCTCCAAGTGTATTTATTTCATGCAAGTCCCTTGTGAATCTTTGCTTGCTTGTTCTTTCCGGTTGAAGTGCTGGATTATCGTAAGACATTTTCAAACTCCCAGCCTAATCTCCTGTTACCGACATGTGGTTTTACCGAGTCAAAAGTCAAGATCAAATTAATAAATCAATAATCAACAGATAAACTTTGGATGCTGTTTGGGAAAGGGTCGGCTGTTTGATCCTCCACCACTTTCAGATCGTATTTTCTTTTTCATTACTATTGCCACTGAACAAATTCTTGAATCCTTATCTATATAACTTGTGCTTTACTCAATTCCGAAGCGACGGTGTATATCACAGCTTCCAATCTCGAACTAGTTGCATCTATTTGAGGCAGAAAAGTAACAGTGGCCAAACCAGAAAACAAAACCACGAACACGGGCACACTGCTGAATTCTTCCGCTTAACATGGCAGAATTGTACAGTGGCTACATGATCCTGTAGCTGGGCTAAGAGAGCCCCAGTTAGCAGGGAGTTCATTAATGCTATGCACCAGTCAAGGCTAGATTAGCGATGGAGTGTATATTCATAATTAGTGATAGAGAAATCGGCATCATCTGATCTTAATTGATTAGAATCTGTTTTAGTTTTGGCTAATGGTGACAGAAGCACTGATTAATACGAGGAACGTATAAAGATTTTTATTGTTTTGACTGGGAAAATTGTGATTCGTATTTTAGAGATAGAATATCTTA
This sequence comes from Salix caprea, assembly GCA_964035475.1. Lineage (NCBI taxonomy): Eukaryota > Viridiplantae > Streptophyta > Magnoliopsida > Malpighiales > Salicaceae > Salix > Salix caprea. The sequence continues at coordinate 12,682,593 of OZ037747.1, read as the reverse complement.
CCTTTATCTTTTTTTTTTTTTTGTTTTGCTTCCTTTTATCTAATTCAGTCATAGTCTTGTAAAATTCAGTGCTGGATTTAATGAAGAATGAACAAGTGCATGCTATCATAGGGCCTCAAACGTCATCGCAAGCTAAGTTTGTAATAGAGCTTGGAGGAAAAGCAGAGGTTCCGATTGTTTCTTTCTCAGCCACCAGCCCAACTCTTTCTGCAACTCGAAGCAAATATTTTGTCCGGACAGCTCAGGATGATTCTTCTCAAGTGAAAGCAATAGCCAGCATTGCCCAGGCTTATGGTTGGCGGGAGATTGTACCAATCTATGAAGACACCGAATATGGAAATGGTTTGGTTCCATTTTTGCTAGATGCCTTTCAAGTGATCGACACTCGAGTCCCTTATGGAAGTAGAATTCCTCTGGATTTCAACGACACTCAAATCATGAGGGAGCTCAATAAGCTGAAGGCGATGCAGAAGAGTATATTTGTAGTGCACATGTCAGCCTTCCTCGGGTCCAGGCTGTTCTTGCTTGCCAATGATGCAGGAATGATGAGCAAAGGATATGCATGGATCGTGACAGATGGATTATCCGCCCTCTTGGATCCTGTAGGTTATGAACTCATGGATTCGATGCAAGGTGTGCTGGGTGTAAAGCCACATATACCAACTTCAAAGAAACTTGAAAGCTTTAAATCAAGATGGAGAAAGAATTTCACCACAAGCAAACAACACATCAAGATCAATGAATTCAACCATTTCGGTTTCTGGGCATATGATACAGTTTGGGCAATTGCAATGGCTGTGGAAAAGGCTGGTATTGTGCATTCTGGATACGTAAAGCCGAATACCAGTGAAAGCACAGTTTACATTGCTGGCCTGGGAAAATCTGAAATGGGGCCAAGACTCCTACGCTCCATATTAAGCACAAGATTTCAAGGCCTAAGTGGGGACTTCCATTTGGCTGGTGGAGAAATGGTACCTTCAGCATTTGAAATAATCAATGTCATCGGAAAAGCAGAGAGAGTCATTGGATATTGGACTCCAGAGAGAGGGCTCTCACGAAACTTGTATACCAAAAAACCTCTGAAGGAGCCAATTTGGCCAGGAGACACAACCCAGCAGCCAAAGACCTTGAGGATTGGGGTTCCACTGAAAAAGGGTTTTAATGAGTTTATCAAAGTGGAATGGGATCCTGAAGATGATAAACCAGTTGTTTCAGGTTTCACTCCAGATGTTTTCCGCTCCGTGGTCAAAGCATTACCATTCCCCCTTCCATATGAGTTCATTCCCTTCGTCAACGAAACTAAGCAGAGTAATGGGACTTACAATGACCTTCTTAAGCAAATCCGACTAAAGGTTGGTTTTATGCTACTTCAGTTTTTTCCTGCATGAAAAATCGAAATTCTGGAGAAAGATGAAGTTTTCTTCATTAATTGTCTTGCAGAGATTTGATGCAGTGGTGGGAGATGTAACAATAATTGCCAGTCGCTCATTATCTGTTGATTTTACGTTGCCTTATTCAGAATCAGGCATCAGAATGGTAGTTTTGACAAAACGTGATGAGAGGGAAAACATGTGGATTTTCTTGAAGCCCCTAAGCCTGGAGCTTTGGTTAACAACTGGAATAGCTTTCATCTTCACTGGCTTAGTGGTGTGGGTGCTCGAACACCGTGAAAACAAAGTGTTCAGGGGAAAACCAGTGCAGCAACTTGGCACAACGTTATGGTTCTCCTTTTCAACCCTCTTCTTTGCTCATAGTAATCTCTCTTCCAACATAATTACACTATTTATTCCATTTCTTGATTTTCTGACAACTTGGCAAGTTCATGTTATTACAGAGCAGAATTTGTTTATGTTTTCAGGGGAGAAGGTGGTGAATAACTGGACAAGATTTGTGTTGATCATATGGATATTTGTGGTTCTAATCATATCACAGAGTTACACTGCTAGCTTAGCCTCAATGTTGACAGTCAAGCGGCTGCAGCCTACATTTGTTGATGTCAAAGAGTTCAGAAAGAATGGTTACTTCGAGCTAGTATGGTATGAAATGTTGTTGTTCAACACTTGTAATTTAATTTGTTTAATATTTTTGTTGCTTACTTTTTTTTTTCATGTTCGTAGCAAGAACAAGCCGGGGGGAAAGAACTTCCGTGGGATGAGGTCTTTTCTGCTTTGCATCAAAAATCAAATGAGACCGGCATATTTGTAGATAACCGGTCTAAAACAGTGGTGGTAAGTACTTATATTTTATATATATATATATATGAAATATCATTCATATTCAAATTAATATATTTTGACATGGACTTGTCTGTTTGCAGGAAAAATATAGAAATGAGATGGTTGTAAGATATGGACCTGATCAGCACAATCATCCCTCTTTTGATGGAGCAACTTGGTGTGAGGCTTCAGGGAGAGTAAGCAAGGGTAGAGTATATGGTGCACCTCGTTTGCCAAAATCTAAAGTTGATGTGAGTTCTTCATCACATACCTACTCAGTAAATTCATCATATCCAAGCACAGCTACTAGAGTGTATCAAGAGCAATTGCAAGAAAATCGTGAAGTTATTAATGATATGAGAAATGAAATTTCTTCCATTAAAGATTGTCTTAAGCTCTTGGTAGGACATATGGGTCTAAGTATGCCAACATCTATGGCTCCGTCGATGCCATCACCTATGGCTCCGTCGATGCCATCACCTACAATGGCACCTATGGGTCCCGTGTCTTCACCAGTATATCGACCTCGACCTCGACCTCGACCTCAACCTCAAATACCATATAATGGTCCATCTTCCTCTCATCCACAACATCGTAGATCATTTCCGCCTTAAACACTTTAAAATATGTATTTTTAAGTTCCATATTTATTTACTTAGTCATGTAAATATAATCGAATCTGTAGTGTATTAAGATTCCACGTTTATTTACTTAGTCATGTAAATGTAATCGAATCTGTAGTGTATTAAGAATTTTAATTTATAATAATTTTTATTTCCACCATATTTATGTTATTTTCAATATTAATAATATTTCAATATTTGCTAGTACTTTTAAAATATTTAGTTGTAATTAATTAAAATTTAAATATATTAAAAATGGATTTTAAATATATTAAATTTCAATTTAAATTCCGTCCGTTGCAATTGCAACGGAGAGGCCGTTGTAAGTGCAACGTACATGCCGTTGCAATTGCAATAGATAAGCCGTTGCAAACTGTGTATTTGAAACGGAAAAAATTGCAACGAATAATCCGTTGCAAGCTAAATTTGAAACGACATTTTTCTAAGGGATTGTGTCCGTTGGAAATGCCGTTGCTAATTAATATTAGCAACGACTTTCTTTGTTATTTGCAACGGATCGCTCCGTTGCAAACAAGCCTGTTTTTTTGTAGTGGGAATAAAAACTATTTGTATCTAATGAAGTACCAAGATCCTCTCTTTTTTTTAGTTACTACTGGTTAATTGCCCGCAACTCTTTTTTTAGTTACTACTTGTTAATTGCCCGCATTACGTTGCGGGCCAATCAAATATTTTTTATAATTGTTGGAATTGAAATAATTAATAGATTTTGCTAATTCAAAAATAAAATATAACATCTATACATGCAAGGTTTGATATAATAAAACACATCAACACACCGTATTATAACAACAACAACATTGAAAGTTTAACATCTAAAAATATCATTACTAAAACAATTAAAATTATTAAATTATTCCGAGAAGAAAAAAACTTGAAAACATTAATCAAAGAGGAAGCAAGAAAAAAACTAAAATTATTATTATTATTGCGTGAATAATAGGAAAATAAATTCAATAAAAGAATAAAAATGCCCAAAAACTTTAACAAAAGAGTAAACAAAAAAAAAGAATAAATAAATAAATATTATTGGCTAAAAAACACCATCTGACAAGAAAAAAAAAACTAATAAAAAAAACCAAAAGAAAAAAGAAAGGAAAAAAATAAGAAATATCAATTTTCAAATGATTATAAACACAAAATAAAATTTAAGAGCAAACTTTTTGAAAAAAAATGTTATCTTAACAAAAGAAAAAATAAAAATAAATAAAAACCAAAACTAAAGGCACATATATATAAACATGGACAAAAATAGGAACTATTTAAGAACTATAAAAAATTAAAACAAATAAAATCAAAAATTAAATGTATAAGGGCCGAAACGAAAACCAAATATATTATCAATTTCAATTAAATAAAAAATTGAAAAAATCAAATAAAGTATAACATATATACATGCAAGGTTTGATATAATAAAACACATCAACATACCTTATTATAAGAATAGGAACATCGAAGCCTTCACATCTAAAAATATCATTATTACTACTGCTAAAACAATAAAAATTAAAAACATTAACAAAAGAGGAAGCAAGAAAAAAAACTAGAATTATTATTATTACTACTTTAATAATGGGCGGAAAATTCAATCAAAGAAAAAAAAAGTCAATAACTTTAACAAAAGAGCAAACAAAAAATAATAAAAAATTATTAGCTAAAAAAATCATTTGACGTGAAAATAAAATAAAAAAACTAATAAAAAACAACCAAAATAAAGAACACAGAAAAAAAACTATAGAAATGGGAAAAAAATTATAATCAAGATAAAAAATGATTTAGAGGAAAAAAAACAAGAAAAAAGAAAAAAAAGGAGCATAATCACGGGATTGAACCCATGACCTCCGGATAAGGAAACAAACTCTTACGCTTCTTCTTATCTTATGCTGTGAAAAAATAATAAAACAACAGAAATTCAGCAAATCGAATCGAAAACTGAGCAACATTATTGTAATCCACAGTGATTTGTCTCACAAGCTACAGTAACCGAACCAAGACCTCTTTTAGTATATAGTATAATAACCAAAATTCTCTAACCATGACTAATGACATATTGTAATCTTCTAGCCATTCATCTGATCCCAGATATGTTATTGCATTGGCTATAGCTCATTTCAGAACAAAATCTAGTAAAAATAAAACCCAGAAAAAAATGAAATGACAAAAACTAAAAATAAAATCTAAAAGCATAAATGAATAAATACGGACAAAAAATAAACACTGTCCAAGAAGGACTGACAAAAAGAAAGAAATCAATACTAGATAAAAATTTAAAAGAATAAGTGCCAAATGAAAAGCAAAATATATAATTAATTTCAATTGAATGACAAAATTGCAACAAATCAAAACCTTGAGACTGAAAAACAATAGAGATTTTTAAAAAAAAAACATACAGTGTAACCAACATAAATTGAAATTTCATAACAGAACCGAATAAAAATAAAACTACAAAAAATTAAAACAAAAACTAAAAGCACAAATGCATAAATATAGACAAAAAATAAACACTATCCAAAAAAGACCAAAATACCAAAGGAATTAATACCAAAAAAATTAAGAGAATATGTGCCAAAATGAAAAACAAAATATATAATTAGTTCCAATTGAAAGATAAAAAAGAAACAAATCAAAATTTTGGGACCGAAAAACAATAAAGGGATTTTAAAAAATCAATACAGTGTAATTGTTTAAAAAATTAAAAGAATAAAGACCAAAATGAAAAGTAGTATATATGACCAATTTCAATTGGAGGACAAAATTAGAACAAATTCAAACTTGCATACAAAAACTATTAAAGGAATAAAAAAAACCAAAAATCAAAAGATGAAGGACTGAAATGAAACATACCATATATAATTAATTTCAATTGAAGGGCATAATTGAAGATAATCGAAATTTCCATTGAAAAATCAATAAGAAAATAAAATCAAAACATCAGGAACTGAAATGAAATTACTACAAATATGAAGGATCGCACCGTACTTTCCGGCATCAGGAGAGAGAAAGGGGGAGGGACACTGTCCATCGACGATTACATAGTCACATTCATCGGCCACGCCTCGCGCCGGGAGGTAGATGACATGTCAGCGCACTAGGTGACACATCAGAAGACCAGTTTCCACTGCCTGAAGACGCCATATGCGCCTCTCGAAAGACGCGTGCGGGCGAAATACAACGGGTGTGTCCCTACGCGCCTGCAGTGTTTCGAAAAAACAATAAAAAAATGGTCAATTACCCATACACCTGTGGACCCAGCAATATCTATGAGAAAACCGGGTTTGAAAGTACTTCAATACCCCCGATTCTAGGTGTACTTTTTTGTCATTTAGGGAAGCTAGTTTCGTAGTTTTACTGTGCAAAGAATTTAGAAATACCATCCTTATGCCCTGAAAAAATCGAAAAATATCCCCAGGGTTAAAAATTTTCGGCTCTAGGGTAAAATGATAATTTTACTGTTCGAATAGTCTGTGTAATTTTACTGTTCGAATTCACAGTAAATTATGTCTGTGTGAATAGTAAGAAACAGAATAGTAAAAATGCAACGCGTTTTATATATATCTATAATATTGTGAATAAGAAAAAAAGAAAAAATCAATTAAAAAAGATATTGTTATGAAATACAAATGGTTGTATTTCTTACTCTTAATATGTTTTAATAAAGGTCGTATTGCTATGAGATCATCTTGAACTATGGTCTTATTGCTATTAAATTGTCTTCAATAATATTCTTCTTGATTACAAGATTAATTTTATTATTTTATTTTATTTTATTTATTGTAATTATAAAAATGTTGCTCTGTGTGTAAAGTTAAGAAGAAAAGATGTTAATTAATGTAAAAAAAAAAAAGAGGATGGAAAGGTAAGGCGGTTTGCTTCAAGCCTTCAACTATGAGAGCGTGCCCAGTTTTTGTTACTTGCGTTGTTCCAAGGATTATGACGTAAGAATCTGATAAGGTTGCGCAGCCTAGGTAAATATTCATAGTATACTTGAAAGTTGTTTTTAAAAGTAATTTTTATTTAGAAATATATTAAATTAATATTTTTTTTATTTTTAAAATTATTTTTAATATCAAAAATGAAAATAATTTAAAAATATTAAAATTTTAATTTTAAAAAATAATTTTTTTAAAATATTTTTGAAATGTAGTAATAAATAATTATTAAATATAGCAAATGGTCGTTGCCGTCTCCAATGAAGAAGGTAATCCAGTCATTTGCCGCCAGGTCTCAACAACAAAAACTCTAATTCATATTTTATTAATTAGTAGTTTGTTTATAATGTCTTAAATACAAAAAAAACTTTATATACAAGGTACAAAATTAGAATGATAAATCAAAAAGGAAAAAATAGAAATTAAGCTAGAAATCCGAAAAAGAAAAAGAATAATGATGGAATTATTGGCCTAAACAACATATTTTTATTTGAGAAAATCTCATTTCAGTTTAGATACTCTTTGTTGGTATATATTAAACAAATAAAATCTTGACCGTTCTAAATTTTTATAAGATATACATGCTCTGATTTGAACTCGAGATCTCCAATGTAAATCTCAAATTTTTTATAACCACCTTATATCTCTTGGGACGACCCAAACAAACATCATTCAAGCCTAATTTCAGAGATTCCTATAGAATTAGACTTGTAAAATAACACGATTTAACAATCAGGTCAAAACCAATATTAATATAAAATTATTCATCTTGTACTGTTGTTGTTTTTCAGCTTTAAACAACTAGGTCTTATAATTTGAGAAGCTGCCAGTGGCTTACCGATGATTTAAGGCTTGTGGTACAAGGAGAGGAAGCATGAGCTGGTTCCAGTGGTGCCTGTTTGGCATTGTGATCCTACCGGTTTTTGGCTGAAATTTGAAGGAAAAAAAATTCATTTTAAATGAATATTTTTTTGTGTTTTTTAGATTATTTTGATGTGCTGATTTCAAAAATAATTTTTAAAAAATAAAAAAACATCATTTTGATATATCTCGGCACGATAAACACTTTGAAAAGCTACCGCAACCACACTCCCATCAGGTTAGGATGTGCGTGGAAATTGCAAAAACAATTACTGTTCATAATTGTGAGTTATTTATATATAAAAATCAAAATGTAAAAAATTAAACTTGAATTCAACAATTACTTTTGTTACTAATCTCAAAAGAAGACTCAAAACTTGTTTTATATTATAGTAGTGAATGTTTTTTTAAATAATTTTTATTTTAAAATATTTTTTAATATAAGCATATTAAAATAATTTGAAAACACTGTAAAAAATATTTTTTTTTCAAAAGCAATTTTAAAATATAAAAACAAACCAGGTGAATGTTTGGGAATGTGGTTACAGTTGCTTTTAAAAGTGCTTTTTATTTCAAAATGCATCAAAATGATTTTTTTTTTATTTTTTAAAAATTATTTTTAACATCAGCACATCAAAATAATCTAAAAACACTAAAAATTTAATTTAAAAAAAAATCATTTTTTTATAAATACTTTCTAAAATAACTCCCAAACACCCCCTTATCAGTCTCCAACTCCTCAATTTTATATATAAACCCGATCACGAGGAAAAAGTTGACTTTTGAAAAGTCAAGCATAACGTTTCTTTCATTGGAGTTTGGGAGGCAAAGACTTCCGCATAAATTTATATAAGCATGAACATTCAACTACCATCATCCTCGTGTGCCCCACCATACCATACCTTCAGGTTAACTAGAGAATATTTTATTCACCTGTGTTGGAGTGTATTGAAATTACTTTTAAAAATATATTAAAATAATAATTTTATTTATTTTTAAAAAAATATTTTTAATATTAATGCATGAAAATATCTAAAAATAATAAAAATAATTAATTTAAAATAATAAATAAATTAAATTTTATTTTTTTTTTAAATATTTTTGAAACAAAATATAAAATACCTCATAAATAAATAGGATCTGCCATGAACCCCGGTGACCGTCGTTTCAGATTCGATGCGTGTCTCGTACGCACTGCTTAACATGTATTTTTAACTCACGATAGTTGACTTCTCATGATTTTTATTCATTCAATGTTTTCTACGTATTCTCCAACTTTTTGTAGTTTTCTTCTTGTGAGTTGGTGTTTCCAATAAAATAATTAATGGCTTATAAAAATATATTTGAATATGGCTCTCTTTTTTATGCCTTAAGAAAATTATTAATTGTTTTATGTATACATGGACCACTAAATTACATAATTACCCTTGCAAGTCTATGGCACATGGTGTTTGCTTGGTCAAGGTGTTATTCACACTTTATTTTTTCAAAAACACATTGTTAAACAAACCCTAAAATTAGGAGTCATTTGTCATTTTGTCCGCTATAGGAGCTCCCCGTAATTTCTTTATTTACTATGAAAAAAATTGATAAATCGATCATTTTAACATTCAGTTTTCATCGATTCATTAAAAACAAAAGGTATTTTTAGTATCGATACAAACATTTAAAAAAATAATTAAAATTTATATAAACTCATTGAGTGCTTGTTACCAAAAAAAAAAAACTAAAGGGATGGTAAATTACAAAAAACTATAAGGGATGATAAAAATATTGTTTTTCTATGCACGATGCACTGTGTGCATGACTAATTTTTTTTATTACTATGCCCTTTAGACAAATTATAGGCTAATGATTAAATGTAGAATTATCTTTGTAATATAAACATTTTGATATTTTAAAATTAACCGAGGATAATAAAGATATTTTATTTTAATTTGCCATGTTAAGTGATTTCAGTGTTCTTAAAAGTTATAAATTATAAGGATGTAAGAATTTTTTTTTTCATATAAAAATGTGCGATAAAATAACTTATTTATTCTTAGAATAAACAAACTTTAAATAACAATTAGGGGGTGTTTTGTTTTTCTCTTGGAAAACATGGTCAAAAGACCTAATTACTCTCGAAGTATGAATTCTTATATCTAATTCAAATCAGAAACGAACACATATATTCTAGCCTAGCCTGTGCTTGGTCTCCTGCCGTAGAACTGCATATGATTCCTGTTTTATATACATACTTTTTGTTTTGAAAAAATGGCAATGCCAAATGAGAAATTCGCCTTGCCTTTTATCACCTTTCTCTTGGTTAATCTCTGGTGCAAGCAAATGGTGATCATGGCAAAGGAGATTATACCAGTAGGAGTAGTTCTTGATTTGAACTCTACAGTTGGAGAAATTGCAGAGAGCTGCATATCCATGGCAGTCTCCGATTTCTATGCTGTTAATGCTGATTTTAAAACGCGACTCGCTCTTTTCACTAGGGATTCCAGCCGTGATGTCGTTGCTGCAACTTCTTCAGGTATGAGTGTACATTCTCATAATTTTCGCAAGTTAGACAGAAGGTTTAGCTTTTGTGAAGTACATGATAGCTGCAAATTTTGCTCCATGTTTAAATAACTAACGAGTTTTTTGTGAAAAAGTGAATTGCGCAAAGAAAAAGGCTTTTTTTTTTCGTTTCTACAAAATCTCATCTCCAAGTGTATTTATTTCATGCAAGTCCCTTGTGAATCTTTGCTTGCTTGATCTTTCTGGTTGAAGTGCTGGATTATCGTAAAACATTTTCACACTCCAAGCCTAATCTCCTGTTACCGACATGTAGTTTTACCGAGTCAAAAGTCGAGATCAAATTAATAAATCTATAATCAACAGATAACCTTTTGATGCTGTTTGTGAAAGAGTCGGCTGTTTGATCCTCCACTACTTTCAGCTTGTATTTTCTTTTTCATTTACTATTGCCACTGATCAAATTCTTGGATCCTTATCTATATAGCTTCTGCTATACTTAGTCCAGAATCTTTTGAAGTTGATGAAAAGGGATTCAGATGCTACTGAATTGTATATGGTATAAGGCTCGTTTGAGATCTAAAGGCTATAACTTAATTGATTAGAATCTGTTTTAGTTTTGGCTAATGGTGACAGAAGCACTGATAAATATGAGCAACGTATAAAGTTTTTATAGTTTGACTGGGAAAATTGTGATTCGTATTTTAGAGATAGAATATCTTCTTGTTTTTTTCTTTTTTTCCTTTACTTCCTTGTATCTAATTCAGTCATAGTCTTGTAAAATTCAGTACTGGATTTAATGAAGAATGAACAAGTGCATGCTATCATAGGGCCTCTAACGTCATCGCAAGCTAAGTTTGTAATAGAGCTTGGAGGAAAAGCAGAGGTCCCGATTGTTTCTTTCTCAGCCACCAGCCCAACTCTTTCTGCCACTCGAAGCAAATATTTTGTCCGGACAGCTCAGGATGATTCTTCTCAAGTGAAAGCAATAGCCAGCATTGTCCAGGCTTATGGTTGGCGGGAGATTGTACCAATATATGAAGACACCGAATATGGAAATGGTTTGGTTCCATTTTTGCTAGAGGCCTTTCAAGAGATCGACACTCGAGTCCCTTATGGAAGTAGAATTCCTCTGGATTTCAACGACACTCAAATCATGAGGGAGCTCAATAAGCTGAAGGCGATGCAGAAGAGTATATTTCTAGTGCACATGTCAGCCTTCCTCGGGTCCAGGTTGTTCTTGCTTGCCAAGGATGCAGGAATGATGAGCGAAGGATATGCATGGATCGTGACAGATGGATTATCCGCCATCTTAGATCCTGTAGGTTATGAACTCATGGATTCGATGCAAGGTGTGTTGGGTGTAAGGCCACATATACCAGCTTCAAAGAAACTTGAAAGCTTTAAATCAAGATGGAGAAAGAATTTCACCACAAGCAAACCACAAATCAAGATGAATGAATTGAACCTTTTCGGTTTGTGGGCATATGATACAGTTTGGGCAATTGCAATGGCTGTTGAAAAGGCTGGTATTGTGCATTCTGGATACGTAAAGCCGAATACTAGTGAAAGCACAGGTGACATTGCTGGCCTGGGAAAATCTGAAATGGGGCCAAGACTCCTACGCTCCATATTAAGCACAAGATTTCAAGGCCTAAGTGGGGAGTTCCGTTTGGCTGGTGGAGAAATGGTACCTTCAGCATTTGAAATAATCAATGTCATCGGAAAAGCAGAGAGAGTCGTTGGATATTGGACTCCAGAGAGAGGGCTCTCAAGAAACTTGTCTACTAAAGGTAGAATAGCATATTCAACTTCCAAAAAACCTCTGAAGGAGCCAATTTGGCCAGGAGACACAACCCAGCAGCCAAAGAGGTTGAGGATTGGGGTTCCACTGAAAACTGGTTTTAATGAGTTTATCAAAGTGGAATGGGATCCTGAAGATGATAAACCAATTGTTTCAGGTTTCACTCCAGATGTTTTCCGCTCCGTGGTCGAAGCATTACCATTCCCCCTTCCATATGAGTTCATTCCCTTCGTCAACAAAAGTAAGCAGAGTGCTGGGACTTACAATGAACTTCTTGAGCAAATCGAACTGAAGGTTGGTTGTATGCTACTTCAGTTTTTTCCTGCATGAAAAAATGAAAAATTCTGGAGAAAGATGAAGTTGTCTTCATTAATTGTCTTGCAGAGATTTGATGCAGTGGTGGGAGATGTAACAATCATTGCCAATCGCTCATTATATGTTGATTTTACGTTGCCTTATTCAGAATCAGGCATCACAATGTTAGTTTTGACAAAACGTGATGAGAGGGATAACATGTGGATTTTCTTGAAGCCACTAAGCCTGGAGCTTTGGTTAACAACTGGAATAGCTTTCATCTTCACCGGCTTAGTGGTGTGGGTGCTCGAACACCGTGAAAACAAAGAGTTCAGAGGAAAACCAGGGCAGCAACTTGGCACAACGTTATGGTTCTCCTTTTCAACCCTCTTCTTTGCACATAGTAATCTCTCTTCTAACTTAATTACACTATTTTTTCCATTTCTTGATTTTCTGACAAGTGCAAGTTCATGTTATTATAGAGCAGAATTTGTTTATGTTTTCAGGGGAGAAGGTGGTGAATAACTGGACAAGATTTGTATTGATCATATGGATTTTTGTGGTTCTAATCATATCACAGAGTTACACTGCTAGCTTAGCCTCAATGTTGACAGTGAAGCGGCTGCAGCCTACATTTGTTGATGTCAAAGAGATCAGAAAGAATGGTTACTTCGTAGGACACCAGAAGAATTCTTTTGTGAAAGACTTCCTCGTAAAAGATTTGAACTTCAATGCCAACATGTTGAAGGAATATGACACTCCAGAAGAGTATAATGATGCATTGTCTAATGGAATTCGCAATGGTGGTGTAGCTGCTATCTTTGCTGAAATTCCCTACGTTAAACTCTTTCTAGCAAAGCATTGCAACAAATTCCAAATGGTAGGACCAACCTACAAAACCGATGGATTTGGCTTTGTGAGTCTCACTCTCTCTGTCTGTCTCTCACATGCAATCCCTCTGCATATTTGTTTGGCAATCGTTAGCTAGCTCCTTAAGCAAAGATCTGAACTGCTCAATTCTTGCAAGTGACCATTATATCTTTCCAGATGTCATTATAAACAATAGGATTTTGTTTTGATAACAGGCATTTCCCCTCCAATCCCCACTGGTTCCGTATGTTTCAAGGGCAATCTTGAAAGTCACACAAGATAAAGATAAAATGGAAGAAATTGAACGAAGGAACTTTGGTAGGGAAACCACTTGCTTAGATCAAGCTTCCATGGTAACTTCTGGTGGTCTTAGTTTACCCAGCTTCGGAGGCCTATTCATCATCACAGGAGTTGCTTCCATGTCTGCACTTCTGATATATGTCACAAAGTTCCTTTACATTCATTGGCCTGCTTCGAACACCATGGATCAAGAAAGACCCTTTTACATGAGAATTCTTGAATTGGCAAAGCGTTTTGACAAGGAAGATCCATCAGCTCATCATCTTAACAGAGCTGGGTCAAGTGTTCACCCTGTACCGAGTGTTGAAATAGTTGGAGCTTCACCTGATATCGATGATGCACATGGCCATTCAAGTACTTCCATCGAAGGATCTGGAGACATCATTGTAGATCAAGACCACGACAATCATGCCCCAGGGAGCGGTGCTGCGAACCCCGAACCCCCCCACACACCGTAGGCACTGCATCATTTGTTTTTAGGGAAGTGATAATGCTAATTTCCGCTGACAGTAGTGGGCTCTAGCTGGTGCTAATAGTTACATTCACAAACCACAGATTGAAGATATGTTTATGGTAATGTTACGTAATTAGGAGTAAAAACTCTTGGTATCTAATGAAGTACCAAGATCCTCTCTTTTTTTAGTTACTATAACCAAAATTCTCTAACCATGACTAATGACACATTGTAATCTTCTAGCCATTCATCCGATCCCAGATATGCTATTGAATTGGTTATAGCTCATTTGAAGTTCTTTGCCAAAGCTGTTTAACTTCAAGAGGTGTTATTAATTTGGTTTATTGATGGTTTAAAAGTTCTCATTAGCAGGTTTCACTAAGTTTTCCTTACAAAAGCATCCCATATTTCATTTCGACTGTCTGGTTTGGACGATGATTTGTGCTGTGTTTTCTCTTTATCTATGTTAGCAAGGTTGCTTTTTTCTGTGCTGGTTTTCCTGATGCCAAGGCTGGCTCTGTCGTAATTCTTCAAAGCTGAGTTAATGTCCTTCATACTTGTGTTTTTTCTGCGTTTGCATTAGTTGACGTTGCTGGGGATAAGGATATGTGCTGCCTGATTGAATTGATTTTCCTTACTGATAATAGAAGTATACAGAAATTTTTATTAATTTTTATTTTGTATGTTCATCAACAAGGATGAATGTTCCTTCTGGAATAGTTATCCTCCGAGAACAAAACCAAAAAAATCCTGCCGCTATGGCAGGTATGATTTCTGTTTATCCCCACCTTGGACCGCTCTATTTCTCAGGAAAAGATGCAATTTGTGTTTTGACGAAGACAGCATTCTACGCACCTGCTCTTTCTTCTTCTCCTGATCAAGAACGTTTTTGCTGGTAGTCGTCCCTGCTGCTGTTGGATGTTTAGAAGAATAATATTTCTGATTAAAGAGGATGAAGGCGTCGTTGCCAAGCAGTCTGCTACTTGGAAGAACAAATTCTCGAATTCTCCTTGGCTTTGAAAACCTGGTGAAGCTTCTCTTCTTGCATGGCTGCTGATTTCGTGATCCTGTGTGCCCCCCTGACCACACGCAGCACGGCCCCTCCGTTTCATTGCGCTCTTCCATGAACATTAATGGAGTTGATGTTCTTGCCTTAATTCTAACATCCTCGGCAAACAGGAGATCATCACGGCTGCATAAAGTGTAAATCGGCCTAATCATACCATTCTGGAATATATCTTCTGCAGAAATCAATGGTCCTGAAGGATTTGCGCATACGAAACTAAACTCTTCCTCCTCCTCCTCCTCCTCCTCCTCCTCTTCTTGATCTCTTACTTCTGGTGGTAGACGAGGATTCTCGTCGTTTAAAAGCTGATCTTTATGGCAGCAATTGCTTTGTGTGGATCTCTCCTGCCGATGATCTTCGGTTACTTTCAATTTTTGGCTGAAATCTTCCTTCAAACTGTCCATCATTTCGGTGTATTCGGTTGCACTACAGCTAGAATCAATGGAGCTTTCATTCTCACCCGAACTCACCTGCATTTCTCACCCACTCCAAATTCAACGCTGGGATGGCACTTGTGTGATCAATCATAAAGAGAGCTGGTTGCCTGAATGCCTGGCTGGCTGGCTGGCATGGATGGAACAAGTTATCTTGTGTTTGTTGTGGCCAAATCATTTTTAGTATATTTTGAGGGCCATTTTTTTGTGGGAATCCCGAAATATCGGTGGTACAGATCAAACTGTTCGGGAAAATAACATAAGCAGTGGCTTCTGGGTCAGATGCCTCGGCATCGCCATCTTTATGAAGAAGATATGTAGCTGCTGTGTGACTCTAGGAAGAGTCCTCATTTTTTTTTAAAACAAATGAAATGAAAAAAAAAAAAATGTCGTCTTTGTGACGTAATCAAAGTTATTTTTTTAAAAAAATAAAGTTAAAAAATCATGAAAACACTGTTCACATTGTATTGTAGATTTATCAAAGTTGTAAAATCCGTTCCGGTCGCCGTTCTGGTTTTTTGATTGAAACGGAACGTTCCGGTTTCGGTGCATTCCGGCGTGCCGTTCCGGTTTCGTACTGTTCATATATATATATATATATATATATATATATAAAATAAAATATTAATTTAACAAGTATAATTTAAATTCAAGATAAATGAACTTTAAATTATACAATACAAATACAAAGTAAAAAAAACATAATCTGGGCATCAACTTTCGAGTAATCTGGGCATCAAAAATACATACTTAGTTATTAATAGTTTTTTTTTATTTAAAAAAATGCTCATAACTTTTCATATTTTTTAAATAGATTTTTGCTAGGATTTATTATTATTTTTTCCAATCGCAACATGTTAGTTCCATTTTATTCCTTTCTTTATTCTAATTATTGTCACTCACTCCCTCTCTTAAGTCTTATCTACTAAGCTGTCTAAGCAAACAAAGCCTAAAACTCTCTCTTTCTCTCTCTCTCTCTCTCTCGGCCTCTCATTAAAAGCAGAGCAACAAGAAGGGAGGGAGGAAGCACCACCCATACTACTCCACAACACCATCTTCATCAGCTTCCCTCAAAAGATGATGCCTCTTCCTCAACAGTTGCTGCCTCAGTACCTTCATCTTCATTTACTCACCACTTTCATCAGTTGCTGCCTCCTCCTCCTCTTCTCCTTCCTGACCCTTCTAATATCGGATTGTTTGATTTGGGGTTTCTTGGTTTTGGATCAAATTGTGACGGGTTGTCTTGGATCTTGTTATAGTTTTGAGTTTGCATCTGGGCTCTATTTTTTTATGCTCTATGGGAGCTTGATTTTTTTAATTTGAACCCGGAAAGGCACGTCCGGTACCGAACCGAGGCATTCCGGCCGGAATTTGGCCAGAATTTCCGGAACGGGCTGGAATTAAAACCGGGACAAAAACGACGCTGTTTTGTCCCGGTTTTATGAGTGGAATGGCCGGAACGGAACGAATTTCATAACTTTGAGATTTACACTAGCCGATTTGCCCGCTCCGCTAGGCTTTTTTATCTATGTAGAAAATTGATTGAATATTGTTATTGCTAAAAATCGTAGATAATGTAGGTAATTTTTTTTAATGAGTTGCTTTTTTTCCCAGTAATATTAGATTTGACACGTCATAAATAAAAATATTGTAATTTTTTTTCCAGAAATAAACTTATATTTTTTGCGTGCTATAATTAGTTATTTCAATGTTTAATTACTAAAATTGCAACAGATAAAAATATGTTAGAAATGAGTTTTTTGCGTGGTATAATTAGTATGCTTGCCCGCGCATTGCGCTAGGGTTTTTTTCATGCAGAAAACTAATTGATTTTTTACATGTTGTAATTAGTTGTTTAAATATTTAATTAGTAACATTATAATAGATAAAATATGTAGCACATAATTTTTTTCCCAGCCTAAAAGGAATAGTGTAATAGAAATGGGAAGTTGTTTGTATATTTTTTAATTGGAGATAACTTAGGTTAATTTATAAAAAAAATATTTTAGTTGTATGTTTTTTCCCGGTAATATTAGATTTTACACATTATAAATAAAACGAAGAGTATTGTAGATAATCGAGGTAAATTTGTCAAAAGAAAAAAAAATTGAGTTGATAATGTAGGTCAATGTGTGTACCTTTTGTTTTTTTGAGTTGTATTTTTTTCTCCAGTAATATCAGATTTGAAATATTAAAAATGGGAAAATTGAAAAAAAATATATTAAAAAATAAACTTAAAGAAAAGAGTATAAAATTTAAATTCAAAGCAAGTTTTTTTTATAAGATTTATTAATCATATTATTATATTAAATGTATTTAAGCATATTGATATAAATTTTTTTGTTTTAAAATCCAAGGTCAATTTTTTTCTCTCTCGCTATATATATTTTTAGACGATAATATTCAATAAATATTAAAACATCTAATCAGTCTTATATACTTTATAGAGTAACAAAAATGGGAAGCGGTTCGTATATGTTTAAATTCTAGATAACGTAGGTAAATTTGTAATTTTATTGTTTGTTTGAGTTGAATTTTATTCCCAGTAATATTAGATCTCACACATTACAAATCAAAATATTGTAATTTGTTTTTAAAAATAAACTGAGTTTTTTTGCATGCTATAATGACTTATTTGCCGTCTAAAAAGAACAGTGTAATCGAGACGGGAAGTGGTTCGTATATTTTTGAATTGCAGATAATGGAGGTAAATTTGTTTGCCTTTTGTTTTTGTGAGTTGTATATTGTTCTCAGTAATATTAGATCTGCAATATTAACAATCAAAATACTGTAAATTTTTTTCCAAAAATAAACTTGAACAAAAGATCAAAAAATTAAAATTTGGAGGAATTTTTTTTTTATTTTATAAGATTTATTCATCATATTATTATACTAAATGTATTTAAGAATACTGATTTAAATTGTTTTCCTTCAAAAAAATCCGCGGTCTTTTTTTTTCTCTCTGTATATATTTTTAGACGATAATATTAAATAAATATTCAAACATATAAGCAGTTGAACATACTTTAATTTGACATAAATATACAAATATATAATTAATTTTAGACACTTTTTTAGACGATAATATTTTTTTTTTATTAGGCGATAATATTCAACAAATATTCAAACAATTAAATTATTATTATTAAAAATTTTAATTATTATTATTATTATCATTGTTAGCATTTAAAAAATATTTGTGATTTAAAAAAAATTATTATTATTATTATTATCATCATTGTTAGCATTTAAAAAATATTTATGATTTAAAAAAAATTAATTTTCAAATGATTACTACCAGGAATAAAATTTGAAGACTAAATAAAAAGAAACCCCAACAAAAGAAAAGATAAAAGAAATATCCAAAACCAAATTAAAGAAAAATATATACATGAACTTGTACAATAATAGGGAATAATGCATCAATATATAAATATTAATAAAGGAAATCAATTTCAAAAGAACAATTAAAAACATAAGGCCCAAAATAACAATAAAAGATATAATTAATTTAAAGTGAAGTATTAATTTGACAACAATTCATACTTTTGTACCAAAAATATTCAAAGATTTAACAAGAAAAAAATTTAAAAGAAGAGGGACTGAAATTAAAGTGCAATATATAATGAATTTGAAATGAAGGACAAAATTGAAAACATTATAACCTGCTGCACTAAAACAATTCAGGGATCTAATAGCAAACCGAAAAATTCAAAGAAGAAGGACTGACATGCAAATTGCATATATATCAATTTGAATGAAAGGACGAAATTGAAAGAATTCGAAACTTGGATTACAGAAATCAAACAAAAGCCAAGGGACTGAAATGCATGCACAATAACTCGGGGGACTTAAATTGAATTCGGCGCTGAGGAGAGAGAAAAGAGGACATAACCGTTCAACCGACTATATGAGCCTCTACGTCGATCATCTCACAGCACGCGCCACTCCATGAGATTCAGGGAAGGGTTGCGAATCGTTTGCACCGACGCCGGAAAAATTTCCACCGCTGTATGACGTCGCACGCGCCGCCTGAAGCGATCACGGGACAAAAATGCGCCGACACGCCCGTACGGTTCCCTGACAGCGCTGACGCAAGGCAACAGTAACGTCTTAGTCAATTACTAAACCACCCCTGACGCTAATTCATGGATTTTGTCGTATCGGGGGCTACGGACGTTATAACACATTTTAAAAAATATTAAAAAAAAAAGGTTCCGGCGGACCGGTCCGTACGCGTGCAATTACAATCGTAGCCCTCAGCCAAAAAAATGTTTTTGTCTTATTAGCGGGGGTCCGAGCGTCATTACACTGTTCAAATCAGGAAAAAAAAGGGTGGACGAACTCGCGCGACGCACGGAGGACAAAAGACTAGTCCACAGTGCCAATGAGTCAGGGGGAACAGTGCTCGACCGAGCTCTTTTAGCTATTGTGTAATTGGTTAACTTTTCACACTTGTAGTCTAAGTCATTAAACCAGATGTATCATGTCATAAATGAAAAAAATTATGAAACTCAATCTCAACAAATGAAGCTTTGAATGATGAAATCATAAATAAATTACACAAAAAATATCCAAGATAAAAAAAATAACAATTAAAAGAATAAGGATTTAAAATATTAATAAAAGTAAATTAGAGGGTAACAACGAATCTTTGATTAGAGGGATAAATTGAAAAGAATACTAACTTTAACAAAAAAAAAATGAAAAATCAAAAGAATTAGGTTCAAATTATATAAAAAATACTATATCATAAATTTAGATTGAATAATGAAATTGAACCCCAATAAAACTTTTATAA
Source organism: Salix caprea (assembly GCA_964035475.1). Lineage (NCBI taxonomy): Eukaryota > Viridiplantae > Streptophyta > Magnoliopsida > Malpighiales > Salicaceae > Salix > Salix caprea. Next base: position 12,662,418 of record OZ037747.1, on the reverse strand, counting down.
AATGACCAAGGAGGGGAAAAAAAGAAATCGAAAGAACAAAAAACAAATAAAAAAACATATATATGACAAATTGAGATTGAATGATGGAATTGAAAATAAATAAAATTTTAATAAAAATACTAAGAACAAAAATTATAAATAAAAATAATAAAGACTGAAATTGAAATATTAAAAAAAAAACCTACTTGTATATTTTAGAGGAGGAGAGAGAGAAAAAAATCACTAATGACAAAACACCTATTCTCAACACGTGCAGTGTACTTGTCAACAACTCTTTCATTAAAAATAATAATTTGTCAAACCAAAATGATAAAAATGCCTTAGATGGTCATGAAATTAACAAAAAAAAAACTTATATGTAAAGGTAAAAGCCCCTCTAGACATGACTTAAATTTTTCATGGAGGAGGTCAAATTATCATTTTATTATTTTTTAAAAATAAAATAAAATATCTCTCTTAGTTTTAAATTTTTTGACATTATGGGTAATTAGGTCATTCTATTGTATATAAAAAACCTTGAAGAGACATTTATGTCACTTTAAAAATCTTTAATAACCCATACATCATGTAAAAAGATTAAAATATCCTCAAAACAAAGGTAATTATTTTTTTAGGGCAAATATATTATTCTACTATTTTAGTAAATAGTAAAATAAATCCAAGTGTAAAATGTTTTTTTGCCTTTAGCTTTGTTTTTTTTAAAAAAAAAAAAATCAAATTGCATATATGACCATTGAGTTTGTTCTTGATTTTGAAAAAAATATAATTTGCTTAAAAGTTTGTGAATCAAAATAATTTTTAAAAAAATTTGCTTAAAAATCAAAGGCAAAGTTTGTTTTTTTTTTTTTTTTTTGCCTTCAGCTTTGTTTGTGAAATATTAAAAGTGAGGTAAATTGATAGTACTTTTAAAAAACAATTACTACAGTAATCATAGTTTTTCAATTTCTCCCTAAATTCTTATATGTTTATAGCTCAACTTTATGATTTAGTATTAAAATCCTTTTTTGAGCATTTATTGGTTCATATAATCATGAATCTATTTTATTAAATATATACATCAAATTTTAATTTCATGATTAAATAAAAACCACAATGTTGTTAATAACACTTAAATATTTTTTTATGTTAAAAACTTCAGTCTAATTCATAATATAGCACCAACAATTATCTAATAACAAGTGGAGAGACCCATGTACAATCTAAAATTCAAAATAAGTATTATTTTTCAACCTTATACTTTTCTCCACTTCCTCTATAGTCCCTATAGTATTTTATAGTAATTTTATTTTTTACCTAAAAATGTTTTCTTTGCATTTCAATCCCTGAATTAGACAGAGTGGAGAGATAGAGAGTTATCTAAAACTAGAGTTAGAGTAGAAAGATAGAGATTTATCTAAAAATGGAGAGGAGAGAGTTGTAAGTTGACATTGATTTCAAACACGAAAAAGACCGATCTTGATGTCAATGAGTTTCAATCGTCTAGATGAGTTTCAATTGGGTGTTCTTTAGCCTTCACCCTACTTGATATGGTAGATTTGGTCTAAATTTTTTTTTTATCAATCCAGGCTATTTTTTTATTTTTCAACCTATTTTTGGATTATTTGATGCCACAAATGGATTTATGTAGGTTTAGATGTTTCTTGTCAAAATGATTGAAAAAATAGATTTTGATCCAAAATTATGTTCCTCATTTTCCAATCACATGTACGATGATCGGATTCTAAGCAACTAATGACATATCATTTGCTTATATATATCTATATATATATATATATATATATATATATATATATATATATATATATAAACATTATTTACCCTTTATAAAAAAAAATACAAAACAAGGCCAACAAGCATGGATCAGGGATGGGAGGCCCATCAACCTAGACTTTGTTTCTAGAGGCCTACGAGCACTAGGCCGAGGAGGCCACACTTTGACGTCTCATTTTTCTTAAATTTTTTTAAGAAAATCTTTTATTATTTTAGATTTAAATAAATTATATAAAAAATATTTTTTTAATTTTATTATATTTATAAAATAATATTATAGGTTTTTTTTGTGAGTTTTAACTTTATTTTTTTCAATTATTATATACCTAATATGAAAAAAAAAACATGTATTTAATTAACATAAAAACTTATGTTTTTTTTAATATTCCTTATATATCTCTTATATAATTTTATCATATTTATAAATAATTTTTTATTCAACCATATACATCATGCCATGACCTTATTTTTTATTTTAAATTTAATTTTAAGATCATAATGGACTTTTGTTTAGAAAATAGTGCTTGTAATTTACAAAACGTTTCGACATTCGATTGATCACTGGTTTTAGGATTTTTTTATTTGTATTAATAAATAAAAAGATAGTTTTAAAAAACAAAAAAAATCAATTCAATTTTTTTTAATTTTAACTTGCATTTTTTTTTTTTCTTACATTCGTTTATTGTAGCACAACCGGAAATAACCTAGTATATGACTCTATTCAGGGTAAATGTATTTAACGAAGAAGAGTCCAGGAGATGTTGATGTATCTGGACATGCATCAACATCCAGAGACTGGGGATGGAGTCCATAAATTTAGGCATTACGTCAAAATTATAATATCTTAATATTCAAGATTGCAAGAATACATAAATCATAATTTTATAGAATAAAACCAAAATACAAGTTTGTTCATCTCATAAATTTATAGCTTTTAAATAAATTTAAAATTTATCAAAACAAACTAGAAAAATTCATCACCATATTCTGATTCTTATTCTTATAACCCTCCGTTTTAAATTATTTATCCATCATTGAATTTCTGACTTATTCCAACCACATTGATTATGATGATCAATTGCCTGATTTGTCTCCTTCATGGGAGGAAAAATATTGACTAACAATTGCGGAAAGGAAAGATATTCCTAATCAACATATAAATATAACTTGTATACTTTATCTACAACTACTAGTAGTTGTAGATCAAAGATTTTTCTCAGATAATTTTTTTTCAGAATTAATTAAAGTTGTTCATCTACTGTGTTGAGAATCTTTCTAACCTTGAACTAAGATGATCAGAAATATTTGTAATCTAAATTTCAGCTATTAATAAAGTATTTTACATTTTCAGCACGCCTAAATAATTTCAAACTAGAGAGCTACAATTAAGTTATCCAAGCTTTCTCCCCTCTCACTTGATGCCAGCCAAGCTGTCCCTTTAAAGAACAAAAATCATCTGTGACTTCGTTGATAAAATCGTTGAAACAGAAGAAGCTCATCTGATCATGGAGGAAGTTTCAAGACATAGTTAACTTCTTTTGCATTCCCTCAACCGCAGAGAGATGGAAGGTATTGTGGTGACAAAACAGAGAGTAAAAGAAACACGAAGTTCTATGGACGATCATTTATCAATTAATTATCGAAGTCAATAATCAACACCACCAGCTTCTTTTACTTAAGAATCCATAATAAACAATCTCAAGCAGTGAGTGCAGGATCTTTCCAAAACTAGGAGGATAAAAATTATTGACAATCAATGAATTTGATCTAATGGGTTTGGAATAGCTAGTAATTTGACAAATAATACAATATACAAAGCCTGATGGATGAACACTTCAGCCCCAAGGAACAGACCCTCTTGAAGGATACCAACCTAAACCAAAGGCCACCCAATCAGCCTAATCTCCATTAACCATGAGAGAATGAAAAGGCACTCTCTTTATTTCTACAAATGATGAGTAATCCTTGCTCATGGGTTGCTTCCAGGGCTCGCCATCCATCTGCATGAACGCATCTTTCCATTCTCCACCCCTTACTTCCAATCGAATTGCTGCAGCCTGAAAGATACCAACACACACACAACTTATGAAAAACTTCGACGGTGTGGCAGGGAAGACTCGGGGGTATTTGTATTTCAAAAGCATTTTTGAAAAAAATATATATATAGTTTTTTGGTATTTTTAAATCATTTTGATATGCTGATATCGAAAAAAAATAAAATTAAAATTAAAAAAACATTATTCTGATAATTTCAGATTGTTAGGAACCCTCTTAATTGAGGTTTGAATAAAAACTCATACTGGAAATTATTTTAAGTGTCAAGAATTAAATTCCAAGTGGAATTTAATCTCTAAAAATAGTACAAAAGTAAAAAAAAAAAAAAAACATCCCCTCTAATTGATTACACTAAAGAGGAGAAATTAATATTAAAATTAGCTTCCTTAAAATACTCATTTATCCATTTCTTTTATGAGACTTTTAAAGGAATACAATTGAGGTAACAAGGTTAATATAGAAAACAGAATGAATTGAATTTTCTTTCATGTGATTTTAACTTATTTATCAATTAAATTCAAATTAAATTCAAATTAAACACTATAATTGAATTCAATTGTAGTAGAAAATTGGTTTCAAATAGCATGTTTAAGCATTAACTAAATTTATCAGGTTTCAATTGACTGCAATACCTGGGCTATGTGTTTGGCAGAGATGAGTTCAACCATGACGAATGATGCATGCCATCCTTGCTTTAAGCCAAAAATTTCTAGGAGGCCATCATCAACATGGGCCTCCACAAAGCCTTTCTGGAAAATAAACAAAAAAAAATTATATAAATGATAAATCATTCTTGGGAATCATAAAAGTAAGCAAGCATAATTTTAGCCAACCACAAGAACAAATTTCAATTATCTCCAAGGTTATGTTTGGTTCGGGGTAATGGCGTTATATATTTCAAGGTTCAAGGGTAATGTTAAGGTAGATTATTGTAAAAAAACAAAAGATGGGTTTTTTTAAGGGGTTAAAAATTACTCCCCAAATGATGCAAATTGGGGGACATATTTAACCTTGGCGAGGGAGAGGTAAAATATTTTCAAGGGAGAAAAAACTTGTCTTTTCTACTTTTTTTAGTCTCTTCCTAAAACTTGTATAACACATTTCCCCCTCTTTTACTTGCCCCTTGCTGGTGGAATCTTCTAATATGCATATTTATATTTAATTTTAATTTGCCCCATCATTACATTTCTTTTTTGAACCTCATAGCAACAACTTTTAAAAGCTCCCTTTTACACCCACATTCGCAGCTTCAAAATTACTGGTATAATAATTACTCTTGTAAAAATTTATCACCGTTTCTTACTTTGTGACCTTTCAACAAAAGGTAATCCAAGTCATAGAATCACAGGTGTCATATGGCGATAGTACACAGCAGTTTCAGGCAGTAAATAGCACATAACAAAATCTATAGAACAAATTGATTAGTGGGAATAATATTCTCAGATAACAGATATGTGATACCTTTTCCAAATACTCTGGTTTTGGGCTACCCCATGGATTTCTCCCACTTGCATAACTGTGAAGATTTAAAGCAACGATTGCCCTCACACTGGAAGAAAGAACATATGAGAGTTAATTAATTATAACCAAATAGCACACAAAGGATAAAAGAACGAGGAGCTGTATGTTTGATGTCAAAGAGTAAGGTTAGTAAAATATCTCCAGCAACAGAAAAAAAAGAAACAAAAGAAAATTTTGGGTCAGACAAAATACTTGCATGTGTTTATGAAATGGAGTTGGCTGATACAAAAAAGATAGTGCCCTGAAGCATCTAGTTTCTTTAATCATTAAGTATCTCAACAGAAATTGCATCAATCACACTCTTACCTTTTAGGAACAGGTATCTGCTCCCATTCTGAGCAATTGACTTTCTTAACATGCATCCTGATGATATTCTTGAGTCCCCTGCAGCCATTAAATGTTACATCATCATGTAAATGATCAAGGCAACATGTTGTCATAAAATTTAGAAACGAACATTAACACTGCATAAAGAAAATTCCATAAAAAATGAATAAAGAAAAACGAGAAACTAGCTTGTATACGGTCAAAAATATTTTATAAGGAGATTCCATAAAAGATGAAAAAATAAAATAAAACGAGTATATAAACAAGAAAAAAAATACTTGTATACAGTCAAATATATTAGATAAGACAATAAGAAAATCTAACTTTTATATAGTCAAATATATTTGATAAAAAGATAATAATAATGAGAAGGAGAAGAATCAAATATCCAATGCATGACCATTTCAGCAACTACTATTTAAAATGAAAATCTTTGTCACCCATATTTCCAAAGAAACTGCTGTGAGGCAGTACTAATGGTTGCACATGAAAAATGTAGAAATATATGAAGGAAAATAGAGTTATGAAATTACTGATAAGGTTAGCATCGAATGAGATTTAGAAACAGTGGTCAAATATTGCAAGAGAACATTTTCTAGCGAAACAAAAGTTTTTCAGAGTATATTCCTTGTGTTAATAAAAAAAAAAAAAGCACCACGACAAATTGAGCTATAATCCTAGTTACAAGGTCAAATTAAGCTATAATCCTAGTTACAAGGTCGTTACCTAGTTGTAGTCCCATAGTAGTGGGATTCTGGGTGTTAGCATATGGAGACAGTCCTACCCTTCAGCATTGTTGCATGAAGTGACTGCTCTCAAGAACTCAGACTTGCACCTTTGAGGTTGCAAGACATGATATTTTACAAACTAAGCAATGAATCCAACCATTATTCTAGTCATTAAGTATCAGAACAGCGAAGAGAAACAAAAGATGTTCAGAATAAATGGTATAAAACCAACTTAAGTTCTGATATGTCTAACCTCAAACTTGGATCACTTATGCAAGGTGTGAGGAACCAACCCTGAGTGCAGGTGTATCCAGAGTAGATCAACTGCAACAACAGATCAAACACAGTAGGGTATCAATATTACTAAAAACTACTGAACCCGGGAGAGGGCTTTAGAAGTTTAATAAATATGATGACTCATCGACATGCTAAAAGAACATCTGTTTCACTAATCACAGTGGAAATAATGTTAAAAGTTAAGCACACTCAATGGATCAGCTATATTGATTGATGTGGTGCTACAACTCCCAACCCTAATTAAAGCTACTTTAGCCACCAAATAAGAAACAATAAACACTAAAACCTTGAATAATCATAAAAACTAAGCAGTCAAGTATTATCCTAGAGGTCATTATTCATTGAATGCTCAATAAACAACACAAATGGATGACCCTTCTACAGCTTCTGTGAAGTTCAACAAACAATAGAAACATGAAACCTTTGCTTCTTAATCTTAATTTCTAAAGGGGAGAAAAATTAAAAATTAGTATGTGTTCAAAAATGGAATGTGGATTAGATATATTTTATTTGACTTAAATATTTCTTTTCTTCTCAACATTTTCATTTTTTTTGCAATTCCAAAATATTAGTCCGGCACAAGCAATTATAATGGAATGGTAAAAATGAATCAAGAACAGAGCTCTAGCAAAATACAGAGATTATATGTCACTTTCCCGTCATCATCATAATTTAATACTAAATCTATCCAAGAAAGACTTTCCAGGTTTCTGTTCAGTTGGTCCCAAAGTACAAGTACAATCAAAGAATTCATATTTACAGTGTTTTACCAAGGTAATTAACAAATGCAAATTCATATTTAAAGTAACAGGAAGATTTGATCAAACCTTGTTTGAAATAGGACCTTGTGCAAGGTATGGCTTCTCATTGCGTAAATGATGGAAGCCATAGGCAACTTGAGCATCCATTCCTGTTCAAAAAAACAATAAACTTAAAAGCAACCTAAAGAGAACAACAAAATACAAAGATTCATAATAAGCACAAACGTGCAAGGTTGTCATTTGGAACAAAACTTTTGAAGTCAAGAGACAAGTCTTAGCAAATGAAGTTTATCTTTCTTTTTAAATGTCATAGGATTCTTATTTGAGTTAATTGATGACACATGGTTCCACATTCACTGCCTAGATTTCTATCTCATGAACAAACAATATATAACATAAGAACCAATGAGATAACATGTTGAAGTACAAATGAGCACTTCGGAAGAGCCAACAGAATGAGATAATATCCCATCCAATGGATTAAAAAATTAAAAAGAAAAAATGAAAAGAAGAAAGAGAGTATCGATTTCAAGATAATTCTCAACTTTCAAGCAGTACAGTTTCTTACACAGAAAGCACATGGAATCATGATGAAGTGGACACAAATAAACCAAAGCAACAGATTGTTTGAGAATAGAACATTCTTGTTTAAGTTCATCAGTTGCGACTCTCATCAACACAAGAAGTTGCTGAGTTCAAATTCAGCCAAGAAAAATCTGAAAAACCACATTAACAGCCAATCTAGAGCATATTGGCATACCTATGCTGAAGTAATTATAAAACACTCCTTCATAGCAATTCATTTTCTCAGGCAGGTCCCCCTCAATTGTTAAACCCTGTGCACACAAAAAAGTGTCAATATCTCAGATACCAGAATTGTACCAATAGATCAGCATATCAACATCAGAAGATTAAACGATCAAAGCAATAATGACCCTAGATGAGGCAGCACATGATGAAAGAAGGATTCATTTTGCAGGTCCAAAATAGGGGATTGAATGATCTTTGTTAAATGTAAAGTCGAAGTCAACACTTAGTTGTTTCTGATCATATTACTTGATTCTAAATATATAATATTACCATCCTTTCCAAGATACATGTGCCTTCAGAAACTCTTAAGATCAATGTTCATATTTTCACTTTGATGAAGGGTGATTATAGGCCTTCCTTTTATGCTAGCGAATCTAGCATGTTTCAAAAGTATCCCATAAAGTGGCACCTGGATCCAGACATTTTGCAGGTCCAAAATACATTTCCTGATAAATTATAAATCATTCCCTCTATACTGTTAATTAGCATGGGTCTGTAGAGTAAGCTAATTCATCCAAAGGTCATCCTAGCCCTTTACAGTGATAATACCTATCAGCATCGTAAAACCAGATGGAAAATGAGTCATAAAATTAAAGAGAATTAAGTTTGAAGCTGGACAATCCACTACCTGATCAAGGGAACATTCGTCTGTGGGTTTCAGGGAATGGGGTGGATCCACCACTTCTCCACTTGGCATTGATATTAGAAGTTGCCAACTGCATCATAAAACAGGTAGTGTTTAACGTAAGTGCAAGTTATATTGAAAAGCGATAATCAAGCCACACCTATTACCAAGCAAGACTTCTTTCAAAGGTACAAGATTTGTTAAACAGCACAAGAGGATTCAAGCTGCAAAGTAGAAGGGATGTGCACAAGAGGAATCCTCAAGGGCACAAATTCACAACAGAAATCAAAAACAGGCAAAAAATGCCAGCATACCATGTCTTAACAGATAAAATTAGAACTAACCGCAAAAACCAAGTGCTAAGCAGTGGCAAATCAGGGAAAACATAAGCTGCAAGGTTAATGCACAAAAAGGTATCTCCAGACTACAAAATGGCCACAATTGTCCCCAAATTATGTGATTCCCAAGAAATAGGATCTCTTTTAAAGATAATGAAGTAGAGAGCAACTTGAATACTGGCAGCTGTCAAGGAATTATCGACTTCTAAATAAAATGAAAAGAACTTAACAGAGGAAATACATTTTTTTGTTAATAACATAGGAGCAACTTGCAACATAAAAGAAAGCTTACCTATCTAGACGGCACACTGGACCAGTGATGGCCCTGAGAAGAGATCTTTTGACAGCTGATTTCCATGCAAAAGGAAACGAACCACCCTGAAAAAAATCATTCAAGATCACAATTTAATAGTGCAAAATAAAGTCAGCAAAATCAAAACTTAATGTAAAAGAAAAGCTTACCCAACCAAAACTCCTTGACAGGTCATTTCCAGTACCAAGAGGAATGACTGCTACAGGAGGAACAGGCTCCCTGCCCTGCCTATGAAGTTCTGTGAGACTTCCTAACACCCAACCAACCGTACCATCACCTCCCGCAACCTGTTCAATCATCCAAGAATTTCTCATATAACACTAATCCAGGAAATAGTTTCGTTACCATGACCATTTTTGCACAGATCAAGAAAAGGTCCATTTATGTTGAAATACCATAGCAAAACATACCAAAATTCTCAACTTGTCACGAGTATCTTTGGCACAAAAATCACCAAGGCCGGCCAACTTCTCTAAACATCCCAAACCGTAATCCACAAATTCATGAGGCCTCACATCGTTTAGATCAAAAACCTGCATTGCAAATCATTACTTATTCAAACACCAACTTTCTATAACTAAATTAACTAAAACTAGTCAGCCAGCCTGCTAATAGTTAATTGTCCATTGCCTTTCTTTAATTTCTATTTAACTCGGCTAAACCCGTGTTTAAGCTGATTTTTTTACTGCTATATTAACAAGAAAACTTTCAGAACTAAAACTACCTGTAACTATTTGAAGAAGAAGAAGAAGAAGAAGAAGAAGAAAAACAAAAATCCCATGCAAAACCAGCAGGGGCAGTCCATCATAATTCCTTATTTTTTACCTATTTTTTTACTGCTCAATTCAAAACACACCAAAAAAAATTATTTATTTTCAACAACAACAAAAGCCAACAAATCAAAACGACACACTGTGGGGGGGGGGGGGGGGGGGACACAATGCATTACCTGCTCCTCTCCCATTAATTGCTGAAGCCTCTCTTTAAGTTCAGGCCCATGCCTACCACCACTTCTGGAATTCACAAACACTACCATTGGCCCCTCCGACGCCTCCTCACGACCAGCACTATTTCCTCCTCGGTAACGTTCAACGGCGGCATCAACATCCTTTGAATTGATTGAATCTCGAATTGCGTGACGCAGATATTTAGGCATCGACAGTTTCCTCCTCAAATCCTCTTTGTTTACTCTAAGGCCTGATAATCCACATCCTCGAATTGATTCAATTACTGATGATCTCGACGCCACTATCCTCGCCGTCGATTCTTCCGTTGTTGACGCCGTCGGCGAATTCATTTTATTCTTCAAAAAACAAGAAAGAACGCCTGTCCTCTCCCTGTATTATCTACTAATTCAATATATCTCCGTTAGAAAGCAGTGAGCTTTGGAGATTTGAGTTTTTAATTATTGTTTTTTAAGGTTTTCTATCTGTGTTATATGTTTTAAAATAAATAAATAAATGTGAGCTGGTGTCTAGAGAGAGAGTTTTTGTTTTGGTTATAGAGAGAGAAAGAGTGGTTAGTTTTTCCAGTTTAAAAAAGGGAGGGATGAGGGCGGGGACAGTTAACTAGAGTGAGCGATGATGTTGTCCTTGTTAAATTACTAATGGTGCCAGCTGGAGTTTAATTAATCTACTTTGTTTTTTTAAAATAAAAAAAAAAACAGTACATTAATTTCATTATTCTGTCCAGGATTCTGTTGCATTTTTAATTTCATTAATCTAATTTGTTTTATTAGTATTATTATAGAACTCGCTTTAAAATTGATATAATCAAAACCTAGTTTGAAATTAAAAAAAAAAAAAAAACATTGTTTTCAGGTCGAATTTAATAGTAGTGCTATCACTAGGTTGTTTGAGTTTGCAAGTCGTCAATCCATTTTTTTTTCAAAAAAACAAATCTTAATTTTGAGTTTAAGTGTTACTTAAATTTCATTTAATTTAATAATATTATTAAAAATACATTAATGATCACTAAAAAATAAATATTTTTTAATATTTAAAAAAAGTACCGTCTAAATATATTTTGAAAAAATATCAATGATCTTATTTTATAACAAAGCAAGAGTTAAATAACAAATTAACCTTATAAAGATGAAAGTAAACACACAAATATAAAGTTCAATCACCAGTCAAGTAAATCAAACGTAACGTTGAAATGACATTGGAAATAAAATAAAAAAGAGAAAAACTTGACAAAAGTCAGGATGCCAAGCTCAAGGTCTAATCGTGAGACAAGATTGATCTTGTATAGGAAAAATTGAATAAAATAATAGAGATAAATGTTAAGTAACCATCTCATTTAAAAACTTAAATTATTAGGTGAAACCTCATAATATGATTTATATTATTCTCTAATACACATCCTCAAGTGAAAATCTTTTGGACTTGAAACTTGCACACAGACTCATTCTACCTTGTACTTAATTTTTATCAAATTGAATGAGGGTGGTGAGATTCAAACTCGTGACTGTTGGGTCAACAAGGCTCTGATACTATGTTAAAGAACCATCTTATCTAAAAATTTAAGCTTTTAGGTAAAGTCCTATAATATGATTTATATTATTCTCTGAGAATGAACTCTCAAGCAAGCAAAATAATGAAAGGGAAAACTCAAATAAAAAAACTGACTTAACCCTAGTTAACACACATAAATGAGATATAAAATTAAGATAAGTCCATGTAAAAAAAAATATAAAACCCAATAACCTTTTGATGATTGAGTTGAAAAGAATATATATATATATATATATATATATATATATATATATATATATATATATATATATATATATTCGTGGCTTGACATAATATCACATGCATAACCATCATGAAGAGGACCACATGATGATTCCAACTCCATTAAAGGTCTGTTTAGGAAGGCGGTTGTGATTGCTTTTGAAAGTGTTTTTTATTTAAAAATATATTAAAATAATATTTTTTTTATTTTTTAAAAATCATTTTTGACATCAGCACATTAAAATAATCTAAAAACATTAAAAAATTTATTTAAAATAAAAAAAATGAATTTTGACCGAACACCGATTTGATAGCGATGCAAACAGTGACTAAGAAATGTGATATTTGACCATCGAAGATACCACTAACATTGTTCAAAGAGTGCGGGCGCCCCCACCTGACGCGTATGACAGCCACTTTTTATTTTTTAACTATTTTTATATTTGTTAAAAATTCAATTTGTTTTGCATTCACCTTTGCTTATAACTAAAAAGTCATAATAAAGTTACAAAGAGGGCGATAGACATTTGTTTTATTATTTTTAATTTTTTGCTTTTAAGAATAATATAATTATTTTATTATGCTTTTAAGACATAAAAAAACTGAAGCGTTCTTAAACCCAATTTTGTTTTCTGTATTTAAAAATAATAAAGCTATTTTATTGTGATAAATAAAATTATTTTTAATCCAATTTACCCCCCAGTTAATTTAATAACGTCCAAAGGTCCCGTGAAAGCAACGATATTACTTTCAATTATGTCAATTTTTTTAAACAAAATGATGTGTTAAGTGATAAATGGGTCTTAAAAATATATTAAATAAATATAAAGAAAAATATCATCACATTGTATGGATACTTTATACTTTATATATTTGCATGGATAATGATGAAGCACATCGCGTGAATTTAAGGAAACTTGATATCCACCTTTGCCTATCAAATTCGTCAGCACACCATTATTTAATTTATATCTCATTTTTCATCTATCAATTTCAACTTATTTAGGATTCGTGATATGGTTAATCATGTTTTTTTTTAAAAAAAAAAATACTTGAAAAACTATTAAATTAATGACTTCAATGATTTTTATGTGTTATGATAAAAAAAAATCTAAAAATAAAAAATATTTTAAAAGATATTGTGTATCAAATTACTAAACACGTAGCTTCTGCACTTGTAAAAATAGTATACATTTATAGTTTTATAAATATACAGATGAGGGTGGCTAAGAATATCCCTCCAAGTTTCTATTATATTTATTTTCTTATTTTAAGAAGAAGAAAATTTATATTCTTGGAATATTCTTATTATTCAGGATATCATTATATGATACTTTCAAGACATAAATAAACATTTATCACTTTATTAAAAAATATTTTATATATTTCTGGAATATCATCAGGTGCCTTAATGTCAATACACGTTACTTTAGGACATAAATAAATATTTATCACTTTCAATTTTCAGAAAGTGTTTTTGGAAGCTTAATTACAAAAGAAAAAATCTCTAATTTTGTGCAATAATTCCCGGTACGATAATTTCACGCGCGTGGCAGTACCTCAGCCGGCATGGATGACAGGTTCTCTTGTCGCCATCACCGTCGATTTATTCGGAGAATGTCTTGCCACGTCCCCATGCACGTTTTAAGCGCTGGATTCTTGGCCCTTCACGAGAGCAATATCACTACGGCCTGCCACCTCCTTTTACTATTTAGACACATGGAAAGAGAATTACAAAAGGGAAAATATCAATTTAATCCCTGAACTATGTGCTAATCTTCAATGAAGTCTCCATATCCAAGATCTTATCCATGGAGTCCCAGATGCTCCAGACGTTTCGATGAGAAAATAAATATAAATTGGGGAAAGGACCAAATCGAGAATATTATGTTCAACTTTAGGGCTCAATTGAGATTTGGGGCTAGTTTGAGGTCTCTAGAAAAACAAAGAATATTCAACCTCACGCGGCAGACGACCGTTGATTCCGTTAATGGGACGCCAAATTTGCCCATAAAATTCCAGGAAAGCGAAACGGACGCAGGTCTCCACAGTCTTTGGGGACTTTCGAATTGTCGTCATCTTTGGGCAAAGAATGTTGACTTGTTTTTTAATGCTTTGAAACTATGGTCGTCAAATTGAATACTCTTACGATTTTATTATTCCCTTTCCTTTTCTTGATGGATTTCGAGTATTCCAATTCATTTTTATTTAATTTTTCTCTTGGACAGTAATATTTTTTACATATTAATTATTTTTATGTTGTTCAAATATATAATATCTTTGATTTTTTTGTTGACAAATATCTACATTTTTTCCCTGTCAAATCCATCTAGACTCTTGACTTTTCAGTTTTTTCTTGCCGTCAAATTATGTGTTTATTTGAAAGTGTAGTTGAGATTGCTTTTAAAAATATTTTTCATTCAAAAATATATCAAAATGTTATTTTTTTTATTTTTTAATAATTATTCTTGACACCAGCATATCAAAATAATCTAAAAACATTATTTTTTTAATTTAAAGTAAAAAGTAAAAAAAAAATTATTATTTTTTTAAATATTTTCCAAACGTATTCCCAAATACCCTGTAAATTCAAGACAATGCATCACCTTCATTAGTTTTTTTAGGCTTATATCAATTACAGATTTATTTGTTTTCATGATTTAAAAATATTTATAAAAAAATCCAGACTTTATATTTTTCTTTCTTGCTTTAAATGATTTTTTTATGTTTTTATATTGTTTTAATGTATTGATATTTATATATAATTTAAAAAAAAATAAAAATATTATTTTAATATATTTTTAAATAAAAAATAATTTAAAAGCAATCACTACAACCCTGTCAAAGTCTTAAACCTCATCAAGTAGAACGTGACATGTACGTATGTGACCATTCCCTTCCAATTTTCATCGACGGAGGACACAACCCGAGATGGAGTATTACTTTGACATGATAGTTCGAGGTTGTGGATATGTGTGTGGGAAGCACTTTTTTAAGTGCTTCCCGAAAAAAAAAGATTTTTTTTCTTCTTAAAATAATTTTTTTATGTTTTTATATCATTTTGATATGCTATGCTAATGTTCAAAATAATTTATATAAAAAAACAAAATATATTAGTTTCATATATTAATGAAAAAATATTTTGAAAAACAACTGCGACCACAATTTTAAATACCATAGTAGTTCTCGTTTGAAAATGTAATTGAAATTGCTTTTTAAAATGCTTTTCATTTAGAAATGCATCAAATTAATATTTTTTATTTTAAAAAAATATTTTTTTTATATCAACATATCAAAATGATTTAAAAACACCAAAAAATTAATTTTAATAAATTAATTTTTTTTAAATGATTTCCAAACACCCATCAAAAGTTCAAGGCTCTCTCGACCAATTACCTTTGTTACTAATTTCTTTATAACTTGAGTTTATTTATTCCAACTTCTTACTACTACGATAATTAGTGGTTGATTGAAATATGATTAAGGTTGTTTTTAAAAATATTTTTCATTTAAAAATATTTAAAAAAAACAAAAATATTTATAATATTAACATATAAAATGATCTAAAAACATCAAAAATATTTAATTTAAAATAAAAATATATATTTTTATTTTTTAAAAATACTTTTGAAACACAATAACATGTTATTAGTTCAAACAAAAAATCTTTATTCTTGCTGTCTGTTTTCTTAGCTCAAAATCCAGAAAATATTTGATGCTCAAGATATAAGAAGGGTAATTTTGTAAAGAGAAGCATTACTTCGGTAGGGGGCAGGGCAGGCTTTCCTTGGTTAAAAAAAGGTCATGTTGAAAATGATTTTGCATAAAGCAAGATTCTTTGCTGAGATTTCATTTCTGACTTTTCTTTTATGTACAATTTAAATTTTTAATAGAATTATACCAGCAAACTATACGGCACTACGCTGTTGCTAGTATATATATATATATTTTACATTTTAATCATTTTTCTTAATTTGGTAGTTATGCCATAATTTCAAAACTAATTATATAATATACAAATGGAAACTCACTTACACTACAACCATCAAGTGAAGAAATGGTAAATCTATATTTCTTTTCCAATTTCGTCATTGTAGCAATGATAAATCTGTAATTTTTTACATTTTTTTTCAAATTTTTTTTATTTTTTATTTTATTTACACTTGTTCTATTTATCACCATTCTTATCATTATTCATTTATTGTTACGATAAACACCGTGGAGATCTTTTTTTTTTTAAAAAAAAAAAACCCTCTTCTCCATCACATATCGAGAGAAAGGTACTCAACCTAAAGTCAAATTATTGCTTCTCTTTTTTTTTCTTCTTATTATTATAATAGAAACTAAGTTAACAACGACTTCTTTTGTAATAAGAAATATCATTATTATTATATATTAACGAAAGGAAATAGTCTTTCACTTCTTTAAATTTTATTGATATTCAGTTTTTGTGTAATTTTCGCTTTTATACTTTGAAAATAACATTGTTATAATATTACAGGATTTTGGACTTTATACATCCTCTTCAGAAACATCTTTATTTATTATAGAGATGTTGATGTCGAGTTTATTTTATTTTGGACACCTATATTTTAATAGCACCCTCTATAAAATCTTTCTTTCATAAATAATCTTTTATTAACCTAACTTTCATAAATAACCCTCTCAAACAATCTTTTTATCTTTTAAAATGAAAAATATATTTTTGGGGCTTAAGTGAGTGATTGAAATCTCGGTTGTACAGGGTTTTTATAAGAGATGCACGCCCTAACTCGAATTTAAAATTTATTATGTATATCGCAAGTCGTCTGCCATAGCATCATACCTCTTGAGGACTAGAGCAAACCATTAACACTACGGAAGGGATTAGTAGATCAAAAGAGGACTTCCTTCATACTAATCAAACATAAAAAAAATTAAAAGAAAGAACTCATGCGATCTTTCTCTCTTTTCGAGCCCTTTATTGATTTTCAAGATTTGATGAGTAGTTTTCAAGATTTAATTTTAAACTGAAAATTAAAATAATTAACACATTGATTTTCAAATGAGAAGGTCTAGTGTGTGGGATCTCCGCAAGCTTTGTGATTGATAGGGTTTTCTATTCGTACAATTAGTGTATGCAGTATCCCATGCAATTAGTGATTTATACTGCTCTACCTAAAATTTATAGCTACGTTTTGTTACGTAAATCTTGCCCAAAAAAGGCAAGGAAATTATAGATGATTAATTTTTAGGACATTAGTTTTTTTTTTTAATTTTAGTAAATGTAGAGATAAAATAGAGGATTGCAATATTTGGCATTGCGATCGGAAATTGCTTATGAAAAAATTTGAATTTTTTTTATTTTAAATAAAAAAATAGTGGTTTTAGATTATTTTGATGTGCTGATGTTAAAAATAATTTTTAAAAAATAAAAAAAATATTATTTTGATGTATTTCTAAACGAAATACACTTTCAAAAGTAATCGTAATCGCACTCTCAAACATGCACTTATTTTTTATATTTTCTGCAAAATAAAATCTGATTTCGTAGATTTAAAACAATTGAATTTTAGATGCCGAATCTAAAATTTAAACTGAATTGGATGAAGAACAAGAAATTAGCTAACCGTGAGAAGAGTTGCTATACTTGAGCAGTGCGCGATGACCACCGATATCTAAAGATAACCTTCCTTGATTTGTCTCGACGTAATCTTTCTTTTCAAGGCGACACGTGGCGGAGGAGCTCCGGTTGCCCAATCTTTTTTGATTTGATATGCTCTTTCTTTTCTCTCTTCTCTAATTGATTTCCATGTCTTACTCTCTTCAAAGTAGCGAAGTGAGTGGTTGTATTGAATTAACTGAGAATTTATATTTTTTATGATTTGTTTTCGTTATGGTTATCTGAATATCATGAACTAAGTCGTGGATATAAAGAGTCAACTCATATTAACTTGATTTTTTTTTCAATCATTTTCTTTATTGAGAGTTTTTTTTCATTTAATATTTGATTAATTGCGAATTAAGCCTTGTGATTTTTTTCAATTTATTTTTTATGAGGTTTTATAGGTATTGAGACCTAGGTCATTAGTATGACATGCTAACTTAGTTTACCGAGGTCAATTTTTTGGAAGGTTTTGTTGTTTGATTTTTTTCTTTAAATTTATCATTCAATATTGAATAAATTAAAAATCAAGATTCATAATTTTTTTATTTGTTTTCTATAAGTTTGTTCCAGTCTTATAACCCACAATCTTAGTAACATGCAGAACATACAACTCAAATCTTTTTTTAATTGTTTATATTTGTCTTTCATAAACATAGTAACCTGCTTTTTATAAAATTATTATATTCTCATAACTCAGTTTATAGATTGGGAAGGTTAATCCAGATTAACTTTAATTATTATTTTTAAATTTTTTTAATTCAATATTTTATTGAATAAGAATTAAACTTTATAATTTATTTTAATTTACTTTATGATTTGAGCTTTGAGTCTAACAAATTAACACAAGCTATTTTAATATTTCATTGTTTTAATATATTTTTATCTTAAATATCATCAATTATGTCAATCTTTCAATTGTTTATTTTTTTATATATAAAAACAATATGTCGTCCACATGTAGCTGAGGGCCATGGGGTTCCATCTTCTCATACAAGTGCTATTAAGGAGTGAAGTTGCAGGCTATTAAAAGCTGTTAACTTCAGGATAGAATAACACAATTAAAGAATAAGGACCATTAATATTATAATAAGTTGCATTCGATAAAGAATGGCAAAATGAGGCCTTAAGAAGAAGATTGGTTTACAGCTCTTCCAAGCATGAACGTCATCAAAAATAGTATCTGCAAAACTAGAAATAACTAACATAATCCAAAAACCCAGATCAATTTAAATCCGGCTCAGCAAGGAATAGATTCTGAAGCCATCATATGTAGTTACTACAGTTACAGTTACAGGAATTGTAAGGACATAGCTTGAGATAGTTCGGTTAACTGAGCTCGTCTCTCCACTTTAGGAAACTGCGACGGTTTCGATTTCGATTCAGAATTTCAGATGAAACTACAACATTCTCTACAGTTACATTGCCATTGAAATCAATTCTGTATGCGACATTGGTTCCTTCCAAAATCAAGTGGTATGTTACATCCCCAGAAGGATGACAAACCTGGCTGTTCTCATTGTCTGAAGCTTCTTCATCTTGGTTCTGGTCTGAATCAAGAGCACTATTTGGTGCTTCCCCATTTCCAGTTTTAATAAGGGGATCATGTGGTTGATTTCGTTGAGATAGTGATCGAATATCCCATGAAAGCACCTGCTTGATTAAGCATTGAAGTTCATCTGGTGATGCATAGAGCGACTTCTTTTTCTGAACAAAAAAAAGGAAAGTACGGCCTCCTGATCAGGACATACCAAAAGAACAGAAGGAAAAAGGAAAGAACAAGGTAGCGTTTCTAATATGGAGGAACTAGTTTTGCTCAATTAATATTGCAACTTATCAATCAATTAAAAATTTAATAATACATGGTTGAAGAAAAAATATTATGCAATGGGATCAACATGAATAGTTTTCAGACAGTGAGAGCTTCAACATGGACATTGCTAAAAGTAAACATTTAAAAACTGTTGACATATAATGTCATACTTGTATGCTTTATATATTTTGATAATAACAATAAAAAGAAAATGGACTAATAATATGCTTGGATGAGATTAAGTTATAAACAGGTATTATACAAAGAATACATCAACAAGCATAATGGATTACACGAAGAAATCATTCTAGGAAGTCCAAGATGCAAGCAAGTGAAGACTTAGAATAAGTTTTCATTTTAGTGCTTTATGTAAATCTCAATTTTTAACTTGATAGCACAAATTAAAATGAACTCACACACTTCACATTACATGCATTAAAAGGGTTTGATGATTATAGGTTTAAGTCATAATCAATCGGTTCAAGAAATTCAGAAAAGATAATTTGTCAAAATAGGGTTTCTGCATGAACCGGTCGACCGCTTGGGTTACCAAGTGAACCGGTCGACCGCTTGGAAGACAAATTGCCTTTCGAACTGAACCGGTCGACCGCTTGGTCAAAAAGATTGATTTTCTGGCTTTTAAATGAACCGGTCGACCACTTGATTTATCCGTTGTGAACCGGTCGACCGTTTGAGATGACAGTTGCACTAAAACGGCTAGTTTCTCTTTGAAACTTATAAATAGGCCTCTTAATTGCAAAATTAAGAAGAGAATTTTGATTATATCTGATATTGAGGCAATTAGTAGTGCATAAACACCTTCATATCATCAATACTCAAATTTGTGTTTAAATCTTCATATCCTAACACAAAGAGTATTAAATCTCACTACACTTAAACACCTTCAAATATTCTAAGTGCTATTAAGTGAGATAAAGAGATCATAGATCTTAATTTGTAATATCCACACTATTGAGTGTATTGTTGTGTTACAAAAACAATCCTTGTAAAACTCTTGAGAGTTGAGTATAAAACTCTTGATATTGGTGAGGGAACATCACCAAGGAAAAATCTTGAAGAGGGTACATCTTCAAGTGGGAAAAAGGAAAATCTTGAAGAGGGCATATCTTCAAGTGGTGTAAAAGTCTTGGTGAGGATTCATCAAGCGGGAATTGTAATCTTGGACTAGTAAGAGAATACAATACTCAAGTACGGGTTGGTACTTGAGCTGTGGATGTAGGCTTGCCGAACCACGTTAAAAACCGAGTTAGCAATCTCTCTCTCTTATCTCTTTACTTTAAAGTACTTAATTATATTGTTTTTACTTTAAAGTAATTAATTTTAAAATTGCATTAATTGTTGTATTTACACCTAATCCCCCCCCTTAGGTGTATAGTTGCCTTAATCCTTAAACAACAATTGGTATCAGAGCCTGGTTCTCAGTTATTAAGTTTGCTTAAACTTTGAGTAGAATGGCAACTACAAGCTATAATCTCCAAAATGAAGGTGCTTCAACATCTAGGCCACCATTTTTTGATGGTAATGACTATTGGAAAGCTAGAATGACAATATATCTTCAATCTATAGATTTCGATTTATGACTTTCTATTGAAAATGGACCTCATAGACCAATTAAAACCGAAAATGGTATTGAGATTCCGAAAAGCATGATAGAATATACTGACCTAGATAAAAGATTACTTTCTATGGATGCTAAAGCAATGAACACTTTATATTGTGCATTAAATAGAAGTGAATTTAATAGAATATCTTCTTGTAAAAATGCTAGGGATATATGGCATGCTTTAGAAGTAACTCACGAAGGAACTAATCAAGTTAAAGAATCAAAAATTGATATGTTAGTTCATCAGTATGAGTTATTCAAAATGAATCCAAAACAAGTATGTTTACTCGTATGACTAGCATTACAAATAGTTTACATGCTCTTGGTAGAACTTACACAAATACAGATATTGTAAGTAAGATTCTCAGATCTCTACCGAAAGCTTGGGAAGCTAAAGTGACGGCAATACGAGAAGCCAAAGATCTCACAAAATTACCATTAGAGGAGCTCATCGGTTCTCTAATGACTCACGAGATAACTATGGATAAACAAGAAAGGCCAAAGAAAAACTTGGCATTTAAAACTGTTCATCAAATTGAAAGCGATGATAAAGAGACAGTCACGACGATCTTGAAGAAGATGTAGCATTGATCACAAGACAATTTCGAAACTTCCTTAGAAAGAAAAATGACAAGAGAAAGTTCTCGAACTTCAAAAAGGAGGGAAACAAAGGAGAATCAAGTAAAGAAACTCCAAGATGCTACAAGTTGGGACATATCAAAACCGATTGTCCCCTTCTTCAAACAAAGAAGAAAAATCGCTTTCAAAAGAAAGCAACATGGAGCGATGACTCGGACTCAAGCTCCAGTGATGAAGAAGAACATGTGGCTAACATGTGTTTCATGGCAATCGAAAGTGAAAATGAGGTACTATCTTCGGATGATGAATCCGATCCTTCTTATATTGAATTACATCCGATCCTTCTTATATTGAATTACATGAACAACTTGAAAATCTGTATGTAGAATATAAGAAATTAGGTTCAAAATATAGTACCCTAAAAAGAAATCATGTATGCATAATTGAAGAAAAAGAATTACTAGAAAAGAAAGTATGTGATTTGAATGACAAGAGTAGTAAGACTAATCAACTTGAAGAAGATAATAAATCCTTAAAAGAAAAAGTTGATGAGTTGAATGTAATTATCGCAAAATTCACACAAGGCTCAATTTTTTTTGAGAAAATGCTTTCGAGCCAGAGAAGTATGTTTAACAAAGGAGGATTAGGTTATAAACCTAATAAAAACCAAAATACTTAAAGAACTACTTTGTTAAAGCTAAACAGTCTTATGATCCAAGTCATACATGCAATTACTGTAGAAAATCAGGACATTTGATTTATGCATGTCCTATGAAGAAAAATTAGACTGTTAAAATGATTTGGGTTCCAAAAGGAACCACCCCTAACCAAAAAGGACCCAAGAAGGTATGGGTACCAAAATCCTCATCTTGATTCTGTTTTGTAGGAACCAAGGGAACATGGGGAGTGGTTTTTGGATAGTGCTTGTTCAAGACACATGACCGGAGACGGCACTCTTTTTTCAAGCCTTACCAAAACTAAAGGAGGAAAAGTGACTTTTGGGGACAACTCAAAAGGGAAAATTGTTGGAATTGGTAACATTGGAGGTATGTCTTCACCCTCCATTGAAAATGTATTTCTTGTTGATAGTCTTAAACATAACTTGCTTAGTATAAGTCAATTATGTGACAAAGGCTATAAAATCATTTTTGATCATACATGTTGCTTAATACTTGAAAATGATAAAATTATCTTTATCGGTAATAGAATTGGAAACATCTATAAAATCAAAATAGATACATGTATGAGTATTGAAAGTTGTCTTGTTGCTAGTATAAATGATAGTTTTCTATGGCATAGAAGACTAGGTCACATAAGCATGTATATCCTTTCAAAATGACTTAGTTAAAGGTCTTCCTCATATTGCATATATAAAGGAAAAGCTATGTGACGCTTGCCAAATGGGTAAACAAGTTAAAACGTCTTTTAAAAGTAAGAATCACATATCAACCGAAAGACCTTTAGAATTACTTCATATAGATCTATTTGGACCAACTAGAACAAGAAGTTTAAGTGGTAATAGATATGTGTTTGTAATCGTTGATGACTTTACTAGGTATACATGGGTTATATTTTTGAAATCAAAAGATGAAACCATTTATGAATTTGTAAAGTTTTCAAAGAAAATCGAAAACGAGAAAGGATTTTCTATAATAAACATAAGGAGCGATCATGGTGGTGAATTCATAAGTGATTTATTTGAAACGTTTTGTGAAGAAAAAGGATACCACCACAATTTTTCAACGCGTAGAACTCCCCAACAAAATGGGGTTGTGGAAAGGAAAAATCGGTCTCTTCAAGAAATGGCAAGAACAATGATAAATGAATTTAACACCCCGAAATATTTTTGGGCGGAAGTCGTAAACACTTCTTGCTATGTTTTAAACCGTGTTACTTTGAGACCTGAGTTGAAAAAGACTCCTTATGAGCTTTGGAAAGGGAGGAAGCCCAACATCTCTTATTTTAAAGTCTTTGGTTCAAAATGTTTTATTCTAAACACTAAAGACAACCTTGATAAATTTGATTCAAAATCCGATGTTGGAATTTTTCTTGGATACTCCTCCTCTAGCAAGGCTTACAGAGTATACAATAATAGAACACTTTGTCTTGAGGAATCCATGCATGTCGCTTTTGAGGAAACTCAAAATGACAAAATTGTTGAGATTCTAGATGACTTAAATGAAAGTGTTCAAAATTTGAATCTTAATGATAAAAACCCAAACGAGTCATCAAATGAAGACATGAACAAGGACCAACCAAGCTCAAGCAATCAACAAGAGTTGGTAAGTAACTCCTTTGAGCCGCCAAAGGAGCTAAGGTATGTAAGTTCTCATCCTCCAGATTTAATCATTGGTAATCCTTTTGAGGGAACTAAAACTAGAGCATTCCTTAGAAACATTAGTGGGCATTACCCATTTGTTTCTCTAATGGTAAATGAAAATGTAATTCATTGAGAATTTCGTTGTTGTAGATGGTTGTCGTGGATGGAGGCCCAACAATAAGAAATGTTAAACACTTGCAAGTATAAAAAAATAGTTGCAAGACTTATTTGTTCCTTTCCCTAAATTTATTTATACAAATTCATTTCATTGCAATTGCTTGTATAACCTAACAACCACGGGTTATTTACCCTTACGATTCTATTATTTTCAAGGACTATAAAATAAAATAAAAAACTTGACTGGTCACTTTAGTCATAAGAGAAATTTTGAAGTGGGATGTTCTCCGTTTCAGCACCTTTAGGGCTGCTTCTCTCGTGTGCTCAGTCCTAACTCTTGGTAATCTTTGCCTTTTATAGATAAATTTTTTTTCCGGGCGAGACATCAGTACGATGTTTAATTTGGCAGTTAGTTCTACCATAAATGACTGCTATCAACGTTGTAATTTAGTGATTGCAAAGATGAACAGACAATAGACACCATAGACAGGAAAAGGCAAAACCCAGAAAAGAAAGAAATCCAAACTAACCATATGAATCTGAAGATACAAATGCTTAAAATTTCAAGTAGTTAGGAACCACTTACTGCTGTTTCCCAACAATCAGATAGTGAGGAAGAGAAGCCCTCAGAAAAGTTAACAGAAGCTACTGCTAAGATATTGTCCACCTGTACAAAAATTAGTTATTCCAATGTGATCGGGGAACATGTGAACAGGAAAAGGACAAGCTAAATGAGAAACATATGCATCAGACTTAGGGAGTGGTCCTTTGAGAAGGACATGCAACAGTACTTCTTATATATCTGGAAATTGTTCATCAAGATAACCTTCTATGCTCTAACTTTACAGTTCATAGTTTAATAATGCTTGCTGCAGTTGTTACTTTCAAGAATCAAGACTAGGATTTTATTATAGGAAATAAATTCAAACATAATGCATCATCATTTTCCTAAACCTACATTCAGGATTAAAATGCGGTAAGGTCAGATTGTGGTGTTACCATTACCCACTCCGGCACTGCTGCCCCTTGGATGCTATCACTGTATGGTAGATATGGTTTGATGTCAAGTACTGGCTGTTAATAAAAGTAGCACAATGAGTACATCAAACATCATGGAAACCACGCATATGGATTCTATTCACAATAATGCTAAAAAGAAAAAAGATATCAATCATAGGCAGTGAGACTAGGAAAGACAAAACATGGGAAACTTACTGTCCCATCAACCAGGTCAACGCCAGATAGAAGAACCATGTTTCCTCGTACAGCTTCCACCTAAAGTAAGCAACGGATATTGTTACCAATTGTTAAGTAAAGGAATTTCCTTTTTCTTCAAGTTCTAGCATTTCATTAAGAAAAAAACACCATGTGGTGCAAGATTCAGTGTGACACCCCAAGCATGGGGATGAAATGCATCTAGTTTCCCAGAAATCTTTTATCGGTGAGAATCGAATAAAATCCATAAAGGCAGGAACCAAGGGAGTGCTGCCCATTTGCATAATTAAGAAAAAACAGGAATTAGTTTTAACTTTTAAGAAGTTTGATTATTTCCTTCCCATATCAATGAACCTTGACGTTAATCTACCCCAATATATTTACATTTATTCTAATTTTTGCATCAGAATATGCAACAAAGCTAGAAACATGTAAAAAAAGCTATCCTACCTTTGCAACAGTGAGCCCAATAGGGCATGGGCGATGTGGAGATCTTGTAGCAAGGACTCCCATCTTTCCTCCTTTCAATCCTGGTACTCTAACCTGTCCAACCAGCCATACTTTTGTAGAAACTTCATATAAGAACAGTTTTCGATATAAATCAAACTAAGCAATATATCTAGTAGCAACAGATACCTTAGCCTTAAACTTTGATCTAGACGGATGCTTCCATAACTTCTCCAAATTTGTATTCAAATGAAACACATATATAATCCAGCAATGAGAATATTCTACAAGACCCTCAAGGGATGCTGGAGGAACCCGAGCTGAGTCAAAGACTAAGCATGCCCTGGCAAGAGGTACGAGTAAGGGTTGCCTTGGAGTCCCATTTCTGCACCAATAATGAGCGAGTTGGCTTCTAATTATAAGCAACCATTTGCAAAAGCATAAATAAATGCAGAGACTTTCCAAGTATTTTGCCTCTGTATGCATGCATAAAAAGTACAAAATTTCAATATAGGAATGCGAATTGTGTCAGTATTAAGCATAGGATTGGTGAACAGAACAACGTGCTCAGTATACAGGATTCATAATGACAGAAATCAATCATGAATTAGGACTTCAAATGATGGACTTGATGAACTTAGGAGATCTAAAAAAGTAAAGGTCCCGGGAAAAAAAATCAATTCCTTCACAACAAGAACCATTCTGATATCAAAAAACAAAATGAATCTGTTTACAATGCAGTAAGAAAAAATTCCTGTATTTGTGCATGGGGGAGCGTTGAAGGGATGCAGAATTCAGGAAAAGTTTCTGCTTTCCATGGAGAACAGCCATGGCAGGTCCGATTGCTTAAGTAATCAATGAAATGAATATCCTGTCTGCTTATATACTTCTATTCCTCCTAAGAATTATCCGAGAGTGTCAATTTGTAGCTTTCTCTGTACCCTTCCATTACTTCACTTGGTTGATGTACCACATTAAGAATGAATAAGCAATCTCTAATTTTGATCACCGAGGAAGATTACCTGGTTGAGAAGCAGGACTGAACAAGTCCAATAGGGGTCATGGGATAAGAAGTCTGCTCCAAATTCTCAGACTTAGGTTCTGCTAAAGCCTTCCTCAAATCCTGCAAAACCAATAGAAGCACTAATTTTATCAATAGTCACAACAATAAGACAGCAAAATAAGAGAAAGGACTCAGTATAAAAGAGGTTCATAGATTAAAAAAGAGACCTGTTGGGCTCTAATTCGACCTTGTCTCTCGGCAGCACTATTTTGCAAACAAGAATTGAGAGAAATCTCAAGTTCTCGAATCTTTGAATACAAAACTTTTGATTTCTTTCTACAAATATAAACTGAAAGAAAGATCGCTTCAGTGTACAGTTCATACTACGACACAGTAAATTCTTAGAAGACATGAAAAGAAGCGAAGAGTACGTGAGATAACAGCTGTTGACGCAGAAAGAAGTGCAAGTGCCACAGTTACGGTGGATGTCACAGGCAACCATTTTGAGTTTAGAGTGGAACCCATCTCAGTTTTTGCTCTCTCTCTACTTCAGCAGCCCCTCATCGTCCTTGCTCAACTTCTGTCACTGAGGCCGGCCGCCTAGCCTAGGTTAGTTTTACTTGAGCATGCACAAGTACAATGGCTTCTGGAGTTTTGTGGTTTGGGCCGAATTGAAAATAATCTCTAATACCATGGCCTAAACCAAGCTGTCGAGAATTAGGGAGCTTTCTGTAATTAGCGGAACCCCTTGTAAATGGGAGTTAAAACCTAAAAGCCATTTTTCACAGTCTATGTTTATTTTTATTTCCTTCGCTGGTAAATTCTAAGAGATTCCGTAGTTGGCTATAGCTACAGAACGGGGTTAAGGTGAATTAAGTCCCTGAATAAAATTATAAATTGAATCTTTTAAAAATCTTTTATTTTTATTTTTTATACATAATCGATAAAAATATATTATTTGATTGCCCATTAATAAAGCCTGGACTTTACAGCAGGTTATAAAAACTTTTGAAAGGCTTGGAGTTTGTTGGTGAGGAGAACGGGATGAAAAAGCCATAGATGAAGGAAGAAGATGGGTGGCAAATTTGGTGAAAAAGTGAGGGAATCATCAAAAGTGATGAACTTTGAATATAATCTTCGCATTATTGGTCTCAACTCTCAAGTGGTAAAAGTGGATTTGCTCTCACTTGTCATGATTGAGTTATCAAACAGATTGGAAACAATGGTGATGACTTGCTTCCCTGTCGACGTGACAAAATTAATGGTCCACTGAATCCCTATCCAGGAGTTGCAGAGCAGGCTTGAGCTTGATCGCAGGCAGAGTAATCATGGCCGCGCCAACCTGTGGATCTACTTCGAAACCTGTAAAATTCCAAGCCATTTCCAAGCCTGGAGAAAAATGAGACTACAAAAGCTTTCACAAAATGATGAAGAAACTAGTAAAAGAAGACACTGACGGTGAAGAGACTTGAAAATTATTTGGGCAACCTAAACGTCCAAAAACACTGGGTCAACAAAAATAATCAGAGCATCCTCATCAATTAGAAACTTCTCTAAACAAGTAAACATCATCCAGGTGATCAAGATGACAGCAGCCCGTCATCAAACCAAAGATTAAAACCCTACTTGGAAATAAACAAAAATTAAAACCCTGTTTGGAAATACATTTGAGAAGTGGTTTTTTTTAAAAAAATATTTTATTTTTTACTTGAAATTATTTTATTTTTTGTTTTTAGATTGTTTTTGATGTCCTATATCAGAAAATAAATTTTTTTAAATATTTTAATATATTTCTGAATAAAAAACATTTTAAAAAAACAATTTATAACTCATCACTACCAGAATAAAAATGAACACACAGAGATGCTAAATTGGTGACAAAAAAGTCCAGAGACAGAACGTGCATGAGAAAAAGAGGATTAAACAGAGCTCCTGGAAATTCAGCAGCGGAAGAGTTCAAGCAGCAAAAGAGCTCATACACTAACAATCTTTAGACCCCAAAACCAGCAAACTCATAGGAGTAGCCAAAAGATGCCAGAGAAGCCAAAGGAGCAGATCCAACTCCAATGACACAGCAGTACCTTCCTTGCAGCAGAACTGGGGAAAGATTAAAGAAATCATCAGAATCAAACCTAGGGTATAAATCAGCATTTCTAGCAACTCCTAGTATAGCAAGATGGTCTGCAAAAAAAAAAAAAAACTGGCTTCAAGTTAGACAGGATAGAAAAGACTCTCTGGAATGACCACCCTACAGGGGAAATGGTGAGAAACACTTGATACATCCAAGGCCAATCCGATTCTTTATTAAACAAACTAATAACAATGGTAGTCTGGTTCCACCAGAATCATATAGTGAAGCAGCAAAGGATTTAAAGCAGTGATAACTATAGCCTTAATGATGTTAGAGTATTGACAGATGCTACCAACAGATCAAAAGAGAATATCCTCCCAGTTGCCGCAGGATCAGGATTGCCAACAGCTGAGGAGATTATTTCAAAAACTCTGCAGGACATTTGAAATTCAAAATTTTAATCTCTAGTTTATTCTCCTTCAAATACTCAAATATTGGTTTAGTATACAAATCTGTGTAGACCTATATATACACGCAAGAAAAAGAAAGATGTAATCAAGGAAAGTCATTCCAATTTTAAATACGTATCTGCAGAATTCTACTTTGCTTTCTTTTGTTTAATCTTTCAAATGATGGCAGTGACTTCAATACGTTTGAAAACCACAAGAGCAGGAAACATGCCAAGGATGATGCCTAAGCAATCACATAAACAATTAGCAATACTATCAACCATGAAAAATAATTAAATGCACCAGCATTCTACTTCGTCCATCCTTTTTGCGGTTGTTGCTAGCCAGGAAGTCTATCCTTCCTTGTTGGCTTCAATGAAGTTAATAGAGCCGGACAGCTTAACTTCTGCAAAAAACCTGTGAAACTTGAAGACAGCTTGCTTGCTATCCACTAGAATATTGTTAAATTTATAAACATTCATCCATCTCCAATCTTGCCAGCTTGTGACTCCAAAGATGAGAGAGCCCAGTTTACGACCATGGCCTTGTCAGACACTTCTCTAAGCTTGTAAAACAAGCAATTAATACGATCCTTCAGAAAAAAAATGTGACCTTGTGACCGCACCAAGCACTTGGCCAAAAAGCAGTCCCTATGCACATGTTCTCCTCTCCATTCATTAGTAATTCACAGGTGTCAAGAAACAGGGTCTCTTAGATTCCAGGTTCCTCTAAAAGCTCATTTATTGACAATATCTTGTTCTGTATCAGCCAGGAGATACAGAGAATCTTGTGTGGCCTTTTCCATTTCCAATCTAAACCCCACATGTACCCTGAGTTACTCCAAGAATCTCCTTCAAGAAGATTATAAGAAAACTTGATGGAGAACTTCCTGTCACCAGTTCTTCCGTGGGTCTTTCTGTCCCTCTCTTCAGCTTTGTAGGAGAGGTCAATGAGGAAATATTCAAAGCAAGATCACAAGGCACCAAATGGAAAAACATGTTCCATAGCACTAGTATCTGGGATAGGATAGCACCAACCCACTCCACTGCTTTAGAATACCAACAAGCTTCTGGGATAGGATGGCAATGCCTTGTCAGCAAGAGGGCCTTCTACCTCAAACCATGTATCTCACCAGAAAGAGAATATTGCCCCTTCCCCAACAATCCTTCTCGTGCTTGCTCACATGTTTACTCAAGAAACCCAAATGCCCTTCCACGGGTGAGAATCACAGCCTTTGACCTCAGTCCTATCACAAACACTTTCTTGGTAGTTACTACTGTATTTATGATTGAAGCCCTACCCACAGCTCCATTTTATCATGAAACCTAATTTCATAATGCCTCTTATTTCATCATGGAAGTTTCAGCACAAGGTTACCTATTTCTTTAACTCCAGACCTCTGTTTCCCTTAGGATGATTAACTTTATACCACTTCAGCAAATAAAACAAGGTTGCTTTTCCTTAAACCAAACCTCCCATTGAACTAGATCTAGACTGCTTTCATAAAATATGGTGCTGCATGCTTATCAAGATCCTAGTAGGAATGCTCTAGATCAAACAATTTGACATAATCTATGAAACTTCAAAAGGGTAAAATGTTGATAAACACAAAATCAAAATCAAAATGAACAGCAAAAATCCTGGTTTGAAAAAACAAAAACCATATATCTAGATGTTGCCCTAATTGTAATCTAGACCTAGAAATTGATTGAGAATGGAAATCAATTGCCAAGGTGATGGAATATAAATCAGAAGAAAACCAGTTATGAGCTCCTCTATACTACAAAATATTATTTCTGAATGGAATCCCCAACAAATAGTATTTCCCGATTGAGCCACCAACATTTATCGTGTCAAGCACAAGGACCTTCCCTTAAAGCTTTTCAAAACAGGTTCATAGGATTGTCATCAATAAATTTAAGAAACATTTATTGTTTTATCAGTAAAGTATGATCCTATAAATAGGTTATGGACCACAAGAGAGAGCACAAATGAGTTTGAAACTAACCAGCCTCTGGTTCCAGATCATCATTCACTTCAAATCTCACACACTGTTTTCTTCCAATGATTAATGACTTGCAACACTAAAAAGAAACATCTTGTAATTTATTTTTAAAGTGTTCTTGTGAGAAGCGGGGCTATAGTTTTATTTTGATGAGTGTTTACTGATCAGATTAAAGACTGCAATGACACCAATCAAGTAAGAGCAATTAACAAATCATTATTGAACTGGAATAACAGCAAATTACAATAACACACCCAAAAGCCAGATACCACATTTGAATTGAAAAAAAAAGATGATGATGAAACGAAAACAGAGAGAGAGAAGAAAAAAGAAAGCAATTATACCTAAATCAGATCCAGAAGGCATTACCTTGCTTGGCCCTTGCAAGCAAGGAAATTGAAACCTGACTCCCTGGTGCCTGTGACCATTGATCTGTTTGTAATTCAGCCACAAGCAAAAAACAACAGAACAGTAGAAAGATCCTCTTTTCCTCAATCAAAGAAAAATCCAATATGGTACACCAAATCAAGACCAAAGTGATGAGAGTGCATTCACACTTGAAATTGGGCAACAAGGAGCTGGTCACACCCAAATTCTAAAATCCACTTAGCATTTTGCAATCCTCTCTGCCGTTGATACCACCAGTATCAGAGCTAGAGCCAGGCTGTCTCCCCTGCAACTTGAAGCTCTCATCGCAGCATAAACTGATTGCAGGAAAACTCCTAACTACCAGTAAAATCATAAGCCTTTGACATACTCAAGTCTTAACTTGGAACTCCCAAACGGAACAAGCCAACAACCAGTAATTTTTCAAACTCAAATTTCTCCTCAGTCATTCACTATCAAAGTAAACACAAGTACCATTGAGAACAACAATGTAACATACAAGCATACCCTGCTGCCACACCCATTTGTTTGTGTTCACTATCAAATTTCTCCTCAATCATTCACTATCAAAGTAAACACAAGTACCATTGAGAACAACAATGTAACATACAAGCATACCCTGCTGCCACACCAATTTGTTTGTTATTTCAAGGATAGAGCATGTGCTGTCAAGGGTGCACTGGAGAAGAACTCGTTGAGGAGATTGGTTTGGACATAAAAAATCAGTACCCGTTATGGCTTAAACAGGTGAAACAAAAAGGAGATATCAAATGCAAATTAAAACTCAATGTTTCAAATCTCATAATAAGTTCAACACTGTCGCAGAACATAAAAAGCCGCCCAAAAAGCATGGAAAAAAACTCCATTTTTTTCATAACAAGTGCCAGAAAATAAGTGCAGAACTGCCAGAGAAAATATGATGCTCTTATGATATAAATTATTCAAGAAGCTACACAATTCACACTTAGACATCTCCCTCTACAGTGCCACATACAAAAAAAGCACAAAAAAGCTACTTTTGTAGCCAAATTCAATTCAATAAAAGTGTACACCCCCCCAAAAAAAAAATGATTATCAGGTGCAAAATAATTAAAACGCATACTACTAAATACAATTGCATACAAAAACAACAAAAAGCAGAGGTAGAGTACTCAACCACTGTAACCCTCCAACTCCAGACTTAATCTCTTCTCTAACACCTGGAGCAGACGACAGCATTTTCGGCGAAGTCTCTGGTGACAAAACACTAACAGGCGGCTGTGCATTTCCCATATCAGGACTCCCTGGCTTACTAGTCAACACTGGATTCCTCCCAAAAATCTCTTTAGGCAAAAGCACTTTCGAAACACCAAAAATGACAACAGGGTTCTGGTCAAAAACAGTCTGCGTAACAGACGCCTGAACAATCCCTGAATCAATCGCAACAGACCCATTAACCCTTGAAATATTCAGCGTAAAACTGCCAGCACCCATATCTTCAGTAGCCAATGTAGGCTGCACAGGATTAACGATCGACTCCAAGGAACCCAGAGGGTAATAGGAATGCAAGACATGAAATTTTAAGACATCAGCTTTCTTATCAGCTGGCAATGACTGTAGACTGATAGCAGTTGCCGATAGATCTGAAAATGCAGAATCTGTAGGAACAAAAAGAGTTATTCCAGCTCCTCCTTCATCAGCTTCAAATTCCTGTACAACTCCAGAAGCTGATAACAAAGAAGCTGCAACAAAAAAATTGTGGCCATCAAGTAATTCTTTAGTGATATTCAAACCCAATGTAGGCCTTGTTTCTGATGCCATTAAATCAAAACCATATGGGACTAACAGAGAGTTCACTGAAATTATGGAAACATTGTAAGGAAGAGTCTTTATCAAGGACAAAACCGTTGTGTTTGAGGAGGAAAATGGGGATGGAGAGGAGATAGTAATTGCATTTGTTAGTGGGTTTCTAGTGACGTTAACAGAGCCAGAGTTAGAGGAGGCTCGGCCGGTAGTTTGGAAGAGGGTGGTAATGAGGGTCCCAGATGGGGGAACTTGATGGAGGTCGGAGGAGGAGAGGTATTGGAGGAGGATGTGGTAACGAAGGAGGTCGGCAAGGGCAGATGGAGAGAGGCGGCGTGTGAGGTCTAAAGAGGAGGAAAGGTAAGAATTTGGGATGACTAAGAGAGTAAGGGCAGATCGGTCAGAAAGGTCTGAGGTTAGAGAGGGTGTGGAGGCAATGAGGGAAGTGAAGGAGGAGAAGTCAGGGAAGGAGGAGAGGAGGGCTGTTAAATTCGTTATGGCTAAAATTGGGGTGGTGGTAGTGGTGGCGGTCAGGAGGAGGAGGATGAAATAGGTTAGTGTGGTTGTTGGGGTAATATGGGAAATGGCTGGATTGTTTGGTGCCATCCCCTTGGGTTTACCTTTTCAGGATGCAGTAGAGAGAGTGAGGAGAGAGAGAGAGTGGGTGACTGAGTGAAGAGGAGTGAGAGTGAGTTTGATGTGGAGAAGGAAAATGTGTATTGTAGGGGGAGGAATAGCCAAAAGTTTCAATCTTGGAAGGGGCTAAATTAGTTTTTTTGAGGGGCAATGTATAGAGTTTTGTACTTCGAGGGGCCTTTGTTCACAATATTTGAAGCTAAGTTGAAAAGAGTAACCTCAGCAGTCAGTCAGCGGTGCCCACGGGCTAGCATCACTCTGTTCTTTTGGGGTCTGCAAACAATTTTTTAATGCCTCTCTCTTTCTCTCCCCGCTCAAAAGTTTTTTTCCCCTTATTTTCTTGACATCACTGTATTAGGTACGACTGCTTCTCTAATTTATTTTATTATGCTATTTAATTAATCCATATTGGATTCTCTTCTTTTGTTTCTGTTATGCTGATTTTCTTTCTTTAGGATTCTATGTATATGAATGCGTGTTTATGGTAATCCTTGTATGATGTACATGTGAAATTGAATTGCTTTGAGGAAACCTAGATCTGGAAACAGAAGTTCATAGAAATGTGGAAATCATTTAGGAGAATTGTGTTGCCACTTTTCTTGTTTTCTTGGATGATCTTGTTATTGTTGTTCTGTATGTCCAATTTCTCTGATTTTCTTGGCCCCTTCAAAGTCAATCATGAATTCTCGAGTTCTAACACTATCAGATTGCACACCTACCAGCAATTACTTCATGACTTTCATAAGCGTTTTAGCAGGTTGTCTTTCCCCTCATTCTTTTCTCTTTATCTTTGATTTGTTAGACTGATTGACGTCGATGCTAGTTTTAGTGCTTAATTTGATGAAGTATGCCCTTGCATTCCTGCATTCAATTGTAGAAAGAATCTATTTCTCAGATATATTCTATTTGCCGCAAGTTTTTAATGTGTTTCCCTTGTTTAGAACAATCATAGTGAGAAACTATTGACAAACAAATTGTATTCTATTTTTGTCATGCACACTATTATATTTGGGATATGAATAAAGTTGTGGCTTACTTGAAAACATGCCAAAAAGAGTATATTACAACCAAAATGTCAGAGATGTTCACCTAGGGCAAACAAACACAGAAAAAGAGCCAACATTTTTCTTTTTTAATTATTTTTGTTGCTGTTATCTTTATTTTGTTCATTGTAATGGTAATGCTATTTCATCTATACATTTGTTTCTGTGCTTCTGTGTGCTTTTTATTATTGTTAAGATCTATAAATGTTCCAAGCTCTCTTCAGGAAGGTCACTGGAATAAACACAAATTATACGGTTCTGCAGCCAAAGATTTCAAATATGAGCAAAGACTGTCACAACTGGCAGCTAGTGAAAGAGGAGTTCACATTTCCTGCAAACTCTTCTCCCTTCAATAGCTGTCATGCCTCTACCATTGTTGAGGTTTTTCATTGGAGTTGAACAATCTGACTTCAAATTCTTGCTGAATGTCTTCATGAACTGAGCTTTTTAATGTGGTGCTGATCTGTGCTTTGTGCAGGTTGATAAAGATCACTTTTTGGTTGCTTATTTTGGAGGTACAGAAGAGGGAGCACCTGATGTGAAGATTTGGATACAGACATACAAAGTAATAATTCTTCCTCTCTGTTGGATCACTTTCTGATTTAACTGTATGCCACTTATTGATAATGCATCATTTTTTTCCAAAAAGTTTGTTTTCATGACTGAACTTGTAGGATATGATCTTTAGTAGTCCCTTCCCTAGTAGTATTTTATTTTGCTCAAAAGAAGTAATTTTATTAGAAAGAAAGGAAGACTCAAAAACATACTCCAAGATGAAGAGGAAAGATTAGAAAATTCGAATTAACAAGGGTTGCAATACTTCTGCATAGTTGCTAATGAGATTATCCCTAAAGCCACTGTTGTAGTGCTCAAAGGAGACCAAATCTTTTTATCAAACAGTGCTTCCACAGAGAAAGATACTAGGGAAATCTTGAACTCAACTCCATTCAAACACCCCCAACAAGGAATGCAGCCTCAAGGTCTTATTATCTTCCTTCTGAAAACATTCGATTAATCAATAACTATGTCATGGGAAATCCACTGTTCTCTACAAACCACAAGAATCTTGTCCCCGATATATCCCAAGCCAGTGAGCAATAGAAAGAGCCTTGTTTCAACACATTAATTCTTCTTCCCAGTAGTAAAGTTCACTTGCTCAGTAAAATAAGCGACATTAAGTAACTGTTTGTTAGATTCAAAAGATTAATGCAAAAAGGCAGTGTTAGGAAGATCCTGGACATATCCATTGATTCATTAACTTCTACTAAGCCTTCTTGAATCACTGCTGTATGTATTTGATTCTTTCTCAAATTACCTGTTATTTTTGTCTTTGTATATTAAGATGGTTTATCTCATATGAGTGGGTATCTGATGTGCAGGATGGTTGTTGGCAATCACCCATCATCGTTGACGAACAGCTTGATGTTCCAATGTGGAACCCTGTGCTATTCAAACTGCCATCAGAGGAGTTACTTCTGTTCTATAAAGTCGGTCAAGAGGTCCAAAAGTAAAACTTCCAATCTCAATTGTTTGCCCTTTAAATTGTTAGTTTTTGTAGTCAAGCTTCCTAACTAGTATTCAAGTGTGGTGGTTGTTGCTAAATTCATATGTTTTCATCTGATTCCAAAAACACAAATGGCTGTTCTGATTTTGTATATTCCATGGAATACAGAATGCTATACATCATTCAAGTCTTTCTTGACTCCATACATTCTGCATAAGAAAATTATGCCACATTGAAGTGACTGAAAAGTTAAATTTGTGAATTCTTAATCCTTCTGGGGAAAATTGATCACAAAAAAACTTTTGATGCCATACAAGATGGCTACTTCTGTCAATAATATAATCATGTTTATTTAAGAATATCCTGTTCTTAGACTCTTTAATTTCTTATTGTTGTCGGGATTTTGTTTGCTTAAATGTTTTAGGACCTCTGAGAATTTTGGTGGCTTATACCATTCCAGGCTATTCAGTATCCTATTGTAGTAGGCTTTTTGTTTCCATAAGTATTTTACGACTTCTTAGGAATTTATTGTGCATGTATAATCACATGTGTCATGGGAACTGTTTTGAGGAATAAGTGTTTATAATTCTTTGTTCTTGTTGAAGCAAGAAGTGGTCCTTGTAGATCTGAAAGGTTTAGCCTAGTAGATTCTTGGTTTTCTGCCCTTAGTTAGTATTTGGTTCACGGTATCAGAGGAAAAAGTAAGCCTGGTAAGTTGAGATTCCAAGTATTTATGGTTGATGTGAAGCGAGGTTTTTAATGGATGACGTCTTCATAATTCTTTGTTCTTGTGGATTCAAGAGCATAGCAGATTATGATGGTTTAGCATATTGGATTCTGGGTTTTCTATCCTTCTTCTTAGGTGGTTTTTGGTTCACGGTGTCTGAGGGAAAAGTAGGGTAGGATAGTCAAATTCCAAGAATGTGCGTTTGTGAGGGTGTCCTTTTTGTTGTGTGAAAGGTGTTGAGGTAACAGTTGAAGTTTGATTCATGAAATTCTTTTGCATGACTTTGGGGAAATATCCTTTATAGCTCTCAACATAATACAGAATTGCTAAATTTACACAACTATAAATTACTCCTCTGTGAAGAAAAAAACACAACTAGAAATCAAGTGACTGAAAACCTTCTTCTAGCACTTCTCACTTTTAATCAACAAGTACAAAAAAGAAGAAGTGGAAATTTAGAGCAATAGTGAACTCAGGAAGCTTTGTTGTGGTGATGAATGTTTATGATTATGTTAGTTTGAAGCGCATAACTACATTAAGTTGATATACAGTTTATATAGATATGACATTTCCTCAGGATTCATTGAATATGCTGGATCCCTCATTACTGAGCCAAACCAAGGATATGCTTGTTGCCTTGTTAGTCCACTATTAACTTCGTGAACTGCCTCTTCTTTCATCTCTACATTATAAGGTCTAAGAGTTTCTTCTTCTCTTCATTCCATATAATTTAAGCATTGAATTCACTGTAATTGTATGTATTGCTTCATTCTGTCGAATTGTTGGTGAATGGTGTTATATTATCCATAAGATTATAGCGAATTGATATACAAACTAAATTGCACTTTAAGGTACAACATTGCTCCTTTCAGTACAAAATTTGAGATTTCAGATACTTTGGGAGTCTGGGACAGCTAGAGGAAAAAAAATGTTCCATGACAACACAGTATTAACAACTCCCAATATTTTTAGCATTATGAGGTGTGAATATAAGCATAAGCCTAGCCATATGATTTGAGAAGTGCTTTAAGCAACTTCATCATCCAACTACTTTGGAATTTATTACCAATGAACTCTCTATGACACATAAATTGGCTCTATATGGTTCGAGAGTTAAATTTAATCAACTGGGTATTTTGGCTCTGCTGTTGATGTTGAATGGTGGCAAAAGCAACTGTCTCTGTTTTTTCCAAAATCAGTTTTGAACCACTTAAAATGAGATAAAAAGACTGTTGTGGGTTGCCAAGAGTATTTACAAGACCCCTAAGCTGCCACTGGGCTACCATCAATGCTGCAACTAAGGGTATTGTTCAACAGGCTCTACAGAGGCTAAATGTTTCATGCATTCGTGTCATAAAATGATTTCCAAGAAGCTCTAGCTGAACACTAGCCAGAGCTATTACTTGCCCTCTTTGCTATATAATGTTACCACTCAGTTTTGCAGTTACCGGGTGTCTGGATTTGGATATATTTGTTTTCTTATCATAGGAAAAAAAATAAAAAATATTGAACTTTTGGAATGTAATTTATTTTTTGCAATTACATTATAAAGTTCCTTTTGGAAATGATAATAGATTTAGCTACTGAGCACTTGTCTTGCTTCTACTTACTTTTAACTTGCTAAATCTCAGATGGAGTGGATGCATGAAGCGGTCTTATGACAAAGGTGTTACTTGGTCAAAGAGAGAGCAACTTCCTCCTGGCATATTAGGACCGTCTAAGAATAAGGTTTGGTTCTAAACATCAGAATATATTGTCTAATGACTCAAGTACGCTAGTATATCGGCAACAATGAAGCTTGATTGTTGCTATTATGATTCCCTTATAAGTGATTCCCATGTGCAGCCAATCTTGTTGGAAAATGGGCTCTTGCTTTGTGGATCATCTGTAGAAAGTTGGAATTCTTGGGGTGCATGGATGGAGGTAGTAATAACTCATTTGCTTGAGCACATGGAATCTAATGATGTTTTGGTATTGACATTTGACATATTTTTGACTTGTGTGTGAATAGGTGACTGCAGATGCTGGTAGGTCGTGGAGAAAGCATGGCCCAATTTACATTGAAAATACATCTCTTAGTGTGATTCAGCCAGTACCATTCCAGACTTCAGATGGGACATTTCGTGTTTTATTGCGTTCGTTTGATGACGTTGGAAGAGTTTGTATGTCAGAATCCTGTGATGGTGGTGTGACCTGGGGTTATGCAAAACCCACTGAACTCCCCAACCCCAACTCAGGTCAGTATTCCAAAGTTGGAGTGGCAGCTTGCATCCACTCATGTTAAATAAATGGTTTGTTGATGTTTAGTTTAATATATGTGTCTTAATCAGATGTTGAAAATTATAATTAGCCCGTCCTAGTTTTCATGTTTAGCCATAAAGTGTCAGGTGTCTATCACTAGACATAATGCTATATGCATTATACTCTATCATATCATAGGCAATTGTTGCAAGAAAGCTGGCTGGAGTTGCCCGTTAGAATCTTCATGCTTGACTTATAATGTATCCAAGACCTCTCTCATTCACAACCGACATCTAGCTTGGAACTTGGAACTTGGAACTTGGGATTGCCTCTCTCAAAATGTGTCTCGCTATTGTTGAAACACCCAAGATCTCCCCATTAAATCATGCATCTTCATGAAAAAGTGTGCACCATGCCTAACAATTTCACGCAGTTGATAACGAGGCATGCCACCTTCTGCTTTACACACCATAAGACATAGGCAAGAAAACCCTAAACTGGTGTTGGAGCACAAAACCTCTCCCTTTTAGATCTTGCACCTTTGTGAAAGAGCAATCTCCATGCAGGAGAATTTGACTTGTAGTTGGGAATGATTTATGCCTTGTTCCACTTTTGCACATTGTAAGACATAGGCCAGAGAACCTGAATCCCACACAGTAGTTGAGTGCGGTGGATTCTATGACTGTTAATGCCGTCAGTTCATCAACTACAGCGCTGGTTGGGGTTTCTTTTTAGATTATTAGACAAGATTGCAATATCAATTTGCTCCTGCTTTCTTTTCTTAAACTAGAAAATGCTATTTCAAGAGAGGAAATGATCATGATACCATGGTTTCTACCATCTCTGCGACCTCATATAAGTTGTGATTGCTTGGGATGAAAAAAACTTTGATTTTGTTCCTGCTATGTTCTTACATTAGGTATTGATGGGGTTAAACTAAAAGATGGTCCTGTCTTGCTTGCATACAATACAATCTCAAGGGGCGTGCTTAAAGTTGCTGTGTCCAAAGATGATGGTGACACGTGGCTTGATGTTATTACACTAGAGGAAAAACTGGATATGGAATTCTCATATCCAGCGGTTATCCAGGCTAGTGATGGTTCTGTTCATATCACTTACACATACAACAGGACACAAATTAAGGTACCGACATGGTCTGTGCTTTGGAAAATGCATTCAATTTGTATAAAGCCTTTTATTCTTGCAACCACTTGAAGCATCTAGAAAATTTCATCTTGTACTTTGATTTTGCAGCATGTGGTCCTTCAACCAAGTTGATGCTAAATAGATTACCATGGAAGCTAAGAAGGTATTTCCCCTAACAGTTGCTATAGAGTGTAACAAGTTTATATTTAAATGTATGGAAATGCTTTCCTATATGCATGTTTTCAGTAACTCAGAGCATATAATAAGTATTTTCCATGTTTGAACAAATTATGACCTTTTATTTCTCCTCTGTTTTCTGTAATGATATATATTATTATAATATTTTCATCAAAATTGTAAATCCATTTTTGTGCTTGCAACTCATCCAACAAGATTATGGTCCACAATGTATGCTCTATGGTTTTTGTTGGCCCAATTATTGAAACAGCTGCCACTGTCCTGGTAAAACAGTAATTTGCCGATTTACACAAGTTTGTGCCATGTATATTGCTGTTACCAGTTTAATTTTGTTAAAGATTTCTAGCAGTAAATTTTTTCATGTTTTTCCTTTTCTGTTTTAAACTCATTTGATTTATCATCCTTAGAAATGACGAAATATGACCTATATAGATGTATTCTGGATCTTGGTTAGAGTCATGTTGCCTGTACCTTCATGCTCCTGTTGTATGGTACTTTGTAGGTTAATCTTTTCTTCATTATGGAATTCTAATCTGCGATATCCCGCATTTGTTACCACTAACATTTTCCAGTCAAATACATTAATTAGACAAACTCTTATAGCTAAGAAAAGGTTTTCATAGGATTGGATATTGTGACAAAATTTTATTCAGGACTTCTGTAAAGTGGACATTACTCTCAAAGCCAAGAAAAAGCAATTTACATGTGTAAATCCTTATGTAGATTGAAATATTCCGGCAACATCCCCCTGTTTTCTTTAGATATTAAAGGTAATTGGACAGGCATGGATGTGAATTCACTGAATCTGATATTCTGAATGGACGTTCTAATCATCTAAATGTCACCATAGCCTTCACCATATGTTATGGAGGAATGATGGAGAAGAAAATGCCGAAATACGATAATTGGCACTTAATAAGTAGGTAAATAGCGTCACTCTTTCCAGAAGAGACATTTAAACAATCTCTCATAACAGATGCCAGTCTTCTACGACAAATTACTCGGTTGAGTGATGTAGAATGTCTATAACCTGTGTATTTCTCTCTTCCAATCTCCTTTTTTATATCTTCTGGGTGGAATTGGCTTACTTTATTTGCGGTCTTGTGATGAAGACAGATCAAGAGACTCGCAGCAATTTTGTACTGGGTCCTCGAGAATCTTACAAACTCTAGTCATCTCATTTGGTCATGTGATGTAATGATACGGTTGTCTGGATTTCTCTTTCTTCTGATAATCACTTTACATAAAGAAAAATGCCTGGCATGGTTGTTCTTAACAATGCAAAATGTTTTTTTTTTGTTACCAACGTGCTCACTGAAATAATACACATTTATTCTGTTGGAAAAGAGTAAATGTCAGCTTGATTCTGACCCTAACTTCGCAGTTAAAAATTTGCAGGCTTAAGGGAAGAACGCTATGCGGTGCCTGTGCAGCAATCCTATGCTGCTCAGATATGAAAACTCTTTTTGACCATTTCATGGATGAAAAGCCTGTGCACAACAAAACCCACAATGTAAAATGTAGACAATGATCAGAGCCCTAGCAGCTAGGATATGGAATCCGTGATTTTGCAATATCAGGGGCTCTTGAGAAGAACACACGACCTTTTGTGATAATTGGGGGTGCCAGATAGAAGTTTCCCGCTTCCGGTTAGCTGGTGCCCATTTCTCTCTTCTGATCTAGTTCTTGTAGAGCAAGCTTTGTCATGTTGTTGCTTTCGTGCCTGTTATATCACTGTCATCTTACCACTATTGACAATTGCCTCTTGTTCTGCTATATTTTTACTAGGTCTTTCATAACATAAACCATGCTAGTGATGTCATTTTTCCCTAGTTCAGCTTTATAGAATCATGTGATCAAATATTGCACGTAAATTCTGCAAGGTTTGTGTTCATGTATTAATAAAAGATGAAAAAACTCTCAGAAAGAAGAACAAGCTCATGTTCTGGATGGTCAAGATCCATAACGTGCATGTTGAAAACTCAAAAAAGATGCAAGAAAGCAGACAGTGAAATGTCTCTTCCTGTGGATGAAAGGTTTTGCCTCGTCAGGATATTTGTCTTTATCTCTGTAGAGTCTGCAAGGCAATAATTTATATA
This sequence comes from Salix caprea, assembly GCA_964035475.1. Taxonomy (NCBI): domain Eukaryota; kingdom Viridiplantae; phylum Streptophyta; class Magnoliopsida; order Malpighiales; family Salicaceae; genus Salix; species Salix caprea. Next base: position 12,619,085 of record OZ037747.1, on the reverse strand, counting down.
TTCCTTCTTCTGACTGATAAGAGTTAGAATCTCTGGTTTAACTGTCATTGTTCCCATCTTGCGCTTGCATGGAGAAGATTTGCGGGATGCTTGACTTAATCAAGTAGCATGACTCTTCAAGTACTCCAAAAGTCACCCTGATCCAGTTAAAAAGTGTTTTCAGTTTGAAAAAAAATATTAATTTTTTAATGATTTTGATGTGTGTTGATATTAAAATTTTTTTAAAAAAGGATGTGATGTATTTTAAAATGAAAATTCATTTTAAACCCCAGTGTCTATCGGCATATTTGATCTTGAAGATAGTCCAGAATTTATGCATGGATGCTACAATGCGGCCCAGCATCAGCATTCTCTACTCGCCTCATAAATGTATGTCTCCTCTTTGCTGGATTCGTTGATTTTTAGAGTATACGAGCTGATTTGCCCGCGCGTTGCGCTTGATTTTTTTCTATGTAGAAAAATAATTGATTTTTAACGTGTTGTAATTTTTTTTTTTAAATATTTTTGACATTAGCACATCAAAATCATGTAGAAACACTTTTTTTAATTTAAAATTAAAAAAAATTAAAATTTGTTCAAAAGCGATTTTCAAACGTATTACCAAACACTCCTGTCATCTCTCACCAGAATCATAGTTCAATCCACTTTTTAAAATAGTAATGAACAACGAAAACCACATTTCCAATCACTGTTTATTACTCTTTGAAATTGCGATCTCCTTTGGCTATGTACAAAATAATAGTCATGGTGCACGTAAGCTAGCTTGGACATTCTAGTTATAAAAAAAATTTATAAGTTGGAAAAAATTAAAAAACAATGTCCAAGGATTATTCGTGACACGTGTAACCTACCCCAGTTATAAAAAATATATATATGTGAGGAAAAAATTGTGGTGCGTGTAAACTGACCCGGACACCGCGAGTATCAAAAACACCAAAAAAAAAGAAGCCTGAAAAAAAGAAGAGGAAAACATATTTTCAAACATTAATAAACAGTGAAAATTGTAGAAAAAAATTAAGTTCAGAGATTTATTGTGATGCGCATAAGCTGACCCGGACACCACAGTTATTAAAAAAAAGACTGAAAAAAAAACATGTCAAACACTTATGAACAATAGAAAACACTGTTCTTTACTCAAAAATCATTTTTAAAACATAAACTTAAATTTTTTGTGTGCTATAATTATTAGAAATAAAAATATTGTAATTTTTTTTTAAAACATAAACTTAATTTTTTTTTGTGCTATAATTATTTATTTGCCGTCTAAAAAGAACAGTCTAATGGAAACGGGAAGTGACTTGTATATTTTTTAATTTGACCTGTAGATAATGCAGGTAAATTTGTCAATAATTTCTTTCTGAGATTTTTTTTTCCAATAATATTAGATTTAAAATATTAAAAATGAAAACATTGGAAATTCTTGTAAAGAAATAAACTTAAATAAAAGAGCACAAAATTAAATTTTGAAGCCAATATTTTTTTTATATAAGATTTATTAATCATATTATTATATTAAATATATTTAAGAAAACATGATATGAACTTCTGCCCTTCAAAAAATCTTAGGTCATTTTTCCTCTCTCTCAATATATTTTTAGGCGATAATATTCAATAAATATTCAAACATATAATTAGTTTTACATATTTTAATTTGACATAAATATACAAATATATAATTAATTTGACATAATTTCAATAATATATTTAATTTAAAGGATAATCTTAGGCTATTTTTTTCTCTCTCTATATATTTAGGCGATCATATTCAATAAATATTAGAACATATAATTGGTTTAACATATTTTAATTTGACATAAATACACAAATATATAATTAAAAAGTCAAAACACTCAAATTTATTTGAAGAAATAAACTTAAACAAAAGAAAACAAAATTTAATCTTGAAGTTAATATTTTTTTAATTTTATAAGATTTATTAATCGTATTATTATATTAAATGTATTTAAGAATACTGATATGAATTTCTATCATTCAAAAAATCCTAGGTCATTTTTCCTCTCCCTCTATATATTTTTAGGCGATAATATTCAATAAATATTTGAACATAATATTAGTTTTACATACTTTAATTTGACATAAATATGAAGAAATAAACTTAAACAAAAGAAAACAAAATTTAATCTTGAAGTTAATATTTTTTTAATTTTATAAGATTTATTAATCGTATTATTATATTACATGTATTTAAGAATACTGATATGAATTTCTGTCATTCAAAAAATCCTAGGTCATTTTTCCTCTCCCTCTATATATTTTTAGGCGATAATATTTAATAAATATTTGAACATAATATTAGTTTTACATACTTTAATTTGACATAAATATACAAATATATAATTAATTTGATATACTTTCAATAATATCTTTAATTTAAAAGACAAAATTGAAGTAAACCCAAACATTGAAATCAAATAATTCAAAACAAAACCGGAAATTAAAAGAACTGGGACTGAAATGAAACTGAAATCCATAATTAACTTGCATAGAAGGATATAATTGAAAGAAATCAAACTTTTGATACCTAAAATATTAAGGATTTATAATAAATTTGCATGGAAGGATGAAATTGAAATCAATGAAAACTTTGATACCAAAAAAATTCTGAATTCCAGGCCAATCCATTGAATTAAAAGAATGAGGACCGCATTGGAACTTCAATATATAATCAATTTCAATTGAGGGATGAAATTGAAAGAAATGAAAACCTATATAATAGCATTAAGGGCTAGAATAACAAAATCAAACGTTCAAGGACTGAAATAAACTTTGACAAAAAACAGCTTAGCTGACGTCAGCTGGCGCAGGCAGGAGAGAGAAATTGGGGGGGGGGGGAGAATTCAAACGACCATTGACACGTCTCCGGACACCATCTTGCCACATGCGCCGCTCCATGTGGAAGAGAACATGCCTGAAAATCATTCTAGACGCCGGTTGGGCGTTTTCCGACGACTTATGACGCCGCACGCGCCGTCCGAAGAACGCGTCAGCGCTGCAACGAACGGCGCGTCCCGTGACGCGCCAACAGTTGTCAGCGAAAAAAAGAAGAAGAAAAAATTGGCTAATTACCGGAACGCCCCTCACCCCCAGGCATGGTTTTTGTCCTTTTCGGGGGGTAAAATCGTCGCTGCACTGTTAACTCTAATATTAAAAAAATAAAAAAACCGGCCGGCCGGAGGACCGGGCCAGAACGGTCAATGACCGTCTAGCCCCTGAAAAAGACAGCGTTTTTTGTCTTTTTCGGGGGCTAATTTCGTGCATACACTGTTTCAAAACGAAAAAAAAAAGGAGGACATACACCCGCGAAGCACCGGGTCAAAGTGCACATGAATAGTGCCCATGAGTCTGTGTGAACAGTACTCACTTGCACAGTGAATCTATGTTTTCGTTTAGCTGTATGTATAATAAGAAAAAAAAAGGATTCGGGGATTAATTATAGTGCGCTTAAGCTATTCCGGACACCCCAATAAAAAAAAATATTTAATGAAAAAAATGAAAAACAAAATCAGTAAAAATATGAAAAAAATAAGATCTGAGGATTAATTGTGGTGTGTTTAAGTTAACCCAAACACACCTCTATTATAAAAAAAATAAAATAAAATTATATATAAGTAGAAAAAAAATATAACCAGAAAAAAAAATATTTCATGAAAAAAAATAATGAAAAAAAAAGGAGCGAAAAAAAGAAAAAAAAATATCAAACAGTAATAAAAAGTGAAAATCACTGTTAATTTTGGGGAATAAAAAGTGATGTGCGTAAGCCAACACAGACAACCCGGTTATCAAATAAAAAGTGAAAATCACTGTTAATTTTGGGGAATAAAAAGTGATGTGCGTAAGCCAACACATACAACCCGGTTATCAAAAAATAAACTAAAAAAAATTGTATAAGTGGAGGAAAAGAAACAATAAAAAATGTTAATAAAAAGTGGACCGAGAAATTAATCATGGTGCGCATAAGCTGCCCCGGACACCACGGTTAGAAAAAAATGTTTAAAAAGGAAAAAACGTTTAAGAAGAAAAAAACGTTTAAGAAGGAAAAAAAACGTTTAAAAAGAAAAAAAAAAAAAAGGAAATCAGTTTTTCTTCTTCTTAAAAAAAAAAAAAAAAAAAGGAATCACTGTTCAAATCCACAGTAAAAGCAGAGTGGATGAACAGTGTTATTTGCACAGTATTTGTGCGTTTTGGTTTAGCTGTATAGATAATTTTTTGTTTATAAATATATTAAAATATAATTTTTTTACTTTAAAAAAAATAATTTAAAATAAAAAAATACTTTTAAAATACAGAAGATAGTTGTTAGTTCTGTTTCGGCCGGAACGTTCCGTTCTGTTCAAAAAACCGAGACAAAACGGCGTCGTTTTCATCTCGGTTTTAATTCCGGTCCGATCCGGAAATTCCGGTCAAATTCTGGCCGGAACGCCTCGGTTCCGTTCCGGGTTCAAAATCTATTTTTTTATTTTTAAAAATTATTTTTGACATCTATACATCAAAATAATTTAAAAACACCAAAATATTTTAAATAAAAAAGAATTCAAATTTTAATTATACTTGTTAAATTAATATTTTATTTTTTTCATATATATATATAATTAATTATATATAAACAATACAATACTAAAACAGCACGCCGAAACATTCTAAAATCAAAATATTTTGTTCTAATCGAAAAACCGGAACGGTATTGGCAACTATCAATAAACCCTCCAAGTTAGTCCGGGGGGCTGATGTGCCCGCTGGATTCAAGCGGTGCTGGCAACTTGTCATGTTGCACGGAACAAGTCCTGCTCCTCTTGAATGTAATGTATTTTCGAACTCTATTTATTTATTTATTGTTTTTAAATTATTTTGATGTTAAATATATTTTAAAAAACAATGCATATACGAGTCAAATTGATTAGACATTTGTAGGCAGCTCGTAAATTATTTATTTAATGCAGGGAATAAACAAGTCATCATTTCATTTGACAAATGCAAACTGCAATCAAGGACCCTACAGCTTCATTGAAAATTTGGTCTCCTTTCCAAACTGGCTTTGGGCTCCATGACGAATATCTCTTAACTTGAAGGACTTGTTGTAAAATAAACTGGTTTGCAAGCTGATAATAAAATTGTACTTCTTCTTTCACCTGTATTGTCGGGTCCTTTATGAATAATTCAATATTTGTACCATTTATTTATTGGAGTCGAATAAAAAATTATTTATTGCACAATATACAATGGTATCTCCTTTTTTTTGGGTCATGAACACTAAATTAAATAAATAAATGAAGCATGAAGAATAACAAATAATAGCTGGGATTTAGTAGTAAAAGCACATGGTATTGTTGTTTTGATTATTTATAAAAGTAATGATAACATTTCGACAGCTTTATGTTACTCCATATAATATAGTTTGCACCATTATTTTTTTGGACCATATATCAACCTATTTATCAGCCCATTGATGATACAAAGTTAATTATTATTTTAGTGAATACAACTACTATTTATATTTTCATATTTTAAAATTAATATAAATATTGAAGGCTTGAATCCTGTTAGAGGTATTATTATTTTTTCTTTTTATATAATCGGGTTATTCAGGTTAATCAGGTTTTACTTGTTCATTCTAAATAAAACTAATAATATTCTAAATTATCATGTTTTAAAATTATATTTTTAGTATTTTTAAATTGTATTGACATGCTAATTTTAAAATCATTTTTTTTTTAAAAAAAACATGTATTATTTTAATGCATTTTCAAACGTAAATTATTCTTAAAAAATAATAGCTATCATTATCTCTAACACTCTCTTAGAATGCATTTTATATTGTAATATCGTTTTTTTTTTAATACTTTTTTGCTTGAAAATATATTAAAATTATAGCTTTAAAATTTTATTTTTTATATCAGTATATTAAAATAAGTTTAAAATATATAAAAAATATTCTTTCAAAAAAATACTTTTAAATTGCAGATATCCAACCTGAATTGGAAGGCTTTAATTAAGATGAAGCGCCAATCCCGGGTGTTGCATGGTATTGAACACAGACACAGTTTTTTAAATGCTTGAGGAAATTTGCAGCCGTTTTGAAAACAAAAACAAAAACAAAAAACAAATGGGAAATTTATGACATGAAAGATTCCAAATAGCAAACAAAAAAACAGGGCAAAGAAAAAGCTGAGAGAAGAGTAGTTGGATTGTTTCTATTTTTTAAAAATATATTAAGAAATATGGTAAAAATAATTTTAAAAAATATTTAAAAAAAAAACAGGGATTTAATCTCTCCTTACTCTTTATGTGTGTGAACAGCTGCATTTTTCTCGCCGTTTAATTATCTCTCCGCGTCAAATTGCTCAAAAGATGTTTTTTCTTCTGATGACACGAACCTTTCTGGGCTGGCCCACCTTTTTACACTGTTCTCCAGCACGCATTTTTTGTCAATATAAAACCTTTTTATTCCCATCTTCTCACACCACTACCTCCCTCCATGCTGATTCTTCTTTTTATTATTTTTAATATATATCTTCAATTAAAAATTATTTGTATACGCTCCCTCATAAAACAAAAATTAAATGTAAGATTTAATACTTTGTCAAGCAATTATTCCATTTAAAATATTAAATTATTAAATAAAATCCAAAATATATTCTATCACAATCAATATATGCGATGAACTTTTTAAAATTATGTCTTCTTTTAAAAAAACTATTAAAATTACGTATCCATCGTAAATTCGTAATAATAGCATCGCAGTACCGACGTCTTTTAATGTTTATCCAGAGAGAGAGAAATATATTTTGTGTTTGAAATGAATGTTTTTTTAGGACAAAAAAAGAAGATAAATTCTCTTAAATGAAAATATAATTTGTTAATTTTCCATAATTATCTCAACCTCATCATAGAGCATAACACTAACAGCGCAATCCCAAGCAAAGTCGACATTTTGTAATAGTTATTGCTATCTATCTACCAATAGGAACATGTTAGACACATAACAATATTGTATCTATTTTACGTACCTATTTATTAGAAATTAATTTGAAATTTGTCTTAATAAAAAAACAAGTCTATTCACTATATTTTTCACAATATAAATTTTTTAAGTTAAACTATATTTTTATCAATTTTTCATGTTATCTTTGAACTCATCAAGTCGATCAAGTTATATTGGTTCAACTCTCATTTTTTTTATTTATATTTCAAATTTAAATTGTACAATTTCAAATAATTTTATTTTTGGATTTGAACTAAAATTTTGTTTGTTGAATTAATATATTTAATTTATATATATATATATATATATATATATATATATATATATATATATATATAATCGTGGATCACATTAAGATTTGGATTTCACGGAATCATACTGCACGGTGGCAGCCCAACCAAGAGCAGATCGTTCTACCCTATTCTCTAAGCAGTTTTTTTTTCTACGGCGAAGTCTTGCCAAAATGCTAGGAGGGAAGACCCATTTCTAAGGTACAGGTTACGGTCAACCAGTTTTTGCATGAATTAACAATGCAAGGAATTCTATATCGTTAGCAGCCATAAAATAATTGAGAATATGCCGTGGAAAATAAAATATAAAATGCTAAATGATGAGAAGTTTTGGGAAACTAATTGGTTGCGCTCATATTAATTTTAAGGGTCATTTATTTTTACGGTTAAAATCGCGTTTCATTATTTTTTTAAACTATTTTTATTTAAAAATAGATTTTTTATATCGTTTTAATTTACTAAAAAAAAACCCTCAAAGTCTTGCCTCCCCATCATTTAATCGGAGGATGAGCACATTTCTAAAAGTGCTTATTGTCTGGGACCCCAGGGTTTGAATTTGCCACCTCATAGTTTTAATTTCTTGAACCCTGCCTGAAGAGGACGAGTAATGATACAATATGCGTATACTGGCATTTACAGTTGTAGTTGAAAGATGGGCTATAATTTGTATTGAGATTATATTGTTTAACATTGTGTTTTAAAAATATTTTTAAGCAAATTTATTTTATTTTAAATTAAAAAAATTGATAATTTTAGATATTTTTATATATTAATAACAAAAATAATTTTTTTTAATATATTTTTAAATAAAAAATATTTTAAAAATACTGCAACCACATACTTAAACAGGTAATTGAATCGAGGCATTTATTTTTTGATGTCTAGGGCCTCACACATACGTTTGGTAGACAGCAATGATTTTTCCGGCAGCACTCATTGGGGGAAGATGCTTGCATTTTACTTGTGTCCCCTCAATTTGGATTAAAAGAATTAAAGTTCGGGAGAGATGGAAACAATATTCTAAAAAATGATTCAATTAAGGTTGCAATTAAATCATTTCCTTAATTAATGTAGTAATTTCTGTAGGGTTTTGTCATCCACTAATCGTGGCAAGGATTAATTAAAACGAGTGAGGTGGGGCCCTTTTGTGAGGTGGATGTCTTAACTTTTAAAAACAAAGTTTTAAAATCTAACTTTATGGTTTAATTGAAACCCATTTAGATTTTAGGGCCTCAGCATGCTCCTGCTGATGAAAGGGTCTCTCTTACGTCGGCAGAGGTTGCTTCCACAAGTGTATCCAAAAGTTTTTTATTTATTTATTTATTATTATTATCTCTAGATAGAAAAGTTAATTGCTTTTGTGTAAAGCTTAGTGCTTAAGAAAGCCAAATTTCCACACCATGAGTGGAGAAAAAGTAGCTTTTATCGCAGCCTCATCGATGTGGCATTTTCTATTGTTAGTAGTTCTTAAGGATTCCCAAAAGTTGAAGGAAGAAGATGGAATGTTATTTCACATGAAGCTTTTGAGGTGGGAATTTGGCAGCTTCCAATTGTTCCTTTCTATAGAACTATATGTCCAAATTAAAAAAAAAAAAGAAAAAAGAAAAGGAGGAGGACTTTTCTTGGGGCGGTGCCTCCTTGTCGATCAAGCCACACTTTTAGTTGCGGTTTACCTAATTGTTAATTGCTCCAAAGAATAATATATATATATATATATATATATATATATATATATATATATATATATATATATAAGTTTAAGGAAAAGAAAATCAAGCCAAATTTCATAACGATCAATCTACCAAGAAAATTTGCAACGCATATATTTAGAATTTTGCCCATGAATAGTATAGCCTTTGATTTATTTTAAATGAATATATTTTGGTGTTTTTAGATCATTTTGATGTGCTGATGTCAAAAATAATTTTTAAAAAATAATAAAATATTATTTTGATGTATTTCGGCACGAAAAGCTACCGCAACCGCACTCCCAAATAGGCCCTAAAAGGGGAACCAATGGGCACCTTTTGCTTGATTGATGCATGCTTTATCTTTACCTCATGTAAAAAGCAAGCTGATCTCCTTTTATTCTCAGCTGAAAAGGGTGGGAATAAAAGGAAATGGTAGATAGGGGGCGAGATTGAAAGTCTAAATGCTTTTGAGTACAAGAAGCTACCGAAGTCCTTTCTCGAGGTGGAGGAGGAGGTGGCTTTCAATCCTCCCCAGCTGTGAATGATTTGTTGTTATGTGTTTGCTTCATGTTTGACCTTTCATGGCAAAAGCTCGGTGGGGTTTGGCTTGCATTAGTGAAAAGAGCGTCGGCCCCTTCTGTCTCATGATATTCCATCAATTACCCTTCGTGAACGCTTCATGATCTGTGGATTGATCGATTGAGATTTGAAAACTAGACGTTGGAGACGAGGAGAGGGACCTTTTTGAGGTCTTAATAAGTCAAATAAAACGCGACTTTAGCAATTACATAGCTCGGAGAAAAATATTTGGAGATCCTTGCAAATGGGGTCATTGGTATTATCCAATATAGCAATCCTTACTTGGAAGAAAAAAAATAGAGTGGGGGGGTCTTTTTTATTTTGAATTTGCTTCCTCCATTATTGGTGGGGTTGGGAAGGGAATTGAAAAGGGCATGTGGGATAGTGCGGGGAAACTTTTCTCTGATCAAGGAACCAATTGCGAAGCAACACCACCTTTTTATATATGTATATTTAATGATGAAAAAGGGTTAGATTAAATAATCTAGAGAATGGTTTATCGATTCAAACTGAGTAAGATGCAGAAATGATGAGTCGAGATCTAGGAAGAAGATGGTAAAAGTGGGAGAAAAGGAGGCATATGGAACATGCATGAGGTCACATTAAGTCTTTCGAAAGTGGAAGTATTATTATGGTATCATGCTTGCGATGTGGGCATGCTTGAGACAAGCAGGGATCGAGCTTCGATTCTTCAACAAGTTTTGCTCCACTCCTTTTGCTTCGTGTCGAAAAGAGTTCTCTCCTCCTGTTCATAAAACGAACGAGTCTCCTTTCTCTGTCCTGAAACGATTTCTTTTCATGGAAAATGAATTCGGGAAAATAGATTGTTCGATTGACCATGAAAAATAAGTTGCGAGACCTTTTTTTAGTGCTTTATAATATTTATGTATGACGATTATTATACTATATATTAAAAGAGGTCACGAGTCAATTACTATAGTTTGTGAGACAAATCATTGTGAATTACAATAATATTGCTTAATTTTCGGTTTGGTTCACCGATTTGTTGATTTTTTTATATTTTTACATAGTAAAATAACTATTTTGTCTCTCGAAAAAGACAAAAACAAAACAAGTATTGCCAGGAGGGGTGCCGCGTAATTGCATATTTTTTGTCTGGTTCAGCTCGGTTCGGGTCACCGGTATATTAATTTTTTTATATTTATTTGCACAGTAAAATAACCATTATATCCCTTGAAAAATTACATAAATTAAAATACTTTTAACAATATGTATTATATGCACTAATAGATTAAATTATATATTTTCTACACGTCAAATATTACTGTATCCAAATAGATCTTTCCCTAAAAATATTCTTATTAATGTGCGTGTGTAAAAAAAAACAAAATCTAACATGGAGGAAGTAACACTGAAAGATCCAAATTCGTCGTAGACATTAACGCAGGTTATCTAATGCTTTGTACATCATTTATTGGGATCCATCTACCAATATTAATTATTTTCCTGCCCTGCATTTTGTACTTACCGGAGTTCATTAATTTATGGCGATTAACGTTATAGAATCGACTGTGCTGTGAAACTTATCAGAAATATCGCTGGTGCTGTAACCTGTAAGAAACTATTTCGGGCCATGAATTATTTCTTGGATGTCCATCGCTATGAATTCAAAAACCTATCTGTTACGCGTAATCTCTTTTCTTTTATCACATCTTTTGAAAGAATATTGTTATGATCACGAAGAATCTTCATAGAGAAAAGCCAAACTTTTTTTATAATCTTCGAGTGCTGAGACGATTGGTTCTTACCAAGGGTTTGACATAGAACACTCTTTTTCGATACGCCTTTTCTTTTCTCGACCGGGATCTTTCTTGGAGGATAAACTCGTTCAGGATCAAATTGATCTTCGTTAAAGCATCTTGGTTTATATCTACCCTCTAATCAGGCTAGCAGCCTTTTTTTTTGGAGATAGAATTTGATAATAAATATATTATTTTGATTATTAATTTTTTTATTTTTTAATGACTTTTAAGTGATTGTGAAGTTGCTGTGGATGATTATTTAAAGCGGCGGGATCCATACAATTGTATAGCAACCCTAAGAATATGATGTCGTCGAGTATTTATTTTCAAAGTTGAATAATGATGGGAGTCAATACATTACGGTATGGTTGCGAGGATCATGATTATTTTAAAAAATTATGTGTGAAGATATATAAGAAACTAAGTAATACACAAACTCATTAAAGATATCAGTTGCCAAATATATTTAAAATAATTAAAACAATTTCATTTAATTATAATAAACTTAACCAAATAACAAACATGCTCCTAGTTCTTGCACACTTCCTTGTCGTCTGGTCCTTGCGCCCACATACATGGGGATGGGGTGGAGTTTCAGACATTTGTCTTCTCTTAAACGCCAAGATCTTTAATGGGAAATAATGGAAGTTGATTTGATATAAGGGTGAACCACTCCATTATACTACCACCTTGGCTACGTTACGTAATATGAATTTGTCGATTTTGTATAGGTTTTTTTGCCTGTTCAACGGATAATTATAGCTTTTTTGCTCCACTTTTTGATAGCACTAGCATGCACGATGACAACTAGAAATTGTCCCAATAGACCTTTAGCAATTTAACAAAACCCTAAAGTATTTTCTTTTGTAATTGGCATCGCCATCTTCTTCTGCTAGTCACTAATTAACAATCGATATTTGCATTTGCTTCTTGTAATTTAATTAGATTATTGTTTACAAGAGGAGGTGTCACCCGCTGCTGACCGAATTAAGGTGAGTTCTCCATGACCTTTTTTGGATGTATATACGTAAGAAATTTAAAAAAGGTTTAATTTAAAAAAAAAAAAGAGATTTGTTTCAAGTGTGTGTTCTAGTATTTTTCTAATAGTTTTGATGAAGTTGATATTAAAAATAAAAAAAATATATATATTTAAAAGAATTACTTTAATATATTTTCAAATAAAAAATTCTCTTAATAAACATAATATCAATTAGAATAACTAGTAATCATTTAATAGGTAGCACAATGCTACAGACTTGGGATTTAAGGGTTTGATCCCCCTATGGTATCAAGTTAGAACCATGCAATTATTAACATGATAGTTACTGAATATTTACATGATTATTTATTTCAAGACATATAAAATTAGTCAAGATACACACAAAGTAGTCCAGATACCCACGTTAACCAAAAAGAAAATAGAATAACTAGTGAAAAGTTGAGCTATTGGAGTTGCTGTAGCATGGTCATAAACCCAACTAGAATTGAATTTTGCTGAGATGGTAGGGAAAGGGAATTATTTTCTTGATTCATCTTTTAACACATTTTCCACAACAATAATGACATGAAAAGGAGTAGTTAGGCTAAACACTCAATATAAAATAATTTACTACCCCACAAGTCAATTTTTTTTTTTTTGCAGAACAGTATGGTCAGAGAGAAAATATCCTTATGACCTTTGAAACTTTGAGTGACAAGAATACCAAGTCATACTTAATTATTACATTTAGTGTATTAAGGAATTTTGAACCGATAGATGAGCTTAAGCAATTTCTACGCTATAAGATTACAGTTGAAAACCACTCTGTAGAATTCTTCAATTGCTTTACCTAATTGGGTTCAAAAGTATCATCGACTAAAACCCGACTCCAACTTTGATTGGCCTGTCTCTTGCCCTTGCACTAAATTTATCCAAGTCTCGTGGCAGAAATTCTTGCTATAATTTTTTTATTATTATTATTATTTATATCAGCACATGAAAATGATCTAAAAATATATATATATAACTCTAGTTTCCGAATAAATTCCACAAATTGTTGGTGTAATTGATCCATTTGTCTTTGCATATCAAGAGTGATCTTCCATGCCTCTTTAAGAAAAAAATTATATTGAAGTATTTTATTTTTCATTTATTTTTTTAAAATAAATCTTTTAAACGTATTATATATATCGTGCTTAATTATTAATTTAATTTTAAAAAATGAGAATAGTTAGATTAGAGAAAATAAAGATACTGAGACTCAGCTTAATTATCAAAATTATTTTAATTCAAATGATGAAGTTATTGGATGAAATTTTAAATAATTTTTTTTTAAATCAAACATTATGATTATGCATGTTATGTAATTGTTTGACGTTCATATTTTTGGTGTTTTGGAGCTTTGGCTGTTGCATTTTATAGTTTTTCAAAAAAAAATTATATTTTTGTCATGCTTGGAGATCTGTCCGTTGTTACCATTGCTAGAAAAACCATATACTAGTTTTATTATTTATCAATCGAGGAGGGCAATTGCCCCATAGATGGGGTGAAAGAAATGTTCTTTTCCCCCACTTTCATTATGATGGGTGAGAATAGAAATAAAAAAAACATATAAAGAAAATAATTCTTTTTATTTGAATTTGTTGTGCAAAACTTACTCAAATCAACTAATAATACAAAATAAAAGGGATATAGTTTTTTTTAGTAAAACTTTATAAGAAAATATTGGTGATTACAATGACTAATCAAGCACGCGCAAAGAACACTATCCAAAAAGAAAACTCTCATAAAAATACTTTTTGAGCAACCATAATACTTTTTATCATCCAATTACTATTAACGGCATCTTAAACAAAGGGTCTTGATTGCAGACGAAATTCTGTGAAAAGAGACTTCATTCTACAAATCATCAGAAGTTAGGGGACTCAAATACTCAAGATATTATAAATAGGGACTGCAATTATAATTAACCTAGCAAACATAATGGAGGGACCAGGGAGCATAATTGTCTTACACTCTTACCCTGTTCAAAGACTAGCAAGGAAAATGGTATTGGTCACCGGGTAACTGTTATATCCTCAAGTTAACTAAGTCAATTAACTTTTTTTCTTATTAAAATGATATTATTATTTTTTATTTTATTTTTTATGAATAATTTGTTTTTAAAAAATACAATAGAAAATAGAACATCAATGATGGTCAAAATTGTTGATGGAATGCCTAAAAATAGGCTGTGTTTTTGAGATTATTATAATTATAAATTGTGTACAATGTTTATATATATACTAGCTATATTGCCCGCGCGTTGCCGTGGGCATTCTTATGTATATAATTTAACATAATTAAATCCACAACTATAAATTTATATGATATAACTAAATAAAAGTTATAGATTAGGAGATAAAATGTAAAAAAATTTAAGTACGGTTTATTGCGCAAGCATAGATTACATCTTTTAGAATGTAGATATTACGTCATGAAATATTACAAAAGAGCGCGAACTAACATTTTAAAAACCAGAGCAAAATATTTTAATAAGAAAAAAAAATTAATCACAAAAATCATCGTTATTATTGAGCAGATAGTAAAATTAGAAAACTCATTTAATACAAAGAGCAAATTTTAAAAAAAATACATGGAAAAAGGAAGCAATATTAATTTAAAATACTATAACAATAGCAACATCGGAGTCTAAAAATCTAAACTTATTATTGTTGTTACTATTAAAACAATAAAAATTATTAAATTATATCGAGAAAAAAAAAAAGCAGGAACAAAATAGGAAGCAAGAAAAACAATTAAAATATTATTATTATTATTATTATTATTATTATTATTATTATTATTATCATTATCATTATCATTATCATTATCATTATCATTATTATTATTATTATTATTACTATGAAAGAATAAATAAATGAATGAATTAAGATTAAAGAAAAAATATAAATTGTTAACAGACCTGTAATAATTAAATAATCAAAATAAGTAGTTAATTTTTTGTTGACAAAAAGACAGAAAGATCAATTGAAAATCCATCATGATGTTATTTTTATTATTATCGCTATAACATCTAAAATTCTTATTAACATTACTATTAAAATAATTAAATTACCCAGGGAAACCATAAAAAAAAAGGAAAAGAGTTTTCATAAAAAAACAATAAAAAACCAATAACCAAAATTATCATTATTATTGCGTAAATACTGAGATCATAAAAATAATCTAATCTAAAGAAGGAAAAAAAACAAAAGGAAGAAAAAATTATTAAAAAAAAAACCCTCCAATAATTAAATAACATAAATAAATAATCAATTCCCTATCAACAAAAAGACGAAAACATAAATTAAAAATCAATCTTTATGTTATTGTCATTATTATGACTATAACAGTTAAAATTATTATTAAGATTACTGTTAAAAACAATCAAAAAAATTAAATTGCACAAAAAAATCATTACAAAAAAAGCAAAAGATTTAAAAAAAATCAAAATAAAAAAATAATCGCTAAAATTATCAATATCATTGTGTAAATAGCAAAATCATAAAAATCATCTAATCCAAAGAACAAATTAAAAAAAAAGAATAAAGTGAAAAAATATGCAATATTTATTTTAAAAAGAATACCAACATAAATTGAAATTTAAGGATTGAACCGATTAAAAACTAAAAGAAAATTAAAAAAACTAAGAGCATAAATGCATAAATATGAAATAAAAATAAACATTATCAAAGAATTTAAAGAAAAAAAATTAATTAATAAAAAATAAAATATTCAAAGAATAAGGGCCGAAATGAAAAATAACATATATAATTAATTCTAATTGAAGGATAAAACTGGAAAAAAATAAAATCTTGGGACCAAAATAAACAATGAAATAATAATAATGGTAATTGCTGTTATTATATCAAAAAATTAGAAGAAGTGGGACTGATATGAAAAGTTGTATATATGAAGAATTTTAATTGGAGGACCAAATTAAAGAAATCAAAACATCCGGACCAAAAAAATTACAGGAACAAAAAAGAAACCGAAAATCAAAAGTTTAGGGACCGAAATTAAAAATGTTTTATATAATTAGTTTTAATTGAAGGGCACAATTGAAAAAAATCAAACTTTCAATTCACGAAATCATGCATAAAATTGAAATCCAAACCTCAGGGACCGAAATTAACTTCTTATATACATGAGGGACCGGACCTGACATTGGGCCCGCAGGAGAGAGCAAACGTACACACGCCACAAAACCGGCCCTCGCCGTTTACCCTGACATATCTAACGAACACGCGCCGCGACGGGAGATAGAGGACCAGGCGACGCACCGTATTCACCGGCGGAACGGAATTTTTGACCACTGTATGGCACCGCACGCGCCACTTCCATGGCGCGTTGGCAATGAGCGCCGCTGTCGTGTCCTGACGACGCGCCAGCCGTGCAGACGGAAAAATAATAAAATATAGGCTAATTACCAAGACGCCCCTGACCCAACCGAGATTCACGAAAAAACCAGTGGGGAAAATACGCCCGTGTCCCCGTTCACTGTGCATTATTTTGTCGTTATCGAGGGTTTTTTTCGTCGGTGCACTGTGCACTGACTTTGTGAAAAGCCGACGGAGCCCCTCGTCCCTGTGCACTATTTTGTCGTTTTCGAGGGTTAGAGGCGTCAATGCACTGAACAAAAGCGGAAAGTAAAAAAAAAAGCTAAAAACCGAAAACACCCCGAGAAAAAAAAAAAAACGCCGGATGATGAAGGCCAAAATCGGGCGCACACTGTCGCAATCCACATGTTTGAAGAGAGAAGCCACAGTGAACACCCCACGCGTTTTATTTGTTTTATAATATATATATATATAAAGCATAATTAAGACACGAATTAATTGGAGCGAGGAAGGCAAACCGGGTGTTGAAAAAGGAAGGTTGTAGTAGTTGTAAAGGTGAAAGTGGAGGTGGGGTGGGAAGGTGATGAGCTCGAAAAACACGTACGTAAAAGGCAAGGGAAGGAGGGCGTGCGTTGTGAAAAGGAGGAAAATGACGATTCTCATTTTTGTTTCCCAAACACTTCTCTCCTTCCCTTTCACACTCTTTGTAAATTTAACATTTCTTAAAAGTCCAATTTAGTACTATATATATATATAATAATAATAATAATAGCGATGGTGGTGAGCATTATTATTATTATTTGTTACTTTAGATCACTTGTTGTGGTTAATTATTGAATAACTTTAATTCAAAAGACAAGTATTATGGTTTGATTATTTTGATTGCTTTAAAAATCATTTATATGCATTTAATTATGGGCATCGACTCCCGAGCAATTGGTTTCACCCTTTTCCTTCTCCCTGCTGACCTGACCTGAGACAATGACGGTCCAAGTTGAGCCTCAACAAACCATATTGAATGCGGATTTCTGCAAGGCAGTTGCACCTGTAATTGGGGGGGCATTATAAAGCATTCAATGATCCCTTTTTATTAAGAAATATATTTGAATAATATATGCTTTTATTTTTATAAAAACATATTAAAAAACATACATACTGTTCCTACCTTTACCTCCGGGGAAGGCAAGGGCTGTCTTTTTTTCCATTTATTTGCCGACTTCCCTGTTTTTTTTAATTAATTAATTAATAAATAAATAATCGAACTTGAATCTACACCACCAAAATAGTTTACAAGATGGGATCCAAAATCACTCCTTGAAAGTACATTATTTTATTGCGCCGTGTCCCCGTTCTATGCTTAGACCTTGACTATTTAAAAAAAAATGAAATTTTTATTTTTATTTTAAATTAAAAAAAACTAGTATTTTTAAATTATTTTAATGTACTAATATCAATATTAATTTTTAAAATATATAAAAAAATATTATATATTTTTAAAATTAACTTCAACAACAAATCATGTCGACGTCAGAAATTGTTTTTGAAACATGAATCATTGGATCACCTTTTCACGGAGGAAAAGCTTATCATAGTCAACATATTCTCATACTGTGGTCTTGCTTAAAGAACACGAATTTTCAAAACCTATAATAATAATAATAATAATAATTATTATTATTATTTATCATCATGGAAGACGAAGGTTAAATGAGGTCATGTTTCACTTTTCATAATAAAAGATGGTGTTTTTCTCCCTTCTCCCTCTCATCCCCAAGCAAGTACAAGCAAAGCACATGCATTTATTTTAATTCAATAGCTTAATGATATTTTAAATTATTCATCCCTTGTCATCATCATATTTTTCTTCACTACAAGATAAACTACACGCACAATGATTCGATATTTTATGAGACTTTTATCTTTCTACCCCCATGATATATATATATATATATATATATATATTTTTGAAAATAGAATATATTTATTTTTATATGATAGTTTTAGGATGTACAAGCTTGCATGATATGGTTTTTACTGTATCCAATTAGTTTAATGCATGTTTATTTTTCTTATTATATTAAATTAAAAAAAATTAATAAATAAATTTAGTAAGCACATCAGGTGATTATCCCGTATTGTGAGATTAAATATTTTAATATATAGTTTTTATTCTTAAAAATATAAAAATATTAATTTATTTAATTACAGGGATCAATATATTAACTATAAAAACATCTAACAATTGTGTGTATGAAAAAAAAAATCAAATCTGCGGGCGAGACACGTGTAAAGTAGCGAGTAAAATAACCAGGGAGGAGGTAGAAGCCGTGCGATGCCTTTGCAGCGGTTGCGTGTGGAAAGCATAAAAGATGGTTGAAAGGCAAATAAAGCTAGAAAGTTGAGAATGCTTTACAACTCCAATTTCACTTCCACATCAAAACGCGTGACAGCACACGCCTCATCTTCAACGAGTTATTGGAGCGTGTGAAACCGCGCAGCAGGAGAGTGTGACGTGATGTTTGGTCCCAGGATTCATTCTGGTATACAAGAAACAAAATAGAGATAAAAATAAAAAAGTGGGCAGTCAATCTGATGGATTATGTAAAGTAACCTAATCTAATAGTAAAAAGGTGTCTCCTTCTCTCCGTTTTCTCCCTTGGTTATGAAAAGGTTTGTCCTTTTTCTTTTCTTTTCTTTTTTTAGTATTTTTGGATTTTTTATATCCAAATATAAAAATAAGTCTTAAGATATTAATTTGATATATTTAAAAATAATAATTAAAAAAACAATTGTGATCAAACTCTCAAACAACCTCTTAGATATTTACTTGAAAAGAGTTTAAGTTATTTAATTATTAAATTATTTAAAGATTTTAAAATTAATTTAAGTAAATTATTTTAGCTAAAAAAAGTCATTTCAATATTAAAAAAAAACATTTTTTAAAAAATGATTATATTGAATCATAAAAAAAAATATATATGGTGGGATCAAACTAAGCGCATTTTTTTTGATAACCGGAGTGTCCGGGCCAACTTGCGTGCACTACAATTAATTTACGGGGCCACTGAATATCTTACAAGCCCAATAGGTAAAGCACCACGGGGGAATTGAGTGCATGTTTGATAGTAGTTGAGATTGCTTTTAAAAATATTTTTCGATCAAGAATATTAAAATGATATGTTTTATTTTTGAAAAATTATTTTTGATATCTGCACATCAAAATAATTTAAAAACACCAAAAAATAATTAAATATCAGCATGTAAAACGAATCCGATCTAAGAAGGGAATGTGAATTAAAATAATAAAAAACTCTGCCATCGGATTGGTGGTTTTTTTATATTTATGTGGAAAAAGTAGGGTAAAAAGAAATTAGAATAAAACAAATAAAAAAGGAAGTAGCGAAAGATGACAAAAGCAGGGCCCAGATAGCATTTTACAGAAATCCTTGTAACAGATGGTACAACATCCCCACCCCCTTCTCTCTCTAATTCTCCATAAATTCTCTTTCTCTATCCTTTTCACAATAAAAACAAAAAACAAAAAATTCATGCATCTATCTGCCCCCCAGTACTAATTTACTGCTGCTCTACTTTCTACTTTTCTTGGTCGGTCTTCGGTGTATGTATCGGGGATATTTTTAATTTTTGAAGAAATATATTTATATAGAATCATTATCATCATTATTTAGCTAAACCATGTATACACCCTTAGATAGCTAGCTGCATATATAAATATATATATACACATATAATTACCAGCTAGCATTGTTGGGTATATTTGAGATGGGATATTTTGGTTATTGAATCAAGAGGAGCGGCATCATCAGATGGATAGAGATAGTTAGGAGAGAGAAAGAGGGATCGATGGTTATGGTGAAGAAGAGGATCCGATCTTTCCTTTCCGCGTTGAATTCTCATATGTGGCTTTTTTCAAGAGAGTGAGGATAAAAGAAAGCAAAACAAAACAAACAACTCAGAGCAAGTAAAGGGGAGGCCAAGAAAAAGATGGATAGATTGATAGAAAGAGAGATAGATAGATCCTGCCATTAGAGCCTTCTTTGTTAGAGAAAAAAAGAAAAGAAAAAAGGGAGATACAAAGGGAGCTTTTTTTATTTTATTTCTATGATAATTTACTCGTCTCTCCATCTCCACCTGAAAATTATAAGCCAATTTGTCCATTTGGACAAACCAAAACCGAACCACTCTTGTTGTTTGTCTTTAACTATTACATCCCCAACTCCCTGAAAACAAAAAACTTGCAAGAAAGAAAGATTTTTTATTTCTTCTTGAGCTCGTTTCATTACAGAGTTTGAATTTGACAAAGACTTTTTGCTATTGGTTTTCAAGAAATGAGAGCTGGACTTAGCACCATCCAGCAAACTCTGACACCAGAGGCGGCGAGTGTACTGAACCACTCGATTGCCGAAGCAAGCCGCCGTAACCATGGTCAGACCACACCACTTCATGTGGCGGCAACGCTATTAGCTTCCCCATCTGGTTTCCTCCGTCAAGCATGCATCAAATCACACCCCAATTCTTCACATCCTCTTCAGTGCAGAGCTCTTGAGCTCTGCTTTAGTGTTGCCCTTGAACGCCTCCCTACTGCTCAAAACCTCAGTCCCGGCCTTGACCCACCAATCTCCAATGCCTTAATGGCTGCACTAAAGCGTGCCCAGGCTCATCAGCGAAGAGGGTGCCCTGAACAGCAGCAGCAACCACTTTTGGCTGTCAAAGTTGAGCTGGAGCAGTTGATTATATCAATTCTTGATGATCCAAGTGTTAGTAGAGTTATGAGGGAAGCTAGTTTTTCGAGCCCGGCTGTTAAGGCAACAATCGAGCAATCTTTGAATGCTACCTCGAATTCGAATTCGAATTCGAATTCTGCTGCTAATTCTGGGATTGGATTGGGGTTTCGTGCTCCAGGAGCTGTGGCTGTTCCTGCTCCTGTTACTAATAGGAATTTTTATATGAATCCAAGATTGCAACAAGGGAGTGTCGGTCAATCTGGTGCACCAAGAAATGATGAGGTTAAGATGGTTATTGATATTTTGTCCAAGAGGAAGAAGAAGAATCCTGTTTTGGTAGGTGAATCGGAGCCAGAGATATTAGTGAAGGAGGTTTTGAAGAGAATAGAGAGTAAAGAAGTAGGAGATGGGGTGTTAAAGAATGTTCATGTGATTCATTTAGAAAAGGAGTTTTTGGATAAAGCACAGGTAGCGGCGAAGATTGTGGAATTAGGGGGATTGATTGAGACCCGGACAGGGAATTTGGATTGTGGTGGGGTGATTCTTGATATGGGGGATTTGAAGTGGCTTGTTGAGCAGCAAGTGAGCTTTGCAGGTTCTGGAGGGGTTCAGCAGCAGCAGACCGTGTCACAAACTGGGCGGTCAGCTGTGGAGGAGATGAGGAAGCTTTTGGGGAGGTTTGGAGAGGGGAGTGGCGGTGGAAAAGTTTGGTTGATTGGGACTGCTACTTGTGAGACATATTTGAGATGCCAAGTCTATCACCCTTCAATGGAAAATGATTGGGATCTGCAGGTTTTACCAATTGCTCCCAGAGCACCACTTCCAGGGATGTTTAGGTATATGTGCTGTTATTGCTATTTTTGGAACTATACTTTTTTATTCATTAGCTCAACTTATGCGTTAGACATAGGATTTGGTGGAAAACAGGAGATGTTCTTGCATATTGCTGTGTTGTAGATTGTTTGATATATAGACTTTCGGAAAATATTCCTTGTGAAGTTAAATTCTATATACTGATCTGCAATTTGGGATTTTTATGTCTGTTCCTTCAGAAAGTTGCATACTAGTGGAGGTTTTGGTGAGTTCTGACATCTGAACTGCACCTGGCTTAAGGAGCAAAAACTTCCTTTAGTTTAAGGATTTGTTTTTATTTAGTCCTTCGTCCAGAGATTAGCTGTGATTAATCAAAGTCTATTCACTTATTAATAAACCATTTATATATTTGTCGATGTGTAGGCTTGGAACCAATGGAATCCTCAGCAGCTCAGTCGAATCGTTTTCACCGCTGAAGGGTCTTCCATCAATGACTCTTGCTCCGCCTAGGCGTCTCACTGAGAACTTGGATCCTGCTGGTAGAATGAGTTGTTGCCCTGATTGCATGCGGAATTATGAGCAAGAGCTAGCAAAAATTGTACCGAAGGAGGTTGAGAAATCTTCAGAAGTCAAGTCTCAATCAGCTCAGCCACCACTGCCACTATGGTTGAGAAATGCTAGGCCTCAAGATGGTGATGTTAAGTCATCTGATCAGACAGTGGTAAGTTAGCTCAAACCTCTTAAGTGAACTGCAAACTTGTACTGGCCCAAATAAGATTCTTCTTTCTCATTTTAAGTGCTAAAATCGAAAGTTCAGCAGCTAATATTGTCGCTGTGTTATCATGCAGACTAAGGATCAAGAACTGATGTTGAAGCAGAAGAGACTGGAGTTGCAGAAGAATTGGCACGATAGATGCCTGCACCTTCACCCTGCTTATCATCAACCCAATCTTGGATCTGAAAGAATTCCCCAACCTGCTCTCTCAATGACCAACTTACATAATCAAAACCTGCTTCCTCGCCAACCTTTCCAGCCCAAGTTAAGTTTAAATAAAAAGCCGGACAGAACCCTTGTGTTCAACCCAAATTTGTTGCGCAGCCAACCAGCTGGACAGCCAACCACTCCGCCTGGAAGCCCTGTGAGAACAGACCTGGTTCTTGGTAGACCAAAGGTTGTTGGGGAGACTCCTGAGAAAGAACATGAGGGCCGTACCAAGGACTTTTTAAGCTGTGTTCCTTCTGAGCCGCAATCCAATTCCAATGAACTGCACAGCATCAAACTTCTCAGCAAATTAGATGCTGACTCGTTCAAGAAGCTCCTCAAGGGTCTTCTGGAAAAGGTTTGGTGGCAACGGGATGCAGCATCTGCATTGGCTGCAACAGTGACACAATGCAAATTGGGTCATGGTAAATGTCGGAGCACCGGATCAAGGGGTGACATTTGGCTGTTGTTCACTGGTCCTGACAGGGCTGGCAAGAAGAAGATGGCATCTGCTCTTTCAGAGCTTGTTTGTGGAGCAAATCCAATAATGCTTTGTCTTGGTTCATGGCGTGAAGATGGGGAATCTGAAGTGAGTTTCCGTGGTAGAACTGTGCTTGATCGAATAGCAGAGGTGGTTAGAAGGAACCCCTTCTCAGTAATCATACTAGAGGATATTGATGAAGCGGATATGCTTGTTAGAGGGAGCATAAGGCGGGCTATGGAGAGGGGTCGAATTGCCGATTCCCTTGGCCGTGAAATCAGTCTTGGTAATGTTATATTCATTCTGACTGCAAATCGCCTACCAGACAATCTCAAATTCCTATCAAACAGCGTTTCACTGGATGAGAAGAAGCTTGCAAGTCTGGCTAGCGGAGGTTGGCAATTAAGGCTAACCCTTTCTGAGAGAACAGCGAAGCGCCGAGCCGATTGGGTTCATGATGAAGAGAGGTTGGCAAAGCCAAGGACCGACTTAGGAACAGCACTAGCATTCGACTTGAATGAAACTGCCAACACAGGGGATGATAAAGCAGATGGCTCACACAATTCAAGTGATCTTACAGTTGATCATGAAGATGAAGATGTCCTAAATAACAGACTGTTGACATCTGCAACTTCATCGGTCTCTAAAGAGCTGCTCAATTTAGTGGACGACCACATTGTCTTCAAACATGCAGATTTCAGCTCCATTAGACACGACATTTCAAATTCTATAACCAAGAAGTTTTCAACCATCTTCAGCAATCAGATGCAGATTGAAATCCAAGACGAGGCATTGGAAAAAATTGTTGGTGGGATATGGTTAGCCCGAACAGGCTTAGAAGAATGGACTGACAACGTATTGGTTCCAAGCTTGCGCCAGCTCAAATTACAGCTATCTATATGTGCCAACGAATCCGCGATCATCCGGCTCGAGCCTGATACCGATTCTGATAGCCGTAGCCACGGTGATTGGCTGCCAAGTAGCATCAGAGTGGTGGTTGATGATGGATTGTGAACCAGGGACACTCGTAGCTGAGATAAGGTGAATGGATATATAGTGTTGGCAATTCCTTGTTTCTGTTGGGTACAGATGTAAATATGCTCGGCTGTTTTTTGGCGGGCGGTGAAAACGGTTGAGAGGGGTAAAGAAAAGAAAGCTGTTTAGAAGAAGAGGGAGATGTTGATAGATTAACGGCATCCTTAGGCAGCAATGTCTTCACTTTTCTTTTGTTAAGTTCTTTTATATGCTTTTTTTTTCGTTATAGGATTTAATAGTATTTTGTCATAGATATAAATATTTTATTGTTTACGTGGACCATGATTAATAAAAATGAGGCATTCCTCCTGTTTTTTTCTCTTTTTTTCTTTTTTTTTTATTTTACCAAGAGGGTGGAAAATGCAAAAGAATGCAGGCCCAGATTGTCAAACCATATATATTATGTATATATATTTTCCGCATCTGTGTCAAGGAAATGCCGCCCAATTAATGCATTTATGATAAATAAAGACATTTATTTCCTCTTTCCATGTCAAAAAAGTCAAGATGCCACTAATGCTGACAAAAATGGCGTGCTTCTCGTCGTAGATCAACCGGAGCTAAGGTAACATCGAGCTTGCAGTGCATGTGTTCTCATTTAAGATCATCGTCCAAATTCGTGTGCGCGCGTGCGAGTGTCTTCTAAACAGTGAGAACTGGATAGTTTGACTCTTCACGTCGAAGGTGACGTGAAAGTAAATATTTATATTGCTTAAAGTTTCCACTGATTCAGATATTGTTTACTCCCTCATATAATCCATAATTTGATGGAATGATTAATTTAGTTTTTTTATATGCATTTCTTTTCTTTTCTTTTCTTTTCTTTTCTTTTCTTTTCTTTTATATAATCGTATGGTGTCAACCCTTTTTATTTCTTGATGAAAAAGATGATGATTTTAATTTTTCACGTCTTATTCCATCCACGATTTCTAGTGAAGATTATTTTATTGAATATAAAAAAGTGAACAATGACATTAACATACACACACAATCATTATTAATATTTTTCCCTAGATAAATATTTATTGATATCTAAACTCATTGTCCGTCGATAATTATTTTACTGACGAGTGCGTCCAAAAACAAAATTACCACTAAATCCCATTGATATTTTCATTTATATATTAAACATATTGTCGACGGGTTAACTCGACTCTTATTATATAGGTAACATGTTTATGATGTTGATCCAGGTTGAATTAGACTATTTTTTACTCAATTTTGTCCTTGTATATTTAATAGAATACAGTTACATGTTTTTTTCTCCTTTAGAAAAATATTGCTTTCTCATATTACCATGATTATTTTTAAAAAAAAATTAATCTATTGGCTATTGTTACTCTTTTTTTTACCATCTAATTAAAATAGAATTGATTTGACTTGGTCAGATTTACTAGCTAAATTACAAAATTTCATCTTTTTTAAATCATATTTGTAACATTTAAATATTATTAAAAAAAAACACCACAGCATATCCACGACTAGTTAATAGGCAAATCACAAATCAACTTGTTAGGGAGACAATGCATTGAATGTAGACGAAATACATTGTAACATCAAACTGGAAGACATTCATGCCTCCATAAATATAAATGAAGGACTTTTGACTCCAACCTTCATGTGTGTTCCACATTTATTGGTTTTCTTGATGGTTATCCAATACCCATAAATATTGGAAAATAGAAATTCAATATAATAAAGAGAAATTACATCAAATTGACATATTTAATAACAAAAACTTCGCCCGTCATAGAAAATTCTATGAGTTCATGGAATTAAAAACAATTCAAAATAAAAATATTTTATTTATATTTACAAAATTGCTTGAGAAGTTTTTATTTTAATTTATATTGAGTCAGGATTTCATTCCTAAGACTTGAAGAAAAGAGACTTCTTCTTCTTATGACATCTTACATGTCTATTAGTTACTATTAACATATTTGACTAAATATCATAACTTCATAAATGTTTTTCATGTCCCGCAAGCGATTGCACGTTTCTAATTAATTCAATTCTTATTTCATAATGAAATCCCATCTTAAAACATAATTCTTAATCTCAGTAAATAAATTGAAATTAGCTTTTGTTCAATCACATTGGAGGGGGATCCGCAATATATAAAATACACGAAGTAACCTAATATATAAAACAAGTAAAATGCAACTAAGATTCAGAAGTTGATAGAGAAAATTGATCGGAATCAACAGAAAGCTAAACATTTCAAAGAGGAAAGACAAATTTTGTCCAAGACAAGTAGGGTTCTAACCTGCTCTCGACCTACTTTGCTTATTGTTTTGCTGTTGTACTGTTCTCTCAAAAGATAATTAAAAAAAAAAGGTAAAAAAAAACCCTAAAAAATAAACAAACTGCATGCCACCCCCACCACGATATCACCAAGGAATCCATGGTCCCACTTCAGATTACCTAAACCCTTCAAGAGAAAAAGGATTGTCTTCGAAGCTAACACTGAATCCATCTCCTTTTTCCTTCAACCTTTTGAAAAGTGGAGCCTGCATCTGAAGGTTTATTGTATGAGAAGGATAGGGAGTGTGGATTATTTTATTTCTTTCTCGAGCTCATCCATTAAAAAGAAACTTTTCTTTTTGTTTCCGATCAAGGTTGTTAATTCTGTTTTAGTTAGTGTTTTTTTTTAATTGGAATAAAATATTTCGGTTTCGAAACATTTTGACTTGTTATTTCAAGGTTGTACTGTTTATGTATATATATAATTAAATATACTAATTTAAAAAAAATTGTTCAAGTTTAAAAATAAAAGTATTTAGAATTGTGCAATTTAATCTAAAAAAACATAATAAAATAATTTTTCTGAATAAAATTATGAACATGTATAATATTATGAGAATATCATCATTAATCTCGCAATGTCATTACATTCTCTAACTGCTCTAAAATTTTAACATAATATATAAATATTTCAAGAGACTTCTCGTAAAATTTCATCTCAATCTAACGATTAAGAGATATGATTGATATTTAAAAATGATTTATTATTTAAAAAATATATATATTATTTAGCTGAAACGAAACGAGCGGAACAAAATTAAAACATTCCGACTGAAATTTGGATGAATTTTTCAAAACAGGTAAGAAATTAAAAATTAAATAAAAAATACGTTGTGTTTATATCATTTTTTTTAATCTATACAAAATATTTTAATCATTTTAATAGAAACAAAACGAAATTCATAACATTGGTTATGAGAGCTTGGTGTGGAGGACAAATGGGGAGTAAAATACAAACAACATATAATGCAGATATTTATTTGATTTAAATAAACAATGTAAAAGTACTTGAGAGAGGCAAGGGACAGCAGCGGGCTTTACCTTTTTCTTTGCAGCCTTTTAATGTACAGTTCCCTCTCTCTCTCTTATTGAATTGATTTAATAATTCTATCAACTTTAATTTCTCACCCCAACCTTTTCCTTCCCATTATTCAAAGTGGGTCACTTTGAAAATAATGTGGGCATTCCCTAGTTTTTTTAAGTATTTTTTATTTAAATAATATTATTTTATTTTTAATATTAACACATGAAAATGACCCAAAAAAATATGATTACTTGTAGTTGGGGGCACTCAGGTGAGGTCCAATTTGCTCAATACTTGACTATGCAAGCAAGTGGCCTTGAAAATTGACCACTCTGTTTGGTATAAGAAATATGGTTGTTAGGGAAATAATTAAAAATCACCCAAGGTGCTCTCCATAATTGAAACCCAGATGCCAGCATCCACTCCTGAGTAGTTTAATAGTATGTTTATTGAAGAGATGAGAGGATAATGCACACAAAAACATTTAATTTACTAAGAAATAAAGGCAGAGATCTCAACCATACCCGATTGAATTTGCTAAAAAGAGGGGTGGGGCTAGAATTAAATAATAATAATAAGTACGGTGATGCAGATACATCCCCAGCCACAAACTCTATATCTTCTCCATATCCATATTGTACCTTACAATTACATCCAAATACCTGTTTTTTTTTTGTGTGTTTTTAAAAGTATTTTTGAAAACAGATAAGAAATTCTATTTTATATTTTTTAAAAAAAAAAATTAGATTATTTTAATATAACCGTGTTAAAAATAATTTTTTTAATATAATATATTTTAAATTAAAAAAAAATAAAAAACAATCAAACTGGTCTATGTCTGCCTTAATAAATTTAATCCAAGCTCCTCGCTAGTGGAATTTTTATACGAGTTGAATTATTTTCAGGGAAAAAGATCAGCCCAGGGTTATAATGTTGCAAAGCACGGTCTTTAATTGGCCTACAGTTTTCTGTCCATGAAAGGGCCTGGTCCGAAACACCGAGTTTTCTAGGGCCTGTTGTCATGGTAGCATCTTAATGGATTGAGTTAGGCTGCAAAACAGCCCATATCAGAATAATGGGCCCAAATAACCCCACAAGCGAATGAGATTGATGGGCTTTGGTCGAGTGTTGGTGGCATCTTTTCTCCGCTACATGCCAGGCCAGAGCATTTTAAGGATTAAATTTGTTGCATGAAATACAGACCTCCTGCTTGTCTAGATCTTGACTGTAGCAAACATTAGGCTCCAAGCATCGAATAGTAAAAAGGAAAGGAAAGGACACGGTGGATATGGGCTCAGACCGAACCCATATTGCTGATCAGGCCCAATGATAAAACATATCTTAAATCATCTGATGCGATGGGTTCAAAACCTAAGCCTGTTTGATGCGGTGGGCTTAAACCCAAGCCCACTAATGCTCTCGTTTTTGTGACGCAAAAAACTCTCTCCTTATGCAACAACGTCAAATAATGTCAAGGCATGTTCGCTACAGTACAATTCTACAAGTTCATATCATTCATATGTGCCTAGCCTTTCAATTTTTCATTTTTTTATAATAAAATTATTTGTAATCAGGACTATTACAATACAGTTTTAAAAATCCTCTAACATGCCTTACTTTTAAATAAGATTTCAGATTTTATGGATTTGTTTTTCGATTAATTTATAAAACATTTATATAAATCTAATATGCAAACCTTTATGTCAAAATAATTATTTTTTCTAACTCAAATACTTCTGCATCGTAAGTATCCATGACACTTTATATTTTTAGTTCCAATTTGAAAGAACATGCAGCTCTGAAGTCCGAAACGTGTCCAGATTGATCATACTCGCCATTAAAAATGGCACTTTGAAGTTTGTCTCGCTGCACGAACTGGCACATACCTGATCATAGATAGTTATACTCGAGAGGAAGTGATCAAATATAGAAATTATACAAGCTTAAGTCAGTGTATTTTGCAAATCAATGGTACAGCCAAAGGGGTACAGGGACCAGTTTGAAAGATGGATAGTGCAAGCCAATTCCATGGTTCATTAATCACCTCTGATGAAGGCATAATCTAATAAAATATACAATCACTAGCCACTTTTAGAAAATCCAATCCCACCTCACTTTTCTCCTCCCTCTCCACGACAAGCTTTTTAACCACTAAAAATTAAAGTCGTTAGGCTAGTGTACGAGTGAGAACTTGGCCTCCATCAGCTGCAAAGTTCTCTCACTAGCATCTGAAACTAATTTGACCATAGCAGAGACACCAGGTGGTATCAAGTATTGGACTGCTTCGAACACTAATCAACGTCGGAAGTAAAGTCAGGTTCGTCGGGCTTCGGTAGTGTTGGCATCTCAACATCCTTCATCTTTTGAGCACCTCTCCTTGTGTTAGCAGCGAATCTGGATGCTAGTATTGTGACCCCAAGGTTCAGTCTTGCCGGGGAAGGATTTGAATGATCTGAAAAGGGTGCGTCGTCCTCTTGCTCGGTTTCAGTAGCCTCTCTCTCATTCAACGCAAAGGATTCTGACATGGTGAGATTATTTTCCACCATCCTTTTCTTGTGCCTGCGCCAAGCAGCCTGTATGAAGCAGGCTGCCCATGTCCTCCAATGATGTGAATGATATCGGAATGTATGCTGTAGCTTCTTGCTATGGAGGCGTCTAAATTGGTTGGCAACAAACTTGAGATCTTCTGCTCTCAATGCAAAAGCTTCAACTTCATTTAGAGCCTTGACTGTTCTTGTTGATGATGGCAAGTTGAGGGATGATTTTGGATGCAAAGCCCATGAAAGTAGCTCCTCTCCACAAAAATCCCCAGGTTTCAGCATGATAGAATTAAAGAAACCTGTCCTGCCACCGTTGGTAGTGGAACTCTCCAGTCTGCCTCTAATAATAAATAACATTTCTGTCACAGGATCACCCTCGCGAACAATATACGTGCCTTCAGTGCTCAGGGAGGAAACTAGACGCTCACATATTGCATCAAGCAGTTGATCATCCATCTGTGAGAAAAAAGGCACCTAGAAACAAGAAAAGCAACTGGATTGTTATGCTAACTCACTGAATTGATTGCCATATCCAATCAAGGTTTATCAAGCTATGGAAGCATGATCAGATTATGGACAGAATCAAAATCAAGATTCAAAACCCTAGAATTAATATCTAAAGCAGAATTTCATAGGCAAAAGATGCATTTGATTGAACATATTGATAATTTTCTACTTGACATAAGTCCATCTAGTATAATTCCCTGATACTGTAGTGGAAAACTGCATTCAGGACCTCACAATGATTGAGTATAATAAAGAAAGAAACCCATGCTCAAATCAGACAAGAAGGCTCATATACAACAGAAGTCAAACTAGAACATGAAAGTCATCATGAAATGCCACTCTGAAATACCTATGCAGCTCAGCACCCTATATCAGGGTAGAAATGACTAAAAACAAACATACACAAGTGTTTTCAACTCTAAGAGATTAAATATTCAGATAAAGACATACACGTCGAACAAGGTCCAAACATAGGTGGCACTGGATATCACGTCGAAGATCAGCAGGCAGGCCACGTAGTATAGACTCTTCATTGACTCCTCGAGTTGCAAGCCACTTGTATTGAACAAAACGTCGAACCCGTTTCCTCAGATCTTCAGGGAGTTGGCGATGCTTCATCCATTCCTCGGTATCTCTTCGCTTGAGTCTCCATTCCTCCAGTCTCACAGTGAGAGATTGAAGATATGTCTACCTCATAAAACAGACATGAAATCATTAAACCAGGTCATAAAGTAATAAATATAAATGCTGCCAGTATATCATTATCCAACCAAAGTAGGATAACATGAAATACTTAAAGAGGCGATCTTTATTCTTCAGAACTTCTGCATGAAGAGACTGTTCATTCATCTTCAACTTGCAATATCTTGATAACAACTAAAGACTTTGCACAAGAAAAAAGGCTCTTTAAAGTAACAGAAAAAAGAATAACATAAGTGGGGTCCATTTGGCTTTCTAAAGTTTGTTCAAAAGTTTCTTTAAATATTTAGTTGAGACAGAAAGATGAAGGCAACACCAAAATTACAAACCTATGAAGAGAGGGGTGAAAAGGTTTTAGCAGTAATAGAACCTGACAAGATGATATCTTATCTCTTACTAAAGCAATGGGTAAACAAGGACAGACAAAGAAGAGAAAAGGTTCATCGCAGGTCAATCAGTCGAGACATATATTGGAAGGTGGTAGCATGGCTTCTGAATTCTAAATGAAGTTCATCATGGTCATGAAAACCATCAAGTGGGTCCCAGAAGTACCTCGACATATTAGACAAGAAAATTACTAAATATCAATTATAGTTGACAGCCTTCCTTCCCACCTCCTAATTAAAGATTGAAGATGATATAGTGCATATTGTTTGTACTAATAAGATGGAGCAAGTTTAGGCACAAGAAAAGGAGAAATTTAGCAAATGCCATGAAGAGATGTCTTCAAAGTTCAGAAAGAAGAAATAAAAAAATACCAGGAAATGGAAATGTCAGGCAAAAAGAGAAAGCAAGTTAAAGAGAAAGCAAGTTGGAAGATTGAGAGGTGGAAACTCAAACATAAAGCACTTATAATACCTGCATATTGCCAATCAAATGGGCAAATAAAACAAGACCCAAGATTGAAATGAGTACAGCAAATGATGTCTCCCCAATAAATGTGCTAGTTGACAAATTCTGTCCATATGAACTGAAATAAGAAAGTGTTCAGACATCAGATACCATAGACCATGCTCACAGAAGTTATTTAATTTTTGAGTTTAGAGAATAAAATAAATTAGCAAATATTCAGTCAATTATCTGGTACATCAAATGCTCTATTTAACAATAATAAGCATCTTGTCGTATTCCAGTATGATTTTGCAAAGTTGGCAACCTAGTGGTTAGATTTTAAAAGCATAAAAAAATCTAAACATTAAAAGCCATAATTAATCCCAAAAACTACAGTATGGCCACTTCTTCCACATAACCAAGAGAATAAGGAATATCCGGCCATCAATCAATACAGTGAAGCAGATATTTGCCATTCAAATGCTACCAGAAAGCATTCCTCGTACAACATTTACTCAATCTAACATCCAGTTCCTCTGATTGTGGTACGTAGTTGAACTATGTGCTTGGATTATTTTTTTTCCAGTCTAAATACATGTTTCATAACATACATTATTCTGTCCAGGGATGAATGGGGTAAAGAGGAGGTCTACTCTCCTGACTGCCCTATCACTCTTTCGCTTCAATTTGACCACATATTTGTTCCAGTATGCTTTCTTTCCAGTTAAACAAAACTTTTCTTTGACCATGACTCTCTCCCTATTGCGTCATGTGCAGATGGTGTGGTTCATAAGAGAAGTCTAAGGCCAAATTTGTGGCAATTCCCAATGTTCCAAGCAATATATAGATGAAGAGGAACAAGAGACCTTTTCTTCCTTCTTCTTTCAACTTACTGAAAACTACAAGGCACGCACATTCCCAAGGAATGAGGTTACCCTTTCCCCTTAAATTGTCAATATATTAAACTATATCCAATTTATATCTAAATAAATCAATTAATTAAACCAGTAACATATATCAAGTAGATGTCAGAAAAAAGTAACTTTTTTCAAAGCCACATCAATACATTGATGTGAGACAACTGTACATGTTAATGCAAGATAGCATTGGGATATCTATATCACCTCTTCCATATAATAAAATAATAATAAATTGAATATTCTATTCTAGTATCATAATTGTGGCTATATAATAATTGGAACAACATTAATGAGATTCAATCATGCAATGAAATTGAAACCAAATTGAGATACAAAATTCTGAATGTATGGTGTGTGCAAAAGTATACCTTAGCTGCTGCAAACCCCACCACAAGCAATACAAATACTTCTCAATAAATTTGGAGGACACGGCACTTTTTTTAACTGCATTTTCAAATATGCCATATTTGAATGTTATGTCATTATCAGGATCACAGTTCTTGAAAACAGTTGTACCATTTGCCCAGGCCTTGCGTTCGCCATCGTTGAAAGTATCACAATCCAGATAAGTGAGTAAGCATTTGACAGGACTATTTTCTTTTCTACATTGCGATTTCCAGCATGACGTATACCTATCAATTGATAGCAAATACCATGAAGCCCCTAAAACCTGCATAAAAAAGAGAAGTAAAG
This sequence comes from Salix caprea, assembly GCA_964035475.1. Classification (NCBI taxonomy): domain Eukaryota; kingdom Viridiplantae; phylum Streptophyta; class Magnoliopsida; order Malpighiales; family Salicaceae; genus Salix; species Salix caprea. Next base: position 12,584,827 of record OZ037747.1, on the reverse strand, counting down.
ATAAATAAAAAAATAATGAAGCTGTAGCACTGGAAAAACCAAGTGTGTGACAACAAGAAGATAAAAGCAAACATACATGGCTAGCCAACATGTATAGTAGCAGATTATATGCAGCCCCAGCCCAAGCTGTCCTGGTAACCACTCCAGTTGCTTTAATAATTTCTGAGCTCAATGGAAAAATGAGATACAATCTGGGAACGTATTGTAGCAGAACAATCAAAGCAAGGGCATTGTTCTTATGATCAGTTCGCGAGCTTCTTGTTGCTGGTATAATGAACCATATGACAATCTGCAGTAAATTTCAATCAATTGTGCTTCCCTTTTTTATAGGTCAGGCTTATGAAACAGATACGACTAAAAAAATTCAATATTTACAAATTGAAACTAGCAAATAGTACAGGTGAGGAGGCTAAGCAGGCTTGCCTTCATAATGTTTTCAGATGCAGGAATGTATTTCAAAAACAAGCAAGCAATAATACCCGCGGATAGATGTCATAAGGGAGGGTAAATTTTTTACTTCATGCAATGATTGTGTATGGTTTTCTGGCTTGTTTATGTTTCTTCCATTTCCTCTCTTAAATGCTTGCCTAATAGAGACAGCAGGTAAGTTAACATATGATAACCATTGTCAAAGTAAGCTCACACCATCTGCCACACTATTTATTAATCTTGGAATCCAAAATGCTGCAAGTCTTAGGATTCCTGAAAAAAACTGATCTCTCCACAAACATCCCAGTCGCCCTTCCCCCGAAGAAAATAAAAGAACCCATACTACCTTGGTAAACTACATATACTCGTGCAATTTAACTCGCCATCAATTTGGTTTTGAAAGTTTCCGTTTCCCATCCTGCACTATTTTGGATTATATATATTTATGAGATATTTTGAGATCAAATCATTCCCATAGCCAAACATATTTCCCGTTCACCTATTCTGCTTTTCGTCATATTTCCTCTACGACACAGCTAGAGTTTTATGATGCACATGGCTGAACCATATGCCTATTTGTAATCCATCAAAATCAAATAAAAGAGGTAGCTCACAAAACTCTAGCAGTGCTGGTTAACAATGTACTAATTTCTAGAGGACAACATAAGTACAGCTTTTCCATTGGAAGAGATGTAGAATGGAATTTCTGAATAATTGTTTCTCTGTTTCTGCCAGCACTCGACCACATAACACTACCTATGCTTCTCTTAAATTTCACAGAGGTCATTTATAAAAACCAACTTCTCCATACCTTGAGGTGTGGAACAGACTTCCTCTATGGGAGGACCACTTCTAGAAAGTTTCGAGATTTTAAGGAAGGAGACATATATGTTAATTTCTACAATATGTATATAAATGTCAATAATGAGTGTATGAAACCAACTCCATTTGAGTAAATTGCATCATTCAGGGCATTCTTTATATGTAGATGATCCTATACAGTTTGTTTAATTTGTACATGAGTTTTGTTCTCTTCAAATGGAAGGGGCCCATTGGTTGTCAACAGTTGAAGCCTCTGATATATTGTGCATAAAGTAGAACCCTATCGAATTATAGATAAAATCCTTAGAGTTAAATGTTTCTGACTTTAACATCTATAACATGCAAGTAACTAACACAGATTCATATTCAAGGTAGAAAAGCTATGCTATTTAAAAATTAAAATCAAGTTCATGTGATGAGTATCATTGTCAGAGCATTCTACATCTCTCCAAATTATCCGTCTATTTTACTTTGACCACTAGTCAAATTGAATCAACAAGGAACACAGAGTAAAGCGTGCATAAACTGTAGAGCATCAATTATTAAAAAGGGATACCTGAGGGAGAGGCAGAGTAGCAATGAGATCAATGAAGAAGTCAGACCTAATATATCTCCTCGCAATCTTCTTTGGGTCCATGACGAGTTCGCCCCTTCCAAATACACGAGAGCTTGGGGCAACATAAGCAGTCCTAAACTTTATAAGCATGTGCAGCCAATAAAAAAGATCCGCAATAGTTCGAAAAAAGGTCACAACAATTCTCAACTTAAAGTCTGTATTCACACATGAAGATTCTCCTTCCCCTCCAACAGTGGGCAAGTAAAAATACAACGGATCAACAAAAAGTGCCATTAAGCATGAGAAAAGGAAAATCTTGTTCCATCGTAATACAATATCACTTCCAGGGTCAAGTATTCTCTGACGCCATGGGGCAAGGTCCTCTGGAAACACCTTAGACCTTCCAATTTTGGAATTGCCATTGAGTTTATTTCTACCACCCACATTCATATTGTCTGCTTTTAGCAATGAAGATGAGACCTTGTCAACTGAAGATGACTTTTCTAAGCGTATCGGGTCCTTTTTTCCCCAAAGGATTTCTTTGTCATGTTTTCCATCGGAATAAAACCTACATATTGTCGAACCAAATTGTTAATAGAAAATGCCAAACTGAGAACGCAATCCAATTAACATTTCACCTAGGAACAGAAGTATACTTGTCAAGAAATGAACTTGAGCGAATAAACTGTTGATTCCAATAATTAATTTAGCTTTTAGAATATTAAAGCTTAAAGTTTACTTCAACCAAATGAAACAAAAGATCTTGGCCTCCCCGGCAACCAAATAATGAAAGATCCAAACTTTAATAATTTTATCAACACCTGAACAATTAAAAACAGCAACTGTTCTTTACTATGGAGCAAAACTATAGATATATTCCAAAAAATCACAAAATTCACATCAACTTGTTATCACCTCACTGTAAGGACTAAACCCCGCCTATGCAGAAGAGTTCTACGAGCCTCCGGTAAAGCAGGAATTCAGGGTATCAGCAACCAAACAAAGCAGTTGCAGAGAAACAAACAGAACCCACAAAAGCAAGATCACAAAACAATAAAAGAAACTTACATTACAAGCTTCTCCTTCTTCAACTCCATTAGCTAGAAAAAATAAAAATCTGATTTTTCTCTAAAACCCCAACAAACCCATGAAATTTGTTGGTGTACACGAACAAATCTGAGCTGCTGAAGCCGCAAAGAGTGTTAGCTGGAGATGGGTAAGTGATAGATATGGCCGGTGCTCTTTTTCGAGCCTTAAAAATGAGGGATCAGACAATCACTGAGTTTAACAGACTGGGATTTTTTTTTTTTAAGCTTTGTTTATTCTTAGCTGGGAATAAATCGTGTCAAACTGAGGAACTATACGAGACTCTTGTTTAGTCAAGGAAGTTTGACCCGGTAATATTTGTTAAATCAAAATTAAGATTTTAATTACCATCACCACCAATCACTCCCCCAACGGGTCCCGATTAGGACACTGTTGTCTTCTTTTTGACAGGGAAAAAGTGGTGTTCACACTGAACTTCATCCCTGTCGGAACATTAGAGGTTAGGATTGTTTTTCTAAGCCCATAGTTTATTTGGATCATAGGCCCAATTTCAATGCTTCTAAATTATTTTCCTTTCATCTCTCTATTCTTTTTTCTTGGAATCATGTTGCCATTCTGCTTATAACATTTTATAGAATTAACTAAGCAATTATACTCATGTTTTGTTGTTAGTTGTTGCTACAACGATGATTAAATGGAGTTTTTTACTATGTTTTGGTGATAATATAAATATTTAATATAAAATATTATTAACTAAGCAATATGTTATTTGTTAATTATAAAACATTGATTTGATGTTGTTCGATGGATGCATGCACACATCTGTCATAACTCATTATTGGATTGTTTTTTAAATTCAAACAAAATGAAGAAAAAAAGAGGTTCACGTGATGGAAAAATCAAGTTGGAAACACAATACAGATTGGAGTCAAAATAAATTATTATTACATAAATCTGCATACAAATTAAGTCTAGAAAAATTAGATTTTTAATAGGACAATTTGATTTAATCATGACATAAACTAAGTGGTTAAAAATTAATTTGGGTTCAATTAAATATTTAATTAGGTGGATGAATTAATTATATTTCAAATGAGTCAAATTAATTGTATTAGATAATTAATTTGTGACAATTAAGTTTATGAGCCCAATTTGGGCTCAAATGATAATTTTGAAAATTTGGAAGATGACATTTATTTTTATCAAGTCAATTGATTGAAATTATGGAAAAATTAAAAAGGAAAACTAAAAGTTTAGGGTCAACTAAAGGTTAAATTAAAAAAAAATCATAATAAATTAAAAAAGACAATACAGATTGGAGTCAAAATAAATTATTAGGTTGTGGATAGATCTATTTCTAATTGAAATGAAAATCACTTCAATTTTTATCTTTGGTCATTTGTAGTGTATAGGTTGTGGATAAATCTATTTTTCATAGACATCTTTTAAACTAAGCTCTTGATTAAAAACCAGTTTTTGTTCATCATAACAATGTCATAATAGATATACTAATAGAAATATAAACATCATCATATCATAGAAATTATAAATAAAAAATAATGTAATTTATCTCAGGTAAGACATATTAAAGATATTAATATATTTCTCTTACACATTCGGTTCATTGCATAATTTTTTTTTAAGAACTATAATAATAAATGGTGTCTTTTTATTGAACCAAATATCTCTTAACTCACCTAAGAAGGGTTATACAACAATTATTATTGTTGCTCATTTTGCCATAAAAAAAACAATCACTTAAAATTTCTTTTTAAATGAATTTAAACTTGTATCTTGTATTAACTTTGTGTATTCAAAAAAAAAAAAATGCACTGACCTTGAGTATATCAACAAACAGAAAGCAAGTTTGTAGTTGGCGAACTAAAAAGATGGTCAGGGTGCCTTTACGCACTACGTGTCTGTTTAGGAGTGTAATTGGAGTTATTTTTTAAAATATTTTGTATATAAATATATTAAAATATTTTAGATTTTTTTTTCAAATACACTATTAAAACACATAGCAAAACAGGTTCACAAATTACTAATTTAGCTTATGAGTTATGATGGTGAATAGCTAGACTAGGATTGGGCCGGTAACAACTCTCATAAGCCCTAAAAGTAAGAAGCTTTGAAGCCGATCGAAGACAACCAATAAAATAACTCATTCACCATGATATCAAGCACATGCACTGCAGAAAAAAGAGGCATATTTGTTTACATTTGCATGGACATGCTTTTCAAAACAAATCGAGTTTCTTTTTTGTATTTTTAGATTGTTTTAATATATTGATGTTAAAAATAAATTTTAAAAATAAAATTTTCAAGTAAATATATTTTGTAAAATAACATTAGACAGTACCTTAATGATCTGATCTATCTTCTGTAAAAGAAAGCGATCTGCAAAATCCAGTCATTGAATCCCAGATAAATGAATATAAAAAAGACATGTATTTACAATTTTCCAGATCATAATGATGAAAGCAACAAGAAGCATTATTTCTTGGCATCAAGAATTCAAGAGTTACGTTACATGAAAGGAGAAAACTGTCAAGAACAATCATGTGAAATGAAGTAAAGGCCGAGAAGTTTGTCTATAATTGGTCGGTAATCATAGAAGAAAAAAATTTGATTGTTCAAAGTGGTTAAACAAAGAAAATAAAATGTTTCTAGCATCTGGGTTTGAAAGAACACAGCGCAGCATACAATCTTTGATAGATGAAGAAAATGGAGAACACGAAAGTTGAAGATTAATCATTACACAATTCAAGATCAGGCTGCGAAGGTGGACATGCATGAAGCTTCTTAACTTCAAATGTGACGAGGCAGGGTGGGTGGGTGGGGTTGCTAGCTTGGATTTTGAACAACGATAGAACTGCAATCTAGTTGACCAAGGACAGAATCTTCCAATGACATGCTTTTGAGATTTGACTATAACAAGGCCAAGCTAGTCATGTAATGTAATGTAATGTTTTGGAAAAATGCAATGCTAGGCTTGCAAGTAAATCATATAAACTTAGGAAGTCTATAATTCAGACACACAGGAGCATGATGTCGTGGATAGACAGTCTCAGAAAAGCAAAACCATGGAAAATTATGAATTCTGAATGCATGGTCTTTGACTCTTTATCCAGCCTTGGAATTATGGAAGAGGTCAATCTATGCATCACCATCAACGTTAATTGATCTTTCTAAATTTCTTGTCATGATTTTTCCTCCAGTTTAGCAATTTGTTTGAGAAGTCTATGCAGCGTAGTTTTCAGAGACGGACTATACCAGGGATCACGCAGCTTTGCAGGTGATCTTTGCCATGGACAGGGATGATAGGAGCTTCTTTATTGACAAAGGAGATCAGACGCCTGCTTTCTTTCTGGTTCACAAATTCATTCATTTATCCAAGATTCCTGAAAATTACATCAGATATGGTTGCAGCACAGAGCAGGACATCTCATGATTTGATAATTAAAAATTGAAATCTACAGCTGATTGAATATATGTTTTCTTCTTGTGTCACAGATTGTATCTTCAGAAAATGAGGGGGGGGATTAAAGGAACAGGAAGGGGAAAAAATGTGTCATGAAACGAAAATTTGACCTCAAAATAAGGAAAGAACATGAATCTGTCATCTCTGTAAGTTTTTAAAACTGAATTATAAGATGAACCTGTGGTCGTAAAAGTAGGCTATGTGCTATACATGTCTTGATGTATCATTTGATTAGAGAGCCCTAAATCAATACCTTCCCTCCTAACATGGACGAGACAAATGGAGCAAAGCTCCAAACTCATGGCCATGTTTTCCTAGTTTTATGTTTCCCTATGATCATTTTAGACATCTTCTTCCAGAGTATGTGTAACCTTTGGTCCTGCTGATGCCGTAGCAAGGCCTTGAAGCAACTCGATGACAGCAGGCGTGTCATCAAGATAGTATTTTGCCTTGCTTGGCTTATGACCAACAGTGCAGGCAAACACTTCTGCAATGGGTGGCAATGATGGACTGTCAAGAAGTCTTGCGATGCTCTCGAACATGTCCTCATCTGACCGATCATCGCCGATGCAGAATAGGAAATCCGGTGATTTGCCGTTCCTTCGCATGGTTGAGATAAGGTCTTCAACAACAATACCTTTGCTTACTCCCTGAAATTCACCAAAAAAGAAAGGTCAAGGATAAATAACCCGGCTTCACCAGATTTATATGTGAAGTCAAGAATCACAGCCCAACTTCCCGTTTATGAAACAACCAAATCCTGCTCGAAATTGATTGAAAGTGCAGGTGCCTCTTGAGTGACAGCAAAATATGCAAAGATAGAATGATAAAACTACACTACAACTTCTTTCTTTTTGCAACAGACAGAGTATCGTATGGTAACAGTAGACAAACTGCAAATACTACAAATACAGTTGTACCAAAATAACCACGGCCCATATAATTTCATATTCATAAAGCAAATTTCTTTCTCCATCTGAACTTCAGTGACTAATGAAATTTAGAAACACATCTTTCTCTGTTTTATTTCAGAGTACTAATTGAAAATAGCTCAGTATGTTTCATTACCTGCGGTTTCACCTCAACAATCTGTCGGCCCCTTTTAACAACCACAGGCTCGTTAGTAAGGACACTCTCCAAGTGATCAAGAAGCTCTTTAGCCTGGCAGCTGCCGAAATCAGGGTCTGCGTCTTGGTAGTGCCAAACTATTGCACTTTCTTTGTGCTCTATGAAAGATCCATCAGTTGTCGCTGTGTACACCTCCATGACAGGTTCTACGGTCTTTTTCCAATCACAACCCACTGCGACTGAGCAAGTCTCCCATCGAGAATCCCTCGTCCACCTAAATGTAAACAAGATCGTCAAGAGGTAAAATAGATAACACCCAAATCCATGCATCAAATAAGCTAATGAAATACAGAAGGCTATACCTAGTAAAGTAACCATGCTCAGCTGAAATGCCCAATTTCTCACATGGAGAGAACCATTTGCTTAGAGGATCCCTTCCTCTGCCGCTCACAATGAAAACAGTGTTCTTGGGATCGCTGCACAAGCAATTCAAGATCGAAATGACTTCGTTTCTGGGTGTTTTGTCAACAGCAGATTTTGGCAGCATAGTGCCATCATAGTCTAAAAGGATTAGCCGGCTGTTCGTACTGTTATAGGCAGCAACAATCGTTTCAACCGTAAGCATTCTGAAATTCTTTCCCACGGCAGCAACTCTGAAATTCAAACCAAATCCGACATTGTAATACCTCTTGAGATAATGCTCTTTGCAAGCTCTCTCAAGGTCCTGATCAAAACTCCTCGCCCAAAAAGCAACATCGTGAGAGCTGATATAATTATAGTGCTTCTCGTGGCGCAAGTGTTTCTCTTCGTCCTTCATGTGGATACCCACATACATGGCATCAGCCACAGCATTTACGTCCCAGGGATTGACACGATATGCCCCGCTGAGAGACGGCGAGCATCCAATGAATTCTGACAAAATTAGGAAACTTTTCCTTTGATCCGATTCATTAATCCCCAATGCCTTGTCTAAAACAGGGCTGCCCTGCCTACAAACAGTGTATTTATATGAAACCAAATTCATCCCATCCCGAACAGCATTAACCACACAACATTCAGATATCGCATAGTATGCTGCTTTCTCTAGAGCGCTTAATGGATCATTAATAAAAACAATTGGCTCATAACCCTCATTACCATATTTTCTATTGATCTGTTGAGCAATGACACTGGTCTCAAATCTGACTTCTTGCACATCCTTACCCTGACTTCTAGCCGGATTGGCAATCTGGACTAATACCACGCCCCCTATCAATTCCGGGTGCATTTCCAAAAGTCTCCCCATCGCTGAAAACTTCAAGCTAATACCCTTAAACATGTCCAGATCATCCACACCAACCATCACAACTTTCCCTTTAAATTTCTCCTTCAATTGTTTGGCTAAAGTAGCAGTCTGCTCCATATTCAAATCCGACTCAAGCTGTCCCATATGAATTCCCACAGGCAAGATCTTAATATTGATAGTCTTACCAAAGTAATCAAGACCAATGTAACCCCTTTTGCACTGATAATCAATGCCCAGCAACCTACTACAACAAGACATGAAATGCCTAGCATAATCAAAAGTCTGAAACCCAATAAGGTCACAGTTCAAAAGAGACCTCAAAATCTGCTCCCTGACAGGTATGGTCCTGAATATCTCAGATGATGGGAATGGACCATGCAAAAAGAAGCCAAGTTGAACTCTAGTGTACCTCCTCCTCAAGATACTAGGCAACACCATAAGGTGATAGTCATGCACCCAAACAGAATCCTCATCAGGCTTATAAATCTCAACAACTTTGTTTACAAACAATTGATTAGCTACTATATAACCCTCCCAAAGCGACTTATCAAAGCGTACACCGCCATGGCTAGGCGACAAAGGCAACATATAATGAAACAAAGGCCATAAATAGTGCTTACAAAAGCCATGATAATACTTGTTCTTTTGATCAACGGTCAAGAAAACAGGAACGCATCTAAACTTATGAAACATCAATTGTGCAACCTCTTCTTGATCTTCCTTTTCAACATCCACCTTCAGCATCCCCACGTACCAAACCTCTGTATTACCAGGAAACCCGTCTTTTAACTGCAAAACAAGACTATCCTTGTCAAATTCAAAACACCAGTCTTTTGTTTCTTCATTTCGGTACCCTCTTATTGGAAGCTGATTTGCCACAATGATCCTTCGCTCTTTGGACGCGACAGGACCTTGACCATGTTCATCACCAACTTCGGAACCTGAGAGAACTCCAAGCTCATTCATTACAGAAGGGATCCGTTCCAGTCCACGATAATCATTAACCGAAATCATGCCCAAGCTGTCTTTACAGGACTGCGTAATCATATTCTTTGCGAATCAAGAAACCAAAAAAATAATTCAAGAACGCTAAAAAAAAAAACCTAAGAACGCTGGTTTTAGGCTGGTTGATAATGAAGATGAAGAAAGAGGGGAAGGTTTGTGTTTATATGAATGATTACAGAGAGAAAATATAGACAGATTGATTTAATTTCCATTGTAGTTAAGAGAGAGAGCACTGTATTCAGGAAAGAAAATCAAAGATGGATAAGAACGAAGGAGAGACAGGCTTGAAAAATGTATTTATACGTGTGAACAATGAGGTGAATTCGACGGTCGAGATTTGATTCTTTAGGTTATTTTATGATGGGGTCTACTGGAGACTGTTCCGTACTGGACAGTAGCTGACTATTGGCTTTTCTTTTCATTTGTTTACCGATAATAGCCGGTTACTTTCTGGCCCTGTAGGTTACTGAAATGAGATATAAATAAAGAGAGCACGTGGTTTAATTTATTTGTTAGCACCAACAAAAATTCGAAGCTTGAAAACAATTTCGTGCAATTATTTAGTGTATTTCAAATTACAAGTACATTATAGAGAATTTTATATTAATTAAAAAAATAGCGATATTTTATTATTTAGTTTTTTTAAAAAAAAACATGCCCTACTTTTTTTCCATCTAATTATATCTATTTTTTTTTATTTAAAATGAATAATATAAATAACTATTAGAATGTTACTAACTAAGAATTGCTAGAATGTTACTATTATTATCGAAAACTTTTATGTACATTACCATAAAGTGTATAATAAAATAAAATTTATCGAATGATTTCATTAATTTATTTTTTAAATAATACATTAAATTGCTATTACATTATTGCAAAACAAAATAATCTTTTTTATGGTTATGATGTAAAAAACAAGAAAAATAGTGTTTTTAGAATAAGAAATTTAACTAGATAAATTTAAAATTACTATTTCGATAGTCAACTTGAATTTATATTTCTTAGTAATTTAAAATTACTAAGAAGATAGGATCGCAGCAATCAATGTCGTAACTGGTTTTGGTAGACACCCGGAAGCTTATCTTGTAGGTTACCCTAAAAGAGGAAAGACGAATATATTTATTTATTTACAGAGATAACTATAAAATAATTGCGTGGATCAAGGGGTAATAAATAATAGGAAGAAATATAAATAAGCAGTAATTGTACCAGAACGAAATGAAACGAAACGACAACACGTGTGTGGTTTAGCTTTACAGCTCAGATAGGCTTACTCGGTCATAACGGTGAATTAGTAGGGAGCAGGTGGATATCTACGGCCTCCACACGGTTGGCACGTGTAGAGTTGCCTCCTTAGAATGCTCGTAAATTATCTTCCTAACTACTTAATACGTGTGTGTGGAACTTTTTTTTTCCTGTAGATATCTCTTCCCTGGAATAATAGTATGCATGCATGTATAATTGTCGATGTTATCATCAAGATATCCAGTCTTGTTTGAAAACTATAACATAATTAGATATTTTTTTTAAAAAATATTTTATAAAGTTCATTCAAAAAAAAAGTTGAAAGGTCATTTAAAAAGTTGAAAGGTCATTTAATTAGATATTATTTTATATATCTTGGAGAAAATATAAAATGTAAATAAATATAAGAGCAATAATGAGAAAAATATGAAAAATGAAGAGAGCATTATGCAAATTATGAAGATTGAGAGACCAAACTAGACATTTAATGAAACTTCAAGGACCAAATCTATAAAACATAAAACATAATGGATCAAAATTATCTTTCACTAAATCTACAAGGATCTAATCTGAGAAATCTAAAAACCAAGATACTAGAATGGATTGAATAGTGAAAGCAAACTCTCTTTTACTGTATTAGTAATGAACCGGCCATATATATTTTGATGCTTTCTCCAACAAATTCACCATGGTTTAAAGTTTATGGATACCGTCCTCATATTTTTCGAAAAGTTTGAGCTAGCCCTCTCAATACGGAATCAAAACTTAATAACGAATCTAGGTTTTTATTTTTATCTTTAATGCTCATGCAATGTAAGAATTATTGGATGTACAAGTGAGGAATGAATATTTTATATTTAATAAAATAAGAAAAATAATATGTGTATATATATATATACAATACAATAAATAGTTTGCCCTATGAATTGTTCTTTTCTCCTATGCAGAAACTCAAAAAAGAGAGGAGGGTTCTTTTTTTGACTTTTGAATGCTTTGCCACCTGGGTTCTCGCAAAAGAAACGCGGCGGGTCCGAATGCTTATTGAAATTTGCTCTGAAATTTGGTAATGTTTTTTTTTTAATGATTTTTATTTTAAAATATATTAAAATGATATGATTTTATTTTCAAAAAATTATTTTTGATATCATGAAAATAATTGAAAAATATATAAAAAAAATTAACTTAAAATAAAAAATAAAAATAATTTTTATTTTATTTTAAAAAATATATATTTTAAAAATGCAGTCCAAAAATATCTCCGGTGGATGTCTCGGATTGCAGAATAAGAGTTTTTTATTAAAATATTAAAATAATATATATTTTATTTTAAACATTAAAAAAATCTAAAACTCATAATTGTTTTATAGAAATATTTAAACTCAATCCAAAACAACACCTCCTCCAGTATAGAAAGAGCACCCCAGAAGTCACGGATGGTTTTTTATTTTTCCTGTGTTTTTTCTTGGTTGCATTAGCGGCTGTTGTTGCGTCCAGCTCGCTCAGTGCTGCACGCGTCTACCGTACAATCATGGACTTTTAATTGGATAAAAATAGTTCAAATATCATGTCACGCCTGCCTAACATTTGTCCTTTCTTTTTCTCCTCTAAATTCTTAACCTCATGATAGTACTGACATCCTATGTGAAACCTTGTCGTCGTCGTCGTCTTATTCTTTCTGGTACAAATCATGTATTTCTCTGATTGGATATCGAGGTTGAATTGCTCTTTAAAGAAAAAAAATCAAATTATTTAGGTTAGATTGATTTCACTATTTTTTATATATTAAAAATACAAGTTTTTTTTTCATATATAGGATGTGTTGATTTTATATGTGTGTGTATATGTTTCACCCTCCATCTATTTTATTTATTTTTATATTTATATTATAATATTAGATTGTCTATGAATAAAATTTATAACTTTTTTACATAAAGTTATCTTGATCTAGTTAATTTTTTTGTTGAATTTAAATTAGATCTATTTAAAGCAGAATTTCATAATTTTTTTTTTTATAAAACTACCATGGTCTCATAAACTATATTCCATATTTAACAGATTAACTTGAGTTTTTAATTGATTTCCTTATTTCATCCTTTTAATAATAGATTGATTGGATAGTGAGTTTTATAATTAATTTTTTTCTTGACATAGAGTTATCATAATTTTATGATATACATTGCAAAATTGAGAAGTTAACCACAATTGACTCAAATAATTTTATTTTTAACAATAGGGTCATTAGTGTTTGATATTCATAATTTATTTTGATTTTATTTATATAGGATTATCACAATCTTTTGATAGGCTAAAATGCGTTACTCTAATATGTTATAGCCTCGGTATTTTAATAAAATATCATCCAATATATTATTGTATCGATATATAAAAATATATCATTCAGTATGTTTCATATTCTAATAATAATATTTTTTATTACTTTTTTGTCTTTTATAATCGTATGCATTTTTTGTGCACCAAATAAAAAAAAACAATTTTAATTATACAGCACGACAAATTTAATGTCGGGTAAGGATGGACGATGTTTAAAAAAAAAGGTTGTGTGTTATTTAAGCGGAGAAAATCATAGTTATTAAATTTATAATAGCTATTAAATTAATTCCGTCAATGACCTGGTCCCCCAAACTATTAATTTTAAAATTAATTTAATTTTAGTTTCTCTTTTCTTTTTTCAAACCATAATGAATACTGATCTTAAGAAACCCAAATAATCTCGTGGGTAGATCCACTAGATGACTCGATTTATTTAAAGGACAGACTCCAAAACAATTTTTAAAATTCTTCCATCAGAACAGTAAGCAATGGAGCGTAGAAGCAGCCAGGTGGCACTCGCCCTTTCTGTCAGAATCGATACCTTTCCTCCATCAGCCTCGTGGAATCATTGAGTGACGGGGCCCACATTATCTACAAAGACCGCCCCAGAGAGAAACGCTGTGGGATTTTTTTTTATTCTTAAAAAACAAATCAAAACGAGGACGGGAGCGGCATCCTGCTCATGTGAGGTTTGGTATATCACGCTTGAGCAGCGGGACCCACTTCAGGATATTGTTTTTTAATGGCGAAGGATATAATTAATTTGGCTCCAGGGAATGAATCGGATGTAAAGGGGGGATTTGCATGGGCTTCTTTCAATCAACAATTTTCTATTCAATTCTTCTGTCACCTATATGCTCATTGTCATTTCACAAAATAAATATTCAAGTATTTCACTGCTTATTTTCCTTCTTTACATTAATTAATCTTAAAAAATAACCTCTAGTACACTCTTAAATACACACACCTCACATTTGATTTGATGTATATATTTTTTTTTGTATATAGTCTGACTCCTACCTATTTATATCTATATATATATATAGATATACACGTACCATTGTGGATAAGCATTAAAATCTTTAAGAAAACTAATTTGGAGAGGGTGTGATCATATTATATTATGATCATCTTCTTCGTATACTTTCATGAAATTACGAGACCGATTCTTGGAAAATCATGTGAATAAAAAAAAGTATTTGCTCACTCGTCCCTATGGCTCCATCTAAGAATGTTATTATTTAATTCCTTTTGTTCTTTGGTGTTTATTTAATTTGGTGTCGCTAGCTGTAAATCCAACTTCATTAGATAAGACAGCCGAGAAGGGATAAGGTTTTTTTTTTCACTAAAGAAAAAACAAACGACGCCTCATCATGTAAGACTATTTCATATGTTATAAATCATGTTTTTTTTTTTATTATATTTTAAAATAAATTAGATTAAAGTCTTGGTTGATGGGTTACGAGTTGATTTGCGTGACTGGGTTGGGTTTAATAATATTAATAATAGATTAAACTCTCACAAAAAATATATATTCTGATTCGAACTCAAAATTTATTGTGTATATTGTGATTTTTCTATCATCATGTTATGTCCTTTGAGGACAACAAAGGAAAGCGATAACATTAAATATGTTTGTCCCCGTCAGAATTATGTGTACAAGTAAAGATTATATATGTAAATCTAAGACATGAATTATATTCAAAACTTGGGAGCTATAGTTTATTTTGACTGTTATGCAATAAATAGAGCTACCCTTATTATGGATCCGAAAACCCCAATGGATTGTTTGATGAGCGAAATAAAAAATAAAATGAAATAAAATTTTGTATTTTTATGAATGATCCCTCAATATCCTTGAAAAAAGAAATAGAATCGTAGAAAAATCTAAATAAAATTTAAGGGAGTCCAATCCAAAACGTTGAATTGAAATTGGAAACCACAATAAGTCATCAAAGAGGAAAAAAAAGATGATTGATATTAGTAAAAAGCAGATCCTAGCCAGGACAAATAGGAAGAGCAATTCTCCAAGTTTACACCACGCTTTTGAGGATGTGATGTTTTTCTTATTAGACTCCATCATGATATGGCATTTAAATTTGGACCGACATGTTAGGATAACCATAATTCGTAACTACTGCTACAAACAACCTCAATTATTTAAAAAAATAAATAAATTAAACAAACATGTTTGTTATATAGGGGGGGCGTTATGTTTAAAAATACTATGTATATTCTATTCAAATAAAACATGTTTAGCATTGCGTATAAATAATATTTTTTGAAATTTTTTTATTTTTTATTTTAAATTAATTTTTAAAAATAAAAAAATAATTTGGATTTCAAACAAAAATAATGTATTGATGTCAAAAATAATTTTATAAATAAAAAAAATATTACTCTAATGCATTTCTAAATATTTTAAAAAACAAAGTCAATCATATTTTTAAATAGTCACGAAACTATATTTGGATTTTACTGGGTCTTCCTTGACATCAATTAAACCTCATAGAAGCCGATGGAATAATTCTAAAATACCCGATGGATGACAATAAATATTAATCCATATCCATAGCAATAAACGTTGGTTAATATGTCATCGTAATTATGGGTCTCGAAAACATTTCTTGGACAGGTGCATGTGTGAGACTTTAAAATGTTTTTTAATTACTAGGTTTCGAGAGCATGCCTTGGACAGATGCATGTGAGAGACATAAAGTGGTTTTTAATTAGCGTTACCTACCCTATTTGCTCGTAAACTTTCTGGTATGAATCACACATCCAAATTTCAATGCGAGGATAATACAATAACTTGTTTGGGAATATCGCCACGTGCCCAGTTCCTAATGGACGGCCGAAGTACAAAGTGGAAAATGCTTCTGGTGGAACCCTAAAGCCAGCTCGGTCCAAGTTGTCTCCCGTCTGATTTTCCTTTGAGGATCTTAAATTCTTTTGGCTAGCTCGATGAATCGTTGAATGTTCTTTGAATCCGAAACCACACGCAATTGCCGAACAAGCTTCCAAAAATCATTCTTTCCTGTATCCTTCACGTAGCAAGGAAGGATGGGTGCTAGAAACTTCTGGTCAATATGCAGAGCCAATGGTTAGGTGACACATCTGACATGACTTGTGATTAGACACGGTTGGGTATTAGTCATCCATTAAACACATTAATGCAAGTCTCTCTTTTTTTTATGCTCCAGTTGAATTGAAACAGCTGACAGCAGCCCCCACCAGGATTTGGCCAAATACTGGATAAGGGGAAGGCTCAGTAGCTTGATTTTGAATGGATGGAGCCAAGTTTGCAAAAAGATGAGCGTCTCTCTCTCTCTATCTCTCTCTCTCTTACCAATAAAAAAATGTGGTTCTCAGAGATTATTCAATGGTCTAACCATTGACACGAATTTTCCAAGTCCTTAAATCGCATATGATGCTAGTAGTTGTCTACTCCTATCCGTATCTTTGTTGGTTGTATTCGAGTTGATATGATTATAAATGACTTTGAAAGTTTTAAATTCGGATCAGGTATACAATTTTTATAAAAAAATTAAAACAACCAAAGAATACACTTTTCAGGATTAGGTTTACGCGTACAAAAAAATATCTTTGTTGAGGGTTGAATGTTTGATTGAACAAGTCTTCCTTGGAAGCTGTGAAGCTTCAATATTTCCAGACTTTTTGTTTTTTTTCCCATTTCCTCAACCCAACAGAACATTGTCAAACGTTGCTGGGTTACCATGAGAGAACGTACAGCCATTGTTGTCTTGTTCCTATTCTCTGCAAAGACCAAATCCGTTTTTACAATCTTTAACATGCGCCTTCAAGCTTGTTTTATAGCTGGACCTAAGTTAGTAGATGGGGTTGATCCTGTAGGGTTTGGATTAGGGTATCGATTGCACCCAGTTTGGTGCCGATCCTATATCTAGATTGGCAGTTGGATACTTGAATGATCATCAACAATTTATGCTAAAACTATCAAAACAGGCAGTTGAGAGTTGAGAATTCCTGTTCTTATCAGTATATTTTAAGGTTGAACCACTTTTGTTTTTTCAAAGAAATTACCAAAGACCTTCATGGCAAGTTAGTTTGCATTTACTTCGTTTAGGTTTGGAGAAACCACAATCGCAAGTTATAAGATTGGAATTTTCATGTCTAGTCACATCAGCAAATGCGAGACTAGTCAACTCCTCAAGGATACAGATTTTTAAGAAATATGAAAGACGATTGAACGTAAAGGTTAAGAATTCCTCATTTTCCATATCACATTTATTTTTATTTTTTAAAAAATAATACTAAAAGAATTCCTCATTCTCGATTGCGTAACCCATAATGGTCACTCTCTCCTACAAGTATCTCACACAGCCTATAATAAGACAGCAGCTAGTACAAGCTAGTCTTGCAATTTACTCAAAATAAATTGCAGTTGCTTGAAAGCTCAAGATTTTGGTGTCGTGATCATCAGCATCTGCTCCTTCACGTTGTTGAATATTTGTGGAACCCTAGCACAAGCTGGAAAACCTAATGTCCATAGATGGAGGAGATGAAAACTTAGGGTTAATTTGATTCCAGTCTCCTGGCTAGCGTTTGCGTGCAAAATTCTGCTAGAAATATAGGGCCTAGAAATATAGGCCCAATGGGCCTTCAAGCTGAAAGAGAAATGCCACAAAATCACAACGGGCCCATAGTTATTATGGCAATATTAGTTCCTCTTTCATTGCAGGAAATGCCACGTTTCGTCTTGGACCATCCCGAAGCCGGAAGAGTCTCTCAGCCGTAGCAATTGGCTAGGAGCCATCTACTCGCCGCCGTTTAAGGCCACCCGAAAGCTTTAAATTCGAGAGTTTGACTCTTAAATGCATGTTTAATATTGTGTTTGAAAATTATTTTTGAAAAATAAATATTTTTTATTGCAAAATAAAACTGCAGTGGCGATAGCATGCTTTGGCACAAGTACTGGAAATTTCTCAACGCCCAAAAAGAAGGAAAGAGAGAACGTGACAATAGCTTGGAAATTTCTTAAATGCATGCCAATATTGTTTCCTCAATATCTATATTTTTTTTTAAGAACCTAAAGTACATCTATAATTTTTAAGATTTTATTTATTTTTTAACAAAAAAAAGGTTTTAAATGCACAACAAAAATCTTATCGTACATTGATCAATTTATACGTATTTTATAATGTTATATTTTAAAAATCAAATAATTTCTGAAAACTGATCGAAATGATACTATTAATTATCTAGGAGATCAACATATGACTTATTAAAATAAAATAAAACTAGCTACGATTGTGTTGCAAAACTCAATGCAAAATCAATGGTTAAACACTACACGTGATAACTTTGGTTCTTTTGGAGGGTCATGAATTCTAATTCCCACATGAAAGCTTGTAATTTTTAATAATTTAGGTAAAGGTTATTTGGGTTTTTCCTCTCATGTGAAAAACTTGTTAATTTTTTTACAATTCAAGTGAGGATAGTTTGGTGATTTTACGATTTTGTTTTTCTATAATTAATTGTGCATATAACAATAATAATTTATATATATGACAAAAGCCTCACACTTCTTTATTTTGACATGGATATAATAATTTATGAAGATATTAGGATTCATTTTAATGTGCTTTGCATGTCTTTTTAATTATATTGAATATGGTATAAGTTTTTTTTTTATTATTATTAAAATCTCAATTTGAAAAAAAATAATAATTAAAATGATAAAGAACTTTAAAGCATGACAAACCTATTTTAGACATTTTATTTGATATTTTTTGTTAAAATTAAACTTTGTGTGATTTTATATCACCATGAGGGGGAATATTGTAGCATTTTTTTTTAATCATTCTGGTTTTTGTTCTCACCTTTTTTCTTGTGTTTAGATTTTTTTTTGAAATGATTATATATATAATCTCAGTTTCAGTAATATCTTATTTATTGTATTTTCACAATCAACTAATTCAATTCTTATAGAAATAAATCTTAAGAGAAGTTTCTATAAAACTATCATCACTTAGTTTGTAAATTGAAAGAAAATGAGTTTATATAAAAATGATATTATAACTCATTTAAGAGTTATTTCGGTTGTTTGTTTTTGTTTTCTCTAGCCTTTTCCATTTTTTTTTAAAAAAATTAAACTATCTTGTTTAAACTATTTCGGTTTTTACTGTTATAATTTATTTTTCACCCTCAATGTGCTCTTTAAAAATAGCAAAAAACAAATACTTCAAAAAAAGAAAAAAAATCAAAGCAAAATATCTTAATTTTGTCTTGTCAATTTTTCTCAAGCTTTAATTGGACAACTTGAAAATTTCAAGACTGTAATTGAATTAGAAATTAGCTATAACCGAAGGAATTAAAGGACCACCGACTAAAATACTTGGAAAAAAAACAAAAAAAGAGAAGTGGAAGGGTTCATTTAATTTTGGAAAATGACCCAATTGAAAGGTTTTAGTTATTTAGGTCGATTTTAAGGCTTGATTGAAAAAGCAAGACTTTAAGTGGTATTAAAATTGAAAATCTCTATTTTCCAGGGACCTATGGCCTTTTTAAATTAATTAGCAGATGGATAAAGTTAAGTGTTGGATCCAGTGCTTGGTTCACTCTGGTCGTACTAAATGTTTGATGGATCATTAATTATAAACTAAATGTTGATGGAGCATTAATTATAAAATAAATGTTTGATGGAGCATTAATTATAAACTAAATGTGATGGAGTTTCACCGGCACTCTCGTTACAAAAATCACTATTTACATGAATATGTTTTTTTAATATTAAATTTGTGTTTTATTGAGTTGTTTTACTCTAACATAGATTGTGAAGATTGTGAGTTATAAAATTAATTCAGTTAACTTTTTATTTTTTTAATATTTAATTGATTAAAAAATAATTTTTATAATTTGTTTTGTTTATTTTTTGTTGTGTTATTTCAGCTCTATGACTTGAAAATAGTGCTTAACAAGTTAATATTAATTGTTTTTTAGTTATTTTTTAATTGTTTTTTTCCTTCTATTTCATCACTAAATATTGGGTAGTTGATAATGGAGTTTCATAACCAGTTTTTATTTGTTTTCTATTGAAGTATCTTGATCTCATGATCAAGGTCACATGACTTAGTATTTTAACCCCGGTTAAATTGAGTTTTTTTCGCTTCTCTTAAGAAGTTTTTTTTTGTTTTATGAACCGGGTCATGAGCCATTTAACATTGAATTTGCTTTTTATTAGGTTGTCTTTATCTCATGACTCGGGTCGTGGTTTTAACTTTTCACAATTGACTTAATTCTTAATTCTTATTTGATTTTTCTTTAATTTTATCATTTAATATTTTAATTGATTAAAAATTAGGTTTAATGACCTATTCTGATATGTTTTATTAGATTATCCCAGTCACATGACCTGTGAATAATACTTAATAGGTTAGCCTGACCTTTCTATATGTTATTTTTTTAATTATTTTCTTACAATTTTTATAGATCATCATTGGATCAAAGAGGAGCGATTGAGACTTGATCTTTATAATTTATTTTGATTTACTCTCTTTGGTGTTATTTCTATCTTATGATCATGATCATAGTCTTAACAGGTTAATTCGAGCTAAATCAAGTTTTTTTTCCCTAAGAGTATCTTAGTTTGATAATCTAGGTCACGAGTTTAATGTATTGACTGAAATTATTTTTTTAACATTTTTTAAATGATTTGTTTTTTAACATTAGGCTGATTGGGGAATGAAGTTTATAGTTTCTTTTATTTGCTTTCCATGAGATTATTTGAGTCATATAACATGTATAACGAATTTGACAAGTTAACTTAACTCATTTTTTTAAAATAATTTTAATCATTTTTTTCCTCCAATTTTATCATTAAATAATAAGTTATTTATAATCTCATAATCCAAGTTATAGATTTAACATATTTACCTATTAATCTAAATCAATCTAATATATTATTATTTTAATATTAAAAAAAATACTATTTTAAAATTATTTTTTAATTTTGAACTTACAAATTAACCAAATGATATTGATCAATACTCACGTGATTGATTTTTCTTACTAGTTTTTTTTTTATCAGATCAAAGTATTTTTTTTAGATTTAAGAAATACAAAAACTTAATCCGAACAGCATCTAGTGCCCTTCAAAATCCCGTAACAGTGATGTCACTCTTGATGAACAAAACAATTTCTATTGGTCAGAACTGGAACTCCAAAATCAAAGAAAATAATTTAGTATTTCCATTACACACACACAAAAATAAATAAATAAATAAAAGTAAAAAGCAAACCATATCCAAATTTGCTTGAAAAAAATAATTAATTGAAACACAAGCTACAAGAGAACACTATCAAGCCTCAACACTCCCACACTCTACTTCCCAAACGACATGCTGTTTTCTACACTCACAGTAAAACACAGTGGTAACTACATATCCCCACACCATCACTACGCCATACACCACTGCCAACCCCATTGTCTCCCACCCTTTCAACAGCATCACAGCCTTCCATCTTGTTTCCTTCGCCGAATCCTCACCGTCCATCTTCAGCCCCTCCATTTTCCACCCTATCAAACCCGTAACCAGACCCATCAGGCCCGATAACACCCACCCACAAACGCGCTTCCCCTCCATCAAATCCGACCCGATAAATATTGCATCCCACCCAAACCTCTCCTCCAAAATCGAAACCACCAAACCCATCCCCAAAACCGCCATCAAATAGATCTCCAAGGCCGACCCGGTAACCCAGATAACAAAACCCGAACCGAAAATCCCTCCTCCAGTTAAAGACCATAGCGTACGAGGCACGCTAGAATAACAGAACAAGATGACATAAACAAAAATCGAAGTAACTAACGTCCTCCTCCACGTGGACCGAATAGCGTTTAGAACGGACTTTACACTAATGGGGTTCCTGTGATACCCCGATTCAGCGGAGACGACGGAGGACACGGCGGCGAGGAGGGAGAGAGTGAAAGAGGGCACGGAGTAGAGGAAATTGGAGTGGAGGAGGGCGATAGCGATTTCGCGAGACTCTTTCCAGACGTGGCGGGCTTCGAAACGGGTGGGCGAGAGAGAGGCGACGAACTCGAGATGGAGGATTTGAGATTGGATGGGATGAAATGCGAGTGCGCGAGAGAAGAAGAGGAGAGAGAGGGGGAGGGCAAGGAGGGCAAACATGAAAATGAAGATCTGTTTGTTTATAAAGAAAATCTGGAGGGGTTGAAAGATCAAACAAGAACATATGATTGCTGGCGTTGAAGAAATCTTTGGATTGATGACTGTTGCTGGATGTGGCATATTTTTTTATTTTTATTTTCTTGAACTTTTGAGGCTTTGGTCTTGTTTATTCTGCTGGGTTTTGACCATTGATGATGTTCTTGGTCTAGCAATTGGAGAGAGCGATGGGATGTCGAATTTACGTAAATGGGCTTCTGTTTTCTACTATTTATTTGGGAGTTCCTGAAGCTGTTTCGAATTCAGGCATCGGTTCTGCTTTCTGATGTGGAAATTTGGTGGCATTACCAAGGGCAAAAATAGAAACATCAAATTCTTGCAGGGGTCCTTTTGCAAAGCCTGAAGAAATTGAAGGATTCTTAAACCCACAAGTCAAATCTTCGAGTGACCAAAAGCTAAGGTGGTTCTTGTCAATGATTCTGATCACAAGTATTTATTAGATAGATTCGACATGGTCCTTCCTTAAAAACGGAGAAAACGACCGGATCTTGTTTTGGTTCCTACGCATAGCGGCGTGAAATTGTTTTCGATAATGATTTATAACAAGGTTTTAAATTATCGAGTCATTACTTTTATTAAAATAATAATGCGTTTTTTTTTAATGTCGATTCTGTCAAACATGAATTGGGTCAATCATATTAATAAAATCTATCTTAGTTTAATTAAATAAGTTTGGTCCAGTTCATATTTTATTTTATTTTATTCAACACAAGTCTGATTTTAATTATATTTTAAAATTTAAAATTTTTAAATCACCAACTTACCAAAACTATACCGGATAAAACCGAGTATCTTATCTTAATGGTTGACTTTATTCATACCATCCCATTATCCTATCCTTGTGGGCAGCGGAGGTGATCCGACTGATTAATCAGCTCAAAATAGGTATAGCTATTATACTTCACATCCATTTTTTTTTTCATGTATAATATATATATATATATATATATATATATATATATATATATATATTAAAAAAATCATTATTGTAAAATAAAAAATAATTAAAGCCCCTACCTTTCACATGCAGAGAGTGAGATGATGCATTGTTCATTTTATTAGTGCATGTTTTTCAGTGCCTAAGATTTCTTACGCTTTTCCTTGTCTTTTTTCTTTGATTCTTTAAAATTGCTGTGATTTACTAATATTTTAAGTGCCTTATTTTTTCATGCATGCTTATGAAAATACGGAGATTTCGATGAAATGTTTTGTTGCTTAATTGATTGTTGAAATAAAATTCAACTTCATTGATTTAAAATAATCAAAGTTTCAAGGACTAAATCTGAAGCTTAAAGAAATGTTAAATTCTTTTTTTATCAACAGTCACTCAACTTTTTTCTTTTAACTTTACTATTTTACATTGATTTTATTAGAAATTTAACTTGGTGATGATTGCCTTGATGCAGGGATCTCACGATATCAAGAAAAAGTTTCAATATTCGACAGATGTTTGATTTGACAAAATAAAACAAAATTTGATATGCCTGTTTGGCATTGTGATCCCATCGGTTTTTGGCCGAAATTTGAATTTTTTATTTTATTTTAAATGAATATGTTTTTGTGTGTTTTAGATCAATTTGATATGCTGATTTCAAAAATGATTTTAAAAAAATAAAAAAAAAATATCATTTTGATGTATTTCGGCACGATAAGTACTTTGAAAAGCTATTATAACCACACTCCCAAACAAGCACAAATAAGAATGGGGTTAAACATGCAAGGAAAATAGGTTAGCATGTGCAACGCATGCGACATCAAGTGGGAGGCTTCTGTCATGTTAAGGAGGCACATATTTGTTCCCTCAACGACTAAACATTGGCTTCCACGGTGTTGTTGAAAGTGTCCTGTTGCTCTTTTTCTGTAGGAGTATTCGTGAATAAAGTTGGCTTGAGTTTAAGTCAGTAATTGTATCCAACTCAACTTCTAATATTTTATAAGTTGTAAACTCTATTTATTCAATTTTGTTTTGACCCGAACAAGTTGGATATATCGATCTAGGATGAAATGTTTTTGTGAATAATTCATATACCTATAGGTTGGGTTTATATTACTTGTTTTTCATGGATTAAGCTTAAAATAAAATTTGACCTTACTAAATTAACCCAAAACTTGTTATAAGTTATAACAAACAATTTATGTTTATTACATCAATTTAATCCATTGACTAAAATGAATGAATCGATTTAGTTGTAACAAATAATGTGCTATATAGGGTAATGGATTGAGTCAGGTTGACCAAGTTTCAAAAATCTTGACTCATTATCCAACCAATAATATCCATTTCTTATATTTATTGACATGCTTTCACATGTAATGTTCATGTTTTTTTTTTTTTTTTTTTTACTTAGATAGGTTGAGTTGTGTCGAGTCAAATAATTTAAATATTACAAATGAACCATATTTTTGGAATGCTCTTACTCTTTTTGATGGCTCCACATGTGTAGATAAAAGTTTGACAATGAAGCTTTACCAATATTTTTTCTTGCCCCCCCGTCTTTTCTATCTCCTCACCCCAAGCCTCATATTGACCTACCAATAGTTAAAAAATATATTGTTATTTTTTTTTGTATCAAAATTGGCTCTTATTATTTTGATTGCTATTTGTTTTGTTTCAAATTCTTTTTTGATCGATCTTTTTAGTTTTATCCCTCGGTGTTTGATTTGATTAGATTCTCATTCTTTTGAATGCTATTTTTACATCATTTTCTTAATTGATTTTGTTTTCGATTTCATCCCTTAATATTTGGTTTCAATTTATTTTTATGTCAAATTCATTCTTATTCTTTTGATTACTATGTATTTTATTTTGGATAGTTTTTGGATTTGATTTTTTTTTAAATTCCATCCATCAATTTTTGTTTTATTAGAAATTTGATTTTATGATTCACGATCAGGGTCATATGTTTTAAATATCAGCCAATGTTGACTTTGGTTTTTTAAGATATATTTTTTTAAATTAATGTTTAACATTTGATTGATTTAAGATCCAGTTTCATGAGTTTTTTTTTTACGAGTTTTTTTTTTTTTTTTTTTACTATGAGACTATTCTTATTTTAAATGTCATGTTGCAGGCTTAGCAAGTTACACCACATGAATTTTTTTTTATCAGATAGACCATCCGAATAAATATAAAATCACAATATTCTTAGCGATTGACTTTTGTCGAACTATTGAAACGCTCCTCAATTTCCCCTAATCATTCATTGATAACACCCACAAAAAACTGAGAAACCATCTCCATCATCTTCGAGAATTACTGAAAGTAAATCCCAGTGATCTCAAATTCAGTAATTCCGCGAAGAAGATTACTGAGAGCTGGGTGATGAATCTTGTGGATCCATCATAGGTGGAACTCAATTTCGTACATGAGAATTGTGATGATTAATCAAGTATGACTTGGTTGGAATTAAATTTTAAAATTTTTGGACTAGATGTAATTATAATTTTAGACCTGTTAAAAAAATCAAGTAAAGGCTTGATTGAATAAATCTTTAAAATTATATTAAAGTAATATATGTGATATTATTCAGAGAAAAAATTAATACTTTGTTATTTTTTAGGTATTTAGGTTTTCTTGTAACTAGAATAAGATACCTTTTATTTTATGTACATCACATAGTAAACAATGTAGTAAAGAACATGTGATAAATACAAAAAAATAGTTAATACTTAAAAGACATAACAATTCCTCTCTCCTAAATTCATCCTACAGTAATTTTTCATATAAATCCTAAATATTTATAGATTTGTTTAACAAAATCTTAGGACTCTTGAAAAAAAAAATTATTGTTTCTGATTTGTATATGTGATTCAAGAAACCCAATAGAAATCTTCATATCCATTCTTATCATAAAAGGTGATAGTACCATAACAAGTTTTGGAAAAAAAAAAAAAAACAATTCTCAAAGACTTACTTAAGTTCTTTAGTTGAAATAATTATTTAATAATCATGAGTCAAATATCATTAATTTCACTACTCCTAATCTAACTAAATAAATTAATAAAACTAAACACAAAATAATAGTGAGTTTGTACAAATTTCAATTCTAAGAATTTTCCACTTGAAATGTGTATTATAAAATAATAATAAAACATTCTAAAAATTCAAGTTTTTAGATTGAAATGATAATGTAACAAGTTTTAAAGGTTATGAATCAATACTTTTTCCTTATAATAAATCTTAGAACCATTTCTTTTTAAAAAACAAATTGTGATTCAAGAGAACATCAATAAGCTGTTTGGAACGGTTCCAAATGGCGTTAACTATATTTTTTTTTACTTAAAATTACCTTTTGTGATCATTTTTATAAATTAATATTAAAAATAAAAAATCTTTTAAATATAATTTTAAATTAAAAATATTTTTAAAAACAATTAATCCATACGTTATTACCACCAAAAAATAATTCTGCTGCAAATCAAGAAACACGCTGCCCCCGCTAGCTATGCAAATCATGAAACATGCTGCCCTCCAATAGTTATTTTTTTTTGGTGAATCTGAGTTAAATAAATAAAATTTTAGTTATTTTAAATTTTTACAAAATAAATACACCTTATCCAATCCAATATCTGTAATGCACATCTTAAACTTTTTCATATCCTATCTCGTTAGGACATCTCCAGCAGCAGAGGTATCCGGAAAGCCAAAGCCAAAAATTCAAATATTTGGCTTTTTTGGGTTAAATTTCGTCTCCAGCAGAGGAGCCAAGTGAAGAGCCAAAATGGCTTCTTCATTTTCTGGAGACATCCAGGAGCTATTCCTACATATCAAAACCTGCAGAGGCAAATAAAAATGACCGTTGAAATAGATCCGTTGGCCATGCTACAATAAAAAACCCAGCAACAAAGAAATTGAAACACACAACACACAACACACAACACACAACTGATTCAACAAAGCAACATCAACCCAGAATTCAACAATTTTACACCCATCAACACAGCAACCCACAGAATTAAAAAATTGAAAAAACATTTGATTTTGCATCCAATCCGAAGAAGAAAAGTTGGCGAGAAAATACCTTCATCAAAGTTCAAAATCCAACGAACAGATTGCATCTTCGGTTCCTGTCAATCCTTCTGCCCCAGAATCTTCGGTTTGTTTTCTTAAATTGATATATTTTTTTGTTAAGAAATAAAGAAAGATGAAGAAGGAGAGGAAGGATACCATGCATCGGTGACTTAAAAGGAAATGAAGGGAAAAACAAAATACATGAAAAACAAAAGCAGAAATAAAGAAAGATAAAGAAAGATGAAGAAGGGAATATGTTTGGCTTTGTAAAGGAGATGGATCGAAGGGAAGGGTTGACAGATCGATCGAGAGAGAGACAAGAGGGGGGGTTGGCGGCTGGGGAGAAGAAAAGAAATGGGGTAGGGTTTTTTAGCTTTAAGTTTGAGATGGGGAATGGACGGGTGGGTGGGTATTTATGTCAATTATTATTATATTATAATAATAATTATTATATAATTAGTATTATTAATTATAATAATAGTTAGCATAAAAAAATAGGGGTATTAATTTGATTGAATTATTTGTAATGAAATGTATTTTAATTAATTATGTTTAAACTTATTGGTTATTTGTTAATGTGTTCATTTTGTTTTTTTAAGTTTTTCTCACACTCGAAGAGAATAAGTAACATTAATTAACTTCAAATACAATACCCATAAAAAAAACATATAATTACTTGAAAAACATAAAATAAGCAGCTTAAAATTCAAATATTGCGGGTCTTATTTAATTTTAAATATTTTAGAATTTCAAATTTATATTATTGCGGGGTTTTTAATTTTAAATTAATTTTTTTAATTTCATATTAAATCTGAAAAATTAATAATTATATTGTTGGAGGGTTTTTTAAAACTAATTATTTAATTATATAACTTACTCCTATTAATTATATAATTAATTGTATAATTAAATTATATACAAAATAATTGCATTATATTAAAATAATAATATAAAAAAAATGGCTCTCCAAAATGCCTTTTACTGTTAAAGTGCACACCAAAGCCAAAGCCATTTTTACACTATTCAAACATCCATTTTAAATATTTGGCTCTCCAATATGCCTCTACTGCTGGAGATGCTCTTACATTGAGACCTCCAATAGGATCAGTTGTTAAACCATGAATTGGAAAAATAGTCAAGCGTCATTGCGTCCTTACGAGGACAACACATCATCAGAGCAGAACGTAGTCCAAATGATTATTTAGAAAGTGTAGTTGTGGTTGTTTTTAAAAGTGTTTTATATTAAAAATATATATTAAAATTATATATTTTTTTATTTTATAAAAAATATTTTTGACACCAGTATATCAAAATGATTTAAAAACATCAAATTTTATTAATTTAAACTTAAACTTAAAAATAAAATTTTTTGATTTTTTTTCAAAAAAACTTTTAAAAAAACTCCAAAACACCCCCTGAAAGCATTCCCAGATACTGTTCTTCGCATTTTAATTCAAAGAATCTGAACACAAGCAGTTTCTCTCAACAAAATAAACTTCAAAAAAGAGATTCTTAAAGAACAGGGGGTAAGAAGTAGGCGCAAAGAAGGTGCATCATTGGTCAAGAAATGGAAGGGAACACAATTTCCAAGTTATGCAGTGCCATCAAACAGAAAGGTTCCTTCTTTAAATGAACTCAGCTCCATGCTAGATTTCGAAAACTATAATTGAAGATAAGACAGTGGGAAACAGCTTAACACCTTGAGAATCCATTGAAGCCTGAGCAAATTAGAAATATAATGCAGCTGGCTGCTGTTCTTTGCGTTCTTTTCCACTCTCAGCCTTCCACAAGTAAGATTTTTGATCAAATATATTTGCGTACCCTTCCCAGCAAAACTTCAATCTACCAGGTCATAGCATCTGTTAAGGAACCATATCATTGTTTCTTAACATGGTATAGAGTCTTATTGACCCAGCAGTCACGAGTTTGAATCTCGTCATCTCTATTCTATTTGAAAAAAATCAAGCATAAGGTAGTATGAGTTTGTGCAAGTTTCAAGCCCAAAAGGTTTTCACTTGAGGAGGTGTGTTAGGGAATAATATAAATCATATTCCGGAACCTCACCTAACAACTTAAGCTCTTAGGTGAGATAATTCATTAACATGGTATCAAAGCCTTGTTAACCCACCGGTCACAAATTCAAACCTCACCACCCCCATTCTATTTGATAAAAAATCAAGTACAAGGTAGTATGAGATCATGCAAGTTTCAAGAAAATTACAAGTGGCAGCAGCACTAATTCTGAAAAATTCATCGACAGGCAACTGGATTCTGGAGGGAGGAGAGCAGACGCAATTACCAGTCAACAGGCAAGTTGCAGAATACTTAGCTTAAACCACCCACACAGCCCACCCTGTTCTTTTTGAAAATCTAGCTTTATTTGAGAAAAGAACCAAATTTGGACATACTGCATCCTATCCAGTAGATCGAGTTACAAAAAAAAAAGTATTCGTGAGCAACAATTTCATATACTGGGAAATAAAACTTAGCTTATCCTCATCAATTTGCAGAATTCGTACTGTATGCCTTCCAAGAAGCCACCCAATTCATTTCAATTCTCTGATGAAAAACTAAATCCATAAGGAGTGTGGACACAATTTTGAGCACTTTTATTACATGATTGGGTGCAGTCTCTATTTGAAATTTGATTAGTAGAATATTGCAGAAAAAACAATTTCTTCAGAGGAATGTCGAATTCTGGTCATCAAGCGTTAACCACAGACAATTCAAAGGAAAGTAATTGAGCCCTGATCTCTTAAAATCAGAAATCGTGACTCATTCGTTTCTGACCAGTCAACGCATTTGAACTATAATCAAGAACCCAACAACGAATTCAGGTTTCATATTCAAAACAGAGCATATACCATGAAGATAATTCTCGACCAAAACAGCCATGCTGCAGTTCATAATCAAATACATGGATATGAAAATTGATGCTGTTGGTTTACTTGTTACCCAAAAATCCGATAACGTATATACAAAAAAAAAAAAGGATTCAAGATTTACAGAAGAACTCGTGGCAATTACAATGGGAAGCAAGGCTGAGCGAATCCGGGGTGTTTTCACATAGCTGCCCGCCTAGAAGGGCCACTCGCTCTGTATTGTTGTCAATTACAAGAACGAGAAAACTCTACCAATACTCAATTCATTTTTCGAAACAAATTCCCACGATGGCCTGTCTCTTACGCCTTGATCCAGTTCAACTCTGTTCCTGCAAATAGGACACGCAGAAACCTTAACAAGCCAACTGTCCACGCATTTCCTATGAAAGACATGACCACAGCCAACAAGGTTTCTACACCACTCCCCTTCCTTTATATCTTCAAGACAAACCACACATGAACTTTGATCAGCACCCGTTTCAGGTCTCGACTCAGTCGAGAATCTGAATCCCGATAGCTTCTTTAAGTCTTTGAGACGCAACCCCTTTGGGGAACTGGAGGATGGAGTCGAGTTGCGGTGGAGTGCGGCGGTTGGAAGGAGGAGGAGGATGGCAGCAACACCAAGGAACAGGAAAAAAAGGATGGTTATTGCGATCATCACTACAGCTTTCAGGATAAAAAAAAGAAACTTCTGGTTTGGTTTCGGTGGTGGTGAAGGAGGCATGGTTACAGATGGAGGTGAATGAACGAAAAGGGAATGATCAAATGGGAAAAGGTTTTTGGAGTAACTCAAAACGTCGGGTCCAATTTATAGGAAATGAGGAAGAAAAGAGGAAAACGTTTTTTTATTATTCCACCTTCTTTCTGTGGGTTGGAAAGGGCGGCTTTGAATACTAAATTAACCGATATATCATCAGAATGTCGGGTGATGACGCCGAGATTTGTTTCATGTTGGTTTACGCGGGGATATGTCGCCATTGGCCCGGAAAATCCACGTTTCCTTCTGTAATTGGATGATGAGAACCCAGCTGGCAGCTGGGGTAGGGCCCCCTTACAAGAGTCCTTATCGTAAGGAAAACAATCCGAATAGCTGACCAAAAAAAAACCAAGTTATTAGATCCGTCGACCCATAGAATTGGGAAACCCATCAATCATTTTTGTTTTTATTATCATATTCTTTTAGTCCTTTTATTTTAACATTTGATCTAGTTGAGGACCGGCTCCATCTCCATATTATTCAAAATAAATTTGTCATTAAATGTACTGTCGTATTAATATTTAAAAGTATTTTATCTCATATGTATAAAAATTTTTAGTTCCTAACAATTTTTTTTTAAATAACTCAGTCCACATCATAGTACATATAATTCAACTCTAAAATTGATGCGCTAACTTTTAGGAATGCATGTTTTTGTATGGTGGTGCAAGGTAATCTTTGATATTGGGTTTCAAAAATATTTTTAAAAATTTGAATTTTTTATATTAAATTAAATTTTTTGATATTTTTATATCATTTTCATGTGCTGCAGTCAAAAAATAATTTAAAAAAAATAAAAAATATCATTTTGATATATTTTTAAATAAAAAATATTTTAAAATCAATATCAACCATATTTTCAAATGGGCACTTAGTGGTGGATTATAATCAAATATTTTGAGAAACAAGATCAATAGTATGATATTATTTGCTATCTTTTTTATAAATATAATTTATCTAAATGCATATATAATTTGAATAAAACAAATAATTTTATTCAAATCAAACAAATATTTTCGATAATTTTTTTAAAAATTCCAATATTTTTTAAAATAATTTATTTAAAACCCATCCTATATGTTAACTTGTTGAATAATTGAAAGGCGTTACCTATATAAATATATGTTGATGAAGACACCAAATTAAATAGATTTATTCAATATAGAAATAAATTTTAATTCTTAACAGCACATGGACTAAAATGTAATGTTATTCAAAACCATGGGGCTACTAGTCACCATATTTATATAAATATATATATATGCATGTATATATCTATGGGCGCTCCTCAATCGTTGATGGATTATGGCTCCAGTTTTGATGGTCCCACGTCGTCGATAGATTTGGAATTAACCAATCAATTAATCATATTTTTTATCAACCAATATTAAATTAAATTAAAAACTAAAAATTAAAAAAAACCCTCTGATTTTCAAAGCAAAACTCTCTGATTTTATCTTTTCCAGTCGGCCACGTTTTTCTTTCCTTCGAATAACCAAGCGATACAAAAAGATACGTGCTTAGAGTCTTAGACAACAATTCACATGTTGCAACGAGAATTTTTAAAAATATATTTTTTATTTATAAATATATGAAAATGATTTTTTTAATTTTTTTTTAATACAACCCATTAAACTGATTTAAAAACATTAAAAATTATATTTTTGTTTTTTATAAAAAGAAAAAAAAAACCCTCTTTTGGAATAGGAGGAGTATGCCTAACAAGGAGAATCATTCCCCAAACACCAATCCATTAATGCCTAAAAAAGAAAAAGAAATTAATACAATAAGTTTACAACATTAGATCATGACCCAAAATCTATGCAAAAAATAAGTTTACCAAAAGACAATAGTAGAGCAGGATAATTTCTCTGTTAAATATGAGATTTAAAATAAAATAAAAAAACATTTGCGAATCATATGAGCAATATTATAGAATGCAATTACTTAATTTAGCATAACAAAATTTTATGTATGACATTTACATCAATTATATATAACAAAAATTTCTTTTCTACAACCAAAAATTCATTGAGCATCCTTTACACCATTCATTCATCCCATATTTCATATTAATCAATATAAATATACAAAAAATATCTAATATTTAAACAAGATCTACGTTATTAAAAGTGTCTAATCATATGAGCAATGTTTTGTTCTTCATATAACGAGGTACTTTATATTAAAAGTAAAACTAATTTCAAAGTTTAGTGATAATTAAATGACAAGATTATTTAATTCAATCATTTGCAATACTTTAAATGTTCTAATACTACTCACTTATAATTTATGACTGGTTTTCAAAGTATATCGGTTAGGTCTATTTTTTATCATGAATAATCTTCAACATTAAGTGCACCATGATACTCATGTAAATTAACTAAAACATTATATTATTCATTACTTGTTTGAATTCTTTTCTGGTCTGCAAATTAATAAACTTTATATGTAAAGGACTCAGTTGAATCAAATATTTTATAATGAAAAGATATAAGAAGATGATTTATAGGATTTTTGATTCGTAATTATGAATACAATATGATAGAGGGTATGAAGTGGAGATACTATTTTAAGCCTTAATTGATATAGTTTGGGAATAACCTAGTAAACTAGTATTATCTTAATTTTTCTCATCACGTGTTAGGGTAAGGGATCATGAAGCTAAATATTTTACTCCAAACCTATAATGTGTTGGACATCAAACATAAAAAGGTTGATAGCATGTTGCTCAAAACCTTTGGTGTGCTAAACATCAAGTATGATGTCATATATTGTTAAGCTAATCTGATGTTGTAAGATTAGCTGGTGACGAAAGAAGCAGACTTGTAAGAATTTCCTGATGCTATGCAGCTTATATTGATGATGGATTTGTTTTCTTTTGAACTTCAAACTCTTTGCTGCTCTGTGTTTCTGTCTGCTTAGATCATAACACTAAAAACACAGAAACATCTTAGGAGTAGTGTTTTATTACCACTCATTGAGGTAATTGTTGACTCCTTAAGAAACTATGAAATGGGGTCAACAGATTTTAATATTACTCTAATTTGATTGAGTTAAGAAAAAGATCATGAGCAACCATTTCATATACTGGGAAATAAAATTTAGCCTGTCCTCATCAATTTGCAGAATTCCTACTGCATGCCTTTCAATCAGCAACTAAGTTCATTTCGATTATGAGAAAATAAATCCATTTGGAAAATAATTAATTTCTTCCTAATAATGTCGAGGTTTGGTCAACAAATTCATCAAGCACCAACCTTTCTTGTGGTCTCCACACGCAATTCAAAGGAAAGTAATGAAACAAGCATATATCATGACTAAATTCATTTCTGACCGATCAAAGTAGTCGCATTTGAATTACAATCAAGAATCCAACCACCAAAATCAGATTTCATATTCAAAACAGAGCATATATCATGACTAAATTCATTTCTGACCGATCAAAGTAGTCGCATTTGAATTACAATCAAGAATCCAACCACCAAAATCAGATTTCATATTCAAAACAGAGCATATATCATGAAACAAGCAGGCTGCAATTCATAGTCAAACACATGGATTTGAAAGTTGACACTACTCGTTTATTTATAAAACCAAAAATCTAATACCGAGTAAACAAAAAAAGAGGGGATCAAAATTTAACAAGAACTTACAATTAGATAGAGAAAAAGAAAATGCTACCAAACCCTCTATTCATTTCTCCAAAAAAAGTCCCACAATTGCCTATCTTTTACGCTCTGATCCAATTCAACTCGTGTCCTGCAAATAGGACACGCAGAAACCTTAACAAGCCACGCATCCACACATGTCCTATGAAACACATGACCACAGCCAACAAGGTTTCTACACCACTGCCCTTGCTTCATCTCTTCAAGACAAACCACGCATGAACTTTGATCAGCACCCGTTTCAGATTTCCTCTTAGTCGAAAATCTGAATCTCGGGAGCTTCTTTAAGTCTTTGAGAGGCAACGCCTTTGGGGAGTTGGAGGATGCAGTCGAGTGGCTGTGGAGTGCGGAGGTGGCAAAGAAGAGGAGGATGGCGGCAACACCAAGGAATAGGAAAAAAACGATGGTTATCGCAGTCATTATTATGGCTTTCAAGATTAAAGAAAGAACCTCTTGGTTTGGTTTTGGTGGTGCTCCACCGTGTCTACGGTGGTTATCATGGTTGTGGTGAGGAGGAGGCATGGTTACAGATGGAAGCGAATGTATGAAAAGGAAAAGGTTAAATGGAGAAGGTTTTTGGTTTGGTAACTACAAAAGTTGGGTCCAATACGAGAGGCTGTTTGAGATTCCGACAGAGGTCTTTAAAAAATAAATTCTACTTTTTATATATTTTCAATATAATGATATTAAAAATAAAAGTAAATATTTTTATAATATACTTTAATTAAAAAATATTGTATGAAATAACAAGGAACACATTCGGAAAATCAGAAGAAAAGAGATCGGAAAATCAGAAGAAAAGAGAAGGGCGGTTTTCTTTGTTACAATGGGTAGAAAAAGGCGGTTTTGAAAACTAAAGTAATAGATAGGGTAGCTAAATGTCGAGGTAATGATGCCGCAATGTTTTGAAAATTAAAGTAATAGATAGGATATATCACCATTTTCACGCTGGATTGGTTTTTCTAAAAAATAGTTTTTACACAAATGTAAATTCATTGAAAAACTTTTTTTTTTGTGTATGGTATTGCTATGGAAAATAAATTGAAAAATATTTTGTATTTTTTATAAGTTTATTAAAAGAACAGAGACAAAATGTGATGGATAAGAAATTGAAAAAAAAAACTATTTTAAATAAAATAAATAACAATTTAAAAAATATTATTAAAAAATTGAAAGAGGATTAAATTAAAAAAATAATAATTCATAAATTATTTGAAATAAAATAAATTATAATAAAAAATGAGTACCGATATGATAAATAATAAAAATTAATTAATAAAAGGATAACAAAAAAAGAGAATAAAAATTGGTATAAGAATCAAATTCTAATAGATGAGATTGAAAAAATTCAAAACAAAATATATAGAAATAAAAATATTTTAGACCAAACTTGATATAATTAACAAATAACAAAATATTTTTGAATTTCTCGCAATTTTTAGAAAATATTTTCCACCAAAAATAATTTTTTTTTCCTAGAAACAAACAATTTTTTTTTCTAACTAAAAAATATTTTGATTAACTGAATCTTCTAATAATAAACAAACACAAATGAATTTAAAAAATAGATTTTAGAAAAACACTTTTCATTAAAAAAAAAGTCTTAGTTTTTTGTTATTGGATGACAAGATAGGTAGGTACCTACCGTACCTTTCAAGTTTGCTTGGGTGATGAATGAGGTGTAGTTGAAATTGTATTTCATTTTAATAATAGTTTTAAAACTATACACACCATATTTTGTATGGGTTTTATTGAAAATTTTCTTTTGAAATCTTATTCTAAAAGGCTACATTTTTTTATATTTTTTAGAATTTTAATTTTTTAAACCGTAATCATAAATAATATTATAATGCTAAACACACACTTAGAAGAGTTCTTATCATAAAAAAACAATATATATACAAGATCAATAATATGATATTATTTATCATTACAATTTTATATAAATTATATGCATATATAATTTGAATAAAAAATATTATTTTATATAAATATGTGTTTACTTGTCATTAGGTAAGAGATTTTACTTCATAAATACTCGTGAAGTATATCATTAAAAATCAAGGATCAATGTAAAATTATTACACTAATCAAATAAATTTATGCAATATAAAAACAAAATTGTATGATAACTCCACAAAAAGAAAAAAAATATAAAGTTCAATTTATGGCAATTGAAAATTTGAAGGATGGAAAAAAAACTCGATTTAAGCCCGCTTAGGTCAAGATGTAAAATCTCTAACATGGTCGTGATACCAAGGTGATTGCATTTGTAAGTAGATGAAATAAAATTATGAAGCTCCATAATAATAATAATTTAATATTAAAGGACAAAAAAGTGAAAAAAAAATTAATTTAAAAAATCAACGGAAAAAAACTTGAGTCAACTTGGGTTAATTCACAAACCTCATGACCTTGGGTATAAAATTAGAAATAGTCTCATAGAATGAAAATGAAATAAAGCACAAAATTTTCTCTCTAATAAATCAAACATTGAAGAAAAAAATTGAAACACATAAATTTATAAAAATACCCAATACAAGTTAATTCATGTTAATCTTTGAAATCGATGACTCTTGTTATGAACTCTAGAGTAACCCTATAACTATTAAAACAACTCAACAAAAAGGAATGGAGAAAAAAAAGAGGAAGGAGAGCTAAGTTTTAAAAAAATTAAATGTTGAAGGATAAAATTATGATAAATTATTTAAAAAAAATATATAAAAATAAACTTACATTAACCTTTGAAATCGGTGACTCTATTTAAAAACTTAGGACTAATCTTATAGAAAGCAAATCTTAAAAACAAATCTAAAAAAAACTCAAGTTAACTTAGCCAAACCTCACAAGCTTCGTCTAATCTTTAAAACTCGTAGCTCGTGAAATCATTGAACCTAGTTCAATCAAGAAGCTTATATTTTAATCAATTTAATTTTGAAAAGATGAAATTATATGAAAATTATCAATTTAAAAAAAAAAGCTCATTACAGGAAAAAATATAGCAATAAAAAGAAAAATAATAAAATTTGATATA
This sequence comes from Salix caprea, assembly GCA_964035475.1. Classification (NCBI taxonomy): domain Eukaryota; kingdom Viridiplantae; phylum Streptophyta; class Magnoliopsida; order Malpighiales; family Salicaceae; genus Salix; species Salix caprea. The sequence continues at coordinate 12,546,970 of OZ037747.1, read as the reverse complement.
AAAAAACTCATGGAGGATGGTATTATAAGAACATAAATCTAGAAAAATAATAATAATAGAAAAAATAAATAGAAACCAGAAGAATATGAAACAAATCTGAAACAGTAAAAAATGAAAAAGATGAAATAGTAATTTTATAGTTTATAAAAAATAAAAAAATAGTAATAAAAAAATGAGGATCAGGTTTTTAAAATTGATATGCCGACCTCGAGCGCGCAAACTCAAGTCCTCACCTCATTCTCGAGGCTTCTCAAATCTTGCTCACTCTACCTCCAAGCATAGTCAAGCAATTTAAATATTAATTTATATTGATATTTTTTTATCAGAACCTTTTCTAAATTATAACTCAAACATGATAAGTGAGAATAAATCCACTTCCCACTTAAAAGTCGGGATAACTAATGAAGAATTATTCAATGTCCGACACGTTTCACATGAATGTGATTCCCTCACCTTCTCGCTTTATTCTTTCCCAAATCCTTACATGTCTTCTCCGTTTTTGATATTGTTTTTATTTTTATAATTAAGGTTTTAAAAAACAGTTTTATAAAAAACAGTTTAGCTGTGATTCAAAATAATTTTTAAAATATTTGATTAATAAAAAACAGTTTCAAGTGTTTGATTATAAAATTTTTCATATTACTTTCAACTTGTGAAATTATTTTAATATATATATATATATATATATATATATATATATATATTTTAAATATTTAATAATAATAATAATAATAAAATATAATTAATAATTCAAGTAAATTAGACACTTGTTTTTATTCTCCCATTAAACTACTTGTAATTTCATCACGAACTATAAATCCATACGTGAAAGCCTTTGCGATCTCGAAACAACATATAGTAAAATATCATCTGAAACAAAATTAGGATTGCAAGACAAAAATTATATTATGATCTCCTTCTAATATATTTATTTATATTTTAATTAATTTTTCAATTATTTTAATATTAAAAATATATTTTTTATAAGAAAATATAAAAAATAATAAATAAAAAAAAAACCCAGCCCCCCGCAAACTAAATACTTTGGGTCTAACTAAGCCTATCAAGTGAAAGGAAAAATGAAGAAACAAAAATAAATGGAGTAAATACAAATAAGTAGCCCCCCCCAGTAAGAAACAGGACGCACTTCTTTTCATGCAACCGAGATTTGTTTAATTTTTAAGATGGAGCCCACATCATTTTTCAGCTTATAAACTATAATTAAACACTCAAACCCTCAAATTTTTTGTAATTTCTAATTACACCACAATTCCAAACACCCTCGTAGATTTTTCCATCAGTCTTCTCATTCACAACTTTGAGCCATCTAATAAGTCTGAAATTAAAAAAGAAAAATCTTAACTCAATGTGACTGGCCTTGTGCTGTCCAATATTATTATATGGAAAAAAAATATGTAGAAGAAAATCGAACCCATTCAATGACTTGTATTAATTTAAATTTGTCGGCAGCTAATTAATGCTGCGTAGGCTCAAGGAGAAAAGTGGTGCCTTTTATCTTATATTTCTTTTTTATTAATGGGAACGCAGAATAACTTGTGTGCATCTCAATTAATTTTATAAATTTTAAAATTAATAATTATATAAATTTTTAATAATCATTATATTAGCAAGATCCTGAAATTAATGACTATATAAGTCTCTAATGATTATCATATTAGCAACCATAAAATTCAAACTTAAAATTACAGAAAAAATAAACTCTTTAGTTTAAAGCTGTTATCACTTAACAACTTATTTTATCTTATACGAGTGAATTTACCCGCGCGATGCGCTGGGCTTTTTTATTTATGTTGGAAACTGATTGATTTTATGCGTGTTGTATTTTGTTATTTTAATATTTAATTAGTAAAATTATAATTGATAAAAAATATTTTATGTTTATTATTAATGTTTTAAATTGTGATCTCCTTTAGCCATTCTATAAAATAATAGTCGTGGTGCCAGTAAGCTGACTCGTACACTCCAGTTATAAAAAAAATATAAGGGGGGAAAAACAGAAAAAAAAAATGTTAAAAAAAAGTGGTTCCGGGGATTATTCATGGTGTGCGTAAGCTGTCCTAGACACCCTAGTTAAAAAAAAGATATATACATGGAAAAAAAAAATCATGGTGCACGTAAGGTGTCTCGAACACCACAGTTATGAAAAAAAAATGTATAAATGAGAAAAAAATAGGAAAAAAATGTAAGAAAACATGGATCCAGAGATAAAAAAATTATACATGGGAAAAAAAATCGTGGTGCTCATAAGTTGACCTGGACACTCCGATTATAAGAAAAAACCAAAAAAAATATATATAATTGGAAAAAAAGGAAAAAAATATGTTAAAAAACTAGGTCAAGAAATTAATCGTGTTGCGTGTAAGCTAGCCCGGACACCCCGTTATAAAAAAAAAAACAGAAGCCCAATTTTTTTAAAAAAGAAATCACCTTTTCAAACAGTAATGAGAAAAAAAATTGTGGTTGGCGTAAATTGATACGGACACCCTGGTTATGGGAAAAAAAAGTATAAATGGAGAAAAGAAGGAAAAAATATATATAAAAAAAGTGGATCCGGAGATTAGTCGTGATGCACGTAAGTTGCACGGATATCCTGGTTCAAAAAAACACAACAAAAGAAGCCCGGTTAAAAGGAAAAAAGCTGACGTGGACACCTTGGTTCTAAAAAAAAATGAGAAAGTATCTTTTTAAATAGTAATGAGAAAAAAATCATGGTGCGCGTAAACTAACCCGGACACCCCGGTCATAAAAAAATGTATAAGTGGTAATAAAAAATAGGGAAGAAAATAATAATAAAAAATGGATCCACAGATTAGTCGGTGCCCATAAGCTGCAACGGATACTCCGGTTTAAAAAAAATAAAAAACCTGGTTAAAATAAAAAAACAGAAAACACATTTTCAAGCAGTATTGAACAATGAAAATGACTGTTAAAAAAAAAGGAAGCACGATTATAAAAAAAAAAAAAAAAAGTGCAAGGGGAAAACATCTTTTTAAACAATAATGAGAAAAAAAATCGTGGTTCGCATAAATTAATCCGGACACCCCAGTCATGGGAAAAAAATGTATAAGTGGAAACAAAAAAGGGAAAAAATGTATAAGTGGAAACAAAAAAAGGGAAGAGAAATGGATCCGGAGATTAGTCGTGGGACGCGTAAGCTGTCACTGATACCCTAGTTTTTTTTTTAAAAAATAAACGGAAAGAAAATTTTCCAGACAATAATTTTCCAAAATTAGGATTTTAGAAGAAAAAAAATAAACCCGGATTTTAGAAGAAGAAGAAAAAAACAAATTGAGTTTTGTTGGCGGAGTGGTTCGAACTCCTGCGCGCTCAGCGCACAGGGAACCACTTAGCCACAACTATTTTTTTTTTTATCATTTTTACTCTACAAATAAAAACAAAGAAGCCCTGTTTTTTTTTTTAAAAAAAAAAATCGAGCTCATGTAGGCGCGAAACAGCGGATCTAATATTCAGTTCACAGTGCTTTGTCTGTGCGTGAACAGTGGCTAGCTACATTAAACGATCCATTTTGTTTTAGCTTTTGTTGTAATTATTCTCTTTTTTCTTTTTATTTATTCTTCAAGTCAGATAATTTTTTAAGATCTAATAATTGGTTTTTTTTTTTGCCATTTATTTTATTTTTTAATTGCTTTTAAAAAAAAATATTATTAGGTGTTGGAATTTCTAATTATTGTGGATAAGGCATTCATAATAATAATAATAATAATTATTATTATTTGTTATTTTTTTCTTATAAATATGTTAGACTAATTATATATTTTGCTATTTATTTCATATTAGCGCCTTAAAAATAATGATAATAATTAGTTGTAATTTTTTCTCTGATAGATATGTTAGACTAATTATATATTTTGCTATTTATTTCATATCAGCGTGTAACAACCCCAAATTTCTTTTCTCCTACTTGTTTATTTGTAAATCTTTACCCCTATAAAAGGGTAAATGAAGCATGAAATTTTTTTTTTTTTTTTTTTTCTCTCACCGAAATTTCTAACGAAATTTCGGCAGAGTCTCCCCTATATCGGGAGATCCCAATTTATCAATAACATAACCTGCACACAATTTGGATCACAGCTCATCCATAATCACATTCATGTTCAATACAATTAACTGCATAATTCATTTCAGAATATGCTCAGGACCATATTCATTCCCAAACTTCATCTTACATCACACGCATAAGATAAAAATTAAAAAGCCAGTTCGCACATGAAGATTTCACATATATACATATACATAAAACATAACATAGTTTAATATTCTAAGATAATCTAGTACTTTCTAATATCCGGAGCATAGATGGCTACATTTAATATTCCAGAAACAAAATTTACAAAACTACTATTCTATACAATTTACATGTTCTTCTACATATCAAAATTTCACCATAACTCCCTAAGTTCCTAACTTATACAAAAAGGAATTAAGGTTTAAAATTCTATTCTTGACGAGAATGGGAAGAACCTGCAAAATATTGATTTTCCACATAAGTAAAACAATTTAATAAATACTAGCAATCTACAGAGAAATTATACTACATATCCATCAATCTACACCATATACAACCATATACACCCCTTTTTTTTTAAAAAAAATTATATAAAAGAAAATTTATTTCTTTTAACTGCTTCGCTTTCATCGCAGAAAGCTTATCAAGTCTATTAATTTTGCCGATATCGACTTCACCCGCCGATATCATTAACTATTCTGAAACCGAATAGCTAATCAAGTTTATAACTCATGCCGATATCGACGTCACCCGCCGATATCATTAACTATTCTGAAACCGAATAGCTAATCAAGTTTATAAATCATGCCGATATCGACGTCACCCGCCGATATCATTAACTATTCTGGAACCGAATAGCTAATCAAGTTTATAAATCATGCCGATATCGACGTCACCCGCCGATATCATTAACTATTCTGAAACCGAATAGCTAATCAAGTTTATAAATCATGCCGATATCGACGTCACCCGCCGATATCATTAACTATTCTGAAACCGAATAGCTAATCAAGTTTATAAATCATGCCGATATCGACGTCACCCGCCGATATCATTAACTATTCCAAAATTGAATAGTTAATCAAGTTTATAAATCATGCCGATATCGACGTCACCCGCCGATATCATTAACTATTCCAAAATTGAATAGTTAATCAAGTTTATAAATCATGCCGATATCGACGTCACCCGCCGATATCATTAACTATTCCAAAAGTGAATAGTTAATCAGGTTAATAAATCATGCCGATATCGACGTCACCCGCCGATATCATTAACTATTCCAAAAGTGAATAGTTAATCAGGTTTATACATTATGCCGATATTGACCAGCTTGTTTCTTTCTACACATACATATATACCTATTTTTCCATCTCCTAACCTTTCCTTTACCCGTTTTCTTTTCCTCATCAATAAGCACCAAAATATAACTTATAGACCAATAACTATTAAAGAAAATAATTATTAGATAAAGCAAATACAGGTACCAAGTACCTACCTGCTCTACTTCTGGGCGGTTCTGGTCTGGAAGATGGTTCAATCCCCACTGCACCGCCTGCGACGTCAATGTCCAAAAATCAGTATATTTCTATTTTCAATTCCGCATTCGTCACCATACTTATTTCAACAATTTTAGCCAAAACTTGCATAACATTCTCAGCAAAATTACACCTATCTTCATCACAATTCATCAACAATTTCCAACAAAATACACATTTAATCCCATAATTTCAGCACATAACCTATCAATAAAATCCCAACAAAATCACACATTTTAACCATAATTTCAGCCCATAATTCATCAACACAATACACATTCAATCCCATAATTTTAGCACATAACCTATCAATAAAATCCCAACATAATCACACATTTCAACCATAATTTCAGCCCATAATTCATAAACAAAATTCCAACAAAATACACATTAAATCCCAAAAATTTCAACACATAACCTACCAATAAAATCCCAACATAATCACACATTTAAATCATAATTTCAGCCCATAATTCATAAACAAAATTCCAACAAAATACACATTAAATCCCAAAAATTTCAACACATAACCTACTTTTTCCCTTTCTTCTTCCTCTCGGCAAAAACCCCCTTTTTTTCTCTAAGTCACAACTTCTCACACACATTCACCAATTCCTCTCCCTTGATTTGGCCAAATGTTCGGCTGTGAGGAGTGGAAATGGAGAGGGTTCGGCTGGGCAGAGGGAAGAGAAGAGATGGTTCGCTTGAGATGGGAAGAGTCGGTTGAGATGGGAAGAGAAGAGATGGTGTTCGGTTGAGAAGGAAGGAGAAGAAAATTCGGCTGAGAAGGAAAAAGAAAGGAAAGGATTCGTTTGGCTGGAGAGAAAAGAGGAAATGGAGATGACGGAAAAGAAAATAAGAAATCCCTCACTCCTTTCTCCTTATATTTATTTTCCTGAACCGGTTTTGCTCTTTTTTTTTTTTTTTTCTTTTTTTTTTTTTTTTTTTTTTTGAATGTTTACATTTTATGTATACTTTATTCTCGGGTTTCACATTCTCCCTTCCTAATAAAAATTTCGTCCCCGAAATTTAAACTACATACCTGACTCAAGGAATAGATGGGGGTATTTTTCCTTAATCTCTGACTCTCTCTCCCACGTTTCTTCCTCAATTTGTGAGTTTCTCCACAATACTCTGACAAGTGATACTTTCTTATTTCTCAATGTTTTTTCACTACGATCCATGATCTTGACTGGCCTAGTCTCGAGTGTCAAGTCCTCTCTTACTTCAATAGGAACTGGAGGTAACACTCGGGAAGGATCCACTTCTGCCTTCCGTAATAGTGATACATGGAATACATTGTGAATCTTCTCTAGGTGTGCTGGTAGCTTCAAGCGATAAGCCACCGGCCCTACCCTAGCTATCACTTCAAATGGGCCAATATACCTCGGAGCAAGTTTTCCTTTCATTCCAAACCGAATGATGCCCTTCCATGGTGCCACCTTTAAGAAGACTTTATCCCCTATTTGGAATTCTAAGGGTCTCCTCCGCTTGTCTGCATAACTCTTCTGTCTATCTTGGGCTTCCTTCATTCTTTGCCTGATTACCCTTACTTTATCAGTTGTCATTTGTACCAGTTCAGGACCCAGGAGTTTCCTTTCTCCAACTTCGTCCCAACATATCGGAGTGCGACATTTTCTCCCATAAAGGGCTTCATATGGAGCCATCCCGATAGAAGCTTGGTAACTATTATTATACGTGAACTCTACCAACGGTAGCAAGTCTTCCCAGTTTCCTCCAAATTCTAACACACATGACCTTAAGAGGTCTTCAAGTGTTTGGATGGTTCTTTCAGATTGGCCATCTGTCTGGGGGTGGAATGCCGTGCTCAGATTCACCTCGGTTCCCAAAGCTCGTTGTAAGCACGGCCATAACCTTGAAGTAAATCTCGGGTATCGATCTGACACCATTGATATGGGAACTCCATGAAGTCTAATCACTTCGTTCACATATAATTTGGCCAACTTGTCTATGGGATCTGTCATTTTGATGGGTAAGAACAAAACTGACTTTGTCAGTCGATCTACCACTACCCATATAGCATCATTGCCCTTTTTCCCCTTTGGCAATCCGGTTACAAAATCCATGGCTATATTTTCCCATTTCCATTCTGGAATTGGTAGTGGCTGTAATTCTCCTGCCGGCCTTTGATGTTCTATTTTCACCTGTTGACATATCCCACATCTTGACACATATTCTGCAATCTCCTTCTTCATATTTGGCCACCAGTAATATTCCCTGAGATCTCTATACATCTTGGTGCTCCCAGGATGGGTTGTAAATCGAGATTCATGAGCTTCCTTCAATATCTCACCCTTTAGGGTTTTATTCCCAGGCACATAAACCCGTTTTCCCATCACCACCAACCCTCCCGGCAACATTTGAAGGGACAACTCCTTGCCTTGCTTTATCTTTTCCTTAATTTTCTCTACACCTTCATCTACTAACTGAGCTTCTAGAACTTTATCTCGTAACACTGATCTGATCTTCATATGAGCTAGTAGTGACCCTTCAGGACCCACATTTAATTGAATTCCCATCCTTTTCAATTCCATCACATTTGCTTGTTCTGAAGTTTCTGTATCACCCATCACTGCTTTCCCTTTTCGACTTAATGCATCCGCCACTACATTGGCTTTGCCAGGATGGTAATCAATTATGCAATCATAGTCCTTTATCAATTCCACCCACCTCCTCTGTCGCATGTTCAATTCTTTTTGTGACATTAAATACTTCAAACTTTTATGGTCGGTGAAAATCTGTACTTGTGTTCCATACAAGTAATGTCTCCATACTCGCAAGGCAAATACTACTGCAGCGAGTTCCAAGTCATGGACCGGATAATTCACTTCATGCGGCTTTAACTGTCTGGAAGCATATGCGATCACTTTTCCATGCTGCATTAATACACATCCCAAACCCCTGCTTGAGGCATCACTATAAACAATGAACCCTTCGGTTCCAGAAGGAAGGGCCAACACGGGGGCTGATGTAAGCCTTCTTTTCAACTCCTGGAAACTCTCTTCGCATTCCTTTGACCAATTAAACCTCACTTCTTTACGAGTCAACTTGGTCAGAGGTGATGCTATTTTGGAAAATCCTTCAATAAACCTCCTATAATACCCGGCGAGGCCCAAGAAACTTCGAATTTCGGTCACATTTGTGGGCTTCTCCCACTTTAGAACTGCCTCTACTTTTCCTGGATCCACACATATTCCCCCAGCTGAGATAACATGTCCCAAAAATATCACCTCTTTAAGCCAGAATTCACATTTATCCAATTTCGCATACAATTTATTTTCTCTCAATATTTCTAACACCTTTCTCAAGTGCTTCTCGTGCTCCTGATAAGAGCTCGAATATACCAGTATATCATCAATAAACACAACCACACATTTATCCAAAAAAATTTGAAACACTCGATTCATTAGATCCATAAATACTGCAGGGGCATTAGTTAACCCAAATGGCATTACTAAGAATTCATAATGACCATAACGAGTTCTAAAGGCAGTCTTCTGTATGTCCTGTTCTCTGATTCTTAATTGATGATACCCCGATCTCAGATCTATCTTCGAGAATACTCTCGCACCCTTCAACTGATCAAACAGGTCATCTATCCGTGGCAATGGATACTTGTTCTTTACCGTCACTTTGTTCAGTTGACGATAATCGATACATAGCCTGAATGTACCATCCTTCTTCTTTACAAATAGCACTGGGGCTCCCCAGGGTGAATTGCTTGGTCGTATGAATCCTTTATCCAACAACTCCTGAAGCTGGATCTTCAATTCAGCTAGTTCTATAGGGGCCATCCTATAAGGGGACTGTGCTATAGGGTTGACTCCTGGAAGAGTCTCAATAGACACCTCAATTTCCCTAATTGGAGGCAATCCTGGTAGTTCTGTTGGAAACACGTCTGGGAACTCTTTTACAACAGGAATATTTGTTAATTCAATGCTCCCCTTCTTCAATTCTCTCACATGAGACAACCAAGCAGGGCATCCCTTTCTAATCAATTTTCCAGCCGTCATGACCGAGATTATGGAGTTTGGAATCACCCTCCTCTCTCCCCTGAATACTACCCTTTTTCCACTCACATCTTGGAGGTTTACAGTCTTTGTGAAACAATCTACCTGTGCTTTATGTCTACTCAACCAATCCATTCCCAGTATTAAGTCAAAATCATCTAATGCCAAGGGCATAAGGTCTGCCCTTAGTTCTACCCCCTCAATGTTTAATATCACTCCCTTGTATATATCATCAATGTTTATAGTTTTCCCCAAAGGTGTACTAACTACCATTCCCACATTCAATCTACTTGGTAACACATTTAAATTTCTAGTAATTCGGTGAGCCACAAAAGAATGACTAGCTCCAGGATCAACTAAAGCATAAACTTGTATTAAACTCAATTGTAGTGTACCTGCTACAACATCTGGCATTGCCCCCACATCTTCTTGGGTCATGTGGTATATCCTGCCCCGAGTCCTTTCCTCCGACAATCTGGGTCGGCCTTTGTGGGCACTTGCCCCTGACTGAGTGGGTCGTACAGGTCGATCAACTGTCACCGACTGTTGCTGGCTTTGAGTGGCCATCCCCCGTCCCTGTACTCCTCCAGTAACTCTATGTGGACATTCTTTCTTTCTATGACCCATTTCTCCATAAAGGAAACAACCTCTTCCTAAATACTGGCAATCCCTCCATCGATGCCCTTCCCCCCTACAAATATAACATCTTCCTGGCATCGTAGAGCAATCCCCCGGGTGCCTTTGCTCACACCTTTGACACAAAGGATACACAGGTCCTCTTTGTTCTGTAGACCCCCCAGTAGTCATGGCTCCCTGTCTGACCTGACCTCCCCAAGATCCTGTTCTGTCAGTCTGTCGGAATCCTCCCGAACTACTTCCCTGGTTGAAACTCCCACCTCTCTTCTGAAACTGTCCCGACATCTGTGCATTCTTCCCTTTTTTTTGAAAAGGAGGTCTCCCAGATGAAAAACCTGAATCTCTTCTCTTAAACCCTGTCGTTTGCCCCTGCTCAATAACTGGTTTTGCCGTATCCCTCATCACCCTCTCTATACCCTGAGCAGCCCGTACTAGATCTCGTACAGATTGAAATTGCATAGCCATCACTATCATTCTCAGTTCCTGTCTTAGTCCATCACGAAACCTGTCTACTCGATGGCGCTCCGTGGGAAGATAGGTGGAGGCAAAAGGTGTCAAATCTTGAAACCTCTTCTCATACTCTAAAACTGTCATATCCCCCTGTCTCAATTCTAAAAACTCTTGTTCCTTTTCCCTTCTATGCTCCCAGGAATAATACCTCTCCTCAAATTCCTCCCGAAATTCCCTCCATCTCAACACCTCTCCTACTCTTCTCCCCCTAACAGTCTCCCACCAAGAGTGAGCACTTTCTGTCAATAACTGGGACACACAATCTACCTTTGTTTCCTCAGGTATATGCATTTGTTCTATAACTCTCTCAATTTTACGCATCCAATGCCCAGCAACCTCTGCATCCTCCACTCCTGAGAAGGTTCCACAACCCATTTCTCGCATATCTTTCACCCATTGTACTATTGTCACGACCCTCTCTGATCTAGGAGCTACATTGGAAATACCTGCCGTCATTCCTGCCGCCACAGCCCGTACTATATGTTCCATAAAGGCAGGATCTGAAAATAGGTTTGGCGCAACCCCTGGCGCTGCTGGGGGAGATATTTGGGCTTGTCTCTCGCCTTCAGATGCCTCTGCTGCAGGCACATCTGTCCGTCGAGATGTAGAATTTTCCTGACCTCCTGTTGATTCTTCCCCCTCGGAATGAACCAATATCGTAGGTATATGAGAGGCCGTATCTGCCACAGAATTCCTCTCTGTACTACTGTCATCATGTAAATTTGACCCCCTTCCTCGTGTAGGGGTTGGATCAGTTTTTGCATGCTGTCTCGTTCGAACCATCCTGAAACATTTTTTTTTTTTTTCCAGAATCACATTAGTACTTCAATCCCTGAAACTGCAACCAAATGCTCTGATACCAAATGTAACAACCCCAAATTTCTTTTCTCCTACTTGTTTATTTGTAAATCTTTACCCCTATAAAAGGGTAAATGAAGCATGAAATTTTTTTTTTTTTTTTTTTTTCTCTCACCGAAATTTCTAACGAAATTTCGGCAGAGTCTCCCCTATATCGGGAGATCCCAATTTATCAATAACACAACCTGCACACAATTTGGATCACAGCTCATCCATAATCACATTCATGTTCAATACAATTAACTGCATAATTCATTTCAGAATATGCTCAGGACCATATTCATTCCCAAACTTCATCTTACATCACACGCATAAGATAAAAATTAAAAAGCCAGTTCGCACATGAAGATTTCACATATATACATATACATAAAACATAACATAGTTTAATATTCTAAGATAATCTAGTACTTTCTAATATCCGGAGCATAGATGGCTACATTTAATATTCCAGAAACAAAATTTACAAAACTACTATTCTATACAATTTACATGTTCTTCTACATATCAAAATTTCACCATAACTCCCTAAGTTCCTAACTTATACAAAAAGGAATTAAGGTTTAAAATTCTATTCTTGACGAGAATGGGAAGAACCTGCAAAATATTGATTTTCCACATAAGTAAAACAATTTAATAAATACTAGCAATCTACAGAGAAATTATACTACATATCCATCAATCTACACCATATACAACCATATACACCCCTTTTTTTTTAAAAAAAATTATATAAAAGAAAATTTATTTCTTTTAACTGCTTCGCTTTCATCGCAGAAAGCTTATCAAGTCTATTAATTTTGCCGATATCGACTTCACCCGCCGATATCATTAACTATTCTGAAACCGAATAGCTAATCAAGTTTATAACTCATGCCGATATCGACGTCACCCGCCGATATCATTAACTATTCTGAAACCGAATAGCTAATCAAGTTTATAAATCATGTCGATATCGACGTCACCCGCCGATATCATTAACTATTCTGGAACCGAATAGCTAATCAAGTTTATAAATCATGCCGATATCGACGTCACCCGCCGATATCATTAACTATTCTGAAACCGAATAGCTAATCAAGTTTATAAATCATGCCGATATCGACGTCACCCGCCGATATCATTAACTATTCTGAAACCGAATAGCTAATCAAGTTTATAAATCATGCCGATATCGACGTCACCCGCCGATATCATTAACTATTCCAAAATTGAATAGTTAATCAAGTTTATAAATCATGCCGATATCGACGTCACCCGCCGATATCATTAACTATTCCAAAATTGAATAGTTAATCAAGTTTATAAATCATGCCGATATCGACGTCACCCGCCGATATCATTAACTATTCCAAAAGTGAATAGTTAATCAGGTTAATAAATCATGCCGATATCGACGTCACCCGCCGATATCATTAACTATTCCAAAAGTGAATAGTTAATCAGGTTTATACATTATGCCGATATTGACCAGCTTGTTTCTTTCTACACATACATATATACCTATTTTTCCATCTCCTAACCTTTCCTTTACCCGTTTTCTTTTCCTCATCAATAAGCACCAAAATATAACTTATAGACCAATAACTATTAAAGAAAATAATTATTAGATAAAGCAAATACAGGTACCAAGTACCTACCTGCTCTACTTCTGGGCGGTTCTGGTCTGGAAGATGGTTCAATCCCCACTGCACCGCCTGCGACGTCAATGTCCAAAAATCAGTATATTTCTATTTTCAATTCCGCATTCGTCACCATACTTATTTCAACAATTTTAGCCAAAACTTGCATAACATTCTCAGCAAAATTACACCTATCTTCATCACAATTCATCAACAATTTCCAACAAAATACACATTTAATCCCATAATTTCAGCACATAACCTATCAATAAAATCCCAACAAAATCACACATTTTAACCATAATTTCAGCCCATAATTCATCAACACAATACACATTCAATCCCATAATTTTAGCACATAACCTATCAATAAAATCCCAACATAATCACACATTTCAACCATAATTTCAGCCCATAATTCATAAACAAAATTCCAACAAAATACACATTAAATCCCAAAAATTTCAACACATAACCTACCAATAAAATCCCAACATAATCACACATTTAAATCATAATTTCAGCCCATAATTCATAAACAAAATTCCAACAAAATACACATTAAATCCCAAAAATTTCAACACATAACCTACTTTTTCCCTTTCTTCTTCCTCTCGGCAAAAACCCCCTTTTTTTCTCTAAGTCACAACTTCTCACACACATTCACCAATTCCTCTCCCTTGATTTGGCCAAATGTTCGGCTGTGAGGAGTGGAAATGGAGAGGGTTCGGCTGGGCAGAGGGAAGAGAAGAGATGGTTCGCTTGAGATGGGAAGAGTCGGTTGAGATGGGAAGAGAAGAGATGGTGTTCGGTTGAGAAGGAAGGAGAAGAAAATTCGGCTGAGAAGGAAAAAGAAAGGAAAGGATTCGTTTGGCTGGAGAGAAAAGAGGAAATGGAGATGACGGAAAAGAAAATAAGAAATCCCTCACTCCTTTCTCCTTATATTTATTTTCCTGAACCGGTTTTGCTCTTTTTTTTTTTTTTTCTTTTTCTTTTCTTTTTTTTTTTTGAATGTTTACATTTTATGTATACTTTATTCTCGGGTTTCACACAGCGCCTTAAAATATATATATTCTAACGTTTTGGAATTGCGATCTCCTTTAGGTATTCTATAAAATAATAATAGTCATAGTGCGTGTAAGCTAATCCAGACACCCTGATCATATATAAAAAATGTATAAGTAGGAAAAACAAATAGGAAAAAATATTATGAAAAAATGAGCCCAGGGATTATTCGTGGCGCGCTCAGTTGGTCAGGAAAAAAAATATACTTGGGAAGAAACAATCGTGGTGCGCGTAAACTGACGTGGACACCTCGGTTAAGAAAAAAAAATATAAGTGGCAAAACAAAATAGGGAAAAAAAAATATATAAAAAAAGTGGATCCAGAGATTAGTCGTGGTGCGCGTAAGTTGGCCTGGACACTTCAGTTATAAAAAAAAAATTCCTGTTTTTTGTAAAAAAACAACAACAACCAGTTATTAAAAAAAAAAACCTGTTTTTTATTTAAAAAAACCCTTTTATTTTAAAAAAAACAGTTCCTAAAAAAAAAAAAAAAACCAAATCAGATTTGTATAAAAAAAAAACAACCAGTTTTTTTTTTTTTTTAAGAAAACGGGTTGTTTTTTTACAAAAAAAACAGTTCTTAAAAAAAAAAAAACCAAATCAGATTTGTAAAAAAACAAAAAAAAAACAACCCTTTTTTTTAACAAAAAAAAAACAGTTCTTAAAAAAAAAAAACAATCAGATTTGCTGTCTGAGCGGTTCGAACTCGCGCGCGCCGATGTTGGCAACGCGCGGACAACTGCTCGGCCAAAGCTACTTAGTTGTCAATTTCACCATAAAATATACAAAAAGAAGCCCTGTGTAAAAAAAAAAAAAAAATTAGCATATGCACGCGTGAAGCAGGAAAATAAATGACCAATCCACAGTGCACATGAGTATACGTGAATAGTAGCTGACCGAGCTTTTTTAGCTCTTTTACAGTAGTTTTACTAATCTTGCGTTGGTGGGTTGTGATAAACTTGAATGAAAAAGATATAATGAAGGGCTCATATCGCATGTGAGTGTGCCCAACCAGACAAAGCACCTCCTTGTGCTGATTAAACTATACGCTCCTTTTCAAGCTTAGAATTTGACAGACTGATGTCAGAGTTCACTCTTTACGAGCGTGGATAGATACGCCATTAATGACGAGGATGGATGGCGGAGTGTGAGCCATTTTCTAAGGAGACCAAATTATAATGCATGCATACGATACATCCATGTTTGCAACATGTTACTACTCTTACTGCAAACATAATACATAATTAAAAATATATTTAATAGAAATTTGCATAATGAAACAAAAAGTGTCGGTGATCATATCCTACATTCAATAGATATAAAATAATACAAAAGATTATGACGTTAACGTGCTGCAAATATGTTTATAAATTAGATTGATAAGTTAATTATGCATGCAAAAAAATAAAAGTCAAAGCACATTGAATATGATAAAAAACAATTATAATTTTAGATTCGATTCTATACTTAGATCAAACTCAAATTTTATCAAATGATTCTAAGTCTAGTTTTATAGAGGGTTAGTTGGTAATGACTAAACGAGATCTAAAAAGCCTTCAAATTAGCCTCAAAGATTTTTATTATTATTATTATTATTATTATTATTATTATTCTAGTTAGCTTCAAATTCTAATTAATTTTTAATTGCTTAGATTTGAATTCCTTTTAGTTACATGAGTTTTAACTTTTATATAAATAGTTAATGTGTTATTTAAAAAAAAAAAAAACATTATCAAATTATAAACTTTTTAGAAAATATTAGCCTATTTCTCTATAATTTATAGCTTTAACGCTTGAGAATCTAAAACCCTAGTCATATTGTTTGACATTGCGTTTTGAAAAAAAAATATTTTTATTTTTTATTTTAAATTAATATTTTTAGATTATTTTCAAGTGTTGATATCAACAATAATTTTTTTAAAATAAAAAATATCATTTTAATATATTTATAAATAAAAAAATACTTTCAAAAACAACATTTTCCAAACAAACATTAGACAAACATTAGAATGAATTGTCCTATATAGGTGTTAAATCTTTTGGATGAAACCAAACTCAATTATCAAATTTTAATATGATAGCGAAGACTCAAAGGAATCTAAAAACCCAATAAAAAATGAAAAATGAAATCAATTATCATAATATTTAAGTCTTTTAAATAGAATCCAAACTCAACTATCTAAATCTCAATAATTAAAATTTAAGGAAATAAAATAAAAATAATATAGAGATTGTTTATTGAGAATAAATATACGAAAACTGAAATCCACATATATTAAAAAAATGAAAAAAAGGGGAGAAAAATGTATTTTTAATCGGAATTGAAAAAAGAGAAAAGGATGAATGTATTTTTTTTTTATTTGAAACGTGTGAGGGAAACTCTTGGAACTGTCCCCAGGGAGGCAGCCTGGCGGCAACAGGCCTTGCTCTCATACATGGGAGCAAGGTTCGAGTCGTCCTAGCGCCCTATCCCAAACCTGTAAGAGCCTGGGACAGCCGGGGGTTTACGCATGCTCTGGGCCCACAAAGTGCGCTTTCCGGGTCATGTGGTTCCCACGTTATCCAAAAAAAAGAAACTCTTGGAACTAAATCTTGATTTTTTTTCTTTGTTAGACAGATTTTTTGCTCTTTATGAAACTCACTAAAGTTAAAAGTGTGAGAGAAGTGGTAAAAAGGCCCAATTAATATATTGTCTTGTACCTAATTCCATGCATTAACAAAAAAAAAAAAGATTCATATATGATCGATTGTTTTGAGGAAAAAAATGAACTTATATAAAAAAAAAAAAAAACACAAAATCTGGGGGCCATTATATGTAAATATAAAGTTCTTAATTAAAAGCATTGTGGGTCAGATCAATTTTTTTTTTAGTGTAAAACAAAATTAAAAGCGCGGATTTTTTTTTGACAATATTATTAAATCTGACTAAGGAGATCAATTTGAAATCTCATAACTCAACTTTTTGTTTAACTCAAGCTTTCAATTAAACCACATTGGAGCAAGCTCGACTTATGTCGATCAATTTTATGAATTCAAATACAACCTTGATGATCAATAAAAAGATAACTTAATTTTTTAAAAATATCTTCATGATGATAATTATTTTTTTTATAATATTGAGACAATGACAGATTGGATCAATCTTTTTTAATAATATTGAGACAATGACATATTGAATCAATCTTGATCCCCTACGATCTAGATTATGGACTCTATTGGGTTTATTAACTTTTATTTTATAATTTTTTTTTATGATAAAAATAGATGCTCACAAAATTTGAGCACCGACCTAAAAATTGACACTTATTTGAGACAATTATCCCCATAGAAAGAATAAATAAATATTCAATCAAGCAATTTATTTCTCAACTAATACAATATTAAAATAAAAAATAAAAAATAAATTAGAAATAATTAAAAGACAAAAAAGAAATATTCGATCAATGGATAAACTCGTCAAACTTCTAAAGTAGGGTAACTTGAAATAACACACCAACCCTGTGAACGGATTATGAACTACACTGGAATTATAGTTTTTTTTTATTCAAAACTATCATTTTATTTTACTATATGATAAATATCATAACCCATTTTCGGGTTATTCCCTAAAAAAATAAGAAAAATAAACTAAAAGGGGTGGCAAAATCAAGTTGAAAATTTTGGACAAATTCGAGAGCCCGATAATGCTTTTATTGTGCCCAAAAATAAAAGAAAATACATATTCAAGGCTAAAATAATTTATTATTGGACAAATCGATATAAAAATTAAGTCAAAAAACATAAAAATATTTTTTATAAGAAAAATATGCAGACATGACTGCGCTGTTTAGTGGTATGAACAGTGCAGGCATGCCATCGTGGAAGATGTAGAGACAACTTGCACTAGCCATCATCCACATGTAACGGGCAGATGAAGAGCTGTCTTGTCTGTATAAATACCTGCACAAACAAGGCAACAACGGGAGGAAAAGAAACACAGAATAGAGGAGGGAAACAAAGTTTAATTTTGGTCCCTATCGCCGACAACGGTGTCTTCATTTTCCTCAACACCAGCAGAACATCAACTTCTCCTTCCCTAGCACAATCAGTTCCTTATGTTCTACACCGTCAGCCACAATCTCAGTGCTTTCATCCCCAGTAAAGTCACTATCTGTCATAACGATCAATTTTTCTCGCCTCGCGAGCTGCCATCCCTTGGGAGGGGAGACGACGCGCGGGAAAAGAGTTTTATTATAATCATAGAATTAGAATTATAATTTTTAGGATTCATCACCTAGTATTAAAGTCACTAGAAAACATAATTGTCTGCGAGAGTTTGAGTAAGGGGAATTGTTGTGCAAGAAAAAGACGCATCACCCTCAGTGCACCCTACCTAAGGTAAGCTAAAAACTTGTTTGATTGTTTTTCTAAGTCAGATTTTTTATTCGTTGATCTTTCTTAAGGCTCAAAGTAGATCTCTATTCATGAGGGAATCTCTACCTCATTGGGTAAAAAACCTAACCGTTCTAAAGTCCGAATTTTAGCACTACATTTGCTATCTTTTTAATACCTATAAGTGTACTTTAAAATATAATTTTACACCTCAATAATTATTTTTATTTTAAAAAGAACAAAATGATTGTTGAAATATTTTTGATATTTTGACCGAACTCTAACGGATAACCATAAACTGGTTACAATATCCCATTTTTCATTTCAAAACATGAGAAAAATGCAATTTTTTACGAAAAATATGCTTAGGAAATTTTTAGTATTCGATCGTATTCTTGAAAACAACACATTTTTATTTTTATTTTGTTTTTTTTTGTAAAAACATATTTTTTTTAAAAAATTCAAACTTGATTGGGCCCGACAAAATAGGCCGGCCCAGCATGATGGGCCATTTTCGCCCAACTTCTTACTCGAGTCTTCTGTCCAACCCTCCCTATTGTTCACTTGCATAATGAACAGTAATTGACGGGGGAGAGGAGAGGAGATTACTTGTCACTTCCGCCGTGTAGAGGACTAATGTTTGATAAGTTTTGAAAGTCCATAAAAACCCAATAGTAAAAGCAAATTCTCACACACATGTTATTTTTGAATGATCAATCTATCTCCCTAAATACAACCAAAATAATGATATTGATATTAGTTAAAACATCTTAAATAAGGCAAGAGAAATAACAAAAAAAGTTTTAAATAAAATATAAAAAATAATCCTAAAGCAACTTGAAAAATATTGCAATCCTAGACAGTAACTTCTAGGTTTATCATAAATTCTTATTCTATGTCTAATTGCTAGGAAAGTTCAACCTAATAAAAAACATAGATTTTAAGATGACAGACTTTTAGCTAGATATAATAGTTAGGTTGAAACTTATACCCATTGATATAAAATTGCATTACCCCAATTCGAGTGTAAGTAGTAAAATAAGTTGAATCGTGGGCCAATTTGACAAACTCGCAAATCATATTAACCTTATAGAAAAAAAAAAGAAAAAAAAAAAGGAAGCAAACTACAAAGTTAAATTTCCAACTATTTCATTATTAAAAGATTAAATTAATTTATTTTTTTTAAAATCATAACAAAAATTCAAAAAAAAAGAGAAAAGAAAACACAAAACATCGTGGATTACCATTGTAATCCATAATGCAATGGTTGTGGGTGAACAATGCTTTCCTATACATTTTAATTTTTGTTATTATATTTTATAACATGACAAAAGAAAAATATATAAAAAAAAATTGAATTTCAATTAAAAACAACCCACAAAAACCATAAATCGGAATAACTTGGATTACTTTAACAAATTCATAAACCACACTAAACTCAAATAAAAGTAAAGAAACTACAAAATTAAATCCTCAACCATCTTAATTTTAAAAGATAAAATTAATAAAAACAAGTTTGAAAAAAACTATAAAAAAGTCATATTCAATACAAAAACACACAGAAAAAAACTCCACTAAACCCTTGAACTGGGCAATCTAGGTTACCTAAGTGATCATATTTTCAAACTTTTGGTGCTGAGACCGTAAGATGCATGTGATAAGTTCTATCATTCCCTTCACGACTCAATTTATTCGCTTCACATGGCGATGAAAAGTCAAGCAGCCATGGGAATTTCGTTGAAAATCTCGGTAAACTTGTTTGATTATACTTCAAAGGTTCCACATGTTACCATTTAATTCACATGGAAATGCAATGTTAACAAGAATATCAATCCAAGAATTTAAATAATAATCTCCGACCTCTTAAATTGATTTAACTATAAAAGAAATCAATCTTAATTTTGAAGTTCTACCTCCTCCCCGCTCACCCCGATTCATTTATACCAATTGATCGACCAGTTCCTCTATCAACCGATTCTTCTATTCTTTTAAAAAAAAAACCAAAAATCAAGTTTAATTTTGAACAATCTACATATTAAATCTCATAAACTCACAGTATATGCGCACAAGCATATAATAAATATACATTAATTAATGTAAAACCTCCATAATTTCTACCCTAGCTCCTCTACTGACTATACGCTGTTCATATATTCAACGTTTTGCCCCTCTCTA
This sequence comes from Salix caprea, assembly GCA_964035475.1. Classification (NCBI taxonomy): domain Eukaryota; kingdom Viridiplantae; phylum Streptophyta; class Magnoliopsida; order Malpighiales; family Salicaceae; genus Salix; species Salix caprea. Next base: position 12,526,117 of record OZ037747.1, on the reverse strand, counting down.
TAGACACATGGGTGATCAAGTAGGAATACTAACTCTAAAGTCAGTTAGTTTGCGCGGAATTTTGTTCATGTTCTGGAAAACGTAAGCTTAGATGTCAACTATAAATTATGTTTTTACGTGAATGGTATAATTAGAAAATTCTGTAGACAACTGAAATTAGGCAACATCTACTACCATGTTGTGTAGAAGTCATTAATTTCTGGTACCAAAGATACGTGTTGAGACGGTTAGCAGTGACGGCGATTGGTCTAGGTCTCCTATAAAAGAGAACACCACCACGTTAATTTGATTCAAAATAGTTTTGTGAGTATAACTTCTGAGTGTTTATCAAATAAGAAATCACAGAAAGTAGCCATGGCAGCTGGAACCCGTGTATTGTTTTTCATGGGGCTTGTCATCAGCCTGGTCTCTGCAGCTTCTGCCATTTCCGGAACTGCCACTTACTATAATGTTTATGTTCGTGAGTATTCTGATCAGAATCATATAAACATGTTTCTTTATATTTTGAGAAAATCAGAATAAATCCTTTATGTAATGTTTATTTATTGGGCAACACTACAACATCTGCATGCTATGGATTCTGTTAAATAACCAACTCATTTAAAACTTTAAGTTGTTAGCTGAGACTCTAGAATATGATTTATAGTATTTTTTAACCCATCTTCTAAAAACCCTTTGAGCTTGAGAATTGTACAGGCCCATATTATCTTATGCTTGATTTTTTATTAAATAGAATAGGAGTGGTGAGATTTGAATTGATCATGACCGCTGCGTCAATAAGGTTTTGACACCATGTTAAGAGATCATCTTACCTAGAATCTTAAGCTGATAGCTGATTCCAATATTAGAATGATATAAACACGTTTCTTTATATTTTGAGAAAACCAGAATAAATGGTTAAATCCTTTATATAATGTTTATTTATTGGGCAACACGGCAGCATCTGCATGCTATGGATTCCAGGATCAGGGTGTGATGATAGCGGCGGCGGGCGATGAACTCTGGGCAAATGGTGCTGCATGTGGGAGGATGTACAGGGTGACTTGCCAAGGTCCTACAAACGCAGGGGTACCCCAGCCTTGCAAGGGTGGCAGCGTCACCGTCAAGATTGTTGATCGATGCCCGTCCCCCGGATGCCAAGCAACCATTGATCTCTCTCAAGAAGCCTTCTCTCAGATTGCTGACCTTAACGCTGGAAAAATCCTGATTGATTACACCCAGTAAGCCCAACTTATCCCTTCTTCTAGTATGTATATTTATTTATTTATTCTCTATTATATATGAATACAAATATTCTTCCTTCTGAATTACCTGCAGAGTTTGAAGTCATCAAGGGAGAGATTATTTGAAGCTACCGGCAGGATATTGGCGAGTATAAATTAGTAATTGATATTACCATTAATATTATAAATGCAATAAAAAAAGCAGCATATGTTGGAAAATGTGACATTTTCCAATATATTAATTTACTGAAATAATACTTTTCCTGTTGGTATAATAAAATCATGACTACTATCTCTCCTAAGCACTCAATCTCACGTGATTTTCTACAGGGTACGCATCAGAAGTGCTATCTCTCTTTCAAGTGTGAATATTAATCTTTCTTTCATTTTATTATGTTAGTCCTTTATCTTATTAAATCTCTAGAGTAGCCCCTTCTCTATGGACGTAACTAACAAGCACCGTTTAACCCTGCCAATCACAAGCTAATTTTATGGATTAATGTTGCGGGAAATTAAATCAAATCCTGAAGTCATATGACTATTTTTGAATCATCCAATGATCATTCAATCTTTATCGTACGCGGAAACAAAGTAGTGTACTCAACGGGAGTGGGGATAACAAAGGACTTGTGATTTGTACATCAAGTTTTAAGTTCGAGTTAGGACGTGCATCCCTTATAAAAGCTTGCGACAACTATATAAGGTTTTACTCTTTCACTTGAGCCCACAAAGTATATTTTCCGAAAGGTGGGATTTCCTAGCATAAAAAAAAAATTAGTGCCAAGAAAGTTGTACATATGTTATTTTTTTTAATATTATTGAAAATTATGTCAAGAAAGATCTTACTTTAAAAAAAATTAAAATTAAGATGTTATATAAGATAGGAAGATATGATTTAAATTATTCTTTAACATATCTCTCAAGTGAAAACTTTTTGAGTTTAAAATTTACATACACCAACACTATCTTATGATTATTTTTTATCATATAAAATGAGGATAATGAGATTTAAATTCATGATCGATGAACCAACAAGACTCTGATACCTCAAAGAATTATCTCACCTGAAAACTTAAATTGTTAGATAAAATTTCAAAATATAATTTATATTATTCTATAACAATATTTATAAAGCCATATGCCTTTCAATTCTCATTGTAGGGAGGCATTGTAGGGAGGCCTAGAAAAAGATATTTAAATGGCTTTCATCACCCACTCTGTAATAAACTTGACCCTCTTGCTGTGCACTTGAAATATTTCCAAGGATTTTCTTGCAACTTTTAGACATTTTCACTTTCTTTCCAGTGTGGACAGCGCAGATACCTGACATCGTATTCCATATATAGGATCTGACCTTGACTTCATGCTATTTTATGTGTCATGTTTTTGGAAATTAATGAAAAGTTACTATTTGTTGAAGAAGTCATTTAGTTTAAAAGTAAAATACAGCGCGACTCATCCATTCTTGAATCCTGAGATAGCTCTATGTTAAGTGTTAACGAGAAATAAAAAAAAAAATATGAGGCATAGGAGAGAAAACATAACTTTGTTTTGTCTCCATATTTCCTCCTCTTCATCTTCTTCACCCCTGCCCTGTCCTGCACAAGCCAGATAGATATCTGTGGCCGTGGCCAGATGTTTCTTGATTCGAATCACATGGCAGGAGGAGTGCATTTAAACAAAACACAGACGAAAAAATGCACCAGCCTGCCACCATATGTAAACTCAAATGGTTGGCTTCAAGATGAGAATGCGTTGACCGCTTCGTTGCCCGTATTGGAACTGCATATGTTTGCAATATTTCTCATCAGCCATGGTTGTCATTTCATTCTTAAGCGCTACGGCATCCATATCCTGGTTTCTCAGATTCTTGTACGTGTTCATTATCCTTATTTCTCGAATTCCTGTGCCTCTCTTATCCATTTCTTTTCTGTAATGTAATACAACTTGTGAATTTCTTTCTTTGAACCATGTGGGATGGGCAGAAAATGGTCAAATTAAATTGATCTCTTAGATCAAGCAGATTTATTCTTCATATACATGTTTTGTTGGCCTGTAAATTTTCAATACAATCCGGCATCAAAAACTTTTACTAGTATCGTTCTGAAAGTTAATTGTTCATAACTCTCAATATGTAAGAATATATGATAGAGCAGCTCATTGCAATTATTCACTGCAATGCTGTGATTGATTTGTGTTTCAGGCTGGAGTGATCGTTGGAACAACAGGGCTGGGACATCAATCAGATTACACAAGGATCTTCTTAACCATTGACAGCAAACAAATACTGGGCACATTAGCTGGATTGGGTTACCAACTCTTTGGATTTATAAATGGAATTAAGATGGATTTAGCCTTGGTAAGAAAAACAGGGAAAATGGCAATCTACAGTGGTATACTATCCATGGTGATTCCTGGAGTCCTCGGCGGGGTAACTGAGAGGATGGTCAGCAAGTACTGGAACCTCGAGAGACTAGATAAGCTCTCGCTCATCCTGGTGATGCTGGTGCAATCTATGACTCCATTTCCTGTCATCTGTAGCTTCATCGGTGACCTCAAACTAACGAATTCTGAACTTGGTAGGCTAGGATTGTCTTCCGTGCTAACCAGTGAAATGCTGACCCAGGTTTTTGCACTGGTTGCTTTCTTTATAGGCATTGCCTACAAGCAGCGAGCTCAAGCAGCTATCAAATGCGTTATAATAACTGTAGCCTTTCTTGTTATAGTTTTATATGTGGTGAGGCCGGCAATGTTCTGGGTGATCAAACAAACACCCAAGGGGAGGCCTGTGAAAGATGTTTACACTGACATCATCATTTTCGGTGCCTTGGCTTCTGGTGCGTTATTTCATTATATTGGCCTGAATGTGTTCCTCGGATCGCTTGTTTTCGGACTAGCTGTGCCAGCAGGACCTCCACTTGCGTCAGCTGTGGTCGAGAAGATTGAATGCGTTGTTACTGGAGTGCTCGTGCCTCTTTTCATGGCCATGTGCACGATGGAAGCGGATCTCCTGAAGATCGATTTTAACGACTATATACTGAAGTGCACTGCCATCGTCGTCTTTGTTGTCATCTTGGCCAAATTTGGTGCTTATTTGGTTCCTCTCTTGTATTTCAAGTTGCCAAAACAGGATGCCTTGGCTCTTGCTTTCCTAACAAGTACCAAAGGAATCGTTGAGCTTGGCTCATTTACGTATATGAAAGAACTAGGGGTATGCTCCTCCTCCCCCTCCTCCTCCTCCTCCTTCTAACTTTGCGATAGTGTTCTCATTTTGTTTTGAACTTGATCATGGACAGATTCTGACAGAGGGGATGTTTGCTTTCCTGGTAATTACAGTTCTATTGTCAGCAACGATCTCATCAATCGCAGTGAACTGGGTTTATGATCCGTCAAGAAAGTACGCAGGTTATCAGAACAGAAACATTATGCATAGCAAAGAGCTCCGCATTCTAACATGCATTTACAGACCAGATAACACAACCAGCATCATCAATTTTATCAAGTCCTTGTGTCCGACTATACAGAGCCCATTTTCTGTAAGTGTACTTCACCTCATCAAGATCAGTGGCCGAGCCTCCCCGATGTTCATTTCTCACCAAATGCAGAAAAAAACGGTATCTCTGCACTCCATCTCCGGCAATGTCATTCTCTCTTTCAAACACTTCCAGCAAAATTACGGCGAAGCCGTTTCTGTGAATGTCTTCACAGCAATCTCTCCACCCAAATTCATGCACGAGGACATATGCACGCTTGCATTGGATGAAATTGCATGTTTCTTAGTGCTTCCATTTCATAAAAAATGGCTTGTCGACGGGTCTATCGAATCGGAGGACCCTACTCTAAGGACTCTAAATTGCTGTGTTCTTGAGAGAGCACCGTGCTCTGTCGGGATCCTCATTGACCGTGGGAATCAGGTGAAGTCCATTTTCAGGGATTCATCGAGAGGGCCATCCCTTCTCGCCGCCGTGATATTCTTCGGAGGAAACGATGATCGAGAAGCTCTCGTGCTAGCTAAACGCATGTCTCAGAATACGAACAGTAACATAACCATAGCTCGCTTCATCCCCTCAACCGAGGAGCCCGAAATGAATCGGGACAGCATGCTAGATTCTCAGGCGCTGAGCTATATTATGCAAGACTACATAGAGAATGAAACAGTGGATTACATTGAAGAGAGGGTGGGCGACGGACTGGAAACTTCAAAGAGAATTCGATCGATGCTAGATAAATACGACCTTTTCATCGTTGGGAGACGGAAAGAGATACAAACACCACAAACAGCAGGTCTAGACGATATGAATGAATACCCAGAGCTTGGTGTCATTGGAGGCCTGCTCGCATCCATGGATACCGCTGAAAAATATTCGGTCCTGGTTGTAAAGCAGCAGGTAGCTTTGTAGCAGGTTGTACGGTACACGTTAGTTCGAATATTAAAACATCGCCTGTATTCCTAGCTCGTATAGCAAGTAGTAGCCGATTTGCCCGCTCCGCTAGGCTTTTTTATCTATGTAGAAAATTGATTGATTTTATAAATATTATATTTTGTTATTTTAATATTTAATTAGTAACATTGTAATTGAAAAAATCTGTTAAAAATGGTTTTTTTCAACCAAAAAGTGATTAAATATTGCTATTGCTAAAAATTGTAGATAATGTAGGTAATTTTTTATAATGAGTTGCATTTTTTTCCCAGTAATATTAGATCTAACATATTATAAATAAAAATATTGTAATTTTTTTTCCAGAAATAAACTTATATTTTTTTCGTGCTATTTCAATGTTTAATACTAAAATTGCAACAGATAAAAATATGTTAGAAATGAGTTTTCTGCGTGGTATAATTAGTATGCTTGCCCGTGCATTGCGCTAGGGTTTTTTTCATGTAGAAAACTAATTGATTTTTTACATGTTGTAATTAGTTGTTTAAATATTTAATTAGTAACATTATAATAGATAAAATATGTAACAAATAATTTTTTTCCCAGCCTAAAAGGAATAGTATAATCGAAATGGGAAGTGGTTTGTATATTTTTTAATTGGAGATAACTTAGGTAAATTTATAAAAAAAAATATTATAGTTGTTTTTTTTTTCCCAGTAATATTAGATTTTACACATTATAAATAAAACGGAAAGTATTGTAGATAATCGAGGTAAATTTGTCAAAAGAAAAAAAATTGAGTTGATAATGTAGGTCAATGTGTGTACCTTTTTTTTTTTGAGTTCTATTTTTTCTCCAGTAATATCAGATTTGAAATATTAAAAATGGAAAAATTGAAAAAAAATATATTAAAAAATAAACTTAAAGAAAAGAGTATAAAATTTAAATTCAAAGCAAAAAAATTTTTTTAGAAGATTTATTAATCATATTATTATATTAAATGTATTTAAGCATATTGATATAAATTTTTTTGTTTTAAAATCCAAGGTCAATTTTTTTCTCTCTTTTTATATATATTTTTAGACGATAATATTCAATAAATATTCAAACATATAATTAGTCTTACATACTTTATAGAGTAATAAAAATGGGAAGCGGTTCATATATGTTTAAATTTTAGATAACGTAGGTAAATTTGTAATTTTATTATTTGTTTGAGTTGAATTTTATTCCCAGTAATATTAGATCTCACACATTATAAATCAAAATATTATAATTTATTTTTAGAAATAGACTAAGTTTTTTTGCATGCTATAATGACTTATTTGCTGTCTAAAAAGAACAGTGTAATCGAGACGGGAAGTGGTTCGTATATTTTTGAATTACAGATAATGGAGGTAAATTTGTCTGCCTTTTGTTTTTTTGAGTTGTATATTGTTCTCAATAATATTAGATCTGCAATATTAACAATCAAAATACTGAATTTTATTTTCCTGAAATAAACTTGAACAAAAGAGCAGAAAATTAAAATTTGGAGCAAATTTATTTTATTTTATAAGATTTATTCATCATATTATTATACTAAATGTATTTAAGAATACTGATATAAATTGTTTTCCTTCAAAAAATCCGCGGTCTTTTTTTTTTCTCTCTGTATATATTTTTAGACGATAATATTAAATAAATATTCAAACATATAAGCAGTTTAACATACTTTAATTTGACATAAATATACAAATATATAATTAATTTTACACACTTTCAATATTTTTTTTTATTATTAGGCGATAATATTCAACAAATATTCAAACAATTAAATTATTATTATTAAATTTTTTTAATGATTATTATTATTATTATTATTATTATTATTATTATTATTATTATTAGCATTAGCATTGTTAGCATTTAAAAAATATTTGTGATTTAAAAAAAAAAATCAAATGATTAGTACCAGGAATAAAATTTGAAGACTAAATAAAAAGAAACCCCAACAAAAGAAAAGATAAAAGAAATATTCAGAACCAAATTAAGGAAAAATATATACATGAACTTGTACAGTAATAGGGAATAATGCATAAATATATAAATAATAATAAAGGAAATCAATTTCAAAAGAACAATTAAAAACATAAGGCCCAAAATAAAAATAAAAGATATGATTGATTTAAAGTGAAGGATTAATTTGACAACAATTCATACTTTTGTACCATAAATATTAAAAGATTTCAAAGAAAAAAAATTAAAAGAAGAGGGACTGAAATTAAAGTGCAATATATAATGAATTTGACATGAAGGACAAAATTGAAAAGAATACAACCTGCTGCACTAAACAAATTAAAGGATCTAATAGAAAACAGAAAAATTCAAAGAAGAAGGACTGACATGCAAACATGCATATATATCAATTTGAATGAAATGACACAATTGAAAAAATTCAAAACTTCTATTACAGAAATCAAACAAAAGCCAAGGGACTGAAATGCATCCACAATAAACCGGGGGACTGAAGTTGAATCCGGCGCTGAGGAGAGAGAAAAGAGGACATAAACGTTCAACCGACTATATGAGCCTCTATGTCAATCGTTTAAGAACACGCGCCACTCCATGCGATTCAGGGAAGGGTTGCGAATCGTTTTCACTGGCGGCGGAAAAATGTTCGCCGCCGTATGACGCCGCACGCGCTGCCTGAATCGATCGCGGGACAGAAACGCGCCTACGCGCCCGTACGACTTCCTAACAGCGCTGACACAAGGTAACAGTAATGTAGGAGTCAATTACGAAACCACCCCTGAGTCTAATTAATGGATTTTGTCTTATCGGGGGCTACAGACGTCAAAACACATTTCAAAAAATATTAAAAAAATAAATCGGTGCAGCGGACCGGACCGGTCCGTACGCGCGCAATTACAACCGTAGCTCTCAGCCGAAAACGTGTTTTTGTCTTATTATCGGGGCTAAAATCGTTACTACACTGTTCATCAGAGGAAAAAAAAGGTGGACAAACTCGCGCGACGCACGGACGAAAAATGTTCAGTCCACAGTGCCACCGAGTCTAAGTCTACAGTAAACCGGCCGAGCTCTTTTAGATATATAGTAATAGTAATATATATATCAATGATACAAAATTTTTCATATTTTAATTTTCATGTAGGCAAAAATTGCAGACACAAATAATAAGTAATCAAAAGAAGAAAGATGTAGCAACAAATACAAAACACAAATAATAAGAATTAGCAAAAATAAGAGGACGAGAGAGAGAGAGAAGATTGGCAGACAATAAATCATTTACTCATCAAGGACACATGTTAGAGAGAAAAAAGATTGACTATTGAAAATTAAAATAATATTTTTAAATTAAAGAATTATTTCTACATGTTTGATTAAAAAAATATAAAAATATTAAATATATTTCTATACAAAAAAATGAGTTTGATTATAATTGTATAAGTTATTTATTATTAATAAATAATTATATTAATATTATATATATTAAAATAAATTTTGCTATTTTTTCCATTGAAATATATTTATTTATACTATTCAACAAACTTTATTATTAATTTGTTTTTTCCAAATAAGTTTTTCCTTTCAAATTGCTGTCAGAAGAGTAGTACTATCAATGATGTTGCTTTTTGTCTAAGCGATGGATAATACACTTGCACGGAAATGGTATCAAGCACGTAGCACAGGAAATCAATTTAGGGTAACGGTAAGTTCATGAATGTTTTTTAAAATATTTTTTATTTAAAAATATGGTAAAATAATAAATATTTTAAGAAATTATTTTATATTGATAATATAAAAATATTTAAAAAAATAATTAAAAATTAAAAAAAAAATTAAAAATGCTTTCTAATTAAATGGTTTCCAAAGAATCCAAACAGCACCTGAATATTAAGCCGCCGCAACTATTGCATGGAGATCAAGAGATGGTGTGTAAATTGTACTAATTTGTGAAGAACATGGTTTTTTAAATAATATATAGTTTTTTTAAATGAAATCAAATCAAGTGTTAAGAAAATAATTTAGAAGAACTAATTGTATTTTAATATATTTGATATAATTATTTTAATAATTTGATGTAATCAAGCTGACTTGATGAATTTTAAAACACCTTGAATAATTTTTAAAAATAAAATAATAATGAGTAAACTTAGATAAATTTATCAAACTTAAAATACAAGTCATCACACTAGAAAAATCTCGTAAAAAAACAAAAATATAATTTTAAAAAAATCAAAGAAATAAAAACTAGTGAATAAACACCATCACTACAAATAATGTTTGTAAGATATTAATACTAACTTTTTTTTTAAAATGAAATGGTATTTTTATTTTGTATTTAATGTTTTTTTCAAGCGCATGCACTTACATTTTTTAGATTTTTTTTACTGTTTAAAAGTGTAATTGATATTATTTTTAAAAATATTTTTTAAACACATAAAAATAATCTAAAAAATTAAAAAAAAAAATTTAATCAAAAAGTACAAGTAAATGTTTTTAATTTTTTTTAAAAAAAACACCTTTGAAATGCGATTAGAAACCTTACGTTCAATTTATCACTTGCACTTACAAATAGAAAAATTGTAAATTGTTGAAGACGTCTTCCATATATATTATCCCTCCTCCCTCCAACAGTAGCTAGCGCCAGAGGGAACGCAATAAAGAATCACTGCAGCCACCTATAGATCCACAGTAACAACATAGAAACATACACTTAACTCTATGTACATGTACATGTATATGTATATGTATATGTATATGTATATGTATATGTATATGTATATGTATATGTACATGTACATGTATATGTATATGGACAGACACAGACAGCAGCACTGGCAGAGTTCTGAGGTGTTCAAAATATATTCATATCTTTTGTCTTATAAGGTGGTCCTTTTTCCGGTGTTGGAAAAAGAAATGGACTTTAAGGAGATAGAAAAGACACTGACAATTCTTGGCCATGTCTGGTCACATCGCTAAGGTTGTAATGATGATTATCAAGATTAAAAGCTGACCAATGAGATTTCCTAATTCCTAACCTACTTCTTCTACTTCCTACTCTATTTATTATTACAATTGTTTTTGAATAATTCGAGGGCATTGACCTAAAAATGACTCATCATAACACAATTTCACCTTTCTTCTTCTTTTAGATGTCGTCGATGTCACAATGTTATTATAAAAAAAATCCATAAATGTGGTCTATTCGAGTTATCATTAATGATTTTTATTAATATTGTTGAATTCATTTTATTTAAAAACTTTTACGGTTCAATTAGAATATTGATATGTATTCGAAATCTTTTCCTTTTCTTTTTTTCCCTCGTTCTCCTATAAGTTTAATATTTTTTTAAAATGTTGCTATTCCAATATTGATAAATTATAAATATCACGTTTTTTCAATTATGCCATGTACAAGCTATATTTCTAATTAATTTTTTAATTGTGTTATCTTTTTAATTTATTAAGCTAATTTCTTTCTTACAAAATCCCGATGAGTGCATGAGATTCTATACAGCTTGATTGACTTGTAAGAGTATGAAATATGAAGTTTGCTGTTACAGATTGTCTATCACACGGGATTCCTTGCTTCAGATCTGAAGGAGCGAGATGAACCATTGGAAACCCTAGCTAGCTCTAGTCTCTTGTCAATGAAAACAAACCTCCAAAACTTGACACACACGCAATGGATTGATAAATGTACAAGAAAAACAAAGAGATGCTGGGAAAAGAAAGGACCAACCCCCTTTGGGTGCATGAAAAACGTAGAGAGCCCTTCTGTCACCAAAGCATGGGAAGGCTGGTTCTACATATGTGTGTGTATATGCATATGTATGTGTATATGTATGTATGTATGTATGTATGTACGTATATGGACTGTCACAGTAATGGAAGCTTTCTTAGCATGAGCCTGGAAATGACTGGTGATAACGTACACAGCGTCCAATGCCAGATAGACTGCCAAACGATATCTTTTGATGGTTTACGGGGTCATAAAAAATATAAAGCAGCTTTGCAGGCAAACGCTGGAGGATCGTTGTGCTTATTCTAGAGAGCCTGTTTCAAATTATTAAATTAATAGTTTTTTAGATGATAAAAACAATTGAAAATAATTAAAAAAGAAGAAGAGAGAAAGCGTTAAATTTAATATCTTTTTAGTGTAAGCCTATTTTTGCAAAAACAGTTGCGATGTATCAAAAATAACAATCAATGTTCTATATTATAATTTATTTGAGATTCGGAATCTCTCCTATATATTTGTACTTAATGATCGACGGTAGATTTGAAATGTCAACAATATTTTTAAGGTTTCGAAATTAACACAAGTATGTGAAAAGGTAATGATCATTTACTATATACAAAAGACGAGTGCCTTCCCGCTGCTTCTTGTTAATCGGCATAAACAGCACCATGTACATTCCAAAACAGCACAAAGTCAAAGAAGTGTAAGGGATCGATTGTCTGAAATAAAAAGACATGGGAAAGACTGCATGTTACCCCTTTCTCCTGTATTGATTGCTCGCCCATACTGTTGCTGATACTTCTCTTTTCCATTTCTGAACAAGTTGAGAATCCGAGCCCCCATGCTTCTCATTCCTTTCGAATTTACGTGACGTAGAGGGTAAACGATGCGAGACAGATGAGAGATAGACTGGTTCATTTTGTGATATAACGGTTGTTGAGTCACATTACTGACGTAGACCATTATCTTCTCTCAAATCAGTCAAGCCCCCATCGCTGTTGTTGATAATCCTACACTTCTCAGACTGACAGAGAGAGATCCTTCTAGGCTTTTTCCAGTCCTCTCAGCTGATATTTTCTTTAGCCCTAGCTGGGACTTGACGTGTTTTGGGAATGTCAGCACTTTTTGTATCGCATTTATTTGCATCTCCTTTTTTCTTTATATAAACCGCATCCACTTCTTCGTTGAAAACCAGCTGCTATACATGTAATGAGTTTCTTCCTTTCGGATCTTTCATGCCATTTCTAATTCTTCAAGCTTCGTGTCTTTCTTGGTGAAGGACCTCATCGCGATGGAGTCAAACAAATATCCAGCTTTAGCTGCAGAGATCTGTAACGTTTCATACCCAAACCATTGTTTTGATCACGGGAGGAAATTGATGCCAGAAGCTTAGAGCTTTTGATGGTGCTATCTTACCTGAGCTTTTCTCTTTAATTATTTTTTTAAAAACATATCATTTTCTTTCTTGACCTTGCAAGACTTTGCATGTCTTGTATAATTATTTTCAGCTTTCTCTTTTTTTTATATATTCTGAAATTTTCTTTTTGTTTTAGTTAATTAATTTGTATTTTCTTATCTTATCTATTCCTCCTGAGCTTTGTAACCGTTCATGTTTATTCAAGTACCTTAAATGGAAGCTACTTTACTTTAACCCCTTGTTTCTTTGTTTGTTTTCATCTTTTAGGATGGTGCTTGTATATACCATTACTTTTGATGGTATTTTTCTTAGAGCACAACTTCTGATGGATCATGCATTAGTCAGATGCATGTATCGAAAAAAGAAATGAAGTAAAAGGGTTTGCAGATCAGGATCTCTATATTTCAGTAATCTCTTAATTATAGCAAGCGAGTGTGCACGGAAATTTGATTTATTCCTCGTTGAGTTGTTTGTATAATTAAAGTTTTCAAATAATCATAAAGATACGTAGAAGCTGCTCTGCTGAAACGAGGGAAGCTAATTAATATGTGTTAAATTTCGCACTTCGTAACAGGAGAGTCGCATCTGCAACTTAAGCAAATACTTCCTATCTTTCTTGTATGTATTTTGCCGTTACTTACAATGATGACAGACTGTATTCACATACTCTTAAGGAAAGAGATATAATTCGTTGAGGCTGGTCTGAATCGTTTCTTGGTTTTTATTTCTTTTTCTGATGTAAAATTCAGAGTTTCCGAGTTAGATTTACTTATAGGTATTCCTCGAACCTTACTTGCCCTAGCAACCAGCTAATAGCCTGATCAGCTAAGATTCTGATCGATGTTTGCAAGCTAGGAATGATGGAATTGTTGCGTCTAAGTGAAAAGTACTACTGAGGCAGTGTTTTAATCTTTCAAAGGAAAGGTCAATGGCTTGGTTTCTTCTGCAGCAACTATGTTAGCTCAATGAAAACCTAACTAGGGGAATGATTATACCTTCATTCATATATGAGCAATAAATTTTGATCTTATCAGCAAATCATGTATAAGTTCATATGGAGCTTAATTTGATCCAATTTCATGATGGCTATAATTCATGTGTGCTCTATTGAGTTATGTCAAGTACAAGATACGGAAAACAGTTGTTCTTTAAAGCAATCAGAAGGTGTTGTCCACATACTGTTGAGCATTTGTGGAACATCAATGAATTTGGTTGGACGATGAACCAATTTTGGAAACGTGCCTGAAAGAATTGAAGTTTGTTGAATAAGTTGAGGGATAGTTAAAAGATTTTAAGTTTCATTCAAACTATTGACTGGTAGCAGTTATTTGCAATTTTGCGTGGAGCTGTATTTGTCAATCTACAGAAACCCTTCTTCTATGTACCAAAAGAAAAGATTCGATATTTCTGTGTACGTTTTGTAGTCTGCAGAACATCAATGCGTGCGTGTATGCCTCTCTTTTTACCGCCTTTGATTATTAAGTGTCCGATTTGACATGGCTATCCTACCAGTTTTTTATTGAAATTTGATTTTTTTTTAATTTTAAAAGAATATATTTTTATGTGTTTTAGATCATTTTGATGTGCTGATTTTAAAAATGATTTTTTTTATAAAAAAAAAATATCATTTTGATATATTTCAGCACGATAAACACTTTGAAAAGCTACCGCAACCACACTCCGCAACCACACTCCCAAACAAATCCATTTAGCTAGCAAATTTTGTCATTTAGCTAGCAAATTTTGTCGATGGAGTTTCAATCCCGCCCTTTTCTCACGTAATATGGGATTAAGTCTAAAGATTAAGTGTTGGTTTAAGGCAGAAGCAAGGACATTGCAGAGGATTCACCTTTAGAGATACTTCTAGTTAGCAAGTGGCTAGATGTTTGAATTGCCTAGATTCACAATGATCAAGATCAAACAATTAATAACAAAAAAATCAAGATAAACAAGTCATTGTTAATGAAAACTCAGTGCGATGAATGACCCGCAATACTTTAAAGTTATTTGCATGGTGTTCCAAAGTTTTTGTCCACCCTACCATCTTCCAGGTAACAAGCAACAAAAATATAGTTGTCCAACAATGAAAGACGGACTAGCGCGATGATATTAATTTGATTCCTTTGTACACATTGCCGATGCTATTTCATATATACAAACCCAATAATCACTGCCAACAAAAACTTATGATCTTTAATTATGGACAGAGAGACAGAAAAAAATCATCACAGGTGAGAGGCAAACAGTCTGTTCTCATAAGGTTAGTACCCAGTTCCTGTAGTTACATACTGATTGAGTGCAGATAACCAAGACCTTCTGCGCTCTGTGTTCGAAGTTGATTGTCGAATTCTTGATCTCGAACACCTGACCAGGCGTTCACGCAGGTTCCGGTCAATGGTACCAGGAACTAAAGAGGGACTTGTATCTGAAGTTCCCAGGCAACGGCTGGCATTGCAATTCATTGATGGAAACTTCTGGCAACTTAAGGACCGGAATGAAGATGAAAGCGGGGAAATTCTGGTGCATTGGAAATCAGGCTTGCAAAGTTGGGTTTTCATTGAAGTGAAGTCTTGTTCTTCACCCGAACATGTGCAAAATGATAGAGATAAACTTGTTCTGGAAATAGCTTTAACCAATGGGTTTGTTCCAGGAAGCTTGACAAATGAAACTATGCCATGCCGGCAGAGGGGACAGGCAATTGACCCTGTTGGACCTTGGGCAACAGTTGAGGTACAGATTGTGGAACAAAGATATAATGCGCATCGCGTGCAAAATTCATGTCCACAGCCTGCACATGATATTGTTTAGACATATTTATAATGACGAGTAAATATTCAGTAGAAGCACACAATGAGAAGACAGTGAGAATATAAAGTGTGGTATCAGTTCCACAAATTTCAGCTATTATTTGGTGAAACACAAAATCATCATGAACTCGTCAAATACCCTCATAACTATTTGGAATATCCCAAACATCAAGGTTTTTGTAGAATTAAAAGAAAATTACAAATCAATGGATAAAAGCAACGATACACACGAAATATGTATAGTACTCAGGAAAAAGCCACCTGATCGACAACCATGTTATACATGAGAAAATATGCAGTAAAATCATTCAAGGTTTAAGAGAAAACGAGTATGCTCCACAAGCGTCATACCTAGACTTTTCTGTTACCTGGAAAATTACATTGCTATAGATGCTTCCCTGGATGAATTGTTCATGCTGAGTTTTAATAGCCTCACATATAATTCTCATTTTCCCATAATAGATTTAAAGGGATTGTCACAGTTGTTCTTTAATTATTTACCTTGTAGCCTGAAGAAATATAATCCAAACTACAACCAACAAAGTCTAAGAAGGTGTCAGACCACCGATATCTCTATCTGCCACTACTGCTATATAATATCACCCTCAAGCATCACTCATTGCAAAGCCTAAGAACTGAGCATCCAACTCGTACCACCACTTTGGATGGATCCAGAAACATAACCCTATAGAAGAGGTGTTGTTCCCGAATGTTGAAATGAAATTTTTTTATTTTCTTGCTCTTTCAGGAGAAAAAAAAACATGGAAATTCAAGGTTTTGGTGCAAAAAATGATTATTCAGAGTTCCAGATTCATCTATATATGTGCGGGCTAAAAAACTACATTTATGTGTATGAAACGACACATTGATATTAAGAGAATGTTTCAAGATTACTTGCCATCTTTTGGAAACAAAACTGCAAAAATTAGAGAATAAATAAAATTCAATCAAAAAATGAGTTTCAGCAAATGGACTGCAGTGATACACCTACCCTTCAGCATTTTCTTTAAAGTGATATCTCTGACGTCTCAAGCCCACAACATTTTACTTCACAAGCCACAAAATATATATCGTTGCACTATACAATAGCTTCCAGAAAAGGTAGACATGATAAAATAACTTTCCTTATTTTTTCCAATAATTTTACTTTCACCATTTCCACTTGACAATATTAGTTCCTTTCCAGAAAAAAACAAGGAGGGAAAACATAATAGAAAATTGGAAAATATTAACAATTGATAGTAACATACCTTCTGCAGCAACTGTGCACTTCCTTTCCAAACAAACCACACATGCATCCTCACATGTAGGGAGGGAATCCTTGTTCCTCCATCCACATTCTCTGCAAATAGTCCCAACAAAAGATAACATCCCTTTATTATATAGTTAACTATTGTACTCGGAAACAAAACATTAATATATGTAATTGTAAATGAGACTCTAAGACCTAAAATGACCATGAAGAAAACTCCACGCAGTGCATGTGATTTCTATTACGTGAAACTCAATCTGGACTAGAAAAGTTCTGCAAATAAAACTCTAAAAACATTTCATGCAATGTATGCGATATCATTCACATGGAACTCGATCTGAACTAGAAAAGTTTCACTAAATGTTTAATAAAAAACCTTTTTCCATGAGCATGTCAGTGGTTTAACATCATGTGCAATAGTTTTATCCCTCAGTGCTTCTAGGGGTCTATATTTTTTGCAAATGCCACCCTGATGGCAGCTACTGATTTGGAACTTAATGAAAGTCACATTATCAGCCAGGCAAGATGTTAACACACAAAAAGATACTAAAGGCAAGACAAAACTTCTCAGGAAGCTGAGAACTTGTAGTATATACAAAAGTGTAAAATTCAGGGGTTATTATGAATTTATGTAGCTAGTCACATGATATTGCAAATGGAAATGCATTACAGCAGAGTAGCCAAAAAAATATGACAAAACTGTATTTACCTAGCAATTTTGACAATGCTCATAAAGGGAATAGATAGATATGAAGAAGGACAGATTTGAGATCGGTTCCCTGGCTCTGTGCTTAGAATTTCCTCAAGTTCATTTCTGTGCCATGAACGAGCAACCATTGAAGGAGTCCACCTTGAATCAAACAAAAGAACCAGAGGTGTTTTAACACAACGATGTGGTGTATCTCAATAAAATCTATACAATAAATCATACAATAAAGGGGCAACTGGACACCCAACAGCTTTGGACATTTGTCAGTCACAACATTTTAAAGTAAGGATCCATCATTGCAATGATATAATTCCAAATGGAATGATTAAAAGACCCAGATTTTACTGTTCTTGAAAACTAATTATGTTGTGCTTGGTATGTATTACATTGTTAATATGTAGACTTGATGTCAAGTACAAAGATATGAGATTCTCATATTACTGCTAGTGAAAATCATAATCATTGCCTAAGATGAAGTAAATATAACGCAAAAAAGGCACATAGGTGTATAAGGTGAAATGAAGCAAGCAAGGTTTCTTCTGAAGAGTGGTCATCCTCACTTGAAAGACATTGGCAAAACCACGGCTACATTCTAGAGAAAATTCAAGGGTAAAATATCTTCACTGTCAGGTATCATTACAACGAAAAGGGAGGAAGGCAGAAAAGGTTAATTACCCCAACACATACTAAAGAAAGATCAATTTACCCAGAGGCCAGGTATAAAATCATAATGAAACTTCTATGATATTTCCCTTCTTTATCATTCAAAGATATTAGTGATTTAAGGGTAACGACCTTCACAGCTGATATCTCTCAATATAAAGCAGTCATAAATATGCACCTTCCAATTTTGGGTTTTAGTAAGTGTTACAATGAACAAAAAGAAGGTAAAGCAGGTGTATTATGAAGTCCAAAATTCATTTTTCAGCACCCAATGCCACAGTGACATCAGTTTCAACTCTTCCATGGTCACATTAGTCCTCCGCGTGAATTTTCAGTTTCATGGGAAATTTTTATCCTAAATGATTTCAATGCCAACTTGTTAACAATGTTTTATTTGTAAGACATGCACAATGTTTGCCAACCCAAAATCATTGCGACATCCTCAACAAATTAAGATTTCTACTGCCCACCCTCATATCTAGGCACAAAGTATAAGTATGCAAATCAAAATAACGACTGGTAAAGGAAAACGTTTTAACTGTGCGCACGCACGTGCCATACCTAGTTGAAAAACAGATATAATATCATTGCAGCAAGATTCAAGGAGATGCCACTTGCAATTCGCTATATTATTATATAAATTGAACATATGAGAGTACTAAATCCAGAAATACTCCACATGAGATTCATACCCATTTGCATTCTCAGCCGTCAAATTAGCACCCCTGGCAATCAAAATCTGAACAACAAAACATGATCATGACAAAGACTCAGCATATATATAACTCATTTTTAATTTCATAGTTTTTTTCTTTGTTAGGAAACATACTTGACAACATTGTGGATTTCCACCGCATGCAGCATAGTGAAGAGCCGTGCTTCCAGCACCTGCAAAGCAACAACCAGTGGTAGACATTTAAATATTTGGCATTGCATGCTAAACAATTTAGCCCAGAATAATTGTGCCCCAAAACCCATAGGGTCTAACCTCGTCCTATAGATAGGGTATTGATAGCTGAATAATGTCATTAAAGAAAGGATTTTGTTTATGCAACTAAAATTACACTATTTCCATCTCTAGAGAGTAAGAAAGGGCATGTTCAATGAATCTTTCCCATAATAAAACTTGAATATCTTATATGTATCTGATCTACATAGCAAAGTTGTCATAAGAGACACTCTTTATCATCTAGATACAACAACAGAAAATGCAATAAAACTTGAGTTTCATATAGATGTATGATTTATTGATAGAGAGTTTAACATTGATAATTCCTTAGGATTGGTGGAGGGTTCTGAAAATCAAAAGATTTTTCAAGCAACATGAAGTTATTTTAAAATACATGACATTCAAATAATAGTATCTTTATATGTAATATTCCAATTATTAAAATATAACACTGGCATATTTGCTAACCATGTTTAATAATTATGGTGCTAGAAAGAATTTTATACAGTAATAACACTACAGCCTGTAACCAGATCAGCTCTCACAACGGTAAAATAAAATATCCAAGTAGAAAGCACAGACAGAAAATATATCTATTTCATGTTACGCAGGGAAACAGCATTCTTTATTGTTATCAATTAAGTAATAAAATAGCTGCTACCAAAAGGCTTCAAGTGTGACAATTTTCTAGGCTTTCAATGTCAAGATGGACAGGAAAAAGAGTATACGATAAAGTTAAAGACTTGCTTGGATGGAAAAGAAGAACAAAAGATTTGAAGCTTCAATTCTTTTTTCCTATAAAAGAAAAACCCTAAAACAATTTCCAAAAAAAAAGAGTAAATAACAATTCAGATCTCAATGAAGACATGGAAAGTCAAAACTTCACAAAATTCTTCTGAAATTTTGAGAGCAGATCAAACACGAAAGGACAAGCTCCAGAATTTCCAGAGCAACTGGTTGTAATCGGAACCCGCAAAAAGAGTTCCTAGAACCCTCTTGGCTGGGTCAATAGGTCCAAAACAAAGTTTTAGCTGCCTGAGTTTGAAACTTGACTCAAGCAGTTCTGGATCGTGAAATCTTGGAATTCCACGTATTGATTTGACATTTTGATAACTGTGTCCTTTGCTATTTTGATTTGGATGACACAGAATCTAATTCCTCTGTATACTGTATCTACTGAGAGTTGCAACAGTGATTTGAAAACAAAATAATCGAATGGCCTCCATTTTAAAAAGTGACTCAGTCTCTCTCTACGTGAGAAACTTAGCAGGAGAAATTAATGAGCATTGATGGCATAAAACAATTGCTCTTGTATCCATAGTAGAGAATTGTGTCACTGTTTAAGTATTACACAAAAATAAGAACTACAAAAATGGCATTACTATTCCTCTAAAATTATCTGGAAGTCAGCCTAACAGTGCAAGGGGCAGCGATCATCACTTAAAAGTAAAATGGGGTCACCTATTAGATCGATAGTAGTTCCATCTTCAACAGTGACCTCATAAACAGAAGCTCCCAAGTCCAAGAGTAACTGCATGCTCTCAACATGCCCATTTAGTGCTGCCATATGCAAAGCAGTTATGCCTCCATCAGCAGGTCTATTGATTACCTCACGAAGAGCACTGGTGCATGCAAAATGGCACAACTCAGCAAACAAAATCATAATAAAGGATGATAGTGAGTGCGAAGAAAACTCGGAGTTGAAAGAACCTTTCATCAAACTCAGAGATGAAGTCATTGTCCTTTGATCCCTTACTTAAAATCTCCCAACAATCAGCAATGCTAGGTATATAATCTGCAAGGAGGAGGCGTATGCATCGAGAATGGCCATTCAAAGCAGCCAAGTGAAGTGCAGTACCCCCATTAAGATAATCTGCTCTGTGAATCTAAAATCCAATACTCCACAATGTCAAATTCATAGTTCCTAAATATTCTAAGCTATTCGTGGTTAATGAAGTATGGTCTAGTTGACTTGAAAGTAAACTACGTACATTGGCTTTAAAAAGCATCAAAGTCAGCACAACCTCCCAGTGACCATGTTGACAAGCTTGCATTAAAGCAGTCTGTTCACACAGATTTAAAAAAATTAAATATTGTATTATTTCATAGAGATACTAACCTGTCTTGAAGTTTCTCAAAATACCTAAAAGCTATATGAACGGCTGCTTCAAATAAATAAATGCTAAAATAGCATACAAATAAAGCCTAGAAACTCCATTTGAGGTTGATGAAATTACCTGGCCACGATAATTCTTCAGATTGATATCAACTCCAGACTCAAGCAAGAGAGAAACTATCTAAAGGCATGTAAAAATCACCATCACCACAACACAGATGACTCAATAATTGCTCAATTTAAAAGATTAACCACAAAATACCTCATGGTGACCCTGAGCTGCAGAGTAATGGAGTGGAGAATTTCGAACACCAAATGTTGAGTACCTTGCAAGCCTTGGATTGTATTCCAATAAAGCCTTGGCTTCTTGAATATCCCCATCTCTTGCAGCCGAAACCAAACGTTCTCCCGAGGCAGAACAACCAAGAGAATTGCCCATGATGCTCAGAAATTTCATGATTTCTGGGAAGAAGCAATAATTTTTTTTCTAGCTCCAAAGCAACTCTCTTGATCTTCCACCAAAAAAGAAGTAAAAGAGGCCTTTTGTATCCTCAACCCCCAAACTATTCACAAGCCTGTTTAAACATGACAGAACATAAGGAAAAGGGAAAGCGTTCCCTGTACCTATCCAACTAATAACAATCCAAAATTCGAAAATAAACCAAAGAATTGGTTGCAACAGTCATAATCTCATTGACTTTTCATAATACCTATGGTGAGTTTTGAGAGAGACAAGGAAAAGGTTAGAAAAAGACAGTTGTTGGCATCCAAATTCCAAATGAAAGAAGCAGGGTCTCTCCAACTACTGACTTGAGAAAAAAATAAAAAAGTAAAAGAAGCTGAATGTGACTCTTTGTAGCTAGTTAAAGATCTCGTGAATTTCGAGAAATCAACCCAATAATTCAATAACGAATTCCCAGATCAATTGTCAACACCAACGTGTTTACCTCTTCACCAAAACGAACATAACAACTTTCAAGTTATCCAATTCTCCTTCAAATATCAAATTCTCATGAATTTCTCCCTCAAAAACACAAATTTCCAATCAATTCCATGAACTTCTTAAAGATTGAAAATCTCAAAAACCCATCTCCCAATAAGCCTCAAAGAATCAAACTTCAGAGAACAGAACTTCTAAATTTCACTCAAGAATATCAACGTGAAAACCCGGATCAGGCATCTCTCCTGATGAGGAGATAAAGATAATACAAGATGAAAGAAAAGCTTGATAAAAGAGAAGAGAAGAAATGGCCAAATATTTAGGCAAAAAGGAACTTAAAATAGGCAAAATTGAGAATCGGAAGAGATAAGAAATATAAAAGGGGAAAGACGGTAATCTTTAACTACAACGTTTTGCCAAAAAAAAAGATAAAAATAAAAGAAAGAAAGAAAGAAAGATAAAACATGCATGAAAATCGTGTCTCCCATCATTGGATGGATTCTTGGACAGTCAGCTTTCGTTGTTTGCTTCGCTCGCTCGCTCTCTCGGGAGGAAATTATAAAAATAATGCTAGGCGGTTTTATTTGTTATTTTATTGCTATGATTATAAATCTCACAAACTAATTATAAACATGTGTAGTGTTTTCAATTGGTGCAACCATGTATGGACTCGATTTATATTCTTCTTCTTTTTCATGGCGAGGAAGGTATGAAAAATAATTAGAATAATAAAAAAATATGGATGTATGGTTAGATAGAGTAATGAGACTCATAATTAATAGGGTGTTTGAGAGTGTAACTTGAGAAATAAAGATGAGCTAGCCCAAGTTAACCTATTAAATTTACAGTTTACGTTATGAGATTGTGATAATCTAATATAAAAAAAACAAAAAAATTAAAATCAATCTATTTTGAAAACAAATAATATTTAATGATGAAATTAGAAAAAAATAAATAAGCAAAAAAAAAAGATATCAACCTTGTTAATTTCTTAACCTGTGATCTGGATCATTAGATCGAAAGCACTATACATTGGAAAATTGCAAACCCCGATCTCTAACAAATCAAATGTTGGAGAGTAAAAAAAACATACAAAAGATATAAAATAAAAATAAATAGCATAAAAAAATAAAAAAAAATTAAAGAGGAACCCCTTTTTTTTATTGAAGGTTGAAATTAAAACAATAACTCTAAAAAACAAAACAAAAAATCAAAAGAATACAAATCATATTAGAAAAAAATACCATAGATTTAGATTGAATGATGAAATTGAAAATCATTAAAAAATTTACAAAAAGAGTTATGAAAAAAAAAATAGAAATCAAGAGAATAAAGATCAAATTGAAAAGAAAAAAAAAACATCAATGGCAAATTAGAATTGAAGGATGAAATTGAAATAAATTAAATTTTGACAAAAAAAAACCAAGAATAAAAATTTAAAACGAAAAAAATAAGGACTAAAGTTGAAATATCAACAACAAAGAGGATTGGCCTATAAGTTTTAGGGGAGAAAAGATAAAAAAAAAAACACCTAATAAAATGGTTTTGTTTTTGCGCAATGAACATTTGTATTTGATAGGAGAATTGTTGAAGACTTGAGAGAGTTAGAGTTCTTATAGTATAAATATTACTTATTATTCATTGTCTTAGAGTTTTGCCACTATATAAAATGACTTTCGTGAAAATATATGAAATAAAAATACACTACTTTTTTATTCAATTTCCTATAAATTCTATTATTGATGATTCAGTAAAAACATCATATAAAAATTGATTTCTCCACTATATGCAAAACTAGGCCAAGACCTGTAAGTTGGGCTTTTTGTTTGGGATCATGTTGAGGCTTGAGTATTCATAAGAAATTAGGTCTTTTATGGGATGATGGACTTTACTATACTTAAGTTAGTGAGTATTTGAAACAAAAATATATAAAATGAATTTTCCTAGAAAGAATGTTGAGTTTGAGAATGTTTTTGTTTACTCATTATCTCAAGGTATTTATAGTACTAGGTCATGTTAACTCACCTTAGTATATAAAGAACTGCACAATAATTGATTGATGGAAACATTGATATCTACTGGTTATGTTTATAGAGCTAGGTCATGTTAGCTCATAACATTCACTCCATACATTTATTATGTTCCAATCCACTTTGATATTTGCCAACTCTATCTATAAAAATATTCCTCTCTATATAAGTCATATATTACAACAATCTTCATTTTGTTGAATATTAATCCTTTAGAGAGAAATAGATAAATATAATTTAAAACTACACCTGGGATAATAGGTCGGGATGTCTTTCATTTAACATTTGGAGATATTAATAAAGTTCAAGTAATGCTTGAACTTATATGTGGTATAGACTTTATCAACGTGTCTACTATATTATTAGAAGTGTGAACTTTCTTAAGCAATAGTTCACTAAATGAAACTAGTTCCCTAATAATATGAAACCTCACATCTATATGTTTTCTTTTTACATGAAACACCTATTTCTTTGCCAAATAAATGATATTTTGACTATCACAATGCAATTGAACTTCGCCTTACTAAATACCCTGTCATTTAAAAAAAATAACATTTTGATTGTCACAAAGCTTTCTTGATAGCCTTAGTTACTGCCATATATTATTACTCGGTATTAGATAATGTAACTAAAGACTAAACCATCAACCTTCGATAAATGACCCCTTATAAAAATGAATAAATAACTTGTGGTAGATTTCTTGTCATCAATATTCATTTGCATAATTTGCATCTACACATCCCACCATTGAAGGAACATTGCACTATTTTCTAAATATGACGTCATAACTTATAATACCCCTAAAATATTTGAAGATCCCTTTTATAGAATCTCAATGTTGTCATCTTGGATTTTATATAAACGACATTGACTGTTTGCTAAATCGAGTCTTGTACAAACCATATCATATATTAAGCACCCTATTAAACTGGAATATAAAACATTTAGCAAGTCTTATGTCATACTAATTAATAAATAATCTAAAATAATTTGTCAAAGGTATAATCATTAATTCTGCATTATCCATGTTAAACTTTTTTACAAACATAGTTACGCTAAGATAACCATAATCTCTTAGAGTTATCCTTGTAAATCTCCATGCCAAAAATCTTTTTAATCGTGCCTAAATCATTTATGTCATATTTTCTTCTCAAGAAAGTCTTTAACTTGTTTACTTCACTCATACTATTTATAAAAATCAGCACACCATTGATATAATGTAACAAACAAACAACAAATAACAAACAAATAAATCATTATCAAGGCTCTTTATATAAACACAATAATCATGGTCACATCTTTTATAGCCAAATTGATCATATAGGAGTCAAATCACTTGTATCGCTACTTTAGAAAAAGTTTTCAGCCTATAAAGTGATTTTTTGAATTTACAAACCAAGTGTTTTTATCCAAGTTGATTAAAATCTTTCGGCTATACAATGTAAATCTATTCCTTTAAATCACCATGGATAAAATTTATCTTAACATCCATATACTCTAACTGAATATCAAAATGTGCTACCAAATGAAAGTATGTATGGACACAAGGATCTCGTCATAGTCAACCTCTTTTCTATACAAGCAACCCATTGTTACTAGATGAGCCTTGAACTTCTCATAATTGTTTTTTTCTAATGTTGTATATACCTATTTGCATTCTATCACCCTCATCCTCTCTAAAAGCTCCACCAACTCCTATGTTTAGTTTTTATGTAGGAACTCCACTAATCCATTTACTTTTCCTTTTATTATATAATGTCTCCTGAAAAGTAATGAGATCTTTATTATTAGTAACGAGTGTAAAAAAATCAAGTCTCCAAAACCATACCTAGTAGGCAGCCTGATAGTGGATTTGGGTTTGCTTGTAGCTATATTATCATGTTGTTGATCTTTTGAACTAAAACTCCCTACATTTTGAGTGGTTTCTTATTCAATATAAGTTTTTAACTTCACAGGCATCTTATGCTCATTTCTGTTGTAGTTTGTTAACATTTGTTTTTTTTATTTCTAAGTATGTTATAACATGACTTTTTCATAAATAAAAAAAAAAAGAAGCATATCTTTATTAATCACCACCTTATTTTTATTCAAATATTAAAGCTTGAATCGTTTCACCCCTTTCTGATAACCTATAAAAATACATTATCTAGACTTTTCATTAAGCTTAACATCTTCTTACTAGAAACATGCACATATCTTGGACATATAAACACTTTTAAACCAAAGTGGTCTAGTAAACTTCTTATCCAATCTCTTTCGTTACTTGCTCATCTAGTGTTGTCCTAGGTAATTTGTTAATAAAAAAAATTGCCATATTTATTGATTTTGCTTAGAAGATCTTAGCATGCCTTGCATTTAACCTAAAACACCTTACTTTTTTTAAATATTATTTTATTTATCCTTTTAGCTACATTGTTTTGTTGTGGTATCTTATGTATTGTGAAGTTTCTCTTGATTCCATGCTCTGCTTTGCTCCAACATCTTCCTAATATTTATACAAAAATCAAAACTCAAAATACTTCTATAATTGGTATACTATTGTATTATATGGTTTATATTGAGTAGAACATATATATATATATATATACAATCTTATGTATTTGAAGTATAAGATAACTTATTTACTTTATTAGTTAATTAAAACAATCACTATTATGACAAGTTATTTTTTATAAAAAATTTAATATTTGGAATTGAATTAAGAATTACAAAAACTATTGCCTCATAAGAGAAAAAAGAAAGATCTATTTTAATTAAACTATTTAACTTTCACTGAAATTAAAACTTTTGGCGTTCAACTCATAACTAAGAATTTTAAACTGTATATAAGTATTGTAGTCAATTGCATTAATAAAAATGTTAAAAATACTCCTATTTTTATGGTATTTTTTAGCATCCATAATTATTAAGGTTACAAAAATTTTAAAAAAAATTGATTATGAATTTTAAATGATTCTTAACATATGTAAATATTAAAAACAAATATAATAGATGAGGAATTTGTTGTGCTATCATTGTTCATGTAAACTCAATAGTATGTTAACCCTAATGTTCATAGCGTTTTTTTTTTCCTTTTTGGTGCTGGATTTTAATTTTGTCCACTTTGGTTATTAATTTTTTCTTAGCTTTTAGTCTTTTCAAATTATGCTGGTTCTGTTTTATATTTTGAAGATTTGTTTTGCCTTACATGCTAATGCATATATATTACGGCAAAAAATATAAAACTCTTCAATAAAGATTCCTATTAAAAAAAATACAATTATAGGGTTCCATTAGTAAAACAATAATTGAAAAAAAATGGATCAATATTAAGAAAGAAGAAGAAAGGAAAATGATCATTTTTTTCTCTTTTCATTGTTCTAAAGACGTGTCTTTCAACACTTTGATCCCTATTATTTTCAAAATTTATAATTCAATTATAAAAATTTATTTCTTTATATTTTAGTCCTCAATAAGAGGACATAAGAGAGATAATGTTGCTAGAAAAGAAGAGGAGAGAGAAATTTTGGGCACCCAGATTTTGGTTACAAAAAAAAAATCTTATTGTCAATAAATTTCTCTTGACGTTGAGAGTTCAATGGCGGTGTCTTGAATCTCTAATCATGTCGAAAAAAGTATATCTAGTTCAAATTGAGTTTTTTAGACTAATTAATGTATGTTTTGGCCTTAAAAATGAGGTTATCAAGGTTCTAAATATAGTTTTGGGTGTTTTAGGTGGAAAAAAAATATGAAAAATCAAGTTTTAATGGTCCCAAAACTCGAAATGTGATTTTGCTATCAATGAAGATGATCGAAATTCATTGCAACAAATAATGTGTCCCCTGCCCAAGTGGATGTTGCATTGTCCACTCTCTTAAAAAAATAAAAACCAAAATAGTAGGCTTCTCTCTGAACAACTAAGAAGGTGTTTGAGAGTGTAGTTGCGGTTGTTTTTTAAAGTGTTTTTTGTTTAGAAATACATCAAAATAATATTTTTTTATTTTTTAAAATTATTTTTAACATCAGCACATTAAAATAATCTAAAAATACTAAAATAAATTCATTTAAAATAAAATAAAATTCAAAATTTGACCAAACAACGTAACCGCTTAGCCAAACAGGATGTAAGTGCACATGAGTCTCTTTAAAGGTCAATCACACGAGCTGGACTTGCAAACCTAGGCATATCATTGGCTTACCATTGCTAGCCCATTCTTTTTTTCTTCCTTTAGTTTTTTTTTATATTTATAAAATAAAATTCTTTTTTATAAAAGACAATTACAATGATATTTTTTATAAAGCATATAATGATACAATGTTTTTCAAATAAAATTAAAGATTTAATGGTAGTGTTAGTAATTATTTTATGAATAATTATATATCCACCTAATATGTATATTTTTAAAAAACAAAATCATGAATATTAATAAGAGTAAAATATCTTCTTTTTTTATTTGAAGTTCTTGTACAATTTTCTCATACTAATCATTCCTTCAAAAGCGCTTTATGTTTTGTGCATGGTGATGAGTAAGAGAGTTTTTGAGTGTTATCTTCAGCAGATTTGGGAACGTTAAGTTGTTCTTAGGATATATTTGACAGTTTAGTTGAGGTTGCTTTTTAAAATATTTTTTATTCAGAAATATATAAGAATAATATTTTTTTTAATTTTTAAAAGTATTTTTGATATTAGCACATCAAAATAATCTAAAAACACCAAAATAACTTAATTTAAAATAAAAAAAATCAGATTATTTTAAAAACACTTTTAAAACACAATATAAAACATAATAGTATCAAACATCCACTTAATTTCATCAAATAACGGTGGGCCGTTAAGTTGATGAGCATTATGTATATCACAAGCAATTTGAGATGGATGTGCACCTTAATTAATAATGTTTCGAATGATCAAGCCATGCCACCACGAACATGAAACAAAATGATGACAGCTCCTCTGGCCATCGTCGAAGAAAAAGGTAGGGGAAAAGGTAGACAACATATCAAAGCGGCATGTTAAGGTAGAATGATTGGCATGTCCGAGCATCAAATGGGACACATTTGGAATCTTTCTTTGCTCTCATTATATTATTTAGGGTAATGTGCTAGGCACTTGGGTTGCAATCACAGTTCAGTCGGACAAAGTTTGCATGGCAATTTTCAAACACTTGTATTATGAAGGCGAATACAGTACAGGTCCCTTTATCATAAAGTTATTAGGTGTGGATCTCCCTATGTTCTTGCAAAATATCATCATATATTCACATGATCGTATTTCTTTTAATTTAGGGATCGAATATGTAGATTCGATAAGGAAAACTTACTTATAAGATTTTATTTTTTTAAATCTGGATCAATTACTTTAGAGTCACTTCAATTACTAGAACCAAAATGATGTTCCATAGTACGAACATTTTTACATATCTTACCAAGTTTGATGCCGAGAAAAAAAAGAGAACGAACTTTCTTCTTCAATTATGAAAAATTGTATGTTCTTTCATAAAAAGTTATATTCATATTTATACAAGTAAAGAAGAAATTACTAATTAGTAATTTTTCTAAATAAATAGACCAGGTTTATCTCTCATACGCGAACCAAACCAAATCTGATAACCAATATAGTAGAATCTTGAAACCAAGCTTTAATGACATATCAAGATTGAGAATATTTATTTGATTTCGTCAAAGACAGAATATCCAGGCTAGGATTAGAGATATTTGCTACGATGGTACATCCGAAACTGGTCTTAGGAGTTTGGACAACAATGTGAACGAACGCTTTCCCCATCAGCTCAACAAAATCTTTCTGGAGCAGTTAATTTTGTTATGTAATAATATAAATCATATTCTGGATCTCATCTAATAGTTTAAATTTTTAGATAAAATAGTTATTTATTATGGTATCAGAACCAGGTTCACCCAGCAATCATGAATTCGAATCTCGTCATCCCTATTATTTGATAAAAACAAAGCACTTTATAGTATGAGTCTATACAAATTTCAAGTTAAAAGGATTTTCACTTAAAAAAAATATGTTAGAGAATAATATAAATTATACTATGATACCTCATCTAATAACTAAGTTTTTCTTCAATGAAATGATGAGAAAAGAAAAGAAAAGAAAGGCAGGCAAGTTATTTTAACTCAGCAATAGTCAATGTCGCAGAAATCGCAGTCTTCTTGCACGCAGTTGCTTGCTGGCTTCTCATCTGATAGAATGAAACGTGATTTCCAGTGGCCTTTCCAACCCTTGAAGGGACATCTTCTGCATCAAAAATTGCGCTTATAAAATGATTAAGGCCCTGAGCAGAAGGGAGATGTTGCGTCTCAGCTGCTCCCTGTCGGTTTAAAATGTAATCAACAACAAGGGACGGAGACATCCTTGTTTGGTATTTGGTACAAGATGATTTTTAAAAAGTATTTTCTAATATTTTTTTAATACTAAGCATTTTAAAACTACCTAAAAAAGTATTAATTTATTTTACTAAGTTTCCCCAAGTCCAAAAATTAAACCCACTGTTTTTTTTTAACTAAGTTCCTGTTTAACATTGCGTTTCAAAAATATTTATAAAAAATTGAATTTGAATTTGAATTTTTTATTTTAAATTATATTTTTTTATTTCAAAAATATGTATCAAACAGTTTAAGATTTGAAATTTTGAATAGCAATGGGTTTAAGATCGTAATTTTTTGGGAGTTGGGAGAGGTGTGTTTTGGATCTAATCTCAAGCGAAAGTCTGAGCCCAGCTAATTTAGAGCATTAAGGGCTCCTAAGAATGGCTTAGAAGATAATTCTATAACCACTGTAATTACACATGTTGGGCTGTTAGGCCTGAAACAAGCCCGATGATTATTGTGGTTGCCTTCGTTCAAAAATTCACACCCTAGTTTTCTTCTTTTTTAGTCAAACCAAGGATCCTCTCTTCGAGGATTAATTTATGGGGAGTAAAACGCATGAATATAACACAAAGAAATGAAAGAATACCTCTACGAGACCCAAATTAATTCAGTTTTTAAAAGGAAATTCCACATTACGTTGTAATATGAAAGTTAAATTAAAGTATAAGCAATCATTTATATTTGATTTAAGGGAAGAATTTCAGCCCTTTATAATAAATATTTGTTTGAGAGTATAGTTATAGCTATTGTTGAAAATATTTTCGTTTAAAAATACACTAAAATAATATTTTTTTTACTTTTTAAAAATAATTTTTGATATTAACATATTAAAATAATCTATAAACATTAATTTTTTTTTGTAAAAACCTTTCTATCCATCAACTAATGGCCGGGACTGAATCTAGTTAACCTAGTTTCTCTTTTAAGCAGGGCTAGATAGTAGTAGCTGGGGTAAGGTGTGTGTAGATGAAGAAACATTATGAAAGAAAGTAGAGCACTGCTGAGATCCGGACAATGTGGAAATAAATTGAATCCGAGAAATCCAGGCATATTTTATATGTTTTTTTTTTGTCATCTATCGGAGCATTGCATGCAATTCAGACGAGGACAGATCCCAATGATTTCAAATCAAGATGTGCTTTTGGCAGGTGGGGATATTAAAGTATTAAACAAAAAGGAAGAGGTGGTAGCTTCCACATGCAGGTGCCTTCTCATTCTCTAGCTCCTTCAATGAAAGTCTTCGTCTACATCGTGTCAATTAATTAATCACAAGTGTTTCGTTTACCATGGTTCTTACTTAGACCATTTCCAATTTTAACGGGGTGGCTTTTGTTTTTCAAACCTTTGACAAAATATTTTTGGTGAGATATAAGATCTAACTTTGAATTTAAAACCACATGCGGACGAAAAGAGTTGTTGATTATGGGAAATTTGCATTGGATTAGTTGAATTGCATATATTGTTCTCAGTTTGAAGGTGTTGGTGTGTTGATGAGGAGGATATACTCTCTTTTTTCGTTGATTTTATAGATTTCAACTTTAGTCCCACCACTTTGAGTTATTATTTTCTTAATAATATTAAACACAAGTGAATATTAAACAGATAATAAATACAAGAAAATACCTCAATTATTATTAATCTCATAAATAAGGGATTTACACTAAAGATGATTGTCATTATGAAACGGGTAATAACAAATACTCTGAATGAGGTAAGTGCTTCTAAGCCTAAAGTACTTGAACCAAAATCTTTTGGTGGGGCAATAAGTTCTAAAAAACTTGAATATTTTTTTGTAGGATATGGAACAATATTTTAGTGTTGTGAAGATTGATTGAACAAATAAATCTCACCATGATATATTTCATTGGTTTGTAACAATGTCGAATAGGGTCTATATACGATGACAAGAAGTATTGTGTTGAATAGAGCGAGTAATTACAGCTCGTGAGACAATGTCAATTTGCAACAAAATTTAGTAGCAAGAAGAGTGTCGATTATGATGAAATTCAAAAGTAATTAAGTGCTAATAATTAGTATATATGGATAACATTTTCTTGGACATTTTACTTTTTTTTAATTGAAATTGTTTTCTAACCACATTTTACTTTTTGTGTTTTTCATAGAAAAATTAATCAAGCCTGTTTCTTATTGGACTAGCTCTAAAGCCACATATATCTAACTTTTGCTTTAGAATTCAATAATCAAATTGATTTATTTGTAAATAGTTTGGATGTTCTTGTTGTCATATTTATGCAACCGTAGATAGTGATTTGAGATTAACTCATGCTGGGACAAAAAAAAATCCGAAAGCTATTATGTTGTTCATAGATACTTCCTGGGCATGTGTCAGCATTTTGTGGTTAGTAGTACTGCCATTTGTATACACAAACAATGAAGGTATTTTAAAAAAAAAAATCGAAAAATTACAAGAAAGGTCAATTAAGAGTATGCGATGCCAATTTGATTCAGAAATTCTTTTTTTTTTTTTTAATAAGGAAATCTCATCTTTGAAAAAGCATATTTTTAGGTTCAATAGCTAAAATTTTAGCTGTTCTAGACTCTTATAAAATATACATGCTCTGACTTAAATTCAAAATTTGTTGTGCAGATCACAAGCTCTTTGTCATCATATCTTACCCTTTAAAAACTTCACAAATTCTACCTGCATGTAATAATGAAAGAAAACCTATTTTTTTTAAAAGAAAAATGCATATTATTATTGTATTTGCCTAATTTGCCATGAAGTGGCTGCCCTGCTATGGTCAATATTTTGTCACACGGTCCATATAAAAATATTCTATTGTAAGATGCACCATGCATGCTTCAAAGATATCATTACTATTTCCCTGCCTTCATTTTTTTCCTTTCAACCTTTGGATCAATATATATATATGGACAAATCATGTTGTGTCAATGGCTAAAACTCAATTACTCAAGGTATGTGGGCTCAGAACTTGAAAGAAATATATTTCAATAAGAAAATTGTTTAAAAAATTATCACGAATCACAGTCATAATTAATTTGTAAGAGCTACATAGGTTATATAGGTTAAGTATTTGTTTGAGAGTGTAGTTACGGTTGTTTTTAAAATATGTTTTATTTAGAAATACATTCAAAATAATATTTTTATTTTATTTTTTAAAAATTATTTTTGACATTTAAAAATAATCTAAAAATATCAAATAAAATTAATTTAAATTAAAAATAAAAATAAAAATAAAAAATTTTCAAAATTTTTCAAAAATATTTTGGAAACAAAAAGGTAAAAAACCCTAAACTAATTCATATCGAGCTACCACAAGCTAGGCGTACTAAAAATAAAATAAAAAACACACACTCATGTTTGCAAGCTCTCAATCGTAGTTAGGTCAACGGACAACAAGGGTTTGGTGTTTGGTCTACCTTTTTCATTGATTGGTGGCTGCCGTTTTGAATTTTTGTCCAGGCTCAAAAAGTCAAACTTTTTGAGAAACAAAACGAGTGAAAACGTTTCTACTTTGCGATCTCAACATTAATAAAAAATAAAATAAAATTGGCAAGTGGTGTCTTACAATATTGGAGCTTGAAATAGTATGTGGGTCACGTGACTTGATAAAATACCACGTGAATTGATAAAATACTACTAGATGGTTCCAAAATTGACCGTGTGTACACCGTTTCTCGATAAAGGGGATTGACTTCCAAATTTGTCAAAGCATGCAACCTGCAGGCATTTTGATAGAGGAGACAACAAAAGCAAAAGAGAAAGGGTTAAATTGGCTTTCGTACCCTTTTGGACAACAAAGAAATACATTAGAACTTTTAATAAAATTAATAAAATTATTTTTTTATTTTAAATTAGATTTTTTTTGTATTTTTTTTAACATTTTCATGTTTTAATGTCAAAAATAATTTTAAAAAAATAAAAAAAATATTATTTTGATATATTTCTGAATAAAAAAGACTTTCAAAATCAATATCAATATCAATCATATTCCCAAACAAACATGCTTAAATTAAAAATATATATCATAAGTATCGTAATATCAATAATTACACATAGATGCCATCATCTCTAGCCTGCTAGCTTGTTAATTGAAATATATATTGTGTTTCCTCGTTGTGAGATGTCTAAACAAGGAACAACAATGGGCATGCCTCGTAGAATCCGGGAGACGTTTTATACGTGGGGAGACACCATGCAGGCCTACCTAGATCGATCGATAAAAGTGTGGCTGTCCCCGGCGAAGGGAGGAAGTAGGTGCCGGAATCGGAGACTAGCAGTTTTCAGATGTACAATAATTGATGAAACACGTACACGTGTGTGACAAGTGCCTTGTAGTTTGATGTTTTGTACTTGATTCACGGAAGATCCCCCGCCTAGGTCTAAGCAATTCTCCTCTTTTTAACTAAAAACACTACTAAATCCCTACATTCACGATAAAATTAGTTTTATTGGATGGGTAAAATTGTCTTTATACACAATTAACTTGCTATTCTATATTTCTTTGGGGGCAACAATGTCTTTTTAATCTTTCTATAAAAGTTGTATTTACCTTACGTGCATGTTTGACATTATATTTTAGAAGTGTTTTTGAAAAAAAAGAATATTTTAAATTAAAATTTTAATGTTTTAGATCATTTTAATGTGCTAATGTCAAAAATAATTTTTTAAAAATAAAAAAACACCATAAATATTATTAATTTTTTTAAGAATCCGAGATAAATCCTCTCAACAATTGAAAAAACATTTTAAACATTTTCTTTCATAACCAGTGTAAAATCTTCTTTAATAATAAAGGAAATCTTAAAAATCTCATGGATATAAATAATATTTTATAGTATCTTTAAGATTTTAATTAGTATGATATTTTATGAAGGTTACGAATACTTTTATTTTTTTCTTGAGAATACTTATGGGTATTATTTTTCTTCTCATAAATATTATTATTTTTAGTATACCAAGATATTTTTTTTTCCATATCAATTTCACTCATTGTTTTTTGTTTTCATTAGTGCAATAAAGCTTTTAAAAAATATCTTCAAAATAGGGTTTTTAGAGAATATTTTAGAGTGCAGTAATAATTATTTTTAATATTAGTATATAAAAATATATTTTTATTTTATTTTTCGATGCTGTTAGATCATTTTAATATGCTGCTATTAAAAGTATTTTTTTTTAAATAAATATCATAATATTATTAATTTTTGTAAGGATTCGAGATAAATCCTCTCAACAATTGAGAAAACATTTTCTTTCATACCCAATGTATTTTTAGTGACTTTAAAATCTTCTTTAATAATAAAGGAAATCTTAAAAATCTCATGGATATAAAAGAGATATTTTATAGTATCTTTCATACCCATAAATATTTTATGACATTTCATGAAGGTTACGGATACTTTTTTTTTTCTTGAGAATATTTATGGGTATTATTTCTCAAAATAGAATAATTTAAAAAATAGAATTTTAAAAATGTCTTCAAAATAGAATTTTTAGAGAGCGCAGTAATAAAAAATTTAAATGTTTTTTTGTTAATTTTTTTTTAACATCAGCATATAAAAAATATTAAAACAATTAATTAGAAGCAAAATATTATAATTTTTTAAAAATACTTTTAAAATATAATAACAAACATTATGTTTTTTCTTAAGTACTCTACGATCTAGAGTCTTCTATTTCTTTTATCGCTGACTTGCATCCGGACAATACAAAAAGCTTTATTTCTTTCTTTCTTTGTTTTTTTTTTTTTTTTTTTAAGGTGAGACAACTCAGAAAGCTACTACCAAAATCCATGACAAAGTGGGGGAAAAAAATGACAAAAGGAAAATCAGCATCACTTCCTAGGCAAATATTGGGCCCAGTAAACACCTCGGAAGCTGCCTGCCTCTCTTTTTTCACTTGCTGAAAGACAACAGTATCCTATGCTTCTTCTTCTTCTATTCTTTATCTTCTTCTACGATCCTAGACCTTGTGATTCTCAAAATCCTGTGTCCGTAGCACCAAGGAGGAGAGAGGGCTCTCAAATCTCAATGCACTGAACATCAGATTAGGTTCGGACTTAGGAGTGGAATAGAAGAACTGAAAGGGAATGTATTCAGAGTAAAAACCAAACGTAAGAAATAGGAAACAGAAAAAGACTCACATTTCCGAGCCACAACAAAATGTGTAGCAGAGAAGGAGCATTTGTTTTCTTCTGGGGACTCAAAAGGGGGGTTGGGGTTGATGATTTTTAGATGAGTTTATCTGAAGTCAAACTAGGAGAAGAATCCCCGCTGTTGTATTTGGTGATGAGATCATTATATAGAAAATAGATAAATAAATCTGGTCACCTACTAAAAAACAGACCTTTTCTTTTACTTTTTCTTATATAATGTATTCCATCTTTCCCAAATTCAGATTAGCAGAAAAATTTAAAGCCAGCTAGATCTTAATCTCATTTATGTTGTGCACTGGTGGAAGATTTATTGCCATTGTTTTGAAATCTGACCTTCTGGCACTGACCACACCATTTATATCAGGCCTTTAAGTGCCACATTTAATTTTCTTTCCTGTCTCTCTCTCCCCCTCCCTCCCTTTCACTCTCTCTGAAGTTGCCCTGCCCTCCAGACAGTTTCCTTACTTATGGAAAAAAAAGAGAGGTAAAAACTATACTAGTTTGTAGTTGTCAAAATCCAACCAGAAGACCTTAAATCCCACACACTATAGTGACACAGACCTTGTAATAACTTCTGGGTCTCCGGGGATACGTCATTGGGGCTTGGGATTTATTTTGGTGTAGCAAATGAGGTGCTTATTGGTATCATCACTTGGTTCAGCTCTAAATCCTCAAACTTGTTGAGTTTCTCTTTCTTTTTGTTAAGAAAATATGAATTGGGTTCTCCTACAAATCAAAGAAAGCACCTTTATTTCTCCAACCCAACAACCATATTTTCTTTCTCAGCCACCTCCACAACCAGAACTTGATGCTGATGGTTTCAACTTGAGCACCAAGGTTAGTCCTAGTATATTGCTGATCATTATAGTTCTAGCCATTATTTTCTTTGTTTCTGGGTTGCTTCACCTGCTAGTTAGATTTCTTTCAAGACCACCTAATAGGGAAACTGACGACTTAGAGAGTGTGACTGCTCTTCAAGGTCAGTTGCAGCAACTCTTTCACCTTCATGATGCTGGTGTTGACCAGACATTTATAGATGCTCTCCCCGTGTTCCACTACAAAACCATTATAGGATTGAAGAACCCTTTTGACTGTGCTGTTTGTTTGTGTGAATTTGAACCTGAAGATAAGCTTAGGTTGTTGCCAAAATGCAGTCATGCCTTTCACATGGAGTGTATAGACACATGGCTCTTGTCCCACTCCACTTGCCCTCTTTGTAGAGCTTGCTTGCTCTCTGATTTCTCTCCGAACAATGGCTGCTCTCCCATTGTTCTTGTCCTTGAATCTGGAGGGGAGAGCTCAAGGGAGATTGTCAATGATAGAGAGGCTAATGTTGGCAGAACCACTTCAGTTTTGACTGCAAATTCCCATCTGGGCTGTCTTGGAGACGATGAATTGGGATCATCTCGTTTGGATATTTCACATAAGTCGAGTGAAATTTTGACAAAGGAAGATTCTGTCCCAGATTCTGCCCCAGATTCTGCCCCTACAATAGTAGTGGATTCAACGGATAAGGTGGTTCCTGTTAAGCTAGGAAAGTTTAGGAGTGTGGATAATGGTGAAGGGAGTAGCACTAATAATGTTGATTCAAGAAGGTGCTATTCGATGGGGTCATTTGAGTATGTATTGGATGAGAATTCTTCATTGCAAGTACCTATAAGGACTCCGATGAAGAAGCAGTCAAGCAAGAAGCCTACTTTGCCTTTAACACCTGGTCACAGGCTAGCAATGTCTGAATGTGATTGTGAATCGAGAAGAGAATTTGATGGATTTGAAAGCCTTAAAAGTGCTGAAGTTAACGGGACTGCTAGTATTGCTTCGAGCAGCGGCAATGCCATTGGTAGAAGCAAAAGAGAGAGCTTTTCTATATCAAAGATATGGCTTAGAGGGAAAAAGGTGAAGCAGAATTCAACCGAGGACTCTTCAAGAAGGGCCTTTTCCTTTCGATTTCCAGCGAGTAAAAATGTTGTCGCCGGTGATGATTTCAAGACGAATAAGGGGGATGGTGATGTGAGGACCCCTTCTGAAATAAGCTTTGGCAGGTGGGAAAATGGAGATGGTCAACGGGGTTGTGATGAGCAGAATCAGAGTTGTAATAGCTTGGAATTTCAAGCAAAAACACCCTCCTTTGCAAGGAGGACTCTGCTTTGGCTTGTGGGAAGACAAAACAAGGTTGTTCACTCATCCTTTACACCTAATGTCTAGCATACTTTTGTCAACTTTTCCCAGATACTTTTTCCGGGAAAATTTTCTTCGTTTTCTACATTAAGTGAGTCAGAATCGGAAACTGTAGCTGGAAAAAGAAAGAAAGAAGCAATGATGAAACTGATCCAAAAACACAAAATTGATGCATTTATATTTGATTATGCTTTCCCCCCTCCCCCTCCCCCCTCCTTTTCATGGTTTCACATGCTTAAAATGTTGTGTAATTTGAAAGTTATTGTTTGATTAGTTCACCATTCAATATAGTAATTTGTATCAGAAAGTGATTCAAAAACCACCCAGAAGCATACATTTTCTGTACATTAGGTAAAAAAAAACACAGTCAGATGTGTCATTACCATGCATTAATGGGGGCATCGGTATTCTTCTAAAAAAGAAAAAGAAAAAAAGGATGGCATAGTTATTGAGCATGCGAGAGTAGTTTTATATGATGCACCATCTGGTTAGAGCATTTGTTGACAATTCTTGATTGGAAATGTTGGAAAGAGATTGTACAGCGCTTCACGTGCCATCATCTACGCCCTGAGTGAGGGTGTCGATTGCTGTGTTCTTTCCGTGTGTGTATATATATATAAGAAGGGTTATTATAATTTTGAAAAAATAGTAGACAGATTAATGAATGATTTCATCTAGTCGAGCACAATAAATGTAATGTAAGAAAATCCAAATTTGATTTGGAACGCACAACTGCATCCTCCACTAGACAGGCTGTTTCTGCATTCAATGAGAGAAAAAAAAAATCATATTGTTTAAATAATTGGAATATCGGGGCGATCAACATTAATGGCTGGTGCTGACAGGGTCATGAGAACGGTTGGGACCATTTTATAGGTTTATTTGTGACACCACGTGTGACTGTCCCTACATATTAATGTTTTGAGCCCATTTACTCCTTGATTACCTTTCATGGATACCTTTTTTTTTAAAAATAAAAATAAAAATCCAGGTTCGCAGCCTCATGTTTAGGCTAAAACTAGCAGTTGTCTTGCTGCCAAAGATGGATTGTCGATCAGTCAACTTGAAGAAAAAGAAAAGAAAAAACAAAATCTATAGCTAGAAAAAATATCTTGGCAGATGATGATCAATGTGTGATGACAATGGCCTGGCCTCCTGGGCTTAGTTTTTGGAGTCATATATGACTGCCAGTAAATGAACGTGTTTGTTTTAGTGTATTAAAAATGTTTTTGAAAAAAAAAATATTATTATTTTTAATTAAATTAATTTTTTCTTTGGCTGTTCTAGAATATTTTAATATGTTGATATTAAAAGTAAATTCTAAAAAAAAATATTTTAATATAATTTCAAGTAAGAAATATTTGAAAAATAATGGCCAGATATTTTGATAGAATATTATTAGAAATTCCATAAGAACCTCTAGCTAACCAGTTACCAAAGACAATTGTTAAGAGCACTAACTATAATTGTTAAGCATCTTATTAAGCTGTTTGAATGAAGAACATAATTATTACAGCAGATTTGACACGAAGTCATTTATTCAAAATATAAGTGCAAGGTTTTCATTGAACCTTAAATCCTGTCTGCAGACATAGGGCTTGTTTGGGAAGGCGGTTGCGGTAATTTTTGAAAGTACTTTTCATTTAGAAATACATCAAAATGATATTTTTTTTTTAAATCATTTTTGATATCAGCACATCAAAATAATTTAAAAACACAAAAAAAATCATTTAAAATGAAAAAAAAAGAGAAGAGAAATGGCGGTTGAAACGCCCTCCCAAACAACTTCATAAAGGGAGTGTTTGAGAAATGTTTTTGATATTTTATTTTTATTTTAAATTAAAATTTTCTAGTGTTTTTAGATTATTTTTAAGCGTTGATGTAAGAAATAATTTATAAAAAATAAAATAAAATTATTTTAATATATTTTTAAATAAAAAATAACTTCAAACACAGGTAATAAAGCAGTTGCATAATTTGCTATCTCCTCTCTCTAGTCTCTTTCCTTAAAATCCCTCAAAACCATACAATCACGAGCTGACCATATGAAGCCACTGAAGAAAATGCAAATGATTTGTTACATCAACGCTTAAAAATAATCTAAAAACACTAGAAAATGAAGATATCAATTAGCATAGTTTTCATACTTCGGTGCGCATGGCAGGCTGACTAGGAGCCTTGACAAGGCAACACTCGGGCCTGCAATTGGTCCGGTGAGACTCATATGACTTGCCGGGTCAGCCCTGGAACAGGTAGTGAGCCATAGCCTATGCAAGATTTTTTTTTTCATTTCATTTTTTAATTTTTGCAATAGGCCAAAAAAGTTATTTATAAACATTAGTTTTATATATATTTTTATAGCATGTCTCTTAATTTTTCTAGGTGGAACAAATATTTATGGGTTGTTTGTTTCTAAAAAAACAAAGTCTACATGATGAGTGGTTTAAATTCAAACGACAAAAACAAATTATTATTGAAGACAAAAGGCATAAGTGTTGCTTCATGCACGCAAGCCAATCAAAAGTTTTTCTCTTGCTTGGCTCAATCTCATGCACACGTCATTTTCTTGTTGATTAATAACCCATATTAAAATTCACCATATAAATACTATAAAAGATTATTTTTTTAATGTGAGATTATAAACCCATCAATATATATACTTTATATTTACAAGGAGAAAATAATGTTTTTTTCTTCCTCTTACTCTAGGTTTAAGCCTTGCCAGGCACGTCTGTCACCCCCGTGGTGTCTTACATGCTCATTGGGCTTGCAGGATGTTCAGTGGGTCCGGGGATTAGTTGTGGTGCACGCAAACTGGCCCGGACACCCCGGTTATCAAAAAATGATGTTTTAAATTTCATTATTTTTAATATATATATATATATATATATATATAAATTATTTCTTAGCCTTTTCATGTGAAATATTAACACCTCAAATATATATTTTTTAATTTTTCTCGAGTTGATCTAGGGCCTGACCTTTTGATTAGTATATGAATGGAAAAAAATTGATTAATATGTTTTAATTATTCAAAATCTGGTATCATTCATTCATACATTCATCTTCAATATTGTGGGCATAAATAACCACTATACATTATTGGAATATTAGAATTTAGGACTACAAATCTATTAGCCAGTAGAGCATATCTCTAATCTAAGAAATGTATTAAAATCAATCTATATATAAAAAGTATACTAACTGTCATCTGATTAGTCCAGACCATTAAACTAGTTGTTTGGTTGATTGAGAGCAAGAAAAATCATCATTTGTATTTGATTGATCCAAAAAAAAAATTCAAATTTAAAGTGTATAACTCATTTCGTCTTTTCCCTTGGATTGAAGATTCAAGAATAATATAGTACATTTTGTTTTCATGAAAGACGACATTAAAGGCGAGTTACATCTTCTCTTGATTTTAACCTTTCACTCATAAGGCTCTTGATTTTAACCTTTCACTCAATAGCTTGGGTGGTGACAAAAATTGCAAGGATGTAACCTGTGATTGCTTCGAACTTCTCCAAAACAGAAAGTCTCAGTGGGGGCCCAGTTGAAACAGCTAGACCAACAATAAAGGGCCCATAAAAAAAGCCTATCCATAAAGATGAACAGTGAAATGATGAGTATACGTACTATTCCTTCAGGCTATATCACACATCTTTCTTGCTAGAGGATTCAATGCTGGTCTTAGAATCAATGCAACAGTAAGGACGAAAAGAAGCATCCCTGATACACCACCATCTCCGGTTTCATTGAGCTCGTGGTCTGCCATATTTGTGAAAGCAAAACAAGCATCCCAATTCTCCGGTTAAGTTGAAGATTACAATTGACTGATTTAAGGGATCCATATTTGCCACAAGTGCTTCCACACCTGGCTTATGTTTTTGCTTTCTCAGGAGAGAAAGATAGAGATAGTGACCAATGGTAATTATGAAAAAGCAAAAACAGACCGCAGCGGGGGGAAATCAAGAATAGGGAAATTGTTGTATGGCAGGTAGATAGATGTTAGGAATCAAACTTCTGTTTTATAAGGTGTTAGAAAGTGTGTGTGTGTGTGTGTGTGTGTGTGTGTGTGTATCACATGCATACATCTTTTGCATGTTGAAGTTCTGCTTGTATGATTATGGACTGTTTTGAAATATAA
Organism: Salix caprea; assembly: GCA_964035475.1. Lineage (NCBI taxonomy): Eukaryota > Viridiplantae > Streptophyta > Magnoliopsida > Malpighiales > Salicaceae > Salix > Salix caprea. The sequence continues at coordinate 12,483,046 of OZ037747.1, read as the reverse complement.
ATAATAGCTTAAGGACTGCTTTGTAGTTTAGAAACCTAACTGGCCTTTTCGACATGGCATTTGACATCGTAGGTCGACGCTGATTATAATCTGATTTTCAGTTCTCTGATTCTCTCACTGCTAATTTTGTGAAGAATGAATCAGAGACGAAATGCATCATCTAAATCACAACCCACTAAACCCTTAGAAACCAAAAACCCTGATATCTCCAAACAAGAAGTATACAAATCCCAAAAGTCCAATTTCTTTTCCTCTGAAAAGAATATCTTTACACTCTGTTTGGCATTCCGAATTGTCAATTCGCTGCTGATTCAAACTTATTTCAATCCAGATGAGCACTGGCAAGCCCTTGAAGTTGCCCATCGAATTGTATTTGGGTAAATACTCTCATTCTCTATTCAATTTGGAAACTGCCCTTTTGTTTTGGCCAAATATTAGTACCATTAGGTGAAGCTTTAAACGTCATGCTATTTTGGAAGCTCTCTTTTGGTTTTTTGGCATTCAAGTTGAGTTTTTGAACGTACCCTTTTGTTCTTTATAGCTGAAGTTAAGTGTTCGAGTTTGAAGGTATAAACTTTAGTTTTGTTTCGTGTAGTAACAAAGCTTAGAGAAAGTTTTGATTTTGGTTTGGAAGTAGTGAAAGTGGTATAAAGGAAATTGTTATTACTAAAATGTGTTTAAAATGGCAGGTATGGTCATCTGACATGGGAATGGAGGAAGGGGATTCGTAGCTATTTCCATCCGTTGGTGTTTGCTGTGCTGTACAAAGTTCTTGCACTGTTTGGTCTTGATACTCCATGGTTCATGGTAAATATAGCTTTCGGTTTGTTTTCTTGGTTAATATGATTTTTAATATTTCTGTACTGTTTTCTTTATGTTTGTTAAGTTGGAAAAAGATGCATTTTTGTGAAGCAATCTTCAAGGGACAATCAAGGTTATTTCAAATTCATTTGTGAGATTTTAGGCATTGAGTGGTTTGAACTACCAATTTCTGTGATGCATATTGTAACAGGTTTGAGGGTTAAACTAGACTCAACAGGAAGTAGGATGAAGGGACATTCGATATTTTGATGGCCACCACCATCATGAAGTGATCATGGATTTAAATTACAAATGTATTGTTTATTAAAAGATGTTGAAATCATAAGGAATTGGGGTGTGTGATTAGTATAAAGCTCAATTTTTTTTTTCTGTGGCATGTCTGTGAGGTGAAAGGGTCTGGTATGCTGTTGTACACCTTTTGACCTTGGTGAACTTGAGGACTGTAGGAAAATTGTATTTGAATGCTTGAAGCTTCTCATGAAATAGGAGATTACTTTATTATTATTATTATTATTATTATTATTATTATTATTATTATTATAAGGCTTTTCAATTGAAGGAGATGGTGAAACCCATGTGATTTTTTTCCTGATGCTATTTTTGGTGCATCATAACAGCGGTTGAAGAGTTAGAAATAATGACCACCAACATTTTTATAGGACTTGTACATGTTGTGCATTAAGCCCATGATTGTTAGGACAGAGTTGCTGGAGAAATTATCATGCAGCAATTTGTTTCAAATAATCAGTAATGTATAACAATTTCTCACGTTTGTGATCAACTTTAACCATCTCTAATTGCAAGCTCGAAGTCTTACTGTAATTTATTTAGTTAATTATAAATTGAACCTAACTTTCACCAAATAAATACATGCTCTCTTGATATGAAGAGTTGCATAAAAATGGGTAACTTTTCTTCTTTTCATATTCATTTATAAACAAACAACAGGTGCTTGTAATAATGGTGCTTGTCTGTTGCATTTTGAAGCAATATTTAGCAGCTGTCAATGTATTTCTCATGTCTGATGCTTTGTAGGCACACTCGCCACGGTTGCTGCAAGCCCTGTTTTCTGCAGTTGGTGATTTATATTTCTACAAACTTTCAAATGCCATCTTTGGCAATTCTGTGGCAAAATGGGCAGTATCCTTTTTCTTTGCAGTTTTTCTTTTTTCTTGTCAGATTAAACTGACTAATAAATTAAATGCTTTTTAATTTCATTTTAAACTTGAAACTGCTGGTCTGTTATAATTATGGGTAACAATCATGCTTGTGAAAGATGATGGACTTAACCCTCACAGCTTTTTTCTCAATTGGCAAACTGGTTCATGTTTTTCTGCTTCAACCGTACATTGTCAAATAGTTTGGAAACAGTTCTTACACTGGTCGGTTTATACTACTGGCCCTGTATGAGAGCTTCTCCCAGCAAAGCTCCCCTGGTTTTAAGGAAGTGGGGTTTGGCTATAGCAGCATTAGCTTGTGCAATTCGGCCAACAAGTGCTGTTACATGGGTCTATATTGGCCTTCTTGAGCTGGCTGTAACACGTGATAGATTGAAATTCCTTGTTCTGGAGGTGGTTCCCATTGGGTAGGTCTTATATCTTTCCTCATTTCCTCTTGTCTATAATTCATTAACACTCTATATAATTTTCTTATGTCTTTCACAGTTATTTTTTCCCAGGTTTGTATTTTTATTGATTTGATTTTGTGGCATGAATAGTCATGATCCAAATGTTTTGAAATTAAATGCAAGTAATATGAGGAAGTTATGATTCGATGATTGCAACATTTAACATAGAAATAGGGTGATGTCAGAAACCTAGTTGTTGAAACTTGATATCTGTGCTGGAATAAGGGAGAGGGATTTTATTTTGTTAATCCCATTTTTGCTTATGAACATGAAATTTATTTCTCTACAAAGACTTTGATTGTTATTATTAGTGCACTTTATGTCTGCAAATCAATCTAATTGGTTTATGAGTCTCTTCTCATAGGCAGTGAAAATTGCCAATGCCTCGAGTTTCTATTTCTTGAATTTATCATCTAAATCACTCAGGACATTTTGATAATCTGCCTGACTCTTGACAATGCTGTCTGACGCATACAATAGGTGTTGAGCATTACATGTTATAGCTTTTTGCTTGCCGTTATTAATTTACATGTCCAGGCTCCTTAAGGGATATTATTTATTAATTAACATGTCCAGGCCCCTTAAGGGATAGTATTTATTAATTAACATGTCCAGGCTCCCTAAGGGATAGTATTTATTAATTCACATGTCCAGGCTCCTTAAGGGATAGTATTTATTAATTAACATGTCCAGGCTCCTTGAGAGACAGTATGGAGCTTTGCCCCAATTGTTTGCGAATCTTGGACATTACACAGCCAGTCCACACCTGCCAGTGGATATTTGCTCAATGTCAAAAGGAGACCACTCAACTTGCCTTACTTGTGTGCAACACTTAAGAGTTGTGGTTGCTACCTTTTAGACATAGGTTTGAGACATTCTGTTCAATTTCCATTAGTGTTACCTCTACTGGTGAAATTGCGTTTACTTTTGCTATTATTAGCTGTTAGCAAATAAATCTCATGGATTTAATGACTATTTGATCTTGAGAAGCTACCTGTAATTATCATTTTTATGGTGGTCAATAGCCAGCTATCTGTAGCAAAACTATTACGCTCTCTTCTAGCATTGAGGAAATATGTCATGCTTCCTTTGAGATATTCTTAACAATGGAGTTGAATGAACATCATAAATATACACTTTAAAATATTTTTCTTGTTCAATTCAGTCGTATCAAATGCACTGACATTATACAATTCAAGACATGGTTTGTTGGAAAATGCTGCATTTCAGTTTCAGAACTTTATTTTTGGCTCTGTTTAGTTAGTTACTTCCTTGTTAGTTTTCTCACATTTGGTGAGCTGCTTTGTTTGGAACTTTTGAGGGGGTTAATCTTGTAATGCATACTAAATGTAGCTGGGTTAAACCTACATCATGACAATAGCAAGGAAGGGGAAAACAATGCATTGAATTGCAGTTAGAGCTTTAGAATACATTGTAAATTGCACGGATTCGGCTTCTAAATTTTTTTGTTCTAATTTTATTCTGTTTGGTTATATTGCTGTTTTAATTACAATTTTGTGTATTGTCAGGGCTTTGGTGCTTGGGCTTTCATGTTTATTGGATCGTTTGATGTATGGCTCATGGGTCATTGTACCCCTTAATTTTCTCAAGTTCAATTTTCTTTCATCTGGCGGAGATTATTATGGAACTCACAAGTGGCACTGGTACTTCTCTCAGGGATTTACAGTCATGCTCTTCACATTCTTACCATTTTCAATTGCTGGCAGCATTAAGTCTAAATGCTGGAAGCTCTCTGGACTCATTGCATGGGTTTTAATTGTTTACAGTGTTCAGGGGCATAAAGAATTCAGGTGTTCTCTATTTGGCCTTGTTTCCTTTTTTTTCTTTGTGTCCTTGTTTTGTATGGAAACTGATTGACTCTTGTTTCTAAATTAGCTTATCCTCTAATAAACTATGAGTTGCAGGTTTGTCTTGCCTATGCTCCCGATAGCTTTGATGTTCTCTGGATATTCATTATCTGTTATGGCAAAAGCTGATTCTGATAGTAGAAGAAAAGGTTCTCCGGACAGTCATATGAAAAGGCCCTCAAAAGTGGGATTTGCCATCTTCTTCTTGCTTGCCACTAACATTCCGATGGCCTTGTACATGAGCTTGGTTCATCAGGTATGTGAGATACCTCCTCAACTTTACCAAATTCAAAGCTGATCAGAAGCCTTTGTCTGCTTCAACAGCTGAGATTTTAATGTGACTTATTGCTTTGATGTTATTCCTGTTTTTGCTTTTTGCTTATTTTATCTTCTCAAATTTAGCTGAGAAATAAAACCTATCAACCCTGAGAAAGAAAAAAAGAATGAGTGGTAGGGAGCTTTCAAAGAAAAAGGTTCACTTTAGTACCTTTCCCCCCCTGTTTTATCCTGTTGATCTTACTTCTGAGTATGCTAGACAGAGAGGAACTGAGGATGTCATGATTTATCTATCCAAAGAAGCGCAAAATCAGAAGGTAAAGGGTATCCTGTTTCTAATGCCCTGCCATGCCACTCCTTACTACTCCACCCTGCATTATGATCTGCCGATGCGTATTCTGGATTGCTCTCCAAGGTTTGGAGTTTAGCAATTTGGTTAAGAGTATATTTCTTGAAATGCTATTGTTAAATGTTCTTAATTTCATCTGATACCTCATTCAACAGTGAAGAGAAAGGAATTCCAGATGATTCAGACCACTTCATGATGGATCCTGTTAGTTTTGTATCCACACTGATAACAAACGGGTCTTTGCCTAGTCATGTTGTATTATTTGATTCAGAGGAGCAGTTGTTAAGAGATTTTCTGATTTCACATTCTTTCACAGAGGTACATGCGGAATCTATGTCAATATATAGTTTTGCTTTCCGTGTCACCATATCTTCTTTGTGGCTAAGTTTAAAATATAATGGCAGATAAGAAGGTTTTTCCATGCCCACTTCAAGGTGGACCGTGATCTTCAAGCATCAGTGGTTGTATATGCTTTGGCTAACTAGTGATAATTGTTCCCTTTTTTTTGTGCAGTCAGTCATTGTATCCAATTCACAGGTTTCTGATAATTCTTTCCCTTTTTTTCCCCAAGATTAATTTGTTGTCGAAATACTTCTTTGTCACTTTTGATCTATGGAACTTACTTCCTCACTTGAAGGGAATTCTTGTAGTTGGTATGGTGTAGATATTTTCTTATTTTAAAATTCATTTAGTGATTGCCATTGTCATTCCACAGTGCCATGATGTTTGAAGAAACCTTATCCTAACATATCATCATGATCCTTGATTGGTTTTACTTAGAAGTTAAGAATTGAGTAGTGCTAAATCAACATTCCAATTATGTGGGGGAGACAGCACAGGTAAAAACATAATAATTGCATCTAAGTAACTGTTATTCATAGTCCAATTTCTTGCAAGCTCCTGTGGTTAAGAAAAGAGGACTTGTAATATTTGTTTCCTTTATGAAAAGACCTTCCGATTCAACTACTCCTGATCTCTACTACCTCAATTGGAAGTTTGTTAATTCTATAATGACTTGAAGTCACATCTGTGGAGACTTCATTACATAATCCAAAGTGAAATCAGGGAGAGAGAGAAAATTATGGACCTATCATATAGGTAAAACGTTAAATATTCTTTGACGGGCATGAGAAGTGATATACATATCTGGCATTATTCAAAGCAGTGTGCATGTGGCTTCTGTGATGTGTCCAATCAATTAGAGTTAGGACAGCTCTATATGTTTTAAGATAATGCCTTTATTTCATGATTTGTCAATTTGGGAGCTGGGACAGCTCTATAGATTTTATGATAAATGCCGTTATTTCATGTGTCAATCTTGATGCAATGAACTCCAAATAAAATGCCATTAGTTTCCACTGTGCAAGTTGGCCTACTTGACTCAATATAGCTCACATTCTTTGAATCTCCACTATCTCTCCCATGAAAGTTTGAGTTTCATTTTTCCCATTATGATCATCTCATGGCAGCCTTGAAAATCTATGTCAAGTCTTGTTGGTGGGTGGAGATGAATGAACCCACTTGCAGTTAGATTAGGTTCCTAAAGAGAGGGGGAAAAAAACAGGCTGTGTAAGGACCACATCTTGGAACAGGAGGTTCATGCATGTAATTGCAGGCATAAGCTCTAAAGTTATGGGTCGGTTTAACTTATACAGGTGCTAATTTTCTTAAGAAAAGTTGGTTTTGTTGAGTTTACTGCACACCTATTATGGTAGCAAGAAATAATCCAGCCAGCATCATTCAGACTCTCTGGCTGGAGCGGGATGTGGACAATTTACAGTAGAACAAAGATTTATTTGTGGTTGGTTTGGTCGGTTTATACTGACAATGTACTCTGTATCACAACTTCATTGTTTACGTGGAGAAATGGAAATGAAATAGAATTTCAGAACGAGAAATGAGAATGAGAATGAGAGGTAAGCAAGAATTACATAAGCATCCGTACCATACAAAGTACATAGTGTTCCTCTCAACTTCATTCTCATCTAGTGGTCCTTTACATAAGATATTAGTTGAAGGCCCTTGCCTTCTGGTCTCTTTAAATATTCCTTCTGATGTTTCACTGTAAATGTCTGTTCGGGAGTCTGGTTGTGGTTATTTTAAAAATATTTTTTGTTTAAAAATGTATCAAGATGATATTTTTTTATTTTTTAAAAAATTATTTTTGATATTAATACATTAAAATCATCTAAAAACATCAAAAATAATTAATTTAAAATAAAAAAAATCATTTTTTTTTTCAAAAATACTTTTGAAACGCAGTACTAAATAGACACTAAACAGATGAAAAAACAGCAAGGATAAATAAGCATTATTGCATCAAGGGGATTTTTGAGTATATTAGATACTTTAATTGAAGTGGTTTAAGAGGCCTCATCGATGGCCACGGAAAATTTTATTTTGGTAATTTAACTTGAACCAGGACTTGTATGACTCAAATGAGAACACTCCCGCATCAGTGGGGGATTGAGGTTGTGGTAGAATATAGTGCACTCTACTACTTTGTGAGGAATATTAAAACCTTATTACAGAAGATAAATTTGTTTATAAGTCAACTTAAATGTGGGAATTTTAAATTCCAGTAAATGTTTGCCACGCTTTGGTGCTGCGGCTCTGTTTTGTATTGTGTTTTGAAATTATTTTTGAAAAAAAATTATTTTTATTTTTTATTTTAAATTAAAAATTTTAAGTGTTTTTAAATTATTTTTAAACAAAAAATATTTTCAAAAATAATCTCTAAAATAGTGTCTAGAGGCAAACAAAATCAATAGACTCCTTGAAGTTTCGTAGCATTTTCTATTTGTGATATGTAGGAACAAAAACTTGAGCTTTGTTTAAAATGGGTATATAGAAATCACAACATGACAAAATATAATGAACCTCGACAGACAACCTCTGCTCCATATCTCCCCCATATTCCTTTACACTAGTGTCCCAAGGGAGTGAAGCTCATCTATATAAACCTGCTTTATCCCATAGGTCTTAACCTCTCACAAGTATTTTGACTTTTAGGATTTCTTTCAGCACTAGACGTGCTTGCTTGCTAGTTATCCATGAATAAAAGAGACATGAAGGTGAAAAAGAGTCATTCGATAGCCAAAAAGAAGGTGAAGTTTGTTAAATCTTCCATGAAAAAAAACATTTCCACTTTGCAGGAAATGATTCCTGACTGTGAAGAGGCTGGTGTTGAAACCTTGTTTCAGAAGTCTATTGAGCATATTATGAGACTAAAATTGCAAGTCCATATTCTCAAGAGTCTCCTACAGGTTTCTGAGATTAAATAGATTGAGTTGCTTCATGGCATTGGCGTCCCAGCAGTTGTATAAAATGGGGAAGTGCCAATTCCAAAAGTAACATCAGGTTATGAGTCTGCTTAGTCATGTTGTATCTTTCACAAATTCAGCTTCTAGATGTCTCTTACCAGTGTTTTTTCTGTTAAGACATTTGTTGTTGGAGTTTGTAGACTTCATTAAAACTGCAATAGCATCTGTTATAATATCTCTGTTTCTATGGTGAATCAAGTTATGTTTTGTTGGTTATGCTTGTGAAAGTTCAAGAAACCAAGATCACCCCTGTTATGCTCTGCTGCTTTTGTAATAGCAAGCTGATTCACTCAAAGAATTGAGGATTAGAAACCCATCTTCCCATTGCAGCTAGCCATTCTCATTTTTCTTTTAGGCCTGCTACTTTCTATCTCTGATTCAAGTATAAATCTGTTCTCCCCTCCTCAAACCCCCATCGCCCCCATCTTCTCCGCTTGAAATTTTTTCTCACTGTTTTCGAAATCTAATCTTTGCCCTTTCTTTTCAATAGCTAAATGATCTTTGGTGCTCCATGGCCATACCTTAACATACTGTTTCAATCAATATGAAAAGCTTTAAGACATACAAAGACATTATCTCCACTGTTACCCCCCTCTAAATCATGATCTTCTATCACTTTATATTTTTCAATCATATCTGGTGTGCTTTTCCGCATGATTTATGTGCAGCGTTTACGATGTTTCTCATGTATCTTGTTTTGATCCACCATGACTAGATTATTATTTTGGTATTGAGTTCTGGTTGCAAAATTATTACCTGAGATAGACCATATGACAGCTATGTTCTCTGATTAATCGTTTTTACCATTTGAATAACAGTTTTTATTTATATGGATTAAACAAAAACTATAATGTAATTGAAAATAATTACATAGTAAAAGTACAGAATATGCAGATCGACCTGGCACAACAAAGTAGATTAGCAGCTTCAGTGTTCATAGAATTGAAGCTCATAGTTTGCATAAGAAGTGGTGAGCATGAGCATATGAGTAATGGTTGTGGCCCATGTCTTGTAACGATCATAATCATCCCCCATATCTAGCTTGATTATCCCCATATTGGTTGTTAACACGATTAGGTAACCTGTATGATCATCCTCTCGATCAGCTTCTGAATCCTTATACAACTCAGCATGCAGGTCCAGTACAATACCTGAAGCATATTTTTGGTTCTCATAATGGTTAAATCTCTGCTATCTTTAGAAAAAAAAACTTAGTGTTAAATGTACTATTTAAGATGAAGTAATTAAAAGAAAAAATGGAGAGGAGGAATCGTATAACCTACTTTCCTTCTTGCTTTTCAGGATATTGAGCTTCCTCAACTTAAGAATAACCTGTGTAATTATTGATTCAAGGATCAATGGTTAAGATTACACCTGAGATAAACTTAAAAGGACTTATAGTTTAAGGAAATGTTATGGATAATCTTGACTAATTAATCTCAACTGTTCATGCATGACACAGATGTATGTCTTGTGAGCTATGATGACCTCTGATGATTAATGCATTGCAGAATCTGAAATAAAGACTAGAATATAGTCAAACCTTGGCTTTGGTGCTAAGGATGATAGACACAGATCTCACCCTGAAATCTCCTGTTTACACAAAAAATTATAATCAAGCAAAATTGATTTTTACTATTTAAGCTAGCTAACATTCCAGAAATCACTTCTCCATCAACATACCATCAGGTGTTTCAACATGGAGATCTGTTCCATTGGCAAGTACTGATTTACACTTCTCAAAGTCAAAATCAATGCCATTGTTATCCTCTAAAGGGAGAACTGGTGCATTTAGTCTGTTCTTGCATCCTGTTCTTGCTTTAAGGGTGGCAGCTCCTTTCAATGCTATAAACAATTGTAATCAAAAGCACACAACTAAGGAAGTAAGTGGACAAAACTCTCTGGGTTTGCATATTATTGTAGCTATGGCCCAATTGTGAGGCCAATCTATTTATTTAAACCCAATAGCCCAATAATAGCTCTCTTTGTCAAAACAGAAAAATTCTTTCTATTATCAGGTGAATTAAAAAGCACTCCTCATATTTCTAAAACCAAATAACTGAAGGAACTTACAAGTAGTGGCAGCAGCTGTGAGTGTTACTATGTCACTTGAATTTGTGCCACTCATGGCTGAACCTATGGCACTGCTAAGCTGCTCTCTCTTCGCCCCCATTGCCTCTGCAACTTGTGCGCATTTTGCTGCAACCAAAGCAGCAGCGGAGGCTATGGCGGCGTCCTTGGCAGTGCTGGATCCATCTTTCTTGGAGTTCTCAGCAGCAATTGCAGCTAAGGCAGCAGCTACACCCGCTACTGATATAGCTGCATGCACTTCAGCTTTCTGTAGCCTCTCTTCTTCTTTTCGCTTCAGCTTTATCTCTTTCAGCCATTTCTTTATTGAAATGGTCTTAAAGGGCAGTATATTTTTCCATGGGAACTGCATTAAGAATTGTTTAGATTAAGCTCCTTTATATGTGTTTTTATAGCTTATTACAAAAGCTTAAGTTAATGAGAACAGGATTATGCACCCATTTCTTGCGGAAACAACTGTTGTAGTTCAGTTCAGGATGCATTGCTTGCTGCATCCATATCCATGACTGTAAGCAAAAACCGAAGAAATAAAGCAATGGTTATGGTTTGGATAAATTCTACTAAGTGATAAAAATTGATCATAACCACAATACTATTGCTGTAGTGTGCCTGCCTTCATATCATTGGATTTCCATGGTGGCAGAGACTTGAAGGCATCGTCCATTTTGACACTTCTGTCCATCTTCTGCAAGGTAAACAAATAAACCTCCATTGATGTCTTCTGCTCCAATAACACTCAGATCATAAAACACTGCAAACATAGAAACCGCTACAAATTTACTCACCGGGAAAGGAGGTTTCATGACGTCGCAATCGAGTTTCCTGATTGGATTATCCAGGAGAATAATCGGCTGGTTTTGCAAGTCTGGTTGGAGAGCTTGAACAGCAAAGTTGCACCAAGTGCTCGAAAGAAAATCCATTGTATCAGGATGTGCCTCAGAGGGAGCTGGCTTCATAATTGAATCCATGTATCCAAGCGATAGACTGTATTTGTGTCTAACTGGAGGTGATAAAATTAGCAGCAGATTGAGAAAAGGCTCGACCAAGTCTCAGATACAAGTATGTCTCCTCAACATGCAAGAATGCTAAATAGACTATGCCTATATGATCACTATCATGTCAATATTGTGATGACTGATGAGGGTTCTTATCATGATATGGCCCATACACACGTAGAGTTTATAAGTTTATTCGATAGAATAAAGCTTCCCAATGTCCTCCTCAAATCATTACCGTTGGTGTGGTTGATTCATATGAGAGATCAGATTCAAACGGGAAATCATGGATTTATTGGGGGGCGGGGGGGGGTTAGTGCTAGCAGAGCAGGCACAGCTTGTTGCCGTCCTCGTATGCAGATCCTAAAGCTCATCAAAAAAGGGTTTCAGACAGATGAGATATCACAGTTGGAAAGGTAAGTGGATGTTTATAAATATATGAACATGGAGCTGGGAACAAGGGACCTACTAGGTATAACAAGAGTTTTCTAGATAATAGATTTTGATTGGAGAGGGTTCCTTCAAGATTATATTTGATGATGAGAACACATGCTACCACTACACTAGCATTGATGCCTCTATAATAAATTATATATATATATATATATATATATATATATATATAAAGGTATCCAGAGGTCCATTTCCTTTTGCATCTTTAAATGAAAACCATAAACTGAAGCTAAGTATGATGAACAGGTTTGCTGAGGAAGTGATATGTGACTCCTTCGAGCTGTCCACGGCCACCACATTAGCCCTTCGAAAATTGACACGGTATTTTAAAAGTATTTTTAAAATAAATTTATTTTTATTTTAAATTAAAAATTTTGATATTTTTAAATTATTTTGATGTGTTGATGTCAAAAATAATTTTTAAAAAATAAAAAAATTATTATTTTAATATATTTCTAAATAAAAAATACTTTCAGAAACAACTGGAAGAGAAAAAAAAAAAAAAAAGAGTATGATACAAGAATCGCGAGGCATTATTCTAACCAAGCATGCAGTGTAGGGCCAACATTGCTAAGAGGGATGTAGACATGGATGATTGATGTTAGCCATGATCATAAAGCTACAAAGCATGAATCAACAGTGAAGATAAACATTCTCTGATTATAATATTGGTTGGATGATTAACAAGTTGTTTAATGACAAGGTCGAGGGTTTAGCTTTTTGTATTAAAAAGGGTTTTATGAAAGTTAGTCGAGTAGCTTTTTATGGGGTTTATTATCTCTAAAAATGTCTTTGGGGTCACCAATATTCTGCCTTGATGATGGATTAGTGGACTTTGGAGAACCTTTTTTTAATTACTATTATTATTAAAAGTGTGCTCATTGGACTCATGTGACAAGGGAATAACTTGAGTGCTTGTGATCGCTTGTGCTTCTTAATTAAAAACGAAGCACCGACGTGAGACGAGGGGCAATGTTCTCCTTTCTTGGAAGGTTAGTAAAGATTGAATTTAAGAGAATAAAATTTAATATGTTCGGATTCTGAATTAATGTTTCAGCCAAAGTCGGATAAGAAATTACTCAGCTTCTTGCATTTTAAACTTCCAAGAACACAATGTCGAACTAGGGATCTTTGGTATGTCATACTAGAGTGATAATCACTACGCTACATAGATTTAAAACTTGTTTGAAAGAATAGTTGATGGTTTTTTTAAGTATTTTTTTATTTAAAAATATATTAAATAATATATATATATTTTTTAAAAAATTATTTGTGATATTAGCACATGAAAATGATTTAAAAACAATAAAAAAATCAATTTAAAAAAATCATTTTTTTCAAAAATATAATGTCAAACAGGAGTTTAATCAATATAGTAACGAGTTTAATCTTGTTGTGTAAATTAAATTATGATATATATATATATATATATATATATATATAACTGTTGATGAAATAATAGGATTGGAGAGTTAGTTGTCGTCCAAATTTAGGTTTTATATATATATATATATATATATATATATTTATATAACTATTGATTTTACAATCTCTAGACATCATTAGAAAGCCTATTTGAGGGAAATAGAAGCACGCTATATATTTAGTTATAGTTAGAAGCACGCTATATATTTAGTTATAGTTATCAGACCTCATCCACAGTTTATATTGGTGAAGGATTTGAGTCAACAAATCAGTGGATCAACACCAAGTGACACGTCAACTTTTTTTTTTTTTTTTTTTGTAATTACCTAATATCTAAAAGAGCTTGGCCTCGGTGGTACTGTGCAGTAAGACTCAGTGCACTGTGGACTGGACTTTTGTCGTCTGTGCGTAGCGCGAGTTCGTCCATCCTTTTTTTTTGTTTTTTCCTCTGATGAACAATGTAGTAACGATTTGAGCCCCGATAATTAGACAAAATAGCGGTTCCGGCTGAGGGTTAAGGGCGTAATTGCGCGTGTACGGACCGGTCCAATTCGGTCCGGTCCGCCGCAACTTTTTTTTAAATATTTTTTAAATGGCTAAAGACGATTATAGCCTCTAATAAAACAAAATTGATTAATTAGAGACAGGGCTATAACGGTAACTGACCATTACTATTTATTTATTTTTTGAAATACTGTCGGCGCGTGCGGTTCACGCGACCGACAGTATTCCGCCTCATGCCCCTTTCAGGTGGCGCGTGCGGGCTCATAGAGTGGCCGGAAATGTCTAACCAGCGTCTATTCCGGTGCGCCTCCGTGTGGTCTGCCTCTACACGCGGCGTGTTTTACCCAAAAACGGCCGTAGACGCGCCGTCGGCCGGTTAAAGTGGCTGGCAACATTTCTCTCTCTCCTGCACGTACAAGTGCAGGAGAGTCCCCCTTATTTACCTCCTTTGCACTTTAGTCCCTTACTTTTTAATTTCATTTCTGGTCCTGATTTCTTATATATAAGTTTTGATTTAGTTCGATTGGGTCCTCCGATTGGAATTGATTCAATGTCCATTTTACAATTCGGTCCTCCTTCTTTTAATTTCCGGATTGGATTGAAAAGGATGAATTTATTCGGTACAGAAGTTTCCATTTTTGCAAATTTGTCCTTTAATTGAAAATGTTAATAAAAATAATTTTCATTTCAGCCCTTAAACTTTTAATTTTTTATTTTAATCCTTTTATATTGGATTTTCATTTCAGCCCTTATACTTTGATTTTTTAAAATTTCTAAAATAACCCTTACTTTTGTCCATGTATATATATAAGTGTGTTTAACACAATAATAATAATAATAATAATAATAATAATATAATTGTTTTTCTTACTTGCTTTTTTGATAATGTTTTTTTTTCTTCGGATAATTTGATAATTTTTATTTTTTTGGCAGTAATAGCAAGGATAATTTTTATTTTTATTTCTTTGTTTTATCTTTTGTTCAAGTTTCTAGCATTTTTTTAGTCTTTCATTTATTTTTGTTTCTTTCATTTTTATTTTATTTCTTTGTTTTATGTTTTGTTAAAGTTTCTAGCATTTTTTTAGTCTTTCATTTATTTTTGTTTCTTTCATTATTAACATAATAATAATAATAATAATAATAATAATAATTTAATTGTTTATCTTACTTACTCTTTTGATAATTCTTGTTGTTTTAATAGTAAGAGCAATGATAATTTTAGATTTTCAGACTTTGATTTTGCTATTGTTATAGTAGGGTGTGTTGAGCTATTTTATTATATTAAATTTTGCATATATAAATATTATATTTTTATTTTGATCCAGCAAATCCTATAAAAATTGTTTACTCAGCCCGCAACGTAGAACATATATTTTTTTAAATTTTCAAATTAAATGATTTTTTCAGCTAATAATTTTTTTTTGTTTTATCATCAATTATATTTCTTTATGTGCTCTTTCTTTTATTTTTTTTTATTGGTTTTATTGTTATTATTTTCAAGTTAGATGAATTTTTTTTTCCTGATAATTTTGATTTTTTTTTTTTTGTCTTTTGTTAAAGTTATTATGATTTTTTTAGTCTTTTATTTATTTCTGTTCTTTATTCATCATTAAAACAACAACAACAACAACAACAACAACAACAACAATAATAATAATAATAATAATAATAATAATAATAATAATAATAATAATAATAATATATTCTTTATCTTGCTTATGTTTTTGAGTGTTTTTTTCTTTCGAGATAATTTGATAATTTTAATTGTTTTTGCAATAATAGCAATAGTAATTTTGTATCTAATATTACTGGGGATAAAAGACAACTCAAGAACAAAAAATAGACAAATTTACCTAGGTTATCTACAATTAAAAAACGATACAAGTCACTTTTGTCTCGATTATACTGTTCCTTTTAAACGGCAAACAAGTCATTATTATATGTTTTAATATTTATTGCATATTATCGCCTAAAAATATATAAAGAGATAAAAAAAATGACCTCGGATTTTTTGCAGGAAAAAAATTAATATCAGCATTCTTAAATACATTTAATATAATAATATGATGAATAAATCTTATATAAAAAAAAAATTGGCTTTGAATTTTAATTTTGTGCTCTTTTGTTCAAGTTTATTTCTTAAAAAAAATAAAAAAAATGGATTTTTAATATTTAAGATCTAATATTACCGGGAAAAAAATACAACTCCAAAAAACAAAAGGTAAACAAATTTGCCTAGATTATCTACAATTAAAAAATATACCAGGCACTTTCCGTTTCGACTACACTGTTCTTTTTAGACGGCAAATAAGTAATTATAGCACGCAAAAAATTTATATTTCTTATTAAAAAAAAATGCAATATTTTTATTTATAATGTGTCAAATCTAATATTAATGGGGAAAAAAAAGCAACTCATCATTTTCATTTTACAAATTTTCCTAGGTTATCTACAATTAAAAAATATAAGAATCACTTCCCATTTCGATCACACTATATAATATGTGAGGCTAAGTATATGTGTTTAATATTTATTGAATATTATCGCCTAAAAATATATAGAGAGAGAAAAAAAATGACCTACGATTTCTTGCAAAAAAAAATTAATTTCGATATTCTAAAATATATTTAATATAATAATATGATGAATAAATCTTATAAAAAAAACTTTGGCTTTGAATTTAAATTTATATTTTAGACTTTTTTTTTTCCTTTTAAGAAACGGTGACCTTTTTACACATGTTTTTTTTTTTTTTTAGTTACCGTGGTGTCCAAGTCAGTTGTTCTTTTTTAACCGGGTTTCTTTTTTTGTTTTTTTTAACCAGAGTATCCGTGACAACAAATTTCTAATAAATCATTTCACCTTCTTAGCAAATTTTCTAACAAATTTTATCAAAAGTTTTTTTGCAATAGCAATATTCAATCACTTTTTGGTTGAAAAAAACTATTTTTAACAGATTTTATCAATTACAATTTTACTAATTAAATATTAAAATAAAAAAATACAATATTTATAAAATTAATCAATTTTCTACATAGATAAAAAAGCCGAGCGGAGCGGGCAAATCGGCTTGTAAACACTAAAATAACATCATATTAATTCATTTTTAATATTTGATAATTGATCTGGTGGGTTTGGATATGTTAATTGAATTTGGCCGGATTAGTTTATTTAATTTTAGACTCAATCTTAATTAGATCATGTGTCGCTAAATTTATTTGATACACCTATCAAATCAAGTATGAGTTCAAAAATATATTTAATTTGTTTATTTGAATCATCTAAAGAAAATTCATAAATATCAATTTTCTGGAAGTTATATATATATATATATATATATATATATATATATATATATATATTTGTACTATACGATATATATACTTATGATCATTAAAAAAAAATTTAGTATAAGTTGATATATATCAAAAATGATTTTTGAACCCATATTAAAAAAATTGAGGAGAAAAACACCAATCAAATGAAGAAATAGAAGCTGAAATTAAAAAAAATACTCAAGTTTAAATCCATAACCTAAATTGTGAATTTAAAATATAAAACTGAGATTAGTAGCTTATGAGATAAAATAGAGGACAAAATATAAGGTTTTAAAAGTAAATATCTGGTGAAGGAAAAAAAAAACATTTCCCTAAACAAAACCACGTTATGTTGCATTAGAACACATCCTAACTCTACCCTCAAGGAAACACAATAAACATTGTAATCACCATAACTTGATAGTAAGAACCTGATAGTACTGCTAAAATAGAAGTTGTAGTCAATCTCTACTTTAATTTCAACAAACGTTTTTACAAGCTTTAGACCAATGAAACTTAACATTTTTTTATGTTAACTTCGTCAATGGTACAAAACTATGAGAAAGGTTCTCTATAAATCTTCTTGGTATCCGGCTAAGTCCAAGAAACTTCTATTTTCTGTTGCTGAAATATGCATAAACCAGTGCTTAACTGCTTCCATCTTTGAGGAACAACCTTAATCTCATTCTTCGACATAACATGTCCAAAAATATTACACTCTCCAACCAGAACTCATTCTTTAAAAATTTACCATACAACTGATGATCTTGCAAAGTTTGAAGCACTATCCTCAAATATTGCTCATGCTTTGCTCTAGATTTCAAACACACCAAAATATCATCTATAAAAACTATCACAAATTGATCAATAAATTGCTCGAACACCATGTTTATGAAGTTCATGCACATTTGTTAATCCAAAAAAATCATTAAGAACTCATAATGACCATATCGAGCTCTAAAAGTTGTCTTAAGAATGTCTTCCCTTCTTATCCTTAACTGATGATGCCCAGATCAAAGATCAATCTTAGAAAAGAATGGAGGTCTCTGTAACTGATCAAACATATCATCTATACAAGGGTGTTAGTGTTTATTTTGAATTGTAACTCGATCTAGTTGTCTATAATACATACATAATCTTAATGACCCATCTTTCTTCTTCACAAACAACATCGGGGCTCTTCAAGGGGACACACTCGGCCGAATGAACTTTTTGTCCAATAGATCTTTCAATTGTTCCTTTAGCTCTCTCAATTATATTAGCGTCATATATCTGTTATCATTAATATTAGTTCGATACCCAGGACCAAATCAATAAAAAACTCAATCTCTCTATACAAAGGCAATCCAGGTAATTCATTAGAAAATACATTGATGAACTCTCTCGTTATAAGAACTTGGTCTAACTAGGAAACTTCCTTCTCTATATCCACTATATATGCTAGGTACTTGGTTTATCTATTTAATAAACTTATCCAAGGTTTTAGCTAATCTTATACATTGTTTAACAAAACTAGTCATTTTTCTCAAAAAATCTAAAAATTAAATAGTTTTTCTAAAATATAATTTCAAATAAACAATTCATAAAATAAATAATAGTTCACCAAATAAGTCTTTATTAATTTTCAAATCAATATGGAAAAAACTAAAATTTAGCTAGGGATTATAGAATTTTCTCTGATTTTAAGAGGTTAAATTAATATACTAAATTTAAAATATCATAAATTCATAAATATACTGAAAGTTTGCCCATAATTTATCCTTAATTATTTCCATAATCTCAAATTTCATTCTAGGGACCAAACTATAATTTTTGTAAAATTCAAGGAGTAAACTATAATTTTCACAAATTAAAGGGCAAACTGAAGTTCCATCATATTCAACCTCAACGACCACTTTCTGGTTAGCACCTATGATTTTAAGTGTGGATTGAGCTTTATTATCAAGTACCTGTCCCAAATCAATCTATTAGGTTTAGTGATTTTTTTTGTAATGTGAGTGTCTGGGTCAGCTTGCGTGTACCTCAACTAATCTCACAAGTCATGGAATGAACGACAAGTTACCAACCTTCAGTGGCTCTGAGGGTTGTGAGACTCGAACTAGTGATCTCTAGAGAGCAAACCTAGGACCGGACAACTAAGTTGCACCTTTCAGGTTCTTAGTGAGAATAATGTTTATATTTCTTTTGGAATAACCAAAACTCTAAAGATTAGTTATGATTTCTAATTACCATAAAACTAGATAATAATTTTTTATTTTTACTCTAGTTTATTGATATATACCTACAAAAATATATAAAAATATCCTTTACTGTTCAATATATAAATATGTTTTCCATAAAAGGCACAGTAAAATATTTTCGTGTAATTCGAAGGAAAAAAATCTCCCCCCACTGCTCTACGGTTGGAAAAGTTACCACTGTTACATGATCAAGTCCTCTCTTTGAAGTGTGACCCAAATCCTTATTGGGTCGATGTGGCTGGGACATGTTTTTTCTGTGAAGCTGAGAGCGCGCTTAATGTCTTCAAGATAAGATGAGTGTATTCTTGCAATCAAAGTCAAACTCATGCTCACACCCAAATTTGGACTGGCCACCAAAATCATAACCAATACCTTATGAATATACCCCCATTGTAGGGTGTGATCCTTGTCAGGGTTAATTATCAAGAAATAATTATTATGCTCAAATAAGGACTGCAAGGGATATTTGAGACTTCGTCAAGGCATATCAAAGATAGCCTTTCCTCATTTCAAAAATATACAATCTGAATCAATAAGCTGTGCTTTTCCATGCGAAACAAGTTTTTGATTTTTTGAACTATTTGTTTGGCTAAGAGATTAGCTTTATTATGTGGGTGTTGGTGGTATGAGATCACCTTTCAATGAAATCCTTTGAATTCCCAGAACACATTTGTTAAATAAACATCAAATTGGCATTCCTTTTCGTACTAGACTTTGATTTGCCAAAAATCTTTATGAAATCATGGGATCATGTATACTTTGGATGAAAGGGTATATGGAGCACTTGTGTTATAAAAACGCATCATAAACACAAGAAAATACATGATCATTGAAGAGAAATGCTTGCTTAACAAGAGGGTCTTGTGGCATTACGAGCAAAATTGCCGACAAGTCAAAATAGGAACATAATTTGTGGACATGACCAAACAAAAAGAAATCATGGAAGTAGACTTCATCTTTCGATATCGGCACAAAAGCTTTTGTCGATTTCAGTTTAAATGGTGCGGACACTTGATACCCCATTTCCTCAGGACCTAGATTTTCTTCGAATGTTATCCACCCCCTTTAATCAAATGTTATCCACTCTGCTTTAATCAAATGCATGAGCTTCTTCTTGAAAGCACCACAAGTGTGAATGTTATGCCCTGCAGCTCCAACATGGTATTTGCAGGTGAGATCAGGTTTGTACCAATCAAGGTAAGGTGGTTGCAAAGGTGTCTGAGGTTCAGGAGCTATTTTCCCAGTGCTTACCAAATTTTGATAAATCTCATTCAAAGGCAATGGTAGCGGAGGTAGTTGTTCTTGGGTTTTCTGGTAATTTCTTTTCAGGAAATTTTTAGGTGGATCTTTGGCTTGAAGATTGATGTTGGCAATTTGAGATGAAGGGTTATGACAGTTTTGGAATTGGTTGTTCCTACCCTTATAGTAGTCTTCAAAATGTTCGGCATCTTTTCTTTTGCCTTCAAAACCATCTTTCTCCACAGGCGCGAGAATTCTCCCACTTCAGATTCCCTGCTCTATCCTCTCTGCCACGGCTACAACATCT
This sequence comes from Salix caprea, assembly GCA_964035475.1. Lineage (NCBI taxonomy): Eukaryota > Viridiplantae > Streptophyta > Magnoliopsida > Malpighiales > Salicaceae > Salix > Salix caprea. Next base: position 12,462,213 of record OZ037747.1, on the reverse strand, counting down.
GTGAATTGTTGTGCTGAGCTGCCCATTAAATGTTCGTAATATGGGGCTCTTAGAGTATTGGCAAATAATTTTACCATTTCTTTATCCAAAAGCGGGGGATGTACTTGTGCAGCGAGATCTCTCCATCTCTGAGCATATTCCCTTATGCTTTCTCTGTTCATCTTTTCCAAGTTGGACAAACTTGTCCTGTCAGGAGCAATGTCCATGTTGTACTTATATTGCTTGATGAAAACATCTACCAGATCTTTCCAGCTGCGGATCCTGGTGTTATCTAGTCTCATGTACCAATTCAAAGCTACCCCACTCAAACTGTCTTGGAAGAAATGCATAAGCAATTTTTCATCATGCATTACTTCTGTCATTTTGTTACAGTATGATTTTAGGTGAGTGACGGGGCATTGTGTCCCAGTGTACTTGATAAAGTCAGGAACACGAAACTTTTTTGGTATCACAACATTCGGGACTAGACACATTTTTGCAGCTTGTATTGGGTCATATAGGTTCACCCCTTCAATGGCCCTTATCCTAGCCTCCAATGTCGTCATCTTATCTTGGTTGATGACCTCTGATGTTGTTATAACCGTTGGGGTTGCGGCAGGTGTCGGCGCCGCTGATTGTACGACTGCTGGATTTTGTTGTGGTTCTTGAACCCTTTCTCCTGTCACCTCTTCATGGTGATTCATTGCTTGTGCTTGAGCGGTCGCTGCGGGTCTAGTTGAAGGAACCCTCGCCAGAGGTATTTCTCAGTGCTTGCTCGAGTAAGCTGGTAAGACTAGCCACGCTAGCTTTCAGAGAATCCAGTTCGTCTTGAAAATGAGCATCACGGTGTGCATGTTCTTCGTACTCCATATTTCTCTGTTGGAGTTGAGTGGCAGGAGCTCTTCGGGGACCTATATTTCAATCTGCCAATGATATGTTATGCACAGTGATGGATGCATGTGGATGCAAATGCATGTATATACACATTAGGTAAATTACAGAAAGACAAGTTCTAAGTCATTATATGAGGGGTAAGCTTTCTATTTGGTCTCGAAAGGTCTATGAACTGCCCAGTGACCGCATTACGTGAAGGTGGTATAGGGGTTTACAAGAAATGGTTGGGGCACAGTATGACTGCCATTATCAAGTAAACACTCAGTTTATAGTTGAACGTTTCACGAATCTGAACCCCGACTGAAAGTCATGAGGCAGAACGCTAATCCCCACCTAACTTAACATTGGGTTTACTCAGGAAATTAAAATGCATGATGACATTAATTCAAATTCAATGTTATGCATGAGTTGAAAGTAAAATGCATGCTAAAGCAGTAAAAATGCATGTTAAAGCAGAAAAAACACGTGCAAAAACAAATTGAAAATTAAACAATCAAACAAACAAAGCTCAGTCTAGCAATGTCCCCAGCGGAGTCACCATCTGTCACGATGACGATTTTTTACGCATTTCGCGCCCCGCCGTTCCCAGGATTTAGGGGGACAACGGCGCGCGGTGAAAATAAAGGGTTGTTTTATAGCCGTAAAAATTACGACTATAATTATTAGGAGTCGCCACCTAGTATTACGGTCACTAGGAAACCTATTGGTGTGCGAGAGTCTGGGTAAGGGGACTTGTTGTGCAAGGGGAAGACGCATCACCCCAGTACACCTTACCTAAGGTAAGCTGCATTGTTGTTTGATTGTTTTTCTAAGTTAAAATTTTGCAATGCATTTTCAAAAACCCCTTTTTTGTGTGTGTGTCTGCGGGTGTATTTTACAATGTAATTTTATACCGCAGTCACAAACCTTTTTTATCTACGAATGTACTTTACAATGTAGTTTTACACCGTAGTAAAAACTCCTTTTTTATCTACGGATGTACTTTATAATGTAATTTTACATTGTAGTAAAAACTTTTTATTTGTGAGTGTACTTTACAAAGTAATTTTACACCCTAATAGATAAAACAAAATAATTTTTAATTTTTTTTGATATTTTGGCCAAATTCCAACGGATAATCATAAACTGGTTACGATATTCAATTTTTGTTTTAAAACATGAGAAAGATGCAAAAATATATTTTCTTTACGAAAAATATGCTTGGAAAATCTTAGAATTCGGCCATATGCACGAAAACAAATACATTTTTGATATTTTTTATGCATTTTTTTTTAAATAAATAAAAAATTCGGGCTAGGCCGGCCCAGTCAAGTTGGGCCAAGGGCCCAACTATGAGAGCTTGGTTGGGGTGGGATGGACCCGGCCCAGTCAGCTGAGCTGGGCCTAGAGTAGCCCAGCCCAGCCCACCCAACACACAGAAAATATATATATATATATATTCACGCTGCATGCAGCGTGCACAGTAACGTGGTGGTCGGCCGACCACCACGAGAGGTTCACCTGTCACTGCCGCCGGGTAGAGGAGATCGAGGTGGTTCTCCCTGTCATGGTGGCATCGAAAATGACGGTGTATGGTGGCCGGAGGGAGCTCTTGAAGTGTCGGGTCTGGGTTGCCGTTCGCTGCTGCTCTTTGTTGCTCGTCGCCGTTACCGGCGTTGGAGGGAGAGCTGGACCTGATGGTGGTCGACGTGGGTCGGTTCTGTGGAGGAGGAGCTCACGGTGGTGAGGGAAAAGAGGGTTGGCTGCCGGCGAAGAGAGAGAGAGGGATGACGGTGCTGGTTTTAGAAAGAGAGTGAGGACTGTGAAAATGGGGAGAGAGAGAACAGACGGGGCTGAAGAAGATGACGATGATTGTGTTATTTCATGTGATTTTCCTTTGTTTTTCTCCGCCAAAACTTCTGCCAATTTTCTCCTCCTTTTCTTTTGCGTTTTTTCCTCCGTTTCTCTTCTCTGTAATTTTTCTCCCCCCCATCCTCTACATGCAGTATCCATGGCTGCCTTATATAGAATAGTTCGGCCTGACACAGTGGCTGACTGGTCGGTGTGGTGGTCTGTGACAGACGGCATGGTGGCAGCTGTTGGTGGGCTGTCGGCGGCGGTGTTCAGGTGGCTGTCGGGAGGCGCAGGGTGAAGGTCGGTCGGCGTAGCGTGCGTGCTGTGGTAGCTTTGGGAAGGTGGAAGTGCATTTTGGTCCTTTACTTTGTAATTGTTCTAATTGCATCCCCAATTGGATTTAAATTTGTAATTTTATGCAATTGTGCCCCTGTCCGAATTTCAACATTAGCCTTAACTTTGCGAGCCTTTTTCATTTTGGTCCCTTACTTCTGATTCACGCAATTTGACCCTTAATTGACAATTAAACTTCAATTTGACCCTTAATTTTGCACAATTAGCTTGGAAAAATTCAATTGGGTCTCCAAAAATTACAATCTTCTCAATTGAGCCCGAATTAAATTCAAGAATTTGATTTTTTGTCAATTAAGCCCTTAATAAAATTAATTTGACCAATTTAAAGCATAATTAAGTCCTTGCACTTAATTAAATTCTTCAATTGGACCCTAAATTAATTCTCAAACATAATAATATTTTAAAATATGCCCATGATTAAATTAAATTGGCCTATAAAAAATATAATTATGATTTTTGACTTAATTTTTACCTCGAATTTGTATTTTCTCTCATTTTTGGGCACAAAAGAGATACGATTCGGCTCAGAAAATATTCCAAATTTCCAGCGTGATTTTCTACCGACACCAAACCCCTTTTATTTTATTTTTGTTATTTTTATTTTATTTTGGGGAGTAACCCAAAAATTGGGTTACGACAACGCCAATGAATTTGCTTATACAAAATCAATACCACACAAACTAAATATACTTTAAATGTAAACAAAAGAAGCGATGATCTTAGCCTCTGTAATAATGAGAAAATGTTTTTTACTTCAAAAAAGTGGAAAATATCAAAACACTTATGTTTTCTTACATTCTTGATTTAATCTATATTGAAGTTGTGACTTACTGATTTAATACGTAACAACCTCTTAAGTTCACGCGGGGAGATAACAAAATAGCCAAAAGAGATGTTGCTACCCAATTTTTTACCACTTGGTAAATTTTTTTTTTTTAATTTATGATTTTACGCTTCGATTCGACATTGATATTTTTTTTTTTTGAAAAAGAACAAAAAAATACAAAAAGTCCTAAAAACCAAAAAAATATCATAATGCAGGGGCCAAAGTTGAAAAGACAAGAAGCAAGGGACCAGAAAAACATGTTTTTTTACTATATATATACAGGTGTTTATGCATGTGTAAAGGGGAGAAAAAATAAAAGAAAAAATTCAAACACTCTCCCCTAAAAAAACAAAAGCCTAAACCTATCTTTCTTTTCTCCTTCAAACCAGCTGCCAAGAGAACCCCCCCCCCCCCCCCCCCTCCTTTTTTTCTCTTCTCTCCCTCTGCCAGAGCGCCGAGCAATCTCCACTGCCAGCCTCACCTACTTTCTTCCCCCTAACTTGAACACGACAATAGTGTTGCCTTTGGCAGGACCTCACCGGCCACCAACCCAACAACCTTGTTCCCTCCTCTGCCTCCTACTACTCCAGCAGCCACAACCCCCTCTCTATTTTCTCTTCTTCTCCTCTCCAACGACCATGACAGCCTCTCCCTCTCAGCCAACGACAGTCAGCAACCCAAACTCTCCTCCGGCACAACTGTCAAGCAAGCTCTCTCAGCCACAACCATTCCAACCCTTTCCCTTCTTCTGCCACCTGCCGAATAGAATAGGAAAAGAATACCTAAAATAAATTTTATTAGCTAACTTAGGAATGTAATTGATCAATATACTAGTGGTTTTTGGTTAAAAATGATCATTAATGGAATCTTAGGTTAACCCAACACAAAAGAGGTCAAGGTTTTATTTAAAAGAGGTCTCTAAATTTAAATTTAAGGATACCCAACTAAAGACAAGACCAAGGTTTTAGTCAAAGGTGATCGCTAGATGAGAACAATATTAAGGCTCTAGTTAAAGAGGATTGTTAAATGAGATCTTAGGTTAACCAAACTGAAAACAAATCTTAATGTTCTAATTAAAAAAGATCACTAGATGGGATCTCAGGTTGACCAAGTTGTTCTAGTTAAATAAAATTGCTAGATTAGGAAATCAAGTTAACCGAGCTATTTTTTATTTTTTGATTCTTGATAAAAAAAAGAAAAAAAAGATCACCAAATAGGATCTTAGACTGACCAAGTTGTTATGGTTTTAGTCAAATAAAATCACGAGATTAGAACTTCAGGTTGGTCGAGCCATATTTTAGATTTTAGTTATAGTTAAAGGAAATTATCAAATTAGAATTTTAAGTTGGCTGGGTCATTTTCATGTTTTGGTTCTAGTTAAAATGGATGCTACATGGGATCTCAAGTTGACTACGTTGTTTTTGGTTCTTGTTAAAGAAAATTACTAGATTGGGATTTCAGGTTGGATAAAATATTTTTTAGATTTTGGTTCTGGTTAAAGTGGATTGTTAGATGGGATCTTAGGTTGAGCAAGTTGTTTTGGTTCTTATTAAATAATATCGCCAGATTGGGATTTCAGGTTGGCGGAGGCATTTTTAATATTTGGTTTTGGTTAAAGAACATCATTAGATGGGATTTCAGGTTGACCAGCCATTTTGGTTATCATAAAAGGAAATTGCTAGAATGAGATTTCAAGTTGGTCGAGCTATATTTAATATTTTTATTCTAGTTAGAAAGGATTATTATATGATATCTCATCTTAACCAATCTATTTACAAAGATTTTGATTTTGGTTAAAAAATCATCATATTAGGATTTTAGGTTAACCGAGTTATAACATGAGATTTTGGTACTAAATGAATCCTTAAGATATGAAATTTAAGGTCAACCCTACAATCAGGAAACACCTAGAAGTTCAACTCTACAATGAAGAAAACTGAGAAGAATCAAAGTTCTAGTAAAAGGAAATCACCATATTAGGGTTTTGGTTTGGTTGTAGTTTCGGTTAGAGACATTTTTACAAAAAAATAAAAAAAGAGTTTTGGATTAACCAAACTAAAAGAAAAAACTTTGAGAAGTTTAGTATTAGAGGACAATTTATATATCCTTACAAATTTAGTATGCAATGCTTATAAAAAGTCTTTGCTCCATAGGTATTGTAAATAGGAGCATTTGTTTCTCCGATATTTTATCCTATTTTTTAAAACAACATAGAAAAAAAACAAATATATATATATATATATATATATGTATATATATATATATATATGTATTTTCATTGTTTTCAGTATTTTCAACTTTGTTTCAAAATTATTCAAATTTTTAAATGTTTTTTCGATGCATTTAATTTCTAACATGTCATTTTTAAAATCATTGAATTTGTGTTGAATTTACTTTATTTAAAAAAAAAACAAAAACAAATAGCAAATTGTTTTTTGAAAAAAGAACCAAAATTAAAAAGGAGGAAAACAAGGGATCCAAAACAAATATTTTTACCTATAAATAGGTGTCCAGACACACAAGAAGACAGAGAGAATAGTTTATAGAAAACATTTTAGGGGTCAAATCTCTCCCTACATAAAAAAAAACTAAACCTAAATCTTCCAAAACGCCACTATCAGCTTCACCAAACCAAAAATCCCCTCTTTTCCAAGTGTGATTACCGGCTACCAAAGCACCCTCTCGGTTTCCATTTTTTTTTTTCACCTTCAACAGATCAATTGGTTGTGTTCTCTTCGGAGTGGGCTTGCTTGAGGCTTGGTTGCTGCTAGGCTCTTGGCTTCGGGCCTGGGCTTGCTCCTTCTCTTGTTCGGGCGGGATTGTGTGTTTGTGATCTGGGCCGCTTGTTGTTTGTCTTTGGTCTGGATCGGTTTTTCTGTTTGTTTCGGCTTGGCCTGTAATCTTTGTAGGGTTTTTTTCCCGCTTGTTTTGCCTTTGGGCTTTGTCTTGTTTTTTTGCCTTTCGGGAGCCTGTTCCCTTTAAGGCTAGCTGCTGGGCTTCTAGCCATCAGCTTTCCTTGTACAGTTCCTCTCATTTTTTAATCCATCCTTTGAAGCGATTCAAAAAAAAAAAAATTCACCCTATTTTCACCTTTCCTCCTATCCTTACAAACCACTAGTCAGCTAAGCATTACCCTTTCCCTTTGAACCGTCCCTATCCTCCCCACAACAAGCCAACCTCATAACACATCAAAAAGTCATATTTATTCATATGAATAAGTTGTACAAAATCTTTAAATCACATTCAAAATCATACATTGCATTTTTTTTATCATGTAAAGCGTGTTGGGAATACTAATATATTCTCTTTACATAACTAGTATCTTACCCTTTATTTTTTAATAAAACAAGTTCATCTAGATTTTCTTAACAGCCCTGAACTAGACAATTACATGATGATTCCATTTACCCCTCTACACCTTACATCCATATGTACCAAATCCTTCCTGATAAAAACTGGAGTGTACGTACCTGGTAATAAATAAGAAGCATGTTTCTTTCCTTAATGGAAACTATCATAGCAATTTCTTAATCATCTTAACATTTTCCCTGATTCATGTTTCCCATCTGTACATATGATATGATAAATTACCAGAAAATCAATTGCATGTTATGTTATGTTCATAACCCATTTCTGGGTTATTCCCCAAAATCTACCCAAAAAAAAAGTGTTGGTGTTGGTAGAAAATCAATGTGGAAATTTAGGACGTTTTCGAGAGCTCAATCGTACCTCTTTTGAATAAAGAAAAATGCAGATTCAAGGCTAAAATAATTTATTATTAGATAAATCTGTGTAAAAATTACGTTGAAAGGCATAATTATATTTTTATAGGTCAATCGTGGGCCAATTTAAAGTATAATTATGTTTGAGAATTAATTTAGGGTTCAATTAAAGGATTTAATTAAGTGCAGGGACTTATTTATACTTTAAATTGGTCAAATTAATTTTATTAGAGGCTTAATTGATAAAAAAAATTCAAGTTTTTGAGTTTAATTCGAGTTCAATTGAAGAGATTGGAATTTTGGGAGACCAAATTGATTTTTTCCAAGTCAATTGTTTGGAGTGATGGGAAAAATTGGAGAAAATTGAGAGTTTAATGGTCAATTGAGAGTCGAATTGCATAAATCCAAAACCAATGACCAAAATAAAAAAGACGCGCAAATTTAAGGATGTTATTGAAGTTTTGGAATGGATACAATTGTATAAATTTAAAAGTTTAAAGCCAATTGGGGGAGCAATTAGAATAATTACAAATTAAGAGAGCAAAATGCACTTGCACCTTCTCCCAAAATTGCAGACACGCTGCCGCAAGAGGTAACCCACTGTTGCACGCAAGGGTTACCTCCTACACCTATAAATAGAACAAAAACCACAGTGACAAAGGAAAGGGGGGAAAGGGAGAAGATGATAACATAGTGAAAAAAAATGCAGAGGAGGTCATGGCTAAAAAAACTTGTAGACGAGCATAACCACCAGCAATAGCCATTTTCCCCCTTCCTCAACCCTGACGGAACACTGTCAGCTGCTCTTTCTCCCTCTTTTGCAGCGTCAGTCCTCTCTCTCTCCTACAACACCAACAACTCTCTCTCCTCCAGCAACAACCAACCAACCACCTTGCATCATCCTCCTCAACACCAATGGCTTCTCCTCCATGCCAACAACCTTACTATAGCCTTCGGCAATGCAGTAATAGCAGTAATAGCACAAAACAGCTTGCTTTCAGCGGCTCTCCTGGCCACCTATAATGGGTGGGCTGATTGGCCCACCTGGGCGGGAAACGAGACCTAGAATGGATGGGTTGACCAACCCGATTAGGGTGGAAGCCTAGCCCAAATTGGTTGGGCCTACTTACCCACCTAGACTGGAAACCCGATCCTGAAATAAGTGGGTCTATCAGCCCACCTGACTTAGAGGCCTAACACGAGAGGAGTGTGGGCTTCCAACCCACCAAAGTGATGGGTTGTTCGGCCCATCTAGGTTGGGCAATCCAGCCCTAGATGATGAGTCTCTCGGCCCATCAGAGCTGGGCAGCTAGCCCACATAAAAAAAATAAAAAATTACAAAATACAAAATTTGTATAAAAAATATATTTTAAAAAAAACATAAAAAAATATATGATGTTTTCATGCATACGAACGAATTTCAAAGCTTTTCCAAGCATATTTTTTATAGAAAACAAATATAGCATATTTCTAATGTTTTGAAATAAAAATTAGATATCGTAATCGGTTTACGATCATCTGTTGGAATTTGGCCAAAATATATAAAAAAAATATTATTTTGTTTTAGCTATTAGGGTGTAAAATTACATTGTAAAGTATAATCGCATATAGTTAAAAGTTTTTTAAATGTCATGTAAAAAATTTAAAAATTTAAAATTGTCAAGTTTTCGACTCTCAATGAAGTAGAGACTCTCACGGAGAGAGATCTACCTCAAGTCTTAGGAAAGACCAATGGATAAAAAACTAGCTTAGAAAAAATAATCAAACAATAATGCAGCTTATCTTAGGTAAGATATACTGGAATGACGTGTCTTTTTCTTATACAATAAGTTCCTTTATCTAGACTCTCACATGCTAGATGTCGAGTGATCTTAATATTAAATTAATGACGACTCTAGATTTAAAGAAAATGAAACTCTCAAATTAAAGCGTGTTGTCTTTTCTCTGGGACACAAGAGAAAGTCGTCGCCGCGAGACGATGACTGAATCAAAGTATAAAATTTGTGTACTGCTTCAACCAGTACAAATGAATTTAGGAAAGGCATGCATGGCTCAACCAATAAATTCCACGTAACATGCTTTGAATCTTTGATAGTCAATGGAAGAAACATCGATAGACAAATGAAACACTAAGAAGATAGCCACGCAAACTGTGCTAATATGGTCAGCAGGCCGGCCATGGCGGCAAGGGGTCCCTCTCTTGCTCTCCTTCCACTTTGCCGACAAAATCCTGAACTAATTACATTATAATAGAATCCTTGTTTTGTTTTCTTGATGAAATAGAAAAATCGGAGAGTGGAAACTGAAAACAGAAATTTGTCTCTTCCTTCTTCAATCACGAATCATTTACAAGAGAGTGAATATTTTTGGTTTTGAGTCTAGCAGAATTTGGATTGTGCTAATTCTTGAGAAATTGTGATCAAAATTAATATTTACAGTAATTTTTAACATGGCAACCACCACAGCGTCCCAAATCCTCCACCACTCCACTGCCTTCCTCTCCGAAACCCTCTCCCAACCCAAGACCACCGCCACCATCTTTTCTCCACTCTCTGCCGCAAAGCCCCACCATCCAACAAAACAACCACCATCAAACCTCTGAATTTAGTAGTTGAGAATCTCGAAATCGCCATCTCTGCCACCAATCCTTCCCTAAAATCATCTTCTCTACGCCTCGCCGAAAAGGTTCTCCTCTCGTATCCGGATTCCCTCCTTTCTTCCTTACTTCTCTCCCTCATATACACCCTCAGCAACCGGCCCACCAATGCCTCCATAAGTCTCCTTAACATCTTCCATCTAGACCCTTCATTGGCTCGGTCAGAGATTGCTCCTGTTCTTTTTGAGGAGCTGTTCTTAGTCCATCTTTTACCAGTTCTTCGATGGTTTAATGAGCAAAGATCAAGGATTTTGTCCTCTTTAACATTAGATAAGGGTTATGATAACGATGAAAATTCAATAACAGAATGTTTCCATTGCTGTTCCCTGTACGAAATTGCTGTCAAAGATGAGCGGTGATCAAGCTTTGGAGTTGAAGGGTTTAGAAAGCATATACGAGGAGGTTCTTGATGAGAATTGCAAAGTTTTTGCCAAGTATTTTAAGGAGCTTGTAACTAACGGCGATGATAACAGAATCATGACAACGCCACCGTCGGTGATCTTGAAAGAGTTGGGGAAAGTTGATAAGTCTGATGCGAGTGATGAAATTAGCAAAATGGAAGAACTCGGCTTTAAAAATGGACGGTACAATGTAATGCTCCATTTTCCTTCATCGATTATATATTTTATTTGTCTGACTAATTAGACGAGACTTTTAATTTCAGCAATTTCGTTCAAATTAATTTTACAAGAAACAAAATCTGTGTAAGAAAGATTATTGTTGTTCCAAGTTCAATGAATCTCTGATGTCATGCATGAGAGGTTCCAAAGAACATAGACACCGAATGCAAGTATCTTAACAACCATTTCATTTAAAAATTGAAATTAAGGTTTTGAAATATAATTTGTATTATTTTTTAATATATTTTATCAAATAAAAATGTTTTAGACTTAAAACTTGCACAGATTCATACAATCTTATACTTGATTTTTATCAAATAAAATAAAGACAGTAAAATTCAAACTCGTAACTATTGAATTAATAAATTTCTGATACTATGTGCCCGTTTGGGACGGCGTTTCAAACGCCGTTTCCAAAAAATTCAATTTTTTTTATTTTAAATGAATATGTTTTGGTGTTTTTAGATCATTTTGATGTGCTGTCAAAAATGATTTTTAAAAAATAAAAAAATATATCATTTTGATGTATTTCGGCATAAAAAACACTTTGAAAAGCTACCGCAACAGCTCTCCCAAACAGTCCGAATCATTTCACCTGTTTTTAAATGAAATTTCCTTTAACAAAGTTATGATTGCTTCTATTATTTTATCAGACCAACATTATTACCCACGATATTTGGATGCACTGTATGTCTTGCGGCTGATACAAATTGCTATCCCAGCTACCGAGGGGAATAGAATTTGTAGCTTTCTAGTCACATTTTGTGTGGTATTGTGAAGTTTAAACTCCGTGTTTGTGTCAAGAAAGCTTTTCGGGGCATTAATAATGGACGGTGTCCCCCCCCCCGTTATTTCACATGTCGAGATTGTTTTTCAATTCAACTTCTAACATGGGGTTTGAAATGGTCAAACTTTAAGACGAGAGAAAAGTGGAAAATTATTGAGTTCTAATAATATAAAACTAATTTTATGAGCTGGGACGCCTAACCCTTTTTGGACTGTTGTTACGAGGACCACTTGTTCAATTTTAGTTCAAAAAACATAATTAATATATGATAGCGTGAAGTGAATTGTATATATTCTCACTTGTGAGATGCACCGGTCCAGGAAAATTCCAACTTTAGAACGTTTAAATGAGTTTTTCATTAAGTTTCAACTTTTTAAAAAAAATGAATTTTGCTACTAAATTATCACCTATGTATGTACAGTTACAGTATGCTAATTATTTTCTGGATTATTTGAATTATCCAGCCAGCCTTTTGCAGAAAATGGTCTTTTGTCATAACCTACTGTTTTCCTGTCCCGAAAAGTCAATTTCTTTGCACTTGTTATTCATTGTCAACTACTGAATGAATGATTAAATAATTTAGCAGCATGTTTTACGTGGTCAAACTGTGGTTTAGGTTTTGACAACTCCAAGTTGTCTTGTTTTTCTTCTCTCTATGCAGCCAATGCGGACAGAAGGAGAAAGATTGGTTGAGTTCCTGAGTTTTAATGGAACTAGGAAACCCAGGTCTTCTTCACCATCCTATCCTCAAAGGGTCTCTCCAGAGACCCTAAAAAATCTCAACTGTAGAAGATTGACAGCATTTCCCACATCGTTGAATTCTGATTCTGAGCCTGAGTTGTCTTTAGAAGACAACATGGCCTCTTCTGCTGCTTCTTCGTCTTCTTGTTCGGAATCCGAAGCTGAAATTGAGGTAATCGATGACAACAAGGAGATAGATTCTCAACTCTGGATTGACTAACCTAAGCTTCTGTTTCAGTTTTAAATCGTGTGGTGTCTTGTAGGAAAACAACAGAAAAATGGCATTGTTTGAGCCTACACAAAGCGAAACCCAAAAACAGAAGCAGGCTACCGTTGCAGATTTCAGTAGGTATGTTTTGTATGGAAAAACTTTCATCGTTGTAGTCTCCGCTTCAATTTTATCACATTTGGACTCTCTCTGTCATCAGAACTTCTTCAGAACATTCAATGGCGGATACAGATAACTCACCTGGCGGAGGAAAACATAACCCTCCCAAGGACTTCGTCTGTCCGATAACAAGTCATATATTTGATGATCCTGTGACTCTTGAGACAGGACAGACTTATGAACGTAGGGCGATCCAAGAATGGCTTCAAAGAGGAAACTCAACTTGCCCAATCACACGGCAGAAGTTGAATTGCACCCAGCTACCCAAAACTAACTATGTGCTCAAAAGGCTTATAGCAACCTGGAAAGAACAGAATCCTGCAGGTTTGGTCTACATTCCACCAGAAACTCAGCAGAAAAGGACAGAGCCAGGCTGGGAGTCAAAAAAAGTTCCTTCTAGTACTTCACCAGATAGTGTCGTTATCCAGACAACCATTGATGGCACAAGCAGTGAGCTGAGACTTGCCATTACCAATCTTTGTATGTCTGAAATCTTGAATGAGTCCGAAATGGCTGTTCTTCAAATAGAGAGATTTTGGCAGGAGGCAGCTGTGGAATTTGATATTCAAAGCATGCTTTCCAAACCTCCCGTTATCAATGGATTAGTGGAGGTCCTTCTGAATTCTGCTGATCCTCTTGTACTGAAAGCAACTATTTTTCTCCTGTCTGAGCTGTGCTCGAGAGACAAAGGTGTGATCCAAACACTTACAAGAGCTGATTCTGACGTGGAGCGCATTGTAGCCCTCTTCAAGAAGGGTTTGCTGGAGGCAATTGTTTTGATATATTTACTAAGGCCCTCTACCATGAACCTACTGGAGATGGATATGGTCGAATCTCTCCTAACAGTCATTAAGAAAAAAGAGGATGATATGCTTAAGATGTGTTTGAAACCAAAAACAACAGCAATCCTCTTATTGGGACAGATTTTTGCTAGCAGTGAAGATAGTATTATTTCTTCAATCGCCAATGCCATTATTTCAACAAAAGCGATCGAAAATATTATCGACAGCTTGCAAGCTGAGCAGACGGAGAGGATTGCAGCAGTTGGGATCTTATTGAAATGCATGCTGGAGGATGGGAAATGCAGAAACACCGTCGCTGAGAAAGCCGAGTTAGCCCCTGTTTTGGACAGCTTCTTGAGTGCAAGTGATGGTGAGAGATTTGAGATAGTTCAGTTCCTCTATGAAATAGTCAAATTAAACAGGTAATTTTAACTCAAGTTTTCCTCTGTATGTGTAATCACTTGAGTTTGATATCTTTGTGATTAAAAGAGGAAAATTTGATCTTGATTTTTCTATAGGAGGACATTCAATGAGCAAATTCTTCACATCATTAAGAATGGAGGGACGTTTAGTACAACGCATATCTTCCTAAATTATTTACAGGTTACTCTTCCAGATCAATCTCCTGTAGTGGCCGGTCTCCTGCTCCAACTTGATCTTCTGGTACGTGTTAGAGAATAATATAAATTATATTGAGACCTTACCTAACAGCTCAAGCATTTAGGAGAAATGGTTCATTAACATGGTACCAGAACTTTGTTGACCCAACAATCATGATTTCGAATCCTACCACTCTCATTGTATTTGATAAAAATTAAACACAAGGTATTGTAGGTCTGTGTGCAAGTTTCAAGCTCAAAGGGCTTTCACTTGAGGGAGGGTGTTAGAGAATAATATAAATCATATTCTGAGACCTTACCAGTTTAAGTTTTTAGATGAAATGGTTCCTTAATACTATGATGCTATCATTTTAAGTGATATAAATATGCTGTCCTTGCTTCTATGACCTTATGACAAATATATTGCTGTCTACTCTGTAGGCTGAGCCGAGAAAGATGAGTATATATCGTGAAGAAGCAATAGAGAGCCTCATTTCAAGCCTCAGGAATTCTGAATTTCCTGCTGCTCAAATCGCAGCTGCGGAGACGATTGTGTCATTGCAAGGGAGGTTCACTGTCTCTGGAAAGTCCCTAACCCGATCTTTTCTTCTGAAACAAGCTGGACTTGGAAAACCTTACCAAAATCTTATGCGAATGGAGCAACCAGGAAAACTTTCTGGAGAAGTAGAAGAAAACTTGGTCAGTTTCATGGGACTATTAAGCAACATTTCTTTATTTACTTCCTTTTATCATTTAGCCTAAATCATTTTACCGCTTCCAATGGCATCAATAGGAAGAAGAGAGGGCAGCTGAAGAATGGGAAAGAAGAATGGCGTTTGCTCTAGTAAGCTATGATTTTGGTCTCCTCTTTGAAGCTTTAGCAGAAGGGTTGAGAAGTAGATGTACAGAATTACGTTCAGCATGCTTTGTGTCAGCAACTTGGCTTGTTCATATGCTTGGCATTCTTCCAGACACGGGGATTCGATCAGCAGCTCGAGTTTGCTTTCTCAAGCTCCTCATTGAAATATTCACGTCTTCCGAGGACATTGAAAACAAAGTCCTTTCATTGCTGGCTCTAAACAGCTTCATCAAGGACCCTGGTATGCAGCAAGCTGTGGAACCAGACAGTTTGAATTCTTACTCATTTTATAGGTTCCTGTACTCATACAACGCAAACACCATCACTAGATTGTTTGAAAAAAGGGGCTCGTAATTTTATGAATTCTTTTGCATGTTTGAGACATCCTATCTGGTTGCAAGTCACTACAAAGAAGAAGATTCTTAAACTGTCATTAAAGAAGGCTAAGAAGTTCTTATAGCATTATGGAAGAGAAATATTACAGCTATCTTAAAAATGATTCCACTGGACATTAAATAAATCACTGTAGAATTCAGATGACATGGGAAAATACTGATTTACTTTTGACAACCGTTTGGGGGGATTGTTTTATTTTAATCCATTGTTTCTGAATTGCACGTATTGTTGAACTTCAGAAACTTACATGCTTGAAATTGTGAGTTATAGAGGGGCTGTATGACCTTACTTCATCCATGAAAGATATTAAGAAAGATCTGAGAGAGCTTAGAAAATCTTCATCCTTGGCGTTTGAAATTCTGAAAGTCCTCTCAGCCGGCCATGACTCTAGTACTGCTGTAAGTTTGTTGATCCAGAAAGTTGAAAATATCTTAATTGTACTTACTTTGCGTTCTGTTTCTCCAATTTATGCTCTCCTGCTTAAAAAGAATAAATAAATAAATAAATAAAGAGAACTAACTATCTGTGCTTGTTGTACAACAGGAATTATGGACTCATAATGAATTAGTTCAAGTAGATTGCAGTGAGAATGGAGAAGTGCTTTCAATTGCTTTCTACAATGACAAGATATTTTCTGGACATTCAGATGGAACTATAAAGGTGCTTCATCAAACCAGGTTCATTTTCTTTCGGCATAAATATACAGAATCTAGATCATAAATATATCAGTAAGTGCATATCAGCATATTGTTTGATCTCTGTAATGACTGTACTGTTGAAATATAGCCGTTCTGTCCATATAGTCGTTTATTACTATAATAGGGTAATTGATTTTCTGGTAGTTTAATCATGTATTGTATTTTAGCTAAAATTGTATTGTAATTATTTCCTATATAACTCCCCTACTGTAACAGCTAAATCATACTGAATATACTGAAATTAATCGCATTTCGAATTCTTACATGTACAGAACCAGATATATACATGCAAATGTGTATTGTGGATAGAAATGAAACGGCAACTCATTCCATTCCACAGAATCTGCCGTAGTTTATATGCGCTTTGTCTCAATGGATAGAGTGAATAACCTGTGCCCCCCTTAGTTTTTCTCTAGTATATGGTTAAACAGAATAGTAATCAGAGTCTGATACTAGTGCTTGGAAGAAGAATGTGATGTCTGTCAAATAGTAGATGGCATGATAATCTGACATTCTATTTTCTATTTCTGAAGGTTTGGACTGGTAAAGGTAGCATTCTTCATCTCATCCAAGAAATTCGAGAACACACCAAGGCTGTCACTAGCTTGGCAGTTTTACAGCCGGGAGAGAAATTATACAGTGGTTCACTGGATAGAACTGAAAGGGTACGATGCTCTTATAACTCTCTAAATCAACCCAGAGACATTGTTGAAAGTTCAAACCAGCAAGACCTCACTTCAATGGGAGTTGGGTGCTGTATGCAAAATTTTCAAAAGTTGATTCGACTTCTAGGCCTAAATGTTTCTTAATTATGATGAACAGGTATGGTCTGTTGGCAACGAATCTTTGACTTGTGTACAAGTTCATGATATGAAGGACCAGGTTAATAATTTAGTGGTAGCCAATGGCATTTCCTGCTTCATTCCACAGGGAGCTGGTGTCAAGGTAACGTAGAAATGCTTTTTGTTTTGGTTTCTGCATAATTAATTATATTGAAATAGTGGAAAGGATTTCCTGCCTTCTCTTTTTGACAGCATCTCTACTTGCTTCGACGGCAGTGGCAACTAAAAAACAGTATTCTTTTGTTTGTCCCAGGTTCATTCATGGAATGGAGGGTCCAAATTATTGAATCCAAATAAACATGTGAAGTGCTTGTCTCTAGCACATGGGAAATTATACTGTGGATGCCATGATAGTAGTATTCAGGTACTCAGAACTTGAGCAAACTATATATTATCTCCATTAATACATCCCCAGTTCTGGTATTTTTCCTTTTCAATAATAAATGTTAAGCTATTTTGGTTTTCAGGAAATTGATTTGACAACAGGAACAGTAGCTACCATTCAACATGGATCTAGAAAATTGCTAGGAAAAGCAAATCCAATCCATGCAATTCAAGTTCAAAATGGACTGGTTTATTCAGCTAGCTCGCCCCTAGACGGAGCAGCTGTGAAGGTATCTTTCTTTCGAAAGACAAACAGAAATAATTTTCTGGCCTCACCCTCCCCCCTACACTTGCACATCATCGGAAGTACTAAATTAAGAAATGAAGTTCTAATACACACATTAGATTAAATATTTCATTTTTATTATTATACTAAATGTTCGTAACTTAATTTCTTTGCTGACAAAGATATGGAATGCGTCCAATTATGATCTGGTTGGCTCACTGCCATCTTTACTCGAAGTGCGGTGCATGGCCATAAGCTCAGATCTTATTTACATGGGCTGTAGAGCAGGAAGTGTTGAGATTTGGGATAGAAAGAAACAACAAAGTAGAGTTGAAATACTACAGACGGGTACAAACGATAAGGTTCTTTGCATGGCTCTGAATGCTAACGAAGATGTGCTGGTGATTGGCACTTCAACTGGCCAGATTCAGGTAAGACTTTCACAAGTACAACATGGTATTATTGCAAGATCCTCGTCCCCGCCCTTTTTTTTTCACTTTCTATCGTAACAATTAAACCTAGTTATTGTTTTTGCAGGCATGGGGTCTTAGCTAGAAATGGAGGATGCTGTGTGTTATTTACAGATGACAGTTTTTCACCAAAACAGAACGAACCACCAAGAACTCAATTATTTGAAAATTCTTTCGCATAATTCAAATAAACTCCTCCATTTTAGAATTATTCTTGCCACTGTATATAGCTCGAACTGAGTGACAGATCATTTCCCCTCCTACCCAATGCAGCCTATGGAATAATATTGCCTTTTTGCAGTATTGTTACTTCTACATTTATTTTTTTATGCAAGAAACCTCACTCCCGAGAAAGTATATTTTGTGGGCTCATGTGATTGAATAAAATCTCAGTTGTTTTAGACTCTTACAAGAGATACACACCTTAACTCGAACTCGAGACTTGCTGTACAGATCACAAGTTTTCTGTCATCGCATATATTGCATGATCAAAAGCAATAAAGAAAATCAGCCAACACTAGCATAAACATCCCAAGCAATGTAAAGACTCGCTTTTTAGTGAAATTTCTACATTTAAAAAAAAAAGTTGAGAAATTATTATGTTTTACCCTCATACCTTATCTAATATTACATAATTAAATGAAATAGTAAGATTTTGACATATGGAAGCATATTTCCTTCAAATATGAAGAATTCAATTGTGAAAAATTATTACATTTTTAGCCATATTGGCCTCTTTATCATCTATTTAGATACTATAGATATTGTTTTTCAAAGTATTTTTTACTTGTAAATTTATTAAAATAATATTTTATTATGTTTTTAGAAGAAAAAAATACTTTTGAAATTAACAAATTCAAAAAATAAAAATTAAAGTACCTCGATTTAAGAGAGTAATGTATTTATTTTAATACAAAATAATGATGTGAAAAGAGCGTATTTGCATTTTGTAAAAAAGTATTTATTAACGATTGGCATACGACCTACACTTAACTTGATCTGAAAATATCCCCAATTGTTGAACTAAATTAAGAAAATGAGTAATGACTTTACTAAATCATATCAGACTGCTAAGTGTTAATTAATATAGGATCATAAAATAAATATATTTAATTAATTTACAATGTTTAATTTACATGAAAGAAAAGATATATAATGAACCATAACATAATTAAAAAAAAATCATAACACTAACCAACATTATTTGGAGAAAAACTTTTACAAGCGCAGAATCCTAATTGTAAAACTTAGTATTAAGCGTATGAATATATAAGAAATGTTTGGCATTGTGTTTCAAAGTGTTTTTAAAACAAATTAAAAAAATATATTTTTTTTTGTATGGTTAGATCATTTTCATGTGTTGATGTCAAAAAAAATTAAAAATTAAAAAAAAATATTTTGATACATTTCTAAATGAAAAGCATTTTTAAAATTAACTTCAACTAAACTCCCAAATAGACACATATTTTACAAAAATTCATGACCTAAAAAAATACTTATGTGTTAATCTGTATATAAATAATATACAAGGACTAAAATATTTTTCTTAATAATTATAGTTACTTAATGAAAAATAGATTAAAAAAATCCCATTAAATTACCACATAATTTTACAACCACCAACGAAAATAATCTAATAATTTATCTGATATCAGATAACTAAGTACATGAATCGCAATTAATTTCTTAACAAAAAAAAAAATTGGATCTCCTATATTTAATTTTTATGCATAACCAAAAAAAGCGAATAAGAAAATTATAAAGAGATCATCATCGAGGCAAAAATGGGATTCCGATCGAGGTGTACTCATCGCTTCAGCCAGAGCAAACAATATCTTAGTCTCCTATATATATCATAAGTAATTGAGAATTAGGCCTCGTCGTTCACGCTTCAGGGCCACCTTACGAACAACGGCGCCGACGTCTGAGAGTGGCTAGCAACCGAAATTTCAGAAATATTCAACTTCAGCTATCGGCGATTATAGTTTCAGGCACCGAATCTTTTTATTGAAGAATTTTTCTATGCTACTGTACAAGTTTGTCAATTTTTTTCTGATTGGTGTTTTGTTTTTTTAATTGAAACGGAATATTTTGATTTCGAAGCAACGTGTCATTTCGAAGTTGTGTTATTTATGTATATGTTATATATAATTAAATATATTAATTCAAAAAAAAATTAGTTCAATTCCAAAAATAAAATTATTTAGAATTGTGCAATTTAATCTAAAAAAATACATAATAAAATGATTTCTCTAAACAAAATTATGAACATATATAATATTACGAGAATATCATTATCAATCTCACAAAATCATTATATTCTCTGATCGCTTTGAAACTTTAACATATTATATATAAATATATCAAGAAACTCCTCGTAAAATATCATCTTACTCTAACGGTCGAATTAAGAGATATTATTGATATTGTAAAATTATTCATTATTAAAAAAATATTATTTGACCGAAACAGCACAAGCGAAATGATTCCAGAGCATTTCGGCTGAAATACCAGAATGACAGGAATTTAACCCGAGATAAAAACAACACTATTTTATCTCGTTTTTTTAATTAACAAAATATTTCTAACCTTTCAACCAAAACGGAACGAAATTGCCATTGCCAACTTAGAAAGTTCATAAAACTGCTATATGTGCTGTCAGCTAGAGAATACAAATGTCAACGAAAGCCATTATTACACTTTACATGCATGGTGGATTACGTGTACGACATGGCCTAACCTCAAAGTTTGAGCTACTGTTACGAACGAGCAACAACAGCAAGCCACGATATACACATCATCTGCTATAAGACAAGCTCAGTTTCAGTTGGTGTTCTTGTCCAAAATGAAGAAGTTGTCGGACAAGATCTCGCAATCTTTCAGTTCTCATTCAACTATATAACTGATACCAAGTTATTTCAGGGGAAGAGAGGATGGAGATTGTAGCAGATGATCAAAAGCAAACAACGCAAGAGGTTACAAGAAAGAAGGGTGGCCTTAGGACCATGCCTTTTATCATAGGTAAACCAGTATTTTTCTCTTACAAGCCCTCGAGATTGTAGTTTAAATGCAACAGGATTTTAATTTAATTAAGCACATGTTCTGATTGTGGAAGTAGAATGATCTCTTTGTAAGTTTTTAGGTTTATATGCTACAAAAAAATCTTGAAATCTTTTGATGTAGGATTAAGGGCTTTTGGATCTATAAAACATGTCAATCAAGGATTCTTTGAGATTAATTTTTTTATTTATCCGTAATTTATTTTAATTAAATTAATATTTCATGTTAATATATTTTTGTTAAAGAATAATTTCCAACAAAGTCTTAACTCTAAAAAATAATGAATCTTGTTTTTAATTTGAGCTTGAATGTGCCTATTAACTATATTGTTAAAACAAATTTATGAGAATTCTCTCAATGAATGGAAATTGTCTAACAATTACATAAAGATTTGAAGGATTTTTTGGAAGTAACATGGTAGATTACTCCATCAAAATAGATAGCTTTTAACTTTGAACCCTTTTTAGTGAAATATTCTCGGATTTACTTAATTAGCTAATTAGTGAACATGACGTCATCAACTATTTAGTCTTTGTGTAAATCTAGATAAGAGTACTCACATGGTTTTGTACACATATTGTTTTCTTTGATTTTCACGTTTATGTCATTTTTGTCTCGAACAAGTCTTGATTTCATTGGTGTTTTAAAGAATTCAAATTTTATGATTCTTAAATAAATGAGTATATTTCTCACTCGTATAAGTGATCTTTCAGTAGAAATATTTCACTATTCTCTACTTAGTAAACCAAAATATGAAAATCAGTAAGAGTAAGATTCATATTTATCATGGTGCAACTAGAACCTTTTTATGGGTTCCTAAATATCATACACACAGTGGAAATAATAAACCAAGATTATTTGAGAGTCTCTAGAATCTTATTAGATAGATCTATAGTTGTTTAGGGATCTATTACCTTAAGATCTAATATACTTTTGTTTTAAGTAATTCTTTGAAAGTTAGATTCTCATAAACTACAAGTAGTCCAACCTCCAACGAGAATCCACATGAAACACCATTGAGAAATCTCTAAAATCTCTATTTAGGAAAGAAAGATTATTATGTCTAGAGTATTTGTTCTCTATTTTATGACTTACATAGTTTTTTTTATCTAACAGACAACCCCCTACAAAAAAAGACATGACTTACTATTTATAGAGAGATATAAAAAGCCTTATAAATTGAAAAAATATCGATTTGCTCCATAAATAATATTTATATATTAACGCTGGATAATTTGAGAAATTAACTTAATCAAGTCATTTGTTTTTTTTATCTAGAAATATAATCATGATATTAATTATATTCTAATCCTTAATTTTAAAAAAAAATATTTTAATCAAATATAATTAATTAATCATCCCAATTTAATTTTTAACTAATAATTCATATTCTTGATTATTTGAATAAGATCTGAAACTCTTTTCAAATCTCATTCCACATTGACCAATGATTTCTCAATCAATATTGTTTTAGAACATTTCTCATAATTCACATAGGGTGATGAATCATATCTTTATCACTTAAGTACATTCATATAATTCATGTTATATCCAATATCTACCTTTTTATTACCTCATTTGAGATAACATTTAACTTTATCAAACATAATATTCTCTATATAAAATAACTTAATGATTTCAAGTTTAAGAATTACTTACACAACCATGATGAGAGCATTTCCATATACATAGGTGATCTCTATATATAGAATTCTCATAAGGGTCAGTTAAGTGTACATTACTTATGATAAGCATTTACATATTAGCTCAAGGTATCATTTATATCTCAACTATGAAAACAACTACTTTTTTTCATAAAAAAAAAAAAAAAAACATAATATGTATCTGTCTTTTGCGACTCTATTAAATATCTAGCATTTAAGAAAGCATCAATTAGGAACATTTTAGAAATAATGTTTTAATGCAATAGGAGTCTCATAATTATAACAATTTTATAATTATTTTACAAAGTATTTTTATGCCATGAACTTTATTTTTATTTTAGATTCATATATTAAATATTATATTTATTAATCTAATATTATATGAATATTAAAGATAAATTAAGATTTTTATTAATATTAAATATGTATTTACACGAATATAATAATACCACGTGTAATAAATTGATGGGTTTCAAGGCATATTAAACTAATACCTTTTTCATTATAGGAATAAAAAGAAAATAATTATTATTTTCAAGAGTTAGTGAGAATACTAAACAAAAATGTTTTGAAATCAATTTCTCATCCGCTTGAAACTTTTTTCAAATCAAGTTTAAAATATTCCATGTTAAACTACTATATATTATCAAATAAAAATTTAAATGAGTGGACAATTATTTGAGAGAGTAAAGTTGACATTTAATTTGATATCAAATATCCTCATTAATCATGTTTTTATAAAGAATTTCTAACACTCTTTGGAAAACTTTAAAGTTGTATATGATGATTTATATAATGATCTCATGAATTTGTTATTTAATATGCAGCAAATGAGACATTTGAGAAGGTTGCAGGGGTGGGGCTTCATGCAAATATGATCTTGTACTTACGGAACGAATATAACTTGAGTAGTGCTTCTGGTGCCTACATATTGTCTCTGTGGGGAGCCATATCAAATTTCATGCCCATCCTGGGGGCTCTCCTTTCTGATTCTTACCTGGGTCGGTTTCGTGTGATTGCATCTGCAACTCTCATCAGCCTCCTCGTAAGAATATTCATTTGATTGTTAATTTCTACGATTGATTGTTAATTATTTCCAGCAGTATAGTTACAGCCATTGCTAAGCTGCTGTTCTATAATGTTTCTTAATATTTCTCCTCTGATCAGGGAATAATAGTGCTATGGTTAACAGCCTTCATTCCAAACGCGAGGCCACCCCATTGTGCCCTAACTAAGGAAAATATGCAAGCTTGTGTATCACCAAACCGAGGACAGCTTTTCCTTCTGTTTTCCTCCTTCGCTCTACTATCCATGGGGGCTGGTGGCATCAGACCATGTTCGTTAGCCTTTGCTGCAGATCAGATTGATGATCCCGAGAACCCAGAAAACCAGAAAACATTACAGACGTTCTTTAATTGGTATTATGCTTCTGTTGGAATCTCAGTCATGTTTTCAGTGATAGCCATCGTAGCAATTCAAGATGTAGCTGGTTGGGTTGTGGGCTTCGGAGTTCCAGTGGGGTTCATGCTCTCGTCGACTATCTTCTTCTTTTTGGGCTCTTCACGGTACATTAAAGTCAAGGCAAACAAGAGCTTGGTCACTGGCTTTGCCCAAGTAATGGTTGCAACATGGAAGAACAGAAACCTTGCTTTGCCACCAATGGATTCTGCCGCATGGTACCATCACAAGGGTTCCAAGCTGGTGGCACCGACAAAAAAACTTGGGTACGTAGAATCATATATATATCAACTAATATTTTGTCACGTATATGTTTTATACTATTAAGATGTTGTGCTACGATAGAGTAAAGTAATATATTTTTGTCCCTCCTCAGGTTTTTGAACAAAGCATGCGTCATTAGAAATCCTGAGAAAGATTTGGACTGTGATGGATTAGCTAAAGATCCTTGGAGACTCTGCACGATCAAACAGGTAGAAGAGCAAAAGGGACTGATCAGAGTGATTCCCATCTGGTCCACCAGCATCGTGATCGCAGCGACCCTGAACCAACACGCTCTCCCTGTGCTCCAAGCCAGCACCATGGACAGGCACTTGATAGGAAGCCTAAGAATCCCAGCAGGATCTTACGGTGTGTTTGGATTGCTCACTTTGTTCCTATGGGTTGCCATCTATGATCGAAAGCTAGTCCCATTGCTAGCCAAGCTCACCAGTAGACCTCGAGGACTGAGCAACGAGCAACGCATGGGTATCGGTATATTGATCTCGTGTATAGCCACCGCAACGGCGGGAGTAGTGGAGAACAAGCGACGAGCCACCGCGTTGAGACAAGGTTTGGCAGATCATCCGCGGGCTGTCGTCGACATGTCTGCAAATTGGCTACTTCCACAACATTGCCTTGTAGGTTTAGCAGAGGCTTTGAGTACAATCGGGCAGATAGATTTCTTTTACTCTCAGTTTCCAAAGAGCATGAAAAGCATTGCAATGGCTCTCTTGGCACTCGGTGCGGCCGTCGGCGACTTGGTGGCGAGTCTGATCATAGGAATCGTGAGTGATGTGACCAAGAGAGGAGGGAGAGTCAGCTGGTTATCAAATAATCTGAACAAAGGCCACTATGATTATTATTACTGGCTTCTTTCCCTTCTGAACGTGGCGAATTTCTTCTATTATCTGCTATGTAGTCGGGCTTTTGGAAACGAGGATGAAAAGGAATATGATGATGGAGAAGCCATGGAAGAGGTAGAAATGCATCCATGTTCAGGATCTCCAATCAGACGTGTTGGTGTTTGATTTGTTCAATTAGGTTATGAATTATTGGACAGTACGTACCCTATGATATCATTGTCTGATGATAATGAACATTACATACATTGGTTTATGAATATGATCACCATGTATGGGTTTTCTCCGTGATGAGAAATTTAATGTATTTGCGTGCATTCACATGTGGAGGTGCATCGGATACTCTAAAAAAACAAAAAAATATATGCCGGCAATAATAATGGATAGCTCAAGGTAAATCGGGATTGGATGAGAAAGACGTTGCTCAACCCGAGTTAAACAGCTAGAACCAGTCAAAAAAACAAAAAGTTTGCAGAATTCAACCCATAAAAAAGAAAGAAAAAATTAAGAGAATGTCCAAAATAATCCTCTACGTCATTGACCAGCCCGTTCAAGACGCCGTCCGTTTATGGACCGTTAACTGCGGTGGATGGTTCCAGGAACCGTAAAACAAGTTAACGACACAAATGTCGTCTGAGCAAGCTTTGGGAATTAGTTCAAAGTGGTCTTAAAATACATTGCCAATGAGTTGCTTCAATGTCTGTTAAATGAAAATTATGATAAACTGCGTTGGAAGGGAGGTGGTGTTGAAATGGTGATGATAATGGAGGATGTGGTGGTAAGTTGTTTCTAGTGGTAGTGAAAAATGAGAAGAAAGAAGAGGTGGTGGTGATGAGATATAGATAATGGTGGTTTAAATAGTTAGATGATATTGTAAGTAAATTATTGTTTATAAAAATTTACAGATCTTCACGAGTTGAAAATACTTTTCAACAAATGAACTAGGTTTTAAGATTAATAGTAAAATATTTTTTATTTTTCAATTTTTCAATAAAATATTTTATAAGTAACAACATCAAGAAATATTTTCCAAAAACAAATTTATAAAATATTAAGAAAAAAATATTAATCTTAATTGAGATACAAATAATGATACTGTAATAAAAAAATATTTCCCAAAAACAAATAAAATAAAGTCAACAAGTCAAACTTAATTGAGATACAAATAATAACACCGAAATTGTATTGTAACAACCAACAACTGGCTTTACATCATCCGTAATGACCGCCGGTCGTCGTATTGTAAAGTTGACTTTTCCTTAAAGAATCTTCTCCACTGGCCAGAGCGAAGCCTACGCTCCCAAAAAAAAGAAAGAATGGAGACGACTGGTCAAACAAGAAGGAAGGTCAATCTCGTAACTCTGCTCGCATAGACCAAGATAATTACAATACCGGCCACCCACCTACGTTCCACTCATTTAACGCCGGACCTCAAAGTTTTCCTCAATTCCCTTAAATGTAAATTTAAACACTATAAATAAACAGCCAAAATATCCAACCCTCTGTTCATAAACCCTCACTCGATCGCTCAGTAACAGTAACGAAAACAATACCGTCGATTCGATATGGCCCCGATTGCTGTTGGTGATGTCTTGCCTGATGGAAAGCTCGCTTATTTCGACGAGCAAGATCAGCTCCAGGAAGTGTCCGTACACTCTCTAGCTGCCGGTAAAAAGATCATCCTCTTTGGTGTTCCCGGCGCCTTCACCCCCACCTGCAGGTAAACAAAGTTATTGTTTTTCTGGTCCCGATTTGAGTATATATAACATTGATTTTGGTGTCTGGTGATCTGTAGCTTGAAGCATGTGCCGGGGTTTATCGAGAAAGCAGAGGAGTTAAAATCAAAGGGCGTTGCTGAAATCGTGTGCGTCAGCGGTATGTCTTCATTTCCATTTGGGAATCTATCTTTTTAATTAATTTGATTTTGTTATTTTTGAGTCATTTTGATTAAAAATCCATACAGCAACTAGGGTTTCACCATTTGTTGCGAATTAATGTAATCTGGGTTAATTTTTTGTAAATAAGTTGATCAGTTGCTCTAATTTTAAATGGAAGGAAGAGCAAACTACTCGAAATGCTGGGGTTTTTTAAATTAAAAAAAATGGGAATCTGTCCGAAACACCTAAAATGCTACTGGTACTGATAATGCTATTGGTGTTGGTTAGCGTAAGTAACGTGAATGTAATTCCTGATTCCTACTTATCAGCTGGATCTATTCTGTTCTGATGGAATTCAGACTAATTAACTTCTCCCCACCTTGTATCATAAGTTTCGAAAAACTAAAAGAATGTGATCGGCTTCGGTGTTTTTGAGTTTTGGTTTCATAATCATTTGCAGTCAACGATCCCTTTGTGATGAAGGCATGGGCGAAAACTTACCCTGACAATAAGAATGTCAAGTTCGTAGCTGATGGGTCTGCAACTTACACCCATGCTCTCGGCCTCGAGCTTGACCTGCAAGAGAAAGGACTTGGCACACGTTCCAGGAGGTTTGCTCTCTTGGTTGATGACCTTAAGGTGAAAGCAGCAAATATTGAAGGCGGTGGAGAGTTCACTGTGTCCAGTGCCGATGATATCCTCAAGGATCTTTAAGTTTTCCTTCCTGTTTGTTTCTCTTTTAGTGTTTGCTTTGCTTGTATGGATTCAGAGAATGTCATGAACTTGATATGGAGTTGTTCACTTGTCCAAAAAGTTCTCGCTTGTCTTTGTATGAGATGATATGTTTGAAATAATGGAGGTTTTCTTCTTATATTATTTGATGTTATTTTCGAACCACAGCTGCTCTTCTTCTTTCTTTCTTTTTTGTTAAAAAAAAAATAACATTTATTAAAGTTGAACAGGCGATCGATCTGTTTTGGAATTAAAACAAAATAGTATTGTTTTTATCTTGGTTTAATTCTATCAGTCGAGATATTTTGGTTTTGTTTTGTTTCGGTTTTGTTTTGTTTTGTCTAAACAGTGTTTTTTTAGTAATAATCTTACAATATCAATTATAATTTTTAATTTGATTGTTGATTGAGATGAAATTAAACGAGGGTGTTTTTTTATATATTTATATATATATATTATGTTAAAATTTTAGAGTAATCAAAGAAGGTAATGAACTTGTGAGATTAATGATGATATTCTTATAATATTATATATGTTTATAATTTTGTTTAGAAAAATTATTTTATTGAATTTTTTTTAAATTAAATTGTATAATTTTAAATAATTTTATTTTTAAATTTTAATTAAAAAAATGAATTAACATATTTAATTATATATATAAATATGTATATAAACAGTATAATTTTAAAACGGTATATTATCCAAAATCAAAATATTCTATTACAATTAAAAAAACAAAGCTATTTGAAATTGAACTATAAAGTTGGGAGCAGATTTTGTAAATGCATGCTACTGGTCAAATTTATTAGTAGGAACAGGAATTCTAAGCCGTGTGGTGAAGCACAGAATGACCGTTTGCAGGAGCCTTTCCTGTGCTTGAGATGGTGTTCTGTCTTCAAATATTATTGCAAATGATATGGCAGCCTGCCCTGAAGTCGTGGGCCAAGGCCCTATCGATGAAGATGGCTTCTTCAAAAAAGTAATATCGATGGACGGAAAAGATTATTGCAAATATCGTTATCTACCGTTCAAATTATTTGTGAATTTGAACAGTGTAGATCTCACTGTTTGATGAACACTGTTGTTTTTTAAAAAAAATATCTTCGTTTTGAAACTTTTTTGTTTTTCAATTCTGAAATTGAATTATTGGATAATTGAATGAAATAGGATTTACACTTCTAATATGCAAAACGGACCAAATTAAAACAGAAAAAAAGTTATTTTGGTGGGTTTTATAATGTATGTTTAAATTCTATTTTTTATTTATTCAACATTTTAATTTTTTTAAATTTGAGAAATGACAGAGACTAGAAAGGAAGGATGAAAAAGAAAGAGGTTGGTTTTTTTTCATAGTTGTTTTTTTTTTTTATTAAAGTACATTCTAAATAACATGACTAAAATGATACTTGTTTTTTTGTTATTTTTTAATAGAAATTTACAGGATTTTATAGTATTGTTTTTTTCTTCAATCACATACAAAATATCGAATATGCATAAATCGATTTATTTAGGGGGGTGGCTTGTTTTTAAAATATCAAGGGGAAGAATCTTTTAAAAAAAGAGATTAAAAAAAGAGAGAAGATTTTTTAAATCTTTTTTATTATTTTTCCATATAAAAAAAAAAGAGGTTTTTATGTATACTTTTTTTTCCTGATGACAAAAAAGGGAAGAAAAGTTTAAGATGCATACATTGACATGTTTTATTGTCTTTTATTGTATGTTTATTGTATTATGGATCAATGTTTTGTCATCATAAAAAAAGAGAAGATTGTTAGCCTTATGGCTACAATGATAATTTAATGTTGTTTTTTTTATTATATTTTGATAATAACATAAACATTGACTATTGATGTCATTAACTAATTATATGTTATATGCCAATACTAAAACATTGATTTGATGTTATTAACTTTTAAAATATTTTGTTGTAATGCTTAAGTTATTTAACATGAAACCTGATTGTGTGACACATTCACTAATCTTGTCTTAATTATTAAGTAAAACACAATCCATGTCATATATGTGTGTGTGTTTGTGTGTGGGTGTGTGTATAATTCATGAAGGTAAAGAACAAATAACTTATAAATATAATGGTTTTTAACTTCGTTGATCATGTTTTTGTAATTGAGTTTTATCAACTTGCACTTGACTTGTTTAAGACACCTAATAATACCCACACAAACATAAAATAACAATAAAGGACCAAAATACAAAACCAAGACAACATATGAAAAATAGCCAAAACAATCCAAACATTTTGGAAATGGTAGGACAATATCCAACGTGACCTAGCCATTTCTCAAAATAGCTGATATGTTTCTATAAACTTTCTAGAAACTTTTGAGGTTTTTCAAAATTATTTGACCGATTTTAAAAGGATCTGATCAATTCTTTTAAGAGTTTGATCTTTTTAAAAAAAGTCTAATCAATTCTATCGACAGGTAGTAATTTGTGTTTAATGGCTAGTTTTTTTTCTCTCTTTCTAAGCCCATAAAGCCCTTCACTTGACCCAAACATGTAGAGAGCTCCTAAAGCAATAATCTAAATGTACTCTCACTTGTAAACAACTTATAACCCTTGTTTCAATGGTAATAAGTTTAAATGTGATTTGACAAAATTATTTTAAAAAAACTTAATTTTATTCCAACAAACTTTACTAAAATAATATATTATGGAAAGTGTGAGTAATACTTTAAACACTTGAAAATGCTCTTAAAGACTAAATTATAAGAGCAAGTTCAATAGTAAAAGCTATTTTGGAGAGCTAAATCTCTAAAATGGCTTTTTGAATAGTGTAAATATAGTTTTTTTGTCTATGTCTACTCCAATGGTAAAAGCCATTTAGAAAAACTATTTTTTATATATCATTTTAAATATAGTGCAATTATGTTGTATATAATTTAATTATGCAATTAATTATACAATTAATAGGAGTAAGTTATATAATTAAATAATTAATTTTAAAAAACCCTCCAACATTATAATTATTAATTTTATATATAATTTTTTACTCTCTTGTTGAGGTAGTTTTGAATGAAAACAAAAACAAATATTTTTGATATAATTACATCATTTTCAATATATATATGTGTGTGTGTCTAAAAAAAACCCAGCTCCCTCCCCCCCACACCCACACACAGCCAACACCCCCAGCCGAGAATTTTTCTGAAATTCTTTGTATCAAGTATTTTATGAAAAAAAAAATTGGAATTGTAGAGGTGCGGGAAGTGGAGAATTTTGTGCGGTGATGCACAATTTGAGGAAAACTCATAATTTTCAAATAGTGGCAGTTGCAGAGCCGAGAGTTAGTGGGTTTCGAGCAGATAAAATTATTGAAAAACTAAAATTTGAGTCTAGCTTTAGATGAGGCTCAAGGGATGTCTGGTGGATTATGGTTGATGTGGAATAATTTGAATATTAATGTTAAGATATTGAATTCTTCTCGGCATTTTATACATGGAAGTGTGGATAAAGGGAGCGGTAAGGCTTGGTTATTTACTGTAATTTATGCTAATCCAAATGCTATTTTAAAAAAATAGTGCTTTGAAGAAGTTGCTAATTTGGCTAGAAATGCTAGATTACCATGGATGGTTATAGATGATTTTAATGAAATTTTGATGGCTAATGAAAAATTGGGAGGAGCTGCCGTGGATAATCAACGATGTTATCGATTTGCTAGATGGGTGCAGGAGTGTCGGTTGATAGATTTGGGGAGCAAGGGACCAAAACTCACATGGAGAGGGGGTTGTAGGAGTGGCTATAGAAGAGTTTATGAAAGATTGGATAGATGTTTTGGGAATGCTCAGTGGAGACACCTATTTTGTAATGCAAGTGTTTTGGTTCTTCCAAGGTTTAAATCGGATCACCATCCTCTCCTTGTAGAACTAAAAGAAATGAGAGGAAGTTTTTACAGGGTAGAAAGACCATTTCGATTTGAGGCAGCTTGGATTCATCATAATGAATTTGCAGGTTTCTTGAGGGATAACTGGGAGCCTTCCACGGAGATACCGGTATCATTGGGAGCTTTGACAGCAAAATTAAAGATATGGAACAACCTTGTGTTTGGCAACATTTTCCAGAGGAAGAGAAGGGTGTTGGCAAGACTGGGGAGTGTGCAGAATGCAATAGAAAACAGGGGTAATCAATCTTTGTATAAGTTGGAGGAGGAACTTTCAGCTGAATATGGAAAAATTATTCAACAGGAGGAGATTCACTGGTACCAGAAATCAAGATGTCAATGGATTTCTCATGGAGATAGGAACACCTCCTACTTCCACACCAAAACTATTATTAGAAGACAACGGAACAAAATAAAGGCATTGAACGGAACAAAATAAAGGCATTGAAGAATGAAAATCATGTTTGGGTGTAGGAGGAGAATAAGCTAAAAGAAATGGCAAGGGATTTCTTTCACAGGTTATTCATGCAAGAAGCAGAAGATAATCAGGGGGCTGGAAGATTAGAAGAGCAGTTTCCTATGATTGAATCCCAGCACATGGATCAATTATTAAGTCCAGTTCTAGATGGGGAGATCAAGGCAGCTATGTTCGACATGAAACCTTACAAGGCTCCAAGCCCGGATGACTATCAACCAATATTCTATCAGTCTCAGTGGCATGTAGTCACCAATCAGTTTGCAGGTATGTCAGGGATATTTTTGAGGGCAAGGTTAAGGTTTCTAATATTAATCACTTTTATTTAGTCCTCATTCCAAAAATTCAGATACCGGAATATCTTCATCAGTTTAGACCAATTGGTTTATGCAATGTGATTTTTAAAGTAGTGACTAAGGTGATAGCTAGGAAACTGAAAGAATTGATGCCGGATTTGATTAGTGAAGTTCAAAGTAGTTTTGTCCCAGGACGTCATGTTACAGATAATATCATTGTCGCCCAGGAAATTATTCATTCAATGCGAAAAATGAAAGGTAAAAGAGGAGTTATGGCTATTAAAGTTGATCTTGAAAAGGCTTATGATAGACTAAGCTGGAGTTTTATCCAAGATACTCTTACGGCTGCTAGATTGCCTAATGAAATGGTAAAAATCATCATGAAATGTATTGAGTCTCCAACTCTTAGTGTGTTGTGGAATGGTTGTGCATCACAGGAATTTGTTCCATGCAGAGGTATAAGACAGGGGGATCCACTATCGCCATACATTTTTGTCTTGTGCTTAGAAAGATTATCTCAATTAATCAACAAAAATGTGGAAGAGGACAGAGGAAGCCTTTTACAGTGAGAAGGAATGGTTTGAAGATTTCACACTTATGCTTTGCAGATGACATGTTATTGTTTGCAGAGGCTAGTTTGGACCAGATGAATAGGGTTAATCAGGCTCTTAATGATTTTTGTGCAGCATCGGGACAGCGAGTTAGTGTTGCAAAGACAAAAATCTTTTTCTCTAATAATGTTTCAAGCTCCTTGGCAGATACTATTAGCAGAAATAGTGGATTCATGGTCACGAAAGATTTGGAAAAATACCTTGGAGTTCCTTTGTTACATCAACGAGTTACTAAGCAAACTTATAGTTATTTACTGGAAAATTTGCAGCACAAGTTAGCTAGTTGGAAGTCTAATAATCTATCGCTAGCAGGTAAGATCACTTTGTGTAAATCAATGCTCTCAACAATTCCATTGTACTCAATGCAAGCTGCGATAATACCCAAGCATACTTGTAAGTAGATAGAGAGGATATGCAGAAGGTTTATATGGGGCCATCGGGAAGGACGAGATAAGATTCATCTTGTCAATTGGTCAAAGATGTGTTAGCCGAAGGAAGAAGGTGGAATGGGAATAAAGAAAATGGAGATAATGAATAAGACCTTTATAATGAAGTTAGCATGGGGAGTAGCTCAAGGGAATAGTCTGTGGGTGAGGCTTTTAAAGGAAAAGTATATGAAGTTTAATAGAGGAAAGGACCACCCGTCTGCTAAGTCAAGAGATTCAGTGTTGTGGAAAATAATTTGTCAGGTATGGCATAAAGTGCATCAGAATATTAGCTGGAATCTTGGGAATGGGAGGCGGATTTTGTTTTGGAAGGATAGTTGGTTGGCAAATTACGGTCCGCTTCTTAATCATATAAGTGGGGAGGTTCCGGAGGAGAAAATTAATTCCACAGTGGTTGATATGGTGGATGCTAGGGGCATGTGGAAATGGGAAGAATTTGCCCATCTAATCCCCATGCAAATTATGATGGGAGTTGCTGGTTATATTCCTCCTGCTCAGGATATGGTTGACGACGCAGTGATATGGGATCAATCTCCAAACGGCTGCTTCACGACGAAAACAGCTTACAGTTTACAGGAAGACAGGAGGCTAATGGATTAAGACCCAATGTGGAGGGTTATATGGCAGTAGAAGGGAATGGAGCGCATCAAGGTATTCCTTTGGACTGTTGCTCATAATTCAGTTATGACAAATGAAGTGTGATGGAGAAGAAAACTTACAGAGAATCGATGGTGCAGCCTTTGCTTACATGAAGTAGAAACAATAGCTCATGCTCTAAGAGACTGTCCTAGAGCACGTAAGATTTGGGAGGCTTTTGTCAAGGTAGAGGACAGAGATCTTTTCTTCAGCCAAAATCGGTATATATGGATGATATCAAATCTGGCTATCAGAAGAAGAGATGCAGGCAGTATGAAATGGTCATTGGAATTTGGCATTATTTTATGGTATATCTGGAAAGAGAGATGCAACAGAGTGTTTGGCTCATCTCAGGGTAATTGGTATGGAACTATTTTAGCGATAAAAGGAATGGTTTCAAACAGTATAAATATACAGATGAATGATTTAGGAGAGGGAAACCATGGTAAGGTGATTCAACAGGTCGGTTGGACCTTTCCGGTTAATGATTGGATTAAGTTGAATGTGGATGGGTGCAGCAAAGGAAATCCAGGTGCGGCAGGAGCTGGAGGAGTAATTCGGGATAATATGGTTCTTGGATAGTGGGTTTTGCGAGGAATAATGGGACATGTTCTTCGGTTACAACGGAATTATGGGCTGCTTATGTTGGGCTACAAGTTGCTTGGGATAGGGGATATAGAAAGGTTATTTTAGAGTCTGACTCTCGTGTTGTAATTGGGATTATTAATGGGGATACAGTGAGCATGGTCAGAAATTACACTTTAGTCATGCAAATTAAAGGGATTTTGGGTAGAGATTGGGAAGTTAAAAGTCTTCATGTCTATAAAGAGGCCAATTGTGTGGCTGATTGGTTAGCTAATTATGGGTTAACAAGAGACTTGATAGATAGAGAGTCTGATGTGTTAGAGGATCCTCCGTCAGGAGTTTACACTTTGTTGTACTATGACCTGATTGGGTCTACGATTCCCCGTTTAATTTAGTTGGGCTTAAACACCCCGATTATTACCCAAAAAAAAAAACACCCCCCAGCCCCCCCTCCCTCCACTCAGTCAACACCCCCCAGTCGCCGCCACCCCACCCCCACACAGCCAGCACCCCTCAACCCACCCCGCCCCCCGCACGCACGCACCCACACCGCACCCCCCCACCCCCCAGACTCCCTAGACCAAGGTATTTGGGTGATTTTTTTCCCTTATCTACAAGAAATAAACAATGGGTGGACTTTTTTTAATGTTTTTTAACTTTTGGCTTATGTCTCAAAATATATAGGAATGACTTCCCAGCTAAAAAAAATCATTTTGGCTACCAGGATGGCTCTCTTGTTAGAGACCTGAAAAAGAATGAAAATAGCTAAAAGGATAAAAATTTAGCTTTGTCTATCAAAATGGCTCTCCCATTAGGCTTGCTCTAAGTATTGGAGAAAGATTTTACATTTTTTAGCCTGTAAAAAGATTAGGGATAATGGTTTGATCATAACCCCATAAAAAGATCATATGATAGTTTGATCTCACCCGTTAAGAAAATCAATATGTGATAGTAAAACTTTTGAACGAAAGTTTAAGAAGAGAAACATATGGTTATTGGAGTTAATTTTATTACAAATATTTATGAGAATTCAAGAAGACAATTTAAGCTTTAAACTTTCAAATTATAGAGACTATAACGAAAGTGGTGATTTAAAGTGCCCTAGATTTAGACAAGTAATCATGTGTTTCGTGATTTTATCTGCAGAAAATGTTTCTGTAAATTTTTGATCAACTTGCTTTAGTCCTAAATAAATGTAGTAAATGGACGGCAATGCATCAATGGACCACCGCCCCCCACCTCCCCACGCATGTGTATATTTGTCGGTCCAATACGACCTAACGGTCGCATTTCAATTGCTGGGAAAGAAAACATTTTGTAATGGTTTACGGTACGTTGGTTTTTTTTAAATAAAATAATTATTTTTTAAAGTTTTTGAGCTAGTTGATGTGATTATATCTTCAAAAATAAAATATTTAAATATATCTTCAAATAAAAAACATTTTAAAAAATAACATCACTACAAAATACTACCAAACTAACCGGGTATTCAGAAATGCTGCTGTTTTATTGTTTTTTTTTCTGTGTTTCAAAAGTATTTTCAAATAAAATTAATTTAATTTTTCTTCTTTTTTTCAAAATATTTTGATGTGCCGACCTAAAAAAATAAAAATTTTATTTTAATATATTTCTAAAAAAATATATTTTAAAAACTAATCTCGAAAATATTTTAAACATGCCATTGTTACAGAACAGGATTTGAAGGCTTGCTGGATCCTTGGCCAGTAGTAGTATTCTCTCGTCCTGTCCTCTGATAGAGTTGAGATTTGCCATCAGCATCAACCAATGCTGCAATAATAGCATGCATGATGGAATATTGTATAGTAATTCCATCACCTTATTTTATTTTTTATTTAATTTGAAGTAATTTATAAAATTTGAATTTTTCTTTTCAATATTCTCATTCATTATATTTGATCCTTACTTTTATTATTATTTATTGTATTTAAAGTAATTTATATATAAAAAAATAATCTCATCATTCTTCAACTTTTCCAATTATAAAGTAATAAACTTGAAAGAAAAAATAAAATATTAATAAATTATTTTTCAGTTTATTTCATATAAAACTATTAAATAAGAAAAACAATTCACTTTTTTAAATTTGATTTTGTTATCATCTAGAAAGCAAACAAATATCATAAAATAAATCCATCCGGCAGGGATCGAATAGGTGTGCCGTTTGAGAGAGGGGCCCAGTTTTCTGCATTTCAAAAAATATTTCTGTTGGCTTTGAAATTTCTTGAGAGGGACGATAAAGAGCAATGGACCTTTGACTACAGACAACAACTCTCTCCCCCTCTCTCTCCCCCCAACAAAAATAGAGACCTCCAGTATATCATCACTTGAGCTCTCTGCACACTGCTAGCACGCACCACCTCACTTGTCTTCTCTGTTTCTTCTACTTCTACCCCTGCTTTCTTAACTTCTTCGGCTCTGCTTTTTCTTCTTTAAATCTTTCTTTGCTGGCTTTAACTCAGCCTTTTGGAGAGTTTAATAGAATCCCAAACTCTCTCGCGGCTGTTGAAAGAAGAGTTACTGTGCAAGTCGAGCTCAGGTTTAAGAGGAGATGAGTGCTTCAAAGTTCATTAAATGCGTTACAGTTGGAGATGGAGCTGTTGGCAAAACCTGTATGCTCATTTGTTATACCAGCAACAAGTTCCCTACTGTAAGAAGTCTTTTCTTCTTCTTCTTAAGACATCCATCCCCACCCTTTCTCAGCTCACTTTTTTGGCTTTCCTGCTTTAATTAGCCTCATTTATGACTTCCCATGAGGTTTCTCCATGTGGGTCTATTTAAAGATTGCTTCTTTTTTATATTTTTTTGGTTGGTTTTTGCATCCTCGTCTTTACTGGTCAGGGTTTCAGTAAGATTTATTGAAAATTTTCTGTTAGCCTTTGGTTAACGGCTATACAAGGATATTTCTCCCTCACAGACCCATATTTCTTGTTTGCTCTTCCCAGGATTATGTACCCACGGTGTTTGATAATTTTAGTGCTAATGTGGCTGTGGATGGGAGCATTGTCAATCTGGGACTGTGGGATACTGCAGGTATTTGGATGTCCCACATAAACCAGGCCTTTTATGAGTCTTTTGTTAGGTTCTTGATGTTACTAAATTTATGACTAATTACTTCAACTTGAATCTAAATTATAGGTCAGGAGGATTACAGTAGGCTGAGGCCCCTCAGTTACAGAGGTGCAGACATATTTGTGCTGGCTTTCTCATTAATTAGTAGGGCAAGTTACGAAAATGTTCTTAAGAAGGTACAAGCTTTAATGCTGTTCATTGCAAATTAAAGCCTCTTGTATTGTTGTTTGCTCTGCGCTCCACCTGACATTAATGCAATTCCTGGACTCTAGACATTTGCTATTTTCTTCAGGACCTTTTTGTTTCTGAATTTATAAATTAGATATCTCGATACATCATCATCAACTGAGGCTTTCCACCCAATTTGATTTTTCAGTGGATGCCTGAACTGCGTCGATTTGCACCAAATGTCCCGATTGTTCTTGTTGGAACGAAATTAGGTGAGCAAGCTTGAAAAATAGAAATTTGATCCTGACCTTGCGTGTCTGTTCAGATAGCTTTTTTGTGTACTTTACCAGGTTTTAATATTTTATCTGTTACAGACCTTCGTGAAGACAGAGGATATCTGGTTGATCACATGAACTCCAATGTCATAACATCTGCTCAGGTATGTATTTGTTGATTTCTGGCTTCAACTGTGAATTCATTTTTCATGTGCGGCATACAATAGCTACAAAGTGCTTATGTTATATAACCAGGGGGAGGAGCTAAGGAAGCAGATTGGTGCAGCAGCATATATTGAGTGCAGCTCCAAGACTCAGCAGGTAGATTACTTACGTGATTCTTAGCTCTGAGAAATGTTTTATATGGTGCTCTGAAGATCCATTTTTTCTCTTTCCTTTTCTTTTCTTTACGATGATTAGTGCATGAAATGATTTGTGGGTTGATCATTCAGAATGTGAAAGCTGTTTTTGATACTGCAATCAAGGTTGTTATTCAACCTCCAAGGAGGAAGGAGATGGCAAGGAAGAAACGGAGCCGAAGTGCTGGAAGCACTATTGCGTTAGTACTTCATTCTGCTTTCTCTTGTTTGATATTTCCCATTGCTGCTCCACCACTGCATTGCTGTTGCCAAATAAAGTAGAATTCGTAGCTGATAAAAAGTAATTTCACAGAATTGGGCATGCCATGCCCTACAAGATACAGGCTCCAACTTGTCAATCATTCATTAACTAGTGAAACCATCGTGGATACGTAATATATATTACAAGTTGATTAGTTGTTTGTGTCAAGTAACCATCTCACTTAAACGTTTAAGTTCTTAAGTGAGGTTCTATGATATAATTTATATTATTTTCTAACACATCTCTTCAAGTGAAAGCTTTGAGCTTGAAACTTGCACACAAGCGATACTATCTTGCTCTTGATTTTTATCAAATAAAATGAGTGTGGTGACATTCAAACTCGTTGTGGTCTTCTCTTCATCTCATGGTCAACCAAGGTTGAATCCATTATATCTCTGAACTGGTGACCGTTGGGTTAACAAGGCTCTGATACCATATCAAGGAAATATTCAACTTAAAAGTTGAAGCTGTTAGATGAGGTTTCATGATATAATTTATATTATTCTCTAACCGTTTGAACATGAGTAGCTGTGGTCTTCTCTTCATCACTATGGTCAACCAAGGTTGACCACCATTATATCTCTGAACTTGAGTAGTTGAATCATCTTAATTACATGCATGGATATGGATTCTTAAAGATCTCCATTAAATAGGCTGGTGCTTTTTATCTACCCACTGCAGGAGCATCGTGTGTGGAGGTTGTGTGGCGTAGGTTTTTGACGGTGGCGGGACGGACTGAAAACCACCCCCACTTTTGAAGCATTGGTGTGCTGGAAGGGGCTTTCGGGTTCCTAGCAGCTGACTGCGTCTATAATTTTCTTGTTTTTTTGTGTGTATGGATCGAATATTATGGAGTCGCAATTTTCTTGTCTTACAAACTTGATTAGAAGAAGCAGCATGGAGGGAATTGTTCATTCTCTCTTGTAATTTTAATGTAGTGAAGCAAATCTATTTCAAGTCTAGTATGTGTGGAGAGGTGGGGGTGTATATAGCTTTTTTCAAGTATATACTAAATTTAAAATACATATATGTATATATATGTTAATATATTTAAAATAAAAAATATTTTGAAAGGTAATTTTTAATGTGTAAAAAAGTTATATATATCTATATATATACTAGATTTAAAATATATATATATATATATATATATATATATATATATTTTTTAAAATAAAAAATATTTTGAAAGGTAATTTTAATATATGTAAAAAAAGTTATTCAATTTGAAGAGAGAATAAGAAGGCGGCTGATTCATGAATGTGGCAAAGTTATATCGTTCAACGTTGCATCGAGACAGCAATATATTTAAAAAAATTAAATTTATCATGTTAAATTAGAATAATTTATCATGTTAAATTAGAAAACCTCTCGATGGCCCCAAGACCAGGCAGTCATGTGACCCACTTTCTCTGTCAGTCAAAAATCAAGTACGTAGTAGTAGACCCAGGAAGGAGAGCGATGTCTGGTGTGGTTTCACTTTCATCATCGTTAATTAAGAGATGTTTGTTACTTAGTTAAAAATATATATTGAAAAAAATGAATTATTGTTCACTTGTTTATTGTATCATGTTTTTAGATTATTATTTAAGCTTCATAATTTATTTTTATATGATTATTGTAGTTTTGAGACATTGGTTGCAAGTTTGACTAATTAACTCAGGTTGATTCATGTTATTTTATTTATTTATTTTCTATGAGGTTATCTCAATCTCATTACCCGAATGTAGTTAAAATTGACCTAGAATTTTTTTGATTTTTTGCTTATTAGAATGTAGTTAAAATACATTTTTAGCCTAAGACAAGACAAAAAAAAAAAAAAAAAAAAAAAAAAAAAAAAAAAAACAATGCATGTGATAGGGCATTTATATCCTTTAGATAGCACATGTGATATCATTTAGTGGCCAATCAAATGATATATAGTTTGCTCCAAATGATTTTTTTTATAACTTACATTCACATGAGTCTTTTCTTAACTTTTCAATATGAGATAACTATACATATATAGTCTATATCCACATAAAAATATTTCTTAACTTTTTAATGGAAAATAGTTATATAGCTTATATATATAAAAAAAATATTTTTTTCGTATTTAATAACTATATATAGCTTATATTTATATAAATAATTTTTTTCATTTAAAATAAATATATTTTTTTAATTTATTCATATGGATACAGGTCAACTTGTATCGCTAAAGACCTGATCTATTGACCACATCACCCAAGATGGGTTTAGTAACTATGGTTGAGATATCTACTAAAGTTCGGGGCGGGGGGGGGGGGGGGGGAATTTTATCAAAACTATTTTAAAACTAAAAACCACTGTTATACATGTAAAACAAAGAAGACCAAAAACAACACAACGAAGCTCCGACAAAAAGGAGAGAGGAAGAACTCCAATCAAAACCCGCCACAAAACCCATAATGGACCGATCCCCGCCACCCGCAAAGAGCTGGAGCATCCACACCCGACCCGAAATCATATCCAAATACGAAATCCAAGAACGGATTGGCTCCGGCGCCTACTCCGACGTGTACAAAGCCAGGCGTCACTCCGACAATCTCACAGTGGCTCTCAAAGAAATCCACGACTACCAGTCTGCATCTAGAGAAATCGAGGCATTGCAGGCCCTCCAGAACTGTCCAAACGTCGTCGTTTTGCACGAGTATTTTTGGAGAGAAGACGAGGATGCTGTGCTTGTTTTGGAGTTCTTGAGAACTGACATGGCTGCTGTTATTAAGCAAGGGGGAAAGAGGGATGATGGTGTTGGCTTTAGTGTTGGAGAAGTTAAGAGATGGATGGTTCAGATTTTATGCGGGGTTGATGCGTGTCATCAGAATATGATCGTGCATCGTGATCTGAAACCTAGTAATTTGTTGATTTCTGACGATGGGGTTCTTAAGTTGGCTGATTTTGGCCAGGTAAATAATGGGTTTCTTTTATTTTTAAAGAGATTGATTGGTTATGGTAGTATCTGCATTGGATCTTGCTGCTGTAAACAAATGTTCTAGATTGAGTGTTTTTTGTATCAGTATCCGTTTATGCATAAAACATTGCTTTTAGCGAGTAAATGTTAAATCTTTGATGCTTTCGGTATGTATTTTGAATTGGCTAGATCAGTTTTTCATGGTCTTTGATGCATTTTGTTTGAATGGAAGAAAGCAATTCAACAAAAAAAGGGATCTGAACTTTTGCTTCTATTACCCATCCCTTGTCAGGGACTATGTACCGGTCATCCTAACTTTTTATCTCACTTCGATGATCACTGGAGGTCGGTGCATCCTTAATGATTTCTACTCTGCTTTGGCATTTCTTAATGTTTTGGTGAGATTGGTGCTCTGCGTGAATGTTGTTGTGGTGACGAGTTGAAGTTTTTCTCTCTGTAGTTATTAAGTTCTGAAAAGCTAATTGTTACTTCATTTCCAGGCGAGGATTCTCATGGAGCCTGGGTTCGATGCAGCCGATGAGAACATTCAACCATATGAAGAGAGCCCATTGTTTCAGGAACATGCTGCTCCACCAGCCGAGGTTGTTCCTGAGATAGACAGCTCATCTCAGGAAGGACAAAGAAATGAAAAGCAAGGTATGATTGGTAGAGAAGAATCATTCCGAGAGATGGTGAACTGCAGGATTCAGGGTTCGCTAGACGACATTGATAAAGAAATGAGTTTTCGGGATGGAGATACTTCCTGTTTTGCAACTGGCACTGCAAGCGACATAGGAGATGATATGTTGAGGAGTTATTGTTCATATGAGGTCGAGGATGCTGAAAACGATGGGCGCGGGTCACTCACTTCATGTGTTGGAACACGGTGGTTCCGGCCTCCGGAACTGCTCTACGGATCCACCGACTACGGCCTGGAGGTTGATCTGTGGTCTCTGGGATGTATTTTCGCTGAGCTTTTCACCCTCAAACCCCTTTTCCCAGGTACTTCTGATATAGATCAAATTAGCAGAATTTTCAGTGTCCTGGGAAACTTGACTGAGGAGGTCTGGCCAGGCTGTGTAAAGCTTCCTGATTACGGAACGATTTCTTTCGCCAAGGTGGAGAATCCCACCGGCATAGAAGCTTGCCTCCCTAACCGTTCCCCTGATGAAATCTCTCTGGTCAAGAAGCTTGTCTGCTATGACCCTGCTAGTAGAGCTACAGCCATGGAATTGCTCCATGATGAATACTTTAGCAAAGAGCCTCTGCCGGCTCCCCTCTCTGATCTATGGGTTCCTTCAACTAGTAGTGGGCAGGATGAGGATTCCCCTAGCCCGTGGAATGATTACAATGATAGGGAATCTGATTCTGATTTTGATGACTTCGGCCCCATGAGTGTCAAAACCACCTCGGATGGTTTCTCCATACAGTTTTCCTGAGCTCAAGTTACTTCACATTTTAAAATTACGTTTGTTTTGTTCAGCTATACGAATGAGCGGTGTCCGAAATCAGTTGGACGTTGTGTGTTTTTGTTCAAGTGTTGCAAAAAAAAAAACATCTTGTAAAACTATCTCAGATATTCTAATACTATCCTTGCTGTGTTGCTGAGTATTACTTTTTGTTCTGTTTCAAACGGATGTGGTGAGTTGACGAATGAAGGAAGAGGAGGGCGCGTGCGATAATGTATGGTCAGCATTCAAGCATATTAGTTGGTGTTTCGGTGTTTCAAATAAAGACGAGATGTTTTTTTTGAAAAACAATTAAAAACAATTATTTTTATTTTTATTTTAAATTAAATTAAATATTTTTAGATATAACGTTACAATAATTTTTTTAAAAATATTTTAATATATTTCTAAACAAAAAAATATTTATAAAATCAATCTCATATTACAAGAAATATCTCAACTTACATGATTACGTGTATGTCTCTCCTTTTGGGCATGGCAAAGTAGTCTTTGCTCCTTGTATTTCCAGAGGCTTTTGATGGCAAGAGTAGCAGCAGCGCCTTTAACCGTTTGACAAACATAATCGAGAAAATGAGCTAAG
The DNA here is from genome assembly GCA_964035475.1 of Salix caprea. NCBI lineage: Eukaryota > Viridiplantae > Streptophyta > Magnoliopsida > Malpighiales > Salicaceae > Salix > Salix caprea. Next base: position 12,418,163 of record OZ037747.1, on the reverse strand, counting down.
ATGACGATAGGAAGATGGAAAGACGTGTCGCTTGCATGGAATGTGAAATCAGTATAAAACAACGATCCTCGTAGTCAATGTGAGCTTCATCATGACAGGTGCTGCCCTACTGGTCTTCTTGCTGCATTTCTTGATCTTGCGAGTTTGTCAGTTGGTATCACAGTAATTTTTACAAGTAGTAATTTACAAGGTTAAAAAAAATCGACGAAAAATATAATTAAAAAAAGAAGATAAATTCTTATATGTAAAACAAATTAAAAAACAGGTCTTATAATTTTATTTTCTTCAGAACAAAACAATATTTTAACTTCCATAAAATTTAAAGCTTGGACAAATGGTTGTTATTGTACTAGCTCTTACAATCATAATTCTTAAAAATAAATTCATAAATTATAGTTTTTTTCTTAATGAAGGTTCAAAGGTTTAACATTAATTGTTTGTTTGAAAAAGTGAGGTTGCTGTATAAAATATTTTTTGTTTAAATATATATCAAAATAATATTTTATTTTATTTTATTTTATTTTTAGCATCAAACCGTCAAAATAATTAAAAAACACTAGAAATATATTGATATAAAAAGAAAAAACAAGTTGTAACTTTGATACATTTCCAACCACAAATTCAAACGGAAGCGTGTCCGGAGCATGGTGCTAATCTGAAAATCCCAAAGCTTTTAATTCAAGCATAATATAATTTTGAAAAGGGAAAATGAATGTGACAAGTCACCTCCTTATCCAGTGCAAAGGATCTTAGTGCGAGATAAAAACACTAACAGACAATTTTAACCTCAAAAGGATAACAAATTTACCACACGTTTATGTGCTCATAATTTTGCGGGAAACCAATTCCCTATGTTATGCATATTGCCTTGTTTGTAGGGGAAGTCCTATAAAGTAGAACTTGACACGAGTGCTGTCATGGTCGATGGAGTTGCCACTGGAAACTTCATGGTCCCCTGTATGCGTAAATGCTCCACAATGCATCATTAAAGCTAAAGAGCTACTGATGAAAAAGGTAGGATTCTTTTTTATTACCCCCTCCCTTCCTGTAGTTTTGATACAATCACCCGTACCTTGGAAACTTTTAACCAGCAGCTCCACTCAACCATCGCCTGTCGGCGTTTTCGAAAGAGATCCGGCCTCATTCAGGGGGGAGAAGGGCTATCTCAATTTCTTGGAGTGATTTTCCTTTGGTTTCCGTCACATTCCTCTTCACAAAAACCACTGCCATCAAGCAAAATGTACCAAAGATTGTGTACAAGATCCGTGGTCCAAGTTGCTCCAGCAAACGCAAGAACAGCAAGCCAACAAAGAAATTTACCACCTGAATGAAGAAGATCAGTTATAATACAAAAGGTAGTACTTGCCCTTGAAATGATGCACTACAACCCCATTTCTTAATTCACTCCTAAAATAATTGATATTTGGCAAATCAAATATAACAACAAATGATTTCAAGTCCTTGGCAAGGAGCAGAGAAACAGTGAAGCAAAAGAAGAAAATTACCCAGTGCACAGACATGCAGACTGCCATAGCTTTTGCCCTGATTCGACTGGGGAAGATTTCTGGTAGGAGGAGGCCTGGAACTGGGCCAGCTCCAATAGCAAAAGTAAAGACGAACCTGGACAGAGAAGTTCTCAGTTATGGAACACATAATGACATTGTCAATCAAAACGCCTTATTCATCATCTGTTAACCATCACTGGCAATTTATATTAGCCCTTCCATAATGAATCTGCGAGTGGGGATTTCTTTGAAAGAACTAAATAGAAGTCCCAGCTCACTGTTGCTTTACCATTTTTAACTCCCATGGAAACTCAACTAACAGATCACTGTTCAGAGACAAGGCAAGTGATAAGGGTTATTTGTTAATTGCATGCATCATTGTTAGATTTTTTCTTTCTTTGATTACAAAGAAGTGGTTCGAAAGGAGATACTAGTGCAGTTGAGCAAAGCTCATTGGCATATCATTAATGATATTTAAGTCATGCATGCTCAAAGCTTAATTTCTGGGCCAGGGTCATTCATTTAGGTTCCCAAGCAGTTGGACGTGCCACCAATTAAAATAACATTTTCTACCATAGAAAACCATCATCATTATGTCATAAATGAATGCAACAACAACATCCATCACCATCGCATTTGTTACCTTTCTATATGAATGCACTAACATAATCAAATTCATCTCCAACATTTACAAGTAAAATGAGTACTCACATCAGCATGCCACCAACAGATAGGTACAGAGTTCCAGAGCCCAACATATTAGAACTTGCTGCAACAACTTGAAGGCCCATGGATACTGCCTGCATCGTTAAAATGCACCACATAAAGGCCAGGCTTCAAAGATCATAGGCTCAATTACAAAAAAAAAAAAAAAAAAAAAAAGAAGTTATGAGAGAAAAATCAATTGATATGCTTAGACAAAATTCGATACGTAGCCCCTGAAGGGTAGGGGGGTCGTGGTCAGTTTTTCTCCAAAGTAATAGCGAGAACCAAAAACATAATGATCACCTAGATAGTAATTTCTAGACTGTGATTTCAAGTATATCGATTATAGCTCAAGCTACATTGCATCTCCTAATGAGTACAAAAAAACATGATACAGAATTATAATTTACCATTCCAAAGAAACTCCACAGAAGCAGCACCTTCCTTCCCAGTTTATCCATCAAAACCATTGCAATAACAGATCCTGAAGGCAACCAGAATAAGAAATGGAGATAAAAATAGCAAAAAATCCTTGTACAAGAAAAAAATTAGCAAGGAATGAAGTTGTACCTGATATATTTACTATTCCAACAAAGACATTTGCTAGGTCTGATGGAACTCCCGCATTTTTAAACACAGTTGAAGAGAAATAAAATATAGCGTTTATGCCAGATAGCTGTTGTAAGGCAAATAGGGTTGACCCAATAAAAACAACTGCAAAAGGAACATGTGAATAACAAAACCTAAAGAAAACAAGAGGGAAGACAAAGAAGAAAAAACAAACTGATGGTGGCAACAGCAGCAGTATATGCCAAAATGAAGAATATACATACTCACAAAGTCCGTTGGAGCATACCCCAAAATAAAAATACATATACCTCTAAAGCATCGACCATAAAACAATTCTGAGAAATGCACAACATCTGATTCATCCCCTCTGTCTAATTTGGATAACTCTTGCATTGCAAATTTGACATGTGCTCCACCTAAAAGCCTCTCAAACTCAGCTTCAGCTTCAGCAGTTCTTCCTTGCTGCATATATCAATAAGAAACTGTGGGCATGTTCCTTCAACATAAACACTCAGAGAGACAGTTTCGTTTCTAAGGATTTGATATCATGCTGCTGTAGCTGTGCATACTTCACAGTGTCTCTTAAAGCAAAAGGAAGGAAGTCAAGAAGGGAATACGGTGTGATGAAGTTCAGTTGATGGTGGACATTTCAAATATTTTCAACAAATAACAACATTTTTCCTTTCTAATAGGTGATTTCTATAAAAGAAGTAATTACATTGACTAACAACAAAGACGATGTGAATGGGAGCAAACCTTGTACAGCCAGTGTGGACTCTCTGCACAAAACATCATAGAAAGAGCAAGTATTCCAGCAGGAACCGTAGAAACCCAGAAACATATGCGCCACCTGGCATATGCAACATGAAAATTCAGCTTCAACTGTTCAATTAGAATCACATGCATCACAGGATTAAATCTATCTTTCTTACCAGCCTGCTATTTCTCTTACAGGGATTCCAAATAACAAAGCTCCCATAAGTCCAAGACATGTTGCAATCTGGATGAAACTTCCATAAGTTCCCCTCACAAAGGGTGGAGAAACCTGGTTTCCAATTGACATGCCCAGATAAAAAAAAGTTCAAAACTTCATTTACTGATGCAGAAATGGACTCAATTACATCTAGTGCAGCAGAAATAAAACAGTATGCTTACCTCTGTCACATAGAGAGATGCAACTGGGGGACCAAGGCCCATTCCAGTTCCCACCAGCAACCTTCCTAAAAGCATACCAGCCAAAGTTGTGGTTGTTGCACTGAAAATGCAAGTCATTCATTCAGATATAAACACAAACATATATACTTAGAGCAGAGAAAGGATTTAACAAACATGCTAAGGCCTTGTCTTTCTGATGGAATGGTAATTAAAACAGAGGTTTCTAAGCAAATGGAAAGAGGGTTCAAGTATAGCAATTCAAAGCAGATATTGATCTGTGATCCTTGAGCATGTAATGAAAGTGTGAAACAGTTTGCTCGAGTTATGGATGTGGTTAAAAATAGAGAATTGGCGGTTAGTCTCGGTCTTCATCCCTGTTTTGTCAGTGTCTGATTTTGTTCAGATTAGCAAAACTTGTTTTTGCATTGAGTTGTATAATTGTTCCAGTGCAGCAACAGCGAAGAAGGACCATGAGCTTACCTTTTACATTTCTTTTTCTCAGCACAGTTCCCTTGATTTACCCATGTCTAAAAGGAAGATTCACTAAAATGGTGACAAATAGATTTGCGAAATTGTGGAAGACAAATTTAGGCTGTATTTTGAGGTAAGGAAAAAAATCAATGTTCAACCCTGAGCTAAAGCAATATTGCTTTTTCTCAATCAATTTATAGTGTGTTGATAGGACATATTTCTATTAAAATTTAAACTCCACCCAACAAATATAAATAGAACCTAGTTATTGCTTACAAACTAACATAAGCCCGGAGGAATTGCGAAAAAATGAAGCATGTCTATAGAGTTCATCATTTATAAGCATTCGTTCAGTGCAGGAGAGTTATTACCTTATAGAAGCGCCCACAATCATGGGCAATGCACACAGCTGAAAAGCCCTTCGACGGCCAATCCCGTCAGCAATCCAACCACTGAATAAAGATCCAATCAATGCACCACCCAGACACGTGCTAACCACAAGACCTTCATTTTATATCAATTGTAAGTCAGAGATACAGATAACAAAACAGGTATCAGATGATAGAAAGAAAAAAAAAACATTTCGTATCACCTTCTGCCAAGGTATTTCCATTGAATCCAAGATCAAAAGAAATGCTCTCCAGTGGTTCATTTACCACGCTGCAGGAAACAAATATATGGAAATCAGTAGTGTCATCACATTATAATCAACCAGGAGTAAGATGAACTAAATAAGGAAAAAAAAAAACAAAGAAAGTGCACAAACCCAAGATGATAGCCAAACAGAAAGGCTGATATGGTTGCGGCTAGTACATGTGGAAATGACAACCTCCAAGAAGGATTCGTAGTTTCTTGATCTGGAATGCTATGTGAAACAACTAGAAGAAAGTATACAAGTTACACTCAAAGATCAGCACATAGAATCACTCATACACAATAAAATAAATCATAAACCAGAGTGCCAAATATCCAATGAACTGCAAACATTCCAGGCAATTGAATTAAAAGAATGATACAAAATTCGATATTTGTTAATGCCACCAATATGCACTGAATAACTTGGGATGACAGGTAATTGAACTTACCAGAACTATCCTCTACATCAGCAACAACAGTGTAATCTCTAGGTGACATTCTCTTGTACATAGAGAACTCTCCCGTTCGATGTGCCCACATGCCAAAAAAATGCAGCCAGCTTACCTTCCAAAATCACCCAATTTTTAGAGATTAAAGCAACAGTGTCAAAATAATCATCGTCACTCAATCATCAAGTCAAATCAAATGAAAAGCGGATTTCGATTTTTACAGTTTCTAAATATAACGCTATATAAGTTTTTTTTTTAAAAAAACAGAAGCTATATTTAAATACAATTCGGTAATGGTACCGGCTCCCCATGCATTGATCCGAAGTTTTTTTTAAGAAAACACTGCCTATACAATGTCAATCAAATCAAACCATAAAAAAAAAAAAAGTTTCCGCAGCGTAATTAAACCTGTAAGGAAATCGTCTAGCCTTGACGGTGGAAAAAAAAATATCTACCTTAATGTGGTTGCTGAAGAGATTAAGAGTAAGAAATGATCTTCCATATATTAAAATAATAATTAAAACAATTAGTTTGCTAATAAATAATCATTCAATTCAAGTAAGACTGGGAATCAAGCTAACTTATTCCTTTTGATTTCTCGACTTTCTCAGCAACCAAACAAAATGAAAGAATAAAAAGCAACTGCAGATAGATAAATAGCAATAACACAAAAAGAAAAATATAAAGTATCAGATACGTAAACAAAAAAAAAAAAGACACGCTTGCTACCTTGATTGCTAGTGCTAACTGTGATGTTTCGATTCGTCCAGAAAGTTAGACCAGCAGAGTTGTTTACTTTTCGCTTCTCAGTGAACAAACGAAAAACTCTCAGATCTAGAGTGAGAAAACAACAAACTTATACTAGAAATAGTAGCTTAATCAGTACGTATAGAGGAGGATAAGCGGGTAGGCGTGCTAACGTGCGCTGGGAGGGGAGCGGTGCGCTTTAACGAGTTTCTCCTCTCGTGTAGAAGAATTCAAGAAACAGAGCACCACCATTAGCTTAAACGATAATATACATTAGGACTAGGACAACTGGAAAGTCGTTTTTTTTTTTTTTACCACCAAAAAACAGTAATTAAAATTGGGAAAAGAAATGGTAAATATTGTGTTTTCACATCGCTGGCGTAGGTGTTCCGTGCTCACCAAATCTTTGCCTTTCTGTATAATGCTGAGTGGACCGGTATATTATTGACACGTTTAAAGAATGGACTGGAAGGTTTTCTTTTTTTAATAAATATCTTCCTCAGGAGGGGTCCTTTTTTTATATTATTGGAACAAATATTCATGCAGCATGACCGCGGCTTTCGTCGTGACACGTGGCGACGGTGGACGGATGTATTCAGGGGTATTCTGGTCGTTTCAAAGGCAAACTGTCTGTCAGCATCCGCAGTACGATGGAAGAAAGGAAAGTTGCCGAGTGATGCACGTCTCAAGTTGTGAGCATTCAATCAAGAGTCGTCTTGGTTAATATTCAACCTGTGTGGTAGCACCTGGTTTTCTGTATTTTTATCAAATTTATGTTTGTTTTTGTGTTTTTTTTTAAATATTTAGTTTTTAAAATTAGTTTTCTAATGTTTTAATATCCTGATATTAAAAATAAATTTAAAAAATATATATTTTAAAATAAAATCACTTTAAAAAATATTCACTGTTACCATACTAAATATGTTTAGAATCTCCATAAAAACTACTGTAAAATATATTTGATACAACTCTTAAAGTTTCTTAAAAAATATTACATCCACTTTGATCAAGGACCCGTTGCTGGGAGCTACTCGAGAGCGGGAGGGGGATACGCCCCCTTAAAGTCTATTCTAGTGCCCATAGTTGTTTAGGCTATTCAATTATGTCCTTATAAATTATAAATTAGCTCCTTAAAATATATTATGTAACAAATAGTGGAGTATAACATATATTCCTACATACATACATATACATATATATAATTCAAAACTTGCGGGTTGAATGAGTCCTTTCTAACCATTTAGAGCAAGTCCAAGGGTAGGAGGCATTTTTAAGAGGCAAATGATAGAAATGGCTCTTTGAATAGTGTATAAATGGCTCTTGAAGTAATGTGGTCTCCAATGGTAAAAGCCATTTTTAAGAGCCATTTTTTGAAATTTATTTTAAATAAAATTTAATTATTTTGTATATAGTGTAATTATACAATTCATTATACAATTAATATGAGTAAGTTATATAATTAAATAATTGTTTTTGAAAAACCCGCCAACAATAAATTTTTTTTAAAATGAATTTAATTGTAATTAAAAATATCTATTTACGAATAAATGCATAATATTTTTAAACATAAAATTTACACAGTTTAAACATCTAACAGTAAATTTAAAACATGTAATTAAGCTAATTGATTCAAAAATTCATAATTTATCAATTTTGCATAATTATTTTTTTATGCTAAATATTATTATTAACTATCCTCTTTTTTTTTATGCTAAATATTATTATTAATTAACCTCTTTTTTTTTTGTTAAATATTATTATTAATTAACCCCATCCACACCTGAAATAAATTTAATTATAATTAATAATAATTATTAACATAAAACCCCCCACCCCACCCCACACAAACCCTACCTACCTTCACATTTCATGCGCCGCCCCCTCCCTCTCCAGCCCCTCTCCCTCGCCAGACCCGTGCCTCCCTCCCTCATCATCTTCATCAATGAAGTCGTCCCGCTGCACATCCCTTTGAATTCCAAGTCTTTCTTCTCTTTCAATACCTCTTTTTCCTTTCCTTTTCTTGAATTGAAATTCCCTTTCGTTTCTTTTTTTCCTCATTTTCTCACTAACCAAAGACAAAGAGTGTTCATGGACCCTGACGTGATCGAAATCCCACCTCCTCCAGCTCCGATTGTTTCTCGCTCTCACAGTACTGAGCAGCAAAAAAACAAACAGGTTCTTGTAAAACAAATTCTTGGAAGTCAAGTGAGTACATTTTAGATGAATAATCTGTGAATGGGTTGTGATTTTGTGGTTTTCATTGTTGATTGTTGTTGTTGTATTTTAATATATTTTGCAATGCAACGGTAATTTCTTGAATCCCAACGGCTCTTTTTTGATTTGGCTCCCCGGCCAAAACCTGTGGGAATGGCTCCCGAAATTGGAAGAGGCATTTTGCCTCTTCATTTGCCTCTCCCCGTTGGAGTGACAAATTTAACAAAAAGAGCCAAATTTTGCCTTTGCCTGCTGGGATGCCTCTCCCGTTGGACTTGCCCTTAGGGCCTGTTTGGTACAGCTATTGTTGTTGTGGTTGAGGTTGAAAAAAAAAACAGTTTTACGAAAAGCATTTTTAGCTGCGGTTCGTAACTGAAATTTAAGTGTTTGGTTAAAATTGTGGTTGAGGTTGAGTTTAATGAAAAGCAGTTTTGTGTGTTTGGTTACCATGTTTTTCATATTGTTGTCAACTTGTGAAATGACTTTAAAGGACACACACATATTTTTTTTAAATATTGTAGATTTAATTATCATAATCATAAAATGTAATTAATAATTCAAGTAAATTAGATACTTGTTTTTATTCTCCCATCAAACTACTTGCAATTCCATCACGAACTAAATTCATACGATACGTCAAGGCTGTGGAGTAAAATGAAGTGATACAACTTTCCATTTCATCAGGGTTGATCTCTATCTACATGATTTTTATTTTTTTTTTAAATATGATTTTTATATTTTTTTTAAATCAGACCGGGTCTGTCCAAAACTAAATAGGTCTGCCCAGCCCAGGTGGGCCAAAAGGGCCCAACTCTGCTTGACTTGGGCTGGGCCGAGAGCAGGTCCAGCCCAGCCCAAGAGTTCAATTATTGAAAACAAAACACAAAAAGGTGTATTTTGTCTTTTGTTTTCGTTTTAGAATTATTTCACGTCGTGAACAGTAACATGACCGACTGTGACGAGAGGGTCAATGGCCGGTATCGACAGGTAGAGAAGGGTGAGGTGGTTCTTCATATGATGGTGGCGCGGGAAATAGTGCCCTATGGTGACCGGTAGGATCGTCGGAATGTTACAACTGCTGCTGATGTCGTTGGTTCTCCTGACATCGGCGTTGTTGTTGCTGCTGCAAGAGAGAGAGAGAGGATCAGGAGTTGTCGTGGTTGTAGAGGGGAGAGAGGGGCGATAGTCGTGGTTGTGGAGGAGAGAGAAGGCGCGGTCGTGACTGTGTAGAGAGAGAAAGATCGTCGGCGACGGTAGAGAGGAAGGCAACGATGAACACGATGGTTGGTTGAATTTGACATACATGAACATGATGTCCATTACGTTTAGACATGCATGAACTTGGAACTGATTACTAGAGTTACGGCTGAACCCCCATTCAATGGTGCTAAAACTGAGGTTGAAGGTTGGTTATTTGTTGGTGGCTCTATTGCAGCAGACGATGGAGATTCTGTTGTTGAAGTTGGCTCTAGGACGAAGGATAGAGAGTTAGCTGCATAAACATTTGCCACAAAATAAATCAAAACGTCTAAGTTGTCATGAAAATAAACAGGGAAATTGCTCGTGTTCGTGTTTGTGTTCGTTTTGAAAAGATGCTTCTCAAAACACGGTGAAACCGCAGTTATTTAGATGGGATCCACAGAAAAAATCTAGGGTCCTGTTTGGTATTATTGTGTTTGGCCCCGCTGTGAGCCTCAACCGCAAGCCGCACCGCGGGGCCAAACACCCACTTAAGCCACGCGTTGGAGGCAATTTTTCTTAATAGTCATGTATGCTATCTTGTACTGCTTTGAGAATAATGGCTAATAGCTACTACATGCGTGCACGAGTTCACTTTTAAAAGAGAAAAACAAATATAAAGTGAGAAAATTCCGTCGAAATTTATATTTTAACAAAAACAATTCTACTTCAAACTCAAAATTTTTTTTTTTATTTTCTCTAACTTTCTTAATTCCTTGTGGTCAGTGTTATTAAATTTGGATAATATTGGCAATTTGGCTAAAAAGTTGGTGATCCAACCATCTAACTAGGACCTGTGTGGTATTGCGTTTCAAAACTTTTTTTTTAAATTAAATGTTTTTGGTATTTTTTTATTATTTTCACGTGCTGATGTCAATTTTAAAAAAAACAAAACAAACAAAAAATTAAAAAAAAAACAAAAAAAATATCATTTTGATGCATTTCTGAACAAAAAATATTTTTAAAAACAATATCAATCACACTCTCAAACAGATAGCAGGGCTAATATCAAAGACCAAATCACTCCAATCTAGTAAAACACAACCAATTGAATCTGGAATCAAGTATTGATCTAGTTAAAAACAAAATTGTAACTCTTAAGGCTTGAATTAGTGCTTGTAAGTTTTAAAAATATGCATTTATCATTTTTTATTGATGTTTTATAAATTATAAAATATATTTATATCATAGCACATCAACCTAAAGGGCGACCAATGACTTATTGGTTGAATTAGTTGCATAATAGCTTGGTAGGGTTGTTGTTTATACAAAAAAAAATAACAGTTAAAAAAGCAAAGGTTAAAATTATAATAAAAAAATTAAAAGTAAATTTTCAATTTGTCAGTTAAACTGAAAAGAAAAAAAACATTAACAAAAGAAGAAAAAAAAAGGATCAAAATGAAAAAAAAGACTAATTAATATAAAATGAAGTAGTTGTTCTTATAAGTTAAGTTATTAAAAAAAATATTAAAATAAATATTTGAGTGCTTCTTAAATGACAAGCATACTAAACTAACTCATATTAGAATTATACATAGAGAGATTACTCACACACACATTTATTTATGCGCGCGCGCATGTATATTATAAAAAAACTCATGCAACAGCTGTGTAAATAATTATTAGACTTAATATCACAAAGTTATTTTATGTGTAATGTTATGTTTGGTCTTGACTACATATTGTCTTAATCAAAGACAACAAATAAGAAAATATTAGGAATAATAAGAGAGGATTAATCACCTCGGGTAAATTACAAAAAAATATTTTACATTTTACATGTTCTCAAATAGTATTAATTTTTAAATCCTTGCACATATAAAATAATATTTGAAAAGCATTTTTTTTATAGAATTAATGACTACGATGTTGAGAACAAATATGATTTGATAAAGCATATGCACTAGATGTTCAAATTTTAAATTTAAGAATTATAAATAAAGTGATAATAATTACACTAAAAAAATTGTCACTTAAACGTTAAGTAATACTACATATGACTTTTTTTTTATTATTATTATTTGAGAGATAATGACACATTGTTAGGCACTGCACTTTATTTTTAAATATCAATCAATTTATTAAACTGATAATAAGTTAAATTATTTATAATTGTGATTTTGACTTATACTTGGGTCGACATATTAGGATCCAATTATTTGGAAGAATTAAAATTTTCAATTAGATTGACTTTGACACCTAGTGTTTGATCGAGATAGATCTATTTGGAGAATGAGTGTTTCACCTTTCTGGGTTTGGAATTTATTTTAATGGTGAAGACTGAGAACATGACTTTGTAATGGATTTTGAATAGAAGAGCAATATTAATTGGTTCTTTAAGCATACTGTAGTTATGGATCTTTATTTCTAGAAGCATACTTTGTAGAATATTCATGTCCCTGAGGGATATAGTTAGATTTGGATAACGGTTAAATAAAACTGGATAACTGTAAAGGCTAGACTCGTGGAACTAAAGAGTAGGTCTTGAAAGTTTTGGAATCTAGCATCTCGGACGACAATTAGAATGAAGGTGTTGAAGAAGCCTTCTTTGGTAATGGTTTTTATACCCGCTTGGACTAGCCTAGCATAAATATATTTGTAGCTTTGGATTAGGTGTTTTTGTAAGGATTTTTGGGAGAGGAGGTGGGTGGTTTCAAAAGGTTTTTTAAGATGAATATCTTTTTTCTTCCATTTTGATTGTTAAGTCTGTCTTGACAAGATCAATTTTCAATTTTTGATAATTCCGAGCTCTTCCTAACATCAACGGTAATAAAAGGAACAAAGATTTGTTCTTGTTTTTGGATCGAAGCTCTTTCTGACTACTGCTTCTTGCAAGAGAGGGATATGCGGGAAAGAAAAATGAGCAAGAGAAGAGAGAGAGGTCAGATGTATTGAGTTGCTATTGTTAGATAGGGTGTTTGTATGTGGGCTAAAAGAAAAAGTTTTTTTCTTCGATAATAATAATTTGTTAGAAGATGCAGAGAAGAGAAATGAAAACAGGGTGGCCAAATCAAAGTAGAGAAATTGACAATGACAGGCTGTGATTTTTTTTATTTAAATATAATTAAAAAATTAATTTGTAATGTAAAAATGTTTTTTAAAAACAATTATTTAACTTACTTATATTAATTGTATAATTAATTGCATAATTATATTATATACAAAATAATTATACTATATTTAAAATGATATATAAAAAAAAGACTCTTTTAAATAAATTTTTCCATTGAAGTAAACGTAGAAAAAAAAACTAAATTTATATTATTCAAAAAATCATTTTAAAAATTTAGCTATACAAAAGATAGCTTTTAACATTAATATTGTACTTGCTCTAATAGCCTAACAAAGCATTAAAAATTACGCAACTTTGCAAAACAAACAAATTACTCGACGCGCATATTTATGAACACGCTTGCTTAATCGGTTTACTACTTCAAACCATAGTTGTCAATACTGGCCGAACATTTCGTACCAGTTAAAAAAATAAGACAAAATTATGTTGTTTTTATCTCGGTTTAAATTCCGGTCCGTTCTGGATTTTTCAGCCAAATACTGGCCAAAACGTTCCGGAAACGTTTCGGTCGTTCCGTTTTGGTCAAATAATATTTTTTTAAAATAATAAATAATTTTATAATATCAATCATATCTTTTAATCCGACCGTTAGATTCAGATGAAATTTTACGAGTAGTCTCTTGACATATTTATATATTATGTTAAAATTTCAAAGCAATCAGAGAATGTAATGACATTGCAAGATTGACGATGACATTCTCGTAATATTATATATGTTCATAATTTTGTTCAGAAATATCATTTTATCAATTTATTGTGTTTTTTTAGATTAAATTGCATAATTCTAAATAATTTTAATTTTGAATTTGAACTAAAATGTTTTTGAGTTAATATATTTAATTATATATATATATACACACAATATATTGATATTGTAATTTATTATATATTAAATTATCTTGAATTTGAATTATATATATTAAATCAATATTTAATTTATATATATATATATATATATATAAATATAATTGATTAATTATATATGAACATTTTGATTTCATTGACCTTGTCCAGGTAAGTAATTTACAATGTTGTTTCCTGCTTTATATTTATATACACATTACTTTATCTTGTCTCTTATTTATCCGATGTGTGATTGTTTTGGATGATAAAGTGCTTAACAAAGTGGCAAGCCGAACCATCCACCCATGGACACAAATGAACCATGTGTATGTATATATATATTGTTTTATTTGTCCAGTGATTTGTTCGAAATTGTGTGTTTATATATATATATATATATATATAAATCAAAATCAAAATAATAAAAATTAAAAAAATATATACTATAAAAAAATAAAATTATAAAAATTATATTTATTTTTTTTTTATTTTTTTTATATATATATATATATAATTAATTAATTATATATGAGGAACAAAATTTTAAAATGGTACGTTGCGAAACAAAAATGTTTCGTAATAATAGAAACAGAGCGAGGTAGAGCGGCAAAACGATGGTGACCAAAGACAAGGACCAAACGACACCGCATCACCAGCCTCTCCTTAGCAGCCTCATTGTACGTCCATCCGTTGGCGACGGAAGTGATGGCGCGGGTGGTGGAGGCCGCACCGGTGGTAGCAATTACGAGCCTGGAGAGGTCCACCGTGAATCTCCATCCTATTCTCGCTCCGAACGATACTCTGAAGATCCTAGTTCGTCTTTTTCCTCTTAATTTTAGCTAGTTTTCTTTGTTTCTCTTCATTTTTTAATTAAGATACGCGTATGCGAATTTCTTTAATTATGAAATCTAGATCGAAGTAGGAGAGTTATTTGAGTCAGAATATAATGATACAGTTAATTAATTCTTTCAGTGATTATTTTATGAATTACGTTTGAAGATTTGGACTAAAGAGTGATTTGAGGAGGAACTTTCAGAAAAATAATACATTTCACGAAATTAATGAAATTGTTGTTATTTAAGGTTGTAATCTGCAGTTTTTGATGTTCAATTTACGGAAAACAGATTTAATTATTTGTGAAGTCTTCTATGATTGATAGTGGGATTAATATTGATTCACTGGACGGCTTTTTGTGTGGAACCTTGCTTTTATTTGAAAGATTGATAACATGTAGGTGTAAGTGAGCAATTTTCTGGATATAGCTTTGCTATCCCGTGGTGCTTTTCTTCTCCCATTCTTTCTTAATTTTATTTTATTATATATATGTATATATATATTGCCAAAAAATGGTTTTGTAAAGCTGATGGTGGAAATCCAAATAATTGAAGTCTGGGAACTTACAGTGGATAAGAGCGCTGGGTATGATAAAAAATTTCCTTCTAGCATATGATAAAAGTCTTAAGCATTAAAATGGGGATGCCGAGTATTTTTGCAATATCTGAAGATTCGAGTAGGATGATTAATAGTCCGTTTGGCATGACTTTTTAATTATGACTTTTGACATTGTGTTATATTTCAAAAGTTGGTTTTTTCATAAATAATTTATGATAAAAATAAGTTTAAATGATTTTAAGTTGGAAATATATTTGGTGAAAAAAACTCAAATCAACTTTTTGAAGAATATATGTAGTATAAGTTAGAATCTATAAGTTAAAAGTCTTAACTTTTGACTAAATAAAAAAGTCTGTTCCTCGAGATAGGTTACTTGATGTGGGGATCACTATACCTAAACACGATATTGCATTCTTAAACCTCGAAAATAATAATGCTTCATATGCCCTCACTTTTTACTGAAAATGAACTGGGGTGTGGGAGTGTGTTGATGAGACCTAATTGTGTTCTATTACAAGTATTCTTCACTAACATTTATAGCCGAAAGGAACTTCTAAACATGAATTCATGGCTGAGCTTTATCAGGATCCATGGCATGCCCATGATTTTTTTTTAATTGTAGATTGAATTGTTTTGGAACAATAAGGCACAAGAATGGAATCGATAATAGATTTATTTTTCTTGTACAGTTGTTCGAGAGGCTGTACCATATACGGTCATGCTTCACAGGGAGGGTTTAACCAACTTCCTTATTTCAATTTCGTTCAAATGCCGCATAACCTGTTATACTATTTGTGATTGAAATGCTTCTTGTAACACTTTGTGGTTTATATTTCTCCTCATCTGTTGTGATTTCTTTTCCTGATTTTTGCTTTTTAACTTAGAATATGTGCAGAGACTTCATTTCAACATTTAACGTTTTGTTATATGCATAAACTTTTCAGATATAATATCAAATTATTTACTCCTTATGGTCACACAGTATTTATCCAATACCCCCCCCCCCCCCCCTCCCCGCCCCCCATCATTGCATTTCTTGTTAAGCTTGTGGATCTAGTACCATACAAGGTGTCGAATTGCAAGTAAATTTTGCTGTTGTGTGTTACAGCTTGCCTACAATAACTTGGGTCTTGAGGAAGGCATGTTGGTGTGAGTTCACTCTTGGATCATGTTCCCTGGGGATTTGGTTTGTGTGCTATGGCTAATATATTTATGGGAAATGCAACTATTATTATTTTGAGTGGTATGGAAACCCTTTGGATGCCGTGTAATTTTGCTGGAAAGTCACTTTTGTGTATGTGCAGGGATGTTAGAGAACTACGTGTTATGGTTTGGTATAGTATGGGAAAAACAAATATTGCATTTTACAAGGAATTTTCTCCAGGGTAGCTGAGATGCAAACATGGTCTGTGAGTGGCTTTGGAACACCCACTGTTATCAGGCTGTAACCTTGATTTTACATGGAAAGCAACAGAAAATTGTTTTGACACCTGACATTTTTGTGGAGCTGATGGTTATTTGGCGCCGGTTCTGTTTGTTTGCATTTTTTAAAATGCGTTAAATTGTCGGTAACTGATAATTCCAGAAGGTACATGTATTTGTATTGGAATTATTGTTGTGAGAATCAATGGCTTGACTGGGGTCTTCATTATTTTAATGTATTCTTCAACATTTGGATGGTTGAATCAGGTTAAGTTGAATTGGTCCTTGTAGCTATCAAGGAATTCTACTTTGCAGTATTGTTATATCAAGTCTTAAGTCCATAAGAACTGTGGAATTTCATTGGTATCTCATTTTTTCTAGTCTCTGTTGTTCTTTTTAGGTCTTTGTTATTTGTTGTGTATAACGGGTTTAATCTGGGAAGTTGCTGCATACCTCTTTAAATCTTGGGTGGTCTCCATTGGGTTCTGATTTCCAATTTACTTTCACTGGCTGTTTGGGGCGAGTACAAATGGCACATTGGACATAACAAAGTACCTTTTGGGTTCAGGAAGATCGTTATGGCTTCTGCCCACCATGCTGTTTTGAACTATTAGGTACTGTGGCTGCGTGGAATATATAATGTTACATTATGTCTAATAATTCACAGATGGTTGTGAAGATAATTGGATTAAATTGGCTGCTACTTAATTTGTGAATTATCAAGCTACTGTAAACCTTGTTGTCTTCTACTGGAGGAATGTTTGTTGGTCTTGCTGCTCTTGAACCTTGTTTTTGACTGAAGTTATCGGGACATACTTGTGCTTTTGGGTTATGGTGGTCTGTGTTGGATATTTGTATGTTAAGAATATATCGATATTCTCTTCATCTGCTGGCTTCACATGTCAATCAAGTTACATTCCCATTGCTATTGTGAAGTTAAGGCTCTGGATAAATTGATTTGGAGGTGGTAGTTCAGTACTTAGGTTAGAAATATATCTTTAAGGATGCTCTGGGTGATGAAATGGGAGGACACGAGTAAGGGGAAAATGGATTTGTTGGTCTCGTGTGTAGATTGTGGTGATTTCAAGTAACTGGTTTGGTTTTACTTATATGCTGCTGCAGTTGTATTCGTTGTAATGGGGACTATCATTCGAGAGATAGTAATAGGCCATTATCATGTGAATGCCTTACTTTTCCACACTCGACATCTCCTTTTACACCACTTTTTATGGGGAAATGCCGTGACTGATGATTGATGTCATTGCAATTTTGGATGATTGGTTATTCCACAGTTTTTGGGTCAAATCTACGGATGGCATTACTACTTTACAATAACAAAATTTCTCCCTTGTTTTAGGGGCTGCTCATCTTTAGACTTAGCTGGCTTTTTTCCAGGATATAGACTTCGTGCAGATTCTGGTTCTTCTGTACGTCGCAGGGATGAAGATCGCATATACAATTCTGATTTTGATAATTCAGGGGGGCTGTCTCGAATTCGTGATTTTAGCAACAGGAAGTATCATGGTAGATTTCAAGATTCTTCACCCCCTTATGCTCGAGGAAGAGGTGGTGGCAGAGGTTTTGATGAGCCTGGATTTGGTCCTGGACCTCATAGAGGAGAGGAAATGAGAAAGAAATATCCAAATGTACGCCCAAGGGAAGGTGACTGGATCTGCACCGATCCTTTGTAAGTTCATATTTCGTAGTTTTTTATTGTATAGTTTCACTTCCCATTCCTCCACACCCCCTTTTGTCTTTTCTTGGTACCTGATTCTGGCACTTTTGGGTCATGGAATATGAGTTGAATGAGACTTGAAGTTGGGTTTTCTCCTCCCTCTGTCTTAATATCACCACCTCATTGTATGCAAATGATAGAAGGAAAGGGTTTTGCCTTTCAACGGTTGATTTTGTTTTAGCTTGTTCTTTTGATGCCCATGAAGATGAAGCATCTTCAAATCTTATGTCACTTTTCCCTTTCAGATGTGGCCACCTGAATTTTTCAAGTGGAGAGTTCTGTCACAACTGCAAGAGGCCTCGCTATAGATCTGGAGGGAGTCCGCGGCGGGGTTACCCTGGCCCCCAACCTCCGCATGCTCCTCCAAGACGCTTTCCTGGTCCTTCATTGGATCTCTCTCCGAGCTGGACCATCAATGGCTACAGGTCTCCTCCTCAAGGTTGGGCCAGAATGGACCCAGAGATTTTGGGCCTGGTGGCCCACCTCCCATGCAAGGGGCCCGGTTCGCTGACCATGAACTGCAGAGAGATCGATCTGATTACGCAGATGATGAAGGGATAGCTTTTTCCAAGAAAGGAAAGGGTTTGAGAGACAACCACCCTCTCCGCCTCGACCTCAGCCTTCACTTCCTCAACGTGGCAGATGGGGTCGTAACAGGAGCAGATCGCCAATTAGAGGAGCCCTCTTCCCAAAGAGTTTTGTCAGGATATGTACATGGAGAGGGGGCGAGATGTTCGGCATCCTGTTGGGCGAGGCAGAATGAGATATGTATATTGAAAGACGTGAGGCTATGGAGTTTGTATAGTTGGTATAATGGTAGTTCTGTGTTCTTTGCTGGGTGAGGATGTCACAGCTCAGAACTTAGAGTGTGTTTGATATATATTTTGTTTTTCTGGTTGATGTTTGAAAAAAACAGTTTTATAAAAAGCACTTTAGCTGCGGTTCAAATTTTGAAGTGTTTGGTTAAAACTGCTTTTGAGTTTGAGATTAATGAAAAGCAGTTTCATGTGTTTGGTTCTCAAGCTTTTCATATTGTTTTTAACTTATGAAATTACTTTAAAGGGTGTGTATATATATATATATATATATATATATATATATATATATATAATTTTTTAAATATTGTAGATTTAATAATTATAATAATATAATGTAATTAATAATTCAAGTAAATTGGATTTTTTTAATTCTCTTACCAAATTACTTGCAATGTCATCACGAATTATATTTATATAAAAAAGGTTGAATGCAATTCCTGACTATTTTTGCGAGCTGCAATATCTAGAAAAAAATTATCAGAGATATAATTGAGATTACAATCAGATTATTCAATTATTCAAGATTTCAATTATCATATCTGTTATTTTTATGATTGTGTTTAACGTGGATTGCATTAAAAAGAAAAAGAAAAAAACTTTTGTTTTCTTGTTACAAAAAAGATTGTAACTTAAAAAGAAACAGAGATGAGGAGCTGAGAATCCCGCTTTTATTTTCAAGTCATATTTTTAAGAAATTGGTTACTTGTTTGATTTTTGTAACGGGGAGGGAGGGTTTTAGGACAGTGAGAAGAGATGAAAAGGTTTAGGTGTTGTGCGGCTATCACGAGTTCAACTTTTCTCAGCTTTTATCACGTGTGAAAAGCAATATTTTTCTGCTTTTCACGCAACCCCGGTTTCTGACTTCATACATGTGGGACCCACACAATTTTTTTTTAATTTTTTATTTAACCAAACGCTTATCTGCATTTTTTCAAGTCATTTTTTTCGAACCGGAGGTGCAACAGCTGTGCCAAATAGCCACTTAATTAGGTTTTCTGACTACCATCGTTGCTGTTTGATTTTCGTTTATTAAAGGTTCTTATAATTATGGTGCATTAATGCCTGTCTTCAAGTTTTATTCCAGATAAGTTGAGGTGTGTTCAAATTAAACTGACCACTTATTCATGTTAATAAAAAGAAAGACTAAAATAACAATTCAGGGGTGTTTTTAAATTTTTTTTAAATTAATTTTTTTAGTGTTTTTAAATTAATGTTAAAAATAATTTTGAAAAGATAAAAAATATTATTTTAAATAAAAATAATTAATTGGAACCCCACTTCTTAACCGTACACTATCTTCCAAGGTTCACGACTGTGATTGCTTAAGATTGTACGGATGGTTTAATCCAAAATTTGCTATATCTATTATCTGTGAAATTCTTCAATGTCAGGGACCGTGTGCTTCGTGTAGACTAGTATAGCAGGTCGCAGTCACTACTGCTCTTCGTGAACTATTATTATCATAACACTCACAATCCTACCATTTTCAATAATTTGCAACCATTTCAGTCATTTCGAAGTCTTATCCGCAATCTTTTCTTTTCTTTTTTAACTTTATATTTTAATTTGAATGTCACGAGCATGTCTTTTACAAGAGTGTTTCTTTCAAATGTTGATTAGACCCGTGGATTTATGTTTTTTATTCATTTGTTCGTGAGTGTAGTTGAGCGAGAGTTTACTTTAAGTTGTTTTTAAAAATATATTAAATTAATATATTTTTAAAATTTTTAAATTTATTTTTAACATCAACACAAAAACATTTAAAATAAAAAAAAAATTAAAATAAAATATATTTTTTTTCAAAAATATTTTTAAAATATATTTCAAACACCCCATGGTGAAATACAAAAAAACATTTTTTTTTTTTATCTCGAAGGTAAAAGTTTTCGGTTTAAAATATATGTTTTATTTTTAGAATTCAGGTTTGAATTTACTGTTCATATTTTTTGGGATAATTACTTCAAGTATAAAAATTAGTAATTTAATCTATTCTTGTGTAGATTTGTTTTTTTATAAATATAGGTGCAAAAGCTCAGAAATTTATTCAAAATATACGCAAAGTGATGATCACTCTAGTTATAAAAAAATAGCTTCTTTGTTTTGTTTTCAAATGAAAATTAAATCCATAATTAATTTGATTTCATTTAATCAGGTGGATTAAAATCCAATAAATACTTTTTCAAATTTATTAGTTTAGATATTACTTATATATATATATATAATTTTTTTTTCTCGTTTTAGTTACAATCACGTGCTCATATTCCTCTGTGTCTAGAATAGATCTTGTCCATCCATTAGTTACCATGTAGTGATGCTGTCACCGAATCTCAAGACTTTACTTCATCTCCAACTCTAACTCCAAGTCAACAGTTTAGCGCCAATTTTATGTTTTATTTTCACTTTTCACGGAGAGGAAGAAGAACCCATTAAAAAAAAAAAACTCCCTCCTCTTTTAACTATAGCCCAACCATCCAATAACACGTTGCCAACTAACCTTCTCCTTACGTGGCATGAATCCGTGGCTTAGGACTTGGAAATTCTTCACACCTGCACCACAGTGTACACATTCCCAATAGACAAATGGAGTCACACAATTAATATGGAAATTTTGGACGATAGCAAATCTAACGGCGAAACAACGATACCTGATTCTCTATCTATGAAATATGACCGTCAGATTATGGGACTCAAGAAAAACCGTCAGATCAGAAACAAAACGGAAATCCAACCATTGAATAAAGAAGAAAATTGAATTTCAAAATCACTTGAGAGAGAGGGAGGAGAGACACTCGAAACGAAGGAGGACGAAGAAGAAGAACACTACCAGGAAAACCATAACCAAAACCAAAAGCAGAGCACAAAACAAAAACATTCTCTTGCTAACCTACAATTACTTGTTTTTTAATTACACTCAAAACCGCGCCTTTTCTCTCTCTCTTCGGTTTCGGATCAAAGTTACTAGTAATTCTCTTTTTTGTCCAGTTTTGGTTTAAGTTCCCTGTTGGGATATATTTTGAGCTGATAAATTTCACATTTGTTAAGTACTTGTGTTTTCTGTATTATTTATTTTCATGTTTTTGGATCTGAAGGTTTGAGAATTTTTCGAATTTGTGTAATTTTTGAGAGGGAGATTCCGTGGATTATTATTTATTTTTATTTTTGTTTGTTAAAAAACCTGGGAAGGGTTGATTCGGGGAAACACTTGAAAATAGATGGGGGAAAGTGAGGGAAGCGAATTCCCTCCAAAAAAGCAGCAGCAGCAACCGGAGAATGCAGATTTTCCGATCAAGAGGCTAGCCAGACAGCTCGATTTTACACAGGGTGTGCTTCCCGACCATCCTCAATCGCAGCCGCCGCCACTGCAGAAGTCACCTCTCTTGGTTTCCCCGGCGGCTGCGCAGAGCCAGAGCCAGCCCCAGCCTCACCCACAATCCCAACTGCAACTGCAGCCACAGGTGGTTGAGATTCAAGTGGAACCGCAACAGCAGCAGCAGCAGCAGCCAGTCAGGGCTGTGTAAGTTACAATTTGTAATTTTTGAAAAGAAAAAATTGCTTTCTGAGATGGTATGTGTAGCTTTTTGCTGGGCAGGTACTAAATTTGCAATTTTCTTGGAATAATTGATCATGGAATTTTACCAACCTGTGGGCTTAATTGAAATTTTGTTTTAAAGTTTTGATTTTGGACTTGCAAAGTTTTCATATTTGCGGATTTTGGAGGGTTCTTATCACCTCTATTTCTCTCATTAATTCAATCATGGGATTTTCTAAACTTTTTTTTCAATTGTTGGTAATGAACTAGAAACCATAAAATCTTTCCATTATTGTGGAGGTACTGTTTTTTATTTTTTTCCAAAGAGATAGTTTGCCTGCTTAGTTTTCTTTGACCCTGGAATAATATCGAGATCATCTTTGATTTTTCTTTAACTAAACTAAAAGAAAGGAACTCTTTTTTCCCATTGAATAATGAAAAATAGACAGTTTTAAATGTGATTCCTCACTAGGTACTTGTTTTTCCTTTCCTTTTGGTGAAGATATTTTGGTGTTTATTTTCAAATTGAGATGCATTTGCTGAATAATTTCCCTAAACATGAAATTTAGAGAAGTTTTGGTAGAGACAGACACAAAATTAGTTACTTTGCAACTGCTTACATTGTTCGAAACTCTGCAGCGATCAAGACACAATTAGTTTGCATTATGACATTCTTTCAAATTTTCATTCATTCCCCCCCACCCCAAGAGTCTAAGACTGCTCCCCCATATGCTCAGGAAACCAGAATCACCAAAATCAATACCAATACCGAACACTGAATTGAAAGATGGTACTCCAAAGAAGCAAAGACAGTGTAACTGTAAGCACTCACGGTGCTTAAAGCTGTAAGTACATCATCATCGTACTAATTTTTTTTATCAGTGATGATATTCAGTTATGCTTTAAATTAGGTTTGCTGTATCTGTGTTGAAATTTAATTCAAATACATCTTGGTACTACTTAATTTGGTCGTAGGATGTTGTCTTGTATGCTTTTCTACTTAAGAATTTTAAAAAATGGAGTTATACGTGTCAATCTGTTATAGAGTTTTATTTCAACATAAAAAGAAGCAATTAAATTCCTTTTCCACCCTTATATCCAGGAAGTACACTTTTAAGTGCAACACTGAAGGCCTGTTACTGCTCGTCTCATGCCATATGCCTGGAATGATTTTCATGCATTCAGAACAATGCCTAGGAAGCTTGCTTAAATCATTTTAAACATACGGTGCCTGCGTTCTGTGCTTCAGTTGCACAATATCCTAGCAATCTGTATAATGGATTTCGTGTTTGCTTTGACTTTTCCTGGTTTTCTGGGAATTTTATGTCAATTCTTGTTCCACAGTGGTTGTTACAAGATATTGGCTGATATATATTTTTTTTCATGTCTGGAGCAGTTACTGTGAGTGTTTTGCCTCTGGAACATACTGTGATGGATGCAATTGTGTTAATTGCTATAACAATGTTGAAAATGAGGCTGCCAGGCGGGAAGCTGTTGAAGCAACTTTAGAGCGTAATCCAAATGCATTCAGGCCAAAAATTGCAAGCAGCCCACATGGAACACGGGATAGTCGGGTATGTTGGTTGTGCCTATGTAGACTGCTTTTAAGCTGAAAGATTTTATGAAGTTTATTAACCAATATCAAATCATGATGTTGGTTCCTTTTGTTTTAATTTAGTTCAAATAATAGAAACCATTTGTTTCGGTAATCTCTACCTCACAAGGGAGTCCTTGTCATGCATAGCCATTACTCTGCCTTTGCTTTCCTCACTTCTTTTGGAACCAGAGCTCTTTCCTATTTTTTTGATGGAATTTAAATGACAATTTTTGTGTCTGAAGCTATAGCTAGGTTGTATTTTTTTATCATGAAGGTTTTGAGCGGTGGTTGTCTTTTTCCCTTTGCTTTGTGCATGAAAGTGTTACACTACTTGAGATGTGACATAATTTTCAATAATAAAAAATAATATTCCTTTTATCACTTTCTTTTCGCCTTGAATGACATTTTCAGCATGTAATACCAAATAATCAAGTCTTGGACAGTGGAAAAATAATTGGTGGTTCAAATTTTGACATTAGATGAGACAGAAGGGCTCTTGTCAATTGAAGAGATTGTAGGGATTTAATATTCTCTCTTTGTTTTCCACTCTCCATTTCGATGGATGACTTTTTCTTTGTAATTCTGTTCATTTTTCATTATCAATAAATTTTCTTCTATCCAAATATTCAGTAGATATCAAATCTTTTTCCTATGAATTTTTCACTGAAATAAATCCTCATACGCTGAACTTTGTAATGTGGAGTTTCTTTTTATGTATGTGGTATTTATTCATTTAGAAAATTAGCACAGCACCATTATTGTAGACGCATAGGTCAAAATTCATTTCTTGTTGCTTATTACTATTGAATTTAAAGGATCTACCTTTGCTTGGAATTCAATTGAGTTCTTTTTTTATGAGATAGCACTGTTTTCTGGTGTTGTTGACCATTGTATGAAATGGTTGGAACAATTGCAGGAAGAAACTGGGGATGGATTGGTGTTTGTAAAGCACAATAAGGGATGTCACTGCAAGAAATCTGGATGTCTCAAAAAGTACTGTGAATGCTTCCAAGCCAATATTCTTTGTTCTGAAAATTGTAAATGCATGGACTGCAAGAATTTTGAAGGAAGTGAAGAGAGACGGGCACTCTTTCATGGTGACCATGGCAACAACATGGCCTATATTCAACAGGCTGCGAATGCTGCAATAACAGGGGCTATTGGATCATCTGGTTATGCTTCCCCTCCAGTATCTCGGAAGAGAAAAGGTCAGGAGCTTTTCTTTGGGCAGGCAGTCAAGGATCCATCATTTGACAGGATTGGACATTTTCAACAGGTAAATGTCCTCTCAGCATATTTGTTTAATTTGGTTTCAAAGATAATATTTTTTTATTGAAACTATGATTTTTTAAAGCTACCTGATCTTAGCTGTTTACAATTTGATGCATAAAATAAGCTAGTATTCGATAATCAGAAAGAAGACATAATCATAAAACTTCTTCGTCTGTCTTCTGTATCTTTGAGTCATGGTTCAAATTTGCAAAATACATCCGCATTGCTGTTTGTTAGATCCTTTGATTATTACCAAATCATCTTATTTGGGTCTGGTTTCACAACACATGACAGAGTTACTGTGTGATTTTTTGTTCATCAGGGAAGCCATATCAAGCCTCCTGCACCCTGCTCTTCATTGCCTTCCAATCCCGTTGGTCCTATAACATTGGGCCCTTCAAAAATCACATACAGGTACAGTGGCTGTCTTCATGAAAACATCACCAATATTCTTGTCTTCAAAACTAAACTTCATGTCATGATTGCAGGTCTCTCTTGGCAGACATCATCCAACCACAAGACTTAAAAGAACTTTGCTCAGTTTTGGTGGTTCTGTCCGGAGAAGCTGCCAAGACGTTTTCAGGTATAATGATGCTCATATATGTCCATAAAAAAGTTTTTTCTGGTTCAGACTGTTTAAGCACAACTTTTCATTATGCTTTTATATTGCATCTCTTCACTTGCATGCCTGAATGACTGCCTATGGCCATAGTTCTTGATGAAAATATCTCAAAATTGTTTCTCATGGTTTACCTATTAGAACTCTTGATCATGTTTTCCAACTCCTGACTTGTTCTAGCAAGTGCACGCCTTAGTTTGGTTGATATTTGGTAAGTGTAGAATGCAGACCATTTGCATGATTGAGTTTGGATATGCCAGTTGCTTATATGCATTACTAGAAAGAAAGTTAATTGGAAAAGGAATGGGTTTCATGATGATCCCAAAACTCCCTAACTGTAGGATCCATGGGTACCTGTACTGTGCCTTTCTTACATGTATTGTGGAACAAGCGAAAGCATTTTATCATTGTGAGGCTTATGTGAAGTTTTATACGAATAATTTTATCATTCCAAAAACATCAATATGATGTAAATTTCAGCATTCGGTACATGTTTCCTTCTCTATGAAGCTGTTGAGAGTTCATGATTTGCATCAATGTCTAACTGAGCTGGCCTGGGAAGAGAGGAAGCTTACCAGGTTCTGGAAGATGGTTTGGGAAGTGGAAAGGGAATTTGTTATGACATTGATAGTCCCACCAAACTGGGGAATTTGGAGATAGTCCTACCCTTCAGCATTTAATCATCAAGTGGCTGCTCTTTATTTCTTAAAAGGATAAGTGCAGAAAAGAAATATAGAAAGACAGCATGTTCTTAGCTTTCTGATCTTTCTCTAACAAGTCAGAGATATAACTTCCTTGATCATGCTCTCTTTAAAACTAGAACCCCCTCATTTTCATACTGGGGTCTCCATTATCCACTTGCAACTAAATATTATCTTCCATGTCTGCTTTCCACTTAATATTCCAAGTAATAAGTGTCGTTCCCATTCCACATCTCTTCTTGGCCTCCAAAAGCTATCTGAGATGCTTGCAGCCATGCCAGCTAAGTTTCTTTTGACTTTGTATTTTATGAACTGATTAGATCATCAATCATTTCTATGTCCAGTTTGGTTTGCTTTATTTCTCTGAGCAGACTATCCTCTCAGGGTTAGCTTGT
The DNA here is from genome assembly GCA_964035475.1 of Salix caprea. Taxonomy (NCBI): domain Eukaryota; kingdom Viridiplantae; phylum Streptophyta; class Magnoliopsida; order Malpighiales; family Salicaceae; genus Salix; species Salix caprea. The sequence continues at coordinate 12,391,076 of OZ037747.1, read as the reverse complement.
GATTTATAAACCTCTGTCTGAGATTTTCAAGAAGTTTGTTTGCTAGAGGAAGAGGGCGGGGACTTGATGTGATTTATCACATTTCCTCCACCATGTGACAAGAAGTCAGCTTCATGTTTGTTGCTATTTGCAATTTTTTTTAATGGTACACTGAGCACCACTAACTAAATAGATATATGAAGACGTCCAACTACCTGTCCACTGTAAATATTTTCATGCTCTGTAACCTTTCCTTTTCTCAAAAATAAAGATTGAATTGAATAGAATTATATCTGATCTGACAAATGGACGTTCCTTTTCAATATTTAAATGTTAAAAAAATAAAAATAAAATGCGAGTACTACAACCAATATCTAATGAATGGGCCTACTTTATTTTTTTTTTGTATGCTCAGACCAAAGAAATTCAATGGAGAAGCAAGTGCAAGATCAAAGAGAAACTTTGCTTGCTTCATCTACTGAAGAAAGGTTGCAGAGCCACAAGGAATCCGATGCTGATAAAATTGTTGCTAATGATTGTTCTAGTACGAACCATGCTGATAAAGTAAGTCCTGATGATTCCAGCGCAGATGGTGCTGATATGCCAAAAGGAAGACCAATGTCTCCTGGGACCTTGGAATTGATGTGCGATGAACAAGATACAATGTTTATGGCTGCTGCTTCCCCCCATGGGTTGATGGGCCAAGGCTGCAACACTTATTCACAGCTGCCTTGTGGACAAGGCATGACAGAGGCTCATGCAGAGCAAGAAAGAATTGTTTTAACAAAGTTTCGAGATTGCCTTAATAGGCTCATCACATTCGGGGAAATAAAAGGCAAGTTTCTCTTTCCTTTCTCCAAATTTTTACACACTAATGGTTCTAGAAATGGAAACTGCCAGGTCCAGTATTTTGAGATGATAAACTCATATTTGATGATAAGAGACTAGTATGTCCTAGAAATGGAAACTCCCAGGTCCGGTATTTTGAGATGATAAACTCATGTTTGATGATAAGAGACTAGTATGTCCTAATATGTATGCCAATATGCTAATTTTATTTAACTTTTTCCCTGAAACAGACATTTAATTCTTTTTGTTTGACAATATATTGCCCTAATTGAGGTTGGAAATAGGTGTTTTCTAATAGCGTACACTAGACAAATTATCTCCTTGCAATCAGAAAGTTGCATTTACTAGAATTTCTTTGTTACATTTGGAGGCACATTGGTCTTGGGGTTACACATTGGGAAATACCCCTCTTCCACACCATACAATCATTCTCCATTGGCTTTGAAGTTTGAAATGAGGACCTCCATGGTTGGAACAGGAAGATAAACCATTGGACTGTACTCTTGTCTATGTGCATTAACTACAATCAGCAACTGTAATTACATATACCACTTGTTACATGATTCTCATTGGCCACTAAATCAACTGTGATTGTTTTGAGTTTTCTCATTGCAACTTGCAAGGGCTGTCTTTAGTTGCTTCATTGTAAGGTGACATAGATTTTGAATTCCCATTTGTTGTGATCTGTGCTATTCTGATTAGTGAAATAATGTCAAGATTTAAATTTCAACAGAAACAAAGTGTTCATCATTAGCCAGAACCGAGTTGGGGAATCAAAAAGATCCACTCAGCAATGGTATAGGAAATACCAGAACTGGAACTGGGAGTCAACGACGGCCCTTTAGCAATGGGGTCGTTAAAGTTGTTCCACCAACTGCCAAACCAACCCAGATGGTTACTTCTATAGTTTCCACCTCTGACAGTGATCTTCAAAAAATCCCAGGCCTCCCACAAAATGGAGATAACAAACTGAAGTCTTGAAAGAACTTTAAAGACATTTTAGCTCTGACGACTGGCCCAAGGTATGGTACAGAATTTCTGTAATACTACCACAGTGCTCATTCTGGTTTCGATGCTGAAGCAGTCTCTACGTAGTATAGGGCCTTGGTGTTGGAACTGACCAGGATTGAATTTACTTCTCACGTAATTATTATTTCACATAGTAGTGTTTATGCTTCAACCATAATTCAACTGGTGTAAATTGCTGAGCCATACAACTGCCCAAGACATGGTTTATATTATTACCTGCAGTTACCATCATAGATTGTATCTTTAGATACTAGGAATTTTCTTGTTCTTTTCACATTGTTAAAAACAAAGAGCAATTTAACGAGTTCTCATGGAATATGAAATTTCAAGTTTGATTCATGAATTGCCTGCAGAAATTCTTCTATTAGTTGTGCAACGATATTCTTCTAGATGCTACATTCAATACCTTGGCAGATAGAGTTGCTTTTGTCAATATGTTAAATTTGATATGGTTATTTTTAAACGGGAAAGGATTCTTCCAATTGGTAGCTTTTATACCTATACATCATCTGTATATTGTTTCTCGCCTGTGATTTTAATAGCTGATATACTTCGGATCAGATTATCTTTCCTATATTTGACTCCAATTTTCAACAAATTATATTTCCTAAGCTATGAGCTGCGTTTTCAATGATTATACAGTAGCTGATTGCTAGATATATTGCTTGTGCTATGCTGTGGCTCTAGATACGATTTATGAATCAAATTGGTTGCCCATCATGTTTTCTTGAATTAAAAAACAGAATCAGATCTGAATGTTCGAGCAACATTTATTTTCTTGGGCAAATTTCCTGTACAAATGCCGAAGATGGAAATAGTTTTGTTCAAGTGACTGCAGCCCAACTTTTTCTGAGATTCATAACTGGACCTGCATAGTTTGAACTCAAGGGCTAAGCATGGTTAGAAAAATGATTTCAAATTCTAGATTGAAAACAAAAAACATCTGGATCATCTCCAACGGAAAAGAACACTTTTTTTGGCAGCAAACTACACAAACTGGTCCTGCAACACGACGATCATGTCAGCATCGACTTCCAAGAAAAAAAGAAAGAAAGAAAAGATAATGCTATTGTCAAGCTAAAATATTGAATCTGATAAGTCATGGATCTCTAGTTTCTCACGATGTAGAAGATCATCTACCCAGCTGGGCAAATTTTATTGACAACTTCGCTGATCCCACATTGAACCACCTTCAAAATTTTCTTCTTACATTAAGATTTCATCAAGAGTATTCATCGCACATCCTCCCATTTAATTGAAATACTAATTTTGTAAATCTTTATTTAATACCCAAATTAGTATACACCACTCTTATTAATACCCAAATTTGTCATTACCCATAAAACTCCTAACCAGTAAAGGTTTTAGCAAAAGTTGGGTTCCTATTATTAGTAAGTTTAATTAAATAGTTTTAAGCACATACTAGTAGAAATGCTTTTAACTGAATCTCTTGAGAGATCTTTAATGAAAGGATCTGTTGAATTATTACAAGATCTGACATACACAATGGTAATTATCGGATCATAAATTAATTGCCTTACATATTCATGTCTTGAGCTAATATGTCTAGATTTTTCTTTTTGAATTTTACTAAATGCATTAAGCATAATTGTTTGACTATTACAATGTAAAGAGATAGATGACATCGATTGTGACCTCAATTTAATATCCAATAATATATTTCTCAATCATATGACCTTTTTACCTCTGACTGTTAAAGTTATGAACTCAAATTTTAATATAAAATAAGGTAGGTATACATGTTTATTTATTTGAAATCTAAGAAACAACACCACCTCCTAAAATAAATACCTATTTAGAGGTTGACTTATTTTCACTTGCTCTAATTATCCAGTTATCATCAATATAAACTTCAAGTACAACTAAATTTTTTTATTAAATAATTCAAAATTCATATTCCTTTTCAAATGACCAAGTACCTTTGTAATTTCTTTCCTATGATCCATACTAGGATTACTTGTGTATCTAAACCATTTACATCTCGTGAAAACAATATCTGGTACAATGCATGACATACTAATAGCTACCAATTGCAATAGTATATTCCATTTGAGCAAATTAATATATCAATATTTCATATCAACTTAAAGAAAACATTATAAGGAGTATTTATTTCTTTTATATTCAAATGATTAAGTTTATTTAAGACTTTCTCAATATAATAAGATTGATAAAGAGCAAAACCCTCTATTATGCTTTCTTACTTTGATACCCAAAATTATATCTACCTCATCTAAGCTCTTCATTTTAAACATCGAGGTTAAATATTTCTTTGTATCATTAACACCATTTATGTTAATACTAATAATGAGCATGTCATCCTTATAAAGACATATCATCACACCAAAATCATTTTTAAATTTATAATAAATACATCATCAACACTATTATATTTAAAACCATATTATATAATCACAAAATCAAATTTCTCATATAATTGCGTAGGTGCTTGTTTTAATCAATAAAGAGATTTAATCAATTTTTAGATTGTATGCTCATTTCCTGGTAGAATGAGAAACCTCCTCATCTAACTCACCATTAAGAAAAGCTATCTTAACATCTATTAAATGTACATACAAGTTATAGATTGATGATAGAGCCAAAAGTATTCTTATAGATGTTATACGAAATGCTATAATATATGTATCAAAATAATACATTTCTTCTTTTTATCTAAAGCCTTTGGCTACTAACCTCTCTTTAAAAGGTTGAATTGATACATCGCTATTATATTTTCTTTTGAAAACCCATTTACATCTCGTCACCTTGGAACTTGGAGGCAAATCAACAATAGTCCAAGTATTGTTATATAATAATGAATCCATCTCATCATTCACTGTTTTTTTTTTTTTTTTTAAAAAAAAACCAACATCTTGAGACATCAATGTCTCTTTGTATGTTTTAGGGTCATCTTTAACTATTAATAAGATTGATATCTTATTAAACATATTAGTTCTATTGCTTTCAACATGAAAGTAATAGATTGTGAAGATCTCAAACATACATCTTGATACTTATGGAGTTCTTAATTTTGATAGTGTTTATCTTTTTTTATCATATAATTAAATATAAAATTATAAAAATTTTGTTGAACATGATTGAATATCCATTACTCGAGTCACAAGTTTAACTAGTTGATTTCAATCAGTTAGGAATCAAGTTTTCTAATTTGTCTCGGTTGCATCTTGATTTATTTAATTAAATGCATAAACATAAACTTTTAAATTCACAATTGAGATTTTTTTTATGTAAGAAAATGCATTTAAAATACCGTCATATGCTATTCAATATGGGAAACTCTTGCATCCACAAAACCTAACACCCATGCTCTATATTTTCTCCAGTGCTTTTAAACACCCATTACAAGGAAGCATGCTTCTAGAAACATAATATGACAACTACTTGGATCCAGTAGCAGCTGTGATTTTATTTTACTTTTCCGTATAGATCTCTCATTTGTCCAGGTTTTAAAAGGAAATGAAAAAAGAAGATGAGTTAACTATGTAGAACCTGTTTTTTGTTAGTTTCCAAAAATATTTTTGAAAAAAAGTATTTTTATATTATACTAATAAAAACTTCTTAATAATTCTGGCCGTATAAACATGCGAGTTCATGATGGAAAACGAAGAGCAAAAGATTTTGACCACACAACGCATCGTCTATCCATGGAAATAGATCACTCGTTCCAGAATACAACCACTTAATTTAACCACCATTCACGAGGAGATCCAGAATTATTACCAGCTGACAACATGAGCAAGTTCTTGAAAGAAATTCCACTGCCTTCCGGATTTCTGCTCACAGGGGGGGAGGTAATTTATTACTCTTAATAAAATTATGCTCGGCGACCGGGTCAACCACTCCACATCGAGCCGTAGACTACATGCGTGACCTTGACCCTGAAGATGATGAAGCAGGTGCGCTCTGCAGGGAAAAGCAAAAGGAAGTTTACGCACTCCTTACGCAGAAGGTAAAAGCAGAATCCCCCCGAGTTTTAAAGAAAGAAGAAAAGATGGCAAGGCCCTTACCAATGGTATGCCTCCCGCTGCTCTTTCTTCCAAAAACTTCGATGGCTTGTAGAAATCACCAAATCTTTGAGACCATTTCTTCAGGCTATCATATACATATTTCGGCCCAACCAAGTCAGCCCAAAAGACGATGCCACCACTGCCACATAAAAACACTTGCCATGAGATACACGTGCTAGTTTATCCAAAAAAGTATGAGCAGTCAATGGACAATAAAAACTTGCATGTGTATTCTAATCCAGAAATGTTTTTTTTGCAACTCTATTAACATTGTAAGGTTTCCAAATCTGATGCATGCAAAAGAAACGTAGCTCAGTAATGCAATAGAGTCCAGGCTGGTTTCATTTTGCATGCTGAATATAAGACATAAAGCAATGAAGGGTTCTGTTGATAATAAAAAATATTGGGGGAGCCAACCACATGAAATGAAAAGGAGTCCTTCTATTTAGGGGTGGCACCCCTCGAGCTTATGTCCCCCCCCTTCTGGGAAACTGCTCAGTAAGATTACTTTTGGATCAGCTGAACAAGGGCAGAAACTTGGAATTTGGACATGCACTCACCGATAAGATGGGAAGCTCATTCCAAGAACAGACGCGGTGTCAAGGTCTGAAGCTCGAACCACGACGCCCTCATCCAGAACACGGCATGCCTCATTCACCACCGGAAAGAGAATCATCTCCACTATCTCTTTGTCAGTGATATTTATAGGCTGCCACATAATCCAGTAAAGCACATTAGGAAGTCCTCAGCTCAAGCAACTGAATACCTACTTGTGACATTGTCTCCAGCACTAGTGCATATTCGATATCATCTTAAAACAGACAATATTGTTTAATCTCAGCATCATGGCAGTTTCATTGCAATTAAAGTACCTTTCCATTAGGCATAATATTTGCAACCCGTCTTGACTCCTCAATAATTGGCTGCACTGATGGGTCAGGTCTTGGCCTGCTTCCTTTCTCATATACGTAGTATCCTTTTCCATTGGCTTTACCTGAAATGCCAAAAAAGAGTATGAGCCCCCAGCACAAGAGCACACAGCAAAGCATCACCACAATATAGAGGCAAGTTTCATTTGAATGCCACCATAAATATTTTATTACCATTTCTTCCATTTTTTATTAGAAGATCAACTAATGGTGTCTGGAATGTACGACCACGGAATGCATTAGCAAATTCTTTCCCAACTGCAACGGCAATTCCATATCCAGATAAATCCTGAAGCCTGTAAGAGTAACCATAGAGCAGTGTAAAAATTTATGATTAACTAGTGATGTATGAACACACAAATTCTACACACCAAAGGAGACTTCACCTGCTGCCAATATTTTATAAAAAAGTGAACAATAAGGTATTGTTTTTCTAAATTTTAAACTCAAATCAATTGGTTTCACAGTTGATAAAGGTTTGGTTATGAATCTACACATTAAAGCATTAGATTTGAAAGACTTCATATTTATGCAATTAATTGTGACAAAAACACGTTTTAAATCATCCGTAAAAAAGAAAAAAAAAGTGATTAAAAAGCAAACCACAACGATGAAGGATAAAAACATTACTGGAAAGGACCCATTGGGAGGCCAAAACTGCTGATCAGCCTGTCAATCCTGAACACATCCACTCCTAAATGAACCAAAAGCTGTGCGCTTTGGGCGTATGGGAAGAATGCTCGATTGACTGCAAAGCCAGTGCAGTTACCCACAACAACTGGAGCTTTCTTTATGGTTTTACCAACTGTCATTAGATCAAGAATTGCTTGAGCTGAAGTTTTATCAGTCCGTACAATCTCCAGAAGAGGCATTATGTGAGCAGGACTGTCCATAAAAGAACATGTCAGAGTTAACATATAAGAAAACAATTGCAGTAAAAAAATATGCTTTAAAATAGCTGACAACATTGAAATGGATTATCCAATGTCACTGACCACCATGGCACCGATAAAAGTCATTTGGTATCCTTTCATATCATATATTCTCCTAAGGAAACAAAGTCATATGAACAGTAATTCTATAACTTCTATCCAATAATCCTCTCTTCTTTTATGTCTTCACTTTTACAAAACCTGAAAGGCAAATTGCTATGTCTTCACTTTTACAAAACCTGAAAGGCAAATTGCCACAACCTAGTCATGTCATTGTTATGTCTTCTTTTATGTCTTCACTTTTACAAAACCTGAAAGGCAAATTGCTATGTCTTCACTTTTACAAAACCTGAAAGGCAAATTGCCACAACCTAGTCATGTCATTGTTTTTTTATAGAATTGGGTGAAATTCCAAAACATTGTACAGCACAAACAAAGCCCAAATGTGTTACAAAAACTTCAGAGCATGCAGCTGCTCCTTGTACTAAATTGATGAGTAAGGTGTGTGATATTTTCAATCCAGCTCCCTAATATTCCCGAAAGGAAAAAGAATTAAAAACTACAATGGCTCTGACTAGCACAGATCAGATACTATCTCCATCATGTAATGAAATGCTCTTCAAAGATGGCATAAGAAAATCTTGGAGGGTCATGTGCCATACTGTTATGAATCTTGATTCTGGACCTGGTTAAAGAGGTAAAATAGTTGGAAGCTACTACTAAAGACACCAAACTGGAATTGTTGGTCCACTATTGTAGTAACAATTTCAGTAATCAAACAAACAAGAGTTCATATAAAAGGGGAGATAAGTTTAAGAAGTATACAAAAGAAAATAAAAAACCCTCACATGTTTTCTATTGTTTTCTGGATGGCTAACATAATGATAAAGTGTGAGAGCAGCAAAATGAGCATAACCTGAAAAAGTGTGCACCAATAATGCGATCTTGAGAGCTGGTCTTTTCTCCAACCAAGTTCAGGTCAATGGTAGATGTATTTGTTGCCAAAATGCAGTGAGGAGGACAGATTTTTTCAATCTCACTGAAAATTTTTTGTTTCAAAGGAACACTTTCAATTACTGCCTGCAAATCAAAGAAGCCATTTCAAAGGGCTTTTAAAGATACCATAAATATGGAAATCCATCCTAATGTCATTGAACAGTAAGATTGAGGAGAATCAATTTGTGAATAAACAATCTCAAGTGTAGACTGATCAAATTTACAGCAAGCAATCACACCATTCCACTGGCACATTCCAAAATATAACAAAAATTTCAAGATTTCATGTTCACAAGGGAAGGCAAACTCTGCTCACCTCTATGACCATATCCACATCTTTGAAGTCTGAGTAGTCCAATGCACCTTTGAGCATTGAGAGGGCTTTATCTGCCTTATCCCGTGTCAACTTTCCTCTTGTCACTAAGCTTCGAACATTTGCTGTCAAGTGAAATAACAAGTCGTGAGTTTTTTTTGCTAGCATAGAACACAAAAACATGAGTAATACATATCAGAATAGTTTTAATATTCAGGAAAACATTTGACCAAAGGAAAACATTTGACCAAACTCAACTAAAATATTCTGTTTGAAGGATTTGAATTCATTAGGGAAAAGGTATAATTTTGACACTGGCCATCCCTAAAAAGTGGCTGAAGTTCCTCCACTGTCTATTATGTTACAAATAACTGGTCTGTGGACTATTGACACATGTCCCCTGCTGCTAAACTCACCAAAAATAGCCATAAAGTTTGAGCAAATTATATATAACCAGAAGAATCTTATGGAAAATCAATATGGAAAAACGAACAGATAAACTTTCCCAAATAATAACTATATGAAGGATATATCAGGACGTAGGATTGTTTTGTCAAAACACTATCATTGTTTTTTGTTTGAAGTCCTTCAAAGATGGAGACACTATAGCACTAAATCAATAGTTTCATGATCAATGTCAGCCACATTTGTGTACCTTCTATTGTTTTTGTTCCCTTCTGAAGATATTCAGAGTTGATTTCTTTAAGAACAACGTGGATGTTGCTCACAATAAAAGCAGTAGCTATGCCAGAACCCATTAGACCACCACCAATAATAGCAATTTTTTTTATACGTCGCGGTTTGAGCCCAACATCAGTGACATTAGGTATCTGTCCAAGTTAACATTGATGAGATACAACAAAAGAAATTTGATATACTGATTGCTTATTTGGGCATAACAATAAAAGTTTATACAGAGAGAGAGAGAGAGAGAGCAGTAGACATGATACTCCTGTGAAGCAAGAACAAGAATGCAGAATGGAGAACAAACATAAAATTCAGATGTTATATACTGCAAGAATATTTAAAAAAAATTATGAACATGCAATGCTATCTAAACCACTTAAGAACAGAGTAATGATAAGGTTACTTATATAAATAATTCTTAAACCAAGCATGTTCTTACGAATAAGAACCCAAAGAAAGAGAAATCTACAACTACAACAATCCCTTAGAGGTGACAGGATGCATCTACAGAAGTCTATATGCTAGCACCTCAAGTATGTCACAATGACAAGCTCGGTTATATCAAGCAATTTCATTCCCTTGCAACCTAAATTTTCCCTTTAAGCTGTTTTTTGAAGAGAATTAAATATTTTCTAGGACAACACAAAGAAAGCAAGGCTCAAATTGTGACTTTATGTTGAACACATCTGAAAATCTTTTGAGTATCCACAAAAACTTTAATATGATAAATCAATTGATTTTCATAAATTATTACAATCTTGTAGGCCTTGATTCATTTAGTGTACCTTAGACGTCATACGCTGGGCAAAAAAGATATGCACCAGACCTTTTGCAGTTTCTGTCAAAACTAACTCCTTGAAGACTTTTGCTTCCTGCAATAACAACTCCATTAGAATGTGCATGTACATATCCCACCTTTTACAAAATGATGTGTTATTGTCAGTATAAGTAAAGTACAAACAACAAAGGTCAATTACTGCACAAGCTAACTCCTCAAATAAAAACTATATAAAAAGGCCATGTTCCAGAGAAAAACAGCCACAAACCACTTAAAGCAAAAGCCTTTTGATCTCTAATGACGATTTAATATCTATATCCACAGCAGCAAATCCCAAACTCAAAAAGTACCTTTAGAACACCATTATATCCTCCATGAATGATGCCTTCTTCAATTACATCAAGACATGCTTGATGCTGAGGCATATTTGGGGCAATTTTCTTGGCTTGTTGTCTAGCAGCTTTCAGTACATCACGTGATTCAGACAGCGAGCCAATTTTGTCTGTCCTATGAAGAGAACGCAACCATGGTTTGCGCCTCTCTGAGATGTCTAAAGCCCACTGTCGAGATACTTTCAACAGTTCTTGGGAAGGCACAATAGCATCAATTAGACCTAGCTTCTTCCCCTCTTCAGACATGATTGGTTTGGATAACTGCAGAGTTGAAAATATGTTGAAAGAGCATGCAAAGAAGATAAAGTTCCGAATGATAAAGAAAATAACATATTGAATAAGCATTTCTAAGAACTGTTGGACATATCAAACCATCAAGTTCCATAATGAAATTAAGCTTTGGCTTTCTTTCCCCAGCCCAATATTTAGCAGTTTGAAGTTTTGTAACTTTATTGAGGTCTGTCATTTTATTTAACAAACAGCAAGCCAGTAAATTAAACAAAATTTGCTTACTCACTTTCCCATCACTGGGAATAAAAGAAATGTTAAAATGGTGATTTGTATATATAACTTGTTTAAAACTCTCTCACAGGCTAACAGCTGACAATTCAATAAAAAATGGTTCCTCAATTTACCTTTTCCAGGTATAATTTTTCTTATATAAAAAAAAATGAAGCGGAGCCTCATCTCTAAAACCCAAAGAACTGGATTACCTGGAATTTTCCAGTAAGAACGAGCCCAAAATTTAATAAAAACCTTCTAAAGTGCAAGGCTATTAAATTTAACTTCCTATGTGAACTTTAATGGAAGGGGAAACCAGGTCTAAGCAACAGCTCAAAGGATGGTTTTTTTCTCAATCTTTCTCCACTAGAGAGAAATACCATAATCTCAAGATTCATTTAACAGGTTTTCAAGCATAAATTAATAGAGGATTTACCAGCATAATTTCAATGGCCTTTGACAGCCCTAAAAGCCTTGGAAGACGTTGTGTACCTTACAAAAGTAAACAGGGTTTCACAAGTTTAGTCCATTGTGGTAGTAAATAAATAAATACACAGCTGAACATGAGAGCATGTGTCCAAGTCGATGGATTCAAGTTCTACATAGAAAAGTAGCCAGACCTCCAAATCCAGGAATCACTCCAAGCGACAATTCTGGCAAACCAAGTTGAGTTTTTGGAGCAGCAATACGCGCATGGCATCCCTTCATAAAGATAATTTTGATGATCAAATAGGAAAAGATGATGATAATCAAAACCAAGTTCTTTAAATCTGCTTCATCATAGAAAACACAAACCATTGCCAATTCCAAGCCCCCTCCAAGTGCTAGTCCTTCCACGGCAGCAACAACAGGCTTTTTACAATCTATAGTTTTGAAAGAACCAAATAAAATAAAAAAATCAATCAAACAAATAAATACAAGCACCGCATTCCATATAATGAACTTGCTGTATTCTTATTCAAATATTCAAAATGAATGAAAACTCTGAGGGTTAAAGCGGGATAAATACCTTCAATAGTGTTGACCACAAGCTCAACAGATACATCAGGCACGAGTGAAATATCTCCTGTCAAACCATACAATAAAATCATATCCCCAAACACTTTTTAAAAAAGAAAAAGAAAAAAAAGAACTAATTTGAAAATTTAAATAAAAAAAATAGTCGGTAGAATATAAGAGTATCATAAAAACAAGCATAATATACCTGTCGCATGAACTTTCTGGAAAACATTGATGTCGAATCCACCGGAAAACCTTCCACCCTTGCCTTCAACAAGGAAAAAAAATTAAAATAAAGGAAGAAAGAAAGAAATAATTGTATTTTTTAAACCAAATCTCCAACAAAAAAGATAAAATAAAATAATCTGATAATTTTGTTTTCGCAATTCGTTATTGATCCTTTATCTTCCACAATAATTTCATAAATAAATAGTCAGTCAGTATTATAAAATAAATTACCAGTAAGAACTAGAGCTTTGACGTCATTTCTCCGAGTGGCTTCATCAAATTTCTCTTTCAATCCCGAAATGACTGCATCACCGTCAAATTCAGCACAATCAATCACCAAAAAAAAACCTCACACTTATAGTTAGAACAGATAGACGGAGGAGGAGGAGGAGGAGGAGGAGGAGGAGGAAAATATTTACTTGGAATAGCTAAGGCGTTGACAGGAGGATTAATAAGAGTCACCACAGCAACGCCGTCGTTTCCAACCTCCATTGTGACGTGAGGCTTAGCCATGACTCTCACTCTCTCGATCGGTCGGTCGGTTGTTAGTATTTGCTTGCAGGAAATGAAGGAAATGATCGTTTGTGTCCATCTCTCCCTGTCGCTCTCTCTGTCTTATAGATGAACATGAATGGTTAAATGCTAGTTTAATCCTTATACTCCTTCGACTTTGTAATCCAGTCCCAAACTTCTTAATTTGTTAATACAAACCTTGGACTTCATGAATTTTTCTAATATTAATAGTCCGCACTTCCATCAAGTCAAATCATTAAGCTTTGTTTTTTAAGTATAAAAGTATTTTTTTAAAATATATTTTATTTTATTTTATTTTTTGTATTTTTAAATTTTGATGTATTGATATTAAAAAAAAAGAAAAAAAGTAAAAAATATATATTTTAATACATTTCCAAATCAAAAACACATTAGAAAATAATCACTAACACTTAAATGTAAAATGGACTCTAAGTTATTATTATTGCCCTAAGGTTATATAACCATTTACAAGATAGCAAAATTTATTTCATTTTCATTGTGTTTATTATTATTGCTCTTTCCAATCTTATTAGAGTTTCTGTACAATAAATCAACTGAGAGTCATGTATCGGCGACCCAACATGGGAATGGATGGAAAGATCATATTAACAAAAAGCTTACTAATAAAGGGCCAGATTAACATGATAACATTAGTCTAGGTACCAACCAGGAAATTTAACCAAACATAAAGTTTTGGGTTAACAACCTTAAGTTATTTTATATTTTTTTAATTTTTTTTTCAATATGATATCATTAAAGCTTATAATTTATTTTCTTTTCTTTTCTTTTCTTTTAGATTATCTTGTTTTCATCATTCAAGTGTAAGTTTAACAAACTAATCCAAGTTAATTTAAATTATTTTCTTGATTTTTTAATTTATTTTCTCTTATTTTTATTATTTAATATTAAACTTTATTGAAAATTGAGTTTTATAATTTATTTTAATTTTGTTCTAATTAGCTATTATAATTTTATAGCTTAATATAAGTATCGATAAATTAGCTCGGTTTAGCTCCACCAATCCTATTTATAATATTTTTTATTAAAATAAAATTATATTTTTACTTAAATATTTTTTATATTAAATAAATTAATTAGACCTATAACGTAAATGCATGCAAATCATGTGGTAGTACCGCACCAAAATGAATTTCTTAAAAGTGCCTGTGGGTACGGAAGGTTGGTGGCGCTAGAGGAATAATCATCTACGCTTGATCCTAGAAAGAACTGAGATGATAATTGGTTAGAAAGTTTGGTAAGAGCTGCATATGGATTGATCTGTGAAAGTATTGGCTATCTGACGGCAGTTACAACTCGTACCTACCGTGTTTTTGTCTCATCTCGGTCAACGTTAATATTAATATTGCACGATGGATATTGTATAGTAGTTACGGTTGTTATTTGGTCAGTAAATTATTTTATATTAAAATATAATTTCGTAGATCAACTGTCATTTTAAATAAATATAGTTTTCGTTTCTGAAAATATAAAGAATATTTTAAAAAAAGCTAATAATTAAATATTAAGTCTTGCACAGTGCACTCACGATATGATTAATTCCCGAAAATAATGTTTATTTAGCCTCGAAGGAATCAAGTGAAATAAAAATGAAAGCTTGGAATTAGAATATTTATGTGCTAGCGAATTCTTGCAGCCCATGTGATGACATGTTACACGCAATTTAGTTTTTCCATCCCAGAACTAGAATCATCAATTATGGGACATTTTCAAAATTAATTTTAATTTTATTTTATAGTGATTTTAAATATATTGAAATAATTTCAATTATTTAAATTTTTAAATAAAAAAGTATAATTTGGATAGTAATATGCTGAATACAATCAACAATTATGGAGAAAATCAAGCGCCACGTCAATTGATATCATCATGAATTTTGAATGTTCTAATTTATTTTTATAATTATTTGGTTATGTTCTTATCTATACCTTTAATTGGTTAATGGTAACCACGTACCATATCAATAAAACTTCTTATTTTTAACATTTCCAATCAATATTCTCTTTTTTATTTATGCTGTTTTATTAAAATTGTTTTTTTGATTGCATGAAGCATGTATCCATAATTAAAAAGCTAGGAAAAGTTTTTAAAGGTTGAACGGTAGTTGGAAACCTTGACAAGGTTTTTTTTTTTTTTTTTGGTAAACACTTAAAAAAGATATTTAATCACAAAATTTATACATCTTCACGCATTCATTGACTGGTTTATTAAGATTTACTCTTATCTTCATTCTACCGCATGTGTAAGGTCGGTATGAGTGTCTCATCGGTCAATTAAAATATTATTAGAGAGAAATAGAAAGAAAAAAAAAATACCAAAATTAAGAATAAATAGTGTTGTTGACAATGTTTTTGTGAGATGCATAGTAATAAATAGAATCTATTTTAATATAGTAGAGTCCATATACATAAAAAAAATTAAAATTAAAAACAGTGAGGTGGGGACGCAGTATTGGAGATTAGACCATAATTAGAAATTTGAATATTAATTAAGTAATCATGCTATGATATGATATTCAACTAATGATGGAAAAATTACAATCTTTATACAATAAAATAAACTCAAAAAATGTTATTTCACCGTAGAAATAGTGATTTTATAATTATATTTGAAACTTTAATTATTGTGTATATTTTAGTAACTGATATTATTGGAGTGCTGATAAAATTGTAAATTCTAGTTTTTTTTATTATAGAAATAACAATTTTGTAATTACGTTTGAAATTAAAGAAAAAGCTATACCAAGTGGGATAACAAATATAACAGTAGACACATGTTACTGTGAATTGTAATTATCATTTAACCCCTCAGTGCGTTAAAATTTATGTCTTGGACTCGAAGGCATTTTCGACTTTTCCATGGGATTGGTTGGCATTGCCTGAATGTTTGAGGGTGTTTTCATTATTTCTATATTTTTTGAACAGTCTCTATCCTTGAAAGCAGACAAAAAAACAAAGACAGGACAAATATATTTTCATTTTTTAAAACTGATTGTGAACAATAAATTAACATCATTACCCTCATATAAGACAAACAATAAACTAATGTTGAGGGGATATTCGGTGTTTCACGGAAGGGTGAACAATAAAACTACGGAACTGCCCTTCGAGACGACAAAAATACAATATTGGTGCTGGGGCATAATGATATTTTGATGCCAATTTTTTTGTTATTATCATCAGCGCGAGGGGTGTTGAGGTAATTCCGTATTTGTTTATTATTTTTTATGATTTAACTGCAAGCGCGTCTTATTGACACCCTGGCTGTTATTTTCCATATGTACCTCGCAAGAGGCGCATTCAATGTCCTTTAGTTGGTAAAAATTCTCGCATGTTGTGTCTCCGAATGTGCTGCCATGTCCTCTTCCACATGGTGTCGCATGTGTCACCATAAGGAGGGCAAATGGTTGCCAGTGATCGATTTTTTGTTTTTCATCTTTTTTTCTCTCATGCACTGACAAGAGACATACCATGCCTCTTTGTTGACAAGTTGTTGATTACAGTCCCTCATCTTTTTATTTCATTTTCTTTCCTGATTTCTTCTATAGAAGTTTTGGCCTTTTCAATTATACCCTTTAATTGCAATTAATCATATAGGTTGTTTTTTTATTTCAGCCATTATTCTTTTAAGTTTTTGTTTGTTTTTATTTTCGTTAATGTTTTCGGTCTGCAGGTTTTGATTTCTTTCAATTTTATTCTCCAATTGAAATTATACATATATGTTGTCACAACCTAATTTATGGGTTACTCCCTAAAATCTACTCAAAAATAAAAAATAAAAAATAAAAAGGGTTGATGTTGGTAGTAAAATCAATGTGGAAATTTTGGATGTTTTCGAGAGCCCGATTGTACCTCTTTCGTGCCAAAAAAATAAAAGGAAAATACAAATTCAAGGCTAAATAATTTATTACTAGACAAATATGCGTAAATATTAAGCCAAAAAACATAATTATATTTTTTGAAGGTCAATATGATTTAATCGTGGGCCAATTCAAAGTGTAATTATGTTAAAAATTAATTTAAGGTCCAATCGAAGGATTTAATTAAGTACAAGGACTTAATTATACTTTAAATCGATCAAATTAATTTTATTAAGGGCTTAATCAATGAAAAATCAAGTTCTTGAGCTTAATTCGGGTTCAATTGAAAAGATTAGAATTTTCGGAGACCGAATTGATTTTTTCCAAGCTAGTTGTGCAAAATCAATGGGTCAAATTGAAGACAATTGAGAGTTTAATGGTCAATTAAGGGTTAAATCTCATAAATCATAAACCAAGAACCAAATTAAAAAGGCACGTAAAGCTAAGGTTGCTTTTGAAATTCTGATAGGGATATAATTGCACAAAATTAAAAGTTTAAAGGCAATTGGGGTGCAATCAGAATAATTATAAATTGATGGACCATATTGCATTTTCACCTTTTCTCAAATCCCCTGCAGAAGTGACTACAGTGTTCAGTCACCTGAACAGTGCAGGCATGCCACTGCAGGTGAAGAGACAATCCATCGCTACACGCAATAGGAAGCCGAAGAGTTGCCTCCTTTTGTCTATAAATTACATGCATGCACAAATAAAAAGGGGGAGAAAAAATTGGCAGAATACTGGGGAAACGAGAGAAATTACGAGCAAGTGGGAAGCAAAATATTTACACGAGAGGGAAAAATTAGACAGAAAAACAACAAAAATACATGAGGAAGAAGAAGACCCCATAAAAATTGCACCACTATCCTTCATCTTCCTCGGTGCTGGTAGAGTTGCTATCAACAACCTTCTTTGAGGCTACAGTTCTCGTTCTCTCTCGATCAGCAACTTTCTCTCTCTCCATTTGACAGTGCCTGACAATCTTCTCTCTCCATTTGACAACGCCCGACAATCTTCTCTCTCTCCTCAAGCAGCAACAAGTCGATCACCAAGCACCACCCCATCATCACTGTTAGCTTCACCTCCATGCCAGCAACCCAAATATGGCCTTCGATGACACAATAGGAGCGGGAGTGACGTAAGGCAGCCAACTTTTGACACCTCTTCAAGCCACCATTTATGACGCCATCATCTAAGAAAGAACCATCTTGACCTCCTCTACCCGACGTTAATAATAGATAAGTTGTTTATCCTATTTCCCGAACACCTAGCTACTGTTCACCATTCTGTGAACAATAGAGGGAGTGAATTAATTCACACCCTCGTTCCACTGTTTTGCATGCATGCACAATAGTGGACTGGTCGAGTCGGGAACAAGGCCCAACCTAGCCACTAAACTGGGTGGGCCATTTAGCCCACTCGGGACTGGCGATCCAACCCCCAATGATAGGCCTCTCAGCCCATCAGGGATGGGCAACCGCCCACAAAAAATATACAAATTCAAAATTTGTATAAAAAATATATTTTCAAAAAAAGAAACAAAAAAACAATGTGTCTGCTTTCGTCATATGCTCGAATTCCAAG
Organism: Salix caprea; assembly: GCA_964035475.1. Lineage (NCBI taxonomy): Eukaryota > Viridiplantae > Streptophyta > Magnoliopsida > Malpighiales > Salicaceae > Salix > Salix caprea. The sequence continues at coordinate 12,372,420 of OZ037747.1, read as the reverse complement.
GTTTTTCGAAACATATTTTTTGTAAAAAATATATATGTTGCATCTTTCTCATTTTTTAAATGAAAATTGGATATCATAACCGGTTTGCGATTATCCGTTGGAATTTGGCCAAAATATATATAAAAATAATTATTTTCTTTTATCTATTAGGGTGTAAAATTACATTGTAAAGTATATCCGCATATAAAAAAGGGTTTTTAATTGTAATGTAAAATTAAATTGTAAAGTACACCCACATAAAAAAATAGTTTTTGAAAATGCGTTGTAAAACTCTTTTTGGTTAGTCTTCCAACTCTTATTGAGGTAGAGACTCTCTCACGAGGAGAGATCTACCTCAAGTTTTAGAAAAGACGAACAAATAGAAAAACAAACTTAAGAAAAATAATCAAACAACAATGTAGCTTATCTTAGATAGGATGCATTGGGAGTGATGCATCTTCCCCTTCCCCTTATCCAGACTCTCGCACACCAATAAGTTTCCTAGCAACCATAATACTAAGTGGTGACTCTTGATAATTATAGTTGTAATTTTTATGACTATAAAAACACACCCTTTCATCGCGCTCTAAAAAACATTGTCACGACATTTATTATTTCTCATTTTGGCCCGTATTCTTTTGATTTTTTCTGTTTTAAATGCATTTAATTTTTTTCTTTTCAAAGTTTTTATTTGCTGCAGTTTAATATTTCAATTAAAATTGATTATACATTTTGTTTTTCCATTCCAGTCCTTATTGTTTTTAATTTGGTTTTAATTCCTTTATTCTTTTAATCCTTCTTAGACAATCTTTATTTTTGTTCGTACTTATGTGTCTATGCTTTTAATTTTGGTTTTTGGTTTTTGTCATTTTTTTAATCAATCTAGTCTTATAATTTTAATATATATTTGTGATAATTTTAAAATTCATATTTGATCTTTTTTCCCTTTCTTGTTTTGTTGTTTTCTTTTATTTTTATTTGTTCTTCAAATTAGATGATTTTTTTATTCTCATAATATTTATTTGAGTTTTTTTTTCCTCTTTTTTAATTTTTTTTTAATTCTTTGAAATAATTTCATGGTTTTTTTTACGTAATAATAATTATAAGTTTAATAATTGTTTTCTTGCATACTCTTTTGTAAAAGTGTTTTGCTTTTTTTTTTTTTTTTCTTCAAGCCATTTTGATATTTTTTTCATTATTTTGGCTGTAATGATGTTGGTAATTTTAAATATTATAATTATGATAATAATAATAATAATGTAGTAATGGATTTTCAATGATATTTTCTTCTTTTTATAGGTAGAAAATAAAAGACTTATTTTTGTTATTTAGTTGTTTTAGGTGTTTACACAATTTATATATATATACTAGACAATGCCCCCGCGCTTCGCCGTGGGCGGCACAATATTTTTTTTTAATATAAAAATATTAATTGTGTGTATTTTTTTAATTACAATATAAATTTAGCTAAAATAATAAATTTGTGCAGAATTCATGTCAAGTGCAAGTTTTCTATAAAATATATGAATTTAAAATCGATATAAATTTATCTGTTTAGTAGTTTCAAACGAAATATTTGGCATAAATTTATCATCATCATTAAAAAAGCAAGAAAACTCGGATATCTGAATTATTAAGTTCACTGTATTAAGATTAGTTCATTTTATAATTCAATTTAAATCAAACAAAAATAAAATATAAATTGTGAAAATACCTACAATAATAAAATAAAAAAAATAAGTTGTTAATTTTCTATCAACAAAAAGATGAAAACATAGATTGAAAATTCATCCTGACGTTATTGCCATTATCATTGCTATAAAAGCTAAAATTATTACTAACATTACTGCCAAAACAATTAGAACAATTAAATTGCCATGAAAAAAAAAAGCAAAATATTTTTATAAAACAACAATAAAAAAAATACTAACTAAAATTATCATTATTATTGCATAAATAATAAAATCATAAAAATCATATAATCTAAAGAACAAATAAAGAAACAAAAAACAAAAAAAAATGAATAAAGGGAAAAAAAGAGTAATATTACTTTTAAAATAATCACCGATATAAATTAAAATTTAAGGAAAATCTTTAAAAAAAATCAAAAGATTTTTATAAAAAATAATCACTAAAATTATCATTATTATTGCGCAAATAATAAAATGATAAAAATCATCTAATCCAAAGAACAAATGAAAATAAAAGAAAACATCTAGCCATGGCACCCGCGCCTCGTCGCGGACGGAATCATATTTTTTTCAACGTAAAAAAATATTTATTATGTATGATTTTTTTTATCATAGCATAAATTTAGACAAAATAATAAATCTGTATATAATTGGAAAAAAAATATATAAGTGAAAAAAATGTATAAGTGAAAAAAAGAGCTTAAGCTGGCTGAGAGACCATGGTTACAAAAAAATATATAAGCAAAAGAAAACAAAAAAAAAGTATAAGTGTGAAAGCACTGTAGCAATCCATATTGTTTTTTAAAAAATTCGGCCCAAGAATTAGTCGTGGTGTGCTTAAGCTAGTCAGAGATCCCGGTTATAAAAAAAATAAGTGAATAAAACAAAAGTATAAAAAAAAAGAAAAAAAATGTACCAGGAGGAAAGCACTTTAGAAAAAAATGTGGGTCCGGGGATTGTCGTGGTATGCATAAGTTGGCCTGGACACCGTGGTTATCAAAAAAATTTGGATATGAAGATTAATCGTGGTGCATTTAAGCGAGCTCGGACACCCCGATTATTAAAAAACAAAAAGCCAATATAAGTAGAAAAAGAAAAAAAAATATAATAAGAAAAAATGAAAAAAAAAATATAATAAGGAAAAAATACAAAAAAAAAAGAAAAAAAAAGAAGAAGCAAAAAACAAAGGAAAAAAAAGAAGAAAAATAATAATTAGGAAAAAAAAGCAAAAAAAAAAGAAGAAGAAACGAAAAAAAAAAAAGAGGAGCGTAATAATAAAATAAAAACAAAAAAAAGCTGAAAAAAAGATGAAAAAAAAGTAATCAGAAAAAAAAAAAAAACACTGTTGCAATCCACAGTGCACTGAGTTTGTGTGCACAGTGCGTGGGTGTACAGTGAAACACCCACGCCTTTTATATATATATATATATATATATATATATATATAATAATAATTTAATGTAAATTATTAAATGAGCTCATCGTAATACAATGAGTTCAATGATTCAAGTATCCAAATCTTCTTATTTTTTTAATGGTTGTGATAGTTTTTTGCTAGTGATTTCATTAAAACCTTTTAAACAAATAATTCATATCAATTTAAAATTCATATATTTTATTAGAAATTCAAACTTCACAAAAATTCTGAATAAATTTATTATTTTACCCAAATTTATAGCATTGTAAAAAAAATCTCAAACTCTTAAAACAATGTGTTGAAACAAATATGATTCTTACTGTATTTTTTTTTTGAAGTTTGTTTTTGTTTTATTCTTCAAGATAATTCTATGATTTTCATTGTTAACACAATAACAACAGCAACAACAACAACAACAAAAACAATAATAATTTTAGTGATTATTTTTCTTATAATTGTTTTCTTGCTTGCTCTTCTGTTAGAGACTTACAACTTTTGTTTTTCTTTCAGGACAATTTAATATTTTGGATTGTTTAAATAGTAATAGTAATGATAATGATGATAACAATACTAATTTATTATAATAATTATAGTGCTTATGATATTAATAATTATGATTATTGTTCTGAAAGTAATAATAACTCATAAAATAATATCAGTAATAACAAATTTTATTATAATCCAAATGATTATAATAATTATATTCATAATGATAATTATACTAATTTTGCTTTTGTCATTTAATTTTGTTCTTTAATTATTTTTATTTATCCTTCAAATCAAATAGTTTTTTTGGTACTAATATTTTTTTGAGTTTTGTCTTCAATTATGATAATTACAATTAGAATAATAATTCACATATTATATCATTTCATGTTATATTTATTAAAAAATAAGTTTTGGAGCTCCTCTGTATATAATGTTTCAAATCTAATATGCCGAATAAATAGTTTGGAAAAATTCTATGTTCAATATTATCTTTAATTTTTTATCCTGAATTAATTTAATCTCATTTTTTGTAAAGAAAATGTTTCTTTAATCTTTTTTTTTTTATATAGATTTTATCAATTGCAGTTTTTCTTTTTTTTTCTTTTACTATAAAAAGCAAATAATTCACCTTTAATGGATGTTATCAATTGAAATTTAACTTTCACAATACATCTTATGCACATTTCTGCATTGTCTGCAAAAATAAATATTATACTGATTGAATGATTAGCCGAGCAGTTAAAACAGAACCAACAATCAATCAGTTTGTTGCAGAAAATAAATAACTCATTTTTGTAAGGATTTTATCAACTACATTTTTATTATTTGTCGATTGAATATTTAGGCAAACAATTAAAGTAGACCTAACAATCATTCAGTTTGCTACAGAAAGCAAATAACTGATCTTTAATGAATTTTATCAATTATCTGCTCATAAATCTGCAAGTAAATTTTTTTTTAATCTTATTTCTATATAAAATGTATTACATCACATTAGTATTAAAAAATAAATATATATATATATTTTTTATCATTACTATTAAATAAAACTCACATTCTTATATTTGTTGTTACATTTTAAAAAAATGGTCATACCTGCGACGAAGCCCATGGTAACTGTCTCGTTTTGGCTATTGTAGCAAATTATTAACAAATACCTAAAAGAAAACGGAAATTACTGTTGAAATACTGTTCACGCACTCTAAAATCACTGTGGACGCGAGCTTTCTCCTCCGTGCGTCGCGCGAGTTCGTCCACCCTTTTTTTTTTTTGTTTTTTCCGCCTATGAACAGTGTAGTGACGATTTTAGCCCCGGTAATAAGACAAAATAATGTTTTCAGCTGAGGGGTAAGGGAGTAATTGCGCGCGTACGGACCGGTCCGCCGCAACCGTTTTTTTTTAAAAATTTTTAAATGGCTAAAGACGGTTCTAGCCCCTAATAAGACAAAATCTATTAATTAAGGCCAGGGACATAACGGTAACTGACCATTATTATTTTTATATATTTTAAAATCTGTCAGGCGCGTGCGGTGCTGGCGCACGGCGATGTCCGCCCCGACGCCCCATTCAAGCGGCGCGTTCGGTGTGATGCGGTGGCTGGAAATCGGCTACCGGAGTCCAATCCGGTTCGCCGCCTCTTGGTCTTCATCCCAGTGCGGCGCGTTGCGTCACACGGTGGCCGTGGACGCGGCGGTAGCCGGTTAAAGCCGGTTGGTCCCTTTCTCTCTCTCCTGCACGTAAAAGTGCAGAAGAGGCCCCCGAGTTTTGCATAAATTCATTTCGGTCCCTTTACTTTTAATTGTGTATATGGCCCTGATTTCAGTTATATAAGTTTTGATTTTGTTCAATTGGGTCCTTCGATTGCAATTAAAGAAATCTTAACGTTTCACTTCGGTCCTTCATCTTTTAATTTTCGGATTAGGTTGAAAAGGCTGAATATATTCAGTACAGAAGTTTCAATTTTTGCAAATTTGTCCTTGCATTGAAAATTTTAATAAATCTAACTTTCATTTCAGCCCTTAAACTTTTAATTTGTTATTTTCATCCCTTTATATTTTATTTTCATTTCAGCCCTTATACTTTTATTTTTTAGAATTTCTAATATAACACAATAATAATAATAATAATAATAATAATAATAATAATAATAATAATAATAATAATAATAATAATAATAATAATAATAATAATAATAATAATAATAATAATAATAATAATAATATAATTCTTTTTCTTACTTGCTTCCTTGATAATTTTTTTTTTCTTTGGATAATTTGTTAATTTTTATTTTTTTGGCAGTAATAGCAAGGATTTTTTCCTTAAAAAAAAATTAATATCAATATTCTTACATACATTTAATGTAATAATATAATTAATAAATCTTATAAAAAATATTTGTATATTTGTATATTTATGTCAAATTAAAATATATAAAACTAATTATATGTTTTAATATTTATTGAATATTATCGCCTAAAAATATATTAAGAGAGAGGAAAAATGACCTAAGATTTTTTGATGGACAAAAATTCATATCATGTTTTCTTAATTATATTATATGTAATGATATGATTAATAAATATTATATAAAAAAAGATTGGCTTCAAAATTTAATTTTGTGCTCTTTTATTTAAGTAGGTTTATGAATTTATCCCTCAATTCATTAGCATGTGCTTAGTAGCAGTTTGCAACTCCGCTTCTGTCGTTCCCGCCCGCCTGTCCTACTTGATTCAGTCAGTCGTCTGAAAGTGCTTGCAGGAAATTTCCAATATTTTCATTTTTCATATGCTAGATCTAATATTACTGGAAAAAAAAACATCTCAAAAAAAAAAATATTGACAAATTTACCTACATTATCTACAAGTCAAATTAAAAAATATACAAGTCACTTCCCGTTTCCATTAGACTGTTCTTTTTAGATGGCAATAAATAATTATAGCACAAAAAAAAAATAAGTTTATGTTTTAAAAACAAAATACAATATTTTTTATTTCTAATATGTCTGATATTTATTGAATATTATCGCCTAAAAATATATTGAGAGAGAGGAAAAATGACTTTAGATTTTTTGAAGGACAAAAATTCATATTAGTATTCTTAAATATAATTATACTAACTAAATATTAAAATAATAAAATACAATACATAAAAAAACAATCAATTTTCTACATAGATAAAAAAAACTCGCCGCATCGCGTGGGTAAACCGCTCGTAATGTTACTATAGCGGTGACACAATTATATATCTATTTTTCTAAAAAAAAGAAACCAAGTTTTTCTTAGATTCTTTCTCTAATTACTTGAATTTTTTTATATTAAACTTAATATCTTTATCGCAGTTTTTTTCTTGATTTTGTTCTGTAATGGATTTTTAGTTTTTTTTCCTTACACTGTATTTTGAATTGTTTTTATTATTTTCTATTCTTTACACTTTGCATTATCTATACCATTCTTTTTGTTCTTAATTTTTTTTTATAATGTTTCTAATATTTGTTTTACATTGGTTTTGAAAAATTATTCTACACAAACTAAAAAAAATAGTATTTTACTATAGCAATTGGAACATTTTTTTCGGGTCATGTTCAAAATTAGCCTAACATCTTACATATTTTTATTAATTCATATGATTTTTATTATGTTTTATTATGATATATAAGTATTGACTTTTTAATTCATGATTATATTTTTTGTACGATGTAAAAAAAAAATCACTAATAATATCTATATATTAATTCTTCAGCATTAAAAATAATTAGACTTACATCTAGACAAAGTTGAATAAACGCGTTCACTTTTTTTTTTATATATATATATATATATATATATATATATTTATTGACACAAATAATACTCAATGTATTTAATTAAATGCATGCATAGTTTTTTAATTTATAATTAAAATCGTTTTCTTAAATAAACTTAAAAAAACTTGTATATTTAATCTCGGGAGCATAAATAGTTTGAGCTTGGAGTTACAACTTACAAGGCAGTAATTGAGAAAGGCTCAAAGTTTAAGGATGATTGTGCAAAGGCTGGAAAACTGTGGAATCGACCTGCATCGTCACGACTACTTGGCTCTGTCTGGCACGTAACAAGTAAAACCCTTGTCAAAAATCAAAGCCAGAGAGAGCGAAGAGAGGCAAAAATGGCTTCCATGAAGGTAGTCTCCAGGTTATCAACAAGGTTACAGCCTTTCCTTTTCAAGCTCAACAAGAAACCGTTATCTGCTGAACTCTCTTCACTGAAATCCAGCTCTCTTCCAACTCAGGTTTCTGTTCCTACAACAACAACACGCTTCTCTCGCTCCTCAAGGTGACATCTTTTACTCACCCTCTCTTGAATTTACTCTTTGTTTTTTTCTTACTTTTGTTTTAATGGATAGATTACCACTGCAATTGAGTTGCGTCGAATCGATGTTGCCATTGCACAGCGCGATAGCATCAGCGACGTTGATTTCCAGCTTGTCTAGCGAATCTGACTCCTGGGCTTTAGTGCCTCAAGGTGGGTTTGGTTTCCCGTTCCAATCATTTTCTCCCCATCTTTGTGCTCGCCACCTGTTTGTTTATTTTACTGGCCGAAAATGGTACATTTGTATTGTTCTCCACAATGTAAAATACATCATCTTGTTAAGTGAAATCAATGCGGTAGACTATAAAGATTTTTTTTTAAATGGACTTGTGAAATCTAATCCAGAAACAACTCCCACAGCGAGCCATGACCATGACCAATAGAAAGCATAAATTGTTTTGGATTTTGTCACAGCTCTTTGAAGTGGTCAATTGATTACAACTGATAGTCTAGGCTTTTCTTAGATTCAGAATCCATGGGGTAACCGTTTTCGGGGGGGGGGGGGGGGGGGGGATCCAAGGATCCTTACTGATCAATTTTCGGGGTTTGGTATAACTCATCTGTAATCTGCAGAAGATTATTAATGGTGTGTTATTAACAATATAAAATGTGAGGTGGTGGTATGGTGGGAAGAACAACACATTGTTGTGATGAAGCTTGATTATGAAAGTAGAAATGCCCATTGGTGTTCAACTTCAACAGTGTCTCTGGTGATAGGTTGAAAACTTCAAATCTGAAATTGCTATCTGTGTTAAAAGAGCGTGGTGCTATGGTGGCAAGAATGGTATATGGTTTTGACAGATCTTGATAAGGAATGACGATATGTGTATTGGTAATGGTCCTGAAGAAGAGAGAGGGAAGGAGAGACACACATACACATGTTTCTAAAAGCTTTCTTATGCTGGAATGATTTTTATTGATCTAAGTTATTAGGTATGCTGAATGATGCAAGTGCATTCATATTTAGGCTGCAGTTTGATTGGTTGATTCAGTGAAAGGAACAGTTGCTAGCCATAAATTAATGAGTGGTTCTCTATGAAAGTCTTGGTTTACTATTCAAAAGGTTGTGCAAGCTACTATTTTTCAATGCTGTTTTTGCTAGTTGTTATTATGAACTGAACTGTCATTATTCAACCCCTTAAACTGCGATAATCTCTTTATATTTGCTGAAAGAACTTTGTTTTGTAGTGAGTTAGATAGCCAATGTGACATTTTATGCCCTCTTTTGTCAATACTCAGGAAATGAAAATTATAAAACAGAAATGACAATAAAAACACCATTCACATGACAGCTTTTTTACTTTATTTATTTATTTTTAATTGGTTAAGAACCATGTTACTGAAACATGCATGTTTTCCCAGTCTGAGTGAGATGTAACCATGAGTTTTGTTTCATTAATAACATCAAACATGACATTATGTTTGTCATTTTGTATGACGTGACCACCTACCTGACCACATATTTTGTTTATATTGTAGGTGTCTCAATGCCTTTATGATATTTCATGGGAACTTTTCACAAGGTGAAGAAGAATGGCTGTTTCATGTTGAATTTCTTTGCTCTGACTTGACAAATGTAACATTGAAAAGGAGTGTTTGTTACATGTGAAACCGAGTAGGACGTGCTTCTTTCTGTTCATCTTTCATTGTTTTTGCTCTGCTCATTTATTACTTCCTTTGAATGTCTATATCCAGGATGCTGGATGATTTTTTGTTCTCTAAATTAGCTTTTATGGCAACTGTAGGAGATAGTGCTTCTCTCTTAAAATTTCTCTCTTAAAATTTATATTCAGCTGCGAATTTCATGTCATGCTTGCAGACTTTTGATTGATAGATAACTTTTGAAGGATAGGATTAACTACCATTAGGCTAGTAATTTTTATTTTTTTTAGTTGGAGAAATATTTTTTTTTCATTATGCTAGTCTAGTAAAAAGCTCAAGATGGGGACAACACAGCAAAACCTACGTTAGAGAAATAGAATGGAAGTCACTGCTTACCAATGTTAGTACCAGGAATGTTTCTAAAGTCAACTCTTTTATTAGAAGATTCATGGGTTACAGCCTACAATATCGAACTCATACTCTAAAGAAGTACATTTAATTTCCCTTTCAAATTCATGTATTTACAAAAATTCATGAATAACTAGAAGAGAAAAGAGTCTCTTTTTTAAGTAGACAGGTCCAATTATTTCCTACAAATTCCTTTTCCCTTCCAAACTCTTGACATTCCTACTTGAACTCAGGTGGCACATAAAAATTAAAAATTGGGTTTTTCCAACAATTTGGGACGACTCAACCATCTAAAGGGTTCCTAGTATAGGCACTATACTTTTTTATTTAGAGTTTCTAGCCCTGCAATCACCTCCATGTATTTTTCAGTTACTAGAACTGTGGAGCACACAGCCACATTTCTACTCCAATAGTTGGTTTTTTTTTTTTTTTACATTGAATTTCCACTTATACAACTCCATTCGTTCTCCACGCATCGAGGTACCTGCAATTGGTAAGTAGGCGTAGGCATGACGAAGGTCTATAAATATCTTGGTCATTATTGAGAAAATTAAGATAATTTCATACATGACAATCAACCATCAAATAATTTCAAAAACCACAAACAACTTACATGTCATACAAGTTCATAAATAGAATCATAAAATATACAAACACATTCTCTACAATTTCATTATATTTTCCTTAGTGTGTATTAATTCATTTTTCTATATTTACTAATTTAAACATTAGAGCATCCCTAATTTTTACAAGGGACTTGTTTTGTATGAACCACTTAAGTTAGATATAATTTCTATTTAAATTTTTTTCACAACTTCATTAAATTCAACACTACTTTATATAAAGATGATACATCAATTGATTTTTTTTCTTCACTTAGGTTGATATTTAAATTGTTATTGAGCATGCATGCACACAAGTACGAAAAATATAAAAATAGTGGATGTGGAGGCAATAATATATATATATATATATATATATATATATATATATATATATATATATTATCTTGACATATGATCATAAATAATGTAGGCCGTATGTTCAAGCTATGTTTTTAATATATAAATTCTGTCTATAACTCCATCAATTATGTAAAGTAAGGAGAAAAATTAAAGCTAATATTTCTCAACTATAAAAATCCTAATGAAAAATTTATACAATGTCTATTACTAATTACTTTATTTTTTTTATTGTAGAAAACAAGTCTAAAATTTCTAAAACAATATAGATAAAGTTAGTTACATTAATTAGCTTAAGTTATAAAAAAAAAATTACATTATTTAGCGTAATACATGGATTGTATACATTTTTAAATAAAACATCCACATAATCATATTAAATTTATAAACAAGTGGATGATAAAACTGGACAATCTCATTAAATGGGTGCAAAAAACATCGATATTATATGATGACTAACACCATTTTTTCTTGGACGTGGAGAGTTCTATATTAATTAGCGATGTTGTTTTTAGAATGCATATCCATTTATAAAAAAAATATTGGTATTTAAAAATTACACAATTTTTTTTATTAACTACATGCTTCATTAATGTCATACCAATATAGTGTAATGTTCTAAGTTTTATATGTTACACAACATTTGTAAATGCGAATTAACTATTTTAAATTGTATATGAAAGTATTTACAAAATTCAAAGCAACATTCAAAAATATCGATAGATTCCAGCAATATGGAGGCAAAATAACTAGTCTTTATTAGATTTTTTAAATTTGCGTCAAATTATATTTTTATAAGCTTAATAAAAAATAGAGATGTTAGGAAATCAATAATAATTGGATATATAATGAAGAAAATACTTTTAAAATATTATGGTGGTGACATATTAGACCATTTTTTTTTAAAAAAAATATTAAGATATGGATAGACTAGATTGACCTAGATCCATAATATTTAATACACAAAACTTGTGATCCAGGGCATGAGCTAGTGATAACCCCATTGAATCCAAATCAAAATAAATTAGAAAGTCTAATTCTAATTTACCAAATATTGAAGTACTAAAATGATAAAAAACTATTCAATTAAAAAAAATAAATTGGTTTTAACATAAAAAAGATGCTAAGGCAATGCCAGTATTTTGAAAGAACAAAGGAAAATCTAAGACTTGAGTCATTGACTTGATTGAATCTATTAATTGGGTTAATAAAATAGTATAATTAAAGAAAATAGCATAGAAAAAAAAAATAAAAAGACTTGAGAAAACACAAGTCATTTTTAAAATTAGTAAAAAATCTTATAGAAAGTCAATAAAAACAGAAATATGGAGCCTAATCTTCAAATAAATCAAATGATAAAGGATAAAACTTAAAAAAAAGAAGTTTTGCCTTGCCCTACATTGTGGGCCTTATATTTTTGTATATCCTTTTAAAAAAGATAAAAATAAATAGAGATGATAACAAGCTAGAAAATATTTTTAAAAAATATATATTGAATAATTAATCTAATCTAATTAAATAATATTTTCAATGGCAACAAATCTAACAAAAAACAAAAAAACAAAAAACCAAGGATAACATAGGTACTTTTTAAAATAAGTGAGAAATCCCATATAAGATAAATTAAATAAATAAATTATGGAGCCTAATATCCATTCAAATCAAATTCTAAATGAAAAAAAACTAAAAAACATGAGTTTTATCAAGGAAAAAAAAAAACTCGAGCGAATCTTATAAATAAAGGCTAATCTTTCAGAGTAAATTAAAAAGCTCAATTCAATATCAAAGGATCAAATAAAAAAATCAATTTAAAAAAATTAAAGATGTAAAAAAAATAATATTTAAAAGAATGATGATAAAATTTTACATATAAATATAATATAAGAGGATAAAATAAAATTTTAAAACTATCCTAAATAAATTAAATAGAAATAAAAAGAATGATGTATTTGTTTTAAATTTATAGTTTCCGCTATGTTTATGGTTTTTAGGAAACCTAACATTCATTTTCTTTGTATATGGTGTATAACCTGTCACTTATTTCAAAAACTCGATTCAGGATCAAAGGACTTATTCTCGACTATTTTATTTGAATATTAGATTTCTAGTATATGAATTGATGTATATATGTCTATAATTATACTGATATAAGTTTGATACTATGAGCAAGTTGGGCTCCTTAAAGTGATCCTATATAAGTTCATTTAAAGCTATTCCTAACTCTATTCCTTACAAGTTTAACTCTTGATTATATATTTTAATCATAAGTTTTGTTAATCCTTTTATTTTGCATGATTATATATTTTACATAATTTTTTTGATATAATATTTGTTTATTTATATGTTTTTATTCCATACATTTTCTATCACACATTTATAGATTGAAGATGAAATTGTGTCAAACTTCTACTGAAAGACATTTTCTTTCACACACATAATGCTTTAGGTTAATATAAGGAATTAATTTTGCCCCAATAGGTCTCACCCTGAACTAGCATACATGAAACCTTATAATTTTTTGAAACTTTACCTCGACACGATTAATAGATTATATGGCATTGCTTTAGTATGTTTCTTTGTATCTTGTAGACATCAGGTAAACCTTTTAAATTTTATTTACCTTTGCAATTAGGTAGCCTTTGAGAACAATATGTTAGTTATTTTAGTTATTCTACTCATACATAATAAGTAGAACCTTCCTTTAAAGTGTCTTCTTATATTATTACATAAGGCCACTCCATATCCAAGTTGTTATATTTTTTTTATATACTTATAAAGGCTATGTTAATGTTTTATATGGATTTTTTTTGGAAAACAAACACAATTAACTTCTTGAAAACTCAATATTTCCAGGAGTCATGAAAATGAAAAAAAAAAAGGTGTTATTCTTGAGCATAACTTATTAGTTTAATATGTCTTGTAGGGAATGTGTTGGTTACATATAATATTATTATATTCATGTAAATATATATTTATTAATAATAAAAACTTAATTTATCTTTAATATTCATATAATATTAGATTAATGAATCTTATATTTTATTTGTGCATCTAGAGTAAAGATAAATTCTACAATACAAAAATGCTTTGTAAGAAAAATTATAAAGTTGTTGTAGTTATAAGATTTCTATTGCATCAAAATATTATTATCTAAAATATCCCAAGTAAATGTTGTCTTAAATACTGGATATCTATTAGAACTATAGAGATTGATACATATTTTATTTTATTTTTATAAAAAAAAAAGTTGTTTTCATAAATTGAGGTATAGCTTAGAGCTAATATGTACATAATTGTTATAAGATATGTGTATCGAACTATTTTATATGGAGAGATTATTTATATCTATAGAAAAACTCACGCAACGGTTGTGTAAATGACTTTTAGATTTGAAATCACCAACTTATCTTATATAAATAATATTATGATTCGATTCTGTTATATATTATTTTAATTAAGGTAATGAAATGGCTGACATAAGGTATATATACTATCATATTTTAGTTGTGGACATTTTATGATTAAAATCTAGAATTGCATCTTATTTTTATGATTTGACTAATTCATTTGAAGAAGATATTATTAGATATTAGCCCCATATTTATCAAGCCATCATGAAATCTCAAGACCAAAGATATGGACAGCCTTTTTCTTTGCGAGGTTGTAGACAACCGAAAACAGTTTTCAATTGTACAATTTTATTTTTTATTAACGTGGATGTCTAGGTTAATTTTTGTGTACCTCGATTAATTACATGAATTCTGAAATTAACAACTATGTAATTTTCTAATGGTTATCATATTAACAACTACATGTTTCGAACTTGAGATCACATGAAAACAAACTCGTTAATCCAAGTTTTTCCAATTGTACAATCTTGATCGAGAATAGATAGTCATGATAAGCAAACTCAAACAAAACTTATATAATTATAATTTAGGAATTTGAGCTCGTAATATATTTTGTAATTAACTAAACGGAAGGATAAGAATATTTCAATAATGAACAAAAATCTCTGTATTGAAAAGTTTTGGCATTCATGTGGTGGTGAGCGTGTTGCTTCCTTCGTGATTTAACCCTTGAACACTTGACTCCATGAATTTAACATAAAATTCACGTAAAAGTTCATGGAAACTCCTCGATGATAGAGGTTGCTAATATTTATCTTATATCATTTACACGAACAATTTATTTTATTGATGACTCGATAATGAGCCTTAATTCATACACTTTGTGGATAAGAAGTACAAAGTAGCATATACTGTGATACATGCCCTGGAAGGATACAAGCAATAACAGCTAGAAATTAAGCAAGTATTCATAGAGTATTTATTTTCTGAATAATTTTGTTGTCTTATATATATATATATATATATATGACTGGAGAGAAAGTGTCTCTAATTTCCTTCTCCAGGACTTGGATTTGATGTTCCCAGAATCCTCTCAGTCTTAGAAAGAATTGGAATCGGATTACCTCCGCCACTAGGAGACGACGGCGGTGCTGGGCCCTTAGGAAGCACATTCAACACCAAGTTTTCGGGAAGGAGGACGCCACCCTTCTCTTGGAATGGAATCTTCCTAGCATCCGATGAACCGTGGCTAAACGAAAGAAGAACGAGAATGAGTGGCAATGTGATCAAACGAGCCATGGAGATTAATCTTGACTGATAAAGGAATTAAACTAGGCAAGGTTGAATCGAAAGCAGAGCAATGAAAGATGGTGTTCTATCGTCGGAGTAATTTAAGGTGTGTATATATAGATAAATAGATTACGTGAGGCTCAAGAACTTTGCAAATCATGGATTTGAAACACAAAAGAATACTAATCTTGCAAGCATGGATGTTTTTGGAAGTTGGGTTAGGTATAGATGAACTAAGAAGCCGTCAACCCTTGTTGCAGCCATGCCAGCCGGTGCATGTTTTCAATCCCAGTACGTATTCTGCCATAGCAATAGACTCAAGGGGAAAACACTGGATGAGTGGCAAATCTTCTCAAAGCCTCAGTTCTCAACCATGTTTTCTATTTGAAGAATATTCTAAGCACTGAGAAAGTTCAAATCATGTTTTTTTAGCTGATTCCAGTCGTTTTCCTAGTGTTGGTAACGCAAGTGAGCAGCAAATAGTGGAATTGGGAGTGATTGAACAGGAAGAACAGTGTGGCAAGTATGGAGGGACAGCCAAGTTTCACTGTTGAGGGCTGCATGAGGGCATTTCATGCATGAATCTGCAGAGATAATATTCAGGATCTTCCTCATTCAATGGATTGATTTTAAGTGAAAGCTGAATGCGACGTCATTTTGTGCCATAATTGTTCGTTAGGCTTGCATAAAAGATAAGGTTCAATGATCCAAATCATCCCATCACCTGGGTCAATAATTTTTGATAGAAAAAATAAATATATTGTCGATCTAATTAAATTTTAATGGAAACCGATTAGGTCAATGGGTTTTTTTGTGGAAAAATATTATTTTCATTCAAACTTGAAATTTAATTTATATAAATCATAAGAAAAAAAAATTCAAGTTAACCCGCAAGGAATTTATACTCGAGGATTGTTTTTTTAAATAATGATTGTTTATTTTTGAATTTCTTATTTCTCCAAACATTTTAACCAATTTTGAGAAATATTTAAATCATTTCCCAATATAAGTCAATGACAATTTTAAATTTAAAAAAATTATTTTATCAATTTTGATTAAGAAACTTTATTAAATTACGTATTGTACAATTGGGTATCTACAAATAATTAATATGTATAGTTAAAAATATTAAAACATATTAAAGACTCATTCAATCATATATAAGACAAATTAAGGTATATATTCTAAATAACAAATAATGAATTTTCTATGATAAAAGGAGTTCCTCTATGTGTTTGTATGACAAACAATCACATGAATTGTTTGTTTGTACAACACTGCTGGTAAGAGTTCATATTTTTTTAAAATAAAAAATTAGAAAATTTTCAAAAACTTTGGTTTAAACAGTATATAAATAGTATATTTTAATAAAATTAGAAAATAAAGGTTCAGCATTGAGATTCTATTCATAAATGTATATAACGTATTTTAATTTTATTAGGTTGTTTATGTCGAAGCAGTAATTTTAAGTTTTTTCTTTAGTTATTTTGGAATACAAATATTTGTTAAATTACAATGCATTTATTTTTCATTAATAATTCAATAGTAAATATTTATTTATGAAACTCCTTTATAGATACTTATATTTTTTTTAAATACATCATTTTTTTAATTATATAGAATGTATTATAATTATCAAAATTAACAGGGATGATTTAGAGACTAAAAAATCTCAAACCTTAACCTAAAAAATCTTTGAACAATTAGAACCTAACAGGGAAGGCAAAAGTCTGGGTTTGAGGCCCATTATCAAATTAGTATAAATTTAGAAATAAAATCGAGCCCATTTCTGTATTCTATTTGTTTCTCTAAAATGTCTGCAAAAAATAAAATAAAACCGATGAAGAACATAAAATAAATAAATAAATAAACATTTTCCAATAATAATAATCATGAAAAGAAGAAGAAGCTTATCAGGTCAACAAAATTGATCTCAAATATACATATCAAATAATACACAAACCTAACAGTAGATAGCATGCAAGAGGTAAGATTTGCGGTCTCAATAGATTCCAAAATAACTATGAGATTACGATTAGACTATACTCTTAAAATGTCTTGAATTTTATTATTTATTTTTCAAAGCTTTAAATTAAATTTTGTATGTGTTTTTTTTTTTATGTGTTGATGTTAAAAAATATATATATTATTCCTTAATTTTGATATATTAAAACTTGTACTTGGACTTTTGAAAAACTTATTTAAATATAACATGAAGATATCAAAAGTGTTGTACTTAAAATCGTACAGGAAAAATATTTTATTTTAATTAACATGTACACATTAAAAAATATAACCTTTTAAAGTAGATAATTAATGTAATTAGAAAAGTTTAAAATTTCTACAATTCATATATAGCACAATTAGTTTGATATACAGTGATCTATGTTGGAACCTTAAGAACAATTAATAAAGCTCACAAGATTGATGAAAAATGCTTGATGTTTATTTGGGAAATCAATGCTGCTTAAATACAGCTTCTTACAAACAGAAATTGAGAAAAACTAGCTACTGTTAATACGTGGATTACATCACACATATTGTGGCTGGAGAAGTGGTCTTCTTTGATTGCCACAATCCCTAACAAATAGGGATAACATTTATTTCTGCAAGACTCCTTCAAACATTTCCTAACATATCCTCCCTAAACTGAGCATGCTGTGTGTATGCTCAGTTTAAATTCTTCTTCTCTTGTACTCCTAAGAGCATTCGAAGTTTTACAAAATCTTCGAGTTTGAGTGGTTTTGTCATGATATCTGCTAGCTGCTCCTTAGTTCCACAGTAAATGAGCTCTACATCTCCCTTCTTGATAAGATCGCGAATGAAATGAAATTTTACGTTGATATGCTTTGTCCTCCCGTGAAATACTGGATTCTTGGATAATTTGATGGATGAACTATTATTGCAGAACACCGTAACACATTTGCAAAGATCTTCTTCAATGCTGTTTAAAACTTCCTTCATCCAGATACTTTGGCATGCACAAGTTGTGGCTGCTACATATTCTGCCTCAGTAGTTGATAGAGTAACTATCGGTTGCTTTTTAGAGCTCCATGCTACCGCACCATCTCCCATCATGAATACATATCCGGATGTACTTTTTCCTCCATCTAGGTCACCCGCAAAGTCACTATCCGTATATCATTTAAGAGTGTTATCCGAGCTTCTTTTGTAGAAAATACCAAAATTCATTATCCCCTTCAAATACCTGAGTATTCTTTTTACGGCTAGTAAGTGTTATTCCTTCGGTGCAGCCATGAATCTGCTTAAAAAACTTACCGCATACATTATATCAGGTCGAGTTATTGTGATGTATATAAGGCTGCCAATCAGTTGTTTGTATTCGGTGCTGTCAATTTCTTCTTCTTTCTCTTGAGATGATAGCTTAGTTCCTGGAACCATTGGATTATTAACTGCATTGCAACTGCCCATTCCGAACCTTGCAAGTATTTCACTTGCATATTTCCCTTGACATAAGAAGATCCCAGCCTCTGTTTGATGTATCTCAACACCTAAAAAATACTTCATTCTCCCTAGATCAGTCATATCAAATTCTGATTGCATGGAAGCCTTAAATTCTGCACACAACTTCAAGTCATTACCGGTAAATATTAAATCATCCACATAAAGGCTTACCAACAAAAATCTTCCTCCTTCCTTTTTCATGAACAAAGTGTGTTCATAGCTGCATTTTTCGAAACCTTCACCAGCAAAGTAGTCCTCTAGCCGGCTGTACCAAGCTCTAGGAGCTTGTTTCAGCCCATATAATGCCTTCTTCAGTTGATATACCTTCTGCTCCTCTCCCTTTCGAATGTATCCTTCAGGTTGTTCAATATAAACAACCTCCTTCAGTTCTCCGTGAAGAAATGCGCTCTTTACATCCAGCTGGAATACTTCCCAACCTCGCAGTGCAGCGAGAGATAGTAGCATTCTGATGGTGTCCCATCTAGCGACTGGCGAAAATACTTCGCTGTATTCTATTCCTTGTCTTTGTGCATAGCCCTTCACAACTAGTCTCGCCTTGTGTTGGTCGACTTTGCCTTTTTCATTCAACTTAGTTTTAAAAACCCACTTCACTCCGATCTTCTTCATCCCTTTAGGCAGCGCTACTAACTCCCATGTATTATTTTTTTCGATAGCTTGTATTTCGGCGTCCATGGCTTTTCTCCATTTGATGTCCTTCACCGCCTCCGATCTTCTTCATCCCTTTAGGCAGCGCTGCTAACTCCCATGTATTATTTTTTTTGATAGCTTGTATTTCGGCGTCCATGGCTTTTCTCCATTTGATGTCCTTCACCGCTTCATCATACTTCACTGGATCTTCTTTAGCAGCATAGAGCACCAAGTATTGCTCTTCTTCTTCTTGCTCTGCAAGATCTTCACCAGTTATATAATCCTGTAGGTGTCTTGGAGGTATGCTAATTCTCCTTGTCTGCTCCCTTTGATTTTCTTGATAGGATGGGATAAAAGCTGGTCTCCTTGTTTCCTCGGTTTGTGCAGCAGTCTGTTCAGCAGTCTGTGCTCTTGGTATTTCCTTTTCATCTTTGTCTGTTGTAATGCCATCTCCTTCCTCTTTGTATGTTCCATTGAAAGAATCTGTATCATCCCATGTTAATTCTTCATCATTTGTCCTCCCCCAGTTCCATGTCTCCTCCTCAGCAAAAATTACGTCTTTACTGGTGACAATCTTCTTGCTCTCGGGATCATAAAGCCTATAGGCTTTGGATTCTTCACTGACTCCCAAGAATACACATTTATAGCTTTTATCTTCTAGCTTGATCCTCTTCTCATTTGGTACATGCACGTATGTAACACATCCAAAAATCCTGAAATGTGCTACATTTGGTTTGTTTCCAGTCCAGCATTCTTCTGGGGTTTTATTTGTAACTGCTGCAGTAGGGCTTCGGTTGATGATGTGCACAGACCAAGTTGCTGCTTCTGCCCAGAAACTCCTTAGCATTCTTCCTTCCACAAGTAAACAACGAACCATGTTCATGAGAGTTCGGTTCTTACGTTCAGCAACTCGTTTTGCTGAGGAGTGTATGATGTGTTGAGCTACCTTTTTATTCCTCGAGTGCTGCAAAAATCCATAAGAAAAATTTGGGAAGTGTATTCCCCTCCTCGATCGCTCCTAAGACACTTGATGCTTATTCCTGTCTCTTTTTCAACTTTAGTTTTAAAGTGCCTGAACTTCTCAAAAGTTTCTCCTTTTTTGGCAAGCAGATAAATCCATGTTTTCCTGCTGAAGTCATCGATGAAGGTCAGAATATACCTCTTGTTACTCATGGTTGTTGGAGTAATTGGTCCACAAAGATCATTGTGAATGAGCTGCAATTTTTCTGATGCTCTCCAGTTAGCTTTCTTAGGCATTTCGTCCCTGTGCTGCTTCCCTTTACTGCATACTTCACATACTTTGTTTGTTTCTTTAATTTTCGGCATCCCTTCAACCATTTGCTTATGTTCCAAGCACTGGAGTCCCTTCTGATGTAGGTGACCAAAATGTCTATGCCACAGTCCTGTGAGGTCCCTTCTGACTTGTGTCACTTGCAGACAGGCATCGTTGTGTTGTTCAGCAAGCATAACAAACATTCGGTTTATAGTCATGTGAGTGTGCACAATTAGCCCCTTCATTGGATGAAAAATCTTGCAGGTTCCCTTCTGCATTACCACTTTCAACCCTTTCTCTAGTAGCTGCCCAACACTTAATAGATTGTTTGTTAAGTCTGGCACATAGAAGACATTACTTACAATCTGTGTTCTTTCTTGGACTCTCAACTTCACGCTTCCTTGTCCCATAACTTGCATCCGGGCATTATTTCCCAGCTTCACAGCGTGTGAAAAATTCTCATCCAAGCTAATAAACCACTTCTTGTTGCCTGTCATGTGATTGGAACATCCTGAGTCGATGAACCAAACGTCTTCTCTGCTGGATCCCCCCATCTGCACATGAGCCATGAGGAGAAGCTCTTCTTCATCATCCAGTTCCAAATCAACATGAGCCATCAGGAGAAGCTCTTCTTCATCATCCAGTTCCACGTAATGTGCATTTCTTTCCCAGGTAGGGCATTCAAACTGAAGATGCCCTGGTTTATGGCATTTATAACATGTTGCCGTAGTTCTGCCAAATGTTTGCCTTCCTCTCCCTTTGCCTAGTCCTCTGAAATGGACACCTCCTCTGCCCCTGTTGATTCTGCCTTCTTCAATTGAAGCATGTAGTGCTTGTTCCTCTTCTCGAGTTTTATCCAACCTCTCGAACTTGGCTTCATGCACGACAAGAGAACTTTGCAATTCATCAATTGTCATTGTGCTCACATCCTTGGATTCTTCTATCGAAACCACCATATAAGTAAACCTTTATGTCAAGGTTTTAAGTACTTTTTCGACTACCTTTGTGTCTGGCATAGTCTCCCCATTACTCCTCATTTGGTTAGCCACTGAGGTCATTTTAGCAAAGTATTCGGTGATGGACTCACTTTGCTTCATCTGCAAAATCTCAAAGTCTCTTCTCAGTGTGTTGAGAAGAGATTTCTTCACTTTTGCATTTCCTCCAAACTTGCTCTTTAAGGAATCCCACACGATCTTTGAAGTGCGCCTGTCTAAGATCTGTTCAAATGTAACCCTATTTATTGCTTGATATAGATAGTGTTTCACTTGATGATCTTTCATCTTTGCATCATCATGTTGTGCCTGCTGTGTGGTGCTCAATGCACTCCCAATAATCGGCTCCTGAATACCGATTTCCATAAGACTTCATAGTCCTTTTGCTCGCAGCAAATTTTCCATCAACTCACTCCAATGATCATAATGTTGACCATCGAAATGAGGGATCTTCGTCAGGCTCTTATCCTCACTCATTTTCTTCACTCCTTGTTATCGAGCTGCACTCTTTTATTGTGCTTAAGTCTATTACAGTCAGGTAACCCAGTAGGGGCTCTGATACCACTGTTGGAACCTTAAGAACAATTAATAAAGCTCACAAGATTGATGAAAAATACTTGATGTTTATTTGGGAAATCAATGCTGCTTAAATACAGCTTCTTACAAACATAAATTGAGAAAAACTAGCTACTGTTAATACGTGGATTACATCACACATATTGTGGCTGGAGAAGTGGTCTTCTTTGACTGCCACAATCCCTAACAAATAGGGATAACATTTATTTCTGCAAGACTCCTTCAAACATTTCCTAACAATCTATACTCGAATAACTATTATATATATAATTTTTAAAGTCAATCAATATTTTAATAAGTTTAGATAATTCCAAAAAATTTTCTTTAAGAGTATCCACACATTTAAATTTAATTATATTTTCAAGCATTTGTAGCCATAAATTCCATTGAATATTTCGCTTTCCAATTCCATATTTCCCCTCTAATAAGCTTTCGTTTACAAGTGATCGTCTTTTATACTAAAAATCAATCACAATCTCTTGATTTATGACATTGGGATGTTTGTCACTATGTTTTAAATTTTTTTTTTGGTATTATTAGATTTTTTTCATATGTGCTAATATCAAAAATATTTTTTTTAAAAAATAAAAAATATATCATTTTGATGCATTTCTGAATGAAATATAATTTCAAAATCAACATCAATCATACTCCTAAATAATCATATACAAACAATAAAAATCTTTAATGTTCATCCTAAATTCGCTACCATGAAACTCTTGAATAAGTAATAAAGTAAGATGTAGAAAGCTTGGCTCCTTAATCAAATATTAATGCAGAAGATTAAATGAAATGTAATGACTTTATTATAAATTACAAGAATTTAATACAAATAAATTACTCTATTGCTTAAGCATAGAGCAAAAGATTTATTTTTCTGCCCAGAGCCTCCATATTGTCTTGATCTTTTTATTTTTCTGCTGATTTTGATTTTTATATATATAAGAAAACACCTAGCTAAAGTTATCTTCACCAATGTCCATATATGTTCCTCGAGAGTCCCTCTCCTTTAGATGAATAAAATATTAGGCTATTAACAATTCTAGGTCATGTTATAAGGTTTTAGTCAAGTGCTTTATTTGCAAGCTTATTTGAACTTGACCCAAATTAAAAAGCTCAATGGGCCGACAAACCCGAATATTTTAAAAGCTTGCTTTGTTCTATAAAATCATATTTCTAAAAATATCATGTTATTCACTTTTAGTAAGGTTGTCAATACCATTCCGTTCTGGCTGAAATGACCGGAATGTTCCGTGCCATTAAAAAAACCGAGACAAAACAGCGTCGTTTCGTTTTGATTTTAATTCCGGCTCGTTCCGGAAATACCGGCCAAATTCCGGCCAGAACGTCTCAGTACCGTACCGGCCTTAAAATCCTCTTTATTTTGATTAACTTGTGATTGTGTTTCTAATTTTGAGATTATATTTGTTTGACTTTGTGTTTATATTATATAATTTAAAGTTAATTTCTCTTGAATTTTAATTATACTTGTTAAATTAATATTTTAATTTTTTTTCATATATATATATATATATATATAATTAATTAATTATATATGAACAGTATAATCCCCGAAACGGCACGCCGAGATGCTCCGAAATCAAAATATTCCGTACCAATAGAAAATCAGAACGGCAACTGGAACGGTATTGACAACCTTGATTTTTAGTGTTTAAAATAGATGGAATCAATATGGATCATTGCTCTGAATATTAAAAGAGCAGCACATCCTCTTGATTTCTAAACAACAAGATTTTAGTCTAACATTCACTAATAACATAATCGGGAGTATCAATTAAATTCATAATCTAATATTCATCGATAATATAATCATTGATATTTATATATATCAATATAACATTCACCAATGTAAGAATCAAGAGCATTATTTTTTGTCTCATATTAGTTTAACTCAACAATATTATGAGTGAAAACCGAGTACCATACGAGAGGTGAACCTCATTGAGGCGTCTTTTATAAGCAATTATTGGGACTTAGAATTGGTTTAATGAGTTTAATATAGGTTTATGAATCATTCACTAACATGACTTTATCGATAATTAATCACATGTTAAATTAGGAATGACCAATCAAAAAAATATTAATTTATCAAGTGTAGTCCAAAGATAATAATTAAAAGTTAGAAAACTAAAATGGCTAGGTTAGTGATTAATTTAAAAAAGAAAAATAAAACAAAAAACAACACGAACCTTTGAGATTAGTGATTCTAGTCATAAATATAAGCTTAACCCTATAAAAGCCAAACCATAAAAAATAACAAAGCAAAATTAAAAACAAAACAAAAATGCTTAAAAGAGAGAGAAAAACAAGCAAATTTGGGGAAATCTTTTAAATCTAACCTAATCTCTAAAACTCTCAACTAGTGAAATTTTAGATTCGGGTTCAATCAAAACTTTTAATTCTTGACTATTTTAATTTAAAAAAATTAAATTGTAAAAATATATTAATAAAAAAACTTGTTAAAGCAAAAAGATATAGAAACCAAAATAACTAGAATACAAATTGATATTAAAAAAAAACCAAAAAGGATAAAATTATAATAAAAAATATTCTTAAAAATTATCCCAAACAAAACAAATAATATCAAATTTAAAAAAGGTTAAATAGTTGATGACTAAGGAGTAATTAATATTGTTACGAGTCTCGATGATAGGAGAATAATATTTTTTAATTTAATATGAGGAATCTCTGAATGGATTTGTCGTGACAAATCATCCTGTCAGTTAGGGTACTGCACTTTTTTTTTGAAAAAGAGAGAAAAGGAAGGAACATAAAATCACGGGAGTACGATATTTCTTGTCAGTATTCTCTACATGCAGGACCATATGGCTCTGAAGAATCTTTCTTTCATCAATGGCTTTTGGACACTGTTTTTTGTTCGCTCATGAACTTCGCACGTATGTGGTGGTGGTGGTGGTGGAAATATCACGAGTTCTCTGTAACACATTCACTGTCTAGCTTATATAATAATATAAACTAGAGGCAAAGAGATTGATTATCTGTGGAAGTTCTTATTTTTAATCCTCCCTCTTTCTCATCTATCTTCTTCTGTAATTTTACAGCAGCTTCATAAAAAATAATGCAGATCTCCAAATCAGATGCATCTCAGAATCCTGAAAGTCATGAATCCCAAGACGTTATCCGCTTCGAAAAGTCTCTTCAGGTATGTTTTTGTTTATGTTTTTCCTTCATGATTCTTTAATTTCCAGAGAAATCATATATAAATGTTGGATTTCGTAAATCATTTCAGGAACTTCGAGACCTGCGTTCTCAGCTCCATCACGCAGCCAATCACTGTGAAAAAACTTTCTTGAACACCACCCAGAAACATATGTGAGCTCTCAACCTCTTTTATTTCTTTTTCAAAAGTAGAGTTACTTCTCAAGTTCTGTCTGAGAAAACCAGTACCTGTTCATGGTGAAAAAAGCTGATAATTATATGCATGATTTTGCAGGGTTGTGGAGAGCACAAAAGAGTATCTCTGCAGGGCAGTTGTTTCAGTTGTTGATCATCTTGGATGCGTCTCTGCTAATCTTAACAGCAGCATTTCTAACAACTGTGCGTTTTCCGAGGCTGAGCTCAGAATTAATTGCCTGAAACAAGTTAGTATTAATATTAATCCATTTTCAGCCACTTAATCACCTTCTAAACACCCCATTTCATTAATTTATGGCCTCTGATACATCGATTCATATAAATTAATTAACCCTCTTCTTTTTTCTGTGTCAGAGACTGCTTTCATGTGAAAAATATGCTCACAAGGTTGCTCTCACAAGAGTAAGGTGGGCAGCATGTTTACCGAAACATCACCTCCGCTATTTGTCAAAACGTAAACACTAATCTACTTTTGTTATCTTATTTAAATATTTAAGTTTTTAAGTAAAATATTAGAATATAATTTATATTATTCTTTAATATATTTTTTAAAATGAAAATATTTTAAACTTGAAATTTGCACATATGATCCTACACTACCTTGTGCTTGATTTTTATCAAATAAAATAAGAATAGTGAAATTTGAACTCATAACCGCGAATCAACAAGACTCTGATACTATATTAAAAAATCATTTCATCTAAAAACTTAAATTTTTAAATAAAAACTAGAATATAATTTATATTATTTTTACAATCAATTTGTTTTGCTGATTTACTGGTGGGTCTCTCATGAGCAGCAATTACGAGTGTCGAGAAATCAAATGAAGATATTGTAAGGTACATGCTGCCTATTTATATGCTTCATGACAAAAATCAACAGATAAAACCTAGAAAACAAGAACTTTGATGTCATGATGTATTTTATTGTTTATATGCAGAGATTCGAACCCGCAAGTTTCCACAAAAATATTGATGGCCAGGCATGAATCTGAGGCAGCGCAGTTGCCTCTTTCCTTTCACACCTGCACCGATCAGAAATCAACCTCAGCCAAGAATCTATGGTCGGGAACTTCCGCCGAGAAAGGAGACCCTCATTCAGGTGAAGAAAAATCTAGCTAATGAGTTGGATTAAAACATAATTTACTTAAAATATAGCGTTGACTTGGATTGCAGTGCCTGTTCGTGATGGCCTTTCAGTGGTCTCAAGGATTTCAAATATTCCCAGTTTTCACTTTCAGGTCAGGATCGATTACGTGCTATCGATTATTCTATCTGTCACTTGATCACATTGAATTAGGTTTACTAAACCAGTTCATGGCCTTGATCTGTTAAGAAACCATCTCACCTAAAAGCTTAAGCTTATAAGTGAGGCCCCATAATATGATTTATATTATTCTCTAACACCCCCCTTAAGTGAAAGTTTTTTGGGCTTGAAACTTGCACAGGTCCACATCACCTTGTGCTTGGTTTTTATCAAATAGAATGGGGGTGGTGAGATTCGAACTCGTGACCGCTGGGTCAACAAGGCTCTGATACCATGTTAAAAAACCATTTCACCTAAAAACTTAAGCTTTAGTGAAACCCCATAATATAATTTATATTATTCTTTAACACGATCGTCTTTCTGCAGCAATGTTCATCGAGGCGTGGACGGAGCACCCTTTTTAGAAAACCATCAGCACACAGTAAAGACTTCTTATCGCTCATTCGTCGGGCAAAACGAACTCCGTAATGCCGTCGAGGTTGTTTTCACTTTTCAGAGTCATTAATTTTGTTGTAAAGGCCTTGGAATGCCTCTAGAGATGACTGGTGGTAAATAAAATCAATGGTCCAGATGGTTTGTATATTTTTTTATATGCTATGACTTTCAGGTATTTCTTATATTATAGTTGAGATCCTACAGATTAAATTTAATTAATGCAATTAAATTATTTTTTGTGCTTTTAACACTTTTAAAAATATTAATTTTAATTCCAAATTGAATTCAATTTATAAAACTAAACCAGAAGGGAAACTCTTTGATTTAGTGGAATAATCTCTCTTGAGATTAACATTGACAATAATATTTCAAAAATATCCACATGTTAATACACAATTTATTTTTTTCTTTATTTCTCTCGTACGCCTCTTTCTTTTCTCTCAAAAATCCTTGACCTAGAACATTATTATTTCTTTCTCGACTTGGCATCAATCATCATCAAGATGTTCTTGTTCCTTATAAAATGTGCTCTTAATATCCTTTCTTTTGCATGAATCCCTGAGTTAAATCAACTTTTTTTTTTTTAAATAAAAATAAATCTAGGCTTGCGACTAATTTTGATGCAATAATAACTAGTAAATAGACATTAAAACTATAAAAATCAAACACTATGAACAAATGTAAATAAAAAGTACTACAAAGCTTGGTTAATTCCTTGAAAAGTTATAGCACTTTATTAAAAAACCAAATTAAAATAATCCTTTCACCATCACAATAGATTATTATGAAATCAAAATCTCTAAAAAAAATCTAAATATAAGTTGAACATGGTTATATAATGAAAATATTATAAATTAAATAGTTTTTTTAAAAACCTTTGATTATTTGGACATCAATGGAAAGGATTAATATCCTTATTATCATTACTATAAGAACTTTTTTTTTTTTGTAATAAATAAATAAATCATTCTTATCATCATCATCATCATCATCTATATGATGCTTCTAGAATTCAAAATGCTCTTAAAGTTGTTAATTTTTTCTCTCATTTCATCCATATCAAAAGAATGAATGTCCCTCTTAAATTAATGTATATGATAGCCATAAACAAGCATTATACAAAAAAAATCAAAGTTCTAATATCGATTTGATATCAAGATAGTGAGACCAAATAAAAAATAGTCCATACATATAACTTACTCATATAAGAATAGTTTATGCTCATCATCAATCACATAAAATCAAAGATGTACAAATCCAAATAACATGTCACTCTAAAGATACATGCTAGATCATCATTTTAAAGTTAAAATAGTTAGCAATAATTCACTACACATATGGAGATAAAGAATTGGAAATGGAGCTAAAAGGCTAGGTCAAATATTTTTAGATTCAATTTCAACATAATATACATTACATATGGTTAAATGTTCAATATATACTAAGAAGAACCCTTGAAGTATAGAAAATAGTAATAATGACATTAACTTTACCAAGGCTAACATAAATGCATTTTTTATATGAAATATACTCAAATTAGATTACACACATCTTTGACTTATTGAGAATGTAAACATATATTTCAAATGCGTGAATTTGCACACTACATAATATAATTAAAACAACCATAACTCTTACTACATAGATTTAATGTATGCAAGGTTAGATAAATTGAAAAGATCATTTTTATGAACTTAAAATCCACATACAATAAGTATAATTTTCCATGTAATCAAGGAAAGCAAATTCGAGCTCAAAGTTGGTCTATATATAGTAAGAGATAATAACATCCAAGTCTAACACACTTGTTTTACTAAGACAAACTAAAGTAATTTCATATCTTTTAGATTAATTAACTAAAGACATTTCAGTATATTCTCATTAAGCGAAGAAAGACTAGTATTTGAATCATATGTATCATCACCATAATAAGGAGATAAGCTAGAGATATTAAAGTGTATAAAACCTTCAAATTTCTTGTAGGTTATTTTGTATGCATTTTCATCAATCTATATTAAAAACTTTAAATGGACCATTACCTCTAAGCTTGAGCTTTGGGAACCGACCTAGTAGGAGCCTTCTATTGCAATATAAACCTAAACTAGATCTTTTTCTTTGAATTAGACATTCTTATGATGTTTATTAACGTGAGTTCAATACTTCTGATTTTACTTGATAATCTTGTCATGGAATTATTCATATAACTTCTTTAGTGTTTTTAGTTCTATATTCAATATCCTTATTAAAACAATATATTGTAGGAAGAAGAATCAAATTCAAAATATTTAAAAATTATGACCATAAACAATGTTAATAATAGAGAAACTAAAATAAGTGAATATAACTTCTTAATAATCATAGTTATCCTAAAGTGAGTAAAATCATTACCTAGAAATATAAGGAAGAATTAGTCTAATCATCTAATGATTTAGTTTTTTTTTTTTTCATTTTCCCTTAATTCTTTATGAAATAACATTCTGTATCTCATAGTTTATAAGTTGCATAACACACTACATCCTCATTGACGTGCATAAAAAAATAAAAAACATTTAAATTATTTATAAGATTGTTATTATATTCCAATTAATGACTAATGAATTTTTATATTAAATAGTACAACTTTTCCATTGTTATTTTTAAACCTAACCTCACTTCTTCTTTTTTCTTCTCTTGAATTATCTAAAGACTTTCCCATCAATTTTAGCACCATTAATCTTCAGCATACCTTCTAATTTTGGATATTTTTATCATCCTCTATAGCTCATCGATTGTTTATTGGATGACATATAAAATGTTAATCTTCTAATTATTCTTTATGAATTGATTCTTTAGGTTGTTTGATGGTTTCAACTGCTCAAGGAGTCATGATAAAGGTAGTTTTGAAGGGACACATGCATGCCCAATAGTTTGCTTGTTGTTTTATGCACCAAAATTTTGAGTTTTCTTGTTTCAAATTATTTTTTATGATTTTGAATTATTTTTATATGTTGATATAAAAAATAAAATTTAAAAAATATATTATTTTGATGCATTTTCAAGTAAAAAATAATTATTACCACAAAAAAAAAACACTACCTATGACTAAAGCACTTGGCTTGAGTTGTCCAGAGCTTGACCGACCTCTACGGGCACTTATAAAGGTAAATTAGTAGTTAGATTAAGATTCTTGACTAGGTTTAAAATTAATTTTGGTTTTTTTAGGGGGTTTTGACAAAAACAAGAATAATGGATTTACAACTTGTAATCTAAATGAAATCACCAACTTGTAATCTAAATGAAATCACACCACCAATGAAAAGAAAACAATTCAATTAAACACGAAAGGTTAGATTTTGATTTTCATGATATATTATATATAAGTGTATGTTTTTTTATTTAAATTTAAAAATTGAGTTGACTAAGTATAATTTCTTAAAGAAATGAAATAAATTGATAGAAAAAGAATGACTAGGCTACTATGAGAGTCATGTTATTTTTTAAAAATAAAAATAAAACAAGTGTCGGTTTCTTATGCAATAAAATTATAAAATTCAATGTTCAACATTTTAACAATAAAATTAAAAAAAAAACATATACTTAAAAGAAAACGACAAAAAATAAAATATTATTCATAAAAAAACAAAAAGAAAACTGAAACATCTCGTTGATCAAAAAACGTAGAATAAACCGAGACTTCTGATATCATGACGAAATTGAAAACACGGAGAGAAACAATGTGCTCAAAAGGTAGAGCGTTACAATGGGCGCCCACTCCTCCCGGGGGGCATTTGACCCTTCATACGAAGGGTGAGCCCTAAGCAGAACAGCCCACAGTATTTTTCTGTTTGACTATAAAAACATATACACAACAAATTAGCAAGGGAAAAAGAAAAAAAGTTCATTCCCTAAAAGTTCTTTGCACAGTGATTGTTTCTGATCAATCAAAAGGAAGTGATGGATTCTTCTTCTGTGTTTGCTAACATTGTTCGAGCTCCTGAAGATGCCATTCTTGGAGTGCGTATTCAGTTTTTCTCTCTCTGCAAATCCTTCCCCTTTTCTGGTCACTTATTTACTTTGTGTTTGTTTTTGATCGCGATCATGCTGTTTTTTTTTTTTCATTTTGATTTTTACTCGAGAAGTCAATTTTTCGGATGCGGATTTATTTGCATGGGCGGATTGAATGGACAATAACAGTAATTGATGTTAATTGAAAACAGGTGACAGTTGCATATAACAAGGATAGCAGCCCAGATAAGTTGAATTTGGGTGTTGGTGCTTACCGAACTGAGGTACTTTCCTTCCTAATTAGCCATTTTTATTCTTAATAGTAATTTGAAGTAATGATGATGTGCAATTTGTTGGGTTTGATGTGTATTTGCCAGGAAGGGAAGCCTCTGGTTTTGAAGGTGGTGAGAAGAGCAGAGCAGATGTTAGTGAATGACAAGTAAGCCATCTCAATCATTTTTATTTTTATTTTATTTTATTTTCATTCAGTTATTGAATATTCATTACGATATATATCTTCCAGTTCTCGGGTCAAAGAATATCTTCCCATTATTGGACTTGCCGATTTCAACAAATTGAGTGCCAAGCTCATTTTTGGTGCTGATAGGTAAATATTTAGATGCTATTTGCATTCGGCATAATCCAATAACATTTTCTCCGTTTTCCCCACCTTTGCTTCTGCTGATTAGCGTATTGTGATTCTATTGCTTGATATACCACAGTCCAGCCATACAAGAGAACAGAGTGACTACTGTCCAGTGCCTGTCTGGTACTGGTTCTCTGAGGGTTGGGGCTGAGTTTCTTGCTAGGCATTACCACCAAGTAAGGATTCTCTCTGCTATGTTTCTCTCATTATGCTTTACTTGGTATTTTGGAACCTAAAATGTTGCAGGTCAATGTGTGATTTGTTCATTTAACCTTGTTTGGCAGCTCACGATTTACATCCCGAATCCCACGTGGGGAAATCATACCAAAATCTTTGGTCTTGCTGGGTTGTCTGTGAAGGCTTACCGCTACTATGATCCAGCAACACGTGGGCTAGATTTCCAAGGTTTGAACCCTCTAATCTATGCAACCACACTGTATCAGCCTAATAAGTTGTTACTCCATTAGATAGACAGTCACAATGCTTACAGTTTTTTGTTATCTCTGATTATACTTCTGTTCTGGTATTATTTGACTCTAAAATCCTAATTGATAAATTTCATATTAGGCATTCACACCTTTTTCTTGTATCATTGTTTGTGCACTAAATTTTAATTCAATCATGGTGCTGATTGAATATGATGCTGTGCAACTCATAGAATCAGCCTTGGGCTATGTTTGTGGTATGTAGGCTTGCTCGAGGATCTTGGAGCTGCACCATCAGGTTCTATAGTGCTTCTTCATGCATGTGCTCATAACCCAACTGGTGTTGATCCAACCATTGAACAATGGGAGCAAATCAGACAGTTGATGAGATCAAAAGGGCTGCTACCATTCTTTGACAGTGCTTACCAGGTACCAAGGAAATAAATGATATCTTCAGAAAAAAGAAGTGTGGCTTATAGCAGTGAATAAGAATTGATCTTAATCAAGTTTTGTTAGTGCTAGAGGATTGTAGCACAGGTGACCAAAATCTTGTACTTTGACACTCCAGGGTTTCGCTAGTGGTAACCTAGATGCAGATGCAGGGTCTGTTCGCATG
Source organism: Salix caprea (assembly GCA_964035475.1). NCBI lineage: Eukaryota > Viridiplantae > Streptophyta > Magnoliopsida > Malpighiales > Salicaceae > Salix > Salix caprea. Next base: position 12,339,164 of record OZ037747.1, on the reverse strand, counting down.
TTTGTTGCAGATGGCGGTGAATGTCTTGCAGCTCAGAGTTATGCAAAAAATATGGGCCTCTATGGGGAACGTGTTGGTGCTCTCAGCATAGTAAGACCCTCAGCTTCTGAAAGTTTTCTTATATGCTTAACAATCATGAATTAGTAAAAACTTTATCACTGAAGCTTGCAACTTAAATAAATGAGGTTGTTTCTTATAATGTAACAACTTCAAGATTCCCAGAATACCATTGGCTTCTCTGGTTGGTTATGTAGAAGATACCTTCCTGTTTTTATTTTATTTTATTGACAAGCAAGGTCTGTCTCTCACACTCCCTCCGTCTTTTTGATAAGCAAGGTCATATTTACTATATATATTTTTATTTGTAGATCTAATGCTCAAAAGGTAGAGCACTATTCCCTCTCTGTTTTTCTCAGAGTAGATTATAATTTGGTTCCTGTGTTTTTGATGATTTTTTTAGTTCTGGTTTTGAAAATCATAAATTAGTCCCTAAACCAGAGTTGTTTGTTAATTCTTTATGAAAATTTTAAATTATCTCAATGGATTAACTAATCATTCAACTAGAAAAAATGGATCAAATAATAATTTACTCTTTTTTTTTTCAAACTGAAGTAGCCATATTTTTTTCCTGATTCACTCTAGGGTACGGTGATGATGGCATCTTTAATCAGAAAGGAGATGTAAAATAATTTAGAAACCTTAGGGGGTTGTGATATTGCGCCATTGTTCTGAAAGTATTTTCAGAGGAATTTACATTTTATTTGGTGACAACTAGGTTTATCTGTTCTTATTTTGTGCAGAAAGAGGTCTACGTGTAGTGATTTTTGGTAAGATACATGTTCATAAATAGTTACTTGCAGTTTCATTTTCTCAGGTTTGCAAGACAGCAGATGTTGCAAGTAGGGTTGAGAGCCAGTTGAAGCTTGTGATACGGCCCATGTATTCTAATCCACCTATTCATGGGGCATCAATTGTGGCCACCATTCTCAAAGACAGGTATGAGCTCTCTTAAACTTAGTGAGATTGCTTTAAGCCCCATAACCAGGCCAGGTCAAACTTAGTGAGATTGCTTTAAGCCCCATGACCAAGCCAGCTTAATCTTAGAAGTTGATGTCTGATGCAGACATATTTAGAATTTATTTAAATTCCATCCAGAAGAATGGCACAATTAAAGAATTTCTCTATTCAAATGAGGTATTAAATAATGCCCATAAAGATTCTGGATTTATAGAAATCAATTCCACAACTGGAAATATTTATAGTGGTATGGAGTTACAGCATGTAAATTATAATATCTGCTGCATTCAAAAATACATAAAAAAATGATTATTTTGATTTGTTGGACCCTGCCTGAGGTATTAGTAAAAGAATTGCTGCCATTTAGCTATGCAATATGATTTGTTCACTCTCAGTACCTTTAAACTTCGCTTGACTGTCTGTTTTTTTCATGTAGGGATATGTACAATGAATGGACTGTTGAGCTGAAAGCAATGGCTGACCGGATTATAAGCATGCGCCAACAACTATTCGATTCTCTATCTGCTAGAGGTTTGCTTATTCATGTCATTAATACATTTTATTTTCCTGTCTGGTTCTTACATTAGCATGCGGTTCGATGGTTGACCTGTAAACTTGTGTCAATTGTGCCACTCAAGCTCATCTCCTGAATCATCTACTAAATTCCTTGGTGTCAGCCACCATGTCTCTTTTCATTACTGATAAAATCTTCAGAACCAATACGTGAATTTCAGAATCTTTCCCCTTCTACGCACAAAGACACAAAGGCCTCAATTTCCCAAGTGCCAATCCGAACACCTTTTACTAGATGTAAACAGAGAAAATGATTTCAGAGTGTCCCTGTAGCAACTCATTGCAAACTTCTGATGACCAAAGTTTACAGCTTCATGTATCTGTACTGGAATATCATTAATTTACTTTTGAAGCAAGTTTTTTTTTTTTCCGGACTATGCACTTGTAAGCGTACTATATGCGATGGCTTATACATTTAAACTGATAATATTTACCTTTCTGGCAGGCACTCCTGGTGACTGGAGTCATATTATCAAGCAAATTGGAATGTTTACCTTCACTGGCTTGAACACTAAACAAGTTGCCTTCATGACCAAAGAGTATCACATTTACATGACATCTGATGGGTAATAAATTTATCTCTTATTACCAGTTATAGATGTTTTTCTCGTTACTTTTTTGGCTAAATAAAAAAATCCAAACATCAAAAATTCCCCCAAATAGCCTCTCAATTTTGTTCGTATAATTTTTTTTTTTTAACTTTGTCTTCTTACGTTCCAGAAGTTATCAAGTTTTTCTATTCATACGTGATCATGCATTCCTTCAATTTGTACCCTTTTTTTGTAAGAAACGATGCTGTTTAGAAGGGATCTTACCATTTTTTTTGTTTAGAAATTCATTGAAGGCCCCAGTTGTGAAAACAAAATTATTTGGGGACAACATAGCTATAAAAACATTTTTGGGGGTGAAATTGATGCTTAGTCATTAGCTAGAGAGCAGTTTTGAGCCCCCTCAAAAAAAGAGGAAAAGAAAAGAAACGTAAAATCCTCCATGCACTGAAGTTTTTTGTTGCTGTTGTTTTATTCTTCAGTTTCACTTCCGCTGATTTTATATTGCATGCTTATTACTTCCTTTTGATATTGTTTCCTTGTCCATCCTTTGTTTGGATTCTATTTCAAAATACAATGTAATTGCTGTTTAACATGTTTGTTGCCCAAGATAAAGAAATTTTCTCCTCTGCTATCAACTCTTAATCATTTTTATGTTGCCTCGCATCAATCTGGTTGAGAAGAAAAAAATGCCACGCGTCCCTATATTTATGAATAATGTTTGGCTCCTGCTCTGTTCTGGTATTTTATCAACAAACGTCAGTTCTTGTAAACCTCTACATGTTTTGTAGCACGTAGCTTCGTTTTTCAATTTGATTATTCTTGAAGAACAATGATCCGTAAAGTTCCAACTCATATTTATATACTGTTATCTGTTCCATATACATGGGGATACATGTAATATTATTTTATTTTAAAGAATTTTTAAAATGACCGTTGTGGGGGCTAAAGGTATTGTTTTGGCTCTGTTTCTTTCTGCAGGAGGATAAGCATGGCAGGTCTTAGTTCCAGGACAGTCCCTCATCTGACTGAAGCTATACACGCCGCTGTTACCCGTGCTGGCTAAAATCAACAGATTTTAGGTCTATATAATAAGAACTCAGGGCCGGAGACTCCGCTTTTGGAGATCTTTTTCCCAGCTTCGTTTGAGCGGATGCGATGTTTTCATTAAGACTTTGACAAGATGCCATTTTCCTTTCGAGACAGTTATGGCTTCTTCTTCCTCCTCCTCTTTCCTTTGTTATGTTATTGGCTCACTTTACGCCGTGTTTTTGAAGGATTGCTTACGTCCTCTTAAAATAAAGATGGAAGAAAACCTTTAAAGGTTGTGTAATCTCGTCTTCTAAAGAAATATGGATGGTGGTCCCAAGGTCCTCCTTGTAGATTACCCTTGTGATATTTTCCGCCACCTGACATGGGAAAATCTTTAGAGTTTGTTTTTTATTTAATTTTACATTAATAAAAAATGGACGTTGGAAGGACATACAGAGAAATTTGTTATTATAATTATTATTATTATTTGAACCAAAGGAAAAAACAGGTATTTCTTATAAAAACTTTATATATATATATATAAGGATTGTTATTTTAAGTAATACTTATACTATGATCGTACAATTAGCTTTTAATTTAAAAAATAAATTATGAATTAATAATTTTTACACTAATAAATCTGAAGAAACTATATTAGAAAATTAATATAAATTTCTGATATTGTATTTTCATTAAATATTAATGAGTAAATTATATTATAAAAATCTTGTATATTAGACTAGCAAATATTATTTTAAAAAGTTAGTTTAGAAAAGATTTATTTTATCACAAATTAAAAAGAAAATAAAGACTTTAAAAAATAGAATATGAGCACCTAGCCCTAGAGAAAAAAACTAGAAAAAAAAAATAGTAGGTGTCTATGGGTCTAGGTTTGTGTGCCTAGTTTTCTTTTTTTCTTTTTAGCAGTATGTTCTCACATTTATGTTTTATCAAGAAGATAATATGGGTGTTTGGTTTTGTGTTAACTTTTGTGCTTGAGCTCAAATGCATAACACTATTTTTTGGTTAGGATTGAACCACAATTTATGTAACTGTGGGGCCCATAAAAAAATGTTGTCGAACCTCTGTTATGAAAAAACAAGTTGTAGTTTCTTTTCATCGACAAAACAAAAGGCAAAAGCAATTAAAAAATTACTTGGAACCCGTCTCTCACCCTAAGCTCAATCTTTAACAAAAATTCTTGTAACACCTGTCTCTCACCCTTAGTATCTCCACCTTCTCTCTGATTTATGTTCCACTAATAGAAATCCAAACGTTGATACCCATAAATCTCTCATGTATGGATCTCTTCTTTGTTCTCTTCTCTGTAAATTCTTTTCCACTAATAAAACAAGCAACAAAAAACCTCATGTTGTTAGCAAACCCATAAATCTTGAAGTCAACAACCATCGTTGTTGTAATTTCTCCTCCTTTATGCTATGTACTCTTTGTTCCACCAATAAAAGGAACTACAAATAACTACTCAATTATGTTGCTCACCTGACCTTCCTCTTCAACATTCAGCAATACAAGGTTAACTATGATTTTTTCTCCTCTTCTTCAACTACTCCGATTTGCTAAAACTATTGTACAGTGCTTTCATTTGACAATTTTTGCATATTTATGTTGTTCTGATTGAATTAAGACAATAAGTGGTGGTTTCAACGTTAACCGTGAGTTTTTCTCCTTTTCAGCTCAATTTTTTTGAATTTATCTGCAATGTTTGTTTGATTATAACTATTAATTTAGTATTTTTGTTAAATTTATTATTTTAGCTCAAAATATTTGATTATGACTGTTACACTTGAAAAACAGATTTAAAAGCATGTTGAATGTATATGTTGTTGAAGTTTTATAATTCTTAATTTGTGTTATGGAACCTGTTAAGGTTTTCACTTTGTTGTTATGAAAAATTGAACATTGTTACTTGACCTTATGGTTCATATAGTTTTGTTTGTTTAATTAACTTATATTATTGAAGTTTTGTTTTGCATATAATTCCTTTGGGTTTTGTATTTAGGAAAATGCATGGACGCAGTAGATGGTTTTATATAAAGATTATGTGTGGAGGCAATTATTAATGAAAACAAGCTTTTATTTTAACTATTGATGAGTGGATTTGATTACACAATGAACAAAACTATTCATATCCACACGGGTGCATTACTATAGGCATAATTAAATTAAATTTACTACATTTCTCCCCCTATAAACATTGCATGATGAAGGATTTTTCCTTATTCCATGTTCGTTTTCTTATTTTGTCGTTTAATTATGTGATGAAGTGTTGTTAAATATTTTAAAATATAGCATGGAAGATAGTGAATATATGGATAAGGTTGCATGGACAAAAAAAATGTTGCATACATTTTGTGACCTATGTATTAAGACCATTGATATGGGAATGCGACCTACAACTCATTTTGATAAAAAAAAAACAGGTTGGAAATTTCTTATCACATCATTCAAAAAACAAATTGGTCATGCATTGAGCAAAAAAAACTAAAACACAAGTGAGATGGATGCAAAAAGGATTGGAGAATATGGACAAAGTTGATTTCTGAAACTGTGGTGAGTGAAGTAATAAATGTGGAACAATCTCAACAATGGATAAGTGGTGGAAAGCAAAAAAATCAGGTTAATTTTCATTATCCAACGTATTTAAATTTTTGTTCCATTATTTCTGAATTTTTTATGACAGTATATTTGCATGAATTATGTGTTTTCCTTGTATGTAGGAAATCAAAGGAGCAAAAAAATTTAGACATGTTGGTACTGAGCTTGCCTTGAAGATGAAATATGATAGAATGTATTCCAATATTGTCGCTACCAGAGAGTATGCGTGGGCACCATCATCAGGAGTACTTAGTGATGTTGATTGTGTTAAGCCTGGCATCAACAATGCCAACATTGATGCGATTGATTTTGAATAAGAAAGTGGTAATTTGGAAAAAGATAGAAATCCTATGTTTGAGAATGATATTTCTCAGTTAGTTGGCGGGGTCAACATGTCAAGTAGTAGCAACACAAGAAGTAGTGGGAAAAAAAGGATGTTTATGAGGTTCGAGCAAAGAGGAAAAAGATGTCTGACATTGGTGTTCAACTACTATTAAGGTGGGAAGCTACTGTCAAGGTGGGATCAACTACTTGAAAGTATGTTGACGAGAAGTGATTCTACTTCTTTGCATATAGATTGATAAAGGTGTAGTATTCGTGAGGTTAATGATTGAGCACCATTCAATTCCTAGAGTCTCAATTAATGATGATTTTCATGACTTTGCATCAAAATATCTGAGTTTACGTAGGAAGAGAGAAATGTGGTCTACTATAGGGGGGTCTTGAAGAAAAGTTGAAATGGATGAAGAGAATGTATGCACGGCATGGTTGTCAAAATCACGATTTTGATACGAATCGGAAGTTGCTTCTGAACTCGAATCGTAAAATTGGAATAAATTTACCGTACAAAAATCGTAAAATCACAACTAAAATTATGGAAGTGGAAAAATCATAAAATTGTAAGTAAAATATTTTCAAATACAATATAATATAATTATGGCTATAAAATTTTATTAGTTAAAGTTTATACATGATTTAAAGGAAATTAAAATACATAACAATTATATCATTATATTAGCATTTAAATAATATTGATTTTTTTATTTTTTTTATTTTAAAACTAGGGGAGAGAGAAAGGGGAGGCGTCTAGGCCTAGCCTAGGGAGAGGGGGGGGGGGGGGGGGGGGGGGCTAGGTGGCTAGGTGTAGGCTATAGGGGGTGGCAAAAGGGATGGATTTTTGGTAAAATTGGTGAGATCGTAAAATCGGATCAGATCTATCCGATTTTATGATCTGACCCGATTTTTCTAATTTTTACGGGGCCCAATTTTTCAACCCGATTTGACAAGGTTTGTTGAGTTGACTCGCAAAATCGTCCGATTTTGCGAGTCAACTCGCGAGTTTAACAACCATGATGCACGAAGTAAACATGGATAACTGATGGTATGACTCTCTTTTCTAAACTGTTAATTTTTATTAATGTTGGAATGTTAGCTAGATGCAATGTGTTATGTTATTTCACATGCTTAATAATTTATGTATACATGTTTACATTTGAAGTATAGTGCGCGGACAGTCTTGAGAACATGAGTTTGCAATGCATGCATTGTTGAAGATGAGTTTCCTTGTTGTTATATTGTGTACGTTTTATTCATTGGTTTGGTTATTGTATGGCTTATTCATTACTTTGGTCATGAACTTATTGAGTAATTAGATTGTTGGGTTTTATTGGGTTTCTCTTTATTTGAATTGTAATTTAAGTTTGTATTTGAATTGTAATTCCTGAGTTACTGTTTCGGGCTAGATAAATTGGTTGTATTGTTGTTGTATTAATGCATGAGTGTGATTAATTTTCTAAGGAGATGATTGTAAACATGTTATGGTTAAGGTATGTCATGGATTTCTTTATGTATGTTATGCTTGTTTGCTTTATTAAAAATCTGTTGTTTATGTTGTCAATAATGGTTGAGTTAATTAACATTAAGTGCAACATTTCATTAGAAATTTTGTTGACATACTTTAAATGGTTACCTACTATCCGAATAACCAGAAAAAGGAAGCACAACAATAAGCCTTGTGCAGTAGCTTCTTTACAAACTAGACATCCATAAACAAAATACAACACTATAATTAAAATTTGAGGATTAGGGGAAGATTTAATTATGAGGTCAAATAAGGACAAAAAAACTAACGGTTGTACAATAAAAACACTTGGCTAATAATGTTTAAATTTTTTGTTCCAGCATAAATTCCAAACCATGCGCTATTCACTCACATGTAAAATAAACCTGCAGTGCTGTGTGATTTTTTCATATGGTTAACTTTTGGTAAAGGACAAGGAAATGATACAGAAAGATTTCAAAATTACAGGGATAAGACATAATGAATGACAAAGAAAAAAAATAATTTGATATCAAAGTACATTAATAATATATTTTTCAGCTCATATATATCATAATTGCTGCCAACAATTATACGCAATTCACTTGGTACAAAAGATAAAAACAAATTGCCTTTTTGCAAGGCATCATTCATTATTTTCTATATAAGTGGGATTCTTTCTTTATGTATAGCAATAAATTTACAATCTAAAAAAATCAAGTTAAATGGGATAAAACAAGTGAAACATCTTTGTTGTATTGACAGGTTTGTTGCAAAAAAAAAAATTCTTAAGTTCTATTTTGTTTTAGTTACTCTCTTTAATATTATTTGTCTTTATTTTTGAAATTGTATTTAAAATCAATTGTTTGTTATTTTTTTTATCGAATTTAAAGACATGAATGATCCATGGTATAATGCTATAGTTAACAAAGATTTTGATGCCATTATGAAAATGTTATGAACAGCATTGTAGAACACATTAATTATCATATTTCTGAAGGTATTAATGCCTTGATAGGAGACATTGATGATAGGAGTACCGATGATGAAAACGATGACAACAACGATGATGATAATATCGATAACAATGATGACATTTGACGATGAAAGGATGTGTGTTCATTATCATTCCTAGACTTCATGATATGTTAGATGAATTGCATGAGTTTTTTTATATTTTCTAAGATTGATTTGAAAACGAGATATCATCGAATGAGAATTAAAAAAAAAAGATGAATAGAAAATTACTTTTAACACTAAATATGGTTTGTATTATTGGTTAGTTATGTCTTTTGGACTTACTATTATGTATAGCACTTTCATGATATTAATGAACCATGTTTTGTGTAATTTTACAAGTTTATTGTGATTTATTTTGATGATATTTTGATTTATAAAAAAATAAAAAGGCATGTTGAACATTTAAATAAGGTATTGGTTGTTTGGCGAAAAAGAATGTTTATATCCTAATTTGAAGAAGAAAAATGACTTTTGCAAGAGAAATATTATATTATTTGGATATGTTATTCATGCAAGAAGTGTTGAGATGGACGAGTAAAAGGTTTGCGTTATACAAAAATGGCATACATATAAGTCAATCACAAGGATACATGTTTTCATAGTTTGGTTAGTTTTTATAGGAGATGATTTTAGTATGCTAGTCAAATCTTTAATTAAGATAGTTAATAAATTTATGCTCAAGGTTATTATTTTTTCAACTTTAAACACTAAATTATTAAGATTTGAGTATGTGAAAGATTTATATATTAAAGATTTGGAAAAGAAACCAGAATAGTATAAGACGAAGCTGGGTTAACAAGTGCATAAGAAACCTCAAATGCATCGCACTCAACAGGCACATACTGAGACTCCCTTCATCCTGCATGCGTTTTGAAGGAAGGTCAGTACAGCAACTAGCAGGTTAGTAACCAAATGCAGAACTCCTATTTGAGCTACATTTTCTCTAGCTAAACCTCTCTCCTACTTTCTTCCTCACTTTTCTAAACTTTTTTATAGAAACTGTCGAGCGGTGGGACTTCTCATTCCACTCAGGTTCTCAAGCTTTTCCAAGTAGGAAAACCTTTTAGGGTTTGTATCTGTTTTGTCCTTGATCCTGTCCTGATCTCCTTTGAAAGAGCTCTCCATGTTGTCTGCTGAGGCAGTTTTGGCCTCTCCCTGATCCACCTTCCATCCCATGAAATCTGAGAGTGTCAATGATGTCGGCGTCTCTGCAGAAGTCGAGTTGTCCAGCTCTTCCTCTGGCTTCTGATTGGCCTCCGACTGTGGACTCTGTGCAACGGAATCAGCGTACAGGACATCCTCAATCTTAGACAAGATTGCGTAAGCCAAGCTTTCTATGATCCTTGAATAGCTTTCTAGAATAGCCTGTCCTACATCCTGAAGAGAAGTGCTAGAACAATGTCAGAATCATAACTTTTGAAGAAATATAATCAGAAAACAGATTTCAGCTATGATGCTATTGGTCCTGCCTTGTTATACTGGATCTTGCTTATATCTAGTGAGGATTGTGGAATTCCTGGAAACCGCTGTTTGAGAATGATTAAGATTGTTTCTGCTCTCTCTTCGAAGAGTTCTCGCTTCTCCAAGCTCACGGCTGAACCCCAGGTTGACTTTCCATCCTTTTGGAGCATCTTTCTCTGCCAAATCACGATGGAAGCCTCGATCCTGTTCTTGAGGTCTAAGACTTTGTGCTCGGTTGACATGTCCATGGTTGAAAGGAATTGCTCAGGATCAAAGTATTCTACTGTTATGCTCTTGTAGATCGAATCTCCAAGGCTCGCTCTTCCATTCTACCAAGAACACAAGGGAGAAACTAAGTCGATTGTGGCAAAATTTTACTAGAAAGATTGAGGGTGTTTCATTCTCATACCTTTGGAAGGGATTCGATGTAGTTTTCAGGAATTTCCATTTCGGATAGCACTTGGGCGTTTATAGCCATAGCTGCTTTGAGTACCTGGTTGACAGAATCCTTCTGAAATTGCATCCATCTTCGAGTTACATCTGCTATCCCATTTTGTGGAACCTTGACCGTGGGGATCCACCATTTGTCGTCATTTCTAGGTGGAGTTTCTTGCTCTGAATCATCTTCGTCTTTGGAAACATACCAGAACTCATTTTGGCTTCCAAATTGATCTAGGAGATCCTGAATATGATCGGAAAACATTGCGAGTTCATACAAGATCATCCTCTCCAATAAGAAAACGCAAGAAAACCAAAGTACTTACAATGAGGATGGTGTCAAGTTTGCGCAGAGCAGGAATGTTCATTAGCAGATCACTTCTTTGCCGAGTCGTCATGATCTATCAAATCAGAACAAAACATTGATGCATGGCGTATAGGCATACGCGGTTCAAATTAAAAAAAAAATCATATGCAATTATGAGTGATCATGAGAGAAACAAAGCATAAACATGGTCAGAATCCTCACCTCCATACTGATTCCATCCTTGGATTGCTGTGAAGGAACGAATTCAACAATGTGATCTGTTACAGATAAAAGCCAATCGATTTCCTTTCTCCATCTTGCCTTTCTCTCTGGATTCATTGGCTCTAATTTCTTTTGCTCTCCAAAAACAGATGCTGCATCGTGTAAGATGAAGAATCAAATACATGAGCAGAAATAATGATATAGAAATGTTAGTGATGATCTTATTATTGGCAGATAAAAAAAACTATTGAAAGAAAAAAATACCAGAAAGGTTTGTGATTGCATTTGACAAAGCCAAAGCTGAAGAGACACCCTTTCCACCTCCTGACATATCTTCACCCAAAAGCAGCTTTGCAAACCTTTCCTTCATCAGTTCCATGTCTGTACAAAAATGGCATAATACTTTTCAAAACAATTATAATATTATTGAGAGATGAAGACAGAAATTAAGAAGATGTTTGTGCCTGATAAGGATTGCTTGTCTTGACGAGTAGGTGTCCCAGGAGCTGCGCCGCCATTACCATCTTTACGGGAGGCCTTCATTGGACCCCGTACACGATTGAGTGGGCTTCCAATATATTGGCAGTCGCCAAGGCGTTCTCCGACAACTCTAGGAGCAATGTAACTTCTTGATTGCTCAACCTCGTTTCCATCATTCGCATCATTCTCAAGGGTGAAACTCTGAACCTGTCGCCCTGGAAGCTGGTCAAACATTTTTGTGGAATTGAAATATCTGGTTTTCTGAAAGCTTTGTTCACGGCTCAACGCTCTAACCATAATGAATTAAGTATTTCCTTCTATGATCAGTAATGATACAATGAAAACATGATCATTGAAAGGGAAAAGGGTTTTCGATCTCTTTTCTTTCCGAGATAGGGGTGTTTGTTTTGGTTTGATGGGAGCTAGAAAAATTTGTTTTTCTTGAGAAAACTAAGGTGGTTGGTTACAGGTTAGTTTTCAGTTGAAGAGGATAGAAAGCTGTCGCGTATTTTTAGTTAAGTTTTATGTTTTTCCAAGGAGACAATGTGGGGTGCATGTCGATGTCTGCTTGATAAAATCTAAAAAAAAAAAAACTGAGGTCGCTGTAAGGAAACGAGAAAGGTCAATGCATGGCCACCTAGAAGCCCGGAAGAACACAGAAATTGTAGCCAACTTTTGCATTTATTCTGAGGACATCCGATTATATTTTCCTGTTAAGCTGCAGAAAATATAGCCTTTTTTTTCGACATCATTGAAAATAGCTGTTTTTGGATTGGTATTGCAGGGGGCAAAAGCCATGCGCGATGAGAAACAACAGCAAGCTCTGTACTGCGCCGTTTTAGAAGCAGCAAATGACTCCATCACCAATCAATAGCAAATAAAGAAAAGGAAATAATGAGAAAGGAAGAAAAGGAAACAAATCTGATGGAGGATAAAATAATATAAATGAGGAACAGATTAATAAAGAGGGGTCGTCTTTTCGAAATATTGTATGGAGAGATCCAATAAATGTAAGAAAAAAGAAATAAATCAATCTTTGATTATAGATTTTCTAAATTGGAGATACTCGGTCAAGGAGGGAAGAACACAAATAAATGTCCTGCACGTTCTATAAAGTGTGGCTACCCGATTTCACAACTCTTTAATTAGAAAGAGTATAGTCTGACCATACTTATTAAGTTGATTAACATATTATAATTCAATGTCTAGAAATAAGTGTAGATGATTTAATTGACATATATAGTTTAATCATTTTCTAATATGGGTTGACTAGTTTTTTTTAGCATATACTTTTGCACGTATTAAATTGTTAATCAACTATTTTGTAATTTTTCTTTATAAAACTTTTAATAACCTTTGAGTGTTTGGCATTTGTGTGTATCATGCTAGTTGATAAGGTTTGAGTCTTTATCGTCTTCTCTAGAATTTTAGGGTTTTCTTTTTACAGATTTCGATTTTGGTTTTCATATTTTCATATAGGATGACAACTTTCTTTTTGTATTGAGTGCTTTTATAATTTTACGAGAGAAACAAGATTTATAAGAAGATTTGGTGAGTGAAAGCCTATTATTAATTATAGTTCAAAAAGTCCATGGTTAGTATATACATTAATGATTTATTATTATTATTATTATTATTATTATTATTATCATCTTAATTCAGTTAGTTTTTTAAAATTTTAATGAACTAAATATTTTATAAAATTGACCAAAAGGGAAAATTTTATTGCGATAGGGCGCACAACTCTATCATTTAGAGGATTTTTTAGAATTACAACATCATTAGAACGGATTGAGTTGAGAATATTATTTAAAAAAAAAAATATTCAAGTTTTATTTTTTATTATCTTAATTGATAATTTATTTTACCATATAAGCTTGGTGATTTTTGGTATGAGACACAAAAAAGAGGTTTAATATGATGGGAAGATGTTGTCATGTGGAGACATTTCAAACCTTCACATGTCTCAAAAGCTATTTGAAAAACTTATATCCAACACATGATATATGAGCATTTCTTGTAGCAGTTATAACAGTTGTAGTCTAGTATGGAGAACCAAACAGTGAGACTCATGGTTCAATTACCTTGCACATTAGCGGATCCATTACATTCACTTCCCATACAAAACGGATGTAAAATTATTTTTTATTACTTGTGTTTTTTTAAAAATTATTGTTTTATATGAAGATATTTAACTAATAGTAGTTGTTTTTATGCAAGCTACGGTTATTGGACATGAACCAAGACCAATAGAGTTTTTTTGTTGAAATTCATATGCAAAATAAAAATACTATAAAAATGGTGTAGCAACTCGTGGATAACTGAGTTCAAACATTTTATGGTAGGTTGGATTTCAAAGTGTTTCTTAAGTTATTATTTGTTTTAAATTTGTTGATTATTTTTTTCTTAAGTTACTATTTTAAAATGCAGGAGAGATACAAGAAGAATTCTTTGACCCATCTAGAACTTATCTAGATTTATGGATATGGATCGTCTAGTATACTTGATAAAAATTAAATTTATTACATATCAAGCATTATGATTGAAGATATATGAATAGAATATAGTATATCGACTTTTAGTGCCCGTTTGGGATGACGTTTCAAACGCCGTTGCCAAAAAATTCAATTTTTTTTCATTTTAAATGAATATGTTTTGGTGTTTTTAGATCATTTTGATGTGTTGATGTCAAAAATGATTTTTAAAAAAAAAAAAAAATATCATTTTGATGTATTTCGACACGAAAAACACTTTGAAAAGCTACCGCAATAGCTCTACCAAACAGCCCTTAATTTCTCGTAATCAGGTTGTAGCTCTCAAACTTTTATCATCTCGGCAATTACACAAGAATAGGCTGAAACTCAAACCACCCGACTTAGTATTGAAATGACCTAACTTAGCATCAAGGCGATTGTATAAGGAGTTGTTGTCCAAACTTGATAGTACATGTGATCCACGTCATTGCCCACTTGTTCTTGACAAAGATCCAACTTGGCCTCCTCTTCGTTTAGCTTTTGTCCGTTAAATAAATTGTATTTAAATTGATATTTTTTTTAAGTTAGTAATAAATATTTTAGTTTTATATCTTTTATTCTATTTCTAAAAAAAATACTAGCAGAATTACCAACGAAATAAGTATGTTGAGAAGTTTAAAGAGATGGAAAAAAACTTACAGGATTTTATTAGTGACAATTACAAACAAGAATCCTGACAAACTATCTCTTGAAAAGTTCTAGAAAGTTCATAAACATTACAGGATTTATCATTAAAAATATGTAAATCACTGACGGGTTAATTCAGTTAGACAATAATATGAACTCAGTCATCAATGATGGTGATAACTATATTTTGTAACAGTAGAAACTCTTTGACCACACAAAAAATGAAACAGTCGTTATGGTAATATTATTGTCTGAAAATCAACTTTCTAGGTTTTAATCTTTTTAGACAACAATTTATCTAGGACTCACTGGGGATATTTTATTTTATTTATCTATTTATTTATTTACAATGTGAGAAAATCCACATCTTCCCTTTCTTGTAAGATTGAAATCTGTCGATAGTAACGTTTGGCACGACGTAATATTCTTATGCTTAATTAATTAAAAAAACAAATCTTGGTGTTTGGTGATTAGTTCAATTGAAAACAAAACCTGGTTTAGATCTAAGCAAGTCGATACCGTGTGGTACTTTTCAGCAGCTACATTCATAGCTGTTATTGCACCTGCACTGCCATGGCTAGAATTAGAAATTCGAAATTCAAACTGTGCTAGTCCATGCATTGCTTAGATTCGTAGATAAATAGATAAATTAATAAATAAATAAAAAGTGGTGTGGAATTAATTATAGCATTTATTACGGGCACCAAAAGTGTTAATACAGTGCAAGACTCCTGTGACTGATTTGAAGGGCAAATATCATGCCCTAACTGAGACATCAACCACCTTAGCCGGCCAGAACCTACGGTTGGAAGGACACGAGCCAAGTTCCATTTAGTTCATGAAAATATGGTTTTTGCTATCTCCATTTTGCCGTTGCCCTCGAGTTAAAATCTCCTGGTACACCACCAAAACGACAATGATCATCTGCGTTCAGTAAAACTTAAAACAACTGTTGTTGACCACAGACATAACCATGGATTTACAAGAGCCTTTGGTCCCGGTTCATGTTTAGGATCCGTCATTTGGGAACCTGCAGCATTTCAAAATCCATATATGGACGAGATGATGAGCTTCGAACACTGTAGCAGTGATTGGAAAACTGGAATAGCATGGAGGCGTGACGGTAAAAAACTTGAGATATCTATAGTAGGTTTCGAGTTCAAAGACAGTCGAGACTTTACTCGCTCATCTGGATCCGCAAAGTACGTTTTCGGGTGGGTTTCTTCAAATAGAAAAAATAAAAAACTGGAAGAGAAAACACGCAGCCCCACCATTGGATCAAACCCACAGCAAATATAGATTATCCATCACAGCTGGCCTAGAATTGAATAATTTTCCGGCAACCAGTACGTTAATTTGTGTCCATGGTATGGACTGCGCTAGTATTGTTTGATTAGGTCAACCTTTTTACTGTCTTGTAGTGTAAATGTTACCAGAAACATTCGAAATTCAAACGTTTGGGCCACTTGGCTGGTGCTAAAAATATTTAATAACCCTTCAAGTACTGGGTTTAGAAGATCAAACCACGCACAAAACAGTAGTTCTTGCTTGCTGGTCAATATTTGGAAGCAGCTGGTGGAATCGAGTAATTTACTCGTCCCTGCCTGGTTGAAAATCAAACCTTCAATCTACATCTGTGAAACAGCTTCCTCAAGTCTCCAAAGCCCAAACACGACCTTAAGTTTTAGTTAATAAAAGCAGTAACAAATTAAGAAACTGACAACCATGACTGGAGGCAGTTTCCTATCAGGTTCTTCTGTGATCTCATCTTCCCAACGTCTTGTTCTTCTGTAGCAATACACGTTCGACAAGAAACCAAATTGTAACCCCACAAGAATCTCTCAATGATTTTATTGTCTCTCTAAGAGCCAGTAAAGAAGAGAAAAACAGCACAACAAAACCTACGACGCTCTCTTTCCTTAGCTGTGAAAGAGAATCTTAGTGAGCACACTTGTACACACCACAAAGGCAATGCACCGACTGTACTAGCTCTCGTTTGTGGATCTGAGTCTTAGTTCGAACGTTCAGCAGCTTGCAGGTGAGAATTATGGGTTCGTTGACACTGTTCATGATCAGACCTGACAATGGTCGCCTTGCCTGCAGGAGATGCTTTTTTCTCATCTGGGGCTCGTTTATTTTCTCTTGTTTTGCAGTTTTGCATGGTTTATGCGTGGAGGATGAGGAAGAGATCATTGGGTTGAGGAATGCTGAGAAAGAACAGGGAGAAAGGACCAAGAATTTAGGTACTCGCTTGTTAAATTTGTTTTTTCTGTTATTTTAAGCCCCATGTGTCTGTTTATCAATGATTCTCATTATGCCTGCAACACAACAACTTTAATATATGTTTTAAACCAAAAAAAGGGGTCCAATTTTCATGTTTAAGCCTTTGAACCTGACCTTCAAGGTCATTTTCATTGAGAAAGTTGCTTGGAAACTACCAGTACTTAATCTCTTGGACTTGCCCTGTAGTTTATGCCTGATGAAGATTACAAAAGGAGAATGATCTTTATCTTTTCTAATGGAAATGCTAATTGTTTATTATGGCGGCAGCTGATTGTTAATTCTGTTTTTGTTTGAACTTACACAAAGCAGATTCTGATTGCAGACAATCGCTGAAAAGTTTGTAGAGAATATCCAAAACTATGTGAGTATTCTGTTCGAATTTCTTTTTTCAACTAAATTTGTCATATTTGGTTTCTAGAGTACCACTAGAATCTGACTTTGTGAAAGCAAAATTCTGTGTTAGAACATGTACAGATCATTTGTCACATGTGATGATCCGAAAGGAGTAGTGGAATGCGGGACAATTAGAAAGTCTAAGAGTGGTTCCCACAAAATGGAGCATAAGATCATAAGCCAGAAAGCACAGAAGAAGAACTCTAAAACAGATTTGGCAGCCGTGGCTGAGAACAAGGAGCTGCTCTCTAGAGGGATTGTGGAAGAGTATTGTTCTCCATCTTCATTTCAACTCCTGGAGGTCTCAAGAGGTGCTCAGAAGCTGAACCAGACGATCAACTCATGGTCTAAGGGATTGAGCTACGATGGCCAGTCTAAAGATATTGCAAAAGATTTGCTGAAAGGGGCTCTTGATATGCAGGAGTCTCTCCTCATGCTTGGCAAGCTGCACGAAGCCTCGCATTACATGGCCCAGCTGAAGGTGCTTGCTGTTCTTATGGTCATCTAGTTAACATACAAACATTTAGGATTCAATTAGTTGATTTCTTTTTGACAGACAGTTCGCCACAGATGACATAAACACAAAAAAAACCAAACTTTTCAGGATAATTTGTTGATCTCTTGGGTGTCTATCTTGAATCCTATTGGTCAGTTCATATCCATGTGCTTTTCTAATATTGGCAAATGACTATGTTTCTTAATTCCTTGTCAAGTGAGAAGCTGTAAGAATCTAAATGGGATAAAACACATGCATGAATGCATGTATGTATGTATGTATGAGTCATTTTCTGATTAAAAAAATAGAAGCCTCTGAATTAAAAAAAAAATGTATAACTAATATCTGAATAAATTGTTTAATTTGATTTAATCCACCGTTAAATCAAAAGGTGTTCCATCCGGAGCATGTTCTCCCCGTGTGATTTTCATATATGTTTCGACCGTATTGTCCTTGTGAGGCAGATAATACACGTAGCAACGATGATCTCAAATAATAATTTAACCACGTCAAATCAAACAATTTTTTCAAGGACTGGTTATATTAATTTTTTAATTCAAAAACTGGTGGCACTTGGACCGACCAATAATTGGAGTCCATAAAATCTAGCCTGAAAAATAGTACATTAATAATGTTATTAATAGAATACAGATCATGAATGAATTCAAATCTAATTCAAATTGGAAATAATATTAGTTGACTTTTCTGTATTACTTTAATCCGTGTTGGATACAAAAAATGTATTTTTTACTTCAATATATAAAAAACATGACCAAATCTCCTGCTTGCATTGTTCATATGAATATTAAAAACATGATTTTTTTTTAATCTTTTATTTTTTTTACAGTTTTATCATTTAATAATTGGTCATTTTAATTTATTTTGGATTGTTTTATATAAAATTATCGTAATCTCAAACAAATATCTGAGTATTTAGTTGATACTAAATTTAATGAGCATCTATTTTGCTGTTAAATAATTAAGTAAAAACAAAATTATTAAAACTAGTAGAGTCTATAATCTAGGCTGTAGGTTTAACAAGTTAAAATACAAAGTCTAGATCAATCTAATATGTCATTATCATAATATTAAAAAAAAAACATCATGAAATTCTCTTAGAGTTAATCCATATTTTTATTGGTATTTGGGTAGATTTTGGACCTCCCAAGTCCATGGAGTTATGTTAGAGAAAAAATAGCTTTAAAAAACAGAGTTATTAAACCCAAAAAAGCTCTTCGTCAGTTTGACAAGTTAAGTCACGAAACCACAATTGATCCAATTTGTCACTGTCTCAATATTAAAAAAAAAAATATTATCTTGAATTTGTAAAAAAAACTAAATCATATTTTTATCAATTATTTGGTTATCTTTGGACCCGTTAAGTCGACTAGGTCATGTCGAAACAACTTCATATAGTTTAATTTGAAACACAAGCTAAAAAAAAAAAAAAAGTAGATTTAAAGGTTTCAAGATTAATTAGCTAAGTCATGTTTAATAGTAGTGTTAAAGAATTCCATAAAATCTAAACATTTTTTATATTAAAACACTAATATGACTCACAACATAGTATAATTTGTAAATTGGTGCTTGTGAATAAACTTTCATCGAACTTTGAAACAGCTTTATAAGAGGAGTTTTAAGTTGAAAAGTTGTCACCGATGAAATGGTAAGATATTAGACAAACTCAGACTCTTAGGGTCTGTTTATTTTTGACATCTTCACATCAAAACAATGCAAAAATACTCAAAATATATTACATTTAAACCAAAACAAAATAAAAAATTGATGAAAAATCAATTCAATTGCAATCTCAAACAAGGCTTAAGGTGGTTTTACTAATGGGCTAAAAAACCCTAATATTTTCTTTAATGATCAACACCATAAATTAAAGCTTTTAGTCCTCTCTCTTTTTTTTCACATTTATGTACAGTTTTATATTAAATTATAATCATCATAATTAAATTAAATTACAAAATAAACTAAAAAAACTTGGTATTCACTTTATCAATCCTTAATACTCTTAAGTTTTTTTTAATTTCACTCTTAAACGGTATTTTTTAAAAAATTATGGCTTTTTATTAGTAGTTTGTTAAACTTGTTCAGAAAGACCACACTCAACAAAAAATTACAAAGAGTAAAATAAAGAAAAACTTTTGACCAATCTAAAGTTCACATAATAAAGTGTTTTTTTGTTCATCAACTATTTTTTTTTATAGTCCTATAGTATTTGAGAGTCTTGTTTTGATTTAAAAATTTATTTTATTTATTTTTCTGCTCATGAGCTTGACAAACAAGAGAGATTCATAGAGTAATTGCAAAGAAAAGAGAAAATAATTAGTTGGCCATATATTGATGATGAAAAAGATAAATTTTGATATCAATGGACTCGATTCAACAAAAAGGGTTCCATGAAGATGATTTTAACCCTTTAATTTTCTATTAAAAAATAGATATGGAACAAGAAAAAAAAATATTGGTTTGATTTTTATTTTTGGACCAATTTAAAGGTGTTTTGAGTTTAGAATCTTATTATTTAAGTGTGAAATAAATATGCTTATTAGATTTTTTGGATAAGAGTTGATTAAAAAGTAGAATTTTTTATCCAAAAAACTCAGCCTTGATTTTCGATCACTTATAAGATGGTTGGGATCTAGGCAAGCACGTGACATATTGTCTGATGAACATAATCTACTTATTATTAAATTAACATTATATTTTAATTATCATTAAATTTTCTTATGTTTCCCGGGCAATATTCCATGTTTTCATGGAAATGTTAAGAAATCTTTTTCAATTTTCATGTGCATAAAATGAAAAAAAAAAATTCATGAACATTTAATTAATATAAAATTCATTTTTTAAAACATTTTTAATATAAAAGTTTTTTGGTTTTTTGACCAAGTGAGATCCTATGCGCCATTAGCATAGAGAAAGAATAAGCCTAGAAATCTCCGAAATGTCAACATCCCTTTTTGCACATAATGGTTGGAATTCAACCCTCTTGAAAAACGTCTTATAAAAAAGTGTAAAAACAAAAACAAAAACAAAAAAATCAGCAATAAAGTAAGAGAAGCTTCTTCCTATGTAATTGTCAAGTGTATTTACAGAACTAAAAAACTAATTTATAGCTCAACACTCTATGAGAAAATAATAATAATAATAATAATAACAACTAATTTATAGCTCAACACTCTTTGAGATAATAATAATAATAATAATAATAATAATAATAATTAATTACAAATGTATTTGCCAAAGAGGAGGAAAGCGCTGTCACGCAATCATCATAGGTGACAGCTCAGAAAAGCACTTGTAAATAAGAAACAAAATAAAAATACTAACAGAAAACAGCCGGTCTTTCCCAGAGTTCCATCTGTTTATTGCAGTGTTTCTTTTCTGTTTCTATTCCCGTGAATTAATTAACTTTGTATTTTAATTATTTTAATGTGTTAATATAAAAAATAAATTTTAAAATTTATTTTAACATGGTCGCACTGCTACTGGTAGTCGTAGTAGTTACTCGTTTTTGAATTCAAAACAAAAGACTTTCCTCTCTTTTCAACAGCAAAAATAAAATGAAATAAATCCAGAGACTGTAGAATAGATACTTATTTTGATCTGTCGATAGACGAAGAAGAAACCGGCAAGTCTTTTTCCTTCAGATTTTTTCGATGGGGGATGAGAAATCGGAGATCGTCATGGCCAGTAGAGACCGAGAGAGAGATCGAGAGCTTCTAATACCCGTCGCTGACTCCCCCGACCTTGATATCGCTTCCAAACCTTCCTCCTCCTCCTCCGCCTCCTCATCGCATCACTCAGGACGCGAGGTTTAACTAATTTCCTTTCTCCGTTTGCCTTCTAGGGCTTTTTTTTCTTATTTAGAAAAATAACGATTGTAATTGAAACTTCAATTCTGCTAATTATGAGTTTAGTTTACGCTTAATAATTCAATTTAACGCTTCATTTTCCAGCTCGATTTGATTTTATAGTTGAGGAATTAAGTTTTCAATTATTAAGTATTGGCACTGAACATATTATGATTAATTGAGAAGAAGAAAAAATTATGGTGTTGATTTTTCACTGTTGTATTTGTTTGAATCGGTTAGGAAATGCTTGGGGTAACTAAGACATTGTCACGTTCCAGATTAAAGTAGTCATTATATAGTTTTGCATATTTGAGGATTATTTCATGTCTTTCACATGCCCGTTTATGATTGTTTTTTAAAGAACTTTTCATCTGACATCTTCTCTATGTCTTTTGTCTGTGTAGACGTTTTACAAATTCGTTAGGAGCTGGGCTTCAAAGAAATTCATGACAGGATGGTGCGCTACTCTTTTTTCCATCTCCTTTATTTCCTTGATTTCATGAATAAATGCTGCATCTTTCCACAATCATATAATATATATTCATGAACAAGGATACGTCCAGGATGTTTCTTATATACATATATAATCATTACAGTTAATCATTTGAAAGGACTTTATTGATTTTAATTTATGTTTTCAACTCTCCTTGAGTCCTAGTTTTGTTTTGGTATAAGAGATTTTCTTACCTCTTCATAACAAACAAGAGCCTACACTTGGGTGTGTGATGAGGTGGTTTAGGTGGTGTAGTTCTTAGTTTGATTGTGCGAAGTCATGGTGTGAGAGAGAATCCATGTCTGTAAAAGGATCCCAATGGTTCTTCCTTTACTGAGTAATGAGGAAGTATTTTTGGTGAGAGTAAGGCAGCTTCCAGCCTTCCACCAATAAGACCGATCAGGGCTTGAATATAATTCAGTGATGAGCAGCATTGACTTAGAAAAGGAATCAAGAGGCTCATGTTTCATGGATGACATGTAGTTGAGATTTGAACCTCCCTAAATAAGCTCAGTATGTGTAGCTCTTTCTTATTTTGATGCATCTTTATCTAAACCCACAGCCAACTCTCCCAGAAAATCATGTGGACTCGGAAATAATAAGTCATGTTAGGCAGAGAAACATTTTGGAATAAAATGCTAGTTTTTACATGTATTGACATTGTTTTGTGAAAAATAAGAAATGCAAGATGGTCTTCACCACACCCTTAGGAAGACTTTTATCTGTCCAAGTGCGTATTTTTGTCTGATCTTTGTAGGATTACAGTATGAATTTTGCAAATTTTGTAGACCTTTCATTTATATCCCTTCCATCCAGTTAGGTCATGTCAATATGTAATTTGGAAGGAACCTAATGAATGAGTTGGTTGAGCTCATTGAGATCACCCTATGGTGCCTCTCTGTTATGGATTTCTTTTCTGATGAATGGGGGTTTTGGACTCTTATACAATCCTGTATCTCATTCTGAAAAGGAGGAAAATGTGTGGTGACTGCTATACCAGTTGTACATAAGCAACTTGAGTGTGCTTTGTTCTATCATATGTGTGATGTGGTCCGTTCGCTGTTTAGAGATAGCCTAGTTACTCCTGTTGATCTATCTTTTTGAAACAAGTCAGATGCAACTAAAGATTGTAGTGATTTGCTTTCAAAATTCTGTGCTGATATCGATTTCGTGTTGTTTTTTGGGCAGTTGCTAGAACTTGCCAGGTACTTCAGATGCCACTCACTATTAATGATTGTGTAGAAGTAGAAATTTTGCAAGATAATGGTTGTTTTCCCTGTTTTGCTGGGTGCACAAGGATTGTGCTTTTTACCTTGTAAATTGATTGGATGCCCTCTCACCATTAAGGATTATATGCTTTTTACTACACAGATGCCACTGGCCATTAAAGTTCATAAATTTTGCAAGATACTTTCATATTAAGCTGCTCTTCCTGTAGATTGTGAGGGAACAACTGGCCTCTTTTATGTGATTGGACATAGTTTTTCTGCCAAATGTACAGAAGAACAAATATCATGGACTGAAGTTGTACTGGATGAACCTAACTTCATTGATAAGATTTCACGTCTGTTTAGTTTTTTTTCTTTTGCATGCTCTTGAACAATACATCCAAGCGAAAAGATGTGTGTTTGATGATTTTTGAATTTATGTTTTGTTTTTTATGTTGTGCTCCATCTATTATAGATGTTGCTCACACTTAGCTGTTTTGCAGTGTCATCCTGTTTCCCATTGCTATCACCTTCTACATAACTTGGTGGTTTATTCACTTCGTGGATGGATTCTTCTCTCCGATTTATGCCCAACTTGGAATTGATATCTTTGGTGAGCAAGTTTATGTTTAGCACCATAAGCCTTTTCCTCTCTGAGGATAAATGAATATTATAAGGCAGATCATATTCTTACTGATCATTTGGCTTGCCTTCTTCTGTTCTTTGCTAGGTCTTGGATTTATAACCTCCCTGACTTTCATTTTCTTGGTTGGGGTATTCATGTCATCTTGGTTGGGAGCATCCGTCCTGAGCCTTGGAGAGTGGTTTATCAAAAGGATGCCATTTGTTCGCCATATTTATAATGCTTCCAAGCAAATTAGTGCTGCCATATCCCCAGGTCTGTGTTCGGCTTAATCCTCATGTTTTCACTGGATGAGTATAAGCAGCTTCCATGCCATTTACATCATGTTTCTTTTGTGTTTCAGACCAAAACACTCAGGCTTTCAAGGAAGTGGCCATCATAAGACATCCACGTATTGGTGAATATGCTTTTGGGTTCATCACTTCAACTGTGACCCTCCAGGTGTGCAAAGTGGTTTTCTGATGTGTAATATTCACTTTAGGATTATGTGAATTGCATGTCTTCTGTCTCTTATCAGACATGTTAACGAGTCCCGGATTCTGATCAGGGATGAAAACATTTACAATTATGGTCACAATAGTTCAATTCGTGAATTAAGATATGCAATTTTGGTCACAATACTCTAATTCATGAATTAAGATATGGCAAAGGTTAACTTCTTGCTTGGAGACTGGAGAGTAATAGATATCCCTAACTGCTGAGAAACACTTGTGCATGCATGTCTTTAGTGCAGTAAGACTACTTTGGAGACTTGGAAATTATCAGCAATTGCCCTATTATTAACTATGAGTCTCAGATACTGATTTGGGATGCGAAGATATACAATTTTGGTTGCAATACTCCAATTCATGAATTGAGATATGGTTGAACTCCTTGCTTGGAGAGTAATAGATATCCCTAACTTTGTTGAGAAACATAGGTGCATGCATGTCTTTGGTGTAGTAACGCTAGTGTAGAAACTGTTAGCGATCGCCCCCTCCCACCCACGCTGCACACGCACACAAAATTCTAAAGATTTTCAGGCCAGCTCTGAAAAATATCTGACAACTGCAAACCCCAGGGACATCAACATACACTTTTTCTGTCATTAATTAGTTGTTGCTGTCTAAACCAAACTATTTTGGTATTTTGCTTTGATTTAGATTTTCTTCCTTTGCTGCTGTCCCATGTTAGAAGACATGCTGAATCTCTATAAGATTCCTGAACTTTGAATTTCTCAAATTTTGGGACCTGGTCTACAGCACTCCTATTAGATGCTAGGATATTGCAATCTGGGATTTTGAGGGTCTGA
Source organism: Salix caprea (assembly GCA_964035475.1). Lineage (NCBI taxonomy): Eukaryota > Viridiplantae > Streptophyta > Magnoliopsida > Malpighiales > Salicaceae > Salix > Salix caprea. The sequence continues at coordinate 12,313,797 of OZ037747.1, read as the reverse complement.
TCCAATTGAAACTTATATATCATATCCATATCTGAAATCGGGTGTGTTACCCTTAATTTTACATTGAGTTAATATTGTGATACTGGTAAATAATAAATGCTCAGCACAGCATCAAATATCATTTACATTCAAATTCTTATATTTTTTAAGTTTTAAATGCAGAACTACTCTGGAGATGAAGAGCTATGCTGTGTCTATGTTCCCACGAATCATCTGTACATTGGTGATATATTCCTGGTCAATACCAAAGATGTTATCAGACCCAATCTGTCAGTCCGAGAAGGAATCGGTAAGGGACTCAACTAGCTTGACTTTAGTTTATCAAATATTTTATATTTGGTGAGACATTCCTGTGGGGCAACAAGACATCTCTCATAAGCTGTCTTTATTCAGGGTACTAGAAATACAATATTGCTTGTTATCTCATGGAACAAACATTTTAGGCTCAAGAGTTTATTCACTCTTAAGATATGGGTGAAAGATGGGTGTCCAGTATGTTTTTTTCTCCTCCCTGCCAGATAATGAGAATCGGAAGGGGGTCTATTCCACCCTGCCAGCCCCCCGGCACCCCATTCCCATTTCTTGATCAAAATTAGGTTTGCAATGTAGTCTGATTAATTCTCCAATTGCAGAAATTGTTGTCTCTGGTGGGATGTCGATGCCCCAGGTCCTTTCAACACTCGATTCAAGCATTTCAGTGGATAGAAGTAGATCTGAAAGGAGCTGAGGTTGAAGAAAATAGTTGTAGATGGATTGTTTATTACTTCAATTGGTTTCAAAACGAGTCATCAGAGTGGCCGGCCACTCAATCAGCTTTGTGCTGATAGTGCTAGATACGAGGTCAGATCAAAAAAAATTGTGGTTGTCAGATGCTGGTGGCTTGTGTAGCTCTTTTTTTTTTCATTTAGAATGTACATTAAACGCTTGGTTGGAATAGTCTGGATTATACTGGCAGATAGGCGTTGTTGGCTTTGAGTTCTCTTTTTTCCTCGTAATAGAATGGTTTTGGCTAATCCGTGCTGGAGCATGTGCTTCTCTAGACTTTTGGTTTATGTTTTAAAAGATGAAAGTTTTCCCAGTAGGAAAGAGGTGTTATCTGAGGTTCCATGCATCTGTCAATGTTCAACGTGAAGTTTGTATTCAAGCCACGATTTAAGAATATCAAAGTACGTACGGTACGGCTTCTGCAATATAATTCCGGCAAGAACATAGTTTTACTCGTAAAATCCAAAATAATTTCTTACTATTATTTTAAAATGAAAAATTTTTTGCACCATAAACTTATAATACGAAACCCGCACTGTATCTTGTGTTTTAAGGGTAAGAAAGTGCTTCAAAAGAATTTGCTGGTCGTAGAGCGCCAAATAGCAAGTTATCCACTACGCTCGGAGAGAAGAGCGTTTTCCGTCTCTAGCTGGGTTCTTGATAATGAGGGTGGCAAGCTATTAGTGAGATAGACGGCCATGATTATAGCTGCAAGCTGATCTAAAGGCTGCATTTATCATTTGAAAGCTGACGGTCGAACAATACTCCAGCCGAGCCGAATGGAGTCTCAATGGGGCAACGAATTTCTAATAAGCTTAGCCCACTATAGCAGATGCCAACATAGAGTTGCTAATCAATTTGGGCCTGCTCAGTGTTCACACTTCCAGCCAGCCCAACGTAAAACTTCACAAGGCTCGGCTTCCGATTGTTTCGCGTGGCTTAGCCATTCGGCCCTGAATTGCTCAAAGAAGAAAAAACCTAAAACGCTCGGTCGTTCTTCTGTTTTCCACAGCTGCTATAAAACCACAGAACCCTAATCGTCTTCTTGCCTCTTTACAAGGAGCCTCCAAGGTATCCTGTTTTTACATATTTGGTGTTTTCATGGCCTGGCGTAAAGCTGACTCTTTCGTGGCCTGGGAATCTCATCTCTCCATGCTTTTCTTCCAGCTTAAAATGATTGTGGGGCAGTGACGATTTCATCGTGAAAGGTCTCGTTCGTCGTAATGGCTCTTTAAAGGCCTTGACGACCATAACCATATTCCGAGCCCCTTTTTCTTTTTCTTATTTTCTGTCTGGCCGATGATTAAACAAAATTTTATAGACAAGCATATGTCTGAATCTATATGTGTTGAACAATCTAATCTTCTCTATGAGGCCGAGTCTTTTAAGAATTTCTTGCTTGTTCTGCTCTAAGCTAAGGTTTTGGTTGTCAATTTTATTTTCGTGTTCTTTTTGATGCAGTTGCCATTGATGAAAGAACTGGTATATTTGTCACTCATGATGAATCTGTGATTACAAGCCTACCTACTGCCTTCCTTCTGAGGCCCTGTTACTATATGATTTGCATAAAATTTTGCCCCCTCAATTTGTTTTTTCTTCTTCTAGTAGATCCGTTTTAGATTGAAATAATTGGGTCATATGATGATTATATGCATAGTTCAACTGATAATCTCTGTGATTAGAACAAAATCTTTTAGTCTTTCGCTCCTATCTGATGACCACGTCGAATTATTTTTATCTTTTTCATCAATTTATTATAACCATTTTATTCAATTATAGTGTTTTATCTTAAATTCAGTGGCTTTTATCTATTTCCTGTGTACTTATTGTGTAAATTATGAGCAAAAAAACCAAATTTGATGACCGATTTGAGGCCTCAACAAACATGCATTGCTTCTTGATTTTAAATTTTATTTTTTTATTTTTTAATGTATTCTAAATAATATAACAACGTTTAATTTTATGTTTTCAATTAAGTTGCTATGGAAGATGAAAGTAGTCTTATTGTCATTAGATTATACATGTACTGGCCTTACAAAATAATTTAATTGCTTTGCAATAAAAGAGCACACAGAAGATGATGATGAATGATGTAATAGAGGCAAAAAAGCTGAAAATAAATATTGAAGTAGAAAAATAGGATCTGACCCAGGTCGAAGGAAAGGTGAAATCCTTGAAGGATGGAACTTCATATTAGGAAGAAATCTTTACACAAGCTTCTTCAAAATTAATTGATAAAACAAACCCTTTTGGAATAACATCACCTTCAACTTGTGATGGCATAAGAGAAATATTAGAAAATAAAAGTTGGAAAAAGATAAATCAGTTTTTCATAAAAATAAATATGCCCTGGCAATAAATTGATAATGATGTAGGAAACATTGAGGTGAATAAATTGCCCTTTTTATTTACTATTTTCTTGTTAATAAATTTCACAAATTAAAGTGTTGAAAAAAAATCAAAGAAAAAATCTAAAAATAAATAAAATAGGGAGCATAATGAAGGGTGGGGGACTACCTGAACATTTCAAATCATCTGCCTTGACAAATAAAGGATAGGAGATAAAGTTGAAAAAAAAATAAGGTGATAAAATAAATAAAAATAAGGCTGGAAGGTTTCATGAGGTGGTGAGAAAAGAGAAAATATGGAATAAGAGAAGGAATATATGGTAGTATCAAAAGGGGAAATGCAGGGGAAAATGAAAGAAAAAACTAGAGAAAATGGAGTGATAAAAATGTAAATAGATATAGAAATAGAGAAAGGAAAGGGAATTTTAAAAAAAACAATCATTGATTCAAAACTCTTGTATATTGATCAAACAATCATCATTACACCATTATTTGAAACCAAAACAAACACTCCCATAACACCATACTTTTCTTGATCCAGCTAGCACTACCAAACTTGTAACCTAACCAAACCAACAATATTTTCCTAAACCCTTAACTAGACTAGTTTTTCCTAAAAAATATCAAACCTAAAATTGATGTTATCACAACCTCTTCTCATAGGAAAACTAAGTATAAATCCACCCTAAAAGCCCATATGAATCTCATTCAAAACACATTAGAAATCAATGTAAAAATTAGCTTAAATTCCAGGTAAAAACACTTAAACCATCACCTAATATAGGGGGTCATTTTTGTTTTGTTTTTTTACAAGTAAAACATGGAGGATAAACATCACATGCCATCGTTGCCAAAATTTCTTCCCTGCATAAAATGTGCCAGTAAAGTGCCACCACTACCATGACTGATCCAACTATTTTTGGCCAACTTCAGCCAGCACTTTGTAAGGCCAAATTTGAACCAGAAATAGATTTTCAAACATTTTTAATGAATTATTGGATTTTTATGAAAAAATGATTATTATAGATGTTTTTAATTAAATGTAGATAGATGTGAATATTCAAGGTATTAAGGTCTACATCATTGTGTGACAAACATGTGGGTATAATATCAATAAATATTTTTATGATGGAAAAGGTTGGGATCAATACCCTGTGATTGGGCTAGGAGGATTTTGTTGCCATAGGTTTATTTGAGGTGTAATGGTTTGGTATTAGTGTGAAGATTTGATGTGTGTTTATGTTTTTTTTTTTTAATTTTATATCATGTTTGATTTGCAATGTTATTTTTATATATATTATTTCCATGGTGATGTTGATTTTAACTTTTTTTATATTGATGTTGTTTTGAATTTGTTATATTTCATGTTCAAAGTTTTAATACACAATTTTGTTATGTAGTTAGGGTTTTAATATATATGCATCAACCTATGATAGATGAACGTTAAATGGGCATTATGCTTAAAAGTTATAAGAAAATAATTAGTTAAGTGTGATTTGATTGTGTGCAAAATGTTTTCAAATCATTTCTTCCCTTCAAATTTTGGTTATGTACTGGGGGTTTTATTATCCACTAGGATAATTGAAATGTAAGTGGACATCATCCTTAAAAGTTGGTTGACAAAATAATAAAATTACTTGATGCATGACTTTATTATGTGAAAAGTATTTTTAAAAGATAAAAAAAATATAATTGCTGATTTTTTTATTTGAATTTTGGTCATGCATTAAGTGTTTTGTTATTCATGGATTAACTTAAGATAGAATGAATTATGACTGGGCATAAAGTTGACTAAAAAGCAAACTATTAATACTTGAATTTATAATATGCACACGTTATTTTTTAAAATCTCTACTCTGCAGAGTTTTTTCTTTCAATTCTATTTGCATATTTATTCATTTTATTAACCAAAAATCAACAAAAGGGTAATTCATCACTGTAAATTATCCTAAGTTTGATTAAAGAAATAATGGGACCACACAACATGTAACTTTATATTTATTATATATAATTCTTCATTGTAATATTTTTTGTGTATTGGTTGAATTTATATGTAAAATCAATCCAAGATATATATGAAATGTTATCGAGCATATCCTAAAGTTTGCATAACATGGAATATAAATAGTTAATGTATGACTCTTTATTTTATAAATAATAAGATTTTGTACACACACACATATATAAAAGGTTTGAGAATGCCTTAACAATACCCTTCTTATCGTTTTTTATTATTATTATTTACTTAGTTGTTTTTTAAAAGTGAAATCATTTACTGCGATAATTTTTTATATTTATAAATGTATTTTTTTACAAAACCCCACAACATGTTTTGATTATAAATATTATTTCTAAGTATTAATTTGTTATTAAAATTTAAGTTTCTTGTTCTTATTGATATATTTGTGAATTTATCTTGGTTCATGTTTTTTAGGATATCTTTGTTTAGTGAGGCTAAGGGTTTTTAAGCTGAATTGATATGATCTAATATAGAATCATTAATACGAGTGATGACTTTTAGACCAGTTTCAATTAATATAATCTTGAATAAGTTTATGCCTATTATTTTCTCACTAGTTTTGTGAGTCCACCACCCGTATTTTAAAAGCTAGGATTTGACCTTATTACTAGGGTCATCCCCAAATCATTTTATTAGGTCTTAATAATATTTCACCTTAAATAACAAACAAACATCTACTAATATAAACAAACCTTAGTATACAAGCACATTAAACATCATTATCATTAAAAACAAACATGAAATACCTTGCTTTAGATAGGATGTGATAAGGTGATGACTATCTTTTCTATTATATAATTAGCCTCTAACTTAGAACCTTTAAAGAGTAGTTAGAGTTTTCTAATTACCATAAAACTAGGTGGCACCTATTTTTCTTTCTTCTATTTTTACATGAATTTCACCTCAATGTTCCCTACGTCATTATCATATAAAATTTCAGGGAAGAAGTATCTTTATAATTATCTTTTTAATAGCTATTTTCTTACTAAAAAATAACTTTGTACATTATCATATAAAATTTTGTAAGTATGCTGATGTTAGGTTTAAGTTGATTTAATTTGCATGAAATAAAACTTTATTTGTTTAATAGTAAGAGATGTAACAAAGCTATATATAATTATATAGCGAACCCAAACCAAATCGTAATAGGCTGAGCAATCACACACATATAACTTAAGTTGAAAGTTCACTTTACTGAAACGGTGTCGATGGGCAACGAATCTCTACTCAACTTAGCCCATTGTCCCAGACTTGCTATTCAATTTGGGCCTTCTAGATTTCCACCCTCGGCCCACCAAGCCCAACGTCAGCTTCGGTTTGTTTGGTGTACCTTAGGGCTTCGGCCCAAAATGGCACCGAGAAGAGTAAACCTAAAACGCTCGGTCGTTCTTCTGGTTCTCCACTGCTCCTATAAAACCACCTCATACCCTAATTCTCCTTCCTCGCCACACTTTATAAAGAGCCACCAAGGCATCCTGTGAGTGCAGATCTGGTTCTTTTGTGGGATTAGGGTTCATTTTAATTAGGTTTGTCGCCATAGAAATCTCATCTATGCGTGCTTGTTTTCTCCGGATGAAAATGTTTTTGGGGCAATGACGATTTCATCGTGAAAGGTCTCGTTCGTCGTAATGGCTCTTTAAAGGCCTTGCCGACCATCCTGATATATCACCACCCATATTCCGAGTCCCTTTTATTTTTCTTATTTTCTGCTGCTTTTTCTATTGATATGAAAGCTGTCTGGCCGATGATTAAACAAAATTTTATAGACAAGCATATGTCTGAATCTATATGTGTTGAACAATCTAATCTTCTCTATGAGGCCGAGTCTTTTAAGAATTTCTTGCCCGTTTCTGCTCTGTGCTAAGTTTTTAGCTGTCAATTTTATTTTCGTGTTCTTTTTGATGCAGTTGCCATTGATGAAAGAACTGGTATATTTGTCACTCATGATAAATCTGTGATTACCAACCTACCACTACTGCCTTCCTTCTGAGGCCCTGATACTATATGATTTGCATAAAATTTTGCCCCTCAATTTGTTTCTTCTTCTTCTAGTAGATCCGTTTTAGATTGAAATAATTGGGTCATATGATGATTATAAGCATAGTTCAACTGATAATCTCTGTGATTAGAGCAAAACCTTTTTAGTCTTTCGCTCCTATCTGATGACCACTTCGAAATATTTATATCCTTTTAACCTTTTCTTCAATTAATAGTCTTTTATCTGTTTCTTGTGTATTTACTGTAAATCATATCACTTTCTCAGTAGAACATCTGGTTTCTATACATATTTTGTATGCTCTCGATGTCAGAGTAAGTGAGGGACAGTGATGATCTTTATCAATGGTCTCGTTCGTCGTAATGGCTTTTTAAAGGCCTTGCCGACCATCCTGATATATCACCACCCATATTCTGAGTCCCATCTGAGATTTATTTAGCATTTTGATTGGTGACATATTCTTACAATCTAATTTTAAATCATTTTTATTTTTATGTATAGAAATGAAGATAATGGGGATGGCCACTTTAAAAATAGTTTCTCAATCTTTTAAATCATTTTTATTTTTATGTGTAGTTATTAAAAATAATAATTTTTGAAAATTATTTTGTTTGTATTTTTTTTCATAAAAAAACATTTTGAAAAGTAATCTCAAATATATTTTTAAATAAAACCAAATGATAATTTAAAAGTGTGGTTTAAATGATAATTTAAAAGTGTGGTTGGGTTGTTTTTAAAAAGGTTTTTTTATGAATAAATGTATTAAAATAGTTTTTTATATTTATAGATGAAAATGATCTAAAAGTTTTATTTAAAATAATAAGGATTTTTGAAAAAGTATTTAAAAGAGTGTAAAATTAATTTGATATATTTTTGATAAAAATATATTTTAAAATTATTATATAAATCATAGTTGATGTTGTTTTTGAAAATATATTAATTCTTGTATTTATAGAAAAATAATATTAAAAATTATATTTATTTCAATTTTTTTTTAAATGTGGTTATGATATTATGTAATCATAAATGTGAAAGTATACAATGCATGAATAAATACCTAGGAACAATGTTCTCCTACAAAGCGATGTCTTTTAGTTTGAAAACTCTATAGCCACATATTTCATGACATGATGTATAGAAAATTTAAAGTATATAGAAATCGTATTATTGCCAAGCCTTGGATAAAAAAAGATTTAAGTAAGCTTTTTAAAAAATTGAGAAACTACATTTAAAAGATTGAATCCCCTAAAATATATATTGGGATTCGTGGTAAGAAATAAAGAATTTGAAATATATCCCAGTAAAGCTAAAGCCATTCAAGAACTGAAATAGAATTGAAAAATCTTGTTAGTTGAATTGAAAAATCAATTGAAAGTGAAATTAAGAAAGTTAGATGCGTATAGGGATTTAATGTTGATGTTCTATGAAGTGAAATCTCCATGCTTACTATTGCTCTATAAAAAAAGAATTAGATGGAAAACCTTGGTATGATGATATAAAAAAGTGGTGGTAATAACCCTTGGATCCATCCAAAATGGGCCATAAAATATTATAAAGGTTGGCCATGGAGTACTACCTAAACAAGGAGTCTTGTATTAAAAGTCATTAAATAGAACTATGTTGAGATATCAGAATGAAAAAGAGACTAAGTAAGCACTGTAAAAAGTATACAAAGAGATTTATGCTTAAATGTAAGTGGACATATAATGAGCAAATTGATAAATAATGAGGTAGTTATGAATGACTATGAAGAAAGACTACATGGATTATAAAATAGTGTCACAAATATTAGATACATAAGGGCAAAATTAATGCACCTATAATATCTTTATTCAATATGGTGTCACTTTGGCTTTTAAGATGATAAGAATAAATGTCATTGTGTTCATTAATCCAAGTCATTAATGGATATAAGTTTATTTGAGTAAATCCTATTTATTAATAAAGATTGATCCACTGATATAGGTCACTTTAAAGGATAATGACAATTAATGCTCAAAACTTTAATGACAAGATAATTATTTCCAATAAGAAAATTAAGTATTCAAATTTATCCCTATATGGAGGCCAATTGGTTGGCGAATTATGGGCTAACTAGAGATTTACTAGACAGGGGATCGGATGTGTTAGAAGATCCTCCGTCGGGACTTTATCCCTTATTGTATTATGACCTGATTTGGTCTACCAGTACTCGTTTAATTTAGAAGGGCGTATTAGCCCTGATTTTTACCAAAAAAAAAAAAAATTATCCCTATATAGGTTGAAGATGAATAGAGTTGTAGAGGCTGTTAATGAGAATATAGAAAAAATTATCTAAAGAATATTGGTCACTTATAAAGACTAAACATAAATAGCTCCCTTATAATTTTCATGCCTATATAATAATAATGGAGAACATCAACTGAGACCACATTTTTTCACTAATATATGGAATGAAGATGGCTATTCATTTGGAAATAAAAATCTTTTTTGTAAAGGTCCTAATGGTGTTAGGGTTGAAAGAAATTGAACGGGAAAAGATATGATATGAGCAGTTAAACATGATTAATGAAAAAAGGCTAATGACAATCTACCACCATCAATTATAAGAAGAAAAAATAGCAAGAGTATATAGCAAGAAATTTCATTAAAAGAGTTTAAACAGAGTGACCTGATATTGAGATAAATTATATTATTGTTTAATAAATATCATAACAAATAGGTATCACATTATGAAGGCCCATGTATAGTAAAAAAATATTCTTAGGCAAAACACTATTGTTGATTCATATGATGTGATTAGGCTTGTAAGCTCAAATTCTTAAAAGAAATACTTTGTATGATGTATCCATTCTCATTAATAAAAAGAGTTTGGTCAATAATTCTCTTTACATGTTCTTCCTTCTTCTAAATAAACATGACAACCAATAAAACTAAAACACCTACCTTAAATGGTCTCACTTGCTCAAATATTTATCAATAGTCTATTTTGATAATCTTTTCCGAAATTATATTTTAGAAAAATAAACTCAAATTGGTTTGGGTTCAATAGTAATTTGATGTTTACTCAAAACAATATCTGATATCCTATTGATAACAATTGACTAGTCAAACAATTCTCATTAAAAGGTGACCTACAAACCTTAATGCAATAAGAGTTCAAACCATAAACGACTTCACACCATGTCTCATAATTCATGTTTTAGTTCAATACATAATTGCATGAAGTAGACTCAATAGTTAAGGATTAAAAAAAATTGTATGTAAAAATCCAAATTATTACACTGAATAAAGACAAAATTTATCAGTTTTAATCACTTATGCTTGAAATGAGGAAGGATCATCTTTATTATCCTCTCACATTCTAATTAATGCATCTCTTATGGTCCCGATTTGAGTTTGGGTGAATTTTATTTTATAAAGGAACCTTAAATAGGATCATAACCCGTATAGGAGGCATTCAAAGATCAAAAGACCGAGGAAATGCAATTAAAAAAATAAGGATATCCTTTTATAGTAATCGAAATAGGCAAGTCAAAGAAAAATAACAAATGAAAAGAAGTTTTAAGGACACAAAAAGTTAAACAAATGACAATGATCTTAAGTATTTGAAACCTTGAAATACTCTTTTACGAATCCTTTTCTTTTATTACATGTCTTAAAAAAAAATTTTATTCAAGAAAACAAACAATTTGGATGAATAAATGACATTCACAAAATGCAAAAGACTTCTTCATCATAATGGTTATAACATTGGAAATAAATTACTCATTATTATTTATGTTTAAAAATAAATTATTAAAATAACATAATTTTTGTTCAAGTTTCTTGTTTTGAAATCGATTCAAATAAAAGATCACCTCACCATATACCATCATTAATTACATTTTTGTTGATACAAGAAAATAATTCATTCCTTTTCAAAAATCCTCCGGGAATTGCAAGATTAAAAAATTAAGATGTTTTAAACTTATATAAAAATAATTTATATTTTTAAAAGACCTTATTCTGAAAATCATTACGGATAAAGATTACCTCACTCAAACCAAACTAGATAATAAAAAATGCTTTAGAAAAACCCTGTTTATTTATGTCACTAAAAAATATATATTTTGGTTACACGACTTTATAGTTTATACAGTAAATATTGTAAAGAGAGAGATAGCTATCATGACCTAACTTTAGGCCCCCGAAAATTCCTTTTATGAAAAAAAAATGTTTCAAAAAATTATCAAAAATGCAAAAATAATAAATAGAAATTCAAAATTTCTTTTCAAGTTATCAATAGATAAGCTGCAACACGTCTAAACACTAAATGGATAATCAATATGGGATTGTTATTGTTGAAGATGGGTTTGATTACAAAACTTAAAAGTTGAAAGGCCTAAATGGACCAAAAAATAAAGTCACTGAGTAAACAGTGTGATTTTGACAGTCATCTCAGAGCCCAGAAAGTTTTCCCCTGGTCTGTACAGCAGTTTGCAGATGAAGTGATTACGACCTACTCAGGTGTATGCGTGTGTGAAGAGAGATGAGAGAAAGTTGCTTCATTGAATACAATTCAATTGTGTGGATCAATACAGGTATGTTCTACAATTACATCCAGGTCATGGGAAAGGGGGGAAAATCCTTTCCCTTGACAAAATTGCTTCTCTCAAGTGAAGAAACTTGCAACGGTACTTTTTTTTAAAAAAAGTGAGAAGATAAAAGGCTAAGAAAATGGGACAGAATAGGATGAAAGAAAGTGTGAATATCCAGAAAATAAACAAGCTCTTCCGAAGGGCTTGGTACTATTCAGATGGAGCAGTGTTCTGCTTGTCAACAGCACAGCCGGCCTCAAGAACTGTGCCGCCAATCCTGTTAGGTGGCCAATAGCGGAAAACTGATCTTCCAATTATATTCTTTGCGGGAAGGGGACCCCTAAAAGATGCATAATTCCAGACGTAGTCAATAATATTACTTGAAAAAGGAAGAAATATAAATAAAATGCTAGGCATAATGTAGTGGCTGTAATTTCAGGAGCCATTACCAGACGTGTGAATCGTAACTATTATTACGATTGTCACCCATCACAAAAACGGAGTTCTCAGGTACACGCTGCATTACAGAGCAAAGAAACGAGTGATGGGTCATAAAAACTGTACATTTACATGCAAATACACTGCAAGGAAAGAAGTTCAGAGTTTTAACTTCTGCGTCATAGTGAAACTATGACTACAGTGACGAGTTCTTGGTCAAACTTTGACTGTTTGTGTAGGCCAACGACCGACCATAACCCTCCTCCTATATCTGGGTTGGGATAAAAGAACATTCCAAAACTAAGACATGAGATGCCAATGATGGAGTTGATACTTACAACAGGAGTCATCTCATACGAAGGAGAATCGAGAATAAACTTTTCACTTCTCGCATCTCCATTTACTATAAGCTTCCCCTCATGAACCTGAAATCAAACCACGGGAATGCAATGATCAAAATTTTCCAAGAGAAATTTTGAACCAACTAACATTTTGTAAGATAGAAGACGTATTCAACCAGCATCATTTTCATATGACAGTTAATCATATTTCATCCAAATGTAATGAGATGTAAGAGTCTATAATTCAGCAAAACATCATTTTTGGTGCCCATCATTGTCATCAGAAATAAAACAAATATCGATTCCCCTTCCCAGTCTAGAAATAAAATTCTAAATAGAGAGTGAAGGGTTTGATGAATGACAGCAATGCATAAATTGTATGATAAAATTACTTAGCAGAAGTGCCTTCTCTGGTATCTGACCTCCACAATATCACCTTCCTTCGCAACAATTCGTTTTATGAATACATCATCATCCGTGTAACCCACTTCCTGGAGGACCGGCGGACTTTTGAAGATCACTATATCATTTACGCATGGCTTTCTGAAATAGTATGAAACCTGACAGTTTCAAGTAATATAGTTGTTATGTAACAATACTTCGTAAGAAAATTAGACATTTTATAATAGAGATTTAAATAAACAACTTGAAATGCCCCAACATGGCCCATAGGTTCGTTCCTACTGAACGAACCATTTTTATTGAAATTAGAGAAACAATTATTATGCATTCAAAAAAATTGACAATTCACTTAAAACCTCCCTAACATCCTAAAAGAAGTAAAGCAGCCAAGCTACCTTCTCTGCAACAAGCCGATCGCCGACATTAAACGTTGGATACATAGACAAAGAAGGAATGAACCTTGGTTCAGCTACAAAATAACGAAATGCAAACGAAACAGCAACAGCAGCAAACACAGTCTTTACATCATCCAAGTTAAAATTTAACCACTCTGGCAAAATCCCATCCTTTTTCTCCATCTCGTCCTCATCATCATCCCCACCTCCACCGCCACCACCATCCCCACCAGAATCCAACACTGCCTTAGTCTCTTCACCAGATTCTTTAACCCCATAACAAATTAACCTCTGAAATTTAGATGAAAGCTTTAATCTTTGTGAGGTTTTGAGTTTAAAGTTAGAGGTTTTGGCGAAAGAGAGGAAAAGAGGGTGTTTGGATTTTGTAAGATAAGGGGTTTTTGGGAAAGGGATTGAGTGAAAATTAGGGCTTGTGAAGCATTGGAGAGAAAGGAGATTAGGTTTTATGAAGTGGGAATTAGGGATTTGGAAGGAAGGCAGAGAAGCTGTAAATTGCAGAGATATCATCATCTCTACTCCCACAGTTCAGAATTAGATTCCCAGGTCTTCTTTAAGATAATTGAAAAACAAAGTTCATGTAGCTGGAGTGAAGATTCGCTGTGGTATATCACACGGCTGAAGTCCTCCTACTTTTCTTTTGGCTGAAGATTGCATGCAAGTCAACGCATCAGACGGTGACAAATAAAGTTTCCAGGAGTGAAAATATTCAGCGTCTCCCGTATAGATTATTAAAAATACATTTTTTTACTCTCGAAAACTCTACATTTAAATAACTTTAAAATACAATATAATGATTTATGTTTATAGATTTTTATTAATTGACAATATTATATTTATGTTTACATATTTTTATTAATTGACATCTACCAAATTTATAACAATCAATTTAAATGTTCAAATAATCTCTAATACTCTCAATTTCAACATGATTATAAATTTCTTCTTCATCTTCTTTACCGTTTTTTCTTCAATGCTGCAGTATCAAAGTTTGATAACTCATTATGTTTTTCTCCCTCAATTATCCAATCATCGTCAGATGATCAATCATCTAAAACTTTACCAAAATCACTAGTTTACTTTTTAACGTGATTGTCATTCAATTTCAAATTCACATTACAAATATCAAGTCATTTTTTTGTGCAAATGATTTCTTTGTTTTGTATGAACCTAAATAAAAAATTCAAATTTATAACTTATAAGATTCTTATCAAATATAAAAACAATAAAATAAAAAAACTCATCATCTTAAATACACTTTAGTTACACTCATATCTATATGAAGTACAAGTTAAGCTAAAAACAAGACATAATGAATATAAAGATTACGTATATACCTTATAAACTCTACTTTAACGATCATCCTCAGGTTAAGAGGTTGATGATGTACAAAGTCATGGAACCTTGATCTAATTGCAAGTTTGGTCTTACATTATAAAGGCTAGTTAGGATATCCAAGACGTAGAGCACCCTATATCATTTGAGGTTTGGGCTTAAGGATTAAATTATTTTATGTCAAGAGCAACCATTATTTTCTCTATTCATTTGTGTAATTTTTTTTTTTGTATTATCTTTAAAAGACTCTTCACCTAGAGGAAAAAAGTTTAGAACCAAGCCATCTCTTGAGCTTTATTTACACATCCATATAGCTAACAGTATTATCTAAAAACTAATAAAGATGATTCTTTCCTATGTTACCTTATGTATAGGATAATCTATTCATTCAGTTGTTGCTGGCTTGAATATAGATTGTAATGGAAGAACAAACTTTATATAAAACTTAATAATGAAAAAATATACCTATAGTCGAAATGAAAACAAGAAATGTTAAATTTTTATCCCTCGTGCAATTGAGTTTATATTTCTAACACTTATGATATGGGTATAATATTAGGCAAGGTATTCTCCAAGTGATCATAAAGCTCACTAACCACCTTTTAATGTCTCTTAGTCTCTACATGCTTAGCCTTCTCTTTGAACTCTATAGATCCAATCTTAATTCCAAATTCTATTTGAGCATTTCCACTTGAGGAAGCCTAAGTTCTTCTTATTAAAACCTATCATCATTAAACAAAATTCTAACGAGGAAAAATGCTCACCTTATTGAAGTCACATTCAATGGATTATAGCTAAATATGAGGGAACCATTATGAAAAAAAACTAAAACTCTTAAAAACAATTCACAATAGTGTGAAACTCCTCTAAAACATATTCATAATGGTCTAAAAATGAAAAAAAAAATTATTTTTATAGAGATTTGATGTAAAACTTATATATGTTCTTCTCTTATAATTGATACTTGTCAAAAATCACTAAGCACCCCCATATATATATATCTATAGATAAATAGATAGATAGAGAGAGAGAGAGAGAGAGAGAGAGAGAGCTTTACAAATAAAAAATAAAGTTATGATTATAGATTTATATAGGTTTGAAGCTACAATTAATTTTGGCAAATGATCTTCAACCATATGCCCGTTATATGAACACGTTGCAACATAAGAACTAATAACATGTTTTTTTTCCTTCTAAAAACATCAATCATTTAGGCTCATCCTTAACATCTATATGCTAACTTTTTCACTCCCCACATGTTTAGTTATAAATGCACTTCTGTAACAAAACAACAAGATAACTAAGGGAAAAAATCATGTACAAGTCTGACCACATACAAACCAAAATATAAAGAATAATGAATAAAAGTCTCTCTATCGTTCCACCATAAAGACTTGGGGATGATGCAATAACAAGTCCAAAATCTAAGCATAAAACACCAAGCCAAAGACACAAAGTACAAGGCATAACTCAAGCCTAGGAAATAAAATAAAATGCATGAATCAAGCCTAAGAACTAACAGGACAGGGTATGCACCCAGGGTCACAAAGCCAAAACATGATTCACCCCTAATTTAGGACGAAACATACTATGTGGTCCAAAGCTCTACTAAACTCACACGGGGTTATATGACTTAATAAAAGCCTAGCTAAGAAGAGATAACTTCCAAAAAAAATCTAGTTGACCTAGCTAACACACAAATTATTAAACTTTATAATGGGTTTGAGATGCCCATTAGTCTAATGAGGATACATATCTAGACAGACTTATCCTGAGAATATCCAAGGCTAAAAAAAACATGTCTAACCCCAATATATTAATCTATGATCTATATATTTGTTATTCAATATTAAATGCTCCCACATCTTTTTATCATAATTGAACTTATAAAATAATGTTAAGCATGATCATATGGAGAATAGATGGCCCATATAACAAGGTCATTTCCTTTCAATAGTGCACTATTAACTATCTAGATCTATAAACTTAAATAATTTCTGTTAAATAAGAAGTAACAATCTCTTGTCCATTATGCTTTTATATCTATGGAAGTTGAAGTGATTCATGGATATATAAACATCAATAAATCATGAGGTAACTAGAAGAACACAACTTCATATTTTTCTAACATTATTATCTTCTTTATCACTATTTGTTGACACAAACACACATTGTATCCTCTAGGACTTCATTTCTCTAGCAACCATGTTAACTTAAATACTATAGAGTCTCTTAAACAACCTAGCATAGGACTTGTTTTGCTTGTGCTCTTGATTTACAATAATTACACCATCTGAACCCATTATCACCTCTAAAAGGCTTTAGTCTTTTAAGGAAATCTCGAATCCTCATCAACTACCTTTACTTTTTAGTTTTCTAACTAGCCGATTTGCCCGCTCCGCTGGACTTTTTTATCTATGTAGAAAATTGATTGATTTTATAAATGTTGTATTTTGTTATTTTAATATTTAATTAGTAACATTGTAATTGAAAAAATCTGTTAAAAATGGTTTTTTTCAACCAAAAAGTGATTGAATATTGCTATTGCTAAAAATCATAGATAATGTAGGTAATTTTTTTTAATAAATTGCATTTTTTCCCCAATAATATTAGATCTGACACATTATAAATAAAAATATTGTAATTTTTTTTTCCAGAAATAAACTTATATTTTTTGCGTGCTATAATTAGTTATTTCAATGTTTAATTACTACAATTGCAACAGATAAAAATACGTTAGACATGAGTTTTTTGCGTGGTATAATTAGTATGCTTGCCCGCGCATTGCGCTAGGGTTTTTTTCATGTAGAAAACTAAATGATTTTTGACATGTTGTAATTAGTTGTTTAAATATTTAATTAGTAACATTATAATAGATAAAATATGTAACAAATAATTTTTTTCCCAGCCTAAAAGGAATAGTGTAATCGAAATGGGAAGTGGTTTGTATATTTTTTAATTGGAGATAACTTAGGTAAATTTATAAAAAAAAATATTTTGCTTGTCTTTTTTTCCCAGTAATATTAGATTTTACACATTATAAATAAAATGGAGAGTATTGTAGATAATCGAGGTAAATTTGTCAAAAGAAAAAAATTTGAGTTGATAATGTAGGTCAATGTGTGTACCTTTTGTTTTTTTGAGTTGTATTTTTTCTCCAGTAATATCAGATTTGAAATATTAAAAATGGAAAAATTGAAAATATATATATATTAAAAAATAAACTTAAAGAAAAGAGTATAAAATTTAAATTCAAAGCAATTTTTTTTATAAGATTTATTAATCATATTATTATATTAAATGTATGTAAGCATATTGATATAAAATTTTTTGTTTTAAAATCCAAGGTCAATTTTCTCTCTCTCTCTCTCTCTATATATTTTTAGACGATAATATTCAATAAATATTAAAACATATAATTAGTCTTACATACTTTATAGAGTAATAAAAATGTGAAGCGGTTCGTATATGTTTAAATTTTAGATAATGTAGGTAAATTTATAATTTTATTCTTTGTTTGAGTTGAATTTTATTCCCAGTAATATTAGATCTCACACATTATAAATCAAAAATATTGTAATTTGTTTCTAAAAATAAACTGAGTTTTTTTGCATGCTATAATAACTTATATGCCGTCTAAAAAGAACAGTGTAATCGAGACGAGAAGTGATTCGTATATTTTTGAATTGCAGATAATGAAGGTAAATTTGTCTGCCTTTTGTTTTTTTGAGTTGTATATTGTTCTCAGTAATATTAGATCTGCAATATTAACAATCAAAATACTGTAAATTTTTTCCAAAAATAAACTTGAACAAAAGAGCAAAAAATTAAAATTTGGAGCAAATTTATTTTTATTTTATAAGATTTATTCATCATATTATTATACTAAATGTATTTAAGAATACTGATATAAATTGTTTTCCTTAAAAAAATCCGCGGTCTTTTTTTTTTCTCTCTGTATATATTTTTAGACGATAATATTAAATAAATATTAAAACATATAAGCAGTTTAACATACTTTAATTTTACATAAATATACAAATATATAATTAATTTTACACACTATCAATATTTTTTATTTATTATTAGGCGATAATATTCAACAAATATTCAAACAATTAAATTATTATTATTAAATGTTTTTTAATTATTATTATTATTATTATTATTATTATTATTATTAGCATTTAAAAAATATTTGTGATTGAAAAAAAAATTAATTTTCAAATGATTACTACCAAGAATAAAATTTGAAGACTAAATAAAAAGAAACCCCAACAAAAGAAAAGATAAAAGAAATATTCAAAACCAAATTAAAGAAAAATATATACATGAACTTGTACAGTAGGGAATAATGCATAAATATGTAAATAATAATAAAGGAAATCAATTTCAAAAGAACAATTAAAAACATAAGGCCGAAAATAAAAATAAAAGATATGATTGATTTAAAGTGAAGGATTAATTTGACAACAATTCATACTTTTGTACCAAAAATATTAAAAGATTTCAAAGAAAAAAAACATTTAAAAGAAGAGGGACTGAAATTAAAGTGCAATATATAATGAATTTGAAATGAAGGACAAAATTGAAAACAATATAACCTGCTGCACTAAACAAATTAAGGGATCTAATAGAAAACCGAAAAATTCAAAGAAGAAGGACTGACATGCAAACTGCATATATATCAATTTGAATGAAAAGACTAAATTGAAAGAATTCGAAACTTCGATTACAGAAATCAAACAAAAGCCAAGGGACTAAAATGCATCCACAATAACCCGGGGGACTGAAGTTGAATCCGGCGCTGAGGAGAGAGAAAAGAGGACATAACCGTTCAACTGACTATATGAGCCTCTACGTCGATCATCTCACAGCACGCGCCACTCCATGAGATTCAGGGAAGGGTTGCGAATTGTTTTCACTGGCGACGGAAAAATTTTCACCGCCGTATGAAGCCGCACGCGCCGCCTGAATCGATCGCGGTCATGAAACGCGCCGACGCGCCCGTACGGCTTCCTGACAGCGCTGACGCAAGGGAACAGTAACGTCTGAGTCAATTACTAAACCACCCCTGATACTAATTCATGGATTTTGTCGTATCGGGGGCTACGGACGTCATAACACATTTTAAAAAATATTAAAAAAAAAGGTTCCGGCGGACCGGACCGAACCGGACCGGGCCGTACTCGTGCAATTACAACCGTAGCCCTCAGCCGAAAACGTGTTTTTGTCTTATTAACGGGGTTAAAATCGTTACTACACTGTTCATCAGAGGAAAAAACAAAAAAAAAAGGGTGGATGAACTCGCGCGACGCACGGACGAAAAATGTCCAGTCCACAGTGCCACTGAGTCTGAATCTACAGTAACCACCCCGAGCTGTTTTAGCTATATAGTAATTTGCCTTCTAATTCTCAAAATATTAATTTAATTTAGAAAGAAATAGTTCAATTTATTATATTCATATAATATTTTCATAAATAACTAATTAGTGGATTTTATTGATTTCGGGAAAACTTAATTAAATTTTATTTTCCTTATCATATTGTTTATGAGCATACTAATCTACCATGAACAAAAAAAACTGAAAAAGACGTGCGAGCTAAAAAGGCATCCAACAAAACCAGGTTCAATGAATTCTCAAAATAACTTCAATTGTAAAAAAGGTGTGTATGCTGTAACACAGTCTGTCCTCGAAACAGTGCTGTAAGTAAATACAAAGTTACTACTCATTACCTATAATTTGTATAAACAATGATGTCAATGGACATGAAAATCAATCGCAGTATCTACAACTTTCACGAGCAAGCAATCTTTCATCAGCCCTATACAGTTTAATCTCATGGGAAGGGCACTTTCCATGTTCCAGTCATCTGAATCATCGATCCCACAGCATGTCCCAACGTTTCCCCGTCAATTTATGCACAAGATTCTACCTGCGACTCTCTCACAAATTCCAACCAGACTCTGGTGCTGCCTTCTGCATTTAATCTGCGGTTGTGCCCTGAACACAAACAGACGAGTGAGCAAGGTGCCTGTCCATGGAGACTCAGACGAAGACCTATAATTCTTAAGAATCATTTGGGTTCTTATTTTAGCAGAAGATGATCCATTTTGATTGGTTGGAACTTCCCCAGGTATCTGTAGCAGCTTAGAATAAGAAGGACCAAGGTTCTGGTCTTTTTGAATATTTTCCTGTCTGTCCACGGGCACGTCATCTTTCTTTCTATCTGCATTGGCCTCAGGATCTTCACGATTTTCTACAATTCTCTCCGCTTCACTCAGCAAACCAATGGCGCGCCATGCATCTGCTATTAGCTGCATGGTCCCCTTCTTGGGAGAGACACCCTTTTCTTGCATAACTTGCAGCAATTCTTCTGCTTTCAATGGCTGCTTTGCTTCACCATATCCCCATATCAAGGTATCATAGGTTTTCAAGTTGGGGGAAACGCCAATTTCACACATTTTCTCATAAAGCTTCATTGCATGCTCCATTTTTCCTGCGCTGCACCATCCACTTATAACAGTGGTGCAGATTACAACATTTGGATGCACGCCATATTTTCTCATAGAAGTCAGGATTGACTCTGCCTTTTCAGGTTCTCCAGCTCGCACATAACCCTTTGCAAGGATACTGAAAGCATGAATGTCAGGTTCTATTTCAGCCTTCTCCATGTCATTGAAGATCTCTTTGCACTTGTCCATGCGCCCAGCTGAACTCCATGCATTCATGATTGTGCTAAATGTCACTACATCTGGCCTCACCCCATATTCCTCCATTAATGTCAGCACCTGTTGAACATGTGAAAAAGCCATAAATTAGGAGTGCTCGGGATGGATATTTATTTTTGGCATGGTGTTAGGTATCAGAGACAGGAAATTACCTCATCAACTCCTTCAGTATCCATGGTATCTAGAAATCCTTTGATGAGAGAGTTAAAAACAAAGAGATTAGGAAGCACTCCAAGCTCCTTCATCCTGAACACAAACCTTGAAGCATCAACCATATTACCTTCTTTGCAGTAGCCATTCACAATGATGCTGCAAGTACGCTCGTTGGGCGACACTCTCCTGTTCAGCATTTCCAGTATCATTTCTTCAGCCCTAACTGTCTCTCCTTTCTCTGCATAAGCCCTTGCTAGTACGTTGTATGTGACAACATCTGGTTTCATGCCAGATGCCATCATCTTGTACACCGTGTTCCAAGCTTCTTCCATGTTTTCCTTGTTGCACCAAGCTCTAACAAGAATATTATATGTCCTTTGATTTGGTTTCACACTTCCATCCTGTAAAAACTCCAGTAATTTCAAAGCTTCTTCAGCCTTGCCAGCATTACCATATCCCTTGATAAGGGTGTTAAATGTGCTTGTTGTTGGTTTACATCCACTCTCCTTCATTTTCCGAAACACTTTCATGGCTTCCTTCATATTTCCAGATTCAGAAAAGGCATTGATTATGGAATTGAAGAGTATAGAATCAGGCTTTATGCCATTTTCTTCCACTTTAGAGATGAGTCGAAGTATAGACTTGAAAAGTTTTTGCCGAGTCAAGGCCGCTACAAGGGTTGTGTATGTTATAATAGTTGGCCTGTGTCCCTCGTCCATTAAATTGTTGAAAATAGAATGTGCTTCTCGAGGCTTCCCTTTCCCAATCAAAACATTCATCAGTTTTGTTCTAGAGAGGACTATCCTGCAGCGATCGTTGCCCAAACAGATAGGGCAGCGAGATTGAACTTGTGAATCCACAGATGACGAAACTGGTTGACATTGGTCCTTCTCTAGCAGCTTTGATTCCTGCAAAGTTGAACTCAATCAAAAGTTGGTTGTCAGCATGTAATGAATAAAGACAGACCCACAATACTGTAATTTCCAAGTTGCAAAGCAACAAAATTTCATATCTCCATAAATTTGACTGGTGATCAGCTAAGATCAACAACAAGTATTTAGATATAATATTGAAAGAAACAGCACATTCATACAGGCCAGCCAAGGTATAGTCCCCACCAATGCTTGTAACAATATGGATATGCACAGATTCTTACTCCCTCAACAATCAGAAAACTACACTACAAATTTTGACTCACAATTTGCTCATCTTGAGCCAAAAGATAGAAGAGGAAAATAAGACCTGAATTGATCTAGATGTTAAGAAGAATAATCGGTCAAGTAGCTGACTTTGTGAATCATCCTTGCAATGTGTCAGTCTCCAATTATTTAACTTTACTCTACTTTACGGATTCAGTTACATGAATTAAATGTTCAAATCTCCATTGACAATCCAAACCACTCACAATACAAGGCTCTCCTCTGATGTAATAAATAATGCAAGGATTGTCCAGTGATAATGATGAAAGTATGTGCCGGATTTTCACCAGCAGGTCTTTCTTTGGGGGGGGGGCGGGGATGAGGAAAAACACGTCAACAGCATGAAAAGTAAGAAAATAAAACAAAAGGAGAAAAACATGGAAGCTTTGAAAACGTATGAACAAGACAAAAGCCACTTTGTCAAGCAAGTTACTGTTATATTTCTTAAAAAGGATTGTCACAGATTGCAGCTGAAGCAATTTAAAAACACAACCATGTACGGCGAAATTTGATCAAGTAAAGAGCAATAAGGAGTAATTGTACCATAACTGCAGATGCTTCGACCCTCTTTCTGCTTGTGATTGTCCCATCTTCCATCTTACCCTATCTCCTTTCCTCCCACTCACTTAGCAAACCACCCCCTGCCTTCAATGGATTCCAATCCAGACTACCACACATACACAGATTCCACTGACCTTATCTTGTTCTGGACAAAGATTAAGAGCATAAATGATAAATCATAACGTCAATAATTTTAGTAATTGAGTGAATGGAAGTGCACTGAGAGAAGACAGTAACATTAAAACAGCTAGAACTTTACAGGTCCCATAAGCAGTACCAGGTTAGCGAAACCAGAAATGATGGGAACATTAATCCTTCAACTATTCTACTAGATACCATCTAAATAATTAATTTTTGAAAGTTCGAATCAATACCTAGCTGGGAAAGGCTAAATCTAAATTAAGCAGCATTATGAGTTTATTAAATTCATCTAGTTTGACACAGAGACATTATCCTTTCCCCAATTAAATTCACATAGATTTCAAGAGTTTCTGCTATACCAACCTATGTGGAGCCAACAGCATCAGTAAAGTGTTAATTTGATCTCTGATAAGGAATCAACTTTAAAATAAGTAAAAACAGAAAATTATTAAAGACAAAACCCAACTCACAACTTCCATTGATCAGATCATTTCATGCCGGAAAATATCAACGGGAAATTCTATATATAATGTTGAAACTTGGCAGAGCTAAGTTACAGACTTACAAGTCACTAAACAAAAATGCCTGTCACTGAAAAGGAAAAAAAACAGGGGAAATCTAAGGAGTTAAACTAGTTGCAGGTTCCTACCTTTTGAGTTGACAGTTGCAAAAGGTGGAGGGAGTGAGAAGAGGATGAATTTGCATGGTTGGTTGGGCTCTAGAGACATGCAGCGGCTAATGAGAGTAGCAGAAACAGGCTCGTTGTGTAGTGGCTGTGTTTGTGTTGTGGCATCCACTAGATATTCTTATCCACAAATATTATCAGAAACAGATTCTTAAGATAATTTTTTGAGGCTGTAGAATATTTGATGCCAAATTCATGAATAGTTTCTTAGCTGGAGGAGAATTTTCCACGCCAAATTTTCTATAAATTGTCAAAATTAACACTGATGTGTTGTAATATCTTTTATTTTTCTCTCTCTTCTTTTTAGGGATATTTAACAATAATAATATCAATTATATTTAACAATATTGTTCGGAAATGAAGGAAAAATTGAAATATATTTAAGGAAATATTATTCTAATTTATAATATAATATTATTTGAAAATGAAATATATCTAATGAAATAATATATTAAATATTATTTTAATTGATTAATTATAATTAATTTTAATAAAACAGTAAGAGAAAAATAAAAATATATAAAAGATTGTTTAAAAAGAGCCCATCATGTTATTTTCCTTCATGTTTTTTTTTTTTTAATAAAAAAAGTAGATGCCATATCATCTTATAGTATAAGTTCCAGCCACTAGAAGTTAGATGCAAAAAACTCTTCTTTGATTTTATTGTTTTTTTGCTCAAAAACATCATAAAAACTTTAATAAGACCTGTAACCAAACACTAAGCATATCCCATTCTGTATAATCTCAAAACACACATTAACTGGTTAGAAACAAAAAAGACATCTCAAATTAAAAAAATAATAATCTTGGACCCTGATCTATTTTTCCTGATAACATAAATGATAAAAAAAAAACACCTTAATAGCATTTCTATAGTCAATTGAAACCAGTCAACACCAAGATCAATTTTTTTGTTGCAAGAATATAACTAGCTTAAACACCCTCAAAAAACCTTTTCTTTCCTCCTTTTTTCTTCTTCTAGTAATAACTCAAACTCAAAAACTGAAACATAAAACAAATAAAATCTAGTATATAAATATAAATTATCTAAATTGACCAATAAACAAAAAAATAGACAGATTATTTGGATATAAATACACTTTTTTATGAATTTGAGAAAAGCTCTAAGATTTTGTTATTTTAGTTTTGGTCCTCTTTTTTAAATTATATTTTTATTCAGCCAATTTAAATTATGTTTTTTCATTAAACTGACCCCGATTCTATTATAAAACATGATTAATAATTTTAATGTTTTATTAAAATTTTAGAGCAATTGAAGATGTAATGACCTTGCGATATTGATGATGACATTCTCGTAATATTATACATGTTCATATTTTGTTCAGAAAAATCATTTTATTGTGTCTTTTTTTAGATTAAACACAATTCTAAATAATTTTATTTTTGGATTTGAACTAATTTTTTTATGAATTTATATATATATATATATATATATATATATATATATATATATATATATATATAAACAATACAACCCTGAAATGACGCGCCAAAATACTCTGAAACCGAAATATTATGTTCCAATTGAAAAATCAAAGCACCAACTGAAATGGTATTGACAACTTTGATCTAAAAAAATTTAAATAATCATAAAAACTATTTATAGAAGTAGTTAATGCAATTAAATTTGTAACAATGACTTTAAATATGTAACGTAAGAGTATTAAAATGTATAAGAAAGAGTGAATGTTTATTTATTATATAATATTAATATATTTTGTTAATTTTATGAATTTGTTAGTTGTTCAATTACTAACCTTTGTTGTTTTTTAAGAAATTGGTATCGAAAATACCACTTACAGAATGTCACAAAAATTATGGATAAAATAGTAGATAATATCTTTTAGATGCCAAAAACTACCACCTTTCTATTCTTCTTCTCCATGAGACAAACCAAAGATAAACATATAACACAAATCTAAGGATAAATTTTTTCAAAGATCATATGGTTTTTAGAATGGATCATGAAAGGTTGTTATATATTATATTTGATCTTTAAATATAAATTAATTATTAATAAATTAAATTATTTAATTTGTTTAATCATATTTTATATAGGATAATGATTTATATTTGAACCAACTTATTCGAAAGTCTAATGAGTCAAACATATAAGAACCATTGGTCACAAATTAAGACGAGGTAATTAGTCGAGAGTGATTTGATTGTAAATAATTTTACAAATTAAAGATTATAATGTGATTAATATAGGGGATTGCAATTCTAACTTTGAAAATAATCAAGTAAAGACTTGATTGACTAAGTTTCTAAAATTAACCTAAAATAATAAGTGTGATATTATTAAAAAAGTAAATTGATATTATATTATATGTTAGATTTCTAGAATTTTTTTTATAAATAGAATGTTATGCCTCTTATTTATTTATTTAAGTGTGGAAAGTGAATTACATAAATGCCTAAAACACAAAAGAAACAATGCAACACCCTATAAATTATTAATTATTAAATCTTTTTTAAGCCTTAAACTTATGAAAAAATAGGTGTTTGGATGTCTATATATATACACTTATCATATTTCACTTCTAAAAATCTTTTCATGTACTTGATCCAATTATATTGGGTCACAATCAAAGTTGTCAATACCGTTCTAGTCGCCGTTCCGGTTTTTCTATGGGAACGAAAACGTTTTGGTTTTGGAGTCTTTCTGCGTGTCGTTTCGAGATTATACTGTTCATATATAATTAATTATATATATATATATATATGAAAAAAATAAAATATTAATTTAACAAGTATAATTTAAATTCAAGATAAATTAACTTTAAATTATACAATACAAACACAAAGTCAAATAAACATAATCTCAAAATTAGAAACATCTCTAAAATTCCAAAATATTATGATTGTAAAATGTTCTAAAATAAAAAGAAATATTATGATTTTGAGCCGGAACGGTACTGAGGCGTTCTGGCTAGAATTTAGCCGGAATTTCCGGAACGAACCAGAATTAAAACCGAGATGAAAACGACGTCGTTTTGTCTTGGTTTTTTTAATGGCACGGAACGTTCTGGCCATAACGACCAGAACGGAATGGAATTAACAAGTCAGGTCACAACCACATCAACCATCACACTAAAGTAAACACGCACACATTTATGTTTACATAACATCCTAAAATTTTCAATAAAAAACATATTTTTTCAATTTAAATAAAGTTCTACCTAATCTATAACAAAAAGAAAATGCAACTTCAACTAGAACTACTCTTATCTTGGGTGAGATGAACTTGTAAGCAAACATACATAATAAAATTCACATATCAAAATTATAGATATCAATCATGATAATAGGAGATGCAAATTGTTTCTTCTTATTAAACTGGTTCAACAATGTTTTTTTTTTATTAAATCCTCACATATGAACTTAGTGACCAATATTAGATACCCTAATATCCTTTATCACTTATAACTTAGGTTAATCACTTAATGTAGATATCTACTCCAAACTGATATAATTAGTCATCAACATAAAGATGACTAATCAAAGATATGCCTATACCAATCACCCTGGTATCATTTTCAATCCTTAAATAGTTAATTAATTTTTTTATTGTGTCAACACTAATATACTCCACTGGTATCTTTAGCCTCTATAATCTGGAATGACTAATCATGCTCATGCTAATATTGATATCAATATGATCCTACTGATATCGTTAACCCCATTATAACAAGTTATTTCACTTTTTAACTACATAACAACAACTAATTATCTCAACTAAAGAGTTTATTACAATAGTTATATCAAATTTAAGATTTCACTTTATGCTTCAAATCTTACATGACTTGGACATGTCTTAATAAATAAACATTTTGCAAAAAACTTTAGTTTTTATCTTAATCTTTACATCCTAACTCTACAAGTCAAATTACACCATTCATAATAATACAATTTATTAATTTATTCATTCATTATACTTAATGGAATATACATGCAATAACATAGCTATTCCAACTTCAATCTTTGTTTTATATATATAAAATGCTCTACCATATAAGGTACTCACCACTTACTTCAAGGTATCAATCATCTTAAGATTTATTCAGAGATTTAGTCCTTTAAACCCCATTTTCATGTAATTAATTTATGTACCAAGCTTTTGGGTATTATCCTTTTATTATGGTGTCAATTTAGGTCATTATGCTAATATTCTTAATTTACAATTCTCCACTCACTTTCTCATAACATTAAGTAATAATTGGTTTATTTGCCACTTAACACCAAATATCTACTATATACGGACTTTTAACCTTAGCAATTCATTTTCCATACGTTGTTTCCATGTATTTTTAATGTTTAAACCAAGCCCTCCACACTCTTATACATTAGATATAATGATTGGTAGTTGTTGCTATCCAATTTTTGACTCATTATTTTTATGTTTCCAAAAAAAATATATCCAAAAAAAATATATCTTGGTACAAGGGCAAAATTGAACAAATTGAGAGTTTAATGACCAATGGAGGGTTAAATCGTGAAAATCAGAAACCAAGGACCACAATAAAAAGGTCGCGCAAAGCTAAGGTTGAGATTGAATTTTTGATGGGATAAAATTGCATAAAATCATAAGTTTAAATCCAATTGGAGTTACAATTAGAGCAATTATAAATTGAGGGACCAAATCATACTTTTACCTTCAAATATTTTTGAAAATTGCACTACATGTTCCGGCTGCATATTCCGGCGTGCCCAGCTTTAAATGCTAGGTGCATCCTGCATTCAAAGTTTAGCGGCGGCCCCTGCATTAAAGACTTCGGCAACTGAAGGGTTCGTTGGCTCTGCTATAAAGGGCTGCATGCAGAGGAGAAAGGGGGGGGGGGGGGGGATCGAAAACGAAAAGAAAGAAAAAAGCAGAAATAGGGGGGAAGAAGATTTTTCACGCAGAAAGAAGAGGAAAAAAAACAGAGTGAAAAAAAGGGAAGCAGTTTGATCGGAGAAGAGGCAAATCTCACGTAAAAAACTCTAGTAATTTTCCTTAAACAGCCCCAGCATCACCAGCTCTTTTTCCTTTTCTTTTTCTCTTCTCTCTCGGTC
The DNA here is from genome assembly GCA_964035475.1 of Salix caprea. Taxonomy (NCBI): domain Eukaryota; kingdom Viridiplantae; phylum Streptophyta; class Magnoliopsida; order Malpighiales; family Salicaceae; genus Salix; species Salix caprea. The sequence continues at coordinate 12,284,632 of OZ037747.1, read as the reverse complement.
GTTCGACCGTTTCTCTCTCTAAAACCAGAGGAGCCTCTCTCTCTCTCTCCCTCTCGGTTCAGCAACTCCGGTCACCAGTTTCAGCCACCAAGAACCGCCTTGTCATCACCAGCAGACACCCCTCAACTCTAGCAACCCAGCTGTGGTCTCTAGTGAAGCAAAAGCAGAATAACCCCAGCAACTGCAACGCCATCGTGCACCTTCCGACGTCCACTCCGGCCACCACAGGCCAACATTTCCGACGACACCACGACCAGAGGAACCATCTTGACCACCTCTACCCAACGATGTTAACTGGTACACCGTTCATCACACTCGAAAATTCACCATTACTATTCATCTTCTTCCTCTGCATGCGCGGGGAGTGAATTAATTCACTCCCTGTCTGGCCAATTAGGCCAGTTTTTTTGTGCCCGGCCCGGCCTTGAAGAAGGCAGGGCTTCTAGGCCGAATGGGCCTAGAAGCCCAGACCAATATTAGTGGGCTTAAAGCCCACATGGTTGAAGTCCCATCCTTGTAGATGGGCACGAGCCCAACCCATGTGGCGGGCTGGAGGCCCGGCCTAGTCCCCATGTGGCGGGCTGGCAGCCCCGCCCACCAGGGACGGGCAGCCAGCCCACCAAATAAAAAAATATAATAAAAATATAAAAATAAAGAAAAAAAATACAAAAAAATATAAAATTTGCATAAAAATATTTTTATTAAAGACAAAAAAACATGTTGTTTTCTTGCATGCGACCAATACACTAGCATATTTTAAAAATTCTTTTTCTTTCAAAAAATATATATTATCTTGGAGTTTGAAGAGAAAATGTGTTTTAGCATGGATTTCGCAAAGAAAAATCATTTCTTGTATTTTGAGATTTTACAACATGTTTGTAAAAATCCAAAGGGTATTGACCAATATTTCAAAAATATCAAAATCTTATTTTTGGGAATTTATTATTCACTGTCGGTATTCGGATAAATAAATCCTAAAGGGTTAATATCCAAAATATTCGGCGGGGATAATATGCTATTATTCACTGTCGGTGTTTGGATAAATAAATCCTAAGGGGTTAATATCCAAAATATTCGGCGGGGATAATAAGTTATTATTCATTATCGATGTTTGGATAAATAAATTCTAAGGGGTTAATATCCAAAATATTCAGCGGGGATGATATGCTATTATTCATTGTCGGTGTTTGGATAAATAAATCCTAAGGGATTAATATCCAAAATATTCGGTGGGAATAATTTGCTATTATTCACTGTCGGTGTTTGGATCGATAAAATCCTAAGGGGTTAATGTCCAAAATATTCGGCGGGGATGATTTGCTATTATTCACTGTCGGTGTTTAGATGAATAAATCCTAAGGGGTTAATATCTAAAATATTCGGCAGGGTAATACACCATCATCATTTAACCAACATATTCTTTGAAAGATCAAAACCATAACAAATCATAAGCAAACCAAAATGTCAAGCAGCTTATCTTAGGTAGGGCATATTAGGGGTGCTAAAACTTTTCCTTTACGCAACCAGTCTCTTGCCTTAGAACCTCTGAAAGACCAGTTTTAGGTTTCCTAGTAACCATAATACTAGGTGGCGACTCTCTTTTCCACAAAAATAAAGATAAGACCCCCACATGAATTTTCCCGCTCACGGGGAGGGTCGTCGTGACGCCGCGCTCTCGCAAGGGGTGCAACAGTAGTCATTGTCATACACAGTGTCATCATTATTATTAGAATCTAATAACGTTATTATAATTGCCTCTAAATTCATATCATGTAAGCAACAACACAACCCCTAGATACAACATATTTAAATTATTAATCATAATTTCTTTGGCATTCTACATGTGTATAATACACCATTCTTATATTGTACCAATTGAAATTCATCAAAATAATTTAAAATACACACACCATTAAATTCCTTAGTTATAGAACACTATTAAGGTTAATGAACTTCTATTCCTACTTCTCAAATGATTTAATCTTCATATCAATCTTTCACAAGGATAAGATTTTCATTAATTTATTTTTATTAATTGAATCATCCATAACATAAACATAATTTACTATTTTTGTTTAGCAGTTAGGTTTCATCCAATGTTTCATTTAAAATCTAACAATTCGATCATCCAGACATTATTAACTCCACACAAGTCAGTTTAATCAAATTACATATCTCGGTCATCAGATAAACAAATGCTACTGACCCATAACCATAAATTAGCTCATTTAATTCCACCGCCTAATATAATTATTACTCTTTTATCAACTGTTTCTATTGAGATATTATAACATGGAGTGTGTCTACTTTGTCAATTCGTGTTTGTTCTTAACACCATAATCATTAATTATTTGAATAAGATTTGAAATTCCTTTTAAATCTCATTTCACCATGTGAAAGGATTTACAATCATTATACCTTGAGAATAGATCAAAGAGTTTTTATAATTCACATAAGCTGATGAATAGTTTCTTGATTACTCAAATATCTTCATATAGTTCATGTTATACTTAACATTTGTTTGTTTATTACTTTTGATTAGAAAATATGTAGGAAGGTTAAAGCATAACATTTTCTATATAAGATAATTTAGTGACCTCAAGTCTAATAATCCTTTCAAAAATTATCATGTTAACCTTTATATATAAATGAGTAATGTTTTTATATAAAATTCCCATATTGATCGATTCAGTTTAGATATCATTTGCAATCACCTACATACTAGTTTTTGGTATCCCTCGTATCTCAATTTATAAAAACAATTGATTTCTTTTATAAAACAAAGAACATAATATGTATGAATCTCAAAAACAATAATTAATATACAATCTTAATAGAACATTTACTACGAACATTATGAACAATGGTTTGATGTAATAAGAACATTATAGATATAACAACTTTATAATTCTCTTTGCAAAATATTTTTGTTCCAAGCACTTTATCTTTACTTTAGACTCATTAATTAAATATTTAATGAATATTAAAGCTAAATAAATCCTTTATTAATTTTAATTTTGTTCATATAAATAAAGTCAATGTCATATATAACCAATCGATTGACTATAAAGCATATACACTAACAATTCCCCACTTATACTAAAACCAATCATTCATGTATCAAATATCATATCACTCTATCTAATGATAATGCTTTACTGGGATAATGGCTGAGTCAGAGGATATGTAAGATTCTTTTTAGTAGGTACTTGTTATATCTTTATATCTTTATTTTTTTTATAATTCTCTAATCAAAAAGGGATTGTCGAAATATATTTATAAATCAAGTACAATGTTTAACAACCTATCATGATCCTTGAATATTAAAAAAGTCATAAGAGTATTGACTTAACCTTTTAGTGACTAAATGTAATTATTATTCATTCATCAATAATATTCTTATTTAGATATTAAAGCACAAAGTGTGTCAAATTATGTTTATTCTTAATAATATAGTCATTGATTATTTAAATGAGATTTGAAACTCATTTCACTTTATGCAAGTATTCACAATCATTATTATTTGAAAATAGATAGAATATGTTTTTCTAAATCACCTAAGAAGATCTTAAATACTCAAATACTTTAATATAGTTCAGATTATACCTAATATTTATTTGTATTTACCCTTGATTAAGACAACGTATAGCAAGATCAAAACTCAAGTTTTAAGATTATTTACACAATCATCATATGAGTTTTTTTTCATAAACATACGGGATTTTTTCATATAAAATTCACATGCAAGTCAATTTAGTGTATATATCTCCTGATAAATGTTTACATATTAGTTTGAGTAGCTCTAATACCTCAACTTATGATAACAACTATTTTTTTTAATAAAAAATACATAATATATATTAGTCTCAACAATTTTATATCTAGTCTCAACAACTCTAATTAATATTTAATCTTAATAAAATATTGATAAGGAATATTTAAAAATTAATGATTTGATGTAATAAAAATCTCATAATTATAATAATTTTATAATTTTCTTTGAAAAATATTATTGTTCAAAAAACTTTATTTTTACTGTAGATTTATTGATTAAATATTTGATAAATAATAAAAATAAATACACTTTTTATTAAAACTAAATAATAAGAACACTTTCTAGATTGCAAGCGGCATCACGCCTTACCAATTGTATTATCTAATTTTGATTTTTCCTTTTAAGAAAAGTGTTTATCTAATAAGGCTAAGTAAAAGGGTTTCTTTTAATTTTAACAATGAAAGTAAATTACGATTGAAAATAAATAATGATAATTATTCGTTTTAAGGGAGTCAGTAGAGATATAGTGTTGATGATTATAAAATCAAGAGATGTGTCGAAAGTCAGAGCTTCTGGCAAGCTGGTCATCCAGAAGACATGGCTTTCTAAAATCTCTACTTCATTTCCCCACCTCTCTCTCGCTTTCCTTGATAAAAAGATGCTGAAGGCATGGAAATGGTATCAGCACTGTCTATCTTCTCATCCAGTGAAGACCCAAATTGTCAGTTCTGGAATCCTCTGGGGCATTGGTGACATTGGTGCTCAATACATCACTCACTCTACGGCCACCAACCGTCTTCCGAAATCTGTAACTTCCTTGCGAATTGGGTTTTATATATTTTTTACTATTGATATCTCCTTTTCTTGATTTGTCATCAGGGTATCTATCTGTGAATTATGTTTTCTTTTTCAACTATATCAGCTATATTTATGGATTCTAAAAATACGGAGGCATCGATTTGATGATCTATGGATTTATTTTTTGTTGCTTTGCTGGTGCCTGCTTTTATCTGCATTAGTTTTATGAAGGCAGCTGCTTTACTTTTGTGGATTGGACTGGCCTCTTGTTTGTTTTTTATTTCAAGAATGTGGCAAGTTTTCTCCTTTATTCGGATTACACATTCCAATGAAGCCTTCTTTTTTCGGATGCCATTTATTTACGATCCATCTTGGGTTGAGTGGTTGTTGATATGCTGGCCATTGTTGCATTTAAGGGATAGTTCACTTTCCTTTTCAAGTGTAAAATTCTGTAGCATAATTTTGAATCAACCACAAGAGTGGCTGTTGACTTGTTGGCCATGGTTTCATTCAAGAGATAGTTCACTTTCTTTTTCAAGTGTGAAATCATGTTGCATTATTTTGAATCGATCACATTACGTAAAGAAACGATAACTGAATGCATGTACATCCTTAATTCTAGTCAGTGACAAGAGTAAATGTGTCAAACCCTGATTTCATATATTCTGATCAACATGGCCAAAGGTTGCACATTAAAATTGATCAAATCGAGAATTTGATTGAGGGTAATATGTTTGATCATAATTGTTTTGTTTCTAAAATTCTAGTTTTTTGTACCATGTATATTTGACCTTCTTCAGTATCTTTCGGTTTTAATCAGTACTTTTGCAGATTTAGAGCATTATGGTTTCCCAATTTAACTGAATTATCATCTGCTCTGAAGCTAGTTATATATTTGTTTGCATGTATGCGTGTCTGTTAATTATTTCTTTGAACTGACTATTTTTTGTTTCATGTAGCAGAATGTGGGTGCAGAATTTAAAATCAATTGGAAACGTGTAGCTATCACAAGCATGTTTGGTTTTGGCTTTGTTGGTCCTGTTGGCCATTTCTGGTTCGTCCTTGTCATCTTAATATTTCCTCTGGTCATTCTAGTCTGATCTTTTTGGACTTCTGCATAGTTTTCTAGCTCCCAAAGACAGCCTTCTGAGCTCATGTAAATAAATAGTTTCACAGTATAGGCATGGAAAATGTTATTGAATCATCACATGGTTGTTTGAAACTGGATTTTATCTTTTAACTGGAAAGCAACTTCAAAACCAAAATGAAACTGCCAGGATCACCATGCATTATTAGAGGATCAAATCTTGTGTTTTACATGTATGAAACTTTTTTCTAGGTATGAAGGCTTAGACAGGTTTATAAGGCTGAGATTTCGACTGCAACCAAAGTCACCTCGATTTGTCGCAACCAAAGTGGCTGCTGATGGCATAATTTTTGGCCCCTTTGATTTGTTTGTGTTCTTCACTTACATGGGTTTTTCCACGGGCAAGAATGTTGCTCAAGTGAAGGAAGATGTGAAGAGAGACTTCCTCCCAGCCTTGATCTTGGAGGGTGGCGTGTGGCCAATATTTCAAGTTGTGAATTTTCGATACGTGCCTGTCAGGTACCAACTCCTCTATGTTAATGTGTTATGCTTGATAGACAGTGCTTTCTTATCCTGGATTGAGCAACAAAAAGATGCTCCATGGAAGCAGTGGTTCACATCTTTTCAGCCTTTGAAGGAACGTGGAGGTGAGGTCTGATTATAACTTCTTATTTAGTTACCCCCTACTTGTATCATCTCTCATCAGTGATCATAGTGGTAAGTTGCAACAAAATACATGTGTAACATCAAAAGTGAATTTTACAATCAACCACAGAGTATCTATTTGAGAGTTTAGAAGTTAGGATTTGAGACTGGATCAATTGGTTGTAATTGTGAGGCTTGGATCAATTTTTACCTCTAATGCAATGGAAACAAAACCAAGCCTGAGTATTGGCAGACTGGCTGCAACTGTTGGGTTGCCAATATTGGTTTCTGATGATGTTTCTTGTACAAAAAGAATCATGATTTTTCTGTCAAAGAACTTAGATGACGCTGCAACTGTCAGCAATGCATTATCTGGACTTAAAAGCGATTGATGCAACAATTGTCTCGAGGATTTGATCATGCCAAAGTGAGTGTTATTGGTTCCCCTTTGTATTAAAAGCCAGCTGCAAATCGGTTTAGTTTTCCACACCACATTAGCATCACCGATTCACCACCACCAGCTACACAAATTATGTCATTAATAATTAACATATTTATTTATTTATTTTATTTTATTTTGGGGGTGGGGTGGGGGGTTGATAAAAATAAAGGATGAGGGACATGTATTTTTATCTTGTAGATGTAAAGATCAATAACCTAAATGTATCATGTAGTTTCTAAATCACCACTCATGTTTAGTGTTTTTTCTATTTGGATCATTTTTCTTTTAGTTTCACAATTGACTAAAAAATCATAAGCAATTGGTCTTAAATTAAAATCAATTGCACAAGATAAAACTTCAATAACTAAAATGAATTATTAGCAAATGAACAATATATTTGTTTGTGTGTGCTCAGTACAATAAAAGGACGTCTTTTAGAGTTAAATATAATATAATATAATATAATATAATATAATAATAATAATAATATAAAAACTCTAAAACCAAATTTAAAATGCGGGTTATTTAATGGATTGAAACTTTCAGAAATTAAAAAAATTAATATTGGAAGTCTCAAACTACAAAGAGGGACAAAATTGAGGTTTACAACAACGCAAAACTAAGTTGTACAAAACTCTTGGGGGTAGAAATCCACATGCAATCACCCAACAAAAGGTTCTAAAATCTTCACGTGGCATCTCATCCGCGTTAACCTCCTACCATCATAACCCGAGCTATACAAATTCAGACTCGGCAAGCCAATCGGCACAGGTATTGCCTTCCCTGTAATTGTGCTTGAAATAACCTCCCATGATATGTTAAGTTGTAGCTTGATTTTTGCAATAAAAGGTTCATTAGAATTCTCCCGACAACATATTAATGACTCAAGATTATATGAATGATCTGTGACCTCCCCCAAGTGGCACTGTTGGCTTGAATTCGCAAGACACCATCAAACATGGGCAGTGCTTGAAGCCAATACTCTGAAACAATAAAAACATGGTGTTACAAGGAACGACAGCCGATCATGAGCACGACAAAATGTAAGAAAGATGCAACAATCACAGTTCGCATAATTAAAGAAAATAACAAGGAACGAAAGAAAGAGTATTGATCAGGTGAATCAATCACATAATTGTTCATGAAATGCATCAACAAGAAGGAGAATCAGAAAAGAGGTTAAATTACCGGGATGCTGAGTAACAGTCCTTGATGATTGACTAGGACTGGGAGGCTTCTTCTAGCAGCAACTGGTATCGATTTCAACACTTCAAGAGCTTTTTGTGCCGATAGCTCCAGATTTTCCAAGTTTAGACTTCTCTTCTCTGATATTTGCTCCATTTTACTGGATAAGGGAACTTTTTGCTGTTGTGAGTTATCCAAACTTGGGCACTTTGACACCTTAGCAAGATAAAGCCAATCAGACTCACTCATGCACCGCACCTCAGCGCCCTTGTCATGTCCAATCCCGCAAGAACAGCTATGGCGTTCCTGACTTTTCCCTCCTAAATCTGCAACACCATTTTCTGTTCCTTCATCGACAGAAATATGGTTGCTCAGTTTCCATGTAATCCAGAATCTGTTCATGAAATAACATACTTTTCCAGGTTGAAGTAGTTCACTTGGGGATGCACCGATAGATTCAGCCTTATTTTTTGACTTATAGTCAACCTTATCTTCAGCTTTAAGCTTGAAATGTTTGATTTCATCACTCTTCAGTAAAAGAATGTCCCTATAGGTTGACTCACAGATAATGTTGAGTGTTTTGGCTTCACTTGTGACTGATTCAGATGCATCTAAAAAATGCACATCCGAAGCATCTGGAACAAAATGATTTGAATATGATTTTCCATCAGCAATAATTTGCTCCAACTCAGTTGGGAAATTCTGCTTTTGTTCTCCATTAATACGTGGGCAAATCAATTCTATTTTTGAATTCTGAGGACAATTAACAGAACAGCAAACAAGGATTTTTGTCCCCCTAGACCGAGGAGCTGGACAAAGGTAGCATCCAGCAGCTGTAAAGGAGGTCTGCAGGATTGTCAAAAATATTTCTGAATCAAAATATTAATAAAAAAATCGGAAGATTCTTTGAATTATACATGGATCAACACTCCAGCATGCAACATTCATCTCATGAAGGAAACATAAATATCAAATTACATAGATAATAAAGGAAATTACACAAAAGATTTTACAAGTATCCTCCCTTTTCAAAGAGATTCCAAAAAAAAAAAAAAAACTTGTTCAATAAAGTTACTTTTCCAATTCAAAATCCAAAGCTGTCCTGGGAGAAGCACCTTCTTATGTTTGTCTTAGATTGATCAAATAGTTGAATTTTAGCATAAGCTAGGTTATTTCCTGTACTATTGTTGCAGCTTGGATAAAAAAAATAACATAAAAAAATATAATCTAAACCTTAGAAAACTTTTCAACATTGTCCTTCAATTGGGTACATCAGTACTCCCAGCCTAACTTTTTTCTTTCCTTGAGTTTTAAATTAAAACATGTAGAAGTTATCCTGAAATGACCTAGTCGACTAGATAGGTTCACAAAAAAAAAAAAAAAAAAAAACCATGTTAACCCTAGTCACACCATCAAATTCTCGACATAGGTTATGGACTCCTAGGTTGAATTAATTTCTCTATTTTATTATATGATAAAAAAAAAAAACTCATTTACAATATAAAACTAAACATTAAAAGATGAAATTGGAAAAAAGAAGAAGAAAAAAAGGTAAAAAACCCGAAGGGTTGATAAAAAAAAAGCCCAAATGCATAGGGCTGGTCTAACTTTTCATATGAACAGTGAAACAAGTTAATATATTTTTTATCACTTTATAACATTGATCAGTTGGTTAATGTGGGTAAAACGAGCAGGTCATGAGTTCAAGCTTCAGCTATGCTAGAAATAACCTTTTTTTTTATTCGACAAACTACCTATTGTTAGCCTTCTTTTTTTTTTTTTTTGAAAACAGAGATGACAGGTCACCTGTCAAATAAAAGTGTTATTTCCAGCATGGCTAGAGCTCGAACCCACGCATTAATAAACTTAGCTATGGGAAAAAAGATGCTATAAAGTGATTAAAAAAAATGAGCACGGTTCACTATTCATATGAACAATTTAGCTGACCGCACCATTTAGTTGTTTTTGTTAACTTGAAATGACTTCTAGAGGAGAGTAGATGGGAAATACCCCTGTAAAATCCTTAACATGGTTTTATATTGAAATATTAAACCATCATGCACAAAATGTGCAGCGTGCTTATTTTGTTAGATTATAGATGTTAGATGCAAATGTTTGATTTGTGGGGGGGAAATGGAGAGAAAATACCAGTGCTTCCTCAAATGTTACAGAACAAAGCCAATAGATAATTACACAAGAAAACAAGCACAAGAGTGCAGATACTAATAATACCTTGCATGGGACAGTGCGAATGTAGTGTAACAACAATTTTGAAGTACTTCCTCTAATGGGCTTGTTCCTTTGAGAGACATACTGATAGATTCAGGTAAAAAATGTTACACAGAGCATCCAAACAAATTCATATCATAGAAGTCCTCAAGAAAAATGATCAGGTTGTAAATACATCTACTAATATTGATTAATACCTGCAAGATCAATGCAACAAACTTTGACAGGCATATATCTGTAACTTTTGATGGATTAAGAATCTCTAAATCAATGATGGCATACCCATGCTGCAGAAACAATGATCACAGTGCCCCAACCAACAACAACAACAAAAAAAAGGAGGAAAGAGGTTAGAAGAATTGTGAATAATCTTATAACTGCAATGAAACATGCAAACCAATTCTGCAAAAATATATGTAAGCTAAAGTGAAATTAGGAACTAAAGACATTAAAAGGTGTCTAAACGACAAAAGCAAACTTACATCTACGATGGTCACAGCCTGATTTATCAAATTATTACAAATTTGGTCAACATATGCACGTGTTCTTCGACAGGCAGAGATAACACCCTGTACTTCAGACTGGAAGGTATCTGAAATGTAAGAGCTAGTTGTTTGAGAAGGTTAAGACAGTGCAGATAGTATTACCATGACATTAGCTGATAATGCAAAGCACAGACAGACTCATGCCTTTCAGTGTTCTTCGCGAGAAAACGATAATATAGTAATAATTCTAGATTCCAGATAACATCAATGTTGTATATGGCAAAACACTATCCAATTTGGAATGTCAAATCTATAACTCACATGATGACAAATTTCCTAATGACATTCGAATCCTATTCCGAGCATAAACTGTGCTTTGATTTGTGGGATCTTCCACCCAGTCCTGGCCAGACTCTTGACATACCTGAAAAGTAGAAAATTGAGGTTAATGATGTTAAAATGTAAAAGGAAAAGAGTAGCCTCATAGGACAAAATTTACCATAAACGAGAGGATTAATTTATTTCCACAGCATGTATTCTTTTGCACTGACCTTGTACATAACTTCTTTAGAAAAATCCAAGAGTGGTCTCACAATTAGTATCCCTTTATTCTTTGAACCTTCACTGTAAAGATGGGTGCTTTTGGAGAACATTTGAGAAGTAAATGCCATGCCGGCAAGTCCAAGCACGCCACTGTTGCGAGATAGTCTAAGAATGAACAACTCGGCCTGCATTTCTCATATCTCAGTATAAATCTAGAGTTTGAAAAATGAACTCCAGGTAGAATCAACTGGAAGATGCAACCATAACACAATCATTACCATGATCTTATGATTACTTTCTGATTTTGACTTGACTATAAATAACATTATATACGAAATTAACACAGATGAGTGGATGTTGAGATAAAGAGACATGTAGAGAGAGAGTTGACAAGCAACAGTCCGAACCTGGTCATCTGCATGATGTGCAATAAGCAAAACTTCAATCTGATGTTTAGTGCAAACATTTTGGAACACTTCATACCTGAAGTTCAAGCACAGGTGCAAATAAAACATAAATTGTCGGCATCCACATGTGAAGAATGAATGGCCCAAGCCACAAGTCTCCTAAGTTAGGGTTCAAAGAAAAATCTACTAACCTCATCTCTCGAGCCTCTTCTAGCAAGTGACCTTGTTTAGGCCTCCCATTCAACCAACTACACTTTGCAATCTCACATCTGATTCCTAAACGAAGTTTGTGTTAGCCATCCTAACTCAATTGAAGTCACTAACTCAAACACATGGCATATTAAGAGATCAGAATTTGAAAGTATACCCATTTCAGTAACTCGACTAGAAACAATCTGTGCCTCCTCATTGCTCTCTTCTCGCAGTCCATGATCAACAATTATCCCCAAAACCCCATTAATAAAACCATCATCACTTTTGCCAACAGCATTAGCACCATCAGTTTTCCAACCAGCAGTTAGGACACAAAGTGCCATACTATCAGGGCCACCGGATACTCCTATAGCTGAAAATCGAAACAAACAGAAACACCAATCATTCTCCATTAGTCTCTGTAATCAAGAATGGTTTAAAAGGAATCCAGCAAAAAAAGAAAACAAATTTGAAATCTTCTACCTTTATTTTTACTTAAGATGAGCAAAATTTTGAAATGTTGCACAAGCCATATATCTATTATACTGACTTGAGAAGCCAAAGTATATCTCAAAAAAAAAAGAGTAGCAAAGCGGGAAAGTTTAAGTTTTTTGTGATGTATATTGAAAACCCAAGACAGAAAATGTTAGAAAGGACAGTTAAACTGACCAATACGGTGGTGAGGCTTGAGTCCAGCCATAGCCATTCGCTGAGAGAAAGACTGCTTGTATTCGGTGATGACGATTGGGTCTTGGGAAACTGAACATTTGCAGCAAAAGAAGCGAGTTGAGGATACACGGGAAGGTAGATGGAGACGATAAGGAAGAAGTTTTTTGCATTTGGGTTTTGAAAGTGAAATTCTTGTTGTGAAGGAAGAGGTGGTGGCTCTCGCTTGCGTTGTCAGGATGAGCCCCCGTGCCATCTGATGGATACTCTCTCTTTTCGGCCTCGCTGGTGACCTTCTACTAGATGGTGTTGTCTTGAGTGACTTAGGATTTTAATATTTTTTTAAAAACAAATAACATAGTAAATTAAAAATATTGATGGAATAAAGCATTTCGAAAACGGTGAAATAATACATGTAATAATTTGAAAACACGTTATTTATACTTTTCTGTTATTAATAACTACATTTATAAAAAAAAAAAATATGAAATGCAAATGAGAGAGGAGAGAAAAACTAATATAAAAAATAATTTTTTTTAACAAGTTAAAAACTTTAATTGCAATATTATCAATATTATTAGAAAAATCTCGATAAAATAAATTTAATGACACATAAAAAAACCTAAATGGGTTATATTTGCCACCCAAAAGTGGTGGGTGACTTACTTGACTTTGACAGCAAATATAACTCACTTAGATCATCGTTAATTGTTATAATTATATTTGTCTTGTCAAAATATTTTAAATAATATAAATAAAATTATAATTAGAGATTTGGTGTGCCTTAAAAAAAAACTTCCCTTCTGATCTCTCACTTCATTTCATAATTTTTTCTACTCAACTATATTCTGAATAGCAATAAGCTATAAATATTATATTTTTTTTTAATTACAACACTAACAAACTATGGTATTTCACTATTTTGTAAATTATATTAGTAAATTATTATTTTTAAAAAATAAGTTAAACACCAAGAATAAGCAATTTATCCGACTACCATGATTAAATCCCACTTGTTAACATAAAGTTGGTCTAAATATTAAGTTCTTTTAAAAGTGTTTTATTTAAAATAAATTCATTTTGTTTGCATATAGTTAACTAATTTATTTTATCTTGTACACCTTAAAAAAAAAGAAATTACAATAATTCAAAAAAATAAGAAATATAGAATGCTAGAAAAATAAAAATAAAGATAGGAGAGAGAAAGATTTTGTTGTTTAAATATTTAAATGTGTGTTAATTTTGTGATGCAAAATGCTTTTTAAAGGTATTTTTCAGTTAAAAATACATCAAAAAAAATTTCATTTTTTTATTGTTGGATATCAACACAATGAAAACTCTTAGTTTGATAAATTCAAATACTTCATAGTTGAATCATTTTGTTTCTAATAATAAGAATATTATGAATTGAATTTTTAGATTTAAAAAGGTTTTGAGTTGATTTGTTATTTAGAAAGAGATTTTAGAAGAAAATAAAGATTTTAAAATCTTCAACATGGTCGGTTAAAGTCCAAGTACACAATATAATTTTTAGCGAAGAATATGAAAGATGATGGTATTTAGCATTGTGACTGTGGAAGAGTTTTGGAGGAGCCACAAAAATTTATATTTGGTTAAGGTTTAACCATTGTGTTTAAAAAAATTAGACCTATCAAAAATTGAGGTTGAACCTGGTTTTAAGAGAAGCAACCCAAACTAGCTTTTAGGATGTTCATACCTTTTTTTTTGCTTCCAAAAAAAAATCCCTCCTCTATTTTCCATGCCTCCGATTTACCTTGCATCGGTTTTTGACTAGGCATTTGCATATCTATCATCTATGTCACATTCAATTCACCTTTTATGTCTTCTTTAATTCTCTTTTTTCCCTTTAAAATTAATTTTCTTTTCTTTTTCTCTTTTAAAAAAATATCACTTGTTTAAAATTGAAAGATTTTTTTCTCTATGGTAATTATCTATGATATTTGTTAGAGTGTGAAAAAAAAACAGTGTTTTAAATTAATAGCTTTTATAGCTTCTATACAAGTTCGAGGTACAAAGCAAGTAAGGACTTAGCTTTTTAAGTATTAATTTTAATCCTAAATGTATAAATATTATATCTTACTTGATAAAAAAGATTAAAATAAACTTACACACTTCACTTTGAGTATATTTTAAATGAATGATAAAACATTATTAAGAATTCACCAGGTTTAAAACTGTCAAAATTAAAATAATGCATGAACCAATCAATTGTTTATTGATATCATGTGAACTAATTGATTGCTTGTTCATTAGGTATGAACAATTGGGAATCCACAATAATCAGTTGACTGATTATATTAACCAATCTGAACTATGCAATCATTTTAGTCATTAGTGGGATTTTAATAAATAAAAATGGTTAATTTATTTTGAAAAATTATAATTCTCTCATGCTTGTAAAAATAAAAGATATTTTTTATCTTGTTATGAAAAATCTTGAAGGGAAAATCTCATTAAATAGTGTAAATTTGAATTGGATCCATCAAGTGACAATTATAATCTTGAACTTAGACTAGTGAAAGAATATAATACTCAAGACTGGTTTGATGTTTAAGTTATAGATATAGGGCCTGTTTGGTATTGCTTTTGCTATTGTGGTTGAGGTTTGAAAAAAGCAGTTTCAAGAAAATACTTTTGCTGCGGTTCAAAATAAGTTGTGAAGTGTTTGGTTAAAACTGTGGTTGAGTTTGAGATTAAAAATTATTTATATTTTAATTAATTTTTAGATTATTTTAATATTAAAAATATTTTTTTTATATTAATAAACATATTATATATATATATATATATATTGTTATTTAATATATATATATATATATATATATATTAATATTAGGGGCGGGCTGGGGGTGGGGGTTGTTAACATATATATATTGTTATTTAATAACAATATATATATGTTAACAACCCCCACCCCTAATATTAATATATATATATATAAATATATATATATATATATATATATATATATATATATTTATTATTCACCCTTTCTCTCCTTTCTTTGCAGGAACGGGCGCGAGAAAAGCAGCATTTTGCTGCTTTTCTTGCAACGCCGATCCAACCAATTTTTCAGTTGGGAAAATAGCAATTTTGCTGCTTATTGTCATTAACCAAACACTCACACTACAACTTTTCTCAAACCTCCGGCACCACAACAATACCAAACGGGCACATAGGCTTGTTGAACCACATTAAAGACCTAGTCTTCTATTTGTATCCCATTACTCTTTACTTTAAACAGTTTAATTATATTGTTTGTTAATTGTGTTTAATTGAATTAATTGTAATATTTGTTATTATTAGTGAAACATTTAATTTATCCTCCTTGGGTGTTTTGTTTCCTTAATCCTAAAACAACAATTTTTGACATCTGTATTTGAGCATTTTGGGATTCTTTAAATAAGTATGGATAGGAAAACGTATTTTAAGCTCATGAAGATTGATAATAGGACCTTTACCAAAATAATGTGTTGAATGAGGATGGTGTTTTGGTTCTTAAAATACAAATTAGAGAACTTGTTGAAAAAGATATTAATATTAAGGAATAATATAATGTTGGTAGTGATGATGAGTTTGAAGTGATTTTTGAGACACCATTAACTTCCACATCAGAAAAGGCTATCAATAGTAAGGGATCTTTTTAGGGTTCTGTATGGCATATAGGGTACTATTAATGATGAATTTTACAGATACCTCTTGATCTTATCAAATGCATCTTGGCAATCATCATCTCATACCCTAGGATTCTTCTTTCTAAACAATCAAAATATTGGCTCACATGTTACTGTGAGATGAGATATGAATTGGGCTACACAGTTCAAATGCTCATGGAAACTTTAGGCTTTTTTTTCTTTATTTTAGGTGTCAAAATATCTTTAATTGCCTTTTATTTATCCGAATCAAACTTAATTCCTCGATTACTTATTGCAGAACCCAATAATTTTCCAACTCTTACCTGGAACGTGTATTTTGCATGATCCAATCTTAATTGGTATTTCTACAGCCTCTCAAATAGTTTTCTCAATACCCGCGTGTGATTTTGTTTTTTTGTTTTAATTTGGCAAGTATATCACCCAAGTAAACTTTCACTTCTTTATACATCACATCATGGGGCAAAGTGTCATACCATGCATCGATATTCCATAATCCATATGACATTACTTATAATAAAAGGTTCCACATGACATAACAAAAATGGCTTACTTTTTTTCTTTTTCCTCTATTTTAATATGATTATATCTCGATAACCCATCAATAAATGAATATATAACATTTTTTGTAGCATTATCAACTAAGATGTCTATGTGAGGTAGATGAAAGTCATCATTCATATTTGCATTGTTCAAGTCTCTATAATCCACACACACCTTAATCTTGTCATTCTTTTTAGGAACTAAAACGACATTAGTAGTGGACCACATTTAAAAATTCTATATCCCATTGTTTATATATCTTTGTCTTTAGTTTAAGTAACATATTCAGGCACATTGATCTAGTCTTCTATTTAACTAGTTTGTTTCCTTTCACTAGAGAGATCTCGTGTACCAGTATTTTGGTGTCCAAACCATACATATGTGTACAAGTCTAGAGGAAGGCATTAGTGTACCCATGTAACAAAGACATCTTCTTCTCATTCCTCACCACCCATTGCAATTGTATTATTGAAGTTTTGTCAATTATTCTTAATATAGTGGGTTTGTGAATTGTTGGACTTTCAGCATACGGTGTACTCGTATAAATGTGTTATTTGCATAAAACAAAAAACAAACACATTATAAAATAATAATAAAAAACATAATTTCATTAAAATAAAATAAAAAACATTTTTTGAAAACAAAGGTCTTATGGCATTATGAGCCAAATTGTCATCAAGACTAAAAGCATGTAGAAATAACATCACATAACAAGACATTCAGAAAGAGGTAAACCATTAAAACAAGGCAAAACACTTTAGTAGACATAAACAAACAAGAGTAATTACTTTTTGAACACAATAGAATTAGGCTTCATCTTTTAATTTTTGTTTGTTTTTGTTCCAACAAGTTTTTTCATAAAGGTTTTTATAGTGATGTCATCAATGGTATGTATAGAAAATTAAAGCAACATTTCATATTTTCCTTATAACTTCACTTCCTTAATATATTCCTCATCTTCAATTATAAAGTGTTATTATGAAGGTCTATTATGTTAGATTTGATTATCTCTGATGATTTTAGAAAGGTTATTTGGAGTAGCGAGATGACAATATTTTCTTCTTCAAACTCTTATATTTTAATCTCGTCTCTATAACTTTCTTTTCTATTTTATTGACTTATTTATACTTGTTTTCATGGGTTTATATCTAAGCCAAAATATATGGTCATAACACTTTAGTTTTATCAAATTGACTTGCTCAGACATCTCAATATTAAGATCAAGCTATAAAGGAATTTCATGCTTTTAGAACTAATTATTGGTCATCCTTACCACTTCCAAGACTTTTAGCCTTCTTGATATTATGCCTTCAGAAACCCATTAAGTATTCATGATTCAAAAAGTATTTATATTATTCTCTTTATAGTCCTTTACCCTCATTATTGTCTCTATAATTCTATTTATCTTTAATAGTCATTAATATCTTCTTTATAATATACTTTAAACATTGGTGTAATGAAGAGGTTACTTCATAGTTGCCTAAGTCCATGGTCTTTTCTAATAATATACTTTAAGAAAGATGGATAACCATCACTTGTAGTGTCACTAAAAACACATGTAGGACTCATTGACGAGTATTTTTCTTGACATATGCTTTGGAAGGATGTTCAATGCCAAACCATTTTCGATTAGTACCTTTCCTATTATGATATGTTTACAATATACCATGATGTACAATGACTTATTATGCCTAATGTCGTTAGGACTCAGCTCATATTTGGTAAAATATAGATAAGTCAAAGCCTTAATTCTTCCTACCGGGTGTTTCATAATTTCTTGATTGATATCTTGAGGTATGTATGCCTTATTTTACATCTTTTATAGAGTTTTTCTTTGTGGTTGGAGCTTAAAATTATTGACAACAAAAATATTCTAGCAAGAGTCTTCTTAAGTTGCTCAACAACATTGTACTTGTTATTTTTCATTAATTTTAAGAACTTATTAGTCTTTTCTTCAATGAAGGGTTTGCTTGCTTCTTTAGCTAGCTCAACCTCTTATTACCCATTAATCTTCCTTTGCTTATCAAATTCTTATGGAGTAAAGCATCTCCTTAATCAAGTCTTCGACTTCTGCTTGGAATATGGCTATGTGCTTTGGAATGAGTACCCATAATTATAAGGCAATACATATGTTGTGATGATGTTTTTTTTTTCACGCTTCGCGTTCTGCCATCTCCTGAGGGGAGACAACACGTGGTAAAAAGAGGTTTTATAATCTTAAAATTATAGCTATAATTATTGGGAGTCGTCACCTAGTATTAAAGTCACTAGAAAACCTAATGGTCTGCGAGAGTCTGGATAAGAGAACTTGTTGTGCAAGGAGAAGACGCATCACCCCCAATGCATCCTACCTAAGGTAAGCTCTATTGTTGTTTTATTATTTTTTTCTAAGTTAATTTTTTTTCGTTGGTCTTCTTTAAGACTCAAAGTAGATCTCTCTTCGTGAGAGAGTTTCTACCTTGTTAGAAGTCAAAAACCTAATCGTTCTAAAGTTTAAAATTTTTTCACACTGCATTTAAAACCTCTTTTTTACTATTTGTGGTGTACTTTGCATTGTAATTTTATACCCGACAACTAAAACAGAATAATTGCTATTTTTTTTATATTTTGACCAAAATTCCAACAGATAATCGTAAACCGGTTACAATATCTAATTTTCATTTCAAAACATGAGAAATAAGCTATATATGTTTTTATGAAAAATATGTTTGAAAAAACCTTGGAATTCGACCGTATGCACGAAAACAACACATTTATTCTGTTTTTTTTAAATGCTATTTTTATATATATTTTTTTTAAAATGGATTCGACATAGCCCAACTAAATAAGTCGGCCCATCTAAGTTGGGCCAAAATACCTAACTCTATTGGACTTAGACTAGGCCACAAATAGGTCCGACCCAAGATCAAGAGAAAAAAGAGAACTTATGTTGCGCTATTCACGTATTAGATGAATAGTAAAAGGGAGGTTATCCAAGGGAAACGATCGGCGAACTTGTTACTGCTGCTGGGTAGAGGAGACCGAGTTAGTTCCACTAGTGATGGTGGCGTCAGAATTGGTGGTCTGTGGTGACCGGGAGAGCTAGCGGAATGGTGCTGCAATGGTGAAGGAAGAGAGAGAGGTTGTTGTTGAACCTACTGCCAAAAAAAGGAGAGAGAGATGGAGTTGCTGTTGTATTAAAAGGAACACCGCTAGTGCTTATTGGATTGAGTTGTTGGAATGACATGATGACAATGAAGAAGAGAGACCAACTAATACTGTTTTTGAGAAGAAACTATGACTACTGGTTGGAGGAAACCAATGGTACCTAAGTGACGATTGGGGAAAGGAAAGATGTGGGTGCTAAGGGTGCACGTGAAGTGTGCTGCCAGTGATCGACGTTATCATTGTTTCCCCTTCATCTTTGCCTTTTTTTTTTGTTATTCTTTGTTTGTTTTTTTTTTAGTTGCGATCGTCTCTGTAAATTTGCTCCTCGTCCCTGTAATTTTATGGTCCTCCCCCTCTATTTTTTTATCATCGTGTCTCCTCTGTTTACAGTGCAGCGGTGGGTTACCTCCTGTGGCAGTGTGCATGCAACAACATGCTTGGGTGGCTTGTCTGTAGGATTTGGGAGAAGGTGCAAGTGCGTTTTGGTCCCTCAATTTGTAATTTTTTTTAATTGCGCCTCTAATTGGCTATAAAATTTTAAATGTGTAATTGTATCCCCGTAAAAATTTCAATAACTACCTTAACTTTATACATCTTTTTTTAAAAAAATTGGTCCTTAGTTTTGAATTTATGTATTTTGACCTTCAATTGATCATTAAACTCTCAATTTTCTTCAATTTTCCCCTTAACTTCACACAATTGGCTTGGAAAAAATTTCAATTCGGTCTCTGAAAATTTCAATATTCTCAATTGAACCTGAATTAAGCTCAAGAGCTTGAGTTTACATCGATTAAGCTCTTACTAAAATTAATTTGACTAATTTAAAGTATAATCAAGCACTTGTTGTTAATTAAATCTTTCAATTGAATCCTAAATTAATTGTCAAATATAATTACACTTTAAATTGACCGACAATTTTATCAAATCGACCCACAAAAATATAATTATGCCTTTCGACTTAATTTTTATGTAGATTTATCCAATGATAAATTATATTTAGCCTTATATATGCATTTTCCTTCATTTTTGGCATAAAAAAGGTACAACCCGACACTCAAAAACGTCCAAAATTTTTACCCTGATTTTTCTATCAACACCAACCCCTTTTATTTTATTTTTGTTATTTTTGTTTTATTTTGGATAGATTTTAAGGAATAACCCAGAAATGAGTTATGACAATATGAAGCTAGAGTGAGTATGTGTGACTAAGATGAATGACTCAATATGTTCGTGAAACATATGGTTTATCCTTAATAAGAGGAACTCCAACCATATCATATGAAAACTATATTGTATTCATATCTTAAGTAAAGAGAGAATATAATAAAAGAGATCAAACAAAGCACATCTCATTAAAATTGTTTTTCACACATGACCTTATATGTGTGGTGATATTGGTTATAAACAAATTCATTCAAAAGATAATTTAGCAAATTTGTTCACTAAAGCATTATCGACTATAATATTTGAAAGATTAAGATGTAATATCAGAATGAGACAGCTTAAAGATTTAATGATGTGGACTAGCTCAGAAACATTAACAAGGACCCATTTCATGTTCCAAAAGGTCCAATGACCCGGTCTAAGACAAAGACATTGAAAGAGGCATTGAATGCATTGGTTTTGAAGGTTTCAACCAAGTCAGAATTGCAAGGACCGTTGGAGTATTAAGAGGAGACCATAGTACATCTTATCCATGTGCAAGAGAGGTCCAATACAACCTTATTTTTGGGTCATAAAGTGAGGACAACAAAAGAAACAAAAAAAATCATGCTAAAACTTGGAAACAATATAGGTGGTTACATTTTCTTTTTGTTTCTAGGATTAAGAGGCTAGATGAAAGGCTATAAATAAGCCTTGAATGAGCTATATAATATTTACTTCTCTTCTTCTCGTGGTAGTTAATGGATTAAATATTATGAGTTTTTTTCAATTTTGTTAACTACATCTCAAGGTTTATTTGGGCTAAATTAATACTTTATTTTTAGCTAGGATCCAAGGCTTGTTTGGATTAATTCATGAGCTTTCTAATTTATGGTTTTGGGTCAGTTTTGAGTGGACGTCATTAATTCCATATGAGGAGTCCATTAGGGTTAATTTTTCAAGAACTAAATAAATTCATGTAAGCTGAATTTTGGCAGCCATTGATGAATATTACTTTTGAAATTTTTAGGTTTAAAGTTTGAGAGTGATTCTTGTATTCTTCAGTTCTTGAATGAACTGAATCCGACTTATCGAATATTAGCTGATTTCGTGACATCATTCTACTCATTCCAATATTGTTGGTGCCTTAGGATATGTTTCCATTGTGTCACACTCCTATCAGACCTATTTCGACTTTCTAGGATCAGAGCTCAGTCTTGATTGTGAGTTGCGTGACCACGTGACCACGAGATTCATATCATTTAAAGTGATATATTTACAAGGAGAAATTAATATGCTCTATACTCTTTTTTCCTTAACCAAGACTTTTTCCTTAGGATAGGTTTACACGTAATATATTCTTTTTTCTTAGGATAGGTTTCTATTGTGTCACATTCCTATCAGACCTATTTCGACTTTCTAGGATCAGAGCTCAGTCTTGATTGTGAGTTGCGTGACCACGTAATCACGAGGTTCATATCATTTAAAGTGATATATTTACAAGGAGAAATTAATATGCTCTATACTCTTTTTTCCTTTACCAAGACTTTTTTTCCCATTAGGTTTTCTCTTGATAAAAGTTTTTAATAAAACAATTTTCAATGCATAAGAATATACAAAAGATATCCGAGAGGAAGTGTTATGAAATCATTTTTCATAACACTAAATATAAATGTCTATTTTTCTTCTTTGATCTCTTCATCTTCATCTTTATTTTCATTTATCATCTCCAAGTATATTTGAACTGAACACTAATTTTTATAACTATTGGACTTACAAGTATTAATATATATTAAATTATAAATAAAAGCACTGTTAAGATGATGTGGATATATAACTACATTTACAAAATTTTATGAGATAAAATACTCTTTTTATCCTTGTAGTTTCTATTATTTATATTTATTATCTATCGAGTATATTGTTTGATTCTAAATATATAATTTTATAATAAAATTAATATTTTTAAAATATTTTTTAATAATTTTAATATTCAAATATTAATGAATATTTTAATATATTTTCAACTAAAGAATATTTTTTTTAAAAATATCATACATCACATTACAAAATATTATCAAATATAATCTAGATTTAGTATGTCAACAAAAATTACTATTTTTTATAATGATTATTTTTTATTTTAAAAAAAACCACATAAAACAGGTACTAAAATTCTGTATAAAAAACAAAACAAAACACAAACTGCGGTCGAAAAATCCTACGCTTCTGATCAGATTCAACACACAAAAAAACCCACTCATTCATTAATCTCACTCTCTCCCCTCTCTCTGCGTTTGGGTTTCCCAGATGAGGGAATTTACCCGCCAAATCAAACATCCATTAACAACATCATCACTGACAAAACCACCCCGATGAAAATGAAAATCATGACCAGCCACCATAATCTCTCAACATTTCCATTGAAACCCTCTTTCGTTTTAGCTCTCCTTTCCCTTTCTCTCTTCCATCTTTTCTCCAGCCGCTCTCCCATTTCCCAAACCCTAGTCACCCAAAACTACATAGTCCGTTTCAAAGACTACGAGAAATCGGATCAGCACCGTCGCTATTTAGAATCAAGAGTCAAATCGGACGGGTGGAAATGGATCGAGAGGAGGAATCCGGCGATGGACTATGCCACGGATTTCGGAGTGTTGGCGATCCAGAAGGAGAGTGTGATTGGAGAGATTGAGGGGTTGGAGATGGTGAAAGATGTGAACTTGGATTTTAGCTATACGAAAAGGGATTTGCTTGGTTTTGTTGATGGAGAGAAACGACCTGGCAAGATGTTTACTTCCATGTCATTTAGTGAAGCTGGAGAGAGTTATGCTGTGGCCCAGACTAGTAATTCTTCTATACATTGGGGTCGCCAACTTTTGGGGCAGGTATTTTCTGGGTTTTATTTTTATTTTTCTCCGTGGTTGTTTTTTATTTAATGCAATATGGTAGTGAATGCTTGTAGCTGTAAGTGTTTTTGCTTCTATAAAACGTCGCAAGACTTTAACTATGAAAAATTATTTATTTTTGGGGCTGAATTTGTGATTGAAAGTGAAAAGAAGTGAATATTGAAGGATTTTAGATGGGCCATTATCTGCCGCCCAAAATTTTTCTTAGACCATTTTCTCGTGCCACCCAAAGTTTTTTATGACGTTCACTTGCTCATTTTGTTTGTGTCTGTTGCAGAAGTCACAGGTGACTTCCTTGTTTGGAGCAGATGTTCTTTGGTCAAAAGGATTTACTGGTCATAAAGTCAAAATGGCTATTTTTGACACTGGGATTCGAGCTGATCACCCACATTTCCGCAATATTAAAGTATAATCTCTTGCACAAACAATAAAAAAAAAAAAATTAGATTCTGCTTCAATATTATTCGCTTTAGCTGAGAAGCTGATACTGATATGTGCTCCCCTGTATTTTTTTTAGGAGCGAACAAACTGGACCAATGAAGATACTTTGAATGACAATCTTGGACATGGAACTTTTGTTGCTGGTGTTATTGCTGGTCAAGATGCAGAGTGTCTTGGTTTTGCACCTGATGCAGAGATTTATGCATTTCGTGTGTTTACAGATGCACAGGTAATGATTGCTGTATTTTTCAGCTTATCTTGTTTCTCTCCAAAGAGATTTGAGAAAGCACATATAATGTTTCGTCTTGTTATTTGCATCTCATTTTATCCCCTAATTGGTTGAAAAGTACATGCCCTAACTTGTTAAATTAAAAATGTATTTAGATACAATAGAAATGTTAAAGGAAAAGACTATTGTGTCCTGAATGCTAGAAGATCTCCCATCTAGACCTGATGTTTCTTATTCAATCTTCTACGAGTGTGTTTGGTATTGCTTTTGCTTTTGTGGTTGAGGTTTTAAAAAAACAGTTTCATAAAAGCAATTTAGCTGTGGTTCAAAATAAGTTTTGAAGTGTTTGGTTAAAACTGTGGTTGAGTTTGAGGTTGAAAAAAAACAGTTTCGTTTGTTTGGTTATCATGCTTTTCATATTGCTGTCAACTTGTGAAATTACTTTAAAGAACACACACACACACACACACACATATATATCTATAAATTGTTTTTTAAATTTTGTAGATTAATAATCATAACAACAAAATGTAATTAATAATTCATGAAAAAAACAAATATTTGTTTTTATTCTCCCATCAAACTAATTGCAATTTCATCACGAACAGATATTTCTCTTCCATTAAGACTGATTTGTATCTACACATTTTTTATTTTTTTTAAATATATTTTAAAAAAAATAGACTGGGCCGAGAATAACCCCAGCCAAATTGGGCCAAAGCCCAACTCTGCTGGACCTGGGCTGGGCTGAGTGCAAGCCCAACCCAAGTCTAGCTTCTTTAAAGGAAGACGTGAAACGGTGCGCTGCGCTGTTCACGTCTTCTTCACGTGGACAGTGCAGCGCTACTGTGCACGTCAACGGCCGACCACAACGAGAGCTTCAACGGCTGATGCCAATGGGTAGAGGACGCTGAGGTGGTTCTTCTTGTGGTGTTGGCATTGGAGATGGTGGTCTGTGGTGGCCGGCGGCAGCGTTGGAAGGTGCCGCTGTGGAGAGAGAGAGAGAGGGCTGTGGAGGGAGAGCTTGGTGTCGTCGTCGTCATCTCATTTCCGTCGTTGTGGAGAGAGAGAGAGAGTTGCCACATAAGCTGCCATTGTCGTCTCCTACAATGCAGAGCTGCATGCATCAACATGCCAGCTCCCACGGGTTTTGAATGTCGATGGATTTTGTGCACTCATGTTGGCAAAAAAGCAGGCAATCGCAGGCTAAAAAAATGGGAGGCAATCGCAGGAAAAGCAACAAAATCATGTTTCATGTAAACCGTGGTTTTGATCGCGATTTTGGTGGGTCCCATGGCAATATAAACTACAATTTATGGGTTACCAAACGGGTGCAAACTGTGTTTTCCTTGAAATGCAGTTTGCATCGCGCTACCAAACGGGCACTACATTTATAAGCTATGGATAAGTAAATAAGCACTGCTTTGAGATTTTATCTGATTCTGTCTAGTATATCTTTCAAGCTGCACTCAAAACAGAACTACTTTTTTTAAGTTTAATTGCTCTATAAAATTTGGCAAGATTATGAGAAGTTTTTGTTCAGCCTATTGCAGGTATCTTACACGTCATGGTTCCTTGATGCATTTAATTATGCTATTGCAACCAATATGGATGTGCTAAATTTGAGCATTGGTGGACCTGATTACTTGGATCTACCATTTGTTGAGAAGGTAAGACTCATCTTGCCTGCTTATTTCAGGTTTTTTCTATTTGACATTATTCATATGATGATTCTGTTTGCTACTTGAAGGGTTGATTCACTTGTCCTCATGTCCATTTCCACCTGAACCGCTGCACATTTCCTTAAAATAACTGTCTTTACAGAACCAAATCCTGTGCCTTATTGCTACCACTATTGTTTGACCCATTTTTCCAGTTGGCAAGGGATCACTTCTTAGTGTTGCCTAATTTTTTAGTGACTTCATTAACAAAGTCTTGTGGGGGAAGCTTCTGAAGATTTTGTCTGTAATCAATACTGACAACGATTCCTCTACTTGATTGTTTGGTACTTATTGATCAGGTCTGGGAAATAACAGCTAATAACATCATTATGGTTTCTGCTATTGGAAATGATGGGCCTCTTTATGGAACATTAAACAATCCAGCAGACCAATGTGATGTTATTGGTGTTGGTGGCATAGATTACAGTGATCACATAGCTCCATTTTCATCACGGGGCATGAGCACTTGGGAGATTCCTCATGGGTAAACTATTATTCAGACACCTTTTGATTTCGTAGTATTGTGTATACTTAAAACATTTTAGCTGCCTTGTTATATATTTGTATTTTTGTGTTTCTTCTTGGAAACTGCAATAACTATTTCATAAATCGATCTTTTCTAGTGTGAATGTCTATGCTTGGATTCTTCTTAATATGCACTGAGCAAGAATTTGATGAAAAAAGGAAAGGCAATCCTGCTTATTATGCAGTTACTTGAGCACTTTCCAAATTGGATAGCAGATTTTGAGCTTTCTTTAAGTTCAAAATCCTCTTCAATTCTGATTCATCTCTACATCAGATACTGAATCCAAAATGGGAGGGTGTCAATCTATTCCACTCCACTTGGCCCTTTCTAAAGTCACTTATTTTTATGTTCCCCAATTGTGAAGGATACATAGTGCATGTAATTTCTTGATCTCTTTTGTGGTTTCTTGAGGAGGAAACACTTTCTAGTTTTGAGTTGTCTATGTAGTCTTATGGTATACCTAGTTGCTGACTATAAATTTTTGAGAACCAGTTCAATTTGAGACAGTTTCTGTAGGATACAATGGTTTCCCTCTCTTCATTGTGGTTTCATGATTCGGGTGCTTTAATGTTGTTTCCTTATCTGACATGCTTAGTGAATGGGCTACTTGTTTGTGTTTCTTCATTTTTTCCTTATATATACATATAGAGAGAGAGAGGGTATCCATTGATATCCCTTTGGGCTTCCAAAACTAATCCTCCAGTGCTTGGGACTGCCCATAGTAGGTCACTCAATCCCTTCAATAAATAATGACCCACCTTGTTTTTTTATTTCCCTGTTGGAAGAACTCACAAAGAGCTAGCTCTTGGAGTATAACTTATTATCCAATTTGCTTCTGCAATTCTTTCCAGCTGTTGGAATAATTCTCATTTGAAAAACTTTTCTGTATAGGCTTGCTTGTTATGCTGAGTGATTATTGAACTCTAAGCATTTAAATTTTCTGTACAGCTACGGTCGTGTGAAACCCGATGTTGTTGCATATGGGCGGGAAATCATGGGATCCAAAATAAGCACTGGTTGTAAAAGTTTATCAGGGACTAGCGTGGCTAGTCCTGTGGTTGCTGGTGTGGTATGCCTACTTGTCAGTGTTATTCCTGAAAGTGCTCGTAAGGACATTCTGAATCCAGCAAGCATGAAACAAGCTCTAGTTGAGGGGGCTGCTAAGCTTTCTGGTCCAAATATGTATGAGCAGGGTGCTGGAAGAGTTGATCTGTAAGTGTTTTTTATTTGCAGACTTCATTTCTCTGTTAGTCCTGCTATTAATACATTTA
Source organism: Salix caprea (assembly GCA_964035475.1). Classification (NCBI taxonomy): domain Eukaryota; kingdom Viridiplantae; phylum Streptophyta; class Magnoliopsida; order Malpighiales; family Salicaceae; genus Salix; species Salix caprea. The sequence goes on along the minus strand of OZ037747.1, from coordinate 12,256,577 downwards.
TTTTTCATGCATCAGAGGTTTCTATTTAATGAGATTGAGAATGAAATCTGGGAAGAGGAAAGCTCGTTAGAAAAACCTTGAATGCAGCTTTCGAGTTTTTTCTTTTTTCTTTTTTTTTCCAATACAAACTAATAAAAAGCTATCTATTGTTATTATCTGTTCCTTAGTTTGTCTAGTTGTTGCCAATATTTATCACAAGATTCTGTCAGTGTCACTGCTTCTAACTGTTTTTTCTCTGTCAGATTAGAATCGTATGAAATCCTGAAGGGTTACCATCCTCGGGCAAGCATCTTTCCAAGTGTTCTAGATTTTACAGATTGCCCTTATTCCTGGCCTTTTTGTCGTCAACCACTTTATGCAGGTGCTATGCCTGTTATGTTTAATGCCACCATTCTGAATGGAATGGGTGCCATTGGCTATATTGAAAGTCCTCCAACATGGCATCCTGCAGAGGAAGAAGGAAATCTTCTAAGCATTCACTTTACTTATTCAGAAGTTATTTGGCCTTGGACTGGTTATTTAGCATTGCACATGCAAATCAAGGAAGAAGGTGTGCAGTTCTCTGGAGAGATTGAGGGTAATGTAACTCTTAGGGTGTTTAGTCCTCCATCTTCAGGTGAGAAGAGCCCTCGAAGCAGCACTTGTGTGCTTCAATTGAAACTAAAAGTGGTTCCCACTCCACCAAGACATAAGCGTGTTTTGTGGGATCAATTTCACAACATTAAATACCCTCCTGGATATATTCCAAGAGATTCTTTGGATGTTCGCAATGATATCCTTGACTGGCATGGGGATCACCTGCATACAAATTTTCATATCATGTTCAACATGTTACGAGATGCTGGGTACTATGTTGAAACTCTTGGTTCACCTTTCACATGTTTTGATGCTCGCCAATATGGGACACTGCTTCTGGTGGATCTTGAGGATGAGTACTTTCAAGAAGAAATCGAGAAACTGAGAGATGATGTTATCAGTACTGGATTGGGATTAGTTGTTTTTGCAGAATGGTATAACATGGATACAATGGTGAAAATGCGATTCTTTGACGATAATACAAGGAGCTGGTGGACTCCTGTTACTGGAGGTGCGAATATCCCAGCATTGAATGATCTTCTGGCCCCATTTGGGATCGCGTTTGGGGATAAGATTCTGAATGGGGATTTTTCCATTGATGGAGAGCAAAGTAGATATGCATCTGGAACTGATATTGTGAGGTTTCCAAGAGGTGGGTATACTCACGGTTTCCCCTTCCTGGATAGCTCAGAAAGTGGGGCCACCCAAAATGTGTTGACTTCTGGCACGGTCAAGGTAAAATTCATGATCTTCACCTTGTAGTTTATGCTATGCTCTTTCCATGGAACTATTGTTGAGAAAATTTTTACGTAGTTAGTTTGCTACAAGTATGACATTTTATTTCCTCACCGAGTAGCAGGGGTACTGTGGGCCCTCATAACTAGCTCTCTAGACCTTGTGGTGACAAGATCCCATTTTGGTCTTTTAGGAGGAGGTTCCATGACTCTTGGTTCACAAGAATTAGAAATTGCACTAGCTATTCTAGGGTAGGACTTGAACCCAAGACCTCCCAATGTCTTAAGCAAAGTCCTTATCATTTGTGCTATCCCTTGTGGGTTAACAATTATATTTTGGGCCATGATAATCTAGCAGTTTCCATTTTGGCCAATTTCCAATCTCACCGTCTCAACAGACAGCTGTTGGACCCTCCAACAAACATGATTAAGTGCTCATTTATTTATGGTGTCTGTTATCACTGCAGGCAGACTCTTCAATTCTTGGCCTTGTAGAGGTGGGACAAGGTCGTATAGCAGTTTATGGAGACTCTAACTGTCTGGATAGCAGCCATATGGTCACTAACTGTTACTGGCTCCTGAAGAAAATACTGGATTTCACTAGCAGGAACGTTAAAGATCCATTGCTGTTCCCAGTTTCATCAAAAAATGATGCGGCCCTATTTGTAGATGACAATCAATTACCTACTCGTCGTACTGATGTAAACTTCTCATCGTATTCTGCTGTTGTGGGGAAGGATTTAATCTGCAGGAGTGACTCCAGGTTTGAAGTATGGGGAACTAAGGGATACAATCTACATGTTAGGGGAAGGAATAGAAGACTTCCAGGCTATCCTCTTATAGATCTGGGGAGGGGTTTGAATTCTACCTTTGATACTTCCAATTTGAGGAGTCCAAAGGACACTCAGAAAAATAAGGTTGACTCGTTGGGAATCAGGACTTGGGGCATGCTCTCCAGGGATGAGGTAAAATATGAACATTTTGTTTCTCCTCCCATATGGTGTTGTTAGAATGTTTGTGACGATCTCTATTTACACGTGTTGTTTGCAGGCTGATGTACCAGTGCTAGTAGCTAGTCATTGGCTCCTACCTGCAGCAGTAGCAATTACTGGTCAGTGGACATATCATTAAATAGGTAAATTTAAAGAAGATTTTGAGGTTTTCATCGTATATTGACTTGCATTTTGTTTCTTAGGCCTTGTGCTGTTGAGCCTTTGGCACATTCGGCAAAGGCGGCGAAGGAGGAGGAGAGGGTCTGGTTCTGGTCGACTGGGCAATTTATAGGCTAAAGGAACAATCATTTTGATAACTTCTCTCATGTTTTCTCGCAACCTGAACTCTTTTTTGCTGTGAAATTGTTACGAAATGGAGTGTGCTCTTGCAGGCATCATAGTAGAATTTAGTTGTATTTTCAATAGAATCAATATCATGATCTTGGCCTGGATGCTTGCTGCGGCACAAATTTTTAAAGTAATGAACCACCACTTCACCGAAGAGTAGAGGATTACTGATCATGTTTACCACCTTGTATTCAAAATAAATAAATTATGTTATCAGGATTGATTAGACGATTTTGTATACTCAAAAGAAATCTGGTATTTATGAATATTTATATCTGATTGCTCTTAGCTTTTTATTTAATAAATTAAGCTGCCGATACATTTGTCTTTATAATATTATTTGTTGTATTTTTATGTGAATATCTATTTTAAAATGTAAAAGTTATAAAACGTGTTGTACATATGACCAAGTTGTAGGCTGATAACTTAAATTAATTAAAAATTACTGTTTCAATATTTTTTTAAATAAAGAACTTTATATCAATGTTCATATGGTTTTTTTTTTTTTGAGTTGATTAAATAGAGGAGTATAATTTTACAAAAATAAGATAAAAAATTAAAAACAACTGTACTTGTAAATTGTTGAGTCTATGTTAATTGTTTGACTAAATATTTAAATGGTAGATAATGAAATTGCAATTAATAAAATCAACTAAATATAAGATATTTTCTTGTTGTAGCAAACTAATTGATTGCTATAAATTTCTAAATTCATTTTTTTATTCTTATCATTATGATTGAAGGTAAAACTAAAAAAAAGTATTAACAGCATAAAAAAATATTATTTGATTGGAAGAAAAAATAAAAATAATTAAAGGAAAAAAGAGAAATTACTAATATTATCATTATGAATATCATTATTATAATCACTTGGATTATAATAAAATTATTAAATTGTCTTGTAGAATATATAAAAAAAAAAAACCCGCATGAATACATAAATAAAGACAAAAAATAAGGACCATCCATTTTAAAACGAAAAGAAAAAAGAAGAAATGTCAATTCTAAAATGAACACAAACATAAATTAAAATTTCAGGATAAAATGATAAAAATAAAAAACCAAATAGTTACATAAATATGAAAAAAATAGAGATTACGCTATAAGAACTGAAAAAAATAATAGAATAAAAAAATAATTGATAAAAATAAGAACCAATATGAATAACACAGTATGTGATCAATTTTAATTAAAAGAAAAAAATGAAACAAATCAAAACATTGAGATTGAAAAAATTAAAGGAATTAAACACAAGAAAAATCAAAAGAATAAATGCTGAAATGAAAAATAACATATATAATCAATTTCAATTGAAGGAAAAAATTGCATCAAATCAACACCTAAGGACCAAAACAATTAAATGAATTCAACACAAACCGAATATCAAAAGAATAAGGACTGGAATGAAAAATAACATATACAACAATTTTAATTGAAGGACAAAATTGAAACAAATCAAACTTCTATAGCATAAATTCAGAAGAAATAACAAATCAAAAGCCTAAGGACTGAAAGGAGACAAACATAAAACTAGAGGATCGATTTGTAGTTTAGCCTACAGGAGAGAGGTAAGGGGAAAAAAAGAAGATCAACCAACCATCAATACATCTACGACCACCATTAGCTGACACGCGTCACACCAAGTTGAAGAGGACACGGCGGAGCATCCATTGCGATGGCGGATGAATATTTTTCATCACCAAATGACACAGCGTGCGCCTTCAAAAATAAACGAATGAAAGACAACTGCTAGCATGTTAGTGCGACATGTCAGCCACTTTTCTTAAAAAATAATATACCGCACATGAAAATACAAATATACCCTTGAGCCATCTCTTTGATTTTGTCATTTCTAATGGCACATTCATAGTTTCACTGTTTGTCCAACAACAAAAAACCTAAACTACCTTTACTTAGAATTCTAATGTTTTGTCTTATTTGAAGCTATAATAGTTATTCTAATGTTCATTGACAGAAGAAAATATCCAAAATACCCTTGACCAATCAACATTGTTTTGTTTGGTAGTAAGGGTAACACCATAATTCCACTATATAAAAATTTGGAAAAGATGCAAATTCAAAAATGCTCCCGAGTCCAAGAGTTAATTTCTAGCACATTGAATGGCAAAACAATAATTACAATATTATAATCCACAATATTCTGTGTCTAGTGCTAAAAATATTTATCCCATACTGTTTATTTTTCTCGTTAATTATGTGTCTAAATCTTGCTTTTTTTTTAAAAAAAAATCTTTGAACAATTATTCGTTTTGTTTATTATTTTTTTTTAATCTTATTCTTCCATATTATTTATGTTCACAATATTTTAAACTTGATGGTTGGTTTTGTTTGCATGGTATGTCATATTCGTGAAGTCAAGAAATATTGATATTAAATTAAAGCTTAATTTTGTAAAATATAATTTAATTTTATAAACTAAACAAAATTAAAACAACAAAAAAACAACCTTTTATCTTTTTACTCCCTTGAGCTTTTACTTTTTTTCATTTTGGTCCGTGTTTTAAGAGTTTACATCCTAGTCATCTAAAAGACTATTAATGCCAATGAATTTATCTTATCCTGGAGAGAGCTGTTCAATGGAGATGGTATTTTCTTTTGAATATGTCAAAAAAATTTAATTCGGTTGAATTTTTTTAGAGTGATTATATGTTTTTTTTTTTTTATTATGGGTTCATTAGGGTTCCTAATATATTTTTTATATGATTATTGGTGAAAACAAATTACAAATTAAGTTCTTGAATCTAAAAACTCAGGTCCTAACTTTTTTTTGCCTGTTGGAGATGGTTAGAAAGCCCACCATAAGATAACTTGTCATCTATCACATTATATAAATAAAAAATCTAAAAGTGTGTGAGTCCCCTGAACACCTATACTTTTTTTTCTTAGGCCATGTATACTTGGCCTTTTGCTTAAATATCCCTTATATTTTTTTAATGCTTTTTAATTGTTTTTGAAAAAATTAATTTAATAAAATAATATTCAAGTTATTGTCCAATTACTTTATTGTTTTCAAGAATATTATGGTTTTTTTTATGATGATATAATAAAGATTATTAATAAAGATTTAATTTGCCTTTAATATTTATATAATATTATATTAAAGACTTTAATATTTAATTTATGAATCTAAAATAAAGATAAAGTCAATGAAATAAAACTATTTTGCAAAGAAAATCATTTAATTGTTATAATTATGAGATTTATATTACATCGAAACATTGTTTCTAAAATGTTCCCACTCACTTCTCTCTTAGATACTACATATTTATTAGATTGTTAGAGACTGGTGTATATTAATTTTTTTTATGAACAAAAAACAAAGATTCTCATAAACTCAAATATAAGGGATATCTAGATCTAAGATGTAGGTATTTATCATAATACATGTATGTACATTGAATTGAATTATATACAGAGATATCACTTGTGTCTATAAAAATACTCACATCATGGTTATATAAGTGATCCTTAGACTTAAAATCATTAAATTATCTTATACAGAGAGTGCTATATTTTGATTTTATTACACATTATCTTCGTAAAAGTAATAAATTGATAGACCTTGGATAGAAAATAAGTTATATAAAGGTGTTTTCCAGCATGATAGTGAAGGAATGGTGTAGCAATTTTAGGATACCCGCAGACAAGGTGGTTTGTAAGATCAATGAATGATGGAAAGGCATTATACATTATACATACAGCTAAACCATATCGCGAAATCACTGTTCACCCACACTAAATTTATTGTGGATTTGAATAGTTGATTTCACAACTCATTTGCTTTCTTTTGTAACTGCTAATTAATTAGCATGAGGTCCCGCTAGTAGATTCTGTTTCAGCAAGGGCAGCTGTTGATTAATCCTCTGTTGCAGCGTGAGTTTGCTGACTTTAAAAGTATTTAATTTTCTTAAAATAAATATTTGATGAAGTTGACGTGCGCACAGACCATGATCCATTTAAGAGACAAAACAGGAATTCTTAAGAACTTTTCTTCGTTCCTAATCAATCCCATGTGACCACAGCAAAATGCTTGCTAGAAAGAGATTCGTGGGGCAAGATTATCGACCACTTCTGGAAATTATAACTTTCAGCACGCCATTCTTGATCATCTCGAAGGCACAAACATCTCCCACCTTCAGAGAATTTTCTCCTGCAAATCTTGCCCTGCCGGCAGATAATACAGCTACCCTTTGAGACGAACGGGTGATCAACTTCACCGACCATGATCTATCCTCAACTTGAAGCATAACAAACTGATTTATGTGCTTAAAGTACCTCTCAACGAAGCTCAGCGGCACACACTGCACAAGGTATATATGAATTTAACGAAGCTCATCTTAATGTTCCAAACATATACTATGATAGCATGATTCTTAAGAACATGTTGGCAGACCTACCACGAAGGGTCTGGCGAGATAAGATGACCGGATAACGACTTCGAAGAATGGACGTGTTGAGATGAATTTGCTCTCAGTTTCGGAACCTCGAGTAAGCAGCACAGAAGAAGTATTTATTAACTCAGGTTTCCCAAACTTGCCCAGGTAAATTTTAACAGTCAAAAAGATGTATAAGAAGTCATTTCTCTTCACTAAATAGTTGAGAAGATATCAGGCCTTACCGGTTTTAACTTCAAATCTTGATTCAGAATGCTCAAACTTCCCAGGTTTATGTTCATCATCAGGGTTAGAAATTCCAGCACCATCTTTGCTCTTCCAATCAGATTGAGGTTTGGCTACCAGGCTTTCACTCGGTTCAACTTGATTGGCTCCTCCCGTATCTGCTGATACAAAGCAGAAAGCCAAAAGCTGAGTCGGATGAAGGGAGAATTTCTTATCCAAAACGAAAATACATCACTCAATCAATCCATCGAAGAAAGAGAGGGAGGAGGTTTTTTACTCACCGGATGACAGGAGACTCTCTACGAAAAACACAACTTTGAATGACATTTCAGTGATATTAATCAGTTCAAAGATGCAAAAATCGCCAACAGCCAGCTTATTGTCCTTGGCAAAAGCCATCCAACCATGACAGAATACGACTCTAGATTTTGTGCGATTGTAGTACTTAACCGGCCAGGTTCTACCATCCAGAACAGAAAGGGTGACATAACCATGGTTTTTGGTGAAATACTTTCGAGCAAAGCTGCTTGGTACACACTACAAAAGTTCAAAAAAGTTGGAAAAAATATCTTAGTTTCAATCAAGAGAGGAGAGAACAAAAGTTCAGTCATCTGTGTGCTTCTTCCTATCTGAAAAATACTGCATAAGGAAATTGGAGCAAGCAAAAGTATGGCACCTCAGGTTTTCAATTTAAACTTGAAAAATTACCAATCTATATGAAGTATGGACGTATGATGGTCTCATGGCAGCCTTGAAGAAGGGATTTTCAGATTTGAAAGCACGAGTTCTGCCTAGAGCTTTAGCTTTTTCATAGCATGTCAGCGGTCGCATATTTGCATTAGCCCCAGTATGTGATAATCTTCGACCACCTCTGATGGATTCTTCCTCTAAAAAAGAAGTAAAATTTTGAGAAAAGCATTTGACACCAGCTTGTTTTCCAATCGAAAAGACATCAAATAGTATCATATTTCAATCTACATACCATCGAGCCCCCTTACAGAACAACGCATCTTTGCCTTCTTCTTGGACTTCATCCCCCTAGACCGAGTGTTTAACTTTGAACAGGTCCCAGTTTCATAAGTTGAATTGGCTCTCCCCATCTTGTGAGACCGAGGACATGGGAATGGTGATTCCTTTCTTGTTCTTCGCGATGGTGAAAAGTTGTCCAAGATTTCAACCGAGTTACTTTCTTCCATTCTTTCCTCATGGTTGTTCTTAAGTGGATAATCCATCTCGGTGGCACTGTTGTCAAATATGAGGACACGGAAATCACAATTTCCTTCATATTCAAAAACAAGGAAGTGGCCACAGGTTACAGAGTAGTGTTCTGCAAATTCTTTCCAGCCCTTTTGCAGCCAAACTTTACCATCACACTTTGTCAACTCAATTTCCCAAGCCTCACCATGGACCTTGAGGTGTGCCAGATTTGTGAGATCCATCCCATATCTTGTCACAAACTTTTGTGGAAGCATCTGAAACAAATACCAAAGAAGAAAAATGATATTTTAACAGGCACCAATTGATATTTTACATGCAAAAGCTACTGGAAACAGAACAGAATCATGGAGAAAAACAGAGCTAGTTAAGCTGATGATCTACCAAAAGCACAATCAAGCATGTCAATGCCATAGATGATTTGTCATGAAGTGAATAGTTTTAGGTTGTAAAAATGGCTTACCAGCTTTCCTTCACGAAGAGAATCCTCGAGAATTACTTTGAAAAAATGGGGTGGTTTTGCCACAAACACCGAGGGTTTAGCATCACCTTCACCCATTGTTAAGCAGAAAGCAGCTCAAGGGTTGTCGTCCCTGTGCTACTTCCTTACAGTGAGAGTTCTATCTATATATTTATACACAAAAATAGCTCAACTGACCCCATGTAAACCAGTGCGTGCTTGTGCTCCTTGTAGCTCCTCAGCTCTGTGAATCATAATTGGGTTATTAAAGAAAGTATCAAACTCCATTGAATGATTCACCAACCTCCTAAATACAAGCATGCATGGATGTCACTACACAAATGCTTTCAGAATGACAAGACACTCACATTGGTTTGAATATTTATTACTGATTTTAAGATTCAAATTCTAGAAATCAAGAGATGAAAGTGGTTTAGAAGTCGATTGTTATTTTTCAAAGTGTTTTTCACTTATAAATATAATAAAATAATATTTTTTTATTTTTAAAAAATTATTTTTGATATCAATACAACACTAAAACAAATTTAATTTTAAATAAAAAATTATTTAAAAAAAAAATATTTTTGAAATGATTTCACAAATTATAAAATTCTTGAAATAAAGGGATGAATCAAAATATTGCTGCTAGGCGCAAATAACCAACCAGACTGACCTGGTAGATAAATCAAAAATATAAAAATAAAAACAATAATTAAAACAAACAAAAATATTTTAGTGCGTGTCTGGTGAGAATGAATACATAAAAACATAATTTATTTGTCACCAAATCCTTTTATTTGAGATTTTTACTCTTCTAACTTTATTTCTAATCAAGAATTGTCTACAATTTCAAGTAAGGTTATTAATACTATTCGTTTCCACCAAAACGGTCGAAACATTTCATACCAGTTAAAAAAACAAGATAAAACTATATTATTTTTATCTTGGTTTAAATTTCAGTCCGTTACAGATTTCTTGGTCAAATACCGACCAAAACATATCAATATCACTTTATTTGTGTCGTTTCTGCTACAGGAAAAAAAATCATTTTATTTTTCAACCCTTAAGCCAGCACACATCCTTAAACTTGAGATCACTTATATCTATGAAAAGATTCACGTGACTGTTGTGTAAGTGATCCTTAGACTTGAGATCACTATGTTATCTTCCATAGAGAATGTTATGTTTTGATTTTGTTGCATGTTATTTTAAACGAGGTAATAAAAAAGCAATTATTGGGTATTATATGAAGGTATTTGAGTAATCAAGAAAGAATCCATCACCCTAAATAAATTAAGAGTCATATTTAATCTGTTCTCAAATAGTATTGACTAAGAAATCCCTGGTCAATGTGGAATGATATTTGAAAAGAATTTTAAATTTTATTCAAACGATCAATTAATATTATGCAAAGAACAAAAATAATTTGACATGACAAACATATTTCATGGTTTAATGTTAAATCAGAACATTATTGATGAAAAACTATTAATTACACTGAGAAATATTAAGTTAAATTACTAATGACTTTTCTAATATGTAGGAGATCATGACATGTTGATAAACGATGCACCTAATCTTCATATATAAATTAAACAATATCTAGACATAGTAATTCTTTTCTCCCAAATAGGGATTCCAAATATTTTTCACTGGTGGTTCGTGTGACTTATCGTTGGAGGTCGGATAATTAGACGACTTGTGAATCAAAACAACTCAGACTATAAAAATAATTATTTAAAACTGAAAGAGATCTGATCTTAAGATAATATATCATTAAACAACTTTAGATCTGTCTAACAGTATTCTAGAGACGTCCATATAATTTCATTTTATTATTTCTACTGCATGCATAACATTTATAAACCCAATAAATACTTGATATAAACCATAAAATACCTGTATAAATACCATCTCAATCAATCAATTCATTCAAATACCATGTATTGCAATCTTACATGAGGAATGCTTTTTAAGTTTTAAACCTAATTTCAATCTTGAAAGATCATATCAAATATTACGATAGACAGAATGCTAGCACCAACGAGCACATTACTTTGATTCCTCATATATTTCTTGGTCCGAGGGCGCCCCTCACCCCCAGGCATGGTTTTTGTCTTTTTCGGGGGGTGAAATCTTCGCTGCACTGTTCAAGCTAATATTAAAAAAAATAAAAAAAACCGGCCGGCCGAACCGGGCCGGACTGGTCAATGGTCCAGCCCCTGAAAAAGACGGTGATTTTTGTCTTTTTCGGGGGCTAATTTCGTGCTTCCACTGTTCCCTAAATGAAAAAAAAAAGGAGGACATACATCCGCGAAGCACCGGGGCAAAATGCACATGAATAGTGCCGATGAGTCTGCGTGCACAGTGCTAGCTTGCACAGTGAAACCATGTTTTGGTTTTGTAATTTATTGATTTTTTTACAAAATATTTATAACACTTGGTTGAAGGAAAGATAAGGGGACAATTATTTGACCTATCAGAATCTCAATATGAATTTGAGTTTGGAGAAAAGATCGTTTGATAGATTTGATAGAAATCAAGTGTGCAATCTCTCTAACACTATTTAGATATGAAATATTAAAGACCAAAATATTATAAATATTTTTTAAGAAATAAACTTTAAAAAACAAAGCACAAAATTCAAATTCGCAGACAATTTTTTTTTTAATTTTTATAAGATTTATTGCTTGTATGATTATATTAAATGTATTTAAGAATAATGATATTTTTTTTTCCTTAAGAAAATCCTAGATAATTTTTTTCTCTCTATATACATTCTTAGGCGATAATATTCAATAAATATTAAAACATATAATTAGTTTAACATACTTTAATTTGACATAAATATACAAATATATAATGAATTTGACATACTTTAAATAATAGATGTAATTTTAAGAACAAAATTGAAGCAAATCCAAACATTAAAATTAAATAATTGCAAACATAACCTGAAATTAAAAGAAATGGGACCAAAATGAAACTAAAATCCATAATTAAATTGCATTGAAGGATAAAATTGAAAGAAATAAAACTTTGGGACCGAAAATATTAAGGATTTATAATAAATTTGCATGGAAGGATCAAATTGAAATCCATCAAAACTTTGATACCAAAAAACATTAAAAATTCCAGCCCAATCCGAAACATTAAGAGAATGAGGACCGAATTGAAAGTCCAATATATAATCAATTGTAATTGAAGGACACAATTGAATCAAATCAAAACCTATATAATACATTTTCAAGGTGAATTAACCAGCATTGTCAGCTGATATGAATTAAATTACATTTAACGAAATGAAATAGAGTTTATAAAATAATTACACCATCCTCCTGTACTAAAAAAAACCCTGAAAATGCTTGTATGGTTCTAGATGATTGCTTGATTTATTTAGAGAAAAAAGTGATCCTCCTATTTATTAAAAATAAATAAATCAATACGATAAATCACACGCTAGTGCTATATTGAAAATGCACTCATGAAGATATTTGACAGGTCTTGAGACTGAAAGATTGAAATTGCATTCATGGTCTGTGCACACGTCAACTTCATCAAATATTTATTTTAAGAAAATTAAATACTTCTAAAGTCAGCAAACTCACGCTGCAATAGAGGATTAATCAACAGCTGCCCTTGCTGAAACAGAATCTACGGTCGGGACCTCATGCTAATTAATTAGCAGTTACAAAAGAAAGCAAATGAGTTGTGAAATCAACTATTCAAATCCACAGTAAATTTAGTGTGGGTGAACAGTGATTTCGCGATATGGTTTAGCTGTATGTATAATATACTGTATAATGTGTTTTTGGCAAGACAATTCCAAGCTGCAAAAACTGGCTTTTAGTTTAAGAATGACCTGCGAGTTTGGATTCTCAAGAACTGCTTTGTGGCTCTTCCTGTCTGCTGTCTTCTTCGCTCCTGCTCTTTCTATTCCCTTTCGTTTTCGAGTTTTATTGGTGCTGTTAGACTTTACAAGCTAAGAATCCTGAACTTTAAATTGGTTCATTTATTTTCTTTTAAGGAACTTACGAGGTAGCTTTTGTGTTGGTTGTTGACTGTCCGCCATTAAATTTTCATTCTTGTTTGCTGGAATGGGCAAGTCTCTTTCAGATATTGCCTTCTGCTCTTGCTTTTGGTTGCTGAGTGCTTTTCCTGAACTCCTTTTCATTCTAGTATCGGTTTCCTTTTTTTCAATATGCTGGGACAAATAACTTATCACTTTGTTTAGTTTGATCTTCATGTTATTCATCTTGGTTTTCCCCACCAAACACCTGGCATCTTTACTGTCTTCATCTGGCTTGCTCTGTTGTTTTTTTTTATATATAACCGGTATCCGGGTCAGCTTGCGTGCACCACAACTAATCCTCAGATCCACTAAATCACCCTGCAAGCCCAGTGGACGGGTAAGGTACAACAGGGTGACAGGTATGCATTCCCCGGCTAGGCCAAGACCTCAAGTGCATCTTATTGCTAACTTTGCTTTCCCCCATTGTTGTTCTCCACTGTGCAGGCTTCCTTTGATTTCTGGATAGTTTTGCTCCTTTGCTACTCCAGCTTCATTGCTGCATTTACATTGTTGCCCTTTCTTCCTTAGATTGTCTTAGCTGAGATTTGTTCCTTTTCCATTAAATTTAACGTTGTTGTAAATTTAGCTGAGATGGAAAACAGCTGGATTAATGGTATTGGTGCCTGTTAGAAGAATAATTGTGATGCTCTTCATGTCTCCATTTCCATCCTTGCAACCTTGCTTTAAAATTCGAGCCTTCGGCAGTAGGTGCACCAGTCTAACTGCTAGCCAAGACTGCCATCTGCAAACAACCACAGCTTTAAAGTATTTCTAGTTCAAGATAATATTAATTTAATATGTTTTTTAATATAATGAAGTTAAGAACTAGAATCAAAATCCAGGATGTTTTCACAACGTGGGTGGGGTACAGAGTGGGCAACAATCCATTAGCTGTCTGCTGGGAAGTATAATGATTTTATACACAGCAGGGAGAAAATCATGAGCTGGCCTGGCCATGAACTCTTTAGCTAATTTGGTGTGACCACTGACCACCATGTCATTTTCAGCGATTTTATACGCAACGAAGAAGACGATAAAACTTGGTTTGACTCGGAGATATCTCGTAATCCTTTCTCTGCTCAGTGGGGACAGACTGGCTGGCTCTCAGGATTTTGTTTGATAGAGAGAGAAGGGTGCAGGCTGATTTCATTCAAGAAAGTCCTGGTGAGTTATAAACCTGCACTGTACCTTCAGAAATTATAAGCTGGTGAAGGTGGCATTAGAGCTTACCATTAGAGCTTCTTCAAGATCTTACTTGGCATCACTGGACCCACCAAGAAGGTCGGCCCCACAATATTATTTATTTATTTAAGAAAAAAAACAGTTTTCTTGCTTAAAAATAGCCTGTATACTTGCTAAAGTCATAGCGCCAGTTAATGCGTCAACAAAGGCTAACTTGATGTTTAAACCACAATTCAAGCTAAAGATGATGCACAAAAAACACGCAAGTGACTACAGACAAGCTTGCTATCAACATTTAAAGAAAGAATAAAAGAATCAACCAGGCTGTTTCATTGTTTTCTTGTATGTAAGGGCTACTAGATACATGTAGTAAAATTAAACTTCAAAATCAGTAAAAAAAAACAAAAAAAGATTGTATGTGTTTACACATCCAAAACATGCCATCAACGTGACGTCCAATTAAATACTAAAGAGGAGAAGGGATGAGTCTTTACAGAAAACTAAGGCGTCAGTTGTCACGAACTTCCACTAAAACCTTTGCTGGTCTTCTTCATCTTTCCCATTTCCATTTCGCGGGTGTTCTGACCTTCGCTGCTCGAGCCAGAAGGATTCAAGCCATATTCACTGGTTGGTCCACTGTACTCACTGCTTGCACCATATTCCTGGCTTCCTAATGCCATCTTCCTGAATTTTTTCATGTCATCGTTGTATTGGCTGGTGTCGTAGTCTGAACTGCCATATGAACCATAGACTCTGCTGTTCCCAGGTCTTATTCCTTCATTAAGATCAGAGAGAGACACATCTCCTTCCAAAGCTCGGACTACCTGCTTGGTCAGGAGTTGAAGATACCAATTAGGATAGTTTACATATGACCATGGCCTATATCATCACACTCTTTTCAATAAATGGTCTCCATCTATGTATTAGAGTGACAGTATATCAGAGGATCACAAACATCTACCAGGTATTCAGTTTGCTCCTGAAAAGAATAGATAAGCTTCATTCAACTAATTACCTGACTAGTGCGTGGTCTACGGCGAGCTGAATGACGCACACAAGCAGCAGCACAAGCAACCATGCGAGCCATCTCATTTTGATCATAATTATTTTGCAGCTTTTGATCAATCAGAGTATCAAAGTTTCCATCTTCCAAAGCCCGAGTCAGCAAAGGCCTCGCCTACAAATACAAATATAGATTGATGTGACATCCACAACTTTGTCCAATTAGTTGTTTGTCTGAAAGCATGTGTATATGTTTTCCAGCACACATGTTATGTAAGTGTATTCATGCATGTGCATTTGCGAGACCACAAAGGAAGAGTTAGAGCTTACCCAATCAACCAAACTGTCCTCCATGTAAGACTGAGTTGAGTCAACAGGTCGACGACCTGTGATCAATTCCAGAAGCATGACCCCGAAGGAGAAAACATCTGATTTGTCTGTTAGTTTTCCACTTGAAGCATATTCTGGAGCCAAATACCTGAATTCAGAAGCACATGAACAATAAGTAATTTGCATACTAACAGTCATCCACGGTGATATCTGACCAAAGTAGGTTAAACCTAAATAGAAAACAAAACCGTAACAACATATCTGGCCATTATCAAGCCAACCAGATGTAAGGTTAATGACAATCACAAAACCCCACAATTCAAGATGGCCTATTGCAGCTGGTTTTAAGGTCTCAATGTGAATGCACTGAATGGTATCCAAAAAAAAAGACCGAATTCTTAAAATTCAAAATGTTTGAACAGCTCTATGAAAGCATGATCGACAAAAACAAGAACCACATCATCTGATGACAAGCACTTAAGAAAGCAAGCAGAAGAATTCAAGGTCATCATCTGGTTCATCTTTGAAAAATATCAACCAACAAATTTTGTATGTTATGCAACTAGATTATTTTAAAAGGAGTTCGCCATACCAAAAGTTCCCATCATTCTTAAAATTCAAAATGTTTGAACAGCTCTATGAAAGCATGATCGACAAAAACAAGAACCACATCATCTGATGACAAGCACTTGGGAAAAGCAAGCAGAAGAATTCAAGGTCATCATCTGGTTCATCTTTGAAAAATATCAACCAACAAATTTTGTATGTTATGCAACTAGATTATTTTAAAAGGAGTTCGCCATACCCAAAAGTTCCCATCACCCGAGTGGAGATATGAGTATTGACATCAGAAGACATTTTTGCTAGTCCAAAATCAGCAACCTGGACAAAAAGGAAAGAAGAAAAGGCAATTTACCATCTCCATTGCAATTATATCAACAGGTAAAATTACAAAAGATCAAATGAGTTCCATTAAATAAGTGCAACAATTACTTTAAACCAAAGAACCATATTTCAGGTAAAAATAATACCTTTGCCTCAAACTTGAAATCCAAAAGTATATTAGATGCCTTGATGTCACGATGAATGATTTTAGGATGACCTGCATATAAATATTATGGATCATATTCATAACATTGATAGGTGTATCAGTACAGCTTCATGTGTACATCAAAGATTGAAGGGCTGGGAGGTGGAACGAGGATAAAACTTACAATCTTCATGAAGGTATGCAAGACCTTTCGCAGAACCCAATGCAATTTTCAGTCTGGCAGGCCAATCCATGGTGGGTCGCCCCTTCCCTGAAATGTTTATTTTCTATCAGATATGTGTAATTCTAATGCACATGGTGCTTGGTTAAATTGATCTGATTCAGTGTTGCTGTGTTGAAACAAATCAAAATTGCAGTTGAAATACCTTTAAAAATAAAAGCACCCCTGCAACATTCATCATAGAAAAAACATAACCGTGCACAAACAGACAGGGTAAAGGAATTGAAATATTTTTCAGAAAAAAATTAGCATACAAGCAAACTACTTGATGGAAAAACATACCATGCAAGTGAAACTCCAAAGTGTTATTTGGAACAAACTCATATACAAGCAATCTATGAGACCCGGTGATGCAGTATCCAACCAATGAAACAAGATGTTTGTGATGCACTCGACTAATGATCTCAACTTCTGCCTGAAATTCACGCTCCCCCTGCCCACTTCCTGCCTTTAGTTGCTTGACAGCTACTTCTTTCCCATTTGGAAGAACCCCTTTGTGCACATACCCAAAACCTCCTTGACCAAGGAGGTTGGCATTTGAGAATCCATCTGTTGCTCTTGCTAATTCATCATAGCTAAATGTGCTCTTAGAGAAACCCAAAGCAATGCCTGGAGAAGGTGGTGCATATGGGTTTTCCGAACCAGAATAAATGGAGCCAGAGCCACCACTGCTGCTCATGAAAGGTGGTGGAGGAGGTGGTGGAGGCATTGAAACTTGCTCTGAAGAAGGTGACGGCCTTGATGCAACCGGTGGTGGAGGAGGGGGGGTTTGCATCGCTGCAACAACACGATCAGGTGGGGGGGGAGCATTTTGTTGCCAATACTGTTGTCTGCCACCATAGGAGCCATCTGGTAATCAACAAGAAATGCTAGAAAATGAGCCACTGAGCACAAAATTACCAGCAGATGGTGGCATCAGAAAGTTTAAACAAACAATCATCTGATTCTTCATAGCAAAAGAAAATAATCTGAGTTTGCCACAATTTGAAACTTCAAATGTGAAAACTTGTCAAAGAAATTTCATCTACAAATGATAAACTACTTCCTCTTGTCCTTCACTTTCTATTGATATCATGTGCTGTGGAGCAAATTCTAATCCCGATTACGCAGGGCCGTTTTCTTCGCAAATGGATCTCTCCAGACAATCATTTCCACGCTAGGAAGCCTTGATTCCAATTACAGATAGCAAAAGCATTCGGTAGGGTCGCCAATTTTGAAGCAAACTTCAAGAAATAACACACTAGTCTTGTAATGCAAAAATGCCAACATATAACATCGACCAGATCAATGCTTCCATGCAGTCAAGATTTGAATCGGAAAAAAATTCGTCGACCAAAATATTTAAAAATGAGGAAATGAAATTAACATCAATTGTCCGTTCGAGGTCATAGAGCAAGTCCCCGACTCTAAGAAATGCATTTTAACTAAATCTAGATTGAACCCAAAAATGGGTTTTAAGGAGAGAAAAAACGGAAAGTCAAAGCCAAAACTAGTTTCACAGCTAAAAACCCAGTGCGCACTTGTAAATGCCAGCAATTTAAAATCTTAAAGGAGAAAAATGTCACCTTTAGGGCCAGGAGGAGGAGGCACGTAGTACGCGGCTTCGTCATCACGTCTCCTTCTCTTCCTCTTATTACAGCATATAAAAAACAGACTCGCTATCAACAGTATCGCCACTCCCCCAATTGCTATCCCCACTACCACCCCCGTCGAAATTCCCGATGACCCCGAACTTGCCCCGGATGGAGTAGCCGTAGTCGTGCTCGTCGGCGGTGGGGGACTTGATTTTGTTGTCGGAGGAGACGGTGTAGTGGATGAAGGAGGCGACGGTGTAGTGGATGAAGGAGGCGACGGTGTAGTGGACGAAGGCGGCGACGGTGTAGTGGACGAAGGCGGAGGGGGAGACGAAGGTGGAGACGGTGAGGATGACGGTGGCGAGGTGGATGCAGGTGGAGGTGGTGAGGAGGATGGCGGTGAAGGTGGTGACGTTGAGGCAGGTGGTGAGGCAGATGGGGTTGTTGGAGGTGGTGGGGAAGCGGGTGGAGGGGCTGAAGGAACTGCAGGAGTTGTTGGAGCTGGGGTAGATGGGGGTGAGGTGGTGGTGGAAGGAGGTGGGGCAGTGGTATTAGACGGCGGCGACGTGGGAGCCGGAGCTGACATAGTGACAGAACAGGAGACAAAGTAGCAGGAGATAGTGCGCTCGTGGTTTTGTTTCTCTCTCTTCTTCTTTTTGAGAGAGAGAGAGAGAGCAGGGGGGAGGGGGAGGGGGAGGGAGAGTTGCTGTGGTGCTTTCCTCGGATATTTGAGAATTTTGAAGTTAAAATGAGAATGGGAAGTGGAAGGGAAAAGGCTGTTGTCTTCGTTTTCACATGAGAAGAGAATAATTATTTTTCTCTTAGGACAAAAGAGAGTCCGTTGGGACCTACACGGCTGGCCCGCGCTGTTGGTCGTATCTTTTCTACTCGTTTTTTGTCTTTGTATTTATATTTTAATTCAGCATATGATTTTCTTTTTTTTAATTCGGCAATAAATGAGGTTCCGCCTTGGAATTTTCCTATTGGGATACGGGCGCTGTCTGGCATTAATTGTGGAGTTTTGTTTTGATTTGATTGGTTTTTTTTATCTGGTGGGACAATAAAATTGTTTTTTAATTTCAAATATATTAAAATAAAAATTTTAATTTTTAATATGAAATAATAAAACTATAATTCAATATTTTGTTTCAAATATAAAACATTCTAAAATATAACAAACAGTGGTATTCTAAACATGCTATTGTCAGTCAACTAACCATTTAGGGAAAGCTTTCGGAGTAAAAAATTAAAATGTTCTTGATTAATATCAGAGATATTAAACCTTTTTTTATTAAATTTAATTACTGAATTTATATTGGTAATCAATGTATATACTATATAGTTGATTATATACTTATTGAAAGGGTTTTGCTATCAATCTGTTTTTCTTCATTATTGAATGAGATATCAAACCTTTTTTTATTTTTTTTCACGGTAAAAAGAGATATTAAATGTTTACTTAATTCTTCTTTTAGAACAACAAAGATTATATCAAAATAAAACAAGTTTAAAGATCAACCATCACATTATTATTACAATATTGATTTACACTTTGTACGTGTCGGATTAAAAAAATAAAATATGAAAACAATATTTAAATGTTGTTAATATTTTTATGATATAAAACAATTTCAAGTCATGTAAAGATTTAGCCAATGTGACATGCTCGACTTTGAATGGCGGATAAAAATATAATTTAATTCAAAATAAATACTTAAGATGAGGTTTATTATATAAATATTGAGACAAAAATATATTTGATTGATTTGGCTCACCCATGTTAATTTGTCAATCCATATGTCGGATGATAAAGCTTGATTTTTGATAAATTAAATATTGAAGGATAAAATTAAAAAAAAAATCATAAAAATAAACAAAATCATCGTAGGTTAATCTACCAAACTTGAAACCTGAGTTATGAGACCGATATAATTCAATAAAAAGCAAGTAGAAATAAAATATAAAACTTAATTTTCAATCAACCAAGTGATAAAAAGATGAAACTAATAAAATATTTGATTAAAAAAAGACATGAAAATAAGTCAATTCAACATAGGTCAATCGATCAAAACAGTAACCTAAGTCATGAGATGGAGGTAACCAGAGTCTAGTTCTCATTAAAGATAAAACTGCAAAAAAAAAAAATCAATTAGAAAAGAAGAAAGAATTTGAACAAAATGACTTAACTGGATTAACCTCAAAAAAAGTAAACTGAAAAAAATTATAAATGTCAATTGCAAATAAACCAAGCATTATTTTAAAAAAATAAAATACAAATACAATGTTTTGGTGTTGACTGATATTTAAAAATTTATAAATTAGGTGAAACGCGACATGCTGTCTTGGTTGATGACAGCTATGCTTTTCAAGTTACTAGAAGATTGAATTTTAATTAACGATTTCTAAATTACTAAGAGGTGTAAATATCTATTTTCAAAAATATTTATAAAAACTATTTAATAAGTACAAACCTATCATTAAATGAAACAAAAAAACAAAACCCAACCCCCAAATCTTGATCGTCAAAGACAAAATTGAGTTCATTGTTTATGTTTTTCTCTGGCTATTGTCATGTATTTATTTTTATGTCGTTTCCAACGGCAGTACATAGCGAGGAGAAGAAGCTTGTGATTAAAAATAAAATCAAAATCTTATATTCGACGTGCGTGGAAAATTTCCTTGCCTAAGACTATGAATTATTTGTAAGAGCTTTAAATTAAAAAAAAAAACAAAATATAGTCTATAATGTTTTTTTTTTTCTCGCGGCGGCAGAGTAATAGATAATCGATAAAAAAATGATTCAATCATAAATATATTAAAATAATATATTTTTTAAAAATATATTTTTAATATCAAAAAATATATAAAAATATCAAAAATTCTAATTTAAACTAAAAAATAAAAATAATTTTTTTTTAATTTTTTTTCAAAAATACTTTTAAAACAAAAGTAAAGCATGACATCTCCACTGCTGTTGCCTATCAAGATTTAAAAGAGAACATGAAAATCTTGCTTTATATAATAAGTTAAACTGATTATTTATTTTGATCTAATTTTTATAATATTCGTAGATTAACTTTTATGAGATGCATGCTTTCTACAAAGCATAGCCATCAGCATCAGCTATAAAAAAGTGATGAATTATCTATTATACCCTCCAGGCTGGATTCGATGCCAAAAGAAGGGCCAATCCAAAACCAACGCAGCACTTCGCAACTATATATTTTTTTAAAATTATTAAACGGCACGGTCCATCTATCTTCAGAAATCAAAAGGGTATTTTAGAACGTGGCTTAAAGGTGCTTTTGAAAAAAAATAAAGTTTTTTTATTGTTCTAATATATTAATATTTTTTTAAAAAAATCTTAAAAATAATATCTACTACATTTCTTAAACAGGCACGAAGTCTTGTTGGAGCCGGTCAAGGATTAGGTGACCCTCTCGTTAATTGTAATAAAATTTTGATAGATAGATAGATGTGGCTGTTACTTCAAGTAAAATGCAAACCAGCTGGACACCAACGGCTATTCACACACCCGAAAACATATGGACGTGTTTCCTAATTAAAAAATAAATAAAAATAAAAGCCGACAAATCATATCATTTTGAAGTCATATTTAGATTATTTTTTTGGTTTTCATGTAATTCCAAGCGATCATTTCTGTTCAGACATTCTACAACGTTGGCAGGGAGAAAATTAACGGTACAGCAAAAAAAAACACCTGATCCATTAGCTTATACGGTTGGGAGACAGTTTGATTGCAAATCTAGGAGCCCACTTCTCATTACTTGTTTACACTCGTGTATTAAAATTAAAATAATTTAAAAATATTAATTTAATACACGATTGAACTGTAATAATAAATCGGCATTGCGTTTCATAAATAGTTTTTTCTTAAAAAAAAATTAGTTTTTAGATATTTTGATTATAAACACTTTAAAAAACAATATAGATTATACTCTTATACAGTCACTGAATAACTCTGGTTTTACTATTATTTTTATAAAACTACGCAGGACCACGCGTATTCTTGCAATGATTATTTTTTGTTTAAAAAGAAGAAGAAAATACAGCGGTTTCTATTTATTTAAAACCATTTAAGCTCATTTAATTTCTCCAAGAAGATGAAGGGGGAGGAAGGCAGCATACATGCAGCTGGCTTATTTAGAATTAGTTTCTGGCATTTTGACTTGACAATATCAACTGTGCCTGCTCATTGTCTATGAAAGTTGCTGTGACCCGATCTCTCTCTCTCTCTACTTACTGAAATAATTTTTAAATCATTTCGATGTATTAATATTAAAAATAATTTAAAAAAATAATATTATTTTAATATATTTTTAAGTGAAAAATACTTTAAAAAAACAACTGTAATAAATCTCAAATGCCTTGTAAATAATTAGAACAATACACCTCTAAATTAATTGAAGTTCGAATTGATTCCTTAATAATTAGAAGAAAAAAAAGGGGTATTAGCCGATAAGATGGTGAGAGAGTTACACACACTCAAATTTGATAAATGCTGGCACCATCTATCTATGTCAGTATCTATAATAAATTAATAATTATCTGTTTTACGTTTCAATTTGTTTTTTATATTAAAGTTTTAAATAGAAAATAAAATGGCCATGGATTTTGAACAAAGAGCGGGGTCTCTACGTTTTACTTGGTCGCCGAATGCAAAGGGTTGAATATGGGAGTGTGGGCCATGGGAGTCACATGGAGATGGCAATAAATTATGTGCATCTCATAATTAGTGCCATGACATTCGCTTATCTGACCAAAAAGGTAAAATATTCACCTCAATCCAGCTATCCAGTCTCGCCTTCTATTATGTGGAATCTTTCCTTATTATTTTTATATAACATGATTTCTAAAATAATAATAATTAAGGAGAATTTATGTGCTAATTGCAGGAATTATTTCTTTTAAATCAATTGTACATGTACCAGCCATGTAACGTTAGTTAATTAGTTGGCAGACACGAAAAACGCTACGCTAGAAGACTTCACATTCTATCCTATTTGCTTGCTTGTGATTTTCTACCAAATAATTTTTTGTCTAAAAATATATCCAAATAATATTTTTTATTTTATTTTTTAAAAATTATTCTTTACATCAACACATGAAAATGATATAAAAACACTAAAATATTTTATTTAATTTAAATGAAATACTAGTTGAAATTGTATTAGTAGTTGGTTTAAAAATGTTTTTTATCTTACAAAATTGTAGATGAAATACTAGTTGAAATTTTATTAGTAGTTGTTTTTAAAAATGTTTTTTTATCTTAGAAAACATTAAAAAATATATTTTTAAAATTATAATTTCAAAACAATCCAAAAACATAATTTTTTTCTCAATGGGCACCTATTTTAAAAATTATATATTAAATAGAAGACGCTCAAAAACAATTATGCATATTCATTGTATAGTCAAGGTCAAACAATATGTGATAATTCCAATGAAGTGGTCATGGGGGTGATAATTCGAGTTTTAATAGTCTTTACTTATTTAAATACTATATAATAATAAATACTACCATAATTGTATGTCAAGGTCAAATAAACTTTTTCCATGGAGAAAAGTAATAATCACTTACTTTGGTAAAAAAAAACCTTCCAAACTGTGGGCTACGAGCTCGGATAATTGTCATCTTTGTTTTCCAAGAATTCACGAATGATTGTCCTTATGGCTCCGTGATTTCAGGAATGTGGTTAACTTAATCAATGATGTCAATTCTGTTTCGTTGCTATTCTCTCTCCTTTTTTTTCTCGC
The DNA here is from genome assembly GCA_964035475.1 of Salix caprea. NCBI lineage: Eukaryota > Viridiplantae > Streptophyta > Magnoliopsida > Malpighiales > Salicaceae > Salix > Salix caprea. The sequence continues at coordinate 12,232,403 of OZ037747.1, read as the reverse complement.
TTACTATAGTTTTCAATTTGTTTTTATTATCTAATTAAAATAAAATCAACATATTAAATCTAGTCCAGACAATAACCCGAGTGGTTTGTTTTTCTTATTTCTTTGAAACATGCAAAAAAATATGAACCCACAACGTGATGCAAATCCATGTCTAGTACATACATATGCATTGAAGTGCGAACATGGGCTAGATTTACACAATCAATGTAAAGTAAAAAAACAAAAAAAAAAAACACTTTATGAATAAGTTGATTTCATGTTTTAGTTTATGTTGATAATATACCTTTCGATCATAAATATATATTTTCAAACATATGAAAATATGAAACTATAAGGGGAAATTAAACTGTTATTTTAAGCTAACCATACTGATTATGCTTGGAATTTTATAAGCTGAGATGTTTTTTTGCGAGCACTTAGTTCTCTTGTTCATCCCATGTTAATTATGCCCTTAATTTTCTTTAAAGAAATTCTATTAAGACAAATTTATGTTTACCATTGCAATGTATTTATTAACTTTTTAATCGATTTCTTTTACTAAATATTGAATAATTTCTTAGTTATTTTAGTATCTATTATGAATATATTATTCTTATCCTTACTATTTACAATAAAAAACAATGTGAATCAAGACAATTCATTCCAAAGTCGCCTAATGTAAGAGCGTGTTGCATATATATATATATATATTGAGAAATATACTATCAATTATGTTAATATTGTATTTTAGGAAGGTAGTTATTGGGTCAAATATTGTATCCTATCTCTACATGATTCAGGACATATTTAGGAAAGATAGTTGCCTTTGATTGGGGGGGTTATCTTGTATATTAATGAGGTGAAATAGAATGAGAGGGACAAATTTTGGCTTTACAAAGATCATCCTTACATGGGGTAATTTGTTATGGTATCAAAGTTACAACATTATACATCATGGCTGACACTGACGTTACTACTAGCGAGTCTTAAAAGATGATTTCACCTTACGACATCACTTCCCTTGATAATCTTGGGTTTTCAATTACCCAGGTTCAATTGAAGGAGATAATTATGAAGAATGAGCGTGTTCATTTTGAACACCCTTGAAAGCCCAAAAGAAATTCAGGTTTATTGACGAAACAATCAAACAACCCGACAAGAAGTCAAGAGACTTGGAAGACCAGTGGACAATGAACTCATTGTTTGTGTCCTCGATCTAAAATACCATTGAACCTATACTTCGATCTACTATATCACATGTAGAAATACTGCAGGATCTTTGGAATGACATTAAAAATTTATTCTCCATCACTAACAACCCACAGATTCAACAACTAAAATCCACACTTACTTCATGCAAACAGAAGGGTTTGATCATCATAGACTACTACGGGACACTCAAACAACTACGGGATGAATTGGGAAATTTTGAGAAATTACCGATGTGCAAATGCGAGAAGTGTACATGCAATCTTGGTTCAATTTTGGAGAAGAAACGGGAGGAAGAGAAAGTGCACCTGTTTCTTATGAGATTAGATGAACACATGTAAGAAACACTGAGATCTAACATATTGGCTCAAGATCCGTTGCCAAACATGAACAAGGTATATTCAATTTGCATTCAAGAGGAGCGGGTGAAGGCAATTACTCGAGACAAGGAAGAACGAGGAGAAATCATGAGCCTTGTCACACGCACCTGATGGAAGTGATAAAACCAGTATGATGTGTTCTTATTGTAAAAAGATGGGGCACAAAATAGATATTTGCTTTGCTTTGAATGGATATCCAGAATGGTGGGGAGACAGACCTAGAAATGATGGGAAAGGTGGTGTTGGTCATGGAAGAGGACAATCCAATGCATGAGGAGGTAGCCGAGGAACCAGAGGTTCGCATTGTGCCAATGATGTTAAGGGCACTTCAACTAGTTTTGTCATGAGCGAGACAGATTCATCGCCACTGCCCGAACTGAGTTCTGACTAGTAGAAGACACTCCTCCAAATGTTAGGTGGGTCAAAACTAGTGATGACCGAGAAGATGACTAGTAGGCCTTAGATTATTAATGTGAGAGCTTCAAATCACATGACGTGCGCAATTGAGGATCTTCGTTACTTGAGAAAAATTACTCAACGTCTCATGGGAATGCCTGATAGGAGTAACACTATGGCCACCAAAGGAGGGATGGTCAGTCCTGAAAGCAGTTTATGTTTAAAAAATGTTCTTTATGTGTTGGGACTGACTTGTAATTTAATTTCTATATCGCAATTGATTGATCAGTATAATTGTTTTGTCCAATTCACTAATGGTTGTGTTATACAAGACCACACTTTGAGGGTGCTGATTGATGCGAGTGAAAGAAAAGATGGACTCTATTATTTTCAGGGTATACCACGGGTACATGCAATGAAGGTCAATGGTGTGATATCTTTTGATCTTTAACATAAGCGACTAGGTTATCCTTCTCTACAAATGACAAAGTTAGTAACCGAAGTTAATCTTAGAGATAACAGTAATAGATTGAATAAGAATTGTGATGTTTGTCGAAGGGTAAAACAAATAAGAGATAAGTTTCTTTTTAGTGAACACAAAACTTCAGTTATTTTTGAACTCATTCATTGTGATTTGTGGGGTCCTTACAGAACAATTTATGTGGTGCTTCATATTGTTGATGATTTTTCTTGTGTTGTATGAATTTATTTACTTATTAATAAGGAGGTTCTTAGTATACTTAAAAGTTTCCTCTCAATGGTTGAGAGACAATTTGATTAACAAGTTAAAATTTTGCAAAAGTGCTAACGGGACTGAATCCACTTGTCAGATACAATACTTTCTTGATCATGAGATTATTTTTCAAATCTCTTGTACAGGCATACCGCAATAAAATGGGCTGGTAGAACAGAAACATCAACACATTTTGAACGTAGCTCGAGCGTTGTGTTTTCAGGGCTCCTTTCCTATTAAGTTTTGGGGAGAATGTGTGGAAGACCGGTTACTTGATAAATAGGACTCCCTTCTTTGTCTTGAATGAACAAATGCCCTATCTTGTCTTTTATGGCACATAACTCACTTATAATCACTTGTGTATTTTGGGTTCTTTATGCTATGAGTATATGAAGACGAGGGATAAATTGGCAAGTGGAAGTTGTGTGTCTTTGTTGGATATTCTTATGGGAAAAAGGGGTGGCATTTAAATGATTTGGAGAAACAAGATTGTTTTGTATCTCGGGATGTTATGTTCTCGGAAAGAGTCTTTCCCTTTGCCAATAATTTTACTTTTGACAATGATAGGCTCCCAATGACGAGGTGGTTCACGAAAACTTTGAGGAATCATCCCCGTTTGTATTGAGGGTGTCAAGGAGTTTAAACAATCGACATGTGAGCCGAATGGAGATATGGGGCAACAAGTTTATGCAAACCGGGAGAAACACCGGTACACAAATCCTAAAGAAATGTTGGGTAGGGGTGTATGTCAGAAGCAAGCCTTTGTAAGATTTCATGATTATGTTACTCACACCATATAGAAATTGAGTCTATTCGCCTTATCACCACCTGTACCATAACATTCCTCAAGTACACCATATCCTCTAGCACATTATGTGAATTGTGATAAATTTTCTGTATAACATGGAAATTTTCTTGCAAATCTTGAGCGGGAACCTATGTGCTATTTTGAGGTCGTGAAAGACAAATGCTAGAGAGACGTCATGCAACGAGAAGTTGCAGGTCTTAAGAATAATAAAACCTAGGTTGCCCAAGACTTGCTATCAGGAAAGAAAGCTCTAAGGTGTAAGTGGGTATACAAGATAAAATATAACTCTGACGCTACTATTAAGTGATTGAAAGCTCAACTGGTTATCCTTGGGAATCATCAAATTGAAGGAATTGACTATACAGAAACATTTGCCTTGTAGCCAATGGTTACAGTAAGGGTGTTTCTTGTTGTTACAACTGCCGTGAATTGGAAGTTCATCGAATAAGCGTCCATAATGCGTTTCTGCATGGTGACCTTATGAAGGAGGTATAGATGAAATCCCCAGTCGAGTTTCGAGTGGGAACTTCCAGAAAAATATGCAGGCTCAGGAAATCACTATATGGGTTGAAGCAGGCACCTCAGTGCTGGTTTGTTAAACTATCAACTGCTTTGAAGAATTATGGTTTTCAACAAAAAAAATTCTAGATTATTCACTTTTACCTTACAATGAGGTGCGGTTCAACTCAGTGTTCTTGTTTATGTTGATGACCTTATCATCTCTGGGAGTCATCATGTTGATATACAGACATTCAAGGACTATCTAAGCGTTTGTTTCCACATGAAAGATCTTGGTTGTTTGAAGTACTTATTGGGGATAAAAGTGGCACACAAACCTGATGAGTTTGTACTTTGTCAACACAAATATGCGTTTGACATCATTTCTGAAACAAGATTACTAGGAGCACGCTCGACTTCGGTGCCTTTAGAACAAAAACACTGACTCGCCTTATCCACAAGTACAAAACTCAATGATCTAGAGTCGTATCGTCACTTGGTGGGGCGGTTAATTTATTTGTATTTTACTCGACCCAAATTATCTTATAATGTTCATGTCTTGTGTCAATTTATGCAATGTCCTCGGGCAAAACACTAGAAGTTGCTTTACTGGTGGTCTGATAGCTCAAAGGTAATCCTGGTCAAGATATACATTTAAGTAACAAGTGTGATTTGCAGTTACATGAGTGGTGTGATGCTGACCGAGTCGGGTGTCCTCTGACCAGATGACCCCTCACTGGTTGGATGGTTTTTCTTAGAGATTCACTGGTATCTTGGAAGACGAAGAAACAACATACAATCTTCCACTCCTATACAGAAACATAATATCAATTTATAGTTATGACTACGTGTGAGTTGAAATGAATCAAAGCTATTTTATCTAGTCTTGGAGTATCTCATACACATCCTATGTCTCTTAATTGTGATAGTCAGGTGACCCTACACATTCCTCAAAATGTTGTTTTTCTTGAATGAACCAAATATATTAAGGTCGATTGTTACTTTGTTCGTGATGAAATTATCGCTGGACATATTAATCCCATGTTTGACCCATCCAATACACAACTTGTTGACATTTTCTTGAAGACGTTAGGCAAATGACAATATGAGTATCTACTATGCAAGTTGGTCATCTGAGATCTCCATGCACCAACTCGAGGGGGGTATTAAGAAATATACTATCAATTATGTTAATATTTTACTTTAGAAAGGTAGTTATTGAGTCAAATATTGTATCCTATTTATACGGGATTCAGGACATATTTAGAAAAGATAGTTGCCTAAGATTGAGAGATTACCTTGTATATTAATGAGGTGAAACAGGCTGAGGGGCATATTTTGGCTTTACAAAGATCAGCCTCACACACACCGTGGCCGGGGCAGAAATTTTGTGCAAGAGGACCAACACTAAAATCGACACTCCCAAATGCACGTAATCATCAAAGTGCACATATTCTATACAGGCACTCACTCAAGATCTGCCTCAAGGTGCATCTGTCCATCAACTAGTTTGTTGAATGCATTGCCTTGACAATAAATTCAATAACAATAATATGGAAGCAATACATTTTTATGCATCTCAGTTGAGAATGCTTCGTTAAGAATGGGATATTGGCTTGTGATATGGATCGATCATAACCCACAAAGCCTGCCATGGTCAATCATCCTGGCTTATGTTCCAAGATGGTTGAGCACTAACTAATATGGTTGAAGTAGGAGCATAAATGTCGCACGCACAAAAACCATAAACTATCTAATTTGCGCTATACCTTCACATTTCTTCTTCGAACTGCAAAAGCTTCTGTTGGTTTTTTCATTAAAATCATTGAGACGAGCGCCTCGTTGAAGCTTCATCGGAATGCAAGGAATCAGGTCCCAGGAAATGTGTTGCCTGTGCTGGAAAGGATTATGAATGCACATACAACAGAGAGTGAAAAGACAGACACCCAAGTATTCTCAGTGTACATCTCCATCGCGTCCGTAAAGGAAAACATAGCACGATTTTCAGCCCAGTTACGGAGCCGATCTGCCTCTGCCGCATACAATGCCCTTCCCTGCAAGATATGAAGGTATATAAATTCTCACTTGAAATAGTTTACAAATAGGAGGAAAGAGGTTTGAAATATGTGTTTCAGTGCACATGTACAGAAAAAAGGGGTGTTTCAATCAGTCAAGACTCGAGTTCATCTCAACAAGTACCTACCTCATCAACTACACAATGTTTTGAATCCAACTTTGAACCAAGTTCAACTTTTTAGGAAAAGAATAACTAACCAAGTAAAAAAACAAGAGATAATAGTCACGCCGTAATTAGCTCAATTTGTCCTTAAGTTTTACACCAACCACCAATTAGTCCCTCAAGTATAATTGCTTTCCATCTGTCCCTGAATTTAGGGTCATTCTACAATCTATCCTTTATCAAATTTTCTCATCCAAACTAAAGAAAATATCTTTGCACAGTAAACTCATATCCCACTTGATAAGTAAATAAATATGAAAAACACCAAGTATTAACAACATATCACTTTTTTTTTTAATTTTTTTTCATATATTTAAATTTCATCAATTTAAGTTTCTCAAGTGAAGAAACTCTTATTAATTTGGATAAAAATATCCAAAACAAGGATATATTGAAAAATGACCTAAATTGTAAAAGATATGTTGGAGACTAGACCAAAACTACATGGACAAAGCACCCTAATTTCCCCTAATTATGAGTAAACTAAGGTCTTTGTTAGGTGTTATAGAACGCTTTAGGTTGAATGACAAGATGGTTCCAAACAAAATGTTTAGCAAATGTGAAATGTATCATATACTTCAGTAGATCAAAACAGAAGAATATTGCAAGGGTTGAAGTGAACGAATCAACTAAGCAGATGACCAGGAAAGCCATTTTCCTTGCCTGCCTGTAATGGTGGCAAGCATGCAGTCAAGATGCCATTAACTAGTAAGAAATTTCCTCAAGCAACCAAGATTACCTGGTCATCAAACCAGCGACCTCGCCTCAACCATGCAGTGACCAAAGCAAGTAATATCCTAGGAGGGGTCAAGTAATTGACGGCCTTCCCTGTACCCTTCACAACACGCATACGTGGAACTAAAGTTCTAGCAACTGTTTCTGGAAGCTCACAGATGATATTAAACATTTGTTTGTTTTTTGTTGTCGAGCCACTGCAAAAGAACCAAACCAAGCATGGAATGAAAGCATAATTACCAAGTGGAGAAGTGCAATTTCAAATGCATGCGAATGATCTACAAAGAAAACTTTCATCTGATGCAGACCAGCGCATAAAACCTATGTGAAAGAACAGATTCATGTTCACAAGCTCATAGCAGTTTTAGTTTAATTGACAAACGGGGAAAGAGTCTCACAGTACTAGCACAGAGTGATCTTGAGCAAAAACGAAATAGGTTAGCAAATATTTGCAACCTCATTAGACAATTAAGATCATAACCACAGTAGCATAGCACCTGCCAAGCAAAAAACAGAAAGGCAACAGGTATACCTCAAGAGCAAATCTGTAAGAACCATTCCTGGAGATGCAGTATGTACTCCAACTTTAGATCGCTTGCACTCCTTCAAAAGTGATGATTGAAGCTGCCTCAGACCACACTTTGTTGATCCATAGCTAGAAGGTTCAGAAGATAGAATAGGGTAAGCATCATGCAGAAAACAAGAATTTCTGATCATCACAAATGCTGCAGGTTATGCAGGTGAAACTTTTGGCCTCTACCAATGAGTAAATAAGATCCACCACTTCAGCAAGAAATTACAACTTACACAGCTGTGAGAGGGGTACTAGATCCCCCGGAACCTGCACCATCCATGTTGAAAATGTGTCCCCCCTTGGGCTGGTTCATCATCATTCGCATGGCTTCTTGAGTGCATAAAATAGATCCAACCAAATTTGTTGACACAATCTATGATAGAATCAGTAGATTATTCAAATTAATCCAGAATTAAGATAATCATTTCAACATTGAGATCCTTTACTAGATAAGAGAATAAGAGACAGAATCCAATCAGATTTTCAAGCATTATCGAAGTATGCGTCCTCAATCTCAGAAAAACAAAAAGAAAAGAAAATAAAGAAAAATATGTACTCAAACTTGTGAGTGTGTGTCTGGGGAAGTTTGATACACTATCATGCCATTTCACTTGACCAAAGTTTATTTAAATAACAAGCACTCCAACTACCATAACAGGCAACCATTTGTTGTCAACTATTAGGGTGTTAATTTCATCAACAAAGCTTGATATTCATTTATGATATATTTCTCAGTTACCTGCTTAATGTCTTCATCAGAAAACTGCAACAAGGGTCTAAAACCTTTATTTGTGCCAGCATTGTTTATCTGTGAAAGATGAAAATGCATGTTAGAAATTACAAGCAATCTGCAATTGCACAACAGCACAAGGAATACATGGAATTCTCATATTTTTGCATCCTGATCAGGACCACGCAAGAAATTGAGAGATTTAGAGATTCAGGTTATAAGATTAAATCCACAATCATAGTCCCATGTCAGACATGAAACATCAATTATAACATCATGTATGCTATTATCCAACTGATAAGATGCTCAATAACAGAGCCCTTCCTCAATCTCAAATCAAGCCTTCACTACTTGAGCAGCATCAAATTAAAGGGATATTTTTTTATCAAAGCACGTTGGCATGAAGAGACACATACACAGGACATGGAGATGCATAGAGAGTTAAGAAAAATTAAAGTGCAAGCTACACAGAACAGCAGAAAATGCCAAAACACTCACCCATATATCAATAGAACCGAATTCATTGACAGCAAAATTTGCTAATTTCTGAACATCAGAGGGGTCACAAACATCACAGGCTATGCCGACCACTTTTGCATGTGCCAAACTTGTCCTGTTTGAGCCAGTGATCATTCCTTCCTTGAGAATCTCCTCAAGCTCTCTAATTGTCGTGTCTACAGACTCAGGGCTGTCTTTGCAGAGAATCAAGCATGTGTGTGAGTACATATATTGTAAGGATGAGAGAAAAAAACATCAACATCTTTGTTAGTATACAACCTGCGTGAAGCAACAACTACATGATCACCAGAAAGAAGAAATTCCCGAGCAAGAGCTTTTCCCAGGCCTCTTGTACTAAATCCATCAGTTTAAACATGCACCACAAAAAAAAACTCCACTCACTTAACAGTTTCCTTGCAAAAAATGCAGTCATCACATATATATAAACACAATTTCACGTGAATTGCTAACATGTTCATCTAAATGCAGAAAAATAACAACCATGCTGAAGAAAAGGCCCATGGATGTATTTTGTTTAATCATCAAAATGATGCCTCATGATTCATGGAATATCAAATGAAAGACAGAATTATAAGACGAATGGGACTCCATAGAATTTAATTAACCAACTTATTCATGAAACCTGTAGGAGGTAGCGTACCTTCCAGTTATGACGACATTACGTGGACCAGCTCGACAGTGCTCATCTAAAACCATGTTAGCACCTATCATCGTTCCAATAATAATCCCTCCAAGCCAGCTATACCAAATCAGTGTATTCATATGACTGTCTCCACCTTCATTAAAGAATTGCAGACTATTGAATATGCATGTATAGAACATCAATCTAACAATCAACTCCATTGCAGTGCTCAACTAAAATAATGTTTTTTTGCTAATCGAACAGCATGGCAAGAGTGCAGGGTAATGGACATCATCCTTGTTGTAGAATAATGTGTTCGCTAACCTGACAACTGAAAACCAACAGCAAGTACTACTCCAGTGCTCATCATCGTCACTATATATCTTCCAATTTGGAGGGCAGCCTGGACCATGAGTGAGGAGTTAAAAGTTGAACTTATATTGACCAATCATATGAACAAGAACTTACCACTCCATCATACACTTCGGAAAACTAAATTTCAACACAGGGTGTTTTTTAGATTTTGAAATGAAACGGAAACAAATCATTCAATCAAGCTAAACAGTCTTAATTAACTCAACACACAGGATTCTTGAGATTTCTTAGCAACAATCCCAGCTATTCAATCAAACAGATGCATAGGCTCATTAAACTGCTAAATCACTCAAAAATTAAAGCAAAGCTACCCGCATAAAAAGGCATTAAAATTATTCACAGAGATAATAGACCAACAATTCCCAACTCACCGAAGAGAAAACTTCCTCCAATTTAGCGACTGCCTCTCTATGCTCCTCATTTGACTGAGAAGGCAAAGTACCAACCCAAGAAACAGCCCTTTTCAAAGAATTCCAGAACCCACTTCCTTTCTTAGTCTTGCTCTGATTTTCCTTCAGAATTTCAAACTTTTCCTTCTGTTTCTTTTCCACTCCCCCTCCATCCTTACTCTTAAAAGACCTGCACTGCTGCACACACAACGCATAACTTTTCTTGTGTACCCCAAAACCTGAACTCAAAAACCCCCTTCCAAGTGATCTACTTCTTTGGTGTTCTTCGAAACTAATTTTATCTAGGCTTTGTGGGGATATGTGAAGCTTAGTTATTATAACAGCCATCTTAAGGATCACAATCCTAAACTATGGGAGTTCATGTACTTCACACGAAGTATCCCAATATCTAATTGTTGGTGCTGCTGACTACTGACGTTGGTTATGCGAGAAATCACCCCCAATCTTCGTATGATTGAGGTGGTAAAAATTCAGTACCACTGACGAGGTTATGTAAGAAATGAATAAAATATCTGAGAGAGAAGAGAGGAGATTTGGTGATATTAGTAGATGGAGGGGAAATGTGTTGGCCACACGTTAAAGAAACCTCATCTCTTGTGTTCTTTCTGACACGTAACTTCGTGGATCTGTTCTCTCAGGTCACTTTCCAGTTCCCAGTTTGTTCTTTCCCTTAGGAACAATCTTGTACGCATCGTATCACTGCAATCTCCGTTTACTTTGCCTTTGAGAGATGATCTATCCTTCTATCTAACAACAAAACGTAACGACAGGACACAACGAGTCTGCTAAATACCAAAATTTGGCTAAGTTCTTAACTTCTGATATAGAAAGTCACCAAACTCTTAAAACTAGTTACTTCGGGATTATTTTTTCGTCTGTAAACTGTTTTTTTGTTCTGTCAAATAGAGCAATTACTGCTTTCCACATTAATTACTTTTTCGAGTTCAAGTGTTTTCTTTTTCTTTTCTTTTTTTATTTCTTGAGTAAAGTATGGGAATCTTGCACGCATCACTCCACTCTCCAGTTGCTTTGCCTTTGAGCGACTACTTTTACTTCCGCTGTTCTTCAGACGTCCACTATTCCATTTTTACAGTGTATTTGTTTGTTTTGATAATTTCCTCATAATTTCGTATACTAGTATGATTTTAGGTGCTGACATTTCCTATACTTTGCATGTTTTTTTTTATATAACTGGGGTGTCCGGGCAAGCTTGCGCGTACCATAATTAAATCTCCGAGTTTATTGAACATTCTGCAAGTCCAATGAGCATATAAAACATCGTGGGGGTGACAGGTGTGCTGACAAGGCTTGAACCTGGAATGAAAAGAAGGGAGAAACCCTTCTTGACCACCAGGCCAACCCTGCTGGCCTTTTGCATGTTCTTATATATATGAAGTGTCAACGAATCTTTCAATTAATGCTAAATAGAATTTCAAGTTATATTTAAAAAATTATAAAAAACAATGATCAAATTTAACAGCAAACTAAATAGATCCCCTTCTCATTTTAGCATGAAAAACTTCATTTTGATCCTTAAAGCCTCAGCTTATATCTTTAATTTTACCATTTCATGTTTTAGCTCAAAACTTCACTTTTCCGTTTTAGTCTTTGAATGTCGAGAGAGAAGAGAAAAAACCACAAAAAAATTAAAATAGAGAAAAAAATTAAAATATTGGTTTTAATGAGTTTATCTTTTTAAGAGAAGTTCATGAATTGTTTTTTAACCATGCAACGACAACTTATTTTAAAGTTTTGCATTTATATATATAAAAAAAGCCCACTTATTCTTAATAACCAAAACTAACTTTTAAGAGCATCTGTAGTGGTAGAGACATCAAGAGAGCTAAAAATAAAAAAAGAATTCTTTAGCTTGTTTTGTGTAACTGTGGACACTCCAGCGGGAGTGTCAAAAGTAAAGGTAAAAATACCTTCTCCTGCATGAGGGCAAGTCTAACGCAGGAGCCATCTGCGTTGGTAAAGCCATTTTTTTATACTTTTAGCTATTCTCATCTTTTATCATGACTCCAACAGGCAAGCCATTCACGTAGCCAAAATGCCTTTTCTCTTAATGAGCAGCTATTTCTACATGTTTTCACTCCGAAGCCAAAAGTGCATATAGCCTAAAAACAGAATGAATAAAGAAGAAAGGAGGAGTGAGGTGGTTGACTTTATTATATTTGTTTGTTGGAAAATTAAAATAAATAAATAAATAAACTATGCTGTGAAGAGATTATATTTGTTCTACCTTTGTCGTTAAGGATTTTTTTCCATCTTTTATTGTCATGTAATGTGGTTTTTATTTTGTATTTTTAATTTTTTAAAATTATTTATTTATTTATTATAAGTTTAATTTTTTAAATATTCATTTATATTAATATAAAAAATATTATTTAAATAAAAAAATATTTTAAAAACAATTATTACTCTACTTAAGCAATGTTTTCATAATATCAATAGATTAAGTTATTACTCTACTTAAGTTAATTAATTATGTTTGAATTTATTGATTATTTGTTAATGTGTTCAAATATCATGGATCTTTTAATAATAACTAATTTTTTTAATTTAAATATAAATAAAAATAATAATTTTATTGTTGGAAGGTTTTTCAAAAGCAATTATTTAATTATGTAACTTACTCCTATTAATTATATAATTAATTGCATAATTAAACTACATACAAAATAATTACACTATATTTAAAATAATATAAAAAAATAGCTCTCCAAAATGGCTCTTACCATTGGAGCACACATCAACAAAAAAACTATATAAACATTATTCAAGGAGCCATTTTACAGATTTGGCTCTTAAAAATGACTCTTACCATTGGACTTGCTCTGAGTTGCTATTTGTAGCACCTCATGCGGAGAAGGTAAAATGGCCACGTCAGCATATATATATATATATATATATATATATATATATATATATATTAGAAAATAATATTAGAAAATAATGTAACTATATCAAAAATATTTATTTTTGTTTTTATTTAAAAATACCTCAACAAGAGTAAAAAATTATATATAAAATTAATAATTATATTGTTGGAGGGTTTTTTAAAAGCAATTATTTAATTATATAACTTAATTTTAATTAATTGTATAATTAATTGCATAATTAAACTACATACAAAATAATTACACTATATTTAAAATAATATAAAAATAAATAGCTCTTCAAAATGACTTTTATTATTGAAGCACGCATCAACAAAAAAGCCATATATACACTATTCAAAATGTCAATTTAGAGATTTGCCTCTCTAAAATAGCTCTCCCCGCTGCGGATGCTCTAAGATAAAATAATTAAAATGTATAAAATAAAACATGACAATTGAAATAAAATATTTGCATATGCATCTCTCTCTTACTTTTTTCAAGAAGATCAACTTGTCACTTAAATCGATTTTTTATTAAAAAAATACAAATGTAGAAATACCTTAGATATAAAAAAACAAGGGAAAAGAAATGAGAATTAAATGAAATGGAGTTGTTGCGTAATAAATAGCGCCAACAATATCTACATATATTATGTAATGAAGGATTTTAATATTAAAAAAAAAGAGTGATTTGAGGTATGAAATCACGATAAAATCATGAAATTCATATCAAAACAAATTAGAAAGCATAATTAATGAATCAAATATTAAAAGAAGAAAGCAAAACAAAGTTAAATTTACAAAAAAAAAATTGATATAAGTAAACCTATATAGGTGGTTGGCGCTTCGTCACGGGCTAAGCCAAATTTTTCATAACTTAAGAATAAAAATGTTTAAGCGGGATTTCTAAAGAAGTAAAAACAATTTCAAGACTCGAGTCATTGAATCGATCGAGTTTAATAAGTTTGATTAATTTAATAATATGAAAAAGTCAAACTTAATTTAATAATATGAAAAACCAAGCAAACTTGGATAGATCTCCTAAACCTAAATTAAACTTCTAAAATCATAACTCATGAAATTTCAAACTTGACTTTAATCAAGGAGCCTTATCCTTGATCAATTAAATATTGAAGGATAAAATAAAAAATATTTTAAAAAACTTTTCAAAGAAAAAAAATAGGAATAACAAGAATAAGGATCAAACTTGATAGAAAACAAATATAGGAGGTTGAAATCATAAAAAAAAATCAATTTTCTGAATTTGAAAAAAATAAACTTAATGTTTTAATCCACAATAATAAAACTTGAGTTAATTTTTCAAATTCACAACTTGTGCAACTATATACCTATGTTTAATTAAAAAAAAACTCAATTATCAATCAATTTAATATTGAATTTATATAGAAAAAAGAACTCATTATTTAAAAAAATACCAAAAAAACAGAAGTAAAAAGAATGAGAATCAAACCCGAAAGAAAATAAATAGAGAAGGGTGAAATTAAAAAAAAAACTATCTTAAATATAAAAACAACAATTAAGAAAATAATGATGAAATTTGTTAGTCTAAGACATTGAACCATGATGAAATTGAAAAATAAGGTTTTATTTTAGAAACAAATTAAACTAAAACAAATAGGAGATAAAAAGGACCAAATCTAAAAATAATAATCTTGAAGGATGATATTTAAATTTGGAGGGCCATTGAAGAATCATTGATTACACGTTCTATCTAGAGAGAAAGAGAATGCCGAGAGAAATTGAATGACACAACAAACAATTTCTACCATTAGAGTCAATTGCATGCATTGCCTGAAATGATTGAGTGATTGACATAATAACATGTGCAACACATGTGTCAATATGTTTTTAGATTTTTTTTTTAATTTATCAAAATACTATATTACCTTTAGTACCAAATAATTACTAAGAAAAAACCACTATGAAATTACAAATAAACGTATATGGCAAGCTTTAAGAATTTTGATTTTAACTGCAATGGAGTAATCACAATGTGCTAGGAAAGTGAAATATCAAAACAACTCCTAGATCATTTTTACGTATTTTTTTCTTTGCTTTTAAAGGTAAATAAATTACTTGACAATGCAAAGATTATGTGAAATGACAATGTTGTCCTTGAACAATTCAATAATGATAAAAAAAAAACCTCATGAAAAGATTCGTTTACCACTCAAGATCAGTTCATTTGATTTTTTTAAAAGGATAAAAGCATAATTTAACTATTAAAACCAATAGTAAATCACGATATAAGCATAGTATTTTCCCATGTCTCTTAGTTTTTTTATTAATAAAATTTAGATATTTGTTTTTATCAATTTATGAAGAAAATTTATTCCTTACAAATTAAAATAAAAAATTGAATGAAACATGATGTTATCAACAATCATATAAGAGTTATAATATTAGAAAAAATACTATTGATTTAAATGTTATTTTTATTTGTGATTATTTTCAATAGATTTTAGGATTTAGTTTACTCTAGAGTTTTTGTAAACAAAACCATAATTTTCATTTTTGTGTTTATACATCAACAATATTTCTGAATATTAATAATAGTCAAACAGAAGATCTAATATGCTATTAATTCTTGATCTTTCAAATCCATGATCATGCTTAACTCTAAATTAACTTAATAAAAATAATTAATTTACTCTTTTTTTTTAAAAGGATATAAATAAAAGAATAAATAAAATATATGCATATATGTTAATTCTCATTTGTCTTTTTCTTCATGCAATGCATTTCATAAAAACATATAAAAGAAAAAAGAAAGATGGTGAATCCATGAGGAATCTAGGGGTTAAACTATTTTTTTTTTAATTTCTACTTGTGAATAACCTTGATATGCTTGTTCTTTCTTGTTGGTTTCTCTTTCTTATGCTTTTCTATTAAGGCCTAATGTTTTTGTTTTGCAAGTTGAATATGAGATTATTATTCGTGTCTCTCTCACACATCTTATGTACACATGCTACCTATATACATTTATCATATCAACATTCAAGCTTTAGATAGTATTATGTAAGAGGTATCTCATGATACTTATAGCTTCAAGATTGTAAGGACTTGTACCCAGACTATAACTCACCTTATATGCACGAGCTCTTATAGGATTTAATATCATGTATGGTTGATTACATATAAGGTGAGTCTTAGTTACCTTACTGGTAACTCAAACAATATAAAAGCCTTTATAGAATTAGGTAATCATGTTCAAGCCTCAATTAACGACCCTATAACTTATCTTATAGGTGTACTTATATAGGAAAAATAGAGACATGTTTACTATGTATATGATTCCATGTCTTCTTAGAACATTATCATGTCTTATCAAACAAATATTAAGACGTGTTAGTAGGTTATATGTTGAGTAAAAAACCACAAAAAAGTTAGGAGAGGTAAGAGTTCATTCAAATGACTAGTGTTTATGTTGGCTTATAATCATTAATTATTGGACAAATATAAAATATATATTTTATTTTAATAAGTATAAGTTATTACTTTGAATAATTATTGTTTCACTCAATATCATGGAGACGTACTCTTTTCCCTTAAAATCTGGAGGAAATGAGTCTTATTATGTTTTGAGAGGGGAGGGGGGAGGTATTGTAGTCATTAAAAACCCCAAATTGATCTTAGTTACCCCTATAGTACCTTATATAATATAAAGGTCTTTATAGGAATAAATAATCATAACCTCTCCCAAATTATAGGATTAAATAATCATAACCTCTCCCAAATTAATGAACTTAGAACTTATCTTGTAACTTTGTTTATATAGGACAAATAAAGACACTTTTATCATGTATTTGATTCCATATGTTTTTAGCACAGTGTCATGCATTAGCATACAAACATTAAGATGTGTTAGTAGGTTATATGGTGAGTAAAAAGCCATATAAAAATTAAAGGAGGTAAGAGATGATTCACATGATTAATGCCTATATTATCTTCAGATGATTAATGATTTCACAATTATAATAATATCTCATTACCATATAAGGCACTCTATTTCCATATAAATCAACCAACACTTGTTTTTAATAAGTATAAGTCATTATGTTGAATAATTATTCCACACCCAACATTACAATAACTCACATTTTTTCCTCAAATCTAGAGGAAATGAGTCTTTTTATATTTTAAAAGGGGGAAAAGGTCTAATAATTATAAATTAGTCACCGTCAAATATTTTTATCACTAAGAACTTAATTGGTCTATAAAGACCTAATTTAAAAGATTAGTTATATTAAATGTAAATAATTATCCTAAAATATCTTACATGAGGTCAGGTCCATAACTTGTCTTGTCTTAAATTGCTAATAATTTATTGTGCATAATCTATTGATGATCTATCTACACGATGATAATGATTGGTGGCTCAAACCCTTATTAGTGACTCAAACCTAGTCATCCTAATAAAGATTCATGGAAAGAGTGTCGATGAGATTCACTTGTTCTATAGTGTCTTAATATCAACTCTAGCATTAATGAATATTCGACTAAAAATAATATCCCTAATCCTGATA
The DNA here is from genome assembly GCA_964035475.1 of Salix caprea. Classification (NCBI taxonomy): domain Eukaryota; kingdom Viridiplantae; phylum Streptophyta; class Magnoliopsida; order Malpighiales; family Salicaceae; genus Salix; species Salix caprea. Next base: position 12,214,765 of record OZ037747.1, on the reverse strand, counting down.
TTAGTGAATATTATACAAAAAGGGCTTAATGTCCCTAACTTTGGCATTAATGAATATTAGACTGAAAATAATACTTCCAGTTATAACATTAATGACCATTACATATAAAAGACTTGATATTCCTCACTATGATATCAATGAATATTGGACTAAATATTAATCCTAATTCTAACAATGTGAATATTACATTGTAAAATTTTAATATTCTTGAATTTGAAATTAATAAATATTAAATTGAATTTTTTTTTATTATATGAAAAATTTGAGGAATGTAATACTCCTCTTAATAACGTAAATAATGACTCATTGTGAGTCCATTTAACTTAAATATTAAAAGTTAATAGAAGATAGTTTGACATGGGCTATAAAACAGGCACTAAACCTATATGAGTGGTGAGAAATAGGTTTTGGTGCACTATATTAAACATAAAAAAATCCTAGAATTTTTTAATAATTATTATAAACATAAATTATTATTTATTTATTTATTTTTACTAAAATCTAACATATGCTCACATTAAACTTACAAATTCTATCATAAACAAATGTTTTCACATAAAATAAAAATAACCTCACATAAAATATATGATTTTCACTTATAAAAGTCCAAACAATCCTATGTAAAATCAATAGTACCATATAAGTCATTAAACATAAATAAATCCATGCAAAACATGTTATACACATAAATATATCAACATGATAAAAAAAATATAACACAAAGCATTCATAATAGATAAATCAACATAAGACATGTCATTTAACATGGCTAAAAACGCAACTCAAATCTCTCGTAATGTATAAATCAATACATTAAAGTCAAGAATCAACCTTTCAAAGTAACAGAATACAAATGATACTACAAAGTTAAGGTTAACTAAACTGAATATCAAATGAATTTAAAAATCAAGTCTAAGGACTTAATTAGACTTTTAATAAGCCAATTTAATTTAATCATAAGCTTAATTAAAGACCTAATTGGGATTAAGAATTAAGTGTGATGGCTTAATTAGACTTTTAATAAGTCAATTTAATCTTCTTAAATACATAATTGGTAAATAAAGTAAATTTGAAAGCTTAATTAAGTTTTAATTGAGAAAAATAAAATTTTAGACGGTCAAATTTAATTTTTGAAAACTTAATAGGATAAAATCAAAGATAAATTGAAAGAAAATCATTCTATCATAAACAAATGTTTTCACATAAAATAAAAATAACCTCACATAAAATATATGATTTTCACTTATAAAAGTCCAAACAATCCTATGTAAAATCAATAGTACCATATAAGTCATTAAACATAAATAAATCCATGCAAAACATGTTATACACATAAATATATCAACATGATAAAAAAAATATAACACAAAGCATTCATAATAGATAAATCAACACAAGACATGTCATTTAACATGGCTAAAAACGCAACTCAAATCTCTCGTAATGTATAAATCAATACATTAAAGTCAAGAATCAACCTTTCAAAGTAACAGAATACAAATGATACTACAAAGTTAAGGTTAACTAAACTGAATATCAAATGAATTTAAAAATCAAGTCTAAGGACTTAATTAGACTTTTAATAAGCCAATTTAATTTAATCATAAGCTTAATTAAAGACCTAATTGGGATTAAGAATTAAGTGTGATGGCTTAAATAGACTTTTAATAAGTCAATTTAATCTTCTTAAATACATCATTGGTAAATAAAGTAAATTTGAAAGCTTAATTAAGTTTTAATTGAGAAAAATAAAATTTTAGACGGTCAAATTTAATTTTTGAAAACTTAATAGGATAAAATCAAAGATAAATTGAAAGAAAATCATAGTTTAACTGTTAATTAAAGGTTAAATTAAGGAAATTAAAATCATGAAGGTCAAATGAAGATAAAAAAATAAAATATCCAAGACTAAGGACCATGTTGAAAAACATGCTAAAATCAGAGGGGCCTTTAATGGGGGTAAAATTGAATTTATTTTTGAAATATATTCAATTAAAGGTTTAATTGAACAAACTTAAAAGACTAAGATCTGGAATTAAAAAGGAAATAAAAATGCTAATTAATCTAGGGTTATCAAAACAACACAATTTTATTTATATTAAAGGACGTGTTTTGACCAAAATATTTTGTTTTGGTTCAAAATGACATCATTTTGTTTAGCACTAAACAACAACAACAACAACAAGAGGGCCAAAAAACTCATCATCAAGCCATTGTTTATCTTCCCTCTCCCCCCAAAAAAGCCATATGAGACCTGATTTTGTTGCCATCTTTAAGCTTAAAACCTTTCTCATCTCTCCCCTATACCGAACAAGAAACAGACCTCTTTCATGCCCTGATAGTTTACTACTACCATAGAACAACTCTTCTGGAATTCTAAAGGCACTATTAAAAAAGGCCAAAACCTACACTTCAACTAGCCTTGCTTACCGGATGCTAGCAAAAACTAGCTAGTGTACTTCTTTTATTATCTTTCAAACGCCACAAAAGCCGATCCTTATCCTTAATAGATAAGGATTATCCATCTTATGGACTTCTTAATGAAGCTCAACTTACTGATATTTATTCCTCAACATGTAAAGGTGAGGATTGTCTAGCTTATGGACTTTTGATGATCCTTATTTTCCTTTAAAAACACACGTCAAAAGCCATGAAAAAGGTGAAAACCTGGAAACTACAAACTCTCACATTGCAAAACTGAAATATACTAGTTAAAAAATGTTTTTAGTGAAGAAGGTATATCTCTAACTTTAAGAAGGGGATGTAACTCAATGAACACGCTCTCTCCACATTCATTCTACTTATTACATATTTGCATTACATGAGCAATACGTATTTTCTCTTTAGCTACTTATTATTTTTTATGCACTTGGTTCTTTATTTGATCTTTTTAAATGCTTGATTATGATATGATTTAATATGTATATGTTTTGTTTGAGGCTTGGTTTGATGTATGAGATTGTTTATTGAAGTGTTAAATGGCAATTTGAGACATATTTTAACATGTTTTAATGATTGAAGATGTTTAGTAAAGGCTTAGGAAAAAATATGTTTAAAGGGGTATTATTGGTTTTTTAGGTCATTATTAGTGGTTGTTTGGGTTGTTTAAGCTAAATGCACATTGTTTATGGTTAAGAATGTGAAAAATAGCTAATGGAATAATGTTGAAGGGTTTTTTGGTTCCTATAGGAGATATAAAATTTCCTTACTATTGTACTTTTGATTTTCCATTTCTTGTTGTTATGAGAGTTTAAATAAGTTGTGTTGAGCATGTTTAATCTAGGGTTAATAAGTTGAGGCAATTTTATAGTTTTTAAGGCTTATTTTTTGTTAAACTTTTGTTGGGTACTTCTGGGTTTTTTTTAGGTTTTTGGGTTAACATTTATTAGATGAACATTGTTATAGGTATTTGATTTTTGTCTTTTTTATTGTTTGTTGGCACTTACACATGCGTGTATGCTTGTTGATCATTATTTTAGGATTTAAAAGGCTTAAAAACAATGAAATCTTGGCATTTGATCTTTGATTTTTTGTTTTGTATTTTTCATAAATTCAAATAATTATGACATTTTGTTGTTTGTTGTGTTAATCTAACTCAAAAATCTTGTTTGAGTGCTGTTTTTCACATGACTTGGTCATCTTAATTTGATGTGATTTGGTCTAAAACAAAACTCATATTGTTGGGTACTTCAACGTGTTCTTTATGTATTCCTAGCAAAAACCTCTTGTTCTATCTTTATTTGTTTTGTTTTGTTTTTAGGTTGTGTTTCTAGGCTTAGTGTTTAGGTTAAGAAGTTCATCCCATGCGATTGGGCCGAGCCCATTCTAAGTTGTATGGTTTTAACTTGGGTCTCATGTGAGGAAGCTTAACCCATGTTGTTGGCCAGGCCAATTCTAGGTATAAGGACATGTTTAACGTAACCAATTTTTTTCAAAAGAAAAATTCTTTTATTTTATTTTATTTTTAAGGCTTGTTTTCACAACTTTAAAATATTTTTCAAGCCTCTAATTTTTAGTTAAGGGCAAGTTTGACAAACATATATTGTGTGCTTTAACAATATTGTTGGTAATATTTTTAAGCATTAGTTGTTTTTGTGTGCTTTTGCCAAACAAGCCCAAATAATTTTCAAAAACATTTTGAAAAAGCTCAATGACCATTTTAATATTTATAGGTCTCTTGCAAGTTTTTTCAATATTTTTACCTAATATCGAGTATAAACTCACATTGTAAGATATTGATTTGATATTAAAAATGCATGTTTTTTCTCTGAAATTTTGAAAACAATTCTAAAAAATTCTTTATTTTAAAAATAAAAAGCTATTTTTTCAATACTTTTACCTAATAATGGGTTGTAAACTCACATTGTATGATATGAACTCGATATAAAAAAAACCTGGTTTTCCTTTGAAATTCCAAAACAATTCCTCATTTTGAAAACACAATTTTTTTATTTGCGTGCATACAACAAAATTTAAAAGTTTTCTATGCATATTTTATAAGAAAAACAAAATATTGTATTTTTATCATGTTTTAAAAACACAAAAAAGAATATTGTGTCCACTTTATGATTATCCATTAAAATTTGGCCAAAAATTCAAAATATAACAAAAACATTTATTCAATTAATATTTATGACATGGATATTTAAACTTAATACATGCACTTAATTTTAATTTAAATAAACTAATAACAATAAATATTAAGAATATAGCAGTAGGTGTTATTATTTAAGGGTATAAAACTACATTGTAAAGTATATTATTAGATATTAAAGATACAAAGTAGAAATAAGTGCGACATTAAAATTTGGGCTATGAAACAATTAAGATTTAGCTTGATAAGTTAGAGATTTCTCATGAAGAGAGATTTATCTTGAACTTTAAATATACCGATAAATAAAAATATGACCCATAAATAAAAATCTATCAACAATGTAGCTTAACATAAGCAGGGGTCACTAAGAGTTATGTGTTTTCTTCTTGTATAACTAGTACCCTTACCTAGACTCTTACAACACATTAGATTTTCTAGTGACCATGATTCTAAGTGAAGACTCTCTTAAAATTATAATTTCATTATTAATCCCGAAACCTTTCATTTAAGGAGAAAAATCCAACATTCAAAGTCATGCATGCCACCACACATTAGAAGACTGAACCTTCTTGACCTCTTAAGAATTTTTTTCTCCACTATTAATGCTAATTTGAGCATTAGAAACCCCCTCAAACTTTCATAAATGTGTTGTTTTACAAAAGTTTCAGTTCTCACTCACAACAACCCTAAAAAAATCATGATCTTTAAAACTTTTTTTTTTATATCATATAGCATACTAGTCACCATAACATTAAACTATATTTTGTATTTACAATTTGAAATAATAGTAATGAATAAAAAATATTAACCTTGAGGGGTGTGGCTCAACTGGTTAGATCTTGGGTTTGCTCCCCAAAGGTCACTAGTTAGAGTCTCGCATCAGTCAGAGCCACCAGAGGTTTTAATTGACCTTTAACTTTAGGACCCGTGATATTAGTTGATGTGCGCGTAAACTAAGTTAGATACCCATGTTCCAAAATAAAAATAAAAAATAAAAAATTGCATAATGTCTTTTTAGTTTTAATCTTGAGATTGACTTTTACATATACATAATTACTTAAAATAGTTTATCCACATCTCAAATACTTATTTAGAAATTACTCTATTATGACCTTTATAAAATATACTTATTGAACCCAACTCAACCTTGCAATTTCGATGATTTGAGGTTTACATGAATTAATTTAAAATTAACCTGATCAGAGAGTTGATTTGGTAAAAAACTGATTGATTATGTGGTTAACCTATAACATATTTTGACTGGATTAGCTCTAAAATATTAAATACATAAAATTAAAATGACATTGTGGTTACAGGTTGAATTAAAATAAAATAAAATGGACTGGCAGGCTCCCCTTCAACAGATTAAGTTCAGTAAAAAAATTATTTATTTATTTTTATATTAAATTAAAGTTTTTAGTGTTTTGAGATTATTTTCATGAATCAATATAAAAATTAATTTAAAAAAAATAAAAAAATATAATTTTAATATATTTCTAAATAAATTTTTTAAAAATAAACTCAACAATATTCCGAATCGAATAATAAAAGCATGACAGCGTTGCTCAAACAATTGAGTTTTGAGAAGAAATCATTTAAGAAAAGAATTATCCATCACCACAGAACACTCATCCAAGTTTATCCTTTTTCATGTTCAAATATAGCAAGTGGCAGCCAGTGTCTCCGCATCATTAAAATCACACATACCATGGGATAATTTAAAAGTGAAACTTATGAATTTTGATTTGGACAAAAAATTCGGACTTCAAAGGATTTTCACCTGCTGTTTACCATTAAGAAAAACAACAGAAGGATTTCGCTTGCTATAATACGACAACTGACCGCCAAACACCAGCCAGGAAAATTCCAAGAAACCATTTCTTTCGCACTCCTTTTCTTTGGTGGGAAATAGGAGAGAAGTCACCAGGAAAGGAAAGGAAAAGATTAATACTGAAAAAATGCAGCGGGATCGTCAGGATCATGGATCGAGGTCTTCCAAGCCCCCTACCATTCATAGCTATGCCCAATCCGGAGATCTTCTTGGGTTCCAAAGGTTACTCAGAGGAGACCCTTCTCTCCTCAATGAAAGAAACCCTGTTGTAAGATCCCCATTATTTAACACTTATGTACATGTTTCACATGCAAATAATTCATGTTTTTGGAAGCGGGTTTTTCTTTTTTCCTTCTAGTTTCCGTGCAAATGGTGTTTTTTAAAGTGTGTGCTGATTAAATGTAAGATCTTGCTTCATTTCATCTGCTGGGTTGGTTCCTTGATTTATGCTTATTTTGGTTGTCGTGATTGAGTTGTGGGGGATGGGGGAGGGAGGTTGGATCTGTTACGGACACAATTGAATGGAAGTTTGGTGTCAGAATAAGACATTTTAACTTGATTTGCTTTAATTTCAGATGGCACAGACTCCTCTTCATGTATCTGCTGGTTACAACAGGGCTGATATAATTAAATTTCTTCTTGATTGGCAAGGAGCAGAGAAGGTTGAATTGGAACCTAGGAATATGGCAAGTAGAATTTATATATTTGTGTTTTCAGTTTCCTGAACAATTTTATATCAATTGCTTAGATCTTTCCATAAAATTCTGTTAGCTTATCTTCATTAACACATCTGACTTCAATGTGGGTGTTATCATCCTGAAATTTGCAGTATGGAGAAACTCCATTACACATGGCAGCAAAGAATGGGTGCACTGAAGCTGCACGATTACTTCTTGCTCGTGGTGCTTTTATCGAAGCCAAAGCGATTGTGTGTTTTCATGGCACCATGTTATCTGTTTTTGGTTTGATTCAAATTAAGAACAAGAACTGTGGAAAAAAAATTCTAATTTAAACTTTTCCCTTCTCATATTCATGCAGAATGGAATGACACCATTACACCTTGCAGTTTGGTACTCAATTAGAGTGGAAGACCACTCAACTGTCAAGACATTGCTGGAGTATAATGCTGACTGCAGTGCAGAGGACAATGTATTAAGATGCCAGTGTTCAACTCTTTCCATTTTAGTTTCATTTTCTATGCTATAAAATGATGATGATTTGTGGAACCTTAACTTGCAGGAGGGCATGACTCCTTTGAATCATCTCTCACCAGGTCCAGGAAGTGAGGAGGTGCGTAAACTACTGCACTGGCATCTTGAAGAGCAGAGAAAGAGAAAAGCACTTGATGCATGCTCTAAAACAAAAGCTAAGATGGATGAACTTGAAGATGCTTTAACAAATGTAGTGGGGTTGCATGAACTCAAGGTACAATTGAGAAAATGGGCAAAGGGGATGCTTTTGGATGAGAGGCGCAGGGCCCTTGGTATGAAAGTTGGTACGAGAAGACCACCTCACATGGCTTTCTTGGGAAGCCCTGGAACAGGTATTGATGCATTTGATTGTCTCTGGATTATTATGCAATTTCCATCGTATTCAGTAAATCAATCTTCATTTTTGAAATTGAAATGATAAAAATAGAATATTTTATTTTTTCTATGCTATCGCCTTCACTTCTGGCGAACAAGTTATGACACATGATTTTCCTTTTTGCAAGTGTTTCAGAATTCCCGAGTCCAGTTGCTATTTAAAAATGACTTAATGATTGCATCCTCATATGCACTGTGTCAAACTTGTTTCATTAGCTTGGATTCGCTTTCAACTTGGTTTTATTGTGGAGAAAATGGAGTTCTTAGCTAAATTTGTATGCATATGTTTCTTCAGTTTGTAAATATGTATGCATGTAACCCTTGATAGTTTTTCCTTAGGCGTCTGAGTCTCAATGTTTGCTTAAAATGGTAGAGAAGTACAAGAATATTCAGTGGATTGATTTTCAATTATTTTGTGGTTACACTTATATTTTTCAGTACATCTCTCATAGAGTGAGATTATTATCATTATCTTTAGGTAAGACCATGGTAGCTCGAATACTTGGAAGATTACTCCATATGGTGGGAGTTCTACCTACTGACAAGGTAACGGAAGTACAACGTACAGATTTGGTTGGCGAATTTGTTGGTCACACTGGTCCAAAGACTAGAAGAAAGGTTTGTTGCTGGGGTTCTGAAATAAAATGCTATATATTCCTTAGCAGAGAATGTAATAGTTTCTTTTTGCCAAATTAATTTACCACTCCTGTTGCAGATTGCAGAAGCAGAGGGAGGAATTCTTTTTGTGGATGAAGCATATCGCCTTATACCATCGCAGAAAGAAGATGAGAAGGACTATGGGATTGAAGCCTTGGAAGAAATCATGTCTGTTATGGACAGTGGAAAAGTCGTCGTCATATTTGCTGGCTACAGCGAACCAATGAAGCGTGTGATATCTTCCAATGAGGGTTTCTGTAGAAGGGTTACCAAGTTTTTCCATTTTAATGACTTCAGCTCTAAAGATTTAGCAAATATTTGCCACATCAAAATGAATACTCAGGACGAAGGTAGTCCGGTGTATGGTTTTAAATTACATGCTTCATGCTGTGTAGATGCCATTGCCGCCTTGATAGAGAGAGAAGCAACAGAAAAACAGCGCAGGGAAATGAATGGAGGCTTAGTAAATACCATGCTAGCTAATGCTAGAGAGACTTTGGATCTCAGGCTTGATTTCAACTGTTTAGATACTGATGAACTGCAGACCATCACCTTAGAGGATTTGGAAGCAGGCCTTCAATTGTTATAGTCACGATAAGGAAAGGATGTTGTAATATATTTAAGTAGCCTGGTAGGATTTCATTGTTTTAACAGGTTTATATATTATCCGAGCTCCTACAGCCGTCTCGAGGGTCCAAGTTTGTCCGAGATTTTTACACATCCTGTCTTGTTTGATGCTGTTAAGTCAACAAAAAACAAGGAAATGTCCCAATGATTGTTATTCCCTCTTTTTCTTATCAATTCATTCATTTGGCCAAGCATTATATCTGTGCCATCATGTTGTAATCGTTCTCAACTTTGGTTAAAAGATTTCTGTGTATTATTTCTGTAAGTAACTTTGGTTAAAAGATTTCTGTGTATTATTTCTGTAAGTGTAAACCTTGGCTTTGGTAATTCTATTACGTTTCCCATCTCTCCTATTCTTTGAAATGAGAGAAAATTTGATAATGTCCGTCAAGCTGAAATGTGTCAATTTTTATTTTTTATTTTTTTGACAATGAGGTATTGGTGCTTTTCAAGCTTCCCTTTGCGTGGAAGGAAAAATATCGGAAAAAGAGAACAAAAAACAAATAATCTCACTCAAAGATACAAATGATGCAATAACAAGAACCAGGACGGAGGACTTTGTTCTCAAAATCTCCAAGTTTCTGGTTAAACCACATAAATAAGAAAAGAAAAAAGCCCTCTCTTTTAAGTTTTATCTCTCTTTGTTTCTCCATCTGTAGGGTGTTGAGAGGAGCAACTATGGTCTCAAGTTCCCTCTCGATAATACTCTCACTGCCCGCCTCTTCAATCCCTTCAAATTCAACCTCTGATTTATATTCCACCTCCACTCCTCTCAGGTCTATACTGGATTTTAAAAACAACTCTAAACCCATCAAAACTTCTCCCTTTTTCCGCCTCTCTTCTCAGCAATCTTCAAAAATATTGGCCTTTTCTTCTTCTAATAAGAATAATAATCGAGATGGGTCAGCGGAGCAGTTCCTGGAAAACAACTCGATTGCGGATTTCATGAGGTTCAAGAAAGGCTCTGGCAGAAGCAGTGCTGAATTGCAGACTGCTGTTGTTAGTTATAAAAAGAGATTCCCTTGGTCCGTTCTTTACCCTTTTTTTCAGGTACATCTTTCTCAATCTTGGCTTGCTTCGACTGGGTTTGATGTTTTAGTGGGATTGCTTTATTATTTGCTTGTGGTGTTTTTTTTCCTCATTGTATATTTTTGCCTGTGTAGGTTGATCTGGTTTCTACAATTCACATTGGGGACAAAGAGTATGTACTACTTTGTTTGAATTTGATTTCTCCTTTCCTCTGTTGTTTTTTTGCAGTTTAAAATTGATTAGAGATGGTGCATATCTGATCTTAATGCATTTATATCTTTTAATTACTTGCTGCTGCTGCTTATAGTGATGTTATCACAATTTGTCCTTAAGTACTGTTGATTAGATATTCTGATTTTCTAGCTTTCTGGTTAGCTTTCTTTCTTTATTGAACTTTTACCTGGTTATTTTTTTTCCTTGTATATATCTTGCCTGACAATCTATTCTGGCTTACAACTATACCCCGAATATGAATCAAGACTTGATCTTTGAAAATCCTTAAGCAGCTACTTGTAATTGTGACTAAAAGGAATCATCTTTGTTTTTTCTGTTGGGATTCCTCCAATTCTTTATCAGCTCGTTCTAGGAGCTCCTTGGAAGGGCAAGAATTAAGTTTTGGCTTGAGATAACTATAAAATTACTGTTGACGATGTCTACAATTACAACTAACTAGCTGCAATAAGTTGTTTTTCTATTCACCCATTTGCCTGAATTCTTTGCAGATACTTTGAGACCATCCAGAAGGAACTTGAACCATATGACTGTGTCCTTTATGAGATGGTGGCTAGCAGGGAAAGTTTGGAAAGTAGAAGAAATCCTGTTGCAGCAAAAAGAATGAAAGGTTCACGCTCAAGAGGATTTAACATTCTGGGGTGCATTCAGCGACAAATGGCTCGAATCCTTACGCTTGATTTTCAATTAGACTATCTAGATTACCAGGCTGAGAATTGGTATCATGCAGATCTTGACTATGAGACATTCAAGCTACTTCAGGTATAAATTGCAAACAGAATGGAAATCATGGGGGCTGTTCAAATGAGTTTACATTGCTTTCTACTATCAACTCCTTTCCGGCTTGTGCTCCTGTTATTTAGTTAGTATTGGTACCAATGATTCCATCTGGTGCTGTTTCCAAATATTGATATATAGATGTGCTTATAAAGCGATGTGGGAAGTAACTGATATTGCCATAGTTTCTATTTTCTTTTCATTCAGTTTTTACCATGTTATAATTGGTGCGTTGCTTCCATGTTACCCTTTTTTTCTTTTTTAAATTTTTTGCAAGTCTTGGTGTTCAACAAGATTGCTAGGTATGCAAGTATGCCTAATGTTGCTTTCCGATTTCTTTTAGCTAGAAAAGGGTGAAAGTTTCTTGACATTTGCAAGAGATATGACTCTTAAATCAACAAAAGCCATGGTGCAGCCTACGATTCCAGAAGACCTTGGTCCATGGAGATCCAAACTTCTATGGGCTTCTCGCGTGCTTCCTATGCCACTTGTAGGCCTTTTCATTATTGGAACTGTTTGTGACATGGGAGGTCCTGCATCAGAATATCCAGAGCTAGAAGCCTTGTCCAGGCTTGATTTTAGTGCTGCAATGAAGATGTTCCTTGCAAAGCGATTAACATCCGAGTAAGTGGCGACCATTTAATTTAGTGGCATTGGTTTCAGCATATGAAATTTTCTTCATTTGTGGCATGATAAATTTGCTACATGTTCAGGGTGGGATTTAGTTTTCTTATTCGCTCATTACTTTAATGTTTTGGTTCAAATGAATGCTCCACCTCCCCACTGAGAAAAGGTTTGGGGGAGAGGAGGGGACAGAGTCTAAGCAGCTCAGATTCATTGAGTCGTGCTCTAAATGTTAACCGAGTGTTGGCTTGCTGCAGCCACTGATTATTCTTAAATTGAAGGCCATAATCACGTAAATCTCAAAGAGTTCTCTGTCCCCAACTTGAAACATTGCCATGGAAACAAATGGGCTATTACTCCATTGATAAAAAAACCGTCATAAAGTTGGGAGTTGTATTGCGGGTGCATGTGGAACTATTTCAAACTATGCAGCTTTAGACTTCTTGGATCAAGCATTAATTGGCTTTTGAATGAATCAGATCGAACTTTGTGGGTTTAATTTTCTTTTCACCTACCACATTACATCAGTTATTTAGAACCAAGTTATGTGATTCCAAATTTTTCATAAAAAAGTGCATGATCTTCTATTTCAAAGTTCAATACTTTAAAAGGTGAAATACGTGATGATATTAGATGGTCAATACATAGGCACTTGTCTCCTCTTCCATGAGAATACTGGTTCCTTTGGTGATTGATTGAAGTGTCATGTTTTGAAGGTTCACACAGGTGACAGCAGTTTTGGAAGAGGAATCGGTCATCATTGGTGAGAGGAACAAAGCAGCAGTTGAAGCACTTAGAGGAGCTATCAACGAGGGCCATAATAAGATCGCCATACTGTACGGAGGTGGCCACATGCCAGACCTGGGAAGGCGCCTGCGCGAAGAATTTGACTTGGTCCCCTGCGGAGTGCAATGGGTAACAGCTTGGTCTATAAGGAACCGGATTCTGAATAGCAGTTCCCTTCCATTTCTGAGAAGAATGGCTGAAGTTTCGGGTTGGCCATTGAACCGCTATCAAACGTTGGCATTGCTCATCTTTTCGTCAGTCCTGGCATTAGATCTTTGTTTCTGGGAGCTCTTTTTTGGAAGTACTGTGAATTGGATCTCGCAAATTGCTTCAGAAGTTGGGCAATATATATGAACAACACAGGGATGATTTGGTAAATATTTCTTATCAGATTGTTCTCAACTAGGAGAAAAGAAAATTTGTTTTTCACCTTGTGTACATTGATTTGTAAACTAAATCAAGTTAAAAGGTTGGTTTATTTAGCTGAGTCAAACAAAGACAAAAATAGTAATTTGATTCAACTATCTTGACTTGGATGAAATCATTTGTGGAATCAATCACCTGGATTATTTGGTTGCCAAATCATTCCAAGCTATAACACCCCCCCTACCCTCACTGTTTCCTTCTTTTTCAGTTTAATGGCAAGTAAATGTTCATTTTACCCTGTTGTCTCTTATCAAGATTATTTAGAGTGGGCATTAATGGAGTCAGCCTATATATTTATATATATATATACAACAATCGCCGCTCACTGCTTTCTAGGGACAAGATAACGAGAAATGGTAGAAGGAACGATATCATCATCTATACAAGAGGACATAAAAGCAAAACTATAAAGATTCTTCTGTTGCTTCCTCACATAGAGCAGAAAACAAAAACAGGCAGGCAGGCAACTGAAGATTAGGTTATTATTTAGCCGTTGTAGGGGATCCGCCCATCCATCTGGGTCAGCCTAGTCGGGTCGGGTAGGGTAGGGTTACTTGACACCTTAAAATTTTGATTTTTTATTTTGTTGGGCTGGATCATGCAAAGTAGTTCTCTGAGTTATCTTTTCGGGTTTAAAAGAAAAAGAAAACGATGAAGAATAACAAAACAAGTGATTCTTTATATATATATATATAACTGTCCAGATTCTGACATACTTTGAAAAGAAAGTCCAAGTTTCGACCGCAAATTATTCAGGTCAACGGATTTCCAAAGCGTTTGAGAAGCATTTGTGTGAAACCCATATGAAAGCACTAATCATTTCTGCTATTAGTAATGAGCCAGTAGTGTAATCTTACAGAGTTCGTCAAATCTCTATTTGTTTATAGTAATATGCATGGATATTTATCCAGCTCTGTGCTTCAATTGAATGACGAGTCAATATTAGTTTAATCTCTGATTCAACAATTTAAACCTTAATTATATGAAAAAACTCCCCCCCTCTTAGAACTTGCACAGGTTTCATCCTTGGCTCCTAAACCACAATCATGGAGCTTTGAAAACAGTAATGGCACTGAGCTAGAAGCTCCTCTACTTTTGATTTTTGACATATACTCTTCATCTACCCTATTGATACTAAGTTACAGTTTTGAAATATAGTTAAAGTTGTTTTTAAAAGTGTTTTTTTTGTTCAGAAATATTTTAATTAATATTTTTTGAAAATATAATATATCTACCTTAAACTTTTGAAAATTGAGGCATGATGGATTTTATTGTAAGAAGTTTCATGATAAATAAAAAGAATTAAAAATCCCAGATGAAACCCTAGTAAATTGGGTAACTAGATCTGGCTATAAAATACTCGTAAGTTGCTCTATTACACACAGCATGTCTGAGATCAGCAATGTAGACGGAGAATACACAGATAATAAGGATAACAAGATAAGACAAGCTAGCTCGGCTGCATGATCACAAGTCCCATCATCAATCTGCGAGAGTAAGAGGAGAGAGAGAGAGAGGCCCTGTTTGCTTTTATTAACAATGAACTTTTCCATCCTGTATTGGTTGACCAAATGTCTAACAATCATTATTGCCTGATGGATGCAGCCGCGTTATATATAGTAAACCTGTTCTTGAATAATATACTGTTTTTGTTTTTTCCCTGTAATCCAAGAGGGAAGTTACCAAGACCTGGTCAGATAATCATGGTGATTAATAATTTTGATGTGAGTTAGCAGCCAAACGAACACGACAAGCGCACAAGAAAAGGGACACCAGCAAGCCCAGATTGCCCAGAACTTACAATGCATTTGAAATTTTCAGAGCCACTTTAATCATACAACGAAAGCTAAAAAATCCATGCCATTGCAATAGTTTCTTCTCAAAATTCGAACTTGAAAAAGCTGAATCCAAGTGTCTGTTAGCATTTGGAGTGGAGGGCGCCATGGATGTGTTTTTGTGCTGTTGGAAGCTTCTCATGCCTTGAGATGCTCTCGGCAAATATACAGAGAGAGGGAGAGGCCATGAGAGGTTGACGATAGTAAAGGCGATAGCACTCTCTAAGATTCATTTTCTTGGTGCGGCCAAAAGCTCAGACCACTTCATTTGTCTTTTGTGCAGAGAAAAAGCTCAGGCCAGACATTAGCATGTTGACAAAGCTATACATTACACATAGTTTAACCTAGATTTGAACGTTAAGAAATGGGAACATGCGATTTTCCAGGAAAAAAACATGGAAAAGGTGACAAAGCTACCTTTGTCTCCCACCCTGATCAATCTCACATTTCAAAACTCTCTCTCTCTCTCTCTTCCCACCCACAGTTTTCCCTCTCTTTTATGTGGAGTGAAGTTTGAAAGAAAGTAGCTCCTCCTACCATGCTTATAGATTTCCCAGCTAAACATGAGGTTTTAAGAGTGATAATAGCCTTTCATTTAAGTTTTTTAATATAAAAATATGAAAAATAAATGGTGGTAATATATTTATATTAATTACATGTGTAAGTACTAGTGGTGGTGGTGGTTTCGATAAAAACAAAACTATTTTAATTTGTATTAGGAATTAGTTGGGATTTTTTTATTTATATATTATAACTCAAATATCTTTTTTTTTTAGACATAACTATTTTTTTTCTATTTATACAATAAATATTCCCCTTTTATATTAAATAGCTTATTATCACATATAAAGTAGAAGTTGGAGTTGGAGTTTTTTAGTAATTTGCTTAATGAAAACCAAGAAAAAAATAGTTATGTTATTGTTCACTTTTAAAATAAATATTTTCCAATTAATTATGAACAATTTGGCCAAATTGGAAAATGCTTTATTTATTAGGGACCAGATTTAAAACTTTCACAAACAATACTAAAGAGGAAAAAACACTCAAATTAATTATACGCGAAAACAATATATATATATATATATATATATATATATATAGTAAATTTAGTGAGTTAACTTGGTTGACTCAAATTTTGTTTTTTTTAAAGGGTTTTTTTTAGTGTACCCCTCCTTACAAAGCTATATTCATTTTTAATAGTGTTTAGTTTTTTTCTCTTTGATTTTTTTCAATCATTTTTTTTTAATTTCATCATTTAATATTAATTTTTTATTGAATTATCATACTTTTATGATATGGATCGCGAATTTGAAACGTTAATTCGATTGATTCAATTTTTTTCTTAAGAGGAGTTTTTATTGTACCCCTCCTTGCAAAGCAATATTCATTTAAATAATGTCTTGCTTCTATTTTTTTAATTATTTTTTCAATCAATGTTTTTTTAATTGAGCTGTGTCACACTTTCATGATACAAATCACAAGTTTGGCAACATGTTAACCCGATTGACTCATATTTTTTCCTTTTAATTTTCTTTTTTTCAATTTTAATCTTTAATATTAGATTGATATTGAGAATTAGATTTCATGATTTGTTATGTTTACTTTCTATTTAGTTATTTTTGGCCTTATAACTCGTGAATAGTACTTAACAGGTTAACTCGAGTCTACTCAGGTCATTTTTTGGGTTGTTTTTTAATTATTATTTTTTTTCAATTTCATCATTAAATAATGTGTTGGTTGAGAATTGAGTTTCATAATCTATTTTAATTTTCTTCTATATGAATATCTAGGTTTCATGATCAAGGTCACAAGTTTTGATATTTTAACCCTCGTTAAATCATATTATTTTTTAATTTTATTTCTAAGAGGTTATTTTGTTTTCATGACTCAGGTGATGGGTACTTCAATATTAAATTTTCTTTTTACTGGATCTCATCTCATGACCCGAGTCATAAGTTTGACGGGGTAATCGATGGACTCAATTTTTTCTTTCTTTTTTAATTGACTTTATTTGTTCAATTTCATAATTTAATATTGTATTTGATTGAGAATTAAATTTCATGATTTGCTTATGTATGTTTTTATTAGATTATTCTGGCCTCATGATCCAACAATAATGCTTAATAGGTTAACCGAGTTGACTTGACTAACTTTTCATGTTATTTTAGATTTTTTCATAAATTCATCATTCAACACTAGGTCTAACAGAGACGATTGAGAATTGAGCTTCATTATTTGTTTTAATCTTTTTCTCTATGAGGTTATCTCAATCTCATGTCTAAAGTAATGGATTTTTTTTTGGTTTAACCCGGGTTAAAACACATTCGTTTTCTATGAGGTTATTTTAATGTAATGACTCATATCATGAGTTTGTCATATTAGCTCATAGTATTTTTTATTTTATTTTATTTGTAATCAATTTATTTTTCAATCTCATACTTAAATATTAGGCTAATTAGAGATTGAAATTCATAATTTATTTTGATTTTCTTTCTATAGTATTATCTCAGTGATATGACATGGGTCACAAATTTTATAGGTCAACTCATATAATTTTTAATTAATTATTTTTAAAATTTTATCCATCAACACTGATTGATTGAGAATTAGACTTCATAATTTATTCTGATTTGTTTTTAACGAGGTATCATATTTTAGTAATCTAGGTTGTGAATTTGATATTTTAATTTGGCTTGACCTAAATCAATCCAATATGTTATTATCTTAATATTAAAAAATATCATTTTAAAATGTTTTAGTCAAATTATATTTTACAGGTTGTACAATTGTTTTTACACCCACAAAATTAAACGAGTTATATTAAGTCAACTCTAACATAATTAATTTTTTGGACAATGCTTCTAAGTTTACTTCTAAGGCATTTGATATTTTTCACAGTTTTATTGGAATTGATATTGAACATCATGTTATTTATATATATACTCAAAATAGTCTAGCAAAATCATTTATAAAGAACCTTCAATTAGTTGCTAAACTATTATTTATAAAATCAAATTTGCATATCAATTATCGTATGTTTTGACCAATAATGAAAAGGCGGTCAAATACCATATTCTAGCTTCAAATACTCCATATAGAATTAAGATTCTAGAACGAGAAAAGACAACATAATAGCAAAAGAATCTATAACAAACTTGGAGCATAGATGATTTAATAGTGTCAAGAGCAAAAATTCTAGAAACAAAAGTTATAACAAATAAATGTTGGTACTTGTGAAGATTTCTCATCCATAAAACAAGTGATAAATATTGTGTCAAAATCATCTCCTAATATTGATCCTCTTGAAGAGACCTTTTGAAGAGGCATCTCCTACAAATATTAAGATACCTTAAAATAATGAGATCTCCATAAATTATAAAGAGATTTTGGATAAAAATAAAATTATTATAAATGAACTATTTATATTTAAAGTTGTTTTTGACATTGTGAGAAGTGATGATGAAATCAAACCATAAATGGTTGAAAAATATCAATATAGAAATGATTGGCTAATGTGGAAAGAAACAATCCAAGAAAAGTTAAACTTGCAAAATATGAAATATTTGGACCAGTAGTTTATACAACTAAAGATGTTATGCATGTTAGATATAAGTAGTTTTTTTTGTTAAAAAAACAAAATCAAAACAATGGAATTTTTTTTATACAAAGCACGACGTATTGCACAAAGTTTCTCATAAAAACCTTACATTGATTTTGAGAAAACTTATTCTCCAATTATGAATGCAATTACTTTCAGATTTTTAATTGGTTTAATAGTCTTAAAAACTTTAGATATTTATTTAATAGATGTTGTTATAACATATTTAAATGGTTTATTAGATAAATATAACTCTATGAAAACCCTAAAGGCTTTAAAATGCCTGGAGCCTTTTCTGATAAATCTAGAAGAGTTTATTTTATTAAACTATAAAAATCTTTATATAGGTTGAAGCAAGGTAGTTGAATATAGTATAATTGTCATAATGAATATCTCACAGAAAAAGAGTTTGCAAATAATAAGATTTCCATTTATTTTTATTAAGAAAACCTTATTTGGATTTTCTATTATTGCAATATTTATTGATGATTTAAATCTTATCGGTACTTCCAAAGAGCTAATAAAACTATAACCTATTTGACATACGAATTTGAGATGAAAGATGTTAGAAAGATAAAATTTTATCTTGGTTTAGAAATTGAACATCTATTAAATGAGATGTTTTCCCATCAATTGACATTCATACAAAAGCTCTTGAAACATTTTTACATCGACAATGCCTATCTTTTGAATACATCTATGGTTGTTCGATCACTTGATGCAAAAACAAACTCTTTTTGACTTTTAAAAAAGAATGAAAAATTTTTTGATCCAGAAATACCATATTGTAGTGTTATTGGAGCATTCATGTATCTTGTAAATTGTACAAGATTAGATATAGTTTTTGTAGTTAATTTATTGGCAAGATACATATTCACTCCTATAAAAAGTAGAGGAATGGGGTCAAACATATAGTTTGCTATCGTCGAGAAATAACTAAAATGTAATATAGTGGATAAAATTCATAATTGATTGAATATGTAGATACATGTTATATGTCTAGTCTCTGTATAAAAAGATCATAATCAAGTTATTTACTTACATATGAAGGTATTGCAATTTCTTGAAGATTTTTCAAACAAACATTAGTGGTCACTTCATCAAGTCAATCATAAATTATCGCCATCCATGAAGTATGTCAAAAATATATATGACTAAGGTAAATTATCGATCACATAAAAGAAAAATATGTATTGTCAACTATTGAAGATAATCTCATAATATTATTTGAAGATAATGCTCCTTACATCACTTAACTTATCTCACCAAAGTTCTTTTATACTTGCAAGTTTTAATAAAAAGAAAGAATTGATATCTAACAAATCAGGTCAAATGATAATTTAAAAAACTTATTTATAAAGTCTTTACTAGCCTCAACTTTCAAGAAACTTTATCATAAGGCATGTACTTTTAAAGTGAATTTAATGTAAATTGTACTCTTTTTTTCTTTGTTTAGGTTTTTCCCTTTGCGTTTTACTTTTCAAGATCTTAAGGAGATAATTTGGAATTTTTGTGAACCTAGAAGTATTCAAATATAGATTTTAAAGTATTTATATTACATTTTCTATTGAATTCTAAAGTATTTAGAAATCACACAAGAATGTTGTACTCATTTTTATTTGCTTAGATTTTTTCGCATTGAGTTTTTCTTTGCAAGGTTTTGACGAGACATAATTTTAGTACATGATCATTCAAGGGGAAATGTTATAAAATCTATAATTGTGTATATTGAATGCCCATTAGAAACTTTTATATGTCATAACTTTTGGATTTAGTCTTTTGGTTTTCCATAACATTTGAATTTTCTATTAATGTTCCCATTTCTTCTTTATAAATAGACTACTTGTCTTATATTATAAGGATAGAAAAAAATATGAATTTATCTTTTATTTATATTCTGAACATGCATGTTCTTAATTGTTCCTTTTTTCATTAACATTATATACTTTACTTATTTTTCTCATTATGCCTTTATTTTATTAAACATTACACTCTACATCATGAAGTTTATAAGTGCATAACACTTTACATTCTCATTTTTACATGTAAAAGAAATATTAACATAAAATATCATATTTTGTTAAGTGAAATTAGTACTAATAATTCAACAAATAACAAGGAACCTCAACAATGTTTCTAATAAACATATTGTCAAATGAGTTGTGAGAAATTAGTGACTACAACCAAGCAATAAATCATAAGTTCCAACCTAAAAATCGTAAAGCTAGAAAAAACTCATATAATTATAGGTTAAAATTTCACAAAAACTTAAGTTTATCAAATATTAACTCAATATCCTTATGTTTTGTAGATTATAAGTATTCAAAAAATTTAGTGTGGAGATGAAGACATAAGGAAATCTTGTTGTTGTTGAGACTATAAAGTGAGAATAAAAGGTGTAAAGAGAGAATATAGGTTAGGAGACAAGATGTGTAGAGAAAAAAAGGATGTACTAGGTGTGATAGAAAGCCATGAGCTTGTACTAAAAAACTTGTTTTGAGTAAACTCAACTCTCCTCTCCTCTATAAGGGCATCTCCAACGGGAGGAGCTATCCCGGGAGCCAAAGGCAAAATTTCAAATTTTTGGTTTTTTTTTTTGTTAAATTTCCGTCTCCAACGGGAAGAGCAAAATGAAGAGGCAAAATGGCTTCTTTATCTTCGGGAGCCATTCCTACATGTGTATCCTGCAGGGGCAAAAAAAATAAGACCGTTGTTGCCATTGTACAAATTAAAACACCCATCAGCAACAAATCGAAACACGGCTATACAACTCAACAAAGCAACAGAATACCCATCAACACAGCAACCCAACGAAACACATCAACCTACCGAATTCAACAATGGAACACCCATCAACACACCAACCCAACGAATTCAAAAATTGAAAAAACACAGAATATTTTGCAGCCAATCCGAAGAACTCATGTGATTGAAACTTAACAGAAGCTTTGATTTCGAGTTGAACAAGAACCCATGTGATTGAAACTTCAACAAGAAAAACAGAGCAGAAGCTTTGATTTCTTCTTCAACAAGAAAACAACACAACAGAGCAAAATGGAGGGGGGCAACGAAGAAGAGGAGGAGGAGGAGGAAAATAGAAGAAATGGGTGTGGGTGTGTGTGTGTGTGGGGGGGGGGGGGGGCTGGAGGAGAATGAACGGTTGTATGGGGAGTGGACGGGTATGTGTGGGGTGGGGGGGGGGGGGCTGCTGGAGAGGAGTGGAGGGCGGCGTGGGGGGCGGCTGGAGGGGAGTGGACGATGGGTGGGGCAGCGGCTGGAGGTGGGTGGGTGGGGGGGGAGCTGCGGTCGGAAGAGAAGAAGATAGGTTTTTTAGATTGAAATGAAAATGAAGGGGACAAACGGGGTGGGGTGGGTTTTTATAGTAAGTATTATTATATTATAATAATTATTATTATATAATAATAGTT
The DNA here is from genome assembly GCA_964035475.1 of Salix caprea. Taxonomy (NCBI): domain Eukaryota; kingdom Viridiplantae; phylum Streptophyta; class Magnoliopsida; order Malpighiales; family Salicaceae; genus Salix; species Salix caprea. Next base: position 12,192,736 of record OZ037747.1, on the reverse strand, counting down.
ATTAATTATAGTAATACCTTATAATTAATAATTATAATAATATTTGTTTTTGTTTTTATTTAAAAATACCTTGATGACAAGAGAGTAAAAAATTATATACAAAATTAATAATTATATTGTCGGAGGGTTTTTTAAAAGCAATTATATTACACTCTTATTAATTGTATAATTAATTGCATGATTAAACTACATACAAAATAATTACATTATATTTAAAATAATATAAAAAAATGGCTCTTCAAAATGGTTTTTACCACTGGAGCACATATCAATAAAAAAACCATATATACACTATTCAAACATCCATTTTAAAGATTTGCCTCTCCAAAATGGCTACTCCGGCTGGAGATCTCCAGCGGGAGTAGCCATTTTGGAGAGGCAAATCTCCAAAATGACACTTTGAATAGTGTAAAAATGGTATTTTTGTTGATGTGTGCTCCAGTGGTAAAAGCCATTTTGAAGAGCCATTTATTTTTATATTATTTTAAATATAGTATAATTATTTTGTATGTAGTTTAATCATGCAATTAATTATATAATTAATAAGAGTAAATTATATAATTAAATAATTGCTTTTAAAAAACCCTCCAACAATATAATTATTAATTTTTTAATTATATTTAAATTAAAAAAAATGAATTTAAAAGTTTAGAATAAAAAAGATCCAATTTTTCAGTATCTCAGTAGCACAATAACTGGTGTGATGTAAATAAATTGCATTTTATAACAGAAAATACAAAATTTGAATCTACACAAAAGAATAAAATATAATATATGTATATGGCTTTGGCCATCTGCTCATGCCATATTTGGCATTCAGGGCCGGGACAACTATATTTAGATACCCTGATACATGCCTTATTACAGACACTACAGTGAAAAGAAAGAGGCAAAAGGTACATAAAAATATATTATTTTATTTATACCTCTTCATTTAGCATCCCCGCTGCAGTTGCTCTAACAATCCTATTTTACCTCTTTCTCCGGTGACTATTGTCACCAATAAGCCTTTATCCTTTTCAAATCGAACCACACCAGTAATGATAGATATAAATATAGATCAAAAACATAAATAAAGAAGAGGGAGAGTTATAGAAAAGAATTTTTTTTTTGAAATTATGTACTCACTCATTAACAAACTACGAGAGTTTAACAATATTGATGGATTAAAAAAACTAAGATTTTCTCTAAGCTTTAATTTGGGGTTTCTTCTAGGGTTTTTCTAAAAAAAACAAAATAACTAGTTGCTTGTAAAAGAAGAAAGAGATTTCATTAGAATGAAAAGAAAGAAATCATGTGTATAAACGGATTGAAAACATTATATTGATTTTGATTTGAGGTCAGGTTACCGAGAGAAAAGAGAAATCGTATATGAAGAGAGAGAAATTTTGTTTAATTGATCAATCAAGTATATATATATATATATATGAGGGTAATTTAGTCCTTTAATTTGTAATTTGTAAAAACAAAATAGAGAGAAAAAGTGAAGATATAAATAAATTATTGAAATTTGTTTGAGGTATTTATCCCAAATATAAAACAAAAACCATTTTTAAAAAGAATCTGGAGAGAGAGTTGAGAAAAAAACAGTTGGTAATATTCAAGATTCAGCATAAGCTTTCTGCTATTTGAATTTCAAATACCAAAAGTGCTCCCCTATTTTCTTGGTCCCCTACTTTACATATAAATGGTAAGAAGGGGTGGGTTGGCATTTCCTGAATAACTCATGCATGACAACGTCTGCAAAATCAGGACCTTCCTGACCCGTTCTCCCAATCCTAGCGTCGGATATGGAATTCAAACCATTTGTTGCAGCACACAAAATGAAATAGCCATTCCACAAAAGGGAATATAAATTATCCAAATAAAAGAAAGAATTTAATCTAGACAAACACCACTTAAAATGGTTTGATAATTTCTTTAAATTCAAGAAAACCTCGCTCTTTTATAGATATTTTTTATGGGTTCATGTTAAACAAATAAAATTCTATTTTTCCCATATTTTTATAAAATAAACATATTTTTATTTAAATTTAAGACCTGCAATATAAATCTCAAGATTTTTACCATCAATCCATGCCCTTGAGTACGATTAGGCAATATCTCTCTAAAAATACTGCAGGAGGAGAGTGGTTTTTAAGCATGCGAAGGAAGTTCAATTCAAAATAAAGGACTCGTAATTATTATGATATGATAATAACAAGCTAATAATTTGTTAATCATATATAAAGAACAACATGAAATAATTAAAAAATAATTGATTTGAGGTCGTCTCCTCAATCCAATTTTTTCCATGTCCAAACAAAGAAGACGACGGAAAACAGCAAAAAGTATAATGATTTATGACAACGCTTTAACCTTAATTATTATTATAACAAAAGAAAACAAAAAAACACTCCCACTTTCGGTTTCTCATGTGTTTATATATCAGCCACCCTTGTACCGCCTCTTCTCTTCCTTCAAACTTGTCTCTCTCTCTCTCTCTCTCTCTCTCTGCTTAATTTCTCTCCTTCTTCTGAAGTATCTCTCTTTCTCTGATGGAAAACCGATTAAAGATGCGAATCTCTCGCATGTTTCGCGGCTCATGTCGGTCCCGGAACTTATCGGACGTGATTGAAAATGCTGTGTTTGTGCCTGAAAACCATAAAAATTTCCACATGACCGAGCCTTCGCCGCCGAAGGTCCGACCTTTCCCTTCAATTTGCAGACACAAACACCCTGAAGAGACAAACCAGGTCCTCATGAATCACTCTATCATCTCCAGGAAAAAATCTTCACACCGTTATCCTCCTCTTATAACTGCTAATACTAGGGGTCACAGTTCTTGCCCTCCTGCTTCTCCCATTTTTCCTTTGAATCCATTCTACGACGATTTGAGTTTCAAAGAGAAAAAGAAGAGTTGTCGTTCGGTTAAAAGCAGAAGCAAAAAGAAGAACACCATTTGCAAGAAAGAACAGATGAGTGTTTTTAGATCATCTTCACAAGATAGCACGTACTTTCGAGGAAGCTATCATTGGTTTAGCAGCGACGACGAGGAAAAGAGAGGGGATGATTCGGACACATTTTTCTCTTCAAGAAGTCTTTCTTCGGATTCATCGGGATCTCTTAGCCAACCTTCTCGCGGAAAAAAGTTGAGTTCTCGGAGGAGAAGGGCCAAAGTGAAGAGTTCTCAAGTGGGTGTTTCGCCATTAGATGGCAAAGTTAAGGACAGCTTTGCAGTGGTTAAGAGTTCTAGTGATCCTTATAATGATTTTAGAACATCAATGGTTGAGATGATTGTCGAAAAGCAGATATTTGCAGCTAAGGATCTTGAACAGCTTTTGCAGTGCTTCTTGTCTCTGAACTCTTATCATCATCATAGGATTATTGTTGAGGTTTTCATGGAGATTTGGGAGGCTTTGTTCTCAAATTGGTCTTAATTATGAGCAGTAACTAAAAACTGTACTGCTTGTTAATTTTCTGCTATCTTTGTTTTAAAATATGTAGTTTAGAGTTCCAACTCTGATAAACTATGTTAATTAATAGATTATCTTTCTCTGTTATTTTCTCGATGATCATGCATGTCTGCTCCACTTCATCCTTTTCTTGATGGCTTCTTAATTTGCTTTTCTTCTTCTTCTTTTGACTGCAAAATTGTAATGGAACAATAATTAAGAACGATTTTCATATATATATATATATATATTGGATTTAGGCTACTAAACTCTTATAAACAGAAGATTTGACACTTGTAGATAGAAATATGATTTAGACAAATTATATGAATAATCTATTAAATATTTTTACAAACCATTATAAAGTATATGTCTATGAGAAAACCTGATCATGAAAGACTATATTAACACTTTAAAACTACACTAACAAGAAATCCCATTATTATAATCAACTCAAAATTCTCAAGGTGATTCTATTAGCAATTATTTAAAAGAAGCTACTTTGTTGCTTATTGGAATATTAAATCTCCTAAAATTAGGCTCAAAAGTTATTATATGAGCTAAGTGTTTCGTTGTTTTTTTTAGTAGAGGTAGAGTTTTCTAACGTATTTAACACTTAATTACTGTCCTGTTAATTTCCGCATTCATGATGAATGTATATTCATTTTCTGCCCTTTTGACCAGAGAGGTTTTGAAACAAAAACATTAACAAATTGTATTCGACGAGTTGGGCCAAATAAAGAAGAAAAAGATGAGCAAGTTCTTTCGAGTTGAGTTGGAAAAAAAAAAGCAGCTTCTTATCTTCTTTTGAAAAGAGATCGTCGAGTCTCGTCAGAGGGAAAAAAAGGGTTTCGAGGGATGTATAAAAAATGATAAACTGAGTATGTCATTGAGGTTTCCTTGAACTTTTAACTTAAATTCCAGAGATGGGATAGCAACTTTCCTGATATGAAGGCAAATGAAGTAAAGAAATTTCAAAAGTTGTCTCCTTTGTCTTTCCGGGTGGACTTTTGGATTTCTTTTCCCATACACCAAAAGAATAGAAATAAAATACTAAATTTATATATTTCTCATAAAAAATATCACCATTAGTCAAAAAGAAAAATGACTATTTAGGAGTATAACTTTATCTTAAAAGTTATATAAAAAATGCATCATTATCTTTTTCAAGAAACAATATATGATGTAACATCTCGACGTGCATGTCGGCTAAGCATCCAGTGCTCCATACCCATAAGCTCTCTTGTCTCTTGTTCATTGTATTGATCGATATATATATATATATATATATATATATATATATATATATTATCATAAATTTGTTGCTGAATTTGAATATCTTAAAAGATCTGTATTAAGAGAACCTGGCTGATTCATAGAAAAAGAGAATCAAATTAAGCTCGCATAATATATCATTAAAATGAGTAAGCAAGCATGATGCCTGCCGACAAAGAATCGAACTTTTAAATTTCTGTGACTTGTTCGTAAATAAAATAAACAAATTTTGTTCGCTAAACACTTAAAAGATACAAAATATGTCATTAAGTGTTAGGTACATCTATTTTTGTTTTATTATTAGCCAAATCAAATTATTTAATGAAATTTATTTGTTTCCATTACCTGGTAACACAGGCAAGACAAAGCAAAACCCCACCCCCCCCACTGCCCAAACATCGAAGAGAACATAGTTTTAGTTCTTTATGGTGTCCTACCCTTATTAATCTTCTGCATCGTACGTGATCATCTACCTAGCCTAATACTTCTGTATCGTGTCCTTCCAGCGAGATCATCTAGCCTTTTTTTTTCAAAAACCCAAGGAGCAACTTCCTGTATACTTATCACAATTCTCTATTAATAAACCATCCTATTTAAAAACTTAAATATTATATGAGATATTAGAATATAATTTATATTATTCTTTAACATACCTTCTCAAGTGAAAATCTTTTTGGTTTGAAACTTATACAATCCCACATTACCTTATCTTTGTTTTTTCATCAAATACAATGAGATTGGTGAGATTCGAAATCGTAATCACTGGATCAATAAGGTTCTGATACCATATTAAAGAACTTTTAATCTAAAAACCTAAACTTTAGGTAAGATCATAAAATATAATTTATATTATTCTGTAACAAAATCAACAAAGAATCGACAAATGACCTCTTGTAATTAAAGAGTATCATGTTTTGTAACTATAAATATAAAATTATTTAATATCCATTATTATTTTGCTCAAAGTGTTCTTTTAGTTGCTGTTTCTCACGTAGCTAGGGCTAGGCTGCTTAATTAGCTAGTAGCTGTGGAATTTAATTTTCATTTCGAAGAATGTGAAGATTGGCATGTTGATATAAATGATATCTTCCTATCACCACTCGCACCACCATTTCTATCAATGGTTACATATAGCTTGGAACTGAAACGAGAGAGGCCATGATGGATGAAGAAAAACTGGCATAAGGGCTAGCAGAGAGAATGTGAGCCGAAACCATGCAAGATGTGGGGTGCTGTGACTGCTGTCAACTGTGATGTAGCTTTCACTGGTAGTACCTGGATTCGATAGCAATGTTGTGTTAGATTTGATGTCCTCTCTCTCATGTCCTCTCTCTCTCTCTCTCTCTCTCTCATGTCCTCTCTCTCTCTCTCTCTCATGTCCTCTCTCTCTCTCTCTCTCTCTCTCTCTCTCTTCCATGACAGACGAGGAAGGAGGCTTCTGTAACAATCTAGGATGTCCCTTTTGAATATTGATGACAAAATGGGGAGAGAATTGACATGGCAGTACTCTCCATCGAGGGATGCAAATTAAAGAATGTCTGATCATCGCAGAGGGTTAGCCATTCTCATTAATGGTCGCATTTTTTGGGTTCGTGAGCCCTAACTAGCTCCCGTTATCTCGCATTGATGGTTTTTGTTGTGGCTCGTAGATCGGCCAATACAAAAAGATACAACTGACATTGACAAGCCAATTGTACACTTCAGGCTAGAATGTGTAGGGTTTCTAGTTATCCTATCAGAAAACAGAATGAATTCCATCAAGACTTTCTTCGACCTCATTCTAAAACAATGCCCGAACCAAGGCTCTGCAACTGGTCCTGAGTTTTCTTGGCTGTATTTCCCAGATCCGGCTCTTTAAAGAATGTCGAGATCTGCGAAAGCCTCAGCAGAGCTCATGTTAATGTGCTGATTAATCCAGTTTTGCAGCCTTCATGTTGATCTGGATGAGTGTTAACTTCAAATTTTGGTAATCGTCCATTCGTTGAAACTGTTCATATGGGGGACCTTGTAGAATTGCAAACAGTTTTATCATTTTTTTTATAATACTTTACTTATTATAATTACCACAATCACACCACGAGGCTCGAAAAATTACCTCAAATCCATATATTAAAATAATATACATATATACATATTTAATTTTTTAAAATTTTATTTTTAATATTAATATAATTTGATTATCAAAATAATAAAAAGACATACCAAATTTAATTTTAAACTAAGAAAACTCAAAATGTTGTTACAAGTTCACTGTGTTTGCTATTTCCTTTTTCGCATGGACAATATGGCTGTAAAACTTTGTGAGATGAGTATATTTTTATTTATTTTTCAATTAATGCTTATTTCTTTTTATTTCATCATTGAGTATTTATGTTTTTATTGGGTTATTTCACTTTCATAAAACGGGTAACAAGTTTGACAAGTTATTTTGATTGACTGAATATTGTTTTTAAGTAACCTTTTACTTGATTTGTTTATTTAATATTAGATTGATTAAGAATTATATTTCATGAGTTGTTTTAGTTTACTTTTTATTATGTTATTTCATCCTCATGACCTAAAATTAATATTTATCAAGTTAATTTGAGTTATTTTATGTGTTTTTTTTAATCATTTCATTCAACCCTAAAACAGAATGTTTTGACATGTTAACCCAGGTTAAATTTAGCAATTTTTTATTTGCTTTCAAGTGATTATTTCATTCTTATGATCCAGCTCACAAGTCTTCCAACATTGAATTTTTTTTATTAGGTTTTCCATGTCCCATGACCAAAATCACGGGTTTGATAACTTAACTAGTTGACTCATTTTTGTTTTTTAAATTGATTTTTTTCTTGATTTCATCATTTAATATTGTATTTGATTCAAAATTAAGCTTCATGATTTGTTTTGGTTTGTCTTATGATATATGAATAACGTTGAACGGGTTAACCAAAGTTGACCTAAGATATTTTTTTTTTGTTATTTATTTAATTTAATTTTTTTAAAATTTTTCATTCAATATTAGATCTAACAGGATTAATTAGAAATTGATCTTTATAATTTATTTTGAATTTTCTTCTATGAGCTTGATAAATTAACTTGAGTTAAATCAAGTAACTTTTAAGATTTTTTTATATGAAGTTATCTCAATCTCATGACTACGTCAAAAGTTTGATGAATTGACTTAGGTAGTTTTTATGTTTTTTTAATTTATTTTTTAATCTTGTCCTTTAATATTGAGCTAATTGAGAATTGAACTTGTGTAATTTATTTTATTTTATTTTTATAAGTTATTTTAGTCTTATGACATAGGTTGGAGGTTTGACAAGTTAATTCAAGTTGTGTTTTTCAAAAAAAGTTAATTGATTTTTTTTCAATTTGATCTTTAAATATTGGGTTCATTGATGACCAAGTTTCATAATTTATATTGATTTGCCTAATATGAGATTAATATAGTCTCATAACTCGTGTTGCAGATTTGACTTGTAAATCCAGGTTGATTCAAGTCAATCCAATATAATGTCATTTTAATATTAATAAAAGATCTTAAATTTTTTTAAGTCATACCATGTTTCTATAAGTCATTTATGTTGTGTTTGGATCTACTAAGTAAATAAGTTTATATCAAATTAACGTCCATAAAATTTATCTATGAATTTGGTTGTTCATGTGTGTGTTATGGACAACGCACAACATGTTATTTGAAGTTTAAGTAATCCTTCTCTAATTTCTTATGTTTTCAAGGAATTACAAGAAGCAATTTAAAGAAATGAAATTGACATAGAAAGCCAGTTTCTAAAGCTTCTAATATTTGAAATTTCAATTTTCAGCTTTATTTATGCCCATGAATTGTGGTTGTCTATTAGATATACACAATATGGAGTTGGTGAAACTTTGTAAAGTGAGTACATTAGATCCAAGGCTTGGTGACAAAGCTTAACTTGATTTTTATGTTATTTAATTTTATTTAGATTTATTTATTAAGTTTAATTTAATTATTATTGTATATCTTATTTAATAGGCAATAAACCCAATTGTTTGTTTAGTTAGGGTTTTAGCATTTATATGTTATTTAAAAAAAAAAATTAGAGATTTTTTTTATGAATTAAATAAAATTTACAAAGTTGTTTCTCTTCTTCATCCTTTTCTTCTCTTTCTTTGGCTTTTTCATTTTAGTTTTTTTAAAATCTAAATGTTTTTTCTACCACATTAACTTTAATATCAAAGCTTATTTTTTAGTGGTTCTTACAACTAAACAACCACTAAAAATAACCTAACCCTAGAACTTGTAGAGAGCCCTTTTATCAATAGTGGAAAAGAATAAGTCAAACATACCTTTATTGACCCAAACCCATATCAAGAAAGTACCATTCCTCGTTTGCCAGAGTTGTGTTTCCAAATCTAGATGATTTTATTCTACAAAAGAATAAAAAAAAAGTCTTTGCAAAAGGAGTAAAAACTTCATTTACTTGTTATGTTTGTGGTTATGTATTTATCCTAATTAATGGCATTCTACATGTAACATGCTCTGGATTAAGCCACCACAAATTGAGGGCAATGATAGGATGGGGTTAACACTTTTTTTTTATTACCATTAAGAAAGTAGCTAAGCTAATTGGAGCTTGCTCAACGTGTCCCAATCAAGAAATGTGAATATCACTATTAATTTTGTATTCAAATTATTATTTTTTTATCAATTCTATTAAATATTTAATACATAACATTAAATAACATCATTCTTTAAATTAAAAATATTATAATTTGGATGAAAATAAGGATATCAAACAACTTTAAAAATTAATGTAATTCCTTAATTGAGAATCTTTGAAATTTTAATAGTTAGATGATATTTTTAAATTTTACTTTTTATGATTAAAAACTATATAGATAAGACATCTCAAACTCCCTTGTAAAGAATATTGTACCCATATCATCACACTATCGTTTTATCTAGAAAGACAATAAGGCCAAAATTTAAATATTTTAAACAATATCCACAATCATGTATACAAGAACATAGACATGTCACCGACTATAGAATTTAATAACTGAGGTTTTAACCCTTAATATCATGGGTGAATTATATTGTGATGTGATTCCAATGGATATATCAAATCCATGACATGTTATCTGTTGTGATGTGATTCCAATAGATATATCAAATCCAATGGATATACAAGGAACTTACTTACTAGCTATACCAAATCCCCTCTATAATGATGAAATTTGTTGTGATGTGATTCCAATGGATTTATGACATGTTATTTTGGAAGGCTATGGATATTGATTTAGACATCACCATTTTTGGTTAATTAAATTCATGTTCTTTCACTTTTAATGGTAAAAAGATAAAAATCATAGGATTGCCACAAAGAACTAGCAATAAAAATAAGAAAATGAAAGGACAAGGACTTAGGTTCAAGATTAATTTATTGTGTCTTGTTTAACTATAAAATAAATTCCAAGAAATTCATTGGTTGAACTCCCTAAAGAGGTAAATATGGTCAACATAATAGGTCCAAAAATGTTTGAAAAAGAGGTGCATGAAGATTCAATTATGCCTCATTTAGTTGTAGAAGTTCTTAAAGATACTCTACTAGTGTTGCTTAAAGAGGTAAGTGCAATGTCAAAAGAGTTTCAAGATAATTGACATTTTAAGTTTTATAATTCCTTGATTTTTATGTTTGACACCAAACTTGTTATGAATTTTGAGTAATATTCCAAGTTTCTTTATTTTTCATCCCTTGTATTTGACATTCAGCATGTCATAAATTTTGAACAACCTTCTAAGCTCTATAATGTTTTGTCCCCTATGTTTGACATTCAACATGTTACAACTCTTACGTAATCTATTGAGCTCCTTGAATCCTTACCCCTATTCATGATGAGGAGGGAATAAAGCCCCAATTCACTAGGTAATATATAATTTATATCCATTCAAAATTAAAAAAAAAAAGTGTGTTCCATTCCACACTCTTAGTCATATAAGGTTTGTGGTCACAAATCTAGGATGTTGGTAAATCTTACTCCTTTATATCATTATACTAAAATGTCTAACTCAATTGGGTCGTTTACATGTAAGTCATAATTTGTATGTTGATATTATAAAAAATTCATGAAAGTGATGAATAAAACAAATTTAGAGCTATTTAATATAAGTATTATGATGCATTTAATGTTGGAGATTATTTCATGATATAGATTAGACTTGAATGATCTCTTTTAAAAACCAATTACAAATTTAAAGTGAGTAATGTTAAACCATTCAAAGTCTTGCAAATAACTGAATCAAATAGTTATGTCATTAAATTATCACTAAACTTTGATATTATCTTTATTATTAACCTTAAAGACCTTGTTATATATAAAACATAACAATGCATTCATGATGATCCTTTTGAAACTCATGTTCTATTATCCATATTTTTAGCACAAAGAGGAAAATAAAAATGTTATTTTGGATACAAAAGTTATTTTTACCTTGGATTGTGAACTTCAATGAGTCCCAATATATAAAGCTCGACAACTAGATTCAACCTATACTTAGATTACCAAAATGATGTCAGAACAATTTGATCCTTTTCTTTAGGAACATTATGAGAGTCATCTTGAACTACACTTGACAAAGTCAAGTTCTTTTAATCTTAGAAAAAATTGATGGGGACATCACACTTAAGACATGATTCACCTATGTTTATGATTTATGATAACAGAGTATAGCTTAAACCCTTGTGTTATTTAATTTTTTTAGGTTAGGTTATCCCTTATACTTGGATTATGAAAGAGATGTCATAACAATCAGGCTTAATTTTGTTATTGTTCGAGATTTTATTTAATGGGCTATAAGCCCAATTGTTTGTACTAATTAAAGCTTTAATATTTATAGGTTATTTTTTCTAAATGTTAGAAAGTTTTTGTTGAATTGAATAACATTTACAAAGTTCCAGACTTTTTCCGACCCGTATATTTTATCTTCTTTAATGTGTTTTTTTTAGCCTTTTCTTTTAATTTTTTCTTTTCTTTTTTTTTTTGTTTTTTTTTTTTTGTCTCGTGTCATTAGTGTACAACACTTTTTTACTATTCTCATCTAAGTCATTTTTTTATTCACTTTATAGATGTCTAGATATGATGCTAAAATTGTTTTTTTCATGCAAATTTTATTGTCCTATTACCTTTTATTCTCATAATCCATTTGTGCCTATTGTAGTTAAGTTTCCATGATGGTTTCTTGTTGTTGCCAGCATTTTGTTTTGACTTTGGAGATCTAATCAAACCCTTATGCTATTTCATCATTTTAACATGTTTTCCATATGGTTTTACACATGGCTATAATCATGATGGTTGCAAAATCAAAGGTTTTTTTTAATATAGTAATGCTGAGAAAAAAATAAAATAATAGAGAACTGGTTTTGTTACTCCTTAAAGAATTAAAAGAGTTGTGTTATTATTATTGCGCAACCTTTAATTTCTTTTTAGTTGTGCTAATGATAGTAACTCAACCTATTGAATTTTCATTGATTTTAAAGTTGTCAATTCCATTCTGATTGACATTCTGGTTTCCCAATTAGATTGAAATGTTTCAATTTTAGATTGTTTTGAAATGCATTACAAGATTGTACTATTCATATATATCAAATATTAGTTCAACAAATAAATTTCAATTCAAATTCAAAAATAAACTAACTTGAAATTATGCAATTCAAATCTCGAACATAAGAAAAAAAGTGAGAGTTAAACTTGTATGACATAATGAGTCCAAAGACAACTAGAACAATTGGTCAAAATATATTTGAGCTTAAAAGAATTATAGATTATGTATTATCTATGAAAAATATTGAAACAATAATATATTGGATCGACCTGAGTCAACCTTTTAGATTCGTGACTGTAGTTATAAAATGTTAATAACTCCAACTAAAGCCAATCAAAATAAATTATAAAGCTCAATTTTCAATAAATCTATTATTTTATGATGAAATTAGAAAAAAATATAATGTAAAAAATGATAAAAAAATAACAATTTGAAAAAAAATATAAAAATATCATTGGTAGTCTCACAAGACCTTTCTAAACATTTATTACCCTAAAATTTAAACCTGAGATTTAAAATATATCAATGGTCGTATTGAGAGATATGATTGACACCGTATAAAAAAACAATATTTTTTTTTATAAAAAATGAAAACATAATTTTCTAGCGAGAATTTAGATAGAATTTATAAAACAAGCTAAGATTCTAAGTGAGATGAAACTTGTTCTGGTTTGTTTTGTTTTTTAAATTGAAACTAAATACACCAACCATTCTAGATAGAACAAAACATAATTAAAACTTTGATTGATGATTGTATTATGATAACCAAAACAATAAAAAAAGGTCTTTCGTTTTTTTTTTATATCATATGAACTATTTTACATTTTTTGTTTCCACAAGCGTTTCCTTTTTTAAAAAAAAAAAAAAACTCCTCCAAAAACACTGTAACATCATAAGGCCCAGTTCCATGTTGAAATGGACTCCAAAAAAGAATTTCTAGTTCGAACTCTTGTCAGATTGGTAAGCAAATAATGTGTTCAAGAAGATGGCAGGAAACTCCACTCACATTCCTCTTATAACATCCTCTTGCACTAGACCAAATAATGTGCTGGTTTGCCGATTCCAAATGCTCTAGCTGGATTTGATGAAGAGGCTCTCTGTTTGTTCCTTGCTTTCTTGTTCTTTGACAAATACCAGAATAGCGATGTCCGATTTCGATTGGAGCGATCAAGCAAACAAATAATGATGAATTGGTACATGAATTATTGCATTGGGTGGAATGCTTTTCTTATCTTGTAATAATTCATCATTTCTTTTTCGCAAGATGTTAGCCGTGATCATGTTCAAGTCCAAGAAGGGCACCCTAATAACTAGGGCGTTTGATATATAATTATGGTGTTGGCTGTAATCATAATCCGGCCAGAGGTTAGAGTTTATCCAACAAAACCCTAACTTCTTGTACACGAGAGTATAATCAAAACAACCTAAAATGAGCATATATGTTTCGGTACGTTTTGTTTCTTCAACCCCAATTTGATTCCTATAAGAGGACGGTGGCAGGAGAATCGTGAAACCATGGTTGTGTATGATTTCAGTCTAATGGGGAGGTCTTGAAAAATGGCTGTTAGGGGTTGGTGTGCTTCCATGGACTCGGTGGTTGAAAATACTCAAAGATGGTGCAGATGTGACTTCGGCGTCGCGCTCTCCTCCGCAGAGGCACGGCGGTTTGAAGCAGCATGAGCGAAAGGCTGATGTTTTTGAGTTTTCTTAGGATTTGTTTTTCAAGTTTCTATCCTATCTTCTTCAGGTTTATCCATCGTATCGTTAGATTAACCTCATTCTCAAATCCATTATGAAATATTCACACAACCCTTAGGTTACAACATTTAGGAGCTTCCATCTTCTTCTTTTTTTATCAACTGTAACTAAGAACAAAATTTAAACAATGATGGCCATCAAACCAAACAAGTTTGAATTAAGATTTGAGCTCTCTACACCACTTGCCGTTTTTCTTCTCTTTCAACTTCCTTTTATGTCCCTCCATTCTTCTTCTTCACCCATCGATGTCTCTTGATATAGCTCTCTTCTCATTCTCACTCAAGGCTCTTCTTTCAAGGACATGAAAATGATTCTGGTCAAGAACAATGAAGAAGACAATGGCCTGGGGGGTTGTTTTGTTCGGAACATGTTGGACAACGGAGCAAGCATGTTTTGTCCCCATGTAATTATATCCTCCCCCATGTAATGCCTTAAGCCTTGTTTGTGACACCACTATTTATCTTAGTTCGTACTGGCATTCAACATTTCACATGAATGTTTATCACTGTTTTCAAAAGTGTTTTTAACAAAAATTGATAGTTTTTATTTTAAATTTAAAAAATTTGGTGATTCTAGATTATTTTCAGTTACTAATATCAAAAATAATTTTAAAAAAAATATCATTTTGATATATTTTTTAACAAAAAAATATTTTTAAAAACAACCTTAACAAAACTCTCAAACAGGGATTCAATCATGCAATAATTTGCTTCAAGTTTCCTCCTATTTTACAAATAATATCACTCAAGATTACAACATTCCCTCCTTCCAATAATTGTTTTAATTGGTTAGGAAATTTATATGATTTATCATTATTTAATATTGCACGAATCGATTTATTTTTTTTATCTCACCGACATTAAAATTAATCACCCGTAAATGTTCATTCCAATTCACCAACAATTTCTACCTTGTTTATCATTTCTTAATTAATACTTAGCCTAATAAATCAAGATTTATCGAGTTTGACTAAGGGCTTATAGTTTTATGCTCACACTGTTACCATCTTTAGTTAACTTTCATGGTATCTCAAAATTTTATTAATATTTTTTTTTCTAATCAAGTCTTTTCTATCATAAGTATTCAACATATCATGGCTATTATATTTCACAACTATATGAGCAAAATCATTATTATTAAATTTTTGTATAAGCACAAAAATCTATATCATTTTGGACTCAATATTTTCTCATCAACTATTGATGGATTTTTCTTTTTTCATGAACTTTTTTTTCCCATGAAACTATTGTCATCACACATGTAAATTCCCTCTGACTTGTCGGTTATTCCATAGTTCATATCAATAAAATTTCTTTCACACTTCTCTTATGTTCATATAGTTCATCAAATTCATTGTAATGTTTTTATATGAAATTTCATTTTATTATTAAAAAATAATAAATTAATAATATTATTTTTCAGCTTATTTTGTACTAAGTCGGTGAACATAAAAAAATGAGTTACATCTTATTCTCACAGAACAACAAAAATAATATCATTACCTAATCCTCCATATTATTGAAAATCATAGCTCATAAAATCCACTTTCCAAAAAGAATTCAGTTTTCGAATAAAAAATTAGTATACATTCTGACTTTTTGTTAGATGTGTAATGGGATCCATTTTTAATAAATGAAAAGTAGAACCAGACAAATTAAAAGTCATTCCGTGATTTACGGAATATCTATCTGTTAATGTGCTATTGTGCATCATCAATTTAATGAATTTAAAGTTAGTTGGTATTTAAAAATTAAAAGTATTTCATATCTTAAAATAATAAAATAAACCTTTACAAGACACTAGAAACAAAAACTAAGAGTATATTTGAAAATATTATCGTGATTGGTTTTTAAAATATATTCTCTAACAAAAAAACATTATTTTTTTATATATTTTAAGGATTATTTTTTAACAACAAAGTAGTCTAAAGAAAATTAATTTCATTAAAAATTATTTTTAAAACACACGAAAAAAAATAAATATCAAGAATACTGCGAGCATTCACTTTAGCTCAGTGGTGATAGTCAAGAGATCAGTGGTGCAAAATAATTGAAGTGACCATAAAGAAAAGTAGTTTTGATATCTCCATCAAATGTCTCTTGAGGTTCAAACTTTCACCTAAAAATAGAAATTGCATTAATAATACTTCCTTTTTTCCCTTTTAATTAATAGAAAAAAACACTTGGAATATCCTTATTAGCATAAAAAAAAAATTGACCTGGAATCCACATTAACAAAAAACAATTCGTAGCAATAAGTGCCAACGTTCTATAGATTTAATAATTAATAATATCAGACCGATGAAAGAATGTCATCATGACATAAATAAAAAATAAATACTTAATATATATATATATATATATATATATTAAATACAATACAGAGACTAGGTAGACGTAGGCATGATTAAGCACTCGTAATCCTGAGAATCACACTAGCAGGCGATGGAGAGAAGAGAAAACCACAATTCAACCACCACACCCGCTCCTTTCCTTCTCCTAAAGAGGCCAGACACCAACTTGCTCCACCACCTTCTCTAAAGTAAAAGTGAGGAAACTATCTCATCATAGCTAAGAAACAATCACAAGCTTTTCCATACATTTCTTCGATATCTTCTCATGTTTGAAAGAGTGGGGACTCATCTGTAGCAGATAGCAGACATAAAGAGAAGAATAGGAGCGTGTGAAGCCAAAGAAATACTACACGGTGGAACCCAGAGAAGGATCTGGTTGGGAATTTGCTTCCATCCTTAAGAATTTTGAACAGACTCTAATGGCTCCTCCACCTCTCCTGCCTGTATAAAAAAAGAAACTTCCCAGAGATCATCTCCTGCAGAAGAAGCCAAAAGAACAGATAGAGAGATTTCCGTGTCTTTTCCTGTAGGTTTGAAGAAAACGAAGGTACGTACCTTACCAACTTCTACCAGCCCACCAAGAACCACCGAATGACACCATCAATGTTGCTTGGAAATTCCTTATGCACCACCAAGAAGTTCTTTCAAAAAACCGTACAGAGGGTCAAGTCTTTTTTCTCCGGTGATCCTTACCAAAAGATACCGAAACCTCCTGCCCGCAATAATCCTCGTACTTCTTTCGCTGTTGGCACTGGCATGAAGGCCGAGACAAACAAAGACTCGGCCAACTTGTACAGAGACTTCACCGGTAGGTGGGACGACACAGATAAAGAGAAATCAAAGAGGGACAAGAAGAAGACAGCAACAGCTCCGTCTTCTTCGTCGGCAAAACAAGAAAGAGATCACGACCTAAATTCAGGTTTCATGAATTTGTCGAAGGCAACCGCCGTCAAGAATTACCAGTTCTTACGAAGGAGAGAGCAGGACTATAGATACGATGATCCTAACAATGAAATGATCAAGAGTTCTTATGCCAGGAAAAGATCACCACTGGATGATAATTCAGGTTCGAAGAACATTACAGGTGAGGGGAGGAGTTTCTTGGTGGCCCAAAAGTTAAAGGAGCTAGAGATGATGGATGTTAGCAACGTAGACCATGTATTAGATATCGAAGAAGTTCTCCATTATTATTCACGCCTTACTTGTCCAGCCTATCTTGATATTGTTGACAAGTTTTTCATGGATATGTATGCAGAGTTCATTGCTCCTCCTGCGAATCCACGCAGTGTCAATTCGAGGCCGAGGTTGCGTACGGTCGGGTGATCATAGACTACATATCCTCAAGAAAAATATAATTGAGGCCTGGAAATATTTCATGTTGTCACATTTGTTATCAGATTTGTTGTATTTACTTCTTTTTTTTGCCTTGATAATTGTATTTCTCTTCGATCATAAATCTGTGCTTGAGCAGGAGTAGGACAGCAATTTTTGTTATGTGTACTCAATTTCTCAGCTCCCATTTAATTGAAAATCATTTCCTTGCAATATATATTATAACCATGGATATCATTGTTCTTGACCAAACCCCATATATATATCACCCTGTAATATTCTATCTAAAATAATTTAATTTGGAAAAAATACCATTTCAATTCATTAAAAAATAAGTATGAAGATCTCTACTAATACGTCATGGGACTATGACGTAACCCAGCTCAAATTAGCCTTACTTGGGAAGAGAGGAAGAAGAAAGTATGTTTTCAATAATAATGAAATATATATTTATTTACAAACTTTATACTCTCAGGAGTTAAGCACCAAAAAAAGACAACAAAAAAATCTATTTATTTACAAGACAACAATTATATTTTAAATAATAACTAAAAAGCCTATGAAACTTAAAAATAATAAAAATAACAGTAAGTGATCGTCACGTTGTTTTTGTTAAAATTTTCAATAATAACAAAAATACCATAAATTTTATTTTTAAGAAAGATCTCCATTATTTTCTCACCATATAAAGGGAATGTGTCAACTGCGGCAAGATTCTTGCAATCAAAGCAGCAGGTGAAAAGTTTGCTTCAAAGACTTTGAAAGCATCACGATCCTGCCCAACAAGACTTAGAAGCCTTCTCCTAGTCTATATCAACAAACAAACAGACAAAAGAAATTCTATTTCTCTGCAAAATATACAGCATATGGAAAATAACTACATCCAAAGTCCATTGGCCAAAAAATAAAAACGCAAGAAGACGGTACTTACTAGTTGAAAGTTTCACCAACAAATTGCCAAGTAATTAAATAGAAAATCTAATTGTTTAGGGCTATTATTCCTTTAGTATTCACATTTTCAACTCTAAGCAATTGATTTTCTAGTATTTTTCTTAAATTAAAATTATTTAAGAATAACAAAACACAAGAATAGAACTTGACAATAAAGGCAAAATTATGTTTGATTATAATGGTTAGCTTCCTGTAATATATATATATATATATATATATATATATATATATATATAGGCATCATAGTCATTTCATTAACTTTTAAAATTTTCTTTGACCTAGGTTGGGAATTATAATATTCAAAAAATTGGTTGCAAAGTGAAATAAAGACTAAACTATAGGATAAGACGAATTTACATTTAACGAACCAACACATTCATAAATTCAAGTGAATAAATAAAATACCATGCAAAATAAACGATTTAACATCATGAATAAGAGATCGATAAAAATGTAATATTTACAATTATTTCAGGTGTTATAGAATGTTAATTAATAAAAGAATAATTGAATTCATCTTATAGGTGACATAACTAACTAAGTAGTAGCTAGATGGAAAATGAAAGATCAACTCATAATGTAGATTTAAGAATATAGATAAAAGTAGAAGAGTTAAAAATATTAAGGAAAATAAAATATGATAATGCATTATCTATTTATCCAACCAGGATACAATTACAACATAGAAAACAAAACATAACATCAAACACATAAAGAGATTTGATTATCAAAATAGATTCTACTTTATATCATGAATCATACTATCCATACTTTGAACCTGATAAAGTTGGACTCATAGTTATACGGGCATATATAAAAAAACTTAATAATCGACCACCATCTCTCAAGGATACCCTACTTGGCGCGCACTCGTTCATGGCCAATTATACCTCATAACTAGACATATGAAGATCCATCGAGCAGGATAGGGAGAAGAAGGAGGAGGAGATATATTGTATCTTCAGTTGACAGCAAGCGAGAAATCTTAAAATAAAAAAATGAGAGAGTTGTCCAAACAAGCATTTTGTTCTGGCTAGGCTTTCCTAAGGTATTAGCCTTGCTTTCAAGGTTGTCAAAATTACGATTTTGACACGAAACGGAAGGGCCTTCCGAAACTCGGATCGTAAAATCGTAAGATCGTACCCGAATTTGACCGTATAAAAATCGTAAAATCACAGCTAAAATCGTGTGAGCAGAAAAATCGTAAAATCATAAGTAAAATATTTCTGAATACAATATAGCATAATTATGGACATAAAACTTAATTAGTTTAGGTTCATACATGATTTAAAATAACTTCAAAACACACTACAAAACAATTATGTCCCTAAAATTTTATAAGTTAAAAACTAACAAATTTAACAAACCAGTCACTTACCGGTTAATCCAAACACTTACAGTAACCAGAAAACAACAACTATCATTTCGAGGACAATCATAAAACAATCCACCAGTGTAAATGTCACATCCATATTAACTAAAATATACCCTGGCGCACTCTAACAAAAGCCCCTCCCTTGCTTCCTGCCTTCCTTTCCCTTTCTAGTCTGGTTTCGTGAACTTGATAAATGATAAGCAAACAACTAAATTGATGGATAGGGCAAGTCCAATGGTAAGAGCTATTTTGAAGAGCTAAATCTCTAAAATAGCTTTTTAAATAGTGTATATATGGTTTTTTTGTTGATGTGTACTCTAATAGTAAAAGTCATTTTGGAGAGCTATTTTTTTATATTATTTTAAATATATTGCAATTATTTTTTATATAATTTAATTATGCAATTGATTATATAATTAATAGGAATAAATTATAAAATTAAATAATTACTTTTAAAAAAATCATCCAACATTATTTTAAACAATATTTCTTTGTTTTTATATACAATTAAAATCTTTTTTTGTGTATGAACTAAAAAACTTATCTTTTTTATATATATATATATATTTTTATTCGAGTACTTGAAACCAAAAGAAATAAAATAAAGAAAAACAAAAAAAAACCCACACATTATCTTTTTATTATTTTATTTGCTACATAACTCTGCGGTGAGTCACCATCTCTTGCAATTTGCAAAAGAAAAAAAAAACACATGAAACAAAACCACAACACAAAATCATTTTTTTTTTCCTCCATTGCTTTCAAGTTTGCTCCTTTTCTTCTCAGTTTGTCTCTCCTTTCCCATCCTTTAGATGACTGAGCAGAGTGGGCAGTTGAAGATCGGTCAAGAAAGAAGAAGGAAAGAGTGGGGAGCTACTATGGAGGAGCTTGGTCTGTTGGTTTCTGAATGGGAAAAGGGAGATGATTTTTTGGGGCTGGCGGGTGAGAAAAGGGAGTGGCTGGTGGTTAATTACGCAGAATAAAAGTATTTATATTTTAACGGTAATCTACCATACAACCTTCCCCTCCTCTCTGCCTTGCTCGCCTGTGCTCTCGCTAAGTTCCTCAAAATCTCATCATTGAAGTCCGAACACCTTACATTCGTAAAATCAGATCTATCTGGTCTGATTTTACGAGTCGAACCGATTTTAAACAGGTTTAATCAAGTTTGACTAAATTCAATTTTTCTTTCCGAGTTAACCTGTTTTCATGAGTTGACTACAATTAAAAGATTCGCGTTTTTTATTACAATGCTTGCTTCTAATCGCCGCCGCTATTCAATATTGCCTGTTTATTTTCTAGAATCATTTTTTTATGAGGGAAAATTTTGCATATTTCTGCCAAATCTTTTTGCATTTTTATTTGGCATTGCCTTAATCTTTTAATGGATTGTTTGTAGTAGCGATTATGTCTTAAGAATTTTAATCCATAGTCTTATGCGTCGAATCTTTCAAGTGTTCGTTCACTTAGATGTTTTTTTATTAGGATTCTCCTTTCTTCTAGAAAAAAAAAATATAATATGAGTTATGATTTGAGATTACCAACTTAAATTGTCAATTCATCAAGTAATTAGAATCGACATAACAACATAACCTTAGAAATATTAGGTGTGAACCCTCTACCACAGTTTAAATCATTGTGATATACTCATTATTATCATGTAAATAAACCACAATAATTAACTATTATTAATTAAAACAAATCTAAAAATGCAGTCTATTTAATTTATGATATTTTAATAGTGATATTTGTTAGAGAATAATATAAATTATATTTTGGAGTCTCACCTAACAGGTTAAGCTTTTGGATGAGATGGTTTCTTAACATGGTATCAGAGCCTTGTTGACCTTGTGGTTACGAGTTCGAATCTCATCACCCTCATTCTATTTGATAAAAATTAAACATGGAGTAGTGTGAGTCTGTGCAAATTTCAAGTCCAAAAAACTTTCACTTGAGAGGGTGTATTAGAGAATAATATAAATCATATTCTAGGACCTTGCCTAATAGTTTAATCTTTTAGATGAGATAGTTAATTGAGAATATTATCTTTTATATAAAAATAATTTATCTCTTATCATAGACCTAAGAGCATTAATTAGAATTATTAATTATTATAATACTAAATAATGACTCAAATTCACATGTTCAACCACTTATCAAAAGAACAAACCAAAAGATTATTTTTTTTCTTGATTTTCATGATGTTAGGTGCAACAAAAATTCACGGTTCTCTTTGTATGTTCTGTCCAACTAGAGGACTTAATGGTTCATTCCTGGAACTAGAAGTAAAAAAATTGGTAGATAGAAGGATTCCTTCCTCCTAGCATCTCTCAATAATCAAAGCAAATTGTATAGGTTATCACAAAGCAAGATGGATTTCTCAGTCCAGAAACGCTCGTGACTACTGGTATAGAGTTAGCCGGAGATTTTTTCTTGAGTTCTATGATCATGATCGTGCACTTGATTAAAGAGCTTTAATTATCATTCACTGAATGATTGACTTTGGATTTCAAACTCCATATGGGGAAGGAACATTTTTGTTTGCAAGGTCTCATTCATTCATATAGTCCTTAGTAGACCTAGAACCAAGATAGATTCAACTAAGATCCTTGAAAAGATCGAATTTTTCATGCATCGTCGGAGAAGCCAGAGCAGAATTGGAACCATGATAGTTCTTATTTTTTCCTAGCCCAGACCACAGACTAGTCCCGGAGCATCCCAAACTGGGGTAATTCTCCTCAGGTTTAATCAAATACGATAATGGCAGAGAGCAAAGCTCAAGTAAAACAAATCGCAACTACGTAGGGCAATTATTCATAAAAGGTGGGTTTAACAAGGAATTGTAATGGTTTATTTATCCCCCACCCGTTCCTTTCCCATTAAACATTCATTCAAAGTATTCTCCCAGCTAATTTACGGGCTACATTTTGCTGTGTCAGCCCAAATGTTATTTTTGGTTATTTACTAAAACTCCCTTTCGGAGGAAAATGGTGGCTTGTTAGTATAATTCAGGGTCATGTATGGTAAGGTTCCATTTGTATAACTCATAATTGCCCCTTTTTTTCAAGGTTTCTATGAACTAAAAAGTTATTCACTTGCTGTCGAGACTCTTATTGTGACTATTATATTCCACTATTTATTCATTGATCGATACAAGAGACTACTCCAGCTGGGTACATTCCTGTTCTGACTTGGTATTCTCTAAACTTGGGTTACGTGGACGACGACAATAGGGATTGCGGCTTTGCGCAGTCTTGTATTTTTTTTTTTTTTTTGAGACAGGAGGAACCACGTGACCCGGAAACACAGTCTTGTTCTTATCAAGGAAAGGTTCACAAATTAATAGGTTGTGAATGCACGCGCGCGCGTTAGAGAGAGACAGAGAGTCTATGATGCATGATGCATGGCCACTTAAAATCAAGATCGATCTTGAGATTGAACTTGTTAATCGATTCATCACCTTTATGGCATGGGTTGCTTCAGCGTCGTCATAGCACCTGTTCGTGTACACGAACATCGGCATAATGAAATGTTTTTTGTTCTAAATATACTTGGAAAAAAAATCAGATTGTGTAATGATGAAACTAAAAAGAATACTTACAGTTTTGAAATTACAAAATTGCTCCAATATATGTACCAATCATAAAAATTTAATTTTTAATTAAGAGTTAAATTGTATAATTTTCAACGAAGGACTATAATGAAAAAGGTGTTGGAATTTAAAGCTAATATTGAATTTCAGTAATGACACAATTACATTAAGTTAAAAGTTTATAGTTAATTAGAGGTGCAATTAAAAACAGTTAAACATTAAAGAATTAAATTGAGCTTTAGTCATAATCCTTAAATTTAAGAGCAAACCGATATCATTATAAAAAGAAGAAAAAAAGTTTGGTTCACTAATTATATTTCCCCCTTTTTTTGGCTGAAAAGAATGCTTGGGTGGCTAACTCAAGCAGTCTTCAACTCCATGATAGCAAATTTGAACCAATAGATGGGATCCTTCCCTAGTGAATCAATGATAAAAAAAATTACTAAAACAATTAAGATTTTTCTCATCCACCATCTATAAATAGGGATAATTTCCATACTCTGATCATCAAGAAATTTTGGTTCAAAGTTGGTGAAAAAATAGTCATATCCATGTTTTTTTCCATGATCATCTTTCTCTTCTCATGCCATCACGATCCTAGCTTCTAGCCAGCAGTTTATCCACTGACATCTCCACCATAAATCACCAGCATGACCACCAATCGACCACCACCAACTTCCACAAGATTTTCCTCTCCACTGCAGACCTTTCTTCCAGTGGCCGCCACCAGCTAGCCCCTTGCACCTCCGTGAGCCACCGATTGAACTTTTTATCCACAAACAACACCTTCTCCAACCTAGGTGAGTTCATCTATTACGTTCTCTTTTTCTCTTGCTTTACACCCTTTTGCGCCCTTTTGCGCATACAAAACGTGAATTAATTCACGGTCCTGCAATTGTTGGCTTTTATCAACAATTATTGAGATTGGTTGGACCAGATTCGACACCCTGCTGGACCAACACGACTCAGCCTAGCTCAACTCATATAATATAGTATCATAATAAAATAATACTAAGATAATACTAAAAACAAATGAAAAAACTACACAAAATCCAAAAAACATCAAATGGGCTGAAATATTTTCAAAAATATCTATGATTTTATCATATATTTTCCCAATAAAATTATATAATATCAAGCTCTAGACTTATACTATAATTTAGGAATCCAATATTAAAAAAATAACTTGAATCAATTTAAGTAAACTCGTTACATCTATAATACAAGTTATGAGATAAAGATACTAGTGTAAAAGACAAAACAAATTAAAGTAAATTAAAAAAAAATTCATTTACCTCTATTATTGAAACAAGTAAATAACAATATGTGTAGTTTTCATTCAGCGTCTCCAATGGAGATGCGCAAGGGACAGTGACCTTTCGGATTGTTATGGACAGGTGTCACTTCAGAGTTCTCTCGTCGACTCAGCCCACTTCTGTATTAGACTTATCAATTAATAAAATAAAATAAAATATTCCAATAATATAAGGAAAGGAGAGAAAATTGATTTGAATGGAGGAAGTATATTCCTTATTTTGATCCAATAGCATAGAGTCTTACTATTCTGAACAACTACTGCTTGACACGTGTTCTCAATCTTGTTTAGAGATGGGTTCAACGTCCCGTCCATCATGATTCTGTACGCCAGATGAGCACCCTATTATAGCTCAACGCGAATGAGGTGTAGCCTTCCCTCGTGATCATGTGAGCTGAAACACACTTTTTCTAAGAATAAAATAAAATAAAATGAGCGATGCATTGGTATGCTAACACGTGCCCCTCTCAACTCCCTACGCTTTCCACGTGGATTCAGAAAACGAGGAAGGGTCCCCACTCAAAAGTGAAATGACAAAAGATAGAGGGAGAAAGATGCTCCTTTACGTTGCCCCACAGACGAGGGACGGTGGGGACCACGCTCTCCTTTCTATTATGTTATGATGGGTTCCACTTCATTTGGAGTTGCTCTCTCCATGCGCCACGCGTCTTGTATAAAATTCCAAAAAGGGGATTTGGTCACCTGGTCCCGCAGGATCTGCGCTTCCTGTTAATCATTCATTCGTCATCAATAATGGCCCATCAAATAAAAGATTTCCTAAAGGAGTGTCAACTTTCTATTGGTCAGTGTTATTGACTTTGCTCTAATCTTTTGACTAATTTGCTGAAAACTGTTTTAAGAAAAATGTATTTTTAAATTATTATTTTAAAAAACGTAGAGTTTTTAAAACTATTATTTAAAGGAGTGAATTTATGCTAGTTAATATACTTGTAATCTATAATTTATTTTGAACTACTTGACAATATAACCCTATAATGACATCGAATTATTGTAAAAAATATATTCATTACCATTCTCAATTTTGTGGGTCAAATATTATTGAGGATGATTATTAGACTAATAATAGAAGTTTCTTTATTTAATTTGTGATTGAATTGTGATGCATAATTTTTTTTTAAATATTTTATTTCAAAATACATAAAAATAGTTTTTTTATATATTTTTTATTTTTAAAATTAATTAATCAAAATTATATAAAAATAATTTAAAAATAATTTAATATTTTTTTCAATACAAATATACTTTTAAAAATCACATTAAAAAAATATATAACTCTAAATATGAGCTTTTTTTAACCGTGATTAAGTAGGTGAGTTTTCTCTCAATTTCATGATTTTAAACTGTAGAATTGTCAATTAAAAAGATTTATTTCCTGTAAATACATATATTGTATCAAAAACAGGATAAATCTCCTCAAAATAAATTAATTTAAATCTTAAAATTACTAGTTGGAGGGATTTGTTTTCCTAAAATTACCCCTAGGAGTTATCCTCATCCTGTATGCATATTTGTAAGAAGTTTGAATACTGTCGTCATGGATATCTCATCAAGCTACATGTAAAAAAGGTTCTTTAAAAAACAAAATCATACCTAAAATAAATTATATTATTTTATATTTTATAATAAAATATACGTGTTGTGTTTTCATGCTAGATATTTATCTAAACTAATACATGTGTTTTTGTTTTTATAGCTAAACAAATAATTATTATGACCTAAAGCAATAATATAGAAACTTGATACAGTCCTCACTTTTAAAATACAAATGAAAAAAATAAATTTCTGAATCAATCTATATTATTTTATTTTTTCTTAATTCTCCTATTTATTATTCTTCTCATTTGTCTTGTCTTCTATTATACTTCCTTAGTTCTCCGTCTTTTTTTCTTGTCTTTTATTTTATCCACTAACTTTTATATTTTAGCATACATAAAAAGTGTGAAAAAAATATAAATAATGAAAATTGACTAAATTTTATTAAAATCTATTTTGAAAAACTTCACATTTTTTGAAACACGTGAAAATTTTGGGATAAAAAATGGACTATGAAAATGTATAAGATAGCCCCTTTTTTATTAATTTACTTTATCTTGAATGATTAATTTGTTTGACAACTCACAAGAAAACAACTTTATGCATGTTTGAGAGTGTCTTTGAAGTTGCTTTTAAAAGTATTTTTCGTTCAAAAATACATCAAAATGTTATTTTTTATTTTTAAAAAAATAACTTTTGATATCAACACATGAAAATAATATATAAACATCAAAAAAGATAACTTAAAATAAAATAATAATAAAAATATTTTTGAAATGTATTAATTAACATGGTATTAATCTCAATAAGAGGTCTGAAAAGCAACTTTAAGATGAACGATAAAAATTACACCCCGTCAAGTGCCACGAGACAGGCACGTGAAGGTAGTGCTTGAAACTTGAAAGTGGGTGAGGAAGCAGATGGACACAGACAAGGAAACAAAATGTGCCACGTCAAGTATAGGACCTACCATCTATATAGCTGGTGCGGTCTCTTCCAGCTCCCAAGCGCCATGACCACATGAGTCAACATAGCCAATGGCACGAGGGCTCGCCACGGTACTTTCTTAATGGTTAAGGCTTCTTTGACCCCCCAGCTACCACGTGGCATAATGTGGTCGGTTCATGGAAAGCCTAGCAACATTGCAAGACCGAACTTAACCGCCTGGACACGTCCCTGTCTTATGTTCTTGTTTTTCTTTCTCTCCTTCACTACGATCAGACGCCTTTTATCAAATATTGAGAGGTTCATGGAATTCTTATTTCATAGTTTGGATCGAGATTTTAATCACTAATTAATAAAAGCTAAACCCCTTTTCCTCTGGATTTAAAATGGGTTTTTCAATCAAAGGTAATTGGGTTACAAGTCAACCCAATTTTTTTACCTAGTCATTTCTTCTCTTATTTTTGTTGAAACTTAAAACAATGATTTGTGAGGTTACATATATCCTTTTTATATAAAACTTTCATAGGGTTTTTCCTTTAATTATTGAGGTCATTTGTTTTCATTTCATTTGCTTACCATCATTTTATAAGTGAAATTGTAAATCATAATTGAAAACTGAGTAAATACAAAAAGCTGAGTAAATACAAAATCATAGCTAAACTTGTAGAGCTACAACTTATATGATTTAAACCCTATTTAGTTTAGGGAAACAATTCCCTTCTTCTTGTATGATTATTGTATATTAAAACATTTTTGTATTCGAACGTATTTTTTAGCAATTTTATCAAAATAAAGTTTTTTTTACTAGAAAGTGATTCCATTTATCAATTTTTACAGTATTGTCAGACATAAAAAAATAAATTATAATACACTTTTCAGTAAACATACAAGCTACTATCTTCTTGTTGTCGAGAATATATGTATGGATAACTTTTCTTTCCACTGGAGATAAATTTCCTTACTACTACTACCTTTTGTTATTAGCATTGTTTTTAAAAGATTTGTGAAATAATACAAATGAATTGTTTTTAAATAGAATAATATAGTTTGTATATGTCATGATTGAAAAAAAAAGCAATAATTATAGCTATGTCACTATTTAGAATAACAACATCTAATAAAGAAATATTAAATAAATAGAAGAGTGGAGAAAAAAAGAAAAAAATATATACCAAAGTAGTAAAACTTTGATTACTATACTAATAATATCACAAAATAGATATAGATAAGACAAATTCAACCATAAATAAAACCCTATCAATGATGACCTATATATAGCAGATAACCAATAATATCTTAATTAGTGTATCTCTAAAAAGGTTTTTCTCAAAATCTTTTCTTTTTTTCTATCTCTCCTCTCTCTACCCATTATACCTTTTTATTATTTTTATTTAAACATGCACAGACCTATCTTACAATTTTCTTAACTCTGTTTTTTGTCAATATTTTTCACCTACTTTTCTATTTTTTTTTAAAAAAATCTTTTCTTACTACCATTTCATTTACGTTTATTCTTTGGGTGAATAACTGATAAACCTGCTCAAAATTATTATGTATAGATTTGTATCTCACAAAAAGTTTGCTAATATTCTTCCGAGAGTAATTATATACCATAACAAATAATTTTATGTCCTGGATTAGCAATGGAAAATAAAAAAAATTAAATTAATGTCTTTTTCATCTACTGAAATAAAAGAAGAAGAGGAAAGAAAACAGCAATATCTCCAAAACGCAAAATTAATAGAAAAGATAGAATGCATCATTAATCTTGTGAATAGCAGCTAAAAGCCACCTCCCAAAAGAGAAAATGGATAAGACGGTCGTGGTCTATCCTCCACTCCCGCCGCCATTTCTCCAAAATAGTTCATATGGTCACCCCAATCACCACCATATCCTATCACACTACTATCCCCTTGCGGCAACACTGCCACCGTAGTCCCAATCCCTGCACCCATTGAACCTGCTGCCGATGGGCTAGCTCCTGCCACGGCACAACCATAGTTTACTTGGTCTAACCATCCTATGGCGTTAATATTTGACTCATCGGGTGACGATTGGCAGAATTTATCGACATCAAAAACAGTTTCCGGTGAAGATATTACCCCTACAGAACCCTCTTCACTAGCCACTTCAGACTTTATTATTGTCGAAGCAGCTGAAAGTGCCATGCCAGAAGATGATGTCGCCGACGAAGATATCATCAAACGTTGTTTCTTGTCTTTTATCTGCCTCGTACGTTCTTTCTCGAGAATCATACGAGGAAGGAGATCCGGGTCTTCAACAACTTGATAGATGAAAGCCATCATTTGTTGTGGACGTCTTTCTGTCGCCTCCAAACGCTTGTTCATGCCGTCAAGTTCCAGCTCTACGGCCTTCTGTTCTTGCTTTAACCTTGCTATCTCCATAATTATATCTTCACCATCAAAGTCTTCGCCTTTTGTATTTACTTGCATACATGATGACCCTTTATTTGGACCATGCTTCCTGCGAACTATGCTCTTCAGCAATTGCTTTTGCCCTCTAAGAAACCATTCGTTTGCGAATTCCCATCTATCTGGATCGACTTTTCTAAAACCCTGGAAATCATGAAACAAAGAACTGTAACATTAACTAATTGATCACTATAAATATATTACGCAGCTAGATTGGGTTGCGACTGCTACTCACATAGGTGTTCAATTGTCGAACAAAGCTGGAGAAGTTGTTGTGTTTGAAGTAAACAGGCAAGATTCTCTGGGAGAAATCTAAAGGGTTGACGACGATGAAACTGTTGTTGGCTCTGCCCCAGGAAATCAGAGAATCCGTTGCTGGATCACTGACCATCTGATAAGTCTTCAAAACAAAGGGTGCTATGATGTTATTAGCCTCCATCGTATGGAATTCACAAGGCACAGTGAATCATACCCCTCTCTCTCTCTCTCTCTCTCTCTCCCCTCAAAGATATAGAAGATGAGATGCTAAAATGGCAAAAACTATCATGATGGGGATGGCGTTGGCCTTTTTACTCCAAGTGGGGAGACACCACCGTTAATATATAAATGGACGCATGTACTGTATCATGAGCTTCGGTGGGAGGGCAGAAATCCTAATGGCTGTGATATTTCTCGGGTCACGAGATGAGACCCACCGTCGCTCCGCTTTTATCATCTTATGCGACACGTCATGGTCCCTTATGGCTAGATATTTTCATCACAGAAGCCTGTCTCCACTCGCTGTACAGGTGCGTGTGACACCTGTCCCGACTCCCACCTTTTTGTAAGCGATATGCTGGAAGACGACCGCTCGGACGTTTATTAGGTGGTGTTTGGTGGGGAAACGTAACTTTAAGGGCAGTCTCATAATATCAGATAGATTACGAAATAAATATCAATTCTCGAGTGAGGATATATATTTTTTATAAAAATTTAAAATAATTAAAATTTTAGTTGTTTTTTTGGATTCATAAAAATATATTTTCAAAAAAAAGAGTTTTTTCACATAAAAAAAAATAACTAGAAGGGCATACTGTTAAGATCAAAATTGTAGAATGTTAGAAAATAATATAAATTATATTTTGAGTCTCACCTAACAGTTTAAGATTTTAGATGAGATAGTTCATGACATGGTATTAAAGCCTTGTTGACCTAGCAGTCAGGAGTTCGAATCTCACTATCCTCATTCTATTTGATAAAAATCAAGCACAAGATAGTATAGGTTTGTGCAAGTTTCAAGCCCAAAAGGCTTTCGCTTAAGAGTGTGTGTTAGAGAATAATATAAACTATATTCTGGGACCTCATCTAGCAGTTTAAGTTTTTAGATGCGAATAATATAAATCAATGGCATGACGAGATGACAAAGGACTTGCGATCCATATGACAGGTCTCAAGTTCGAGTCAAGACATTCTCTCCTTATAGGAGCTTGAAACAATCAAGATTTTACTCATTTATCTAATTCACATAATACTCATTAAAAAAGTAGAGTTTCTTCGTATAAAAAAATTAAGTAACGTTAAGGGCAGATTGTTAAGATCGAAATTGTAGGAGATGGAAAGCAAAAGATTTATTTTTGATTTGGTGTATATAACATAAAATTTTCCTTTTGCATCTCTGTTTGATCGTGGAGGAATTACAGATTTAATGCTAGAAAAAATTATTTTACCTTTGCAGCTTATATACATGTCCAAGCAAATGATATTTATTTTATTTCAATATCATTTAAAATTATTTACTAATCTAAGAGAAAAAAATATATTTTAAACTTTTAGTTTTAAATTCCATACAAATAATTTTTTCTATGATGTCTTTTAATTCAATTTATATTTACTTATATATTTTATCAATAACTTAATATTATAAAAGTTATATTAACATATCATCTAGTTTAATGTAATTTTAAGTCTACAATTTAACAATAAAAAACATCTTATACAAAATATTAAATAAAATAACATGAAGAATTCATGAAAGTACGTAAAAAACTATAAATTTTATTACTAAAGAAAAAGTTATGCCTTGTGGGGAAATTACTGTAGTAGTAAATATAGATTTGTATGGATTGTAATAGTGTAATTATTATTTTGCTCTTTAGTGAGTAAGATTTAAATCTTATCCTCGGGAGTATTTTCGCCTTCTTTCCCTACACTTGTTGACATTATCTGATTGTTTGGGGGTGTTTTCATTCTTTCCATATTTTTTTAACAATAAATCTATGGATTTGCCCCTAAAAGCAAACAAAAAAAAAGAAGGCCAAGAGTATTCTTGATTTTTTAAATTGTCCATGAACAATAAATTAACATTTTTACCCTTCGGTAGGACAATAACAGTGAGCTGACGGTGAGGGCATTTTCAGTTTTTCATGGTTGAGTGAACAGTGAAACTATAGACATACCCTGAGAAACAATAAAAACATAAGGTTGGAGTTGGGGGCATGATTATATTTTGATTCCAGGTTTTTCCTTCATTATAGCTAGCTCGGGGGGCGGGGGGCGGGGAGCGAGGGCAATAATTACATAATTTTTACTAATTTAATTTGGTGCAACTGCAGGTGCGTCTGTTTGACGCGCCCACTGTTGTCTCTCGTACTCGCCTTTCAGGTGGCGCGTTCAGGATCCTATGTCTGGTGAAAACACGTGGCCATCGTATCTCTGGATGCACCGCCTTGTTCTCTTTTACATGGCGATGAGCATGTTGATGGACGATGGGCATACAGTTGCTGGTGATCAGTTTTTCTTTTTATACCCTTCTCTCCTACAATAGTAGAAAACATGTCGATTATCTTTAATTTTGAGTTTTTCATTTTAATCTCTAAGATATATTTTTTTTCTTCTTGATTTCTTCTACATATATATTTTTTTCAATTTTACCCTTCAATTGAAATTAATCATATATGCTTTTTTTTTTTTTAATTTTAGCCTTATTCTTTTGATTTTTTTTTTGTTCCTTTAATTTTTTTGGTTTGCAGGTTTTTATTTATTTCAATTTTTTTCTCCAATTGAAATTGATCATATATGCTATTTTTCATTTCGACCCTTATTCTTTGTTTTTTTTAATCCATTTGATTTTTTCAGTCTCAAGGTTTTGATTTGTTGTCATTTTATCTTCCTATTGAAATTGATTATATATTTTGTTTTTTTCATTTCAATTCTTATTTTTTTAATTCCTTTGATTTTTTTTATATCCTTCTTGCGCAATCTTTGTTTTCTGTCCATTCTTGTGTGTCAATGCTTTTAATTTTTGTTTTTGATTTTTGTCAAATTTTTTTCAGTTTAGTCCTGAACTTTTAATTTATGTTGGTAATCATGTTAAAATTAATATTTCTTTTTTTTCTTTTGTTCTTTCTTTTGTATTTTTTGTTATTTTTATTTGTTCTTTAGATTAAATGATTTTTTATTCTTATAATATTTATTCTATTTTTTTTTTGTTTTTTTGTTCTTTTGTGAAAGTTTTTTTTATTCTTTAATTATTTTAATTTGATTTGAAAATCAAAGAATATTTTTTATACTGATAATATTTGTTTGGATTCAATCATAATAATAACAATAAAAATAGTAATTCAACTAATTATAATTTGATATTGTATTTATTATGAAAAAAATTTACAGTCTCTCTATATATAATATGTCAAATCTAATATAAAAGATTAATAGTTTGAAAATATTATGTAACTCAATATTGTCGTTAATTTTTTTATCTTATTTTTTTTAATTGTATTATTTAACATTAGTATTAAACATATAAAATTGCCTTATAATAAGTTTCTTTAACATTACTTAACAAAAACAATTCTCCAAATTGATTATTTTGTCCAAATATATAATATTATAAAAAAAACTTAGAGTCTTTATTATAATATTAATAATAATCACTATTATTATTATTATTATTATTATTATTATTATTATTATTATTATTATTATTATTATTATTATTATTATGTTAATAATGAAAGAAACAAAAATAAATGAAAGACTAAAAATATCCCAGAAACTTTAACAAAAGATAAAAAAAAAAAAAAATTTATCATTGCTATTACTGGCAAAAAAATTTTTTTATCAAATTATCGGGAGGGAAAAAAAATACAAAAGAGTAAGAATGAAAAATAATTAAATCATGATTATTATTATTATTATTATTATTATTATTATTATTATTATTATTATTATTATTATTATTATTATTATTATTATTATTATTATTATTGTGTTAAATACACTTATATATACATGGACAAAAGTAGGGATTAAAAAAATAAAAGTGTTAAAGGCTGAAATGAAAATCAAATATAAAGGGATTAAATTAAAAAATTAAAAGTCAAAGGGCTGAAATGCAAATTACATTTATTGTCAATTGAAATCAGAGGACAAAATTACAAAAATCGGAACTTGTGTACCGAATTCATTGAGTTATATATGCCAACCCGGAAATTGAAAGTAGAAGGATCGAAGTGAAACTTTCACATTCAATCAATTCAAATCAGAGGATCCAATCGAACAAAATCAAAACTTGTATAAAAGAAATGAGGACCAAAAACGAAATTCAAAGTAGAGGGACCGAAGTGAAAAGTAATGCAATAAGGGGGACTCTCCTGCACATTGACATGCAGGAGAGAGAGAAACATGGCCGGCGGCTTTAACCGGCCTCCGCCGCGTCCACGGACATTTGGTGGTTACACGCACCATCGCGGGAGGAAGACCACGCGGCGGGGCATCGATATAGCCTCCGGTAGACAATTTCCGGCCACCGTAGGAGGCCGAGCGCGCCACCTAAACAGGGCGTGAGGTGAAAAACCGTTTGGCGCGTGCGCTTCACGCCCTGACAGACACCGATTAAAAAATTTCTAAAAATAGGGCCAATTACCGTTCTAACCCTGCACCCAATTCAATGTTTTTGTCTTATTAGGGGCTATAACCGTATTTAGCCATTTCATAAAATATTAAAAAAAAAAAAGTTGCGACGGACCGGACCGGACCGGGCCAGTCCGGTCGCGCGCAATTACGCCGGTGCCCCTCAGCCGGATGCCTTTTTTTGTCTTATTACAGGGGGTTAAAGCGTGAATACACTGTTCATAGCTGATTATTTAAAAAAAAAAAAAGGAAAAACCGAAATTAGCCCCGTTTTACACCCACCTTTTGCCGCGCGGCCGAGGGCCATTTTCGCCTCCACACTGCTCGAATCCATAGTGATCTGTGAGAGGGTCCACAGTAAAAACACCATGCCGATTATGTGTTTTGTAATATATAAGAAATCATACATGAACAACACGTCATTCCCATATAATAGCGTCGTTAATGCATCATTCCATTTATATGAATAGAATCAGATAGATTTCAATAGATTATGATGAATTCCTTTTTTTTTTAAAAATCAAAATCAAAAAGTATAAAAAAATCATAAATTACTTAATCTTACCCATTCATGCCTCCACCGCAAAAAGACTATTATAGTTTTTTATATAGCAAAAACTAGATAAACATAATAAATTTTAATATAGTAAAAATATATTATATATAATTATTCTCTTAAATATATATTGTTTTGAAAAATATAATAAATTTTATTTAAAAAAAAAACCTATTGTATGGGCTATATGTTGAAGTGTGTAATAAAAAAGTAATATACTTTGCCTATCCTATAATTTAATTTTTTTTTGTTTTTTTTGTGTAGTCAAGTTTTTGAATATTTCATTTTGTATTATGAACTTTGAAGACGGTAAAATTTTAAATAGTTGGAGGAAAGAAAACAAAAAACATGTATTTATTTATAAAATTATAATTATATTTGAAATAATAATTAAATATCTCCTGAAGTCTAAAGATAAAAAATATACCACTAAAAAACTTTTAAAAAAGTAGATTACGAGAAAGAAAAAGGAAAGAAAAAACCAACTATTCTCTTCAATCTTTGATACCAAATTCAACTCTCCTTATAATACCATATAATTTGGGGTGTTTGGGTCTTTTAATGGTATCTATAGAATGATTTATCAAACTTTATTTAGCATGACAACTTGTAATGAGAGAAAGCTTCAAGGTGATTAAGTAATATTTCAATCTCACCATATGACATTATCATACTTTGAAATATAATGCCATATATGTTATTTATTCTTTCAAATCTAGCTTCACCATCCACACCAATGTTACCATCTCCCTAACAAATTAATCTAGCTCTACTATAAAGAACCTAATACATCTACACCAACAAATCCAACTTCACCATCAATAACCTCTAAATCAATGACACGTGGAAGCCTTCCTAAAAGATAAAATTTACATTCTCTCTTTGATTAGGACTTTGCTTCTAGGTAGAGAAAAGAAAAACTATGATTTTTCAGTGATTTTTAATCAAATTACTAGTGATGATTTATGGTGAGAGAATAATTATTGTCACAAGTTATGGGCTTGGAGAAAGTTAGCATGAAGAGAGAGAATGAGATGTCATTTCAGTGATTTTTAAATTCTGCTTTGACCTAGGTTGTAAAATGTAATATTCAAGATCTTGATTGCAAAGTATATTATTCAAAAACTTAAACTTGATTGCAAAGTAAAGAAATGACAAAACCATACGATTCTAAAATCATTTTCCCCTAAAAATAAATTTTAATTTAACTAAAATAATATATAATATATATTTTCAATATTTAATAGTTAATAAAAAAAATTAAAACCCATCATATGTTCATCTTAAGAACTCTTAAATCAAAATATTTTTTTTATTAGTATATTAAAAATAAACAATATTATTTTGCATATCAGGTTGTTATAAGAAGATTTCATATTTTTATCTTTGAAAGAGTGCCTCTTCTTCTTTTCATTATAATACATGTACTTTTTTTATTCACGCAAATAAATTTCGTGTTAATTGTATTGTACATAGAAACATATCTTAATATTTCAAATAATTTTTTTTTATTTTACTTATAAATCTAGGATAAGTGTATGATGAAATTAACATATAACAATAAAAATGCTACCATATATATTCTTTATTACATGATTTCAATTATTAATATTTAGTATGTTATACCAAACATCACTTGCACCTATGGATTAATTATTTTGATGATAACAACTTTTAGTTAATTTAATATGTATGTTAAAGGTTTTAATGATGTAGGAATTCTTCCATATCAAATTGAAGCAATATAGACTCCTTGAATGCAAATATAACCTGAAGATGCATAAGCTTATTTTCATATAATTAAGTCTTTATATAATTTAATTTAGTATCATAAAAATGATGTTTATCTAAAATATTTTTTTACCATTCAAAAATAATTTTACTGTCAAAACTAATACATTGTGAAATATAACCTCATGAAAAAACATTTTGTCAGATATTTTGCAAAATTCTCTTCTAAATGAATAACATGAACTTTATCAAATGACTTTTCACACTTTTGATAACTAAAAAGCTTTTTATCCATTTTTAGCTAAAAGCTCTTATCATATGGCTTGTTTCCCTTTTATCCATTAATATCTAAAGTGATTAAGTTGTAATTTTTGGATGAGTTTTACTTAACCCTTTTTACACTTAAGCTAATTTGTCTTAAATGGTTAACTTACTTTTTTACTAAAGCTTTTGCAACAACTATTTTTGTTCTAAAATATATGATATTGTCATTTCTAATAGATGGAAGAACACCAAAAAAAAGTTCAAAATATTTGACTCCTCCTGCTAGTGTAAATAATAGTCATGCATTTTATTTAAAATACACTTTTTTTAAAAATATATATTTTTT
Source organism: Salix caprea (assembly GCA_964035475.1). NCBI lineage: Eukaryota > Viridiplantae > Streptophyta > Magnoliopsida > Malpighiales > Salicaceae > Salix > Salix caprea. The sequence continues at coordinate 12,155,060 of OZ037747.1, read as the reverse complement.
AAAATATATTGTCCTAGGGCATGTCATTCCAAAGGCGTAGCTATAGAGGAGGCTAAAAACCTGAAGACACTTGATTTTGACAAGTTTATTAGACCATTAGTAGTTTATGAAAGAAAAATCAAGAAGTTTGAGGTTGAAGATATTGAAGTTAAAATGATATTATTAGCTTTAAAATCAATGAATAATTATGAGGATAAAAATGAGTATAATGATATGGAAGATGATGATGATATAACCAATGATTACTAAAATATTCACAAAGTTTTGAAGAATAAAAAAGTATGACAATCAAATAAATTTTATAAGAGAAAAGGGGTGATAAAGAAACATCAAGTAATAGACACACCGTCCTTTGCTATGAATGAAAGAAATCGAGTCATCCGAAGCATGATTACTCTAATCGAGTCATCTGAAATATTGTTTTTTCTTCAATTTTATCCTTACAAATGAAGTAGGTTTCGAGCTCACAATATGCTTACAAACGATTTGATGACTAAATTGCTATAAAAATGAAAAAAATAAAAATAAAAAGGAAATACAATGCATTCAAGAGAGGAATCAACAAACCTAATTAATAATACGGTGGTTGAATGATTTTGTTTTTCATGCATCCTAGAAGGTTGTGACCAAGACACACTGTAGTGTAGTAGACAATAATGCATCAAATCTTCGGTCCATGGCAAAGAAGATTCAGGAAAAATCGAATACAATTTATATCCAATTAATTGCGTAGGTTATCTATCAAAATCCTTCTCTTTCAATCTACCAAACCTAAAAGAAATTGATGGAGACCAGAAGAGCCTCTTGTCCATTGGTTGCTTCACCTCGACCAATTTTTAATTTCTTTAAGATCTAAGAATTCAAGCTAGACTCGTCTAGAAAATGCAAATCCTTAAGGTCTAAATTTGATCAACAACTCCTAAGCCACCCTCCCACTATTATACAATCCACCAGCAACGCTTTTAAGAGCTTGTTTGGGAAGGTAATTGCAGTTGTTTTTTAAAGTGTTTTTCATTTAGAAATACATCAAAATAATATTTTTTTTATTTTTTAAAAATTATTTTTGACATCAGCACATCAAAATAATTTAAAAATACCAAAAAAAATCATTTAAAATAAAGAAGAAGAAAAAACAGTACTTCTAAGCAAATCTCCTCCCCGTTAGTATGGGGAAATACAAAATTAAATCTCATAATTCCATTTAGTTTATTATATTTGACTTTTGCTGCTTCTCCACCATGCATAGAAGACTCCCATATATTTGTGGGTCACACTCGATATTTTCTTGTCGAAAGTAATCGGTGATGGGGGAAGCTAATTAGAGGATTGATCTTGATGAACAGTTGGAGAATTTAATGGTGTTAAAGGGATCAGAGCTGTGAATATAGGGCTTGGTCAGAGGAAGACGAGATTTGTATTCAATTCTCGAAGATCATAATGGTGTCTTGTCAAATGAAGATTTCAAAGAATCTTTGAACTGGATTCCAGAATACCTATCGATTGGAGCCCTAAGAGTTGTTAAATCTAAAACCCTAGGAATTATAAAATAGTTTTTGTACACCGCTCTAACTCAAAACAGTAGCTCATTGACACTATCACTGATTTTAAATATATATAAAAACTCTAAAAATACCTTGTAACAAGTAAATAAAATAAATGATATTAAAATACAAGTTCTTAAATTACATTAAAATCCATTCAAGTTATTAAATTGTTTTGTAGGATGTTTTCGTCTTTGTTTTACATTATTTTTCAATTCTAAGAATTAAAGTATTCGAAAAATCTATAATATTCCTTTTATCAAACTCTACTAATATTGAAAAAATATTATTAAGATTGATGAAATTCATATATTTTCTTTTGACATATTTTCCCAATACCCAAAAACAATCAAACACAGCAGTTTTATCTATAAAATTTCAGACTTTAAATAAAAAAAAAAAAATACTTCATTGTTTAAATCAAACATTTTGATGTAATAATTATGTAACCTTATGCACTTATAATTAATTCAAAAAAAATCTATTGATAGCAAGTCTCGAGTTCGAGTCTAAGCGTGTATCCTTTGTAACAACTTGAGACAGTTGGGGTTTTATTCGCTCATCTGGACTCATAAAATATGTTTTCCAGGGGGTGGGCTTCCTTGCATCCAAAAAAAATAACAATAAGTAAATTCAATCTCCTCATTAGTTAAATAAAATCCAATATTAATTAAATAAAATTATTAATTACTAAAACATATTTTATATTTTATAATGATTAGTGAAATATGGATTAACTTTTTTTATTATTATTATTGTATTTATATCCAATACAAAATCTAAATAATATAAAACGAGCTGCTTAAGTCACTCCTTGGTATTGTATGTACTTTATCTTAACAATCATAACTCTTTTTATTGGTACAGTGATGATCAAAACTTTAAACAACTTTAAAAAAGAAAATATAAAACATAAAATATGAAAATATAAAACTAATTAAATTATGTCCAAATTTATCAAATTATTAGATCAATCTTTAGGTAATTTTTATTATTTTTTTGTGTTATTGTTTTTACTCTTTTTGACAAACACTAATAATATTGAAAAATAAAAGATTTATCAAACACATAATTTATGCGGTATTATTTATATATATATGATGGTAATTTATATTCACGTAGCAAATAATTCAAAAAAAAAATTTAAAATAAGAAAGGTTTCATGGTAATATAATATTAAGAAAAAACAAATTTAATAATAACTATTATTATTAAGAATTATATATTTTTATCCTCATTTATTATTAACTATTTCGACTAACTATCAAAACTCTGAAAGCCTGTTTGGCTTTTTCGTTTTCTAACTTTTATTGCTATCCTTTAAAACAAAGCACTAAAAAGATGCTTGGTCGATATTTTAAAATCAATTACTTAATTTTATAATATATTCTTAAGTCATATTAGCTTTTACTTCAAAAAGCATGAGAAACTGTTAGGAACTTTAGATGTTTGAATGTGTCAAATGTCTAGAGTTTCTATTTGTTAGGACTCTATTTTATGTTCTGTTAATAACTCCACGTGTTTAGGAGATTATTATGCTTACATTTGTATTTGACTATTTCAAGTATTGTTTACCACATCCTTAGGCCTATTAAAGACGTGGGCTGCTATTTGCTTCCTGTAATGGCTATATAAGCCAATTCTTTTTATTCAATTAAATAACAGAGCACTTTAAGTCTACACTTTAAAGTTCATTTGTTCATACAAATCTGGTATCAGAGCCTCTAATCGGGCTTGAGTGTGAAGAGATAGAGAGACCCACGAGTGTGAGAGAAACACGAGTGTGAGAGTTAGAAGAGAAACAAATTTCCAGTGCAAAATCAGAGAGAAACACGAGAGTACTGTGAGAGCTAAAACACAGTGTGACAGAGAGATTACGAGAGTAAACACAGTGAGGAAAAAGTGCGGAAAATTGAGGGCCAAGAGAAGCAATTGAAGCATGACCACAGAAGGAAGCTTCGTCCAACCAGCGATACCCAGATTTGATGGTCACTACGACCACTGGGCAATGTTGATGGAAAATTTCCTTCGATCGAAGGAATTCTGGAGTCTCATCGAAGAAGGAATCCCTGTAGCAGAAGCTGATAGCACAGCAGCCCAGAAGAAGACGATGGAGGATCAGAAGTTAAAAGATTTAAAAGTCAAAAATTATCTCTTCCAAGCCATCGATCGGAACATTATGGAGACAATTCTTGTCAAAGACACAGTGAAACAAATTTGGGACTCCATGAAGTTAAAGTATCAGGGGTCTACTCGAGTAAAACGAGCTCAATTGCAAGCTCTAAGGAGAACCTTTGAAGTCTTGCAGATGAAAGAAGGCGAAGGGGTAAATGAATATTTTGCTCGTACTCTTACAATTGTTAATAAGATGAAAATACATGGGGAAAAGATGGATCAAGTAGTCATAATAGAGAAAATCTTGCGATCTATGACACCAAAATACGATTATGTCGTATGTTCAGTGGAAGAATCCAACAATTTGGATAATTTGACAATTGATGAGCTGCAAAGTAGCCTCTTTGTTCATGAACAAAGAATGAAGGGGCACGGGCAATACAGTGAAGAGCAAGCTTTGAAGGTTACATATGAAGATAGAGCTGATGGTAGAGGCAGAGGGCGTGGAATGTTCAGAGCAAGAGGAAGGGGTCGAGGAAGACAGGGGTTTAACAAAGCACTGGTTGAGTGCTATAGGTGTCACAAGCTAGGGCATTTTCAATACGAATGCCCCAGCTGGGAGAAGACCGCAAATTATGCAGAAGCAGTCGCAGAAATATATGAAGAAGATGAAGTCCTCTTAATGGCTCATGTTGATAATGATGCATTTGAAGACAATGCAGAGGCAGATGCAGTGATGCATGGAGAAGATGATGCATTTGAAGGCAATGCAGAGATAGTGATACATGAAGATGCAGAGACAGTGAAACATGGAGAAGAAGAAATTATATTGATGGCTCATGTCGAGTACAATCTCTTGATGGCTCATGTTGAGGTAAATGACGCAAAGAAGGAAGGAGCCTGGTTTCTTGACTCAGGCTGCTCAAACCACATGTCAGGAAAAAGGCAATGGTTTGTTGATTTTGATGGAAAATTTCGGCATTCAGTGAAATTGGGGAACAATTCAAGAATGCCAGTCATGGGAAAGGGAAACATCAGATTGAAAATTGGAGGCATAAGTCAGGTGGTAACAAATGTATTTTATGTTCCTGAAATGACCAATAACTTGCTAAGTATTGGTCAGTTGCAGGAGAAGGGGCTGGCTATCCTAATTCAAAATGGGATGTGCAGAATTTATCATCCCAGGAGAGGCTTTATAGCACATACTCGGATGACAATGAACAGGATGTTCATCCTGTTTGCTGAAACCTAAATGGAAAGCCACTGTCTTCAAATTGCAGATGAAGATGTTTTTGAGCTTTGGCACCGAAGATATGGCCATTTGAACAACAAAAGTCTCAGAACCTTGCACTCCAAGCAACTAGTAAAAGGGCTGCCAAAACTCAAAAATGCTGCAACAAGGGTGTGTACGACAGTAACATGGGAAAGCAACATCGGGCAGCTATACCAAAGAAAAGCCAGTGGAGGGCCTCTCAAAAATTACAGTTAATACATGCTGATATATGCGGACCCATCACACCAAGCTCACATAGCAACAAGAGGTACATTTTGAGCTTTATTGATGACTTTAGTAGGAAGAATTGGGTTTATTTTATGTTTGAGAAAAATGAAGCCTTCAGATTTTTCAAGGAATTTAAATGTCTTGTTGAGAAGGAAATAGGGAGTAATATATGCTGTTTGAGGACTAATAGAGGTGGTGAATTTAATTCACATGAATTTAATGATTTTGCAAAACTCATGGCATTAAAAGACAACTTACAGCAGCATACACCCCTCAGCAAAACGGGGTGGCTGAGCGTAAGAACCGAACCATCATGAATATGGTTCGCTGCTTACTGACCGAGAAGCAAATGCCCAAAGTATTCTGGTCAGAAGCAATTCGGTGGACATCACATGTATTGAATAGAAGTCCTACAACAATGGTAAAAGATAAGACCCCAGAAGAGTGCTGGAGTGGAATTAAGCCAACTGTGGCTTACTTTCGAGTTTGGGGATGTACTGGGGATGTGTATATAGTTGATGTCAAGAGGTCAAAGCTGGATGACAAGAGATATAAATGTATATTTCTGGGGTATAGTGATGAGTCAAAAGCTTACAGGCTATTTGATCCAATAGCTAAGAAAGTTGTAATCAGCAGGGATGTTGTGTTTAGTGAAGGTGATAGCTGGGATTGGAAGAGGGATGAAGCTGAGATGAAACTCGATGTGCTTGACTGGGGAGATGATGACATGCTTGACTGGGAAGATGATATGTTGGACAGTGAAGATGATGATCATGAAGATGATGTAGATGTTCAAAGTAATACAGAGGAAGAGTTGCATGATCAAATAGCCTCAGAACAGGATGAGATTGAAGAAAGAATAGAGGATGAACCTTCTGCCCAAACTGAACCGAGTGTGACTGGACCGAGAGTGACTGGAGAAAGTTCATCAAGAAGATCTGAGCCGAGAGTCAGAAGAGCACCTGGTTGGATGCAAGATTATGAATGTGGGGAAAGTCTGCTAGAAGAACTGGATAATTTGCATAATATGGCCTTGTTTACTCAACAAGAAGACTCCACCTGTTATGAAGAGGCTGCGAAAAATGAGAAGTGGAAGAATGCAATGGATTTGGAAATAGCAGCTATTGAAAAAAATAAAACCTGGGAATTGGTGGACCTGCCAGTCGGAGCAAAAAAAATTAGGGTTAAGTGGGTATATAAAACTAAACTCACTAAAACTGGAGAGGTGGATAAGTATAAGGCTCGCTTAGTGGCAAAAGGGTATGCTTAGAAGCATGGGATAGACTACAATGAGGTATTTGATCCCGTAGCAAGATGGGATACAATTCATATGGTGTTAACCGTGGCTGCTCAAAGGGGTTGGCTGGTGTTTCAACTGGATGTAAAGAGTGCATTCTTGCACGGAGAATTGAAGGAAGTTGTTTTTATTGAGCAGCCGCAGGGATATGAGCAAAGAGGTATGGAAGAGAAGGTGTTCAAACTCAGAAAAGCACTATATGGCCTAAAGCAGGCTCCTAGAGCATGGTACAGTAAAATTGAGGGTTATTTTCTCAATGAAGGCTTTGAAAGATGCAGTCAAGAGTCTACCCTCTTCATCAAGACATCAGCTGGAGGTAAAATTTTAATTATAAGTCTCTATATAGATGACATAATTTTTACCGGCAATGATGCATGCTTAATTGAGAAGTTTAAATGTTCAATGAAGTCTGAATTTGAGATGACAAACCTAGGAAAAATGTGATATTTCCTAGGTGTTGAAGTTTTTCAAAGTTCAAAGGGCATTCATTTGTGTCAAAAGAAATATGCCAATGATGTTCTCAATAGATTTGGTATGAAGGAATGCAATCCAGTGAAGAACTCAATAGTGCCTGGCTCACGGCTAACAAGAGAAGGAGGAGGAAAAAAAGTTGATGCAACCCATTTTAAACAATTGGTTGGTAGTCTTATGTATTTAACAGCCACTAGGCATGACTTGATGTACAGTGTATGCCTCATTAGTAGATATATGGCAGATCCAACTGAGGAACATTTGATGACTGCTAAGAGGGTGCTTCGATATCTAAAGGGAACCCTGGAGCTTGGTTTGTTTTATGCAAGAGAGGGTGCAGTAGAGTTATTTGCATATACGGATAGTGATTATGCTGGTGATTATGATGATAAAAAAAGTACTTCAGGTTATGTGTTTAAGCTGAGTGGGGGAGTTGTGGCTTGGGCTTCAAAGAAACAGCCTGTTGTAACTCTTTCTACAACAGAAGCGGAATATATTGCAGCAGTGGCATGCGCTTGTCAGAGTATTTGGATGAAAGGAGTGCTAAATACTTTCAGTCCCTCACAAAGCAAGTGTATTACTGTATTTTGTGATAACTCATCTACCATTAAGTTGTCTAAAAATCCAGTTTTACATGGGAGGTCCAAACATATAGATATGAGATTTCATTTTCTGCGTGATCTCACAAGAGATGGTGTTGTTGAATTGAAATATTGTGGAACCAATGAACAACTTGCGGACATTATGACAAAGCCTCTGAAATTGGAGAGTTTCTTGAAGCTTCGAGAGCTGCTGGGATTGAAATTCTTGGCAGAGGTAAACTGAGTGCTTTTAGCAATTCCAGTTTAGGGAAGGATTTGTTAGGGACTTTAGATGTTTGAATGTGTCAAATGTCTAGAGTTTCTATTTGTTAGGACTCTATTTTATGTTCTGTTAATAACTCCACGTGTTTAGGAGATTATTATGCTTATATTTGTATTTGACTATTTCAAGTATTGTTTACCACGTCCTTTGGCCTGTTAAAGACGTGGGCTGCTATTTGCTTCCTGTAATGGCTATATAAGCCAATTCTTTTTATTCAATTAAATAACAGAGCACTTTAAGTCTACACTTTAAAGTTCATTTGTTCATACAGCTACTACATTTTGAGATGAAAAGTTTCTCATCTTATTTTTAAAAACAAAAACTTAAATATTTTTAAATTGACTAATTTAAATCGTTTTTTATACATATTAAATAAATAATAGCTAATAAACTAGTTTGTCCATCTTGGGGGCAATAGCAACATTGTCATGGACGTGTACAGATCATAGCTCTGGCCTTCTGACTACTAGGCTATATCTGGTGCTAAGGTATTCAATATTTATTACTAATTAAAAATTGTAAAATTCCATAATAAAAATAATAAAAAATGATACCTTGTCCATAATTGTTATCCCAATTATCAGCCCTCTAAAGGTAAAGTCACTTCCTTGTAGGTTGTAGCTTTTTTCATGACATCAACAAAATTAAGTGGCTAGGCAGATAAGAACAATAATAGCAATAACATACATGAACCAAGTTTTCTCAATTATTAGCTCAGTATATCTTGCAATGGGCTATAGGTTTTTTAGTTTAATTTCTGCTAATAGTCACTAATGAGGTAATGTAATGAAACTTCTTTCAACTAGTACACTTTTCATAGAAAAGTTGTTCTTATAATCCATCTCATAAGTGAATTGGTTAGTTTTTTTTTCTGAATTGTGTTGCTGATTTAAAGGAACTAGACACCATTTGGCCCCTTTTCTTTTATTCTTTAAATCTTAAGAGGGTTGGACTAGAGTCTCTTCAGGGTGTAGAATTTAGGTAAAGAAACAAATACAGGAAAATCCCACACTGTGGCTGTATTATTAACATGTATTTATACTAGTATTACATGAGTAATTGGAGCCTATTTTCTAGGGATTATAGAATCATAGTTGAACATAAATTGTTCCTCCTTCATTATCTCTTGCTATGAATCAGCGCTCATACTCCTCCTTCATTATCTCTATTAACAGCTGTATCATTCCCCCTCAAGCTCAAGGTGGTCTGGACCCAACGAAGAGCTTGTCACGATTGGAAATGAATTTTTCCAAACATAGAGGTTTCGTCAGAATGTCTGCAATTTGAGTCGTTCCTGCAACATGTTCGAGCAATAGAGAACCAGTGGCAACTCGTTCCCTGATGAAGTGCACATCAATTTCGATGTGTTTGGTGCGATGATGGAAGACTGGATTCTTGGCCATAGTAATCGCACTTACATTATCACAGAACAACTTGGGAGATGGAAGACAGCAGCCAATTGATTTTAACAGATTCATGAACCACATTAGCTCAGCTGTGGTGGAAGCTATGGCTCTATATTCCGCTTCAGCTATAGAACGAGAGACCGTGGCCTGTTTGTTGGCACCCCATGACAATAAATTTACACCCATGTAGATGGCAAAGCCAGTGGTTGATCGTCGATCGTCTTTACATCCTGCCCAGTCAGCGTCGCAAAAGCCATGAAGGGCAGTGAAGTTCACGGGAACAAAACGAAGGCCAATGTCTAGAGTGCCTTTGAGATAGCGAAAAATTCTTTTGGCAGCTATGAGGTGTGGTTCCCTTGGGGCAAAGCATGTATTGGCAGACAAGATGAACGGCATACGAAATGTCCGGACGAGTAAGTGTGAGGTATTGCAATGAACCCACAAATTGTCGAAATAGCATGGGATCTGTTAACAAGGTTCCTTCATTGACTGAGAGGCTGGTGCTGGATGCTAAAGGCGTAGCAACTGGTTTGGCTCCATCAAGGCCAAACTTGTGGAGAAGAGACAGAAGATACCTTGTTTGAGTAATTGTGAGTTCGGCTGTGTTGCGTGTCACCTGCAGTCCAAGGAAGTAATGGACATCCCCAAGGTCTTTCATTCGGAACACAGATGAGAGATGTGTAATGAAGTCATTGATTTGAGTCCGAGAGGACCCAGTAAGCAGGATGTCGTCCACGTAGATCAGTATGAGTAGAACATCAAACCCTTGCTGTTTGTAAAATAGTGACTGATCATAAGGACAACGAGTGAAGCCTAACGTCTGGATGTAATTACTGAATTTCAGATACCAAGCACGGGGTGCTTGTTTTAAACCATACAAGGCTTTATGTAGATGACAGACGTGATTTGGGTGATTAGGGTCCTCAAATCCTGGTGGTTGTGCAAAATATACACGTTCTTGTAAGTCACCGTGGAGAAATGCGTTGCTCACATCTAGTTGCCTGATTAGCCACCCACGAGAGAATCCCATACTGAGAATTAGCCGAATAGTTGCTAGTTTGACAACCGGGCTAAATGTTTCATCAAAGTCTAACCCTGGCAGTTGAGTAAAGCCACGAGCCACAAGTCTGGCTTTGTACCTATCAATGGTACCATCAGAGTGTGTTTTTAGTTTGAATATCCATTTACTGCTAACCACATTCATGTTAGGTGTCTTCGGCACTAGAGTCCATGTTGAATTGTCATGCAGAGCAGCCATTTCATCTTTCATTGCTTGCTGCCAATGAGAAATGCGAAGGGCTTGTCGATAAGAAGAGGGCTCAGAAGGCTGAGCTGTATAGTCTGCCAGAAAACACATGGGAATTGGATGCCTGGTTGTGAGAAATGTTTTTGGCTTGAGGTTGCCTGTCTGAGCACGCGTCACCATTGGATGAGCACGGGGAGGTATCATGGATGTTGGGCAGGTTGCAGTAGTGGCAGGTAAAGTTGAATTTGTGGTGGCTTGTGATCCCTCGGTTGAGGTGACAGGGATGACTGATGGTGGGTGTGTGGTGGCTTCAGGATCTGTGTTGGTGGCTACAACATGTTGCACGCTTGGTGGAGGCTGTGGCAGAACAGGTTGCGCAAGCTGTTTAGGCAAAGATCGCAGCTGGAATAATGAATTTGCGTGAGGTGAAAAATCAGCAGTTTTGAAGGGGAAGTGCAGCTCATTGAACTTCACATGTCTGCTGATATATAGGCAACCAGAATTTTGTTCAAGACAGTGGTAGCCCTTGTGATGTGTTGAGTGACCAAGAAAGACGCAGCAGACTGATTTGTATTGTAACTTGGATCGGCCAAATGGTGACAGCAAGGGATAGCACGCACAACCAAATACCCGTAAAAATTCAAGACTAGGTGAGGAGCCAAATACCATTTCATGGGGGGATTTATGCTGTAGAGCCGAAGATGGAAGGTAGTTTATGAGGAACACAGCAGTTTGAAATGCAGTCGTCCAATATTTGGTTGGGACAGACGCATGAGCCATTAGAGTCAGTCCAGTTTCAACCACATGCCGATGACGTCTCTCGGCCAATCCGTTTTGTTCTGGTGTTCCAGGACATGATCGTTGATGAATGATGCCATGGGCTGCAAAGCAACTTTGCAAAACAATGTTGACGAACTCTCCACCACCATCACTTTGAATAATTTCACAGTTGTAGCAAACTGATTTTCCATTCGTGTAATGAACATAGGGAATATAGTAGCTACTTCAGACTTGCGAGCCATAGGAAATAACCACATATAACATGAAAATTCATCAATAATAATCAAATAAAACCGAAAACCATCAAAAGAGGTGACCGAGGCCGGACCCCAAACATCCGTGTGCAATGTATGCAAAAATTCAGTGGCATAAGTCTGCCGAGAATGAAATGGAAGTTTTGTAGATTTTCCAAGCATACAACTTTCACAAAATCCTATTTTTCCTTGCAAGGATGGTAACGCCAATTTGCCCATGATTTGAGGATGTGGATGGCCCAATCTTGCATGCCACAGACTGCCTGGAACCTTGTTTGCAAGAAAACTGAATGCATGATTGATGGGGTATAGACCATCTGTCATGAGACCTTTAAGAATCACTTGCCTTGTCTTCATGTCCTTAAGGAGGAACCCCCATGGATAAAACAGAAAGTAACAATTATTATCTCGTGTAAATTGAGAGACAGATAATAATTTCTTTTTGATTTCAAGCACAACCAGTACATTATGGAGCTTAAGATCAGTAGTGGGTAGAGTAGTATGTCCTCTGCCTACTATAGTGAGACCATTACCATTGCCTACCATAACAATATCATTACCAGAGTATGAATCAATACCTTGAACCTCACTTGGATTTGATGTCATATGCTGATTTGCACCAGTGTCTGGATACCAGCTGTCATCTGCATTTTCTGTTATTTGAATAGCTGTGAATGCCTTATACTGGGCAGCATCATCTTCTGAAGCAAAGCAGCCATCAGCTTTATGGTTTGGTCCTCCACACCTGAAGCACGTGATTCCACCTCTTCCACGACCATAGTTGCGAGTTGTGCGAGTAGGTGGAGGCAATTTTGATCTGGAATAATTCTCACCTGATCGGGTATTGTAGACTTCTCTGGAATAATTTTCACCATTGCGTGAATTGTATGCTTCTCTACCACGACCCTGAAATTGCCCTCTAAAATAGCCTCCAGGTCGTTCACGTTCTCGTGTGGCATAGCCTTGAGGCTTTTGCTGAGATCGATTTCTGTTGGAATAAAAAGCCACATTTGATGTTGTAGTTTTAGTATTTTGAATCCTGAGTTCAAAATCACATAATTTGCTGATTACACTTTCAAGTGATGGGAACATATCTCGGGCATTAAGTGCTGCCACCATTGGATCAAATTCAGATCCTAAACCACGCAAAATGCAAACAATGAGATCATCCTCATCCATTGGTTTGCCTGCACCACGTAGTGATAGAGCCAAAGATTTGGCTTTGTGTAAGTAGTCTTCAAAGGAACAAGATCCTTTGCAGAGAGTCTGCAACTCTCCCTTCATGTGTTGTATACGATCTCTAGTGTGACTTCCATAGAGAGTTTCTAACACCATCCAAGCATCATGACAAGATTCACTATTGATGACTTGGGAAAGAGGACCATCAGACAAAGAGCTGTTGATCCATCCAAGGATCAACTGGTCCGTGCGCAGCCAAGTTGCTGCTGCTGGATTTGGTTGTAAGATGCCATTTGCATCTGCAACACTTGCATCAGGGCATGCGATCTTGTTGGTGACATAACCAAGGAGACCGTGGCCTCTCAGAATTGGGGTGACTTGGGCTTTCCATAACAGGTAGTTGTTTGAGGCAAGTTTGGTCAAGATATCAGGTAGTTGAGTTTTGGCTAGGGATGGTTCGGGGGCAAAGGATGTTGATGAAACAGATGATGTAGATGAATCCATTGTAGGCTCTGATACCATGTAGAATTTAGGTAAAGAAACAAATACAGGAAAATCCCACACTGTGGTTGTATTATTAACATGTATTTATACTAGTATTACATGAGTAATTGGAGCCTATTTTCTAGGGATTACAGAATCATAGTTGAACATAAATTGCTCCTCCTTCATTATCTCTTGCTATGAATCAGCGCTCATACTCCTCCTTCATTATCTCTATTAACAGCTGTAACCATTATCTTTATCACAGGGGAGGATGAGGTTTTCTTTCTTTCTAAGTGGAAGAACTTGAAATTGATGTTCTAGGTTTCTTCTTGGCTTTTACTTTATAACGACCCTACAACAAGAAGATGAATTAGTCGAGCAATAAATCAAAAGAAAGGTTCTGTAAATATTATGCATATATGATTATTCTTTATAATAATCTCCCCAATAAATTTCATATCAAGATAGAACATTCTTACCATTTTAGCATAAAGTCTAATGCAAGTTAGAGAGGATGAGCAATTGATTCACTTTAAATTAAAAATTTTGATGTTTTTAAATTATTTTCATGTGTCAATGTCAAAAATATTTTGATGTATTTCTAAACAAAAAATACTTTAAAAAACAATCTTAACCACCATCTCAAAAGACACCAAATCAGTTTATGAAAAAGTTGTTTTTCTCACATTCCCGCTCACATCAATCATCATATATGTTCTTAAGCTCTCAAAAGATGACATGCCAATGTTATGAAAAAAAATTAAGTCATTCAACCGCAATTTCTATTTTTGTTTCCGCCAAGCCACGTCCCTTCAACATGTTTTTCTTACAAGGGTATCTAATTATATACTTAAGGAGAGAGATGGGCCTACATAAAATAACCTAATTTTCTAACCTTAAAATACTTCACATGTTAGAAAGTTCTGCAGAAGTAGTAGCATAGGAGAAAAATATTTTAGTTTGGGAAACAAGTAACAAGGAAGGAGAGGAGAAAGAAAACAGAGGACAAGGACTGAAGCAAATAATAAGACCTCAAAGTAACACAGTAAAGGGGAACTTGGATACTCCATAGTAACACTTTCCACATAAAATGCAGCAAGAATGTCGACAAATATTAAAAATGCATGTTGTCTCGCTGGCTTGTGAATGATGCCATATTTTGGCAGGCATTCTATTGGTTTTTCTATGCATAGATCGGATAGTTCTCCTACTTGAAATAGAGACTATTTTATGACACAACCGAATAATGATATCCCAAAATGGAGCAACAAACTTTGCTTTTAAACACAAGAACTAAACAAGTTGCTAAATGATCCGTTAGAGATGCGAGGCAACGTCCAAGTTTGCTCAAATTTGGCAGCAGAGATAGACAATAAACAAATGCAATGACAGTTTGCCAGAATGGGCTAATAATCTACCAGTGTGTCGTCAGGAAAGTTTACTAGAAATCAAGCAACCAAACTGAGACAGTATATTGGAACAATAATAAAGAAAAATGAAAATAAAATTACTACTCTCTTATAGCTAGAGACTAGAGACACAAGTGCCCGCCAAGTCCAAGCATCACATGCCTAAGCAATTTGTTGGGAGCAACAGTACAGCAAATCAATCGTATCAGTTCCAATTCCAGCATGATCCATATAGAATAACCATCAAAAACAATATACTAGCAATCCACAGCGTTTGTATTAAAGCTTAGCAATCCCAACAGGATATATATCTGCTAAAACACAATTTTAACGCCAAGGTTCTTTTAAAAAATATGCTAATATAAAGATAATGCGCATCTCAGTTCAAACTCCAGCAACAGTAGTGCTTGCTATTAGGGGAAGAAACAAGGCTCCAATCCAACCACTCACTCCAACCCTAAAAAGCATTATCCCCTTGTAACCAGGTTAAGTTACAATATAATCAAACCAAAACCGCAACAAGTGAAGAAGAGCCATCACAACAAATAATCACAGACTTAGCATTTGATCCATAGCACTCCTTGATATTAATCAATTGGACATTTATGATACCAAAACGTTATACTCATTCATAAGTTTCTGGAATTGAGCCAAACGGGTCTGCAGTTGTAAGATTCCTGCAGCCTTCTGTGAAAGAATGGCATTTAACTTGGAGATATATTCATCAAGTTGATTGCCTGGTTGGTCAGCTTCAGCAAGCAAGTCCATCTCCTGCATATATACGAAAACTTATTTTAATTTTATTATGGAATAGAAATGTGATGCATCAAAAAGAGATCATGACTCACCTCCCTAACAATGTCTATTGTCTCCTCCACTTGTTTTCGGTGCGCAGATACAAGATCTTCCTCTTCCTAAAAGAAGCCACAGCAAAATTAAATTTGCAATTGAACAACTGTTAAGAAACAATATAGAATATCTAGAATGCACTTGCCTTCAACAGGACATTAAGTTCATCATCTGAATGAGAATTGATAGCCTGAACTGCAAGGACATCCCTTTGTTTCATCAAAGAATCAGTTCTCCGCTTATCCTCCAAAGCTGATTTTTGGAAGGTGTCTACCTTCTTATTATTATTCATCCATGATGGTTTTTCAAGTTCATAGAATTCCTCGGCGTAATTGCAATCATTAGCAATGATGACACTTTGACCACCACCTTGGACCTTGTAATAATCTGTATGAACAGATGCAGGTAAATTTCCCTCTATCCTTCCGCTTGGAACACGGTCCATATTAAAAGGTGGAGATGTTTCTCTCTCAGTTGGTCTTGACCATCCAAACCTACTCTTTTCATTGGGAAAATCAGCTATGCTATCTACAAAGGTTGGTTCAAGTTGTGAAAATGAAGTCAAGGGCAAGGTAGTTGAGTCCCTAAGGTTTGAAGAAGACAATGGATCCCTCTTGGTGCTGTTCCCTTTTGATAGACTCTTAACCCTGGAAAATATGTTTGTCAGAGATATTCAAGCAAAACAAAGGGCTCACTTTCTCAGAGCTACTTCAGTTACAAGGCCCCATACCTATCAGCATATCTTAGAGTGTTGAGAGTGTGTTCACATGATCCTGAGCTTGGAGAAATACATGATATCATAACAGTGCGTGAGTCACCAACAAATGAATCTCTGAGAACTTCTGTCAGCTTACTGCCTCGAAAGGGTATGTGACCCTGGTCACTGTCAAGAGCTCTGATACATTCTTTCAGAGCGAGTAGGCTCTTATTAATTTCAGCACCTTCTATTCTAGAAAAAAAAAATGAAAAATTATTTAGTGGTTTAATTGAACCCCGCGGAAAGTTTTTGACATTGAGGTGCTAAGAAAATAGTCATGCTTGTAAAAGAAAGAAAGAAAAAAGGTCAAATTGTTGACTTGGTGCAATTTGTGACCAAGATCTGTCTGGGCATCCATGGAACCACAACTAGTTGAACAAGGACAGTTTCAGAGAAACAATATAGTAAGAGCATGGTCTACCTTGTCTGTTTATCATTATCAGTAGTATCTGCACCACGCTCGCTTCCAGCAAGATCTATAAAAGACAATTTTCCCACTAATCGGGAAGGCTTTGAGTCAGAGCCATTGGTTGACTTCTTGATGGCAAGCTGAAGTATAGCATGTGATCGGGAGGATTCCTCATTTGCACCAGTTATGCCAGTGCTTCTTGTGGCATTTCCTTTCTCAATGAACTCCCTAATTGCCTCAACATCTGAAACTCTGTATTCTTGCAAACCAACAATGCAGACCTGTTGTTTCCCATCCTCCCTCATGCACAACTTTCTGCAGAACCAAGAAGCCATTTGGATAATTGAACATAATTTAGATTTTTAAGCCAACCCAAAACCCATGACCTTCAATAACTTACTTCCGATCATTGAGGAGATCAAATAGTTTCCCTCCGTATATCTCAAAGAAACTGACAAACAATTGAAAGCCTTGGTTCCAATATGTATGGTGCATCAATCTTAAAATGTCTTGGGATGCTTTGAGAGGAAGTGGCTGCATGGTATAAGTCTTTCCACTCCCTGGTTGGGAAATATTAATCACCACGTTTATTCACAAAAAAAATATGATGGAAAGGAGTAAAGAAGGCATGGAAAACATAAACCAATAAGATCATACAAACAACAAACCAAAACACAGGATTTCTTTCCTCCTATTCTTCCCTTTTTCACTTTCTAAGAAGGCCATTTGCTGCATTTGTAGACCACATTTAAACACCATTACCACGCCGTTAAACCAAGGAAAGTTACTTGACATGGAATACCATGCACTGACTTTGTTATGTAGACTTGTGTGGTTTAGTTATATTCAAGGTAAAAGCAGGAGAAAGGAGGAAAAAAAGTTACAAGAGTTTATAGCAAGAAAATTGATTCTGTCAGTCAGTAACCAGGAGTGAGAATATCATATAAATCCAGACTGCTTGCCTGTTTGCCCATATGCAAAGCAAGTTGCTTTTGTTCGCTGGAAAATTAGAGGAACTATGGGTTGAACAGTCTGAGAGTACACCTAGATACATTGATAGAAAAGGAAATCAGATGAAACCAGCTGGATGTGATGGTGATTCATTCTTATGATGAAACATCAATAGTAGATTTACTGCTACTCACTTCATCATTCGAAACACCTTCCTTCAGCACCGCATCAAAAACAAATTCATGTTTCTCAACATATTCAGTCAAATCAACCTGCACATACACACATTTTCATAGCATTTTACACCCGTCCATTCAAAACAACAACAAAATAATAGAGATTCAATGCACGACGACATCCTTGGATTTACATGGTATATACAAATACCACAGCAATATCAATGTAAAGAAACATTCAGTCAGCAAGCACTAATCACCTTGAGTTTGGTTTCATGAACAGTGAGAGAGTTTGAGTTCGAGTTCGATTCGATGGTAATGATGTCTTCCTCTTTCCTTGACATCTCCTTTTTGTTTAGCGGTCTCTTACGTACCTGCAAGATTACAAATTTTCTCAATCAATCAGTACAAGTACAAGAAAAGATTTTGATTTATCATCAATCAAAGGAAAACTTTGAGTAAACAAACAGAGTCAACATACCACAACTTTGATCTTAGCAACATTGTTGTTGTTGTTCAATCTTTCTTTGTCCAAAGACATACTCTTACTAAGGTTATTGTTTTCACCTCGATTTGCAGCTGCCGCTTGATTAAGTGGTTTTAGCTCCGGTAACAAGTCAGTATCAAAAGAATGGAGATCGAATAGACCAGGACTGAACTGATCATCTCCAATCTTTCTTAGACTCGATGATCTTGACCTGTTTCCAAAGTCCTGCAATTTTTTTAAGAATAAATAAATAAAAAATAAAAATAAACAAAGAAACATTGAAAATGACTAGTTAACTAACTAGCCTGTGAAGATGACTGAAGAAGCCATCTACTACTGTCCAGGAAATTATCCGAGTACTGACGGTGGTGATGCGCCGTCGTCGAATTCGATCTCGGCATCTGTCTTCTCCCTACAACGTTCATCTTTGATCTCTCTCTGTTGGAATTTTTTTCTCCTTATTCTTTTCAAAAATCAATTATCTCAATCTCTGCTGCCGCCCCTACAGTCACACTAACTCTGATCTCTTTTTGCATGCAAAGTGTATATAGAAACTATTATAGTTTTGTAAATTGATGGACAAGAAAATGAGAGGCGATTTTCAAACTTTTAAAAGCAAGGACCGGAGGCAGGGGTGGGAGGACACAAAGTGAAGCAGGCGCGTTGTTGTGGAAGTGGAACAAGAAAGCATTGGGGCCCATTTCGAATGAGTGAAGGGAATGAGTGGGGCCCGTTTGGAATGAGTGTAGGGAATGAGTGATGTTTTTGTCTCGTGTCTTTTGACTTCCTTTTGAATATGATTGTTGAGAAACGCGCGAGATGGAAGAGAGGGTTCACGCGCGCAGGGCTCTTTCTTCTCCAGCTATTGTAGTGGTCAAAACCAAAGAGCAGGGAGAGGGGGCAGAGTATGCTGCTCACGTCGTGTTGTGGGTCATCGGTGTATCTCACTCAAATGGGTTTATTTACATTGTGTAAGGGAATTATGTGCCGTTGGATTGTGATCTTACAGGTGTGGACCCCATGTTTTGGAGCTTCTTTAAAATGCTTACGTTATCTGCAAATCACGATATGATATGGCAAGCCGGTCGGATCAAATTGTGGGATTCGGTTTGGATAAGGTCACGCTTTGGGACATAAGATTTTTTATTATTGGTGAAGGGGGGGAAATGAATTTGAAGCTGCGATAGGAACTATGAGCTGTCCAGTAAAAAGCTATTCCCAAGAAAACAAAGCCTTAAATAATGTGTTAAATACTATAAGTTTCATCGGAGTAACTGTCTTGTTGAGATGGCCGAGTTGGTCTAAGGCGCCAGATTAAGGTTCTGGTCCGAAAGGGCGTGGGTTCAAATCCCACTCTCAACAATTTGATATTTCTTTTATCCCTGTAACGTAGCTTTTTTGTCTACTTGATTTGGATGTGTTTTGTCTTTTTAATAGCTGGATTTTTTCAGTTTTATTGATTGATTAATAATTTCATGAGCTTCGTCGTTTGACTCTGATGATTTTTTGTATCTTTTTATTAACTAGGACAGATGAACATGTTGTTTGCCTCAGTTGTAGTGAGAAAAAAAATTGGTTTAGTCATGCGGGGCTGCTTTGGTGGGCTCATGCATGGGCCTTATCTAAATAGGCTAGGCCTAGTAGTGTTTGATTTTTTTTTTTCAAATAATTTCTTTTATAATTTTTTATATAAGATAATATATTTAGATAAATACCTCTGCTCTCTTTTATTTTGTTTAGTAAGACTTTGAATTATGATAATTTTTTGGTTATGTTTTTAATTTTTTTAAACTGTTTTTTATTCATCTATAATTTCTTTCTTTTTTTATCTTTTGTATAGATGAACTATATTTTTTTAAAATGAAAAAAGATTTATTTTCATTTAATGTTTCTAATATGTGTAGGCATGCATGATATTTTTATTTTCTTTAAAATAATTTAGTCAATTGAATAAATGTCTATTTCAATTATCATCGATTGAATAAAAAAAAGAAATCAATAAAATAAAATATTGCAAATTGTCTATAATATAAACAATGAGCTCTTTCACTATTGATTCTCCTATTGTTCATTATCTTAAATTAATTATGGATTTTAATGATTCTTTTTTTAATAAATTTTCATTTTAGTCCTCAAATTTTCTTTGCATGGTTGAGCGCTTTTACACACTCGATTTCATTTTTTTTTGGAATGAGGGTTGAATTGAATTATAGAGGATTAAAGTGAAAATTTTGGGTAACACAGATGGTTCTTTAGGACTTACAATAAAAGTATTTATTTACATAAATGACTATTGATTTATTTGATTAACATACTTGCAAGAACCTTTTAATTTATGCTTTGAAGTTTTTTAGAAAATAGCCTACATGGTTTATGTATTTGTTTTAAAAAATAAATTTACAATCGGCGATAACATGCGAGTAAAATAGTTAGTCCTCGTCTTCTTAATGTTGTGAGTTCTTTATAGTTTCAAGCTAATTTATCTTTACAATTTTAAGATGATTGTGCTCTTACTACCATGTATTTTATCAATTATATTCCTATAAAAAAATGAATAAACATTTATTTTCAAAAATGCTTTATCATACAAACATGTAGGCAATGGGAAGTTAAAGAGAGAAGTTTAGAGAGAGAATGTAGAGAGAAGTGCTCCCCACCCTTCACCAGTTCCCAACACCCATCTTCATTCAAACTTTCCCAACCGGACTACCCCACCAGCCCCAACAACCATTTTCTTTTTCCGTCCACCTCAACGGCCTACCCCACCAGTCCTCATCCATCATTTTTAATCCGTCTTTTTCAACCTGTCTACCCCACCTATTAACCCCACTCAAAATGACAAACCATCACTTTCTAAACTCCAACAAAACCCACCGGAGCTTGCATGAGCATGGAGAGGGCTCGCACGAAAAGGGCCATGACTCGACGGCCCCGCCTGGTACAAGAACAACCTCGCCTACCTCATGGGCAGACAGAGTCAGGGTCACTGACTCCACCACTAGGCACACCTTAGAACCTCTCCCTCAGAAACCAGCAGGACATCGTCTCAAGATCCCAGCAGAAATGCAAATGCTTGACACGAACCACTGGTCTCGCTGTATGATTGGTTTTTTCACGGGATGCAGAGTCCCGTACCATGCAGTCAACACGATTGCGAGGAAAGCATGGGGCTCTCATGGCCTAGAGCAGGTCCTCACTATGGGGGATGGCTTTCTGATCTTTCGTTTTAATAAGGAGGCCAGTGTCACAGAAGTGATAGAGAAAGGGCTGTGGATGTTCGGGGGCAAGAATATTATCTTGCAAAAATGGACGCCGAAGTTTCAGTTTGATCGCAGCAAAATATCCACCCTGTTTGTGTGGATAAGATTGAAGGGGTTACCTCTTCCCCTTTGGACAAAGCAAGGGCTGAGCATGGCAGCCAGTATGGTTGGCAAGCCTCAGTCCTGTGATGACCAAACCATAAACTGCAGGAGGCTGGACTATGCTAGGCTTTGTGTGGAGCTGGATGCCAGTTTTCCCTTTATTCACCATTTTGAAGTTGAGAGTCCTTTGACTGAAGAACCAGTGAGGGTCACGGTGGAATATGAATGGAAACCTGCCAGGTGTGAAACTTGCCGGAGCTTTGGGCATAACTGCCGCCATCAAGAGCTGGAAACAGCCCGAGAAGAGAAGAGGGAAACGGAAGACAAACATCAGAGGGAGGAACGTACCATGCAAAGGGAGGGCAAACAACTTGCCCGTGACGTCAGCCCTGGGAGGTGTGTCCCTCCAATAGAGCCGTGCCCCATCAGGCAACAGGACAGTACTATAAAGCACCCTATCCCAACCAAGCCACTGTCAGAGAGCAGTAAACAGAGTGGAGCGGGAACAGCAGGCTTAATCCGTGATTCAAAATTCAGCCATGACACGCTGGATAATACCAATCCTCCTCAACCACCTGATGGTGAAGAGGTCACCTCTACACAGGGGGAAAGCAGCTCAATTTCAAGGAAGGATGAAGATGACCGAATGCCTCCAGTGGACAGGAAAAAGAAAGGGGGACGAAAGAGGAGGGAGGCCAGGGGCCTCTGATTTTGACGGATCCCTTTTCAAACCTTAATAAATGGTTATGACCATAGGATCTTGGAACATTAGGGGCCTAAATAGTCCCCACAAGCAAAATTTGATCCAGCAGTGGGTCTCAAAAAACAGTCTTGATATCATTGGAATCTTGGAGCCCCATATCTTGCCATCAAATATGGATGCAGTAGTGGCGGGCATGGGGATTTCAAATTGGAATTTCCTATCCAATATCCAGCATCACCACCTTTGCAGAATATTGGTAGGTTGGAACTCTAAGAAGGTCACTGTGACCGTAGTTCACACAGCCACCCAGTGGATCACTTGTGACGTCAAGAGTCTTGAAGATGGCAGCGTTTTCAGGGCAACATTTGTGTATGGGCTGAACACTCCGGCTGAGCGTGCAACCATTTGGAGATATTTGATCACCGAGAAGACCCACAACACCTCTATCCCTTGGGGGATCATGGGTGATTTCAATGCTATAATGAGCTCTCGGGACCGCCAGGGAGGGGATTCCAATTGATACAATCACATGGAGGATTACCCCAATTGTGTCAGCCAGGCGGAGCTCATCCATCTTCCAGCAACGGGTATGCACTTCACTTGGCACAATGGCAGGAAGGGAGATGCCACCATCTTGAAGAAACTTGATTGGGCATGGGGGAATCAGCAACTTCTCACCCAATGGCCGTTGGCCAAAGCTTCCTTCCAGACAAGACTCTCCTCTGACCACAGCCCTATAGTTTTATCCCTCTCCCCTTCCCCTCCCCGCAGGAAGCCACGGTTTAAATTCCTGAACCTATGGACGGAGAAGGAGGGGTATGAAGCTGCAGTGACAGCAGCTTGGAATGGGGAGGCGTATGGAAATCCCATTAGCAAGCTTACCACAAAGCTTCGATCTTTAAAAGGATTCTTGGACCAGCTTCATCGAAGCCACACCCATCACATTTCAGCTAGAGTAAGCCGAGCTAAATATGATTGGGAAGAAGCCCAACTTGTTTTGGACAAGCACCCAGATGACAGGGAGGCTAGCGCAAGGGAAAGAGAGGCATGCTATCGTTACAACACCCTAAGTGCAGATGAGGAGGCCTTTTTTAGACAGAGGTCAAGGGTGCAATGGCTAAGGCTAGGAGACAAAAATACTACTTTTTTCCATCGTTCTCTCTTGCACCGTAGGTCAAGAAATCAAATTCATAGTTTGAGGAATAAGGCTGGAGAAGAGGTTAGGGATCCGGTGGATATGGGAGAATTAGCAGTGGATTATTTTCGGGGTCTATTGAATACTCCCAACACCACAGATACTGCTAGTGTAGGCATGTATTTCCCTAAATCTATCAGCCGGGAAGATAGGGCAGCGATGGTGGCCCCTATCACCAGGGAAGAGATCAAAGATGCCTTGTTTTCCATTCCTAATGATAAGGCGCCAGGTCCCGATGGTTACAACAGCTGCTTCTTTAAGAGGAGTTGGGCCACGGTGGGTGACGATTTCACTGCAGCAGTTGACTATTTTTTCAGAACCAGTCACATGCCCAGGTGCATTAATACCACCAGAATCGCCTTGATCCCCAAGGTGGGAAACCCAGATCACCTCCATGATTGCAGGCCCATTTCTTGCTGCACTGTCATTTACAAGTGCATTTCCAAGATCATTGCAAAGCGTATCCAGAGCAGCTTAGCAAGTGTTATCAGCCGATCCCAATCAGCTTTTCTCCCAGGAAGGAACATATCAGAGGCCATTTTTCTTGTGCAGGAACTCATGCATAATTATCATAGGCCACATGGCAGCCCCCGCTGTGCAATCAAAGTTGATCTTAGGAAGGCTTTTGACACGATCCAGTGGAACTTCATCTTGCAAGCCCTAAACAGCATAGACATTCCCCCTCCTGTGATCAATTGGATAAGGGTTTGCATCACCTCTCCATTCTTCACGGTCAGCTTGAATGGAACAAACCATGGTTTTTTCCCCGCTTCCAGGGGCCTCAGGCAAGGGGACCCTCTCTCCCCCCTTTTGTTTGTCCTGGCCATGGAAGGGCTCAATGGCATTATTCAGCAAGCAACTCTTTCCCCGGATTTTAAGTACCACTGGCGGTGCAAAGATCCCGTGATTACCCACCAAGGATTTGCTGATGACTTAATTCTCTTCTGTCAGGCAGACCCTAATTCAGTTCAGATTCTAAAAGGGGCCCTTGATAAGTTCATGCATCTGTCGGGCTTAAGTATTAATCTCACAAAAAGCTCAGTTTTTGCTGCAGGAGTTGACAATCAAATGAGGGCCACGATTGTGGCCATTTTGGGTATCCAGGAGAATGATTGTCCCCTTTCCTATCTCGGGGTCCCTCTCATTTACACGAAGCTTTCTCAAGAGGACTGCCTTCCCTTACTTGAGCGCATCAAATCAAGGATCAAGTTGTGGACGACGGCAACCCTCTCATACGCTGGGAGGCTTCAACTTATTACCTCGATCCTTTTTTCTATGCAGGTTTACTGGGCTACGAAGTTTATCTTACCAGCCCTAACCATCGCGAAAATGGAGAGTCTCCTATCTGCTTTTCTTTGGAAAGGCGTGTCTTTATCCACTAAAGGGGCCAAAGTAGCTTGGAAGCAGCTTTGTTTTCCTAAGTCTGAAGGTGGTCTGGGGATTAAGAGGCTGAAGACATGGAACCAGGCAGCAGCAATTAATCACATCTGGACTCTTCTAACAGACAAGGACTCCTTATGGGTAGCTTGGGTTCACAAGCATCTTCTCAAGGGTCGTCCTTTTTGGCAGGTCACGATCCCATCTAATCCCTCATGGATATGGCGGAAGATTCTCCAAGCTAGGGAGCAGTGTCGGGGTGGTTTCAGGGTGAAGATGGGTAATGGCCAGAACACATTCTTTTGGTATGACTATTGGCTTCCTAATGGCATTCGCCCGATTGACATTCTTCCCCAAAGGACTCTTTCCTCTTCGACTCTGCCATGGACAGCAAAGGTGGCAGATATAATTGATAATGATCAGTGGAATTTCCCTCAGGAGGCTCGCCTATCTCAGTCTCTATGGTCTAGGATCAACTTTCAGCCACGGGTCTCAGTGCCTGATTTGATTACTTGGCATGGTAGTAGCTCTGGTCGGTTCACTATTGCCTCGGCTTGGAACTTCATTCGATCCAGAAAGCCTGTTAATATTCTCCACAAAGTCTTATGGCACCCTCTTCACATTCCCAGGCATTCCTTTATGTTATGGCTTGCGGCTCAGGGACGGCTGAGAACCTCAGACAGACTGCCAGTCACCTCCATAGATGATCAGAATTGCAAGCTGTGCACCAACCTTCCGGAATCTCATGACCATCTTTTTTTCAGTTGCAGCTTCTCATCGCAGGTTTGGCAGCTTATCCAGGATAGATCCCACAAGCAGTGGCCTGCGCTCCCTTGGCATGGACTCTTGGATTGGACTGCTCGCAGATACAAGGATGCTAGGTCAATTGATGACTTCATAGGACCTCTCATTTTCACTGGCACTGTCTACCATGTTTGGCAAGAGCGTAATAGCCGAATCTTCCGAAGCAATGCAAAGTCAGTTTGCAACGTGGTGGATGGAATTTTTCAGCAGATTAGGGACCTTTTAATGAACAACGGGGGTCCTGCCATCTCGGAGCAGATTCAGGCCATTTGGAATCTCAGCCAAATTGCTTAGCCATGTGGGCTAGGCGCTTCTCTTAAGGCTCTTGCTAGGGCCCAGCTCAGTTTTTTTTCTTCTCAGGTCGGCCCTCTGTTTTGGGCCTAGTTAGCAGCTGTTTTTTTTTTCACAGCCTCTTGCCCCTTGTTTTTAGGGCTTAGTTTTTGGGATTCCTTGCTTTCCCTTTCTCTCTTTCGGTTGTTCTCAGCTGTCTCTGTATATCTGTTTTTTCTATATATAACATTTTGTTAAAAAAAAAACAAACATGTAGGCATTTGTGTTATAGTTATAATATCATGAACATAAAACATAAATTTGATTAACGTGCCAAACAAATATTTTAATTAGTTATCCTCTCACATAAAAGATATATAGAATATTTGTTTTATCTCCCATGAAATTTTTTACTAGCTGGGATGTAACTTTTTTTTAATTATTTTCACTCAAGCCTTTTGACTTAGTCCATATATGATGTGGACTAACTTAGAAACGCCAGCGATGATCCATTACATGTTCCAAATGGTCCAATGAAAAAGACATTGAAAAAGACATTGAATGCATTGGTTTTGAAGGTTTCAACCAAGTTAGAATTGCAAGGATTATTGGAGTATCAAGAGGAGACCCTAGTACATCTTATTTATGTGCAAAATGAGTCCAATACAACATTATTTAGGCCATGAAGTGAGGACAACAAAGAAAACAAAAGAATCCTACTACAGCTTAGAAATAACATTGGTGACTACCTTTTCTTTTTGTTTCTAGGATTAAGGGGTTGGATGGAAGTCTATAAATAAGTCTTATATTAACTCTATAATATTTTACTTCTTTTCTCATGGCACTGAATGAATTTAATATTATAGTTTTTATTTAATTTTGATAGTTATAACTCAAGGTTTGTTTGGGCTAAATTAATACTTTGTTTTCAGCTAGGATCCAAGACTTGTTTGGATTAAGTCATGGACTTTCCAATTTATGATTTTGGGTTAGTTTTGAGTGGACCTCATTTGAGTCCACATAAGGGGTCCATTAGGGTTAGTTTTTCAAGAACTATTTAAACTCATGTAAGCTAAATGTCGACAACTATTAATGAGTATTATTTCTGAATTATTCAGTTTTATATGTGAGAGTGATTCTTGCTTTCTCTAGTTCTTGAACGAACTGAATCTGACTTATCGAAGATTACCTGGCTTCGTGACGTCATTCTATTCATTCCAATAGTATCGGTACCTTGAGTCAAGTTTCCATTATGTCACACTCCTATCAGATTTATTTTGACTTTCCGGGATCAGATCCCAATCTTGATTGTGGGTTGCATGACCACATGATCACGAGCTTCGCATCAATATAACTCTTCTTGGATCCACTTCATTTTAGGCCTTAGAATAAAGTCAATGAACACTTATAGTGGACCTTTTGATTTCATAGTCAGGATCATATAACAAGACTAGGCTCATGACTAAAGGATATGCTTAAACTGATGGTATTGATTACCATGAGACTTTTGTCATTGAAAAACTTGTTTTACACGATGACTTTATCGTCAATCAAATGTTAATAATGCATTTTCTCATGGAAATTTATCCAAAATAACTCTATATAAATCTTCCACAAGATAATAAGCATCATGAAAACAATTACTTTGTCATTTTAATAGGTTTATTATTAGCTTAACAATGTCTCTATAAATTGGTTTTCTAAGTTTTATCAAACTCTTATTGATGCTAGTTTTATATAATATAAACTAACTATTCATTATTTTACTCTCACAAACATGGTTATTCACCTTTTGTTTTAGTTTATGCTGATGTTATTGTCATTATAGGTATTGACATATAATTATTGCCACTTTAAAACAATTTCTTAGCCAATGTTTTCATCTTAAAGATCTTAGCAAAATGGATAATTTTCTTGATATTGAAGTCTTTAGGACTAGGCAAGTCATTTATCTAAATCAACGCAAATATATTTTGGATATTCTTATTAACTCAAGCTATTCAATGTCTCGCCATGCTTCTTTTTTTCCATTGAGAAAAACCTAAAATATACAAACTCTAAAAGGGACATCCTTTCTAATTCATTATATTATAAATTATTGAATGAGAGACTCATTTATCTTATGATGATTATTTGACCATATATTGTTCACTTTGTTAATATCCTAGGTTAATTTATGCATTAACCAAGGAAACCTTATAACTAAGTCACTTTGCACATTGCATCAAATCCAGTCTTTCACGAACAAACAAAATACATCAAACTTTATTATCATTAGCCCTGTACATATAATATTTTGTAACATGATCCTCTCCTTGGTTTTAAGTATTTTTGATTTTGTATGTAGCCATTTTTTAGACTACATATATTCTTTCTTTAGTTGATTCCTGCATAGTTTTAATTAAATTCCATAAGATTAATTTTTTAAAAATATTATAAAAGACACATGATATTTAAAGATGGATAACTTATCTCATACTTTAAAAAAGAAAAACATTTAGTTGAATAATTTAATAAACTGTTTGTACGACTAGGTAATTACGTACTCTATACCATTTTAAATAATGATTTTATAAATATAATTAAATACATGAAAAAACTATGTTATATATTATTATAATATTGAACAACAAAACGAGACAGTGTAGAAACTTTTCAAAATCAGTAATAATTTCTCAAAAATGGAATTGATGACTTTGAACGTACCGGTGAATCTCACCGTGAGCCGGGCTTGATGGAAACCTGTAAGTTGGGCCGGCCCAACAATAAGACCCACGGACGGTATATTGAGTATTGATGAACCACGACCACCTAGAAAATGAGGTAGGAGGATAATTGGAAAAAAATAAAGTAAGTGTCGTCTAGCAAGTTTGCGTTGAGGGTCGAGAGAGAGTGAGAGAGGCGGTAGCTGCTTGTTCTCGCCGTATTGATTGATACCAGAAATTAAAAGAAAGACAAATCCGTCTCTCTTCTGAGTTTGTGGAATCAAATCAGTGAAGAAGAACAACAGCAACCTGTTCCATAACAAATTATTCGAATTGGGAAAAAACCAACAACAACGATGGCATCCATTTACCTCTCAATATGTTCAACTTCGAAACCCCTAGCGGCGCCACCTAAATCTGCAGGAAGAACAACTTCTTCAGCGTCGTCCTCTTCTTCTCGTTTTAAAAGCCAATTTTGCGGATGCTTTGTGGCTGGACGATTGGTTTGTTCCGGGAGCAGGAAACAGAAGAAGCAGATGCAGGTTGTATGTATGGCACCTGATGAAGAGAAATTGACTCGCCGAAGTCCTCTCGATTTCCCTATCGTACTTCTCTCTCTCTACTGCTGCTTTTACTTTTTCTTACATTGTCGTGTCAAAGAATATCATTAATCATGTTGAATTAGTGTCGTCAAAATCTAAGTTAAAAACCCCCAAAGACATGTTTTTGAAGAAAGTTGCTTAGGGGAAGAAAGGAAGGAAGGAATGTTTTTCATTGTGATAATCCATGTTTCACATCTTTGATTTCTTTTTCTTCTATCTATATTAAACATGAAAGAGGTGCTGTTGAGGGTAGTGATGTGCAAAAATCTCTAAACAAGATGGGCCACAGTCCATATGGTTATTAATTTAGCAAAGGAGCTCTTCAGTTAGTAAACAATTCCAAGTGAAGCTGACAAAGTATTCAAAAGGTCTGCAAACACCCTTTTGAATTCAAAACTGAAACTATGTCATATGCTCAATTTATATTCAAATGTTGTGTTTGTAAATTATGTCCGAGAGTGTTGTGCTATTCGGATAATGATTTCATATGTTCTTATTTCTATCTATGCTTCATACAAGTGATTCATTAGGCTTCGTGGAGTTTTTAAGAATGACTATTGAGCATCCATGGTTGATGTGAGCTTAATTTTTTAGATGCAAAGTGGGTCAAGTTATTGTCTTCTTTGACTTCATAGGGCTTTTGATTGAAACATGCTCAAAGGTTGAGGTGCTGGGTTTTCCTTCTTTCTTGGTGGTGGGTGGAATATAGAGTTTGTTTTTTTGCTTAATGAATTCTGCGGAGCACTCAAATATGAGTATATTGTCTAAACAGGTCATGTAGACTATAAGACCATCCAAACCAGCCAAAAATATCTTTCTGCTCGACTTCTAGAGTGTCGTCATCCAATTCTACTATTTGATTCTCTCCTCTAATTGATCTCATTCAATTTATTACGTGGAGAGTTAATAAGGTTGCTTTATTGGATAACAAACAAGGTTAATGATATATCATATTCAGGTTCAGCCACCAAAGTCTAGTTGTGCAACTTTTCAGGGTTGTATTCTGTATATGGATCATAATTAGAGATGGAAATCTGATTCTTGAAGTTCTAGTTTTGCAACTTGATCTCCATTTGGCTTGTGGTTCATCAAGGGCTACAGTTGTATTTCGAGGTAGATTCCTTGAAAACCATGCAATAATGGATAGATAGAGAGAAAAGGATATACTGCGCTCAAAATCACCCGTGTAATGCCTTTTGATGTCATGCATGAGGGAAACATTGTCTGAGTAACTGGATATCTAATGTACTGTTCTATTCCTGTATATCTTGAGCGTTAAAGCCTGAAAAACTTGCATGAACATTTTGAATTGCTATGTGAATTTCCCGAGGAATTGCTAGTTGAATGTTTTTGATTATCAAAGCCTCTTTATTCATTTAAATAGCTTTCATCTTCTGTCTCTACTCCACTGAAAAATTGTGTATTAGTGTAAATCTTCTTTTTCATGTGGCTCTTCAAATCTTGTGCTGTTTTTGCTGAAAGCACAAAGTTGGCCCCTGGTTTGGTTCTTATGAACTCATTGGAAATAAATGAAATAGCAGTGGTACACTTCCTCTATATGTTAAATCTTTGAAACTTTTAATTCCATCAATTAGGTCTTTTGGGAACTTATGTGGGCTTGTAGTTTTTCCCTGAGTATTTGCTGCTTGACATGGTACGGTGAATAATAGTCTTCTATAGAGTGCATTGACATCTGAACTTAGTGGTTTACCTTCATCTTATTTGAATGGCAGGAGTGGGAAAGGCCAAAGCCGGGGCGTAGACCTGATATATTCCCGCAGTTTAGCCCTATGAAGACACCAATACCACCCCCATTGCCATATGATCCTCCAGAAGAAGACGAGGAGGAAGAAGAAGAGAAAAAGAAAGAGGAAGAAGAGGAAGATCCTGAAAAGGAAGAAGAACCAGATAAGCCTGAGAAACAGTAGTATTAGTAGCAGTGTGGTAGCATTGAATTTCTTTTGAATTGCCTATCAATTCGCCAAGTTTTTGATGAGAGCTTTACGTTGGTAATAGGAAGTGGATGGAATTAGGGTGCTGTTATGGCTGGTATTTACCAGTATTTTGGCTGCAAAGATCTTGCTATAGGACTTAATACATGGCAAAATGCGATAAATAGATGCTAATTCATTGTTGTGTTGAAATTTCAAATATTCTATGTTGTGTTTCATTAGTAATTTTCTATTTTAACTATCTGCCTGCAGTCCCATTTCTGAAATAAATTGCGACTACGAAGAATAGACTTCTGTGATGGATTTCCTATAAACAACGATCTAAGGTATGGAAAGTCTAATTTCTAACAAAGGCTTCAAAGCTATTAAACGTATGGGTTCTAGCATAAATCTGGGTTATGTTTTCCTTGTAATAAATGATCTATAATCTCAGAACTTGTCATTCTAGGTAAGGAAACTCTATTACAAAAGTTTTTTCTCAAGCGTTATCCTGTTGGATTGCTGGATACTAATCACTATAGATATCTATCCCAAGTACAAGAGTCTCCAACAGACCTTTGTAGTCATTGAAATGAACTTGGCTTGTAATGTCATCATTAAAAGACCCATCTCTATGAGATCAATACCAGATACTCGACTATAAAATGCTTGATGAAAAAGAAGTGATCACGAAAAGAAAAAAAATCAATTGGCATCAAATAAATACATCTTTACTTGTTTTAAATAAAAATACAATGCATATAAAGAATTAGAAGAGTCACTTAAAGGAACAAGAAGAAAGATAAGATGAAGGTGGTATAAAAGTTGCCAAATTTCAATCTCAAAGAAAATTATGCCAGTATAATCAGTATGATAAGGTTTCTACTAGACTTCAAACTAGAAAATAAAAACTTATAAATCTCCTCAAAATACAAAATGAAAATTCCACCTTCTAACTTTTAAGATATGTTTAGCAACGATCCTAACATGGTCGTTCATAGAATGAATATGGATATATTCCCCCCCCCCATCACTGAAAAAAGGAACTTGGAAGGGAGTAGATGATACAAAACACAATATTTGAGGAAATAAATACATTTCTGAAGGGAAGTTTCATTTGAGAAATAATGTATCCTTAATGGTTATCTAATGTTGTTATGGTGATAAAGCAAATAAAAAACAAACACATTATGTTGACTTCAAATATAATTTCTCTATAAGAATTATAAGGTTGATGGACTCCACTATAAACTTTAAGTTCTTAAGGTCCTTAAACACTAATTTAAGTTATCATTAAATCCTTATACACCTTAAGGAATAACATAATTTATGATAAATTCAAAGATATTTTGCTACTGGGCCATATCATTTAGTCTTAAAACTATTAAAGTCACTTACTAGAGGATTGTGGATTGAGTTTTCAGGGATTAGCTTGGAAGGAACATTAAAGCTTATGTTGATAGCATAGTTGTGAAAACACATGAGTTTTAAACATCTCCAATATCTCTAACAAAGTATTTTAAGTTTTTCACTAATACCAAATGAAATCGAACACTACCAAGTGTATTAGGGAAGGGAAGTACTTTGGTTTTTTAACTAATAGTTAAGGCATAAAACCTAGCCTTAACAAGGTATAAGATATCTTAGATATAACATCTCTATAATAAGTCAAGGATGTACAAAAACTTATAATGAGGGTGACAACTCTTAATAGAATTATCTCTCATATAGAAGAACAATGTTTACTATTTTTTAAGACCTTTGTGAACATTAATAACTTCCAATCTACCAATCCCTCTGAAAAATTCTCCACAAACTAAATACTTAGTTAATGGTAAAATGGACCATTAAGTTAGAAGAGTTTAGGTTCTAATACCAATCTTTTCCAATTATAAAAGTTCAGGCTTTTATGAACTTCATATTTAAGTATTGCTTTAATAAGTCCTTTTTGAACAAGTCCTCCAATATGTTTAGATTTAGAGAAAAGATTATGTTTATTAGCCTTAAAAAACATACCTTTAAACATATATTATACTTAGAGGTTGTATTATCTAATAATACCACAAAGTATGAAGCTCTTAGTTAGCGTGATGTTGACACATGTTTTAAACATATAATCTTTTTAAATATATAACTAATAATTGATAATGATCTTGTATGGGAGCTAGTTTAAAGACAAATATCTCTTGATAATTCAGTACCAATAAAAGATATTTGGGCTACTAGTTGGTTAAGAGGGGGAAACAAACATAATGTTTATTATAATAATTCTATTTTTTATATATAAAATCTTGTATTAAAATTAGGAAGCGTTAACCCTATAAATCTTCCCTTATATGTGTGGATAAAGGTCCATAAAAGTCCAATTATTAAGAATAAATAAATGCATATAGATATAATTGAGCTCAACCATAAAGATGAAAATAAACATTAAAGGACTCCCATTAAGAAATATAAATTAACAGAAGACCATTATATGGAAAGGATTAGGGTTGTTTACCTTAAAGACACAACAATATGGTATTGATTAATGAGTGACCAATTGTGTCGAAAGTCCATAACTATACTATTTTTAAATTATGTATCCTATTATGAGATCCAATATTTGTTAAAATAGATCCACAAAGAGGTTCATAACATATATATGGGTGCAAGAGCCCTAAAAGCTTAACTAACCTAGGCAAGTTTTTACTAACCATTATTATTTAAGATGTCATGGATTTGGTTAAAAATGCTATAAGTTCTAAAGGTTTGCCGTTTCATCTTATCAGTTCTTAAATTGGGATGAATGTCATTACATCTTTGTAGCCCTTGTATGAATCCTCAACTGGTTGCCTGTCATTGTATCCTTTTAGCCCATATTTTAGTAAAACAAATGAACATAATAGGACCATTCTCCAAGACATCTTAAAGGAGACAATTTGTTATAGTAGTTATATGGTATTTCATAAAGGGGGCAGAGGTTGAAGACCTGATCAATATATAATAAAATCTTCTTCAATGAAAAACATCATTTGTTATTTTATCTTACTTAAAGTTTCGATCATTAATAATGAGTTGACATAAGAAAATGAAAGAACATTTTCTAATAGTATAAATAGAACAAATATTCTTCTTTGTGTTCTATCCATAGATAAAGCTCAAGAATAAAGTACTTGTGAACAAGCTTAAGAAAAAGATTAAAAAAAATAAAATGGATAGATCTCTTGGATAACATTTCATGGGCTTATAAAACTATCCAAACAACCTTTATAGGTTAACGCGTATTCCTCTTAACAAGAAACCCTGAGGAAAAAAAAAACAGCACCCAAAATGGGATAACCCCTAAAAATCATCTATATGATCGATACAAAAACATATCATCTTTATATATATATATATATCATTAAGTGTCTGTTTGGGAGTGTGGTTGCGGTTGCTTTTGAAAGTGCTTTTCTTTTAAAAATGCATCAAAATGATTTTTTTTTTAAATAATTTTTGATATCAACACATGAATATACTCTAAGAGCACTAAAAAGTTTTAATTCAAAGTAAAAAATAAAAATAAAAATAATTCATTTTTTTTTCAAAATCTTTTTTGAAACGAAATGTCAAACACCTCCTAATTATTTTGAGCACAATGAATGAATGATAAAGTATATATACTTTCTCCTTATGTCTTTTTTTTTTCTATATTAAATTACTAATATTTCCTAGAATAAAGGCAATAACTCTCAGACATTAGAAACCATATTGTTTAGGTATGAAAGTCATATTGTATATAGATAGAAAATTCCATATTATCCAAGTATTAGAAATGAACTTTTTATTATAGGAACACTACCTTGCCAAAGTATAAAGTTCAATCGCTTAAAAGTATTTTTATGGCTCACATAATAGAAATACTTGTTGAGGGCTATCCACACGAGTAAGGTTATATGCACCCCTATACCTAGGTATGATAGTCTTTTATATTTCTAAAAGATCCATCAAATGTCAGGGTTTGGAATCCTACTTTTTATTTAGATGTATAATATGTTAAACCTAAAATCTTTTAAGCGATTGAACTTTTTATCTCAATTCATGTTTAGGTATAATATGTATGCCTATAAAATTTCTAAATGTTAAGATGTTAGATTCATTGGTGTAAATAAAAATGGATGTTGAATTAAAAAAAAAAAAAACACAGCAATTATAAATACCAATACTTAATTTTTTTTAAAAACCAACATTCATAAAGGCCAACAAAAAAACACTAATGTTCACTAGAATAATGCTTTTTCTTTTTTTTTTTTTTTACTTTTTTCAATGTCATATTTTAATATTAAATTTATTGAGGATTAAACTTCATAACTTATTTTGATTTGCTTTCTATAAAGTCATTTGGTCTCTTGACCTGAGTTTTGACTCGAGGTTTTTGGTTTTGATTTTTGATTATTTTTTTTATTTTATCCTTCAATATTGAATTGAGTGACAATTGTTCTTTTTAATTTGTTTTGTATAAGGTTATTCTAGTTATATCGGTTGAGTTGCAGGTTTAGTGACTTAGCCCAAATTGATCTAGATCTGTTTTTTTTTTTGCTTCTTTTTTTTCTCATTTCACACTTCGATAACTAATTATAAGTTAAGTTTATAATTTATTTTTATGTATTTATTTTCATTTTATCAAGGTCTTAATATTTGACTTACAAATTTGACAAGTTAATTTGAATCAATCTAAAAGATTGTCGTCTTAATTTTACAAAAAAAATATTATTTAATTTTTTTTAATCAAATTACATTGCAAAAGGGTTGTTAAGTTATCATTTAATATGCTAAGTGGATTGAGTTGTTGAAATCAATATACATATCTTTTAATTTGTTTTACTAGAAAAAAAACATTAGCTGAATTTTTTTATATTAAAAAAATTATATATTTTTTTTCATTTGTAGTTGTTGCCACTAATGATTTAAGGAATGATTGAGAGTGTAGTAATATTTTTTTTTTAAATATTCAAAAATATATCAAAATAATATATATTTTTTATTTTTTAAAAATTATTTTTGACATTATCACATTAAAATAATATGAAAACACAAAAAAAATTAATTAGAAGTAAAGAAAAAAAAAAAATTAATTTTTTTTATAAACAATTTTAAAACCCCAAAACACACAAACTTATAATAATAAACTATCGTTTATTTTTTTCATAAAAAAGGTGATTTCAAATCCAACATTTCTAAGTTAATGGAAAAGAAAAAAACTAAATAAAACCTATATTTCTATATATATTATAAAAAAGTTCCCTTCCCTTCGTTTGCTTAAACCCTAGACCATTCACCCTCAAAGAATTAATTAGAACTCACACTCGCCTAGCCATCGGCGGTTGTTCTCGTGCTGTCGGAATCAAGCTTTGGCAGTCCTTTATTCAATTAACCAAGCTGTTCTCGGACCGTGCTTCGGCGTGAACTTGGGGTCATACTTTCAAGGTGAGTTGTTAATACGTGATATATTCTTAACATTGAATCAGTTTGTGAATGTCTGATCGAGTCGTAGAGCTATGTGGGCTAAAGAATTGTTAAGTTTAAGAGAGGTTAGATGGAATTCTTAGACATTCACTCGGACAAAATCTCAACATTGTCTGGGACTTTGGAGTTTTGTGTTTTGAAAACTAAATTTGAATAGCTTATGTATTGTTGTCACTGGATTAATAATGATGGTATTTTGACTTGATATGAGCTGGTTGGTTGTGGTTTTCGATCGTTTTTCGCCCAGCACGATAAAGAATGACGATACCACAGCTACATGGGCGGACAAAAAATGTGGCCAAAAGATCAAAGAAGTACCTGGAAGAAGCACTGTACATGAGGCTGTTCAGAGAAGGGAGTTCAGAGGTAAGTGTGAAAAAAGAGTTAAATCAGTTCCTCAAGAGCTCCAAGCTTGTCTTCAAATGGGAAGTCGGCGACACCATCAAGAAGCTTCGTAGTCGCAATCTTTACTACCCTGCTCTCAAGGTATCCTTCTCCAAATCATCAATCTCTTGTCCTGTATTCTAATTATTCTAAGTAATTGCTTGTGATATTATACAAAATTAATGAACATTTTACTCCTATGGTTTAGAACTTCGATGGTTATGGGATATGACTGTCTGAATCTAGAAGTTGAAACATGTAAAATTTTATGAACATTTATTTTGTTTTATTTTATTTTGTGCCTTAAAGTTAATCTATGACCATTTGTCTTAAATTAGTGGTATTTTCTGAGTGATATTTTCTGAATCCCAGTATTAAAAACTAGTGTATCTTTTTTTTTTGGCTCTTAATCCTTCCAGGGTTAATGTATACTTTGTATTTTTCTTCATTCTTTTCCGTCACCCTCTTGCGTCATAATCCTGTATTTGCTCAAAAAATTTCAATCATACCATGCATAATGTATATCATTATTTCAATGTTTAACAGCTATCAGAAACTATGTCTAAGAGGGGCATGAATAAAACTGTGAGTGAGCAAGCTATACATCTTGATCTTGTTGCCAAAAGTCGAGGCATAACTGCTGCAGAAAATTACTTCATTGATCTACCTGGAGCATCCAAGAACCTTCTAACATATGGAGCTCTTCTCAACTGTTACTGCAAAGAATTGATGACTGAAGAAGCTGAAGCTCTCATTGAAAAGATGAAGGAGCTCAATCTCAGTATAAGCTCCATGTCTTACAATAGCCTTATGACTCTCTACACAAAAGTGGGTCAGCCTGAAAGGATCCCAGAAATTATACAAGAAATGAAGGCTAACAATGTCATGCCAGATTCTTACACATACAATGTCTGGATGAGGGCTCTGGCAGCTGTAAATGATATTTCTGGTGTTGAAAGAGTAATGGAGGAGATGATGAGGGATGGCCAAGTTGCTGCAGATTGGACAACATATAGCAACTTAGCCTCGATATATGTTGACACTGGCAATTTTGAGAAGGCAGAAACAGCACTTAAAGAACTGGAGAAGAGAAATGCAAACAAAGGTCTTTCTGCCTTTCAGTTCCTCATTACTTTGTATGGCCGAACAGGAAACTTGCTTGAAGTTTATCGAATATGGCGTTCTTTGAGGCTGGCTTTTCCTAAAACTGCAAATATAAGCTATCTAAATATGATTCAAGTGCTGGTTAACTTGAAGGATGTACCTGGTGCAGAGAAGTGCTTCAGGGAATGGGAATCTGGGTGCTCAACTTATGATATCAGGGTTGCAAATGCTCTCATCAGTGCATATGCCAAGGAAGGCATGCTAGATAAGGCAGAGGAACTCAAGGAGAGGGCCCACAGGAGAGGAGCCAAACCTAATGCTAAAACCTGGGAAATATTTTTAGATTATTATTTGAAAAATGAGGATATCAAAGCGGCAGTTGATTGTTTAGGTAACGCAGTATCTACTGGTAGAGGGAATGGTCAGAAGTGGGTTCCATCACCTGTGATTGTAGGGTCTTTGATGGCACATTTTGAGCAGCAGAAGGATGTGGATGGTGCAGAAGGTCTTATTGAGATTTTGAAGAAGGCTGTAGATGATGTAGCGGTGGAGGTATTTGAGTCATTGATTAGAACTTATGCAGCGGCTGGAAGGAAAAGCCAGATGATGCGTCGCCGATTGAAGATGGAGAATGTGGAAGTGAGCGATGATTGTGAGAAGTTGCTTGAAGCAATATGCGTGGAGTAAGCTATATGTACTGTTTCATTTTCTTGCTTGATAACATTTGTTCTAGGATCAATTTTGAATGGTTTACCTTGCTCTTTGTTCTAATAATGAAATGTTGCATCTGCCTCATTTGTTATGGTGGAGATACATATAGTTCATAGCTGGTGATAAACACAGTTTAATGCTATGTATGTATGCTCCTTCGTGCCAAAACTATGAAACTAAGGGAACTGCTAAATTCACTATCATTTTGGTTATTCCCAGTTTGATTTTTTTGAAAAGACTAATGCGACATTCTATTGGTTTTTATTTTTATCCAACTCGCAAGTATCTTATGTCAAGTACCTAAAACTAAAAAAAAATGATTAATTTTTAAGACGTCAAGTAGTGAGAATAACGAAGTGGATGGTGAGTTTAGCAAAACCTAAAGACAAATGATCCACTTCTAGGTTG
Organism: Salix caprea; assembly: GCA_964035475.1. NCBI lineage: Eukaryota > Viridiplantae > Streptophyta > Magnoliopsida > Malpighiales > Salicaceae > Salix > Salix caprea. Next base: position 12,115,839 of record OZ037747.1, on the reverse strand, counting down.
TTTTCATGACGTTGTTCAGGTTTTTTGACTGCCCCAGATAGGAACCCAAAAGATATGGCCACATTGTATTGAGCTGCTTATTAGTATGAGTTCTTAGTTGCTGTGGGCTCATGAATTTGAGTATGCATCCAGTTATTAAGAAAAATTCATAGTTACTGAGCTAACAATACATTCTGTACCAAACAAAATTAATACTTCTACAGTCAAACCAGGTAGTACTTTCAGGTTTATTTTAATTTGTGCTTCCCATTATTTTGACTCCTTTCCATGAGAACTCACAACACGCTTCGATAATTAAAATAAATAAAAAATAAAAAAGAATTGCAGTTCAGTACCATGCATTAACTGTTCATAAACAATGAATATTGCAGAGCTCATTTGCATTTAACTGTTTTTTAATATTACTAGTTAATAGTTCACTTTAATAGTCTGCTCTATTTATAAACTTGTTACTTGCGAGTTTTTTTTTTTTCATTCTTATAATTCCATTGATTATTTAATTTATCAAAGGAGAGTATTTCCATTGTGAACAAAGACATCTTTCTTATATCATTTCTATAAAAAAAAGACAAATCGAATAGATGTTTAAAGAATTTTTTTGTTTATCACTTTACCATGTAGATAAAAGAAATATTGTGATTTTTTCTTTCTTATAATATTATTAAATTAATTGTGTTTTATATATAAAAATGGATGATAGTTGAAAAGAATAGTTACACAAACTTTTTTTAAAGAAGGATATTATATTTTGTAGCAAGCGCAAGTGAGGGGTGGAAGTTTCTAACAACATCTCCAATGAAAAATGCTAAATGAAAGAGCTAAATGGTCTATATAGCATTTTAAATAGTAAAATTATAGTTTTTTTTAAGGTGTGCACTTCAATGAAAAATGCTATTTTAGCAATCCATTTATATTTTGAACAAAATTACAGATAATGAAGAACTAAAAAACAGAAAAAAGTTGACGTAAATGTTGAAAAGTGGGACAATTTGGACCATAAAAAGTTTGACTACTTTGAATAAAATAAAACAAGTTTGCTTCATCTTCTCCACACAAATTTGTTATGTTTTTTTTTTTCTTTGAAACTAGTGACAACTCACATAGCTTCTGGTTCGTGACCCCCAACACCAACACCTAAAAAATAAGGTCTGGATCCCAACATCACATGAAGCTAAAAGGGAAGCTAATTAATCACCTTGGTTGAGACAATCATAATAGGCAACTTATTCTTCTTCAAGGCAAGGTGCTATGATATTTTTTTATTATTATTATTTTCTTGCATCAGTTTTTAAAGACGAGGGAAGAAGTGCATATAGTCATTGTCAATGATCAATTCTACGCTCAACAACATTATAACTTTTTCATAGCAAGTGTAGATGTAGCATTTCATTTGAAGAAATGCTATTTTAATTGTCGATATAGTTTAATTGTCGATATAGTAGCCCTGTTGGAGTTGTTAAATAAAAAAATAAGATGAAATGATCGTTATTGAGTTTTAGCTCCTTTTTTAGCAACCTCGTTGGAGATGCTCTAAGAACATGCTTGATCATAGCTCGAGGAGAGGACTAAAAGTTTTTGGGACACTATAAATTCACACTAAGAAATAACCTTGCATATACAATTATTGAAGAATATCACATGTTTTTTTCACCTTTGGGATAAGATGGGATGTATTAAGTAGCTATCCTTGATGTTCTCAAAGGAAAACAAGTAGATACATTAGTGCAACTACCACCATCTATAATTAAGCTACATATCTTATTATGAACATGATATCTTGTATGGAATATACTTTTCCTCTAACCTTTTTGAATCATCCACCTTGACATGTATATTCAATTCTCTCTTTACTATAAGTGTCTTTCTTAAATGGATACTCAACACAAACATCATCAACATCCCCCAATGATGACATCTTCTCATCTTCATCCTCCGTATTAATCTCAACCATATTATTATCTTTTATAATCATGACTCTCTTATTTAGATACTATGAAGCAACATGACCAAAATACAAACAAAAAAAGCATTTAATGTCATAATAATGAGAAGAAAGGGTAACATTATTGCCTTTAATAATGACTGAGATGTCTTTCTTTTCTCTAAAGTATCCGGCCTTACCCTTCCCATTCAGTTGTCAATGACCACCATCAATATTAGAGTCTTATAGTTGGCTTTGTTGAATGGTACCTTTTTATTTAAGTTGTTTCTCTCCATCTACAGCTATATGCATCATCTCCTCTAACTCTATATAATATATCATAGTTAATATCATTCAGGGATCCAGTTTATATATCCTTCTCAATATTAGCTCTAACCATAGCAAGTTATATTTTCAATGCTCTTTGTGCCTTAACTCAAACTCTGCAACCTTTGATAAAATTCTTTATAATAGTGGTTAAGCACAAATCTTTTTCTTATAAGGAATTCCATCTCATCCCAAGTATCAACTTGACTCTTATAATTTCTCCTACGATTTGTTACTAATTGATTTCATCATATAATGACATAATTAGTAAAAGCAATCATAGCAATCTTGTCTTTCTTAGGATCCAGATAATTATGACACTAAGAAATTCACTCCATCTTCTTCTCTTTTTCTAAATAAACTTTTCGATAAATCTTCCCTTAAAAAACTGATATTTTTAGCTTAATTGCACCCAAATCTCCATTATATTCAACATTATGTTCCCAGTATCTATAATAACCCCTGTAGCTAAAATTATCTCCATATCTTCCCCCTCCAAACCAATGATTAAATTGTTATCCAAAAAAAAATCCCTATTTTCCACAAACACATTTTCAAAATCAAAATTACTCATGTCTGCATTATCAACCACAAACTTATCTATATTAATGTAATTCATCTAACAACCTTTTTAACATTAAATTCTCTTTGCTCATGATTATTATTATATAAGACTTGATTATTTTCTCGATTGGTTTGATCAAAATTCTCTCTTGTTTATGTACAATGGAAAATTCAACAAAAATGTTTTTTGGATGTTCTTTTGCTCTCTCCTTTTTGACTCCTTATGCTACTAATATACTGCAACAAACTAAAGTAACATGTTTTTTTTAAGTAACCCTAGACACAAACCACTAAGTTATAAATATAAAATAATTGAAAATCTAATAAAAGATAACTAAAGTTAAGGAAGCCAAAACTAATGAGGATAAAATAAAGGATATAACTTGATTTTGGAGTTAAGCTCTGATACCAACTAATGCAATTCTCTTGATCATATGGTCAAGCAACCCCTAATGAATTAAATTATAACCCAAAAACCAAGTTTGATAGAATCTTGACTTAAAAATAACCCTGCACCTAAGAACCAAAGTTATTGTAAAAAGACTTAGACCTAGAGATAACCTTGAATCTAAGAACTTTGTATCCCTATAAAGCTACTTAATCTACGTATGTGAATGATGTCACAAAGCTACTTAATCTTTGATAAATCAGTGTACGATTTGTATCCCTACAAAGAAAGGTTGTTTTGCAACATACAAATAAAAGAAAAGCTCATGTTTATTTTTCCACTTGCTAATGTAGTTTTCAACTCAAAATAACATGATATAGTCTCCTTTAACTAACCTTATTAGATTCTTTTTAGGTTGCAAGCTAATAGGCCTAATCTAGTATTCAGACAATATAAGTTCAATAATAAAATAAACTTCTAATCATTGTTTAATGAGCTAGAACAAACCCAACTTTAAAAAATATTAATAAATAAAATAGGATGATAAAACAAAGTCTCTATGCTAAAATTCCTTTATGTTGCTCAAATTTCAAATTTTTGCACTGTCTTACCATGTACATTTTAAAATTTCTACAACTTTGCAATCGGTTGAGTGAACAAATAAATTTGAAAAAGACAAAGTTGAATTAGAACAAAACAAAGTTTTTATGGTGATATTGAAACAATACATAAAGTTCATGGCAGAGACTTGAAATTTACCCTATAAAATATTGTCTATTTATTATAAAAAATAAACAATATTGGTCCTTGTTTTTTATGCCATTACTTGATTAAAAATTTTATATTACTTATTTCATCAATTTCTTAAAATTTTAAAGTTTTATCTCTTAAATATTATGAAAAACACTATCAAATAATATTTACATTTTATGATTAAATCTGTAATTATTTAATTGAGGAGATAAAACACTATCAAATGCATCCATTTGTTCTAACAATTTAAAATGAAACATATTAATAAATTGCATTTTATATAAATTCAGGTAATTTTCTTTGCAATAGAAAATACAAACTTGTCATGCGAAAGCTAATTTGTTCTTAAAAAATAATATCATGAACCATTTTACGTGTACCATAATAAGTTGCTATTTAAAAAAAAGGTTTTTAATAATAAAACATATGCTGCGGTGTCAATAATTACAAAAATTCAACTTTAAATCCAAAAAATAAATTATATCTCTTCACACTAAGTTTTTTCTTCCAGCTAAACAGTGGATGGTTTTGTAGGGGAAAGTGGGGAGAGAAACCTATATTTTATCCGAATGAGTATAATAAATATTTATATTGTCGCGTGTTTGTTAAAAAAGCGAATCCTTACTTACGGATTTAATAATTTTAATTTCTTTTGTTTTGGAGTTTCGAATAAACGCCACCTAATGGTTGCTGAGAAACACAAACAGATCTATTTCTTAATCAATTACGAAAACGACAATATAAACTGAAATTAGAACTGATGTCAAATCAGAAGGCAGACAAGCTATCACATAAATTAAGGTACACACATAAATTTCCCAATTTACATTTAATTTTTTCATAATGCTAAAAAGTACATCGGTCAATTTTTATTTTTTATGTAGAGGATAGGTTTGTAAAGGGTGGTTGAACAAATACAATGGAACTTCTGGTAGTGCTGCTGACATGAATATTTCAGAAATATGGCCGGCGACTCTCTCTCTGATTCGCCGAAGGATGTCTCCGAGTCAAAAGATATTATTAAAACAAATAAGTCAGATTGGAATCATCTCATTTTCTACCCTTTCCTTTCAGTGCCTTACATCTCTCTCCACTTTCTAATGCGGTGTTGAAAATCATGACCAAAATCTCCACTTTCTTTTCTTTTTATTAATTCTTTTTCTATATAGTTAAATTTAATTATATTGTAATTTTCAATTCATTTTATCTTCTATATTACCTTTAATATATATCTTATACATTCAAATACCTCTCAAGAAATAATAGGTATAGGTAAATAAGTATTTAAAAAAAAAAACTAGTTTAGTACTATTTTTTTTCATTTCAGCGTGATAAATTAAAGTGATTACAGAAAAATCGACTTACTATATTTAATTTAGAAGATTCCAAATATGATAACAATTGTTTTTTACTGTATTTTTTTTTAAAATAGTATACTAAATATACTATCCATATTTGCATTTATTAAATTGTATTTTTAAATTTTTGCATATTTTCTTAGTAATTGTTTAAGAGTGTGATACTGTGATTGAAGTTGTGTTTTTAAAGTGCTTTTGGTTCATAAAGGCATCAAAATGAGATTTATTTTTTATTTTTAAAAATTATTTTTGATATTAGGACATTAAAATGATCTAAAAATACTAAAAAAAATAATTTAAAATAAAAAATAAAAATATTTTTAAAACATAGTGGTCAAACATACCCTTAATATGTGAGCTTGGAGAGAAAAAGCAGTAAGCATTAAAAGAAAAATGATAATATTTTATGGGGATAAGAAAATGGAAAAAGAAGTATATCATGATAAAATTATTTTGCCATATTAAAACTCTAATTAAGTCCATTCACTTGTATAATTTTTTTAATTTAAACCCAAATTGATTCTTAATCTTAATTAAATCTTAAAATAGGTATATGATTAAATAAAATTAGCTTATTATAATCTAATTAAGTTCTTAAACAATTTTGATGTAAATCAGTCCCGTATACATTTAAGTTAAACATTGAATGTGCATTGTCCTTCATTTTTAGTTACTTTAAAGGTACAATTGCGCCTTCACTTTTGTCAAAGATTTCATTTTGGTTCCTTCATCTCATGTTTATGCATTTAAATCCCTTTTTAGCATGTTCATACCAACCAAGTTGTTATTCATTGTAATCAAATAATTAAAATTTTGTTTATGATTCTATTCCATTCAATACCATTAAACAAACATATAATCTTCTATTATATTATTACCTACACACATAAATTTTCCAAATTCCAATTTACATTTAATTTTTTCATGTTGATAAAAAATACATCGGTCAATTTTCTTTTTTATATCTTCAGTTGTTAAAGAAGTTACTTTAAAAAATATATACTATATATATATTTTTTTATTAATTATCATTGTTTTGCATCTAGTTTTCGTTTAAGTGTCTGTTTGAGAGCATGCTTAAAATTATTTTTAAAAATAGTTTTTATTTAGAAATGCATCAATATTTTTTTAAAATTATTTTTGATACCAAAACATTATAAAAACACACAAAAAAAATTAAATTTAAAATAAGAACTAAAAATAAAACATTTTTATTTTTTTAAAAAAACACTTTTAAAATACAGTTACATCAGCCTATAGTTTTGCAATGGATGGTTGAACAAATACAATGGAACTTCTGGTTGTGCTGCTCACATGAAAATTTTACTTCGTGTCTATTTGAAAGTGTGATTGTGGTTGTTTTTGAAAGTATTTTTTTGTTCAAAAATATATTAAAATTATATTTTTTTATTTTTTAAAAATTATTTTTGACATCAGCACATCAAAATAATTTAAAAATATTAAATTTTATTAATTTAAACTTAAAAATAAAAATATATTTTTTAAAATTTTTTAAAAACACTTTCGAGAACTCCCAAACAACTCCGTAATATGGCCAGCGACTCTCTCTCTGATTCGCCGAAGGATGTTTCTGAGTCAAAAGCTGTGTATCAAAATATTATTAAAATAAATATTGTCAGATTGGAATCATCTCCTTTTCTATCCTTTCCTTTCATTGCTTTACAGTCACTCTCCACTTTCTAATGCGGTGGAGAAAAATCTAGACTGCCGAATTAAGGTAAGTAACAACCTTTCTAATATCAACCTCTCTTTTCTTTTTATTAATTTTTTTATAATTAAATTAAATTATATTGTAGTTTTCAATTCATTTTATTTTCTATATTACCTTTCATATATTTATCTTATTCATTCAAATACCTCTCAAGGAATAATAGGTATTGGTAAATTAATATGCATTAAAAAACTACTTTAATATTTTTTTCATTTTAGCGTGATAAATTAAAGGTGTTAGATCTCTAATTTGTTTTTGTATTATTTCTAAATATTAAATTTTATTTCAAAATTCAATTCTTAAAATTGAAAGTGATTACAGAAAAATCAACTTACTATATTCAATTCTGAAGATTCCAAATATGATAACAATTGTTTTTTATTGATTTTTTTTTAAAATAGTATACTAAATATATTATCCATATCTGTATATATTAAATTGTATTTTAGTAACTATTTAAGAGTATGATTGGATTTTCTTTTAAAAGTGATTTTCATTCAGAAATGTATCAAAATAAATTTTTTTTATTTTTAAAAATTATTTTTGATATTATCATATTAAAATGATATAAAAACATCAAAAAATTTAATTTAAAATAATATATATATATATATATATATAGTGGTCAAACATACCATTAATATTTGAGCTTGGAGAGAAAAATGATAATATTTTTGGGGGAAAAGAAAATGGAAAAAGAAGCATACTCGTCGTCGTCGTATACCATCGCATTATTTTGGTTGTTGGATTCCATGTTATGTTACCGTTAAAACGGCCGTCCAATCATCTCCTATTGTAGCTGAGGTGTAAGAAAGAAAATGGTGGGGGTCCAGCCTACCAGAATATATGGCGTCAATCACAATCATCTTCGACCGTCCAATACCTGACCGGACCCCAGAAACATCTTCCCATCGAACGGTTGGAGTTAGCTGAACCAAAGATAATTACGCCGGGAATTGTACATCCAACTCTAAATTCCTTAGTTACCCTTCATAACGTTCAAATAACGGGCTCCATTAGAAAAAGCATAAAAGTAGAAGGCAAAGGTTATGATTGTAATTTGAAAAAAAAAATAAAGATAATCACAGAAACAGCTGCGCGAAGTGTCCAAAAAACGATTTTTAATTTTTAAAATTTTGAAGCTTGCTGTTTTCACTTCAAGAGGCATTATTATTCGCTTCTCTCCCTCTGTTCGGTGTTGACGAGAGCTTCTTCACTAATGCCTGATTTTTAGGCTACTTTTTTTTGTTTTTGTTTTTTGGTGCAATCAAATCTACATTTTCGAGCATTTTTTGGTTGAAGGAAAGCAAGAAGAAGAGAAGATGCTGGACGGGATTCTAGGCCGAGGATTTGTTGCAAAATGGTAAATATATTTTATATGTTTTGCTTAAAGAATGATTTGAAAGAGAGAGAAAGATTAATGGTTGGTTTGGCAGTAAATCGTTGATAAAGTTGACGAAGAATCAGATCGAAGTAGTAAGAAGAAAGAGAAATGCGACTTTGAAGTATTTGAAGAAAGATATGGCCGATCTCCTTGCTAATGGACTCGACATCAATGCCTATGGCAGAGTACTCATCTTTTCTTTTCTTTCTTTCCTTCTTTAACCAATCAAGTTCATATTTTTTTCCGCTTCAATCTGATTATTACTTTATTTTTTTTTCATAAAAGAAGGAATTTAGAAGATGATTAAAGAAATCAGCGCTTGAAAAATTGAAACCAAAGGAATATTTGTCTGAAATATCTCGTTTTCTCTGCTTGTTTTTGAGTTTTGTAATAAAGTCTGTAAAGAGGAGAATGCAAAATTTATTTATGTTTCTTCATTTTACTGACTAGAAAATAAGAAGTATGTAACTAATTTTAGATATCTGTTTGTGATTTTTTATTTTGAACTTCTGTTAACCTTACTTCAATGAGATCGAGCATTAGTCCAAGTTGAAGGTTTTTTTTTTTTTTTTTTTTTTTTTATATTTATTATTCCAATGTAAGCTCTTAAGTAAGTTTCTGAAATATTAAAATTTTAATTCAGGCCGAGGGACTGCTAGCTGAATTGAACCAACTGTCTTGCTATGATTTTGTTGAGCAATTTTGTGATTTCGTGCTAAAGCATCTATCAGTCATGCAGAAATTGAGGTATGCGTGGTTATTATCTCGTCTGAACACTTCTTTGTTCATACTGTTTGCAAGCAACATGATATGATCTATAGGTATTGACGGTTAATATAAAGTAATGAGATAGGCAGATAATTGCTTAACACTGCCATGTTCTCTTGTGGATGACAGTCTCTTTGTTGCCCCATGTTCTCATTCAGAAACATTTATCATTATTGGACTATTTATCAGCCTTTTGGCTAAGATCAAGGGCTTCCAGTACATGGATTAGGTACCATCACAATGTTGGTCATTGCAGATAGATGCAATGTACACATAAGTTTCTGGTGGGGTTAGGTTTTATGATAATGAGCGCCTATTTTGACATAATCTTTCTGGGAGATTTTTCTGCTTGTCGTTTTTACCAAATGGATCCCCATTTTCATTTTCACCGAGTTGCATTTCAATTATGTTGAAAAGTTATATAAATGTATTCTCGAATTGCTGTGGAAATATGAATTGGACAATGCTTATCTGTATTAGCATGGCCATTGGCGTACAGTATGTTTGGCTTGAAAGAACCAATAAAGATAGATTTTTAAGCCGTTCATATATAAAAAGGAAATCAAAATTGTATGACTTCAAAGCATTTAACTTTGTTGTGTGAGAATCACTAAAAGGTAACATGAATATATTTTAAACCAAAGATGGTAATATGGTATCTAAGTCACTAAACTTTGTTCCGTGAGAATCGCTAAAAGTATCCTACATAGAATTACATCAAAAAGTTGTTGCATATAAAAGCTTTAGATAATATTTGGGCAGTGTACTCATTCTTACATCCTTGTGGCATGTCCTCATCCATAAGAGATGAATTTTCTGTATTGTAGAAGTGATTGGCAGCCCCCTATATCATGGCAAGAGGCTCATGTGCAAATCTTCTGGCTATGCTATTACTAGAGTAAAACAGTGGTGATGGATGTTTATTATTCCTTAGACCAGGTTTTGGGGCTGCCAAGAGTCGGGAGTACTGTGCTTCCAAGAAGCTGTAATATAGTTTCTTTTGACTGAAAGATTTTAATATGAATTCTTTTATAAGTTAGATCAAGATTCCAAAATTTTATGAATATTTCTCTTTATTTTTTTGTCATCTTTACAGGCACTGTCCTGAGGACTGCAGGGAGGCTGTTTCGTCCCTGATGTTTGCTGCTGCAGGATTAAACAATTTGCCAGAGCTACGCGACCTTAGAGATGTATTTTACGAGAGATATGGGAGTTCTCTGGAATTGTTTGTGAATCAAGAGGTAATTCTTTGTAGATCCTTTCCATGTACACAATTTATATCCATTGCTCTCAATAACTGATCATTTAAATTCTCCTTGATAGTTTGTTGAAAAGCTATCGTCAAAGTTTGTGACGATGGAGAAGAAAATTCAATTAATGCAAAGTATAGCGTTGGAGTTCTCCATAACATGGGACTCCAAAGCATTTCAACAGAGGATGTCCAAAACCCCAGAATCTAAAAAGGTTTGCCCCTTTGTTTCCTTTTTGTTGTTTTTTATATGTGTACGTTGAGGGTGGAGGTGAATTATTGCTAGCAGACAGTATAAATGGTTAAGATCTATGATCTGATTTCAAATGTCATTTTATCCAAGACTTAACTGCCTTTTTTCTTCTCACTATTTGCAATCTATTTCCCCCCTGTTTTCTCTTTGGTTTTTTGGAGCAGTAAGCTGTATCTTCCTTATGGCTGATTGTTTTGCAGGACCAAACTAAAATTCATGGGTCCCTACACAGAAATGATGACAGATTCATGCCTATCAATGACAAGGGCATCGTCCCAAATGGAGATAAACAGGATATTCCATTGAAAGAAAGGCTTCAGTATGACAAACATGAGCCAATCAAGGTCAGGGAAGAAATTGTCTTGAGAAGGGACAATCGGGACATTCTGTTCCAGGGAAGGCAAGAAGCCACACCGGAGAAACATCAACCTTGGAAGGAGGATACTCCCCTGAAAACTGTTAGACTAGGTAGTTCATCTCAAAGGAAAAGAATGGAAAGCGTGGATGGTGCATCCAAACTGCAAGATGGCAGGGAGAATTCTGCTCCTAAAAGAGATGACAAGGACACAATAATTCATGCAAAGCCAGATATCACTCCTAGCTATGCAGGATTATGGTCAAAGAATAATTCTAAAGATTCTTTGGCAGCACACAACAAATATGGTGGACAAGACAATATGGAAAACTCAGCAAGAGATGTTTTGAAAGAAGAAGTACATAAGCTGAAACCTCACTATAACAATGCTATCCCCCCTCCCTACACTAAAACTAATGCTAAACTGAAGGATACCAGACATGAAGCCAGTGTAGGATCTTCCCAGATTGGTTCTGACATTAATGCAGTTAAGAAAGATCCTTCAAGGGATAACACAGCCAATTCTTGGAACAGCTCAGAGAAAATCCAACAAGGAGCATATTTGCCGGATCATGAGAAGCAGGATGTTGGACTTACAAGACAAAATGGTCATGGGCATGAAAAAAGTAATTATTATCAGGGTGATGGTATTGGTAACCCCATACCAAAACCAAGATCCATGAGGCGGAAACACTCAAAGTCACACTCCACTCATGATGATGCTGGTAATTCAGAAGATACAGGTGGTGTGAAGAGAAGGTCAAGGAGCAGGAGAAGGGAGGACCCAAGAAAAGGCCTGCAAATCTTGTTTGATGATGAACACTATCAGAATGATGAAGAAGAAAGGATGATAGATAAACTTTTGATACATTACAGCAAGAAACCTTCTGCATGCGAAGCTGGAAAGGTGGTGAGAAGAAAGTCAAAAAGCCATCACACGCATCAGCAAGGCACTACTGAGGCAGATAAATCCCCCCGGCACATCAGCCGGGACGGGCCTGATGAAATCTCAGAGATGGTTTCTGCAACACCCCGATCCATTTCACTTCCCCATGAAACAAATTCATCAGAGGCAACGAAAGTGTTTACTCGAGCTGCTTCTTTCCAGCCAGACAGAACTGGCCCAGCTCGGCATGTGCATCCTAAGCTACCAGATTATGATGACTTGGCAGCCCGTTTTGCGGCCTTGAAGGGGAGGTAAAATCATTGAGCAATCAGATTTCAGAATCTTTTATAGTTGTCGTCATGATTGCATGCTGTAGCTGGAATCTTGCACCTGTTCCTTGGAGTTTCGTTGTCTTTGAGGGAAACAGGGTTTTTTACACGTATTCATTGAAGAAGCGGGCTGTGATTTCTAATCCTCTGTAATCGATAGGTGTTGTGGTTCACAATGGCGTTACATATTTCTGACATTGGCGTTTACATAGCTTGTAATATCTATTCAATTTTCACCTATTGGCTGAGATTAAGATTGGTCTCTCTGTAAAACATTTCCTCGAGGGAAGAGGGCATTGTACTTTTCATAGTTATATATGTTGAGGTTTCTTGTCTGCATCCTGCAAAATATTTGTTCAATTACTATTATGACCTTGAATGTCAGAGAAACCCTACTAGATCAGAGCAAAAAAAGGCCTTTAAATTTCCCATGCCCCCTATAATGCCCTCTCAGAGATTCGGTTGCTATCTGCTATCCTTGTCGAAGGAAAAGGACTGCTTCCCGCCAAAAATAAAAAAGCTTCTCACCCTGCCTTTTATTACAGTCCCCACTTTTACTGCTTCTTGCTCCACGCTTCACGCACACGCACGCGCACAGAGAGAGAGAGAGAGAGAGAGAGAGAGAGAGAGAGAGAGAGAGATGAAGGGCTCCTCCAAGGTCATAATGGGAGCAACACTGGCAATGGTGGTGAGCCTCGCCATAGTTTTGGCCCTGGTTCTGGTGCTGCTAGCTGAGCTTTACTGCAGTCTTTTACTTCGCCGGCGTCAACCAAGAACCCCCTCCAACACCACCTCCACCTCAGCCACCATTACCACCACATCCACCACCGATTCTTCCCTGTCACAGTCACCACAAACCCAAAATCAATCGCCTTCTCTTCCTCTCTCAAGCTACTATGCTCATGGGGTCCTTCTGGCTCCAAGAAGTTTCTTATTCCCTGAAGTTTCATCCAACAAAGAAAACAAGATGGTAGAAACAAGAAAAGAACATCATCGTGTCCTCGAAGTCCTTACCCAAGAGTTAAACCCAAGTCTCAGCCCGCAACAACTTGGTCTCATAAACGCTTCACCTCCATCAACTGCCTTCGTATCTTCACCCCATCAAGCAGAAGAAATCCCTATTCAAATTAGAAGTAGCAATGCCTGCAGCGACAAGGAATGCGCTGGTTGTGGAGAACATTTTGTTTACATATCTAATCCCATTTACGACAATGATGCGAGCAGACCAAGCAGGGCGGAGACCCCATACGAAACTCCTGATTCATCGCCATCACGTTTGGAAATAGACGGTTCTAGTTCAGGCGAAGAAGAAATAGCGTCACCTTCTGCTCCACATCCAGTCCCCGTGACCCCTCCGTTGACTCCAATGAAGAAGCTCCCAGCTGAGGCCTGTTCAGTTTCATTGAGAGATGTAAGGTCGTTGGGCACTTCAGGAAGTGACTCTGTTAGTAACAATGGCCTCTCATCATCATCCTCAGGATCTCCATGCACATCTCCTTCATGGTGATTAGCATTTAATTTTACGACAACCTTTACGAGGTGCATGCCTGTATTGTGAGTGAAAGTTAGAGCGAACAAGTCCCTACATCTTTTTCTTTTTTTCCTGACATGGCCATGACTCGGTCACCAAAGCCCACGCTTATGCTAAATAGAAAACTCTCATTGGTCAAGCAGGAGCACCTCTCTCTCTCTCTCTCTCTCTCTCTCTCCACTTTGCAGAACTGCCGTTTTGGTTTCATCCGATTGTAATCGTAAGGGGTGATTTTGGATTTACAACTGGTTTGTGCCAACCAAGCAAGCATTAATTTTGATTGTAGATGCATGTGAGTTGCTTTGACCTGAGCAGCAGCAATGGAATAGAAAAAAAGAAGAAAAAAAAAGATATCTGTTTTTGAGGGACCTCGGGTTCCTATTTCGATGCATTAAAAGCACAAACAAACTGTCACCTGCGAGGTGTTTGTCCACCCTAGAAAACGACCAGACCAGACCAGGCCAGGCCAGTCATTTCGTGTTCTTTTTTTTTTTGTCCACATGGGGAAGAAGCTTCACTGTCTGCACTTACGTTATTTTTCAGTCCCTTTTCTTATTTAAGTTGTTGTTTAAAATGTCTGGAAAATAAATAAAAAAACACAAATGTTGTCCAATTTGTGGTCTGAGCTCTATAAAAATGTCTGGAAACTTGCCTTGCAGTGTCGTCTTCTCTTTATAAATCACAGTTGGAACGCAAACTAGATAAAAAAACTCAAAATTTGAAGTAAATGTATATAGCTTTTCAATTTTCCTATCAGGGATCTGGTGGATGTGGCATCAACAAGATATTTTGGCTTATGGTGATTACTCCAATGGTGATCGATGGTTGATACATCGGATTCATGTCCTTTCTCAAGACTGCAATTAGGCCTCGGAGAAAAAAAGATTTCCCTCGCAAGGATCTTTGACTATGGATTTAAAAAAGTGTTTTTTTTGTTTAAATTTTTATTAATCTCGAAAGATGCATGAATTTCTTCTTAAACTTTGTGTGTGTAGTTTAAGTTCTTGGAAACATAGCTTCTTCTTTTAATATTTTTTTTTCTCCTTTTTTTTTTTTTGTCTCAAAATAGGGTGAGGGCCATACACCAGCATATAAATTCTCTGCGTGGGAAGTCTCTTTGTTTAAGAGTATGGTTGATGTTTATTTTAAAAATGTTTTTTATTTAGAAATATTTTAAAATAATATTTTTTTTTATTTTTTAAAATTATTTTTAACATTAGCATGTAAAAATATCTAAGAATACAATAAATATTTAATTTAATATAAAACATAATATTTTTTAATTTATTGTAAAATAGATTTTGAAATAGAATGAGAAATTGGGTGTTCCATTTCCATAAAACATCACAAAACCTATCATCAGCCATTGTAATGCATCATCGCCAGAAACATCACCTCTCTGTGTTAGAAGAAAGGTGGGGCCTTTTCATTAAGGAAGACCGGTTGTCAGCCAAGGAAGAAAGGTTTTTGATCTATTCTTTGCTTTGCTTTTTGTTTTTTTGGATGGATGAGTTTGGAAGCTTCTAATTCCAAAGAAAAAGGGATAAATTTGCTATCAAATGTTAGACAATTCAATTTATTCATTTTTGCATTTCAAAACAGATGGATGCTTTCAAAAGTTATATGCAAACAATGCATTTTTGATGAATCAAGTATAAAGTTTGCAATTTATTATTGTAAAAGTTAATGAAAGAGAAATAATATGTCAAATGTAAGATGAAAGGACGATATTCATTATGATCACGAAGTTGTCTTACTTATCATGCTTCTGAAATAGTTTTTCAAAACTACCAATGGATCTATGATCACCTTTCTTACGATCCTCAGGCTGTTCACCTTTATCAATTAAAGAGTTAATTTTATTATTTTTTTTTTCAACTTTAGAAACTGTCTCTATATGTCTTTAATAACTAATTTATGAGCGTCTTTTTTTTTTTAGGAGGAAACTTCTCATCCTCACTTACAAGAAGAGCACATCCTGTTCTGTAACCTTTTTTAGCATACAACAAATAGATAACCATCAAGATTGCTGAGCTATGATACCAACTAACACAAATGGAGCAATACGAGAAAGATAGTAAGTACAAGAATACAAAATTCTACCGAATAGTGATCACATGAAAACATTAATTTGAAATTTTATTATTAAGTATTTATTTTCAAGTAGTCTACCTTTATATGAGGTCTACAACTCAAATAAACCGAAAAATATGACCTAAACCAACAAGGAAATCCAGAAATAAAGGAAAGGTAATAAAAGTTCTAAACAAACTAAAAAGAACTTCATAAATATAGCTCAAAATAATAATAAAAAAAAGTTCTAAATCAAATAGAAAAATAATAATAATAAATTAACTAGAAAAATATTATAAATTCCAAATAGTAACTCGGAGGCTTTTCTAGAGCTTTTTTGAACTCTGATTAGTATAAATTATACTCTGAAGGAAACAAGGCATTCGGAATCTTTTAATATAATTTCAGGCTAGTTTAATAATTATGTAGTTATGTATTGGGGAAAAATGTTCTAGCATCACATTTGTTCATGGAAATACTATTCCTTTGTCAAATTTTACGCATTTTGCTTGTGAATTCTCTGATGTTAACGAACGAACTCTGATAGTAGATGATCAAATAAATAATCACAAGTTTAAATGATCAATTTTCTCTGTTCATCATCCGTTCAACAGTTTGTTTTAGCACAAAAGTATTTATTTCCAAGTATGGCAAAGCTTCTGAGTGAGAAGTAACAAAACGCACACAACATATATTCAAGTGAAGTGTTTTTCCCCGAGAGTATCTTCAATCTTCAAATCTGATGGCCCACAACGCATTCCAATCTGATAGAGCAACATCCGCAGACAAGATCCAGGTTAATCCTGTTGAAAGATATCAGGCCGAAAGACAAACTTGTATTTAATGAAAAATGTTTTGATTTAGGATCGAAAAGTAGTAAAATTTGAAGAAATGATTAGATCCACCACAGGGCATACCCAAGTAGATGTCAAGCATGGATATCTTCATTCATCAGGAGCAACAAAACATTCTTCTTCCAGTTTCTTGAGGTCTCCTTTGCAATTTCATTCCGATTGGACGTGAAGGGGCCTTTTTTGCCAATCTCTTAGCTGCAGCGAGGCAAGTTTGCATGAGAAATAACAGCAACAGATTATAATTATATCACTACATTTGGATCGATTGATCATGTAATTCTGGACTCATCACAGTTCAATTATCTGATATGCAATTTCCTCCATTGTTTCTAGCTAGCATTATCCGCCATTTCCATATCATTTCTCCTATATTTGGTTATAATTCACCATTATTGGATACTGGATAGGGAGCTAGAGCTGGAAATCTCAATAAATAATCCATGAGAAAATAAGAATATCATAAATTACCTATTTCGTAAAAGAGCTCGTTCACATTGTGGGTACTTTTTGCAGACGTCTCAAGAAATACCATTCCATTTTCTTTAGCATATTGCTCACCATCCTGCAACATTAATTAGTTGAATCATCGAAGTATTTCCCTTGTCTCATGCACTTTACGTTCTCAAATGAAATGATGAAGCCTTGTCCGCAGGCATTTATATACGATGATAGTAATATGGTTGTCCAATTGTTCAACCAGAGAAAAACGAAAGTACCTCGATGCCAACTTTTCTCTTGTCTTGCAAGTCAACCTTGTTGCCTACTAAGAACATTATCAAATTCGGATTTCCTGATAAGGCACAGCACAACATCAATTTGTGAGTACAAAATTCCACTCCAACATAAATTTCTTGTATCCTGGGAACGTAAAATGTAGCTAGCATGTTATGCTGATGAAACTCAGTTGCAGAAATGATAGATTGATGCCGGGGTCCATCATAGAAGATCTATGAGGGTTCCACAGAATTTAACTTATGGCAAGCAGCTAGAAGAGTTGTTCTAGAAGAATGAGAGTACAACATGGTGTAGATTTCGAAAAAAAACATTATGGAAGGTAAATGTTTGAGTCTCAGCCCCACATATTTGTGATTTTAGTGATGGCAACTCGTTTCATTGCAGAAGAAAAATCAGCTACCTACCTTGTCTCTGCAATTCAATAACCCACCTTTTAGCTCGTTCAAATGAATCCTGAAGATAAAAACTTGTTTCAATCAAGAGGAAATCTATACCACTAACAAAGGAAATTACAGCAAAAATGATTTCTAAGAAATCTTAGCTGACATCCATCAGAGGCATGAAGCAAGACACAATCATTAAACTCAGAGGCCAGTTATCAATGTCTGATGACATATATTGAACCTGAAGAGATGTTTTGCTGCTATTTCTCTACAACGTTCATGCAAGGGTGATAGGTTTCGTCACAGGTTACATCAAACTAATTCAAAGACACGCATACGAGGGCTATTCAAGTTAAGGATTAAGCTAAACTAAGAATAAATATGGAATTACAGTTTTTTTTTTTGTAACCGGGTGTTCGGGCTAGCTTACGCATATCACAACTAATCCCCGGGTTTAACTGAACATCCTGCAAGTTAGGCAGGTAAAGCACCGTGGGGGTGACAGACATGCACAAAAAAATCGAACCAAAGTGTAGAGGAGTGAAACAAGTCCCTTCCCACAGCTAGGCCACGAATACCACAACTAATCCCTATGTTTAACTGAACATCTTGCAAGTTAGGCAGGTAAAACACCGTGGGGTGACATACATGCACAAAAAAAATTAAACCGAAGTATAGAGGAACGAAACAAGTCCTTTCCCACTGCTAGGCCACGATCTCAAGTGCAATATCGAATTAAATTGATGAATCCTCTCACACAACTTTATTCAAGACACAAAAACATGCATACATGTAAACAAGGAAGAGGTGATAATTAATATTATAAAAAATAGAATTAGATGGTTGATAAAAATCTACCATGCTTGTGATATCGTATACCACGACGGCCGCAGCTGCACCGCGATAGTACATTGGTGCCAGGCTATGGTACCGTTCCTGCCCAGCTGTGTCCCATATATCAAACTTAATAGTTGCCTCATTCAATGACAAAACTTGAGTGAAAAACGCCGCTCCAATTGTTGATTCCTAAAAATATTACAATCATGTTAGTTAAAGACCATTAATCAAATGCCCGATTGGGAGTGTAGTTGAGATTGTTTTTGACAATATTTTTTATTTAGAAATACATCAAAATATTATTTTTTTATTTTTTAAAAATTATTTTTGACATGGTACATGCAAATAATCTACAAACACATTTTTTTTTTAATTTAAAATAAAAAATAAAAATATTTTTTTTTTCAATTTTTTCAAAAACGTTTCCAAACACATTCTCAAACACCCCCTTATCTAGAATTCAAGAATCGATCGGATTGTGTGGATTTGAAAATGAAGTAGAAAAAAACTTAACGTAAACTTCGTTTATGTAGGCATCATTATAGCATTATTTACAATACCAAAAATACACACACGCATCAATGACGGATGAAATTTGAGTTTCCTACAAAACCCACCAGATTGGATCTTACTTGTCAATATGGCTTAATAAAAACAATGACCTTGGATAGAAGCTCACTGAAATTCTAATGTAGATAGAAACACAACACAAGAAGACAAGTGGATAAATTTTTTATTTTATTTCTGAAGATAAAATATAATAAGATCTGCTTTCCTAAAAGGCTTACATGTTTTTGAATACACTTGAAGCTGACCTTAAAAGAAGAAAAATCAAAATTCCTAAACAGAAAGGAAAACAAATAGAAAAATATAAATATAACATAAAATCCAAAAAAATCAAGGAAAAATAACTAGAATGGCTAAAACAACATATCCAATGCCTAGTTTGGGGGTCTATTAGAGGTCAAATGGAGGTCAAATGGTTACAACAGGCAGGGCTCTCTGCAAAACTAGATCTCTAAAATATCTTGAAAAAAAATGAGTTCAATTTAGAGGTCAGATTGAAACTTATAGTTTTTTAATGTTATGTTGTTGGTTTGGTATGACCAAGTCTATTATTAGGCTTAGCTCAATCCCACTAGTCCATGAATGTATCTGCTAGGTTATTCACATGATCTGTTGGTGTGGAACCCTATCTAAACAAGTTAGATCCTCATATGTTTGCTAAAAAAATCATTTTTTACTAGCTTAGCCACATCACATTCCATTAAGACTAAATCATAGATTAAGCTACTACCCCTATATCAATGAAGATCAAACCTCCAAATGGGCTTATATACCCTAATCAATTGTTGCTCATGGATGCACCCAAACACAACTTTTACATTCAGATGCACTCTAAAAAACTATCATTCGGATGCACTACCTTTTGATCAAGCTTGGTTTACTCACTACAAAATATAGAGACAAAATATATATGTGTTACATAAAGGCATACCTCTTGATAACATATAACCAAGGGATTGGACATGCTATTATAATAAATAATACCTAGCTCATAAAACCTAAAACTAAGGTAATTTTTGTAATTACTCATTGTCACTCTAAGCCTTTATCCTAAGTAGTCTAAAATTATAGATGCTAAACCTTTTCATGGACACACCTAGGTGTTTTCAAGACTTCTAAGGTGTAAGCAATCATCTTCTCACCCATCTTTTTCTTTATAAAAAAATATATCTTATTCTAAGTTGTGTACAACACATAATGCAACCTCTCAAGGTTCATTTCCTCCATCATCAATGCTAATTTAAGTATTGGAGGGTCCTTTTTTTTTTTAAAAAAAATGTTTTTGTAAGTAATTTAATTGTCCAAATTTGACATTTTGTACCTTCTAACCGATCATTGAGCCTTGCCAAAACCATAGTCTTTATAATGTTTTTAACAACCTTATCAGTGGTGTTGTGTGTGAAATATTTGAGTAACAAGCTAATACCATTCCCTTTTTTCATATTTTTTTTTCTTATTATGGTCAATAATTGTTAAAAAAATTAAACTTTAATTCCAACACATTATTTTACTTTTTTTTTTATCAGTTTAAATGTTTTTATTTTTCTTAATTTTCTCACTTGACTTTGTCAAAGTTAGTGGCTGCATATGACTTAGTTAGTGGCAATATCTTCTCATTAGTTTAATACACTATGTTTAGTTATAGATTATTAGAAAGTTTGTTAAGTTTTTATGTGTATAAAGTTTGCACTTAATGAAAGAATTTATGCTGAAATTCTTTCAATCACTTTGTGTGTGTTTTTGTTCCTGCAATTCTAAAACTACTTGCTCAACAATGGTATCAGAGCATAGTTGATCTTACAGGATCAAAACACTTTTTTTAACTCACAACACAAATGGCATCCAGCAACCTACCTTTAAACTCTGATATTATTTTAACTGGTGAAAACAACCAAATTTGGTTAGTGAAGATGCAAGCTTTTCTTAAAGCCCATGACCTTTGGGAAACCGTGACCGAAGATAAACCAATTTCTCTTTTACCAACAAATCCCACCATGACTCAAATCAAATTCAATAATGAAGAAAAGACAAATAAATCCAAGGCCAAATCACTCATTCAGAACTTGATGGCAAATTGTATTTTCTAGAGGATTATGACGTGTAATTCTACTGAAGAGGCTTGACAGGTTAAAAGAAGAATACCAAGGAAGTGACAAAACTCGACAAATGCAAGTGTTGAATTTAAAGAGGGATTTTGAGTCTCTGAACATACAATAGGATAAAACAGTTTCCAGGTATTCTGATCGTATTTCTTTAATTATTAATAACATCAAATCACTTGGAGAAGATTTTCTTGATAACTGGATTGTAGAAAAAGTTCTTGTGACTCTTCCTGAGAAGTCAAAGATTTCCCCTCTTGAAGAATAAAAAAAACCTCAACAAAATCTCTTTAGGTAAGCTAATGATTGCTTTTTAAGAAGAAGAGCAAAAAAAGGCTATTAGGCAAGACAAATTAACTGAAGGTGCTTTCCATGTGAAAAAACAACAAGTTAGCAAGGGCAAGAGGCAATTTAATTAGAAGAGAAAAGGCAGAAATAAAAGTGGTAGCAGTAGTAAAGATTCAAAACTGAAAAAATTTCCTCCTTGCATACACTGTAAGAAGACCGCACATTTTGAGAAATACTGCTGGTGGAGGCATGATGCTACATGTGGGAATTGCAAGCAGTTATGGGACATTACAAAGGTTTGTAAAATAAAAAATAAAGACCCAAAATCTCAGCAAGCTTACTTAACAGATGTAGCCAATGCATAGGAGGAACAATTTTGTACAATTACTTGCTTTTCAATAAATGATTCATCTAATGCTTGGCTCATTGATAATGGGTGCACACATTATTTGTGCAATGATTCTTAAATGTTCAAAAACCTTGATGAAACTTACAATCCAGATTGAAGGTAAGCAATGAAGAGTTTCTAGAAGACAAAGGCAGAGGCTCAATCAATGTTCAAACAAGTTCAAGCATCAAAATTGTTCCTCGTGTTTTGTTTATACTTGAAATCAGTTAAAATCTACTAAGTGTTGGACAAATGCTTGAGAATTACTCTCTTTACTTTGTGGATGATAAATGCATTATCTTTGATCCTTCTAGAGAGCAATTATTTAGTGTAAAGATGAAGAATAAAAGCTATGTTATTGATTGGGGAAATGTGTCTAAACATGCCTATACTAGTACCACTTAAGATGTTTCAAATCTTTAACATAAAATTTTTTGGCACCTCAATCAGATGAGTCTTTTTAATATGAAGCAGAAGGAGATGGTTGAAAACATACCCACAATACAGGGTGAAATTCAAATATGTGAAACATGTCAACTTGAGAACCAATTAAGACTACTATTTTCTAAAGGACAAGCATGGAGAGTCAATCAAAAGCTTCAGCTCATCGACACTGACATGTATGGTCCTATGAAAATAGCCTTACTTTGTGATAATAGATACGTCATTCTTTTTATTGATTATTATACTAGGATGTGTTGGGTCTATTTCATTTAACTTAAGAGTGAAATGTTTACTGTTTTTTTCTTCAAAAATTTAAGACTCTAGTAGAAAATCAAAGTAGTGTGTTGATTAAATGCTTAAGATATGATAATGGTACTAGGCATACTTTGAGTTATTTTATTGAGTATTGTAATAATATATGCATAGTTCATCGATTTACCACACCATACACACCAAAATAAAATGGTGTGTGTGAGAGGAAGAATAAAACAATAATAGAGATGACTAGATGCCTTTACTGTAAAAGAAAATGCTAAACAAACTGTGGGCAGAGGTAGCCAATACCTCTATATATTTGTTGAACAGATTACCTACCAAGGCACTAGAAAAAAAGACACCATATGAAAGCTGGAGTGGTGTTAAACCTGTTATGGATCATCTTCAAATATTTGGTAGCATCTATTATTATCAGATAATTGAGCCAAAAAATAGCAAACTTGGTAACAAAGCTTAGAAAAGACATTGTTGTGGGCTATGGGATAATAACATAAGGATACAAGATTTTTTGTTTGGAAACAAAAAAAGCCATCTTAAGTACAAATGTGTAGATTGATGAAACAATAATATGGGATTTGGAAAATTAGAAAAATATGCATTCTGATTCTCCATTTGATGTCTAGAATCAACTTGAAGCTGATGAATTGGTGGATGATCTTCCAATTTAGGGCACAAGGACCTTGAAACACATTTACCAAAGGTGTAACATGACAATCATTGAACCTACTAGCTATGCTGAAGCTTAAGATTCTCTATCATGGAGGAGAGCAATGGAAGAAGAAACACATTTACCAAAGGTGTAACATGACAATCATTGAACCTACTAGCTATGCTGAAGCTCAAGATTCTCTATCATGGAGGAGAGCAATGGAAGAAGAAATTTAGATGATCAATAAAAATGAAAATTGATAGCTGATTGCAAGGCCTAAGGATTGCAAAGTGATTGAAGTCAAATGGATTTTTAAAACAATACTCAATCCAGATGATTCAATTTGTAAACACAAGGTTAGATTGACTGTGAAAGACTATGCTCAGTGATATGCAGTAGATAACCACGAGGCCTTTGTTCCAGTAGCAAGATATGATACCATTAGACTTCTCATTGCTATTGTCGCTTACATTTTTTGGCAGATTCATGAAATCGATGTCAAGTTAGCTTTCTTGCTGAAGAGATTTTTGTAGAGCAGCTAAATGGATATGTTGTTCAAGGAAATGAGAATCATAGGTATCTTCTTAAGAAGGCCTTATATGGATTAAAACAAGCTCCTCGATCTTGGTATGACAGAATGGACAGTCATCTTAATCAACTTAGGTTCAATAGAGGTCAAAATAAAGAAACCTAGTATGTGAAATCTTATGGTAATCATATTTTAATTGTCTGTAGTCATGTTGATGATATGCTTATTACAGGAAGTCAACTTCGAATGATCCAAAAATTCAAAGATGAAATGCAAAATATGTTTGAGATGACTGTTCTTGGAATGATGAAATACTTCCTTGAAATGAAAGTATTGCAAAATATGTTTGGTATTGTAAGTTAGTAGGGGCACCTATGACAACCAGTATCAAGCTAAGTAAGGATGTTGAATTTGAAAATTAGATGAAAGCTTGTATAGAGGTTTAATTGGTAGCCTTCAATACCTCACAACAAACAAACTTGATATATTATTTGTTTTAAGTGTTCTTTTAAGATTCGTGCATTCACCAAATGAGACTCATTTCATAGCTGCAAAACGTGTACTTAGGTACATCAAAGGTATCATTGCTCTTGGTACTTTTTTTTCTAAAATCACTGGGAGGGGTTTTAAAGTTGACTGAGTATGCTGATAGTGATTGTAGAGATTATGTTGATGATTAATAAGTACTTTAGGGTATTTATTTTCTCTAAGCTCTATTTTTTCACTTGGAGCTCAAAGAAGCAAGAGACAACAACTTAGTCTACTATAAAAAATTGAGTATATTTTTGTTGCCTTTGTTGTCAACTAAGCTATATGATTAAGAAAAACGCTAAGGATTTAGGACATGAGTAAGCTCAAAAACAACTAGGGTTATGTGTGATAACATTTTTGCAATTTCAATTTCAAAGAATCTAGTCTTTAATGGATGAACAAAACATATCAAGATTAAGTTGCAATTTATTAAAGAGGTCCAACAATCTAATGAAATGATGCTTGCTCATTGTTCATTTGAAGAACAACTTGCAAATATTTTAACAAAACCTTTGACTAAAGAAAGATTTGAAACTCTAAGATAAAATATTGGATTCTGTCATAAAAAATGCCAAGGAGAAGTGTTAGACAATTGAATTTAATAGTTACCCTGGATGCATTAGCTCATGCCCAAACACTGTTTACTTGCCACCAACAATAGAGGTAAAATATGCAGTCATTAAATGAAGGCACATTTTGGTACTGTGTTTTCCAAGGATTAATTTTGTTATTATCATCAATTATAACTAGAAAAATACATAGAACTAAGGCAATTTTTATACTATCTTGTTGTTACTCTAAGCCTTTATGTTTTAGTAGTGCAAAATAATAGATGATAAGTGGATTGAATGTCCTAGCCTTACATGTATACACCTACATGGGTTTAAGGATACACAAATAACCTTAAACTCCAAGGTAATTTATTGTCTCCTCGACCATCATTATTGTTATAAAGAAACTACATCTTCTTCCTCTAATCTCTGTAATATGTATAACACAACCTTCTAAGGTTTATAAAAAAAAACTTGTTTTGGATGTGTTCTAGCTACCCAAACTCATCATTTTGTCGATCCAGTAGCTATAAAAACTACTACATTGTTGACTCAAGCTATGTTGAGGGCCAAATTAATTTTTTCAACATAAATGAATAAGAGATCAGGTGTTGCTAACTTTTTTTTTAAAAGAACTTTTTTTTATCATGAATTCAAAATCTGATTTACCTTGGACAACATCTTTTTAAAATATTGAGATTCTGACATATTGAACAATATTTTTAAAAAATGACGAGACAATACTATAATAGATGGACTTGAGCTACCCTGCTAAATCTACAATCCAAGTTATGAAAATATGATAATGCCATAAAAAACAAATTGAAATAAATCATGAAGATCAATTTTCAATTAACAAAACATCAAAGGTCAAAATTGAAAGTAAATATTCAATTCTAGGTTTCTAAGCCTGTGACTTGGGTCATAAGAACAAAATAATTCTATTGAAAGAAAATTAAAAAAAAAACAAACTACAAAGTCAAATTTCTTATCAACCCAATATATATAACAATTATAAAAAAATTAAAAAAAATTGAGTCAACCCAGGAAAAAAAAAACTTGTGACCCAAATCAGCTCATGAAATTTGCGACTTAGGTTATATGAATAGGATGAACCCATAAAAATGAAATAAAAAAAATCATAAAGCCAAATTTTCTCTCAATCCAATATTAAAGGAAGAACTTGAAAAATAAAACTAGAATTATAAAAAAAACACTATGTCATCCTAGGCTAACTTGTTAAACACATGTCATAACATTGAGATAACCCATAAAAAAAAATGAAAAAAAAATCATAAAGTCCAATTATAAGACAATTCAATATTGAAGAATGAAGTTGAAAAAGCAATTTAAAAAAAGACTCAAAAAACAACTTAAATAACATGAATTAACTTGTTTAACATATAATCCAAGTTTTCAACAAATCCAATGTTAGATAATAAAAAGAAAAAGAAAAAGAAAAAGAAGAAGATAAATTCAAACAATGAGTTGATATCCGAATTTGATCTCTGAAGCTTTAATTGTTATTGTTAAATGAAATTGAAATTCATTTTGTCAAATTAAGCACCAAACACCATGAGAATCCCATACGAAAACAATCAAAGAAAAACATCAAGTCCGATCCCAAACTAATCGAATTGGAAAGGATAAAAGAGATTTGAGTGAAAATAAACATGTGACATTATTATAATCCAAAATATTTTTGTGTCTATATCCTTAATTAAACACATTGTGAAAGTACCTGGTACTCCAAAAATTGACCCTTCACAAACCTCAGCACCAAACTTGTCTTCCCGGTCCCCATGTCCCCGAGTAATACCTGCAAAACAACTCCATGATCAAATCCACCCCTATCTTTGTCGTAAGAGGTTGTCGTTAAACATAATTAACAGCAATTTCCTGGCTTGATTAATAATTAATTGATTCATCTCAAAATTAAGATTTTTCGTTCCTGTGGTCTGTCATGAACCTTCGAAAACGAAGGCTTGCCAAAATCCAGGAGACGAGAACAGAGCATGCACGTGAATTATATCTATAATGGAAAGACACAGCTACTATATGTAATCGCAAAATAAATGTTAATCAAAGCAGACGATCAATGATGTCTTTCGTTTTCCACTTCGATAAAAATAACCAGAAAAGGGCAAGACATACCCACCAGCTTGGCCTGTATGTTGTTGCTTCCTGTCCTTGCCATTGCCGATCGATGAAGAAATTCCGGTGAGAGAGAGAGAGAGACTTAGAGATTTAGAAAGGGAGAAAGATGAGTTCTGAGTTTGAAAGCGAAATCCCAACTATGTTCGGAATATCAGTTCAGACGTATAGGGATGACTAGAAAACGCACGGAAATGCTAAAAACAGAGCAATAGCTGCTGTTTCCACGAATACGAGGAAGAGTCTAGCCAATGGGTTCATTGGAAACTGCGAGTGGATGGTATGGATCAAGAAAAATAGAAGTGGTGATAGTGTTTTGATCGCTGAATGGTAGCTTAGATCATCTTTGTTTGACTGGTTGGTTTCTGGGTCTTACCGGTTGGATTTTGCGTGTTCTGTTTTTTCGCCCAGCCTCGGTGGCATCCCACGATACAGTTGATTAAAATATAACTTAGTCCCTATAGTTTTGCAAAAACAATTGATTAGCTCTAATGTTTTTTTTTTAAATTATTTAATCTATTTTTTTCATGAGCTGTTTTTTTTTTATTAAATTAATCATGTCCAGCATTGGTCAAAGAAATATTTAATTATTTTTATATGATAAGAATTACTCAATTTATTTTGATAGTTTGTAGTGACTAAATTGTAATTGACCGTCCAAAATAGTGACACTTTGACAAGGATGACAATTTTACGATTGGGTATCAAATGTCATCCGATTTCACAATTACTTTACTGGAAGGTGGTTAAAATCCGATTCAATTTTAATTGAGAAAAATATGGAGACATGCTAGAGGTTTATCCAACTCAATTCCAATAATTTTTTTGAAATCTTGTTTTAAATATTTTAGAGTTTTAATTTTATCTTTGAACTTAAATCTCATTTGTTTTTTTTTTGTTTTTTTTAATGGAAAATAGTTTTTCTTTTTAAAGTGAATTCCTAGAGAATGAATTTTTTTTTTTATGTTTGATAGTGTCATATAAAATGAGATGAGAAACACTTTCTAGTGTTTGACTATAAAATGAAAAATAAGCTGGAAAATAATTTATTAACATTTTAATTAAAAAAAAAAACATTTATTAAAAGAATGCAGATCAAATCTAACTTATGATAAAGTTGAAACATGGTGAAATAAAAAAAAAACATAATTTCATAAATTACTTCAAATAAATAGATGACAATCAAAATAATAAGGACTAAATTTGAGAAATAAAAAAATAAAAGAAAATGAAATTAAAAAAATTCCAATTTCATAAATTACTTTATAATAGAATATTTCAAGAAACCACATGAATGAACGAATACTACAATCCCATACAAAAACAGATTACAAGCAAACACCTCTTTGTTCTCTTTTCTTTCTCTCTGCTGCAGCAACAGCCAGGGTAGCTTCCTGCATAGAGGCAAAAATGAATATTATTGAGAATGATGAAACTCTTACATTGTAAAGTGAACATAATTAAACTTCAAATCTGTTTAAATAGGAAACTAAATCAAAAATCTTTCCTGCAATTCAGCCTAACTGACCTCATTGGCTTTCTTTGAGTGCTTTTCATATGGATTTTGACCATTTTAAAGTAGACCCACCAATACTCAAGACCTTGGATTTTTTAAGTGAAAATCCATGTTACTTACAAAATCCATGTTTTGAACTTGTGTAAACTGTATTCCTCTTTCTCAGAACTAGCAATTTAATCAACGGTCTATATTTTAATGCTTAAATCAACGGTTGAGGTTTAAAACAACATTTTAATCAACAACGAATAAATTATTGCAAATGTTTTTAATTAGTAATGAATAATCTGATGCAATAAATTTTAATCAACAACGAAAAATCAGTTTAACATTTGAATGGATTATCTGTTGTAAATTCATTAAATACTTTTCTTTCAATGAATTGATATAGAAGAGTGGCTACGGGGGAGACAAGAGAAAGAGATGTGGGGGCGGTGAAGAAAAAGGAGAGTGGCTACACAAAACCTAGGAAACTAGGTTTTGTTTATCATAGCAAGTCATACTAGTTCAATAAAGATAAAAAAAAAAAAAAAAAAAAACTATGATCAAACTATAGAAAACAAAGAAATAAAAAATGCAATTATTTGAGGTAAGATATACTAGGGGTGTTAATACTTTTTCTTTATATAATTAGTCTCTTACCGAATCCCTAAATCAAAACTAGTTAGGAATCTTAGTTGCCATAATAATAGATGGTGTTCTTACGAAGAAGGGTATAGCAACTTGCATTGAAGTCCACGTGAAGAGATTTTTTTTGAGATGTCGTGAATACAAAAAGTAATGGACTAATCATTTTGTTTGGACATGATTTTCCTAGATAAGGAGGTTGATGTAGTAGCCAAACTATATTATAATTTAATGTCCATTTGCTTATGTTTTTTATATATATATATATATATATATATATATATAAAGGGTTGATTTTATTTTATCATCCTAAAAAAACAATACTCCAGATTTTATTAGTGTATGAAATGGACTAGAGAGGAAAGTAGCCATGCTTGAAAAGTAGTTAAAGTGCTTTGCACGCTTTTATGTAAAATGCACTTGAATTTATTTGATGAATAAGTTTTATTAATTTAGACAAACACTCAGAACCATAATAGATGGGATGCCTATGACAAGTTATTTTCGGTTGTGTGAGTGTGACAATGAAGAGACGCGAGAGAGATAGATAAGAATGAATGAAGTAATGGAGAATTAAGGTGGCTACAGAAGAATCTTTTTGTTTAAAAAATATATACTTTAATTTTTCTTTTTATCTTCTGTGGATTCAGGGTTCTTAAACCCTGAATACTTCACGATTGACATGCTTACTTCAACACAAGGAAGATAAACATGGTGAAAATAAGAGCAAGCAATACATAGTTTCCACGAAACGATTACAACTCTTTCCTCATTCGTTGTCGAGGGCCGTCACTGTTTTGGCCGGTTATCCATCAGAAAATATCGAAGACTTTGTTGATTATTTCTCAATATTTTTAAGTAAAATCATTTAACCTAATCTATTTCAGGCCATTCAATTCTCATCTCAGATATTATTGCTATATCCCTTTATAAAAAAATGGGATTCGCAAGTCATACTATGTAGGCTAGGAACTTCTAGCTTAGAAACACCACACCTGCTTTCAGGATAATGATTCCGTGACAAATTAGTGGTAGTAGCTAATTATCGTGTACGTATTATTTATCCAAACCATGTAAATGCTTATAAAATGAAAAAAAGAAAGAAAGAAAGCAAAACTCACATCATACCATAAATCCAAATTTCATATGGAGTCGTATGTTATAAATCCTACAAATAATAATATTTAGTTTGATTTTCTCTTACGAGAAAAAACAACCCAATACATATATTTGTTTGATTTTTTTTTATGATATTTACCAAGCCTGGTCCATTAATCACTATATAATTTGTAACCTGAGTTATTATGCTGTGTTAGAGAATAATATAAATCATATCATGAGATCTCACCTCACAGTTTAAGTTTTTAGGTGAGATGATTCCATGACATGGTATATTAGAGTCCTGTTGACCCAGTGATCACGAGTTCGAATCTCACCACCCTCATTTATATTTGATAAAAATCAAGCACAATATAATGTGGATGTATGTAAATTTCAAGCACAAAGAGTTTTTTTTTCATTTAAGAGATGTTACAGAATAATATAAATCATATCATGAGATCTCATCTAAGAATTTGAACTTTAGATGAAATGATTATATGTCATGCACTAAGGATCAAGAAAGAGATACGAATTACCAACAAAGATACGAATTACCAATCATAACAAAGACGAAGTTATGCTGATATTTTTTCTTCAAATATTCTGTTTGGCAGCTTGGTAATCCAATGGCCGCGATCCCATTTACATCGGAGGTTGATGAGGTATAGATAGATAGATAGGATTTCTTGGGAGGTTGATTCATAAATGAACCACTTGTTACAAGCTATACATATATTCATCAAGTGGACTCAACAGACTTGGGAGAAAGAGAAGTCGGGGCATTTTTGGGTGGCATAGACTTTGATCTTTTCATCATCGAAGCAGCAGAAGACCTTGAACGATGAAGCCTGCACCGGAATGACCCCTGATGTGTCGTCGGCGAGCACAGGCATTGGCCTTTGGGTGAGCCCGACGCCGCAGCTCCGACTCCTTCTCCGGTGCCGCTTTCCGGGGATGTTGAAATGTTGAGGCTGCCATGCGAGGCCATATCTAAAACATAAGAGAGACAAGAAACTATCTCAGATTAAGCTGAGCTTGCAACTGTCATCTTGATATGTGTGGCAATATATAAGGAGAGATTGTTATCGTCCTCACATTGTGTGTGAGGGTAGAATCGGAAATCCAAATCAAGTGGTGCTCTATCATTCTACCTTGTTTGTCCATATTGTATCCGGCCAAAAAAAATGCCCATTTCCTGCGCCATAGCCAAAAGCGATATCGGTTCGGTTCCCATTATACAGTTTGTTCTGTTTTATCTGGGGTTTAATTTCTTTTCAGTTAATTCACAACTTAGTCCTCATAATCTCTTAGAATTAAATATAAAAATAACTAAATAGTCTTTTAACACTTTTCAATAACTAAACAAACTATATCCTTAATTTTGTCCTCTTCTTTTTCAAAAAATACCTAATATTCCCATAAATATTTTCAGTTACCCCCTTCTCCTTTACTTCGTGCTTTTTTATATGTATTTCTCAAATAATAATAATAAATAAGTGTTTTCTCATTTGTACAGTAAAAATATCAAAATACCCTTGAAAGAAAAAAAAACTGGAATCAAGGGGTAATTTTATATTTTCACAATGGTTTTTATTATTATTATAAATTTATCTTAAAGGCAATTTGGTAACTAATGAAATATAAAATTAAAAAACATAGAGAGATGACTAAAATACACTTAAAAGAAAAAACTTAAAAATTGGTTTCGAAAGGTGTTTTCATTTTTTTCACAATGATTTTTTTCATTATTATGAGGTCAACTTAGAGGCAATTTGATATTTAACTAAATATAAAAATAAACAAAAAAGTTAGGACATGTGTGGTGCACTCTTCAATATATAAGGTCCACATTCTTAAGACGACGCGTGCGACACCTACTATCATCCAAAAACACTAATTCATTGCGTCGTTAGAAGTGCAAATACATTGCTTCCTGGTGTTGAGGCGTTTGTTGATAGTGGTTTTATAGTTTGTTGATGGTGAACTTTTTGTTTATATTTCAATTTCAATCTATATTATTTTGATTTTGTTTAAAAAACAATTCTTGGTCATTTCATAGAATTTATATGCTTTAAATTTTATTATTCAATTCTAATTTGTTATATATTAAACATTTTAATTTGATTCTTACTTTTTTATCTCTTACTAAAAAGCAAAGAAAAGGAAGCTGAAAAAAAACCTCTCGTCCCCTATTTACATAAACAGTTAAGAGGTGAGTTTAAATGCTGTTGATAGCTGTATGAATTATGGCGTTGAAGAAGAGAAGGAAGAGCACATGGAGACGTGAGTCTTTGTTCCATGATGACATGATTTATGTCGTCGTTTTATATTTGTACACGCGTCAGTTTCTCACTGCTACTCTAATCGCTAAAAATGAATATGAAAATAGCATGATGTGATCTCACAATTAATCAGATAAATATTTCCACGTGGTTATGATCTTTAGTTCTTGTACGCTCTCATTTTATTATTTTAAAATATAGTGGTCGGGTAACATCACATGAAAAATATAATATAATTTTTTAATTAATTATATATTGATAATTTCGATCAATAAATTGAATTATATTGAGAATCTAATAAAAATAATCAACAATATTATAATTAATTAATAATCTAAATATATGAGAAACAAAAATGATTATAAATCAAGAAATTATTGGGCATGTCAGTTGTTTTACTTGTGAGATCATGTAATATAGTATAATAATAGCATACATATCATCGTTCACCATTTTTAATTTAATACTAACAATATTTTAAACTATAGTGTCTATAACTCGTGTATTGTTTTAATAAATACAAAATTTTATATTATGAATTTAATTAACTTTATCAATGTTGTTCTTACTGTATTATATGAGAAAAATGGTGTAACGTTTAACGCTAATGCATACTGATTTATTTAAATATCAATGCAATTAACTACCAACTTTCACAAACCTATTTATAATTTAAACTGTTTTGGATTTTTACTAAATCCATTTTATACCATTCTTGTTGAATTTAAATACACACATATATGTTTTTTTTTTTATATACATTAGCAATCAAATTAATTATCTTATATACTCAATGCATATTCATTTAAAATTCTTAATATTACTGAATTTTAAGAAATAAAAGATACTACTTGGGATATCACATACTTTGACTTCTTTTTTTTTAATTTAGGAAGAATTTAATTGAAAAATAAAAAGAGTATAGATGAAATATAATTTAGCATTGGAATTAAAATAAGTTCATTAACAACTCAAAATGTCTTGAAATGGATTAATCCAATGTTAGAAGTATTTCTCAAGAAAACTTATTTTTAATTTATCTCTTTCATGACTAATTTATTTAGTTAACATCAAAGATCATTTTTTTTTTGTAAAACAACTACATTAATTGCCTTAGTGAAAAGTAAAGTATTTAAGCGGCATTAAAAAATAACTTGACTAATTTATTTTAAAATCCAATCCAATCCAATCTAGGAGTCATGTTGATGAATTTCTAGGTTGACCCACCAAGTCGAATCAAATTTTCAAACATTGTAAAAGAAAATTATACTAGATGTAGTCTTGAAAAGCAAATCTCATACATATTGCTATCCATTGTTTGACCAGATTTTTGAAGTATTTTTAGAAGAAAAAAATATTTCCAATATACTTGTGTTGTTTTCAGTATTTTTCAGCTTCGTCTTAAAAAGTTGAGTTTTGAATGTCTTTTCAACACGTTCAGTTGTGTTATTTATAAAATCATTGGTTTTTCACTTTGAATCGATGTTGATGTTTTTCTATTTTGAAAAGAAACAAAAACTCAAAAAAATAAGAACCCCTAAACCTTTTTTTTTTTTTTTTACTTATATATACACATGTACATGCACAAGAAGAAAAAAAAGGAAAAATTAAAAGGAGAGATTTTTGGGACTAATCTTACATTTTCATTCCTTACATATAAACACCCCTAAACCTAAAATTCTTGTTGTAGTGAAAACAAAAACTTAGGTTATAGT
Source organism: Salix caprea (assembly GCA_964035475.1). Taxonomy (NCBI): domain Eukaryota; kingdom Viridiplantae; phylum Streptophyta; class Magnoliopsida; order Malpighiales; family Salicaceae; genus Salix; species Salix caprea. Next base: position 12,081,442 of record OZ037747.1, on the reverse strand, counting down.
TGAGAAATAATATATTTAATATGTCCAAAACACAAACAATATAAATCTGGCCCAATTTATACTTGTGATTTTTAAAATCACTCATTACTTGTGTAGGGTCATCATTTTCTACTATGTTCTTCATATAAGGGTAGTTTTTCTTCGTATATCAACAATTGTTCAATAAAAATTATGGTAACTATGTATGGACTTTCTTAATTCAAGAATTGCTTGCCAAATTTTGAGTTGTTCCCACACCAAATCAGACACACAGATTTTGTTTTATGACACGTGCTTTTTATATATTCTTTTAACTTCTATTTTCTTATGTGCTTGTAAGTGATCCAATGCATAAGAGACTAATAATTTACAATATGTATATCACATTTATAACTCTTATGAGCGACTTGACTGTAAGGTCTATGAAATCTTATTTGCTTACTTCAATGCATCATGCAAAACTATACAATATTTTGACAAATTTCTATATGATAAGAATTAAAGTTTTATTGGTTAGTTTTTTTTTGCTTATTATCATGGGAATAATAAGAAGTAGAATGAAATATTTTAAATCCATAGTTTTATGTTAATTGCTTCATGTACTCTCCTGTATTTTTTAGAGTTCAAATTTATGTATGATATGTTCTTTAATGAATTAGATAATACTTTTTAATTTATTAAGAATAATTTTAAATATCTTGGTGATGTAATATATAGGTACAATGATGTAGTATGTTCCCTTGATGAAGAAAGATGTATTTTGCTAATGATATGTTAGTGCATGCTCTATAGTCAATCAATTGGGTATATGTGGTATTACCTTTGTTTATGTAAAATCATATTTATTATTAATAAATGATTTTGTAACTTTAATATTCATTTATATTTGATTAAGTATATGATGTAAAAACAAAGTCCTTAGTAAAACAATTCTTCATAAAAGAAGTTATAAAGTGATTATAATTATAAAATTTCTATAATATCAAAGTATTATTCCTAAACATTCATGATTTCTATCACATCAACATATTGTTCCTAAATAATCTTTGCCAATACTCTATATGAATTGGATATTTATTAAAGTTGTTTAGATTGATATATATTATATTATTTCCTTCATCAAAGGAATAAATTATTATCATAAAATAAGGTATGACGAATACATAAAACTAATATATATGTGTGTGTGTGTGTGTGTTAGATAACATGTAGATCAAATTGAACTTCATAAGAATTCTATATGGAGAGATCACTTTTACAAATGACAAAGCTCATGCAACAGTCATGTAAGTTATTCTTAAACTTGATATCACTAAGTTATCTTATATTTTGAGTATTATGCTTTGATCCTAATTACATGTTGACTTAATTAAAGATGACAAAACAAGTAAATATAAAGTATAACATGAACTATATGAAAATATTTCAGTAATGAATTAATGATTTATCATCCTATTAAAATTATAGAAAATGTTCCACTTGTTCTCGAAAAAGATTGATTCTAACATACTTATGTAAGGTATAATAAGATTCAAAAGGAGTTTCAATCTTATTTAAGGAAAAAAAACAACTATAATGTTATTTATAGATCAATATTATTTGACAAATAAGATACACTATGCTCTCAAATATCCAAAACAAAAGTATTCTTCATGAAAAGATAATAATCACATTCATAAATTAGTTACTAAAAAGTTAAGTGAAATCATGTATGACTTTTCTAATATTTGAGGGATTATGAGATGTTAAATAATGCACGTGATCTTCAAATATAAATTAATTAATTATTAAATTAATAATAAATTAAGTTATTTAATTTATTTCATCTAATTTTATTTAGAACTATGATTTATATTTTGATACATATATTAGGAACCTAATTAGTCACATACACAAAGAACCTTTGGTAAAAAATTAAGTTGGGCTAATTAATCAAGTATGACTTAACTATAAATAAGTTTTAGAAATAAAGTACTAAAATGTAATTTATACAAGAATTACAATTCCAAACCTGAAAAAAATAAAAGTGGAACTTGATTGTATAAATTTCTAAAACTATCATGAAATAATATGTGATATTATTCATGGGAAAATAATTATTTTCTTGTTTGTAGAGTTATTAGGTTTCCTTATAAATAAAATGTTTTGCCTTATATTTTTTGTATAGAGCAGAATGAGCATATGATACCCAATTTTGACCCTATTTTTGAAGCATTTTATAAAATAAAAAATAGCAAAAAACACAACAAGAAATTAAAGAATATGGTTTTGATGTATCTGTATTATTTTCAGTATATTCAGTGTCATCTCAAAAGGATTTGAATTTTAATTGTTTTTTTAACACGTTCAACTTTTGACATGTCATTTTCAAAATCTTTTATTTTTCTATTTAATTTGATGTTGATTTTTTTTTTCTATTTCTAAAAGAACAAAAAAAAAAATATTTGAATGTAGGGACTATAGTTAAAGAGAAGGAAAACAAGAGACCAAAAATTAAGTTTTTTTATCTGTGTGTGTGTGTGTGTGTGTGTGTCCACGCAAGATAAAGAAGTGGGGAGAAAAATAAAAGTACAAATTTTAGGGACAAATTTTACACGCTCCCCTAAAAACAAATGCCTAAAACACCTAATCTTTTTCTATTTTTGGAGAGAAGTCGCTAACCACAACTAACAAACCTCTCACATAACCCATAACTTCCTTAGACCCTAACCATTTCCTCCTTTTCAGCTATATCCACTGATCAAGAGTCAACCAATCATCTTCCTGTATATAGACCACAACCATTAGTCATTCCCCATATTCACCTTCACCTTATCAAATGTCAGCAGACCCATCTCCCTCAGCACCCCATCCACCTCTAGCATCGAATAAACCTTCAACCCAACCATATATTAAGTGGCTCGGTGGTAAAAACTTGTGATTAAAGAGTTTGTTTCTTCTATGGTCTTAGGTTGGAACCCTGTTGTTACAAATATGATGATCACTGGAGGCTTACATGGTCGTTAACTTCAGGGATCGTGGGATTAGTCGAGATACGCGCAAGCTGGCCCTAACACCCATATATAAATAAATAAACCTTCAACCAATCCCATTGAGTTTCCCACCATCAACAAAACCAAAAACTATAACTTCCCTTTTTTTTTACCTTTAGATTCCCCTTCCCTTCCACCTTAACCTTCGTCTAGTTGTAGTCACTGACAACACATCCTCAATTTCTATGTTTGTAAACATGTGTGTTTTTATAAGGGTTTGATTAATATAATATAAAATGAGAATGTGTGTGTGTTTTTTTATGTTTTTATTTTTATTTTTTATGACATTTCAAATAGATGATAAGAAAAGATTTAATTAACAAAAAAATATTTTTAATTATTTATGGTCAAGTCTCTTAAAAATAAATAAAAAATCATATCGTATGGTATTTTCATACAAAGATTTTCAAAAATACAAAATTGTTATTTAGTGAAATATTGGTTAAACTCTCATGGATTTACTAACAAGTTTACTAAATCCATGAGAATTTAACCAATATTTCACTAAATAACAATTTTAATTCATGAGAATTAATGGTAAATTTTTTGATATAAATATTTGACTTACAAGTAGGCTGATATTTAAATATCTAGAACTGACCATAAGATTCCCATAATTACGAGGAGTTTTTACCAATTTTAATTGGAATTATTTTTATCACGACGCTCGAGTGCTGGAAAACCCATATGTTTTCTAGGATAGATGAACCATGGTTGGGCACATGATCCTATAATAAAATTAAAAAAAAAATAGATTTATTCACATGAATAAATATTACCTGTTAAAATCTTAAAACCATATCAAATTGCATAATACAGTTTATCTCAAGTAGGTTGTTTTAGGGGTGTTAATGTTAAGGAACCATCTCACCTAAAAGCTTAAGCTTGTAAGTGAGGCCCCATAATATGATTTATATAATTGTTTAACACACCCCCTCAAGTGAAAGTTCTTTGGGCTTGAAACTTGCATAGGCCCACATCACATTGGGCTTGGTTTTTATCAAATAGAATGGGGGTGGTGAGATTCGAACTCGTGACCGCTAGGTCAACAAGGCTCTGATACCATGTTAAGGAACCATCTCACCTAAAAGCTTAAGCTTATAAGTAAGGCCCCATAATATGATTTATATTATTCTCTAATAGTTAATACCTTCACTAAACACAATTAGTTTCTTACCCTTGAATCTCCGATAAAACAGTAAATCCAGGTTTTTATAGAGACCCTAAACTAAACAAGTAGGTAACGATCCAACGAACTACAGACATTGTGCTGAGATGTGCGACAATAAACATTTAAAAACATAAAAAAGGAGCTATCACTTTAAGCATAATAATCTATTTCTTTAAAAGTATTTAAGAGATTTCTAATATGGTGGTTCATATAGATTATTATTAGCCTAATAATTATACAGCTTATAATTTGCAACAATCTGGCCTTAAGAATATGATGAAATCTCATAAAAAAATATTTGATTTTTAAGTAATCTCCACTGAAACTCTAGTTTACTCTAGATTGTGTGATGGGACCTTGAGAGTTTTCATTTTAAAAAACAAATTAGCATTTTTATTGTATTTATATGTTTTCCAAAACCCAACATGATGTCCTTTTTCCCACCTTTAAAACGCCATGGTTTGACCACTACATTGAGCTTGTTTAATGGCATATACTGGTTTAAACCAAAATATTATTATATTTGATACCCTTTTGCATAACTAATGCAACCCTCAATTATTCTTAGCTAATAAAAGTTATGGTTCAATATTAAAATACCATCTTGATGATGAATTGATAGGCTTCATAACACAGTAAAAAAGAATGCATCTTCGTCATCAATTGATGTGTAAAGATGCCATTAAACCAGATGTAGTGGTCAAAGGGTTACATTAGTTGTGCAAAAGGGTATCAAATATATAATTAATTGCAAAGAATAATCAGTCTATGAATCAATTGATGCCTAAAGATGTCATCAACTGATCATTCTTTGCAAGAAAGACGTTCTTTTTAAATTCCCTTTTACAAGATGCCTAACTTTTTTTAAAAAAAAATACATAATAAAATTACAAAATATTATTTCTGGTGCTGCATTCATGTCAAATGGAGACAAATGAAGAAAACAGGTGAGACTTTGAGACCAGTAACCAAAATCAGTCTATGAATCTATGCCGGTTGGTTAAGTTCCTATCCTGAAATTCTGTAAACGGATGCCATTTTCATGTTCTTCCTATGCCTGTTGCTTTACTAGACGTTTATCAACGTAACCCAGTGTGTGAAACTGGAGCAGTACTGGATGAAAAGGAAATTTATTGGACACAAGATTTGAACGCTTCAAATTCTATATATCTTTTTCCTTTGTTTATACACTTACATCAGACCTTTCAAGGAGTTGCTTCCTTTTAGTTACTCTCCCACCCCACACATAATCAGAACGGTGGTGCCTGCACCGGAAGGATCCTGGGTGCCTTGTGGGTGAACACAAACACTTCTTTGTCGAGCCACCACCACCGCTGCCGCCAGTAGCAGCCACCTCTGCTGGTGCATGTTCAGTTTCTGTCTCCGCTGCTTGCAAAACGAGCCACCGTCGATACACGACCAAGTTCCTGCTAGCCCGAGGCACACACGGGTGACACATTTTTCTCCCAACCTTTCTTTTGTGGAGAATGTATTGGAGCAAGTTTATTGTGAGGAGAGAGCTTGAAAAGCATAGAAAAGAATCCGCGATGCTATGAGATTTAAGTAAAGAAAGGAAGTCTAAAAGTAAAAGTTAGGTTGATTCCTTCCCGGACAGGGTTTGCAATTTCATCTCTTCCATGCAATATGCTTAGCTGATGAAAACCACTACCTTCACTCAGCCGAAACCACGGCCTAACAAGATAACAAAGCCGCAAATGCAGAAGGAAACCAGCAGCCATAAGCTCCTCCAAGAAAGATCAGGTGCTTCTATCCGACACGTGGCGTAAGCACTGCCGTGTGGCCAGGTATAGTGAGGCCCCATTCATGCTCGCCACTTGCTGTAGCTCATGTGGAGGGGACACGTCGCTTGTGTTCTTATTATATATCGAGCTATTGTTTTGTACATAAATTTTGCAAGGTTTTGTCTGGTAGAGAAAATTGGTTGGTGGATAAAATGGTTAGTTTCTAGGGTGGAGTTGGGATTAGGCTGCGCTTTCTAGGAGAGGATTTTTTGTGTGGAACTGGACAAAATGCTGTGCTTCGAATAGTCATCAGATTCTTTTACGCATTTTCTCTTGTTATTTACACTGTGAAACTACAACTATTTTATCTAAAAAATTAAATTTTTAAATGAGATGCTAAAATATAATTTATATTATTTTTTAATATAAATCTTCAAGTGAAAATTATTTGAACTTGAAACTTATTAAGACTCACACTCACAATAATTTGTACTTGATTTTTATCAAATAGAATGAAAGTAGTAAAATTCAAACTCGTGACTGCTGGATCAAGAAGGCTTTGATATAATAAAAAAAAACCATCTAACCTAAAAATTTAAATTTATAAATTAGATATGATTCAACAAAAACGAGTGAGACCCAGAAACTGCCTAGTCAAATTCGAGGAATTAAATAACTTAACCTGGTTCTGGCCTTCGTTGGACCATCGCTTCAACTTTATTAAGCTTTGATCAGGGAAAATATGGAAGAAAAGTTAACATTTTCAGGACTGAAGAAAATAATGTGATCACTTGTTAATCCATCGACTTAGACGGATTTGCGGCTGATTCAATAAAGGTAGTTGTTTACGTTGGGTTTTCCTTCTCTTCAAAGCAAAGCAAGGCATTGAATGTTGGGCATTTTAATTTTAAAAAAAGGAAAGGCATGATGGATGCATTTGATACTAAATAAAAAATGATATTCAGTACTTAGTTTTAGGGTTAGGCTTTTATTGTAAATTAATTTTTTAATATAAACTTTTTAAAATGAAACATTAACATGATATAAATAAATTATAGATAAATCATATATTGATCTTAAATAATTTTTAGGTTTGACTTTATTACAAAATAATATTTTGAACTATGAAATATTAGTGGGGGATTTCCATAACTTTTAGTTTCTGAAACTCTATGCAAAAGGGTTGAAAGAAAGTGATTGTGGTTGATTAATCTTGCACTGTATTAATAGAATTTAACACTCCTTTTCTTCTAATTTTCTAGCATTTCTCTTTTTATTTTAACATTTTTTTTCTTTAATTCTCTCCAATTCTACAACTTAGGTTTAATCCTTATATAAGAATAATTAAGTATTATTTTCTTGATTTTTTGGACCTTGTTTAGGAGTACATCTAAATAAGATTGTGTTGTTCGAATTATGGAAGACTTCTTGAAGAAAATCATTTTGCATCAAATAAGGACAAACAAATCTTTAAGAATAAATAATTGATCATTGACAACACAATAACAATATATTGCATGGCATGATTACAATATTCTTCCTTTGTTTATACTACTTTTTCGTCTACTGTTTACCTAGCTAACAAATTAGAACAACCCATTGATTTGTAAAACAACAAATTATTCAAAGAAAAGAAAATACAAATAAAAACTAAATTGATAAAAAATAATTTAACCAAATATATTGTAATAAATCAAGATTTTAAAATAATAAAGACAAATGATTGTTATTTTTTTTATTCTGAAAAATCTTTTATCCTCTAAATATTATTGAGAATTGAGAATTCTAATTTCTTTAAAATGAAAAAAATGATACAAATATGTATATTATCAATAATAATAATAACATAAAAAAATAACATTCACATTATTGATAAATGCAAATGTTTTGATAGAGATAAAAATAAACTAGTTAAATTAGAACTTTTTCTTGGGTCCAATTATCAATTAGAATTAGCTTATATAAATAGCTATAGTTTTGATACCAATAATGTTAGTTGGTTTAGTATAGTAAGGATACATGTATAATTTAAAAAATTCACATAATTTCCCCATGATTTAAAATCTCAAATTATCGACATTCAACTTGACACACATTTTCAAATTCAATTCCTTATCCGATGATTACCTTATATCTCAAAGTTCAATTCTATTAATTCATCATCAATATAATTTCAGTAAATCACAGTATAATTTCCAAATCAAACAGTATTTTAAATATTTACCATTCTTGCAATATGATTTTAAGAAGTATATATATATAATCCATCATAAATAAACAAACATAAACTTAAGATCATAATTAAATCCGTAAATTCAACATCCGGATAATAATATCATTACATAAAAAGTCATCATAATTCCACAAAACATAACTAAATACACTCATTTTACTTAAACAAAAGATGGAATCCCTAAACATAAATTACTCTTGATGTGAATGTGAAGGTACTGAAAAATAATACAACATAACAATATAGATTATTTAAAGTCACAAGTGATAAAAATTATTTAAATGTAAATTCTCAATGGTCGCACATTTTTTTCTTTCAAAAATTAAGTCTAAGCATAATATATCCAAAAATCATGAACAATTAGTCATCAATTATGTGCTTCTCTTTCGCTATTTATTTCCCTCATCAAAAATCTATTACATGATTCCAACATACATGCCAACATCAATATAACTCATCGATGTCATTAACTATTTTTCTTCTCAAAATACATAATCAATTTTTTCTTTACATATCCATAGACTTGTCGATGTCAAAATTCTTTTGACATTATTAACCTCCATTATCAGAGGAGCTAATAAAATTTCTTGATAATGTCGAAACAATATTCTTCATTGATATCATTGACTATTTCATTCTGAAAGTAGTTAATCAAATACACACACACACACACACACACACACACTTCTTCTTACAGAAGTTGATGGTATCAATCTTATACATTAATATCATTAGTCAGTTCTATCTGAAATGACTAATCAAGATTATTATATATATAGATATGTACATTATATTAATTTTTTACTCTCTTCTCATATCAATTGTATTTTCCCTTTGATCGATAATAACTAATATCATTCAAACTATACAAAGATTACCATTCTATTTATAATTAATAAAAGAGTGGATAAAAAGATGTCTCCTTGTTGTATGGGCTTGATTTGTTGCTCCTGACTGTTATTGCACAGTTCCTAAATTCCCCCTACAATCATATATACATGATATCATTTCATTATTCCAATCTGCATTATTATTTCTCAATAACAATTTTAAATCAAGACATTAAAATTTTCATTTAAAAGATTTTCTTCCCCTCTTAAGTTCCCTGTTACATCTCTTATGGTACTCATTTTGTTTTAGTCATAACTTCTTGTATGAAATTTGGTTTCTATTGACATTTTGTTATATATAACTAAATTTGGTTCCTATTGAAATTTGTATGAAATTTGGTTATATATAACTAAAGTAAAAAGATGTAAAAGGTTATAAAATTTGTTTTAGTCATTTTGTTATATATAACCTTTTTACTTTGAATGTTAAGACATGAAATCAAACGACTCCTCAAGAAAACAAAATTCAAAATTTTCCCTAAAACATCAATTTTTCTCATTTTTATGATTTGCTGAAACTGACATCAATATTGGCAGTTAAACCTCCCCTTATATTTATGCCCATATCTTGAGTTTCAAAGCTCTGATTTCAGCAACATCTGTCTTGTTAGAAATATACCATTCTTGACTATAATTTCTATACGAAGTCGTCCCCAAAATGAATCATTTTCTAGGCTAATTGCTTGTGGAAGTTAACAAGATGAATTTGTTTAGATTGGTCAATGCACACAAATTACCTTAAACCATTTGAATTCCTCATTTTCCTTCCACGAGAACCATCTGCCCTTAGTAACTAATCTATTACAACAATGTTTCAAAGAGAATCACAAGTTAATTCCTCGTACTTCCTCATTTTAGTGATTGGTCTCCCCGTATCCTATACATTGCATTTTTTTCCCTTTATATTTCCACATGATTTCTCATTCAACACACTTCACATAACCTTAATCTAGCTATCGATGTACAAAAATACATTATTCCTAAAGAGTCCATGAACCCTAATTGATAAATTTCGAATTAAATGCATCAATTCCTAATTGAATTCAAATTAGATTTATAATCAAGTTTAAAGTTCCTTACCGGAAGATACTATGAATTTGGATTCATAACCAGTCGAAAATTTTGATCCCTACCTTTGTTTCCTCGAGTTAGCCCTCTCCCCCTTCTTTTTCTACAACTTCCTCACTTGTTCCCTTGTTCGAATTCTTATCTAGTATTCTTTTTCTTTCCTATTAATCCAATTATTTTGAGAATTAGACTATTTTTTTGTGTTTTCTCTCAATTTTCTTTTTGAAATTTTAGTTTTCTCTTTTTTTTCTTTTTCTTTGTAACAGTTGTCGCCCAAGGAAGGAAGAAATTGGGGTATTTAAATGTATTTTTATTATTTACAAAATTGACCCATTTTACTTATATATTTCACTTCTAACGCCACTTTTTTTCTTTCAATTTTTGTCCCTCCACAATGAAACTTATTTATTTATTATTTTTATTTTTCTATGGTTTTTATGGATCTAATCAATGAATATTTGATCCTCTAGTCAACTTGGAATAAACTCAAATCACAACATTTTTTTTTATCATTTGAATATTAATTTTTAATTTTTCATGTAAATATTATCATGATTTTTTTGAGATAGTATTTCAATACATGTGTCTATGTATATAAGGTTGTACTGTACTTTAACTCTCTTTCATTTCTAGAATTGTTAGCCTGTGGATACTGATTTCTATAATCCAAGAAAATCATTTCCTTTTATTCCATATCTATTTCTGTCATTTTCTCCTATTCTCATAACAATAACAGTATTGCTTTTTGAATTTGATCTATCTTGAAAGACACAAAATAAATTAAAAAAAAAAGGTCTCTTTCTTTGCTTGGGAAACTGATGATGCCACATGAATCCTCGTCCGAGCCAGACCCCGATGGTTTTTATGCTGAATTTGTCGAAATTTGTGGTTTTTTATGGTTGGGTTTATGTATGTGCTTCTTCTTCTCTCAGGTAATTTGCAGTTTTCATTTTTGGCTTTTATTCATGTAAGAATAAATGATTGTAAAAAGCAAAACTTTTCAACCAATAAAGTATTTCCATGTGTTATTTTTATTTCATTTTTACATAAAAAGATGAGATAAAATAAAAATAGATGACATGGAGAGTAAACAAGTCAGCTAGTTGATCATTTGAAGTGCAATACTTCATTTCTAATTCACCTTCCAACTGAAACTGTCTTAGAGCATGAAACTTGATCTTCATGTGCTTAGTTTTGTCATGAAATACTGCATTCTTAGAAATGGTTATGGCTGACATATTGTCACATAGCAAATATGTTGGAGTTTATTGACAATAATCAAGATCCTTTAGCATCTTCCTCAGCCATACCAATTGCTTGGCTGCCACATATGATGCAATGTACTCTGCCTCTGCTGTGGAGTGTGCTACCACTGATTGTTTCTTTGAAAGCCAACTAAATACATTAGTTCCTAAGGCAAAGCAGTACCTTGAGGTACTCATCATGCCTTCATCACTTCCACCCCGATCACTGTCAGTGAATCCAACAAGCCTATTTTGATTAGTTTTCACAAAATGCATGCCTAGGTCTTTAGTCCCCTGCAAGTACCTTAGAACTCTCTTGGCTGCCATAAAATGTATTTGACTTGGCTCCTACATGAATTTAGACAAATATTTAACAGCAAATAGTATGTCTGGTCGTGTGATAGTTAAGTATAAGAAGCTTTCAATCAAGCTTCTATAAGTCTTCCCATCTGTTTTTGGTGCTCCATCATCCTTGGTCAGTTTCAGTCCTAATATCATAGGAGTAGAAACTGGTTTGCAATTTGTCATTGCAAAGTTGTTCAAGATCTTTTAAACAAAGGTCTTTTGACATAGAAAAGTTCCTTGTTTTGACTGAGTTACTTCCATGCCTAAGAAGTATGAAATCAAACCAAGCTCATTCATTTCAAATGTAGCTTTCATGTTGATTTGAATACTTCTATCAGCTGCTCCTTATCTCCAATAATTAGAAGATCATCAACATACACTAAAACCATTAGTACATGTTCATCCACATGTTTCACATATAATGTTACCTCATTAATGTTTCTTTCAAATCCCAAGCTTAGCAAGTGGTCATCAAGTCTGCTATACCAAGCTTTAGGATCTTGTTTGAGACCATAGAGAGCCTTCTTCAGTAGATATACTTGGTTTGAATTTTGATTATCACACCCTACCGGTTGCTTATTGTAAATCTCTTCATCCAACACACCATTCAAAAAGGTAGATTTAACATCTAATTGAAACACATACCATCCATTTTGTGCAGCAAGGGCAAACAAAAGTTTCATTGTATCATGCCTAGAAACTGGGGCAAAAGTGTCTGTGTAGTCAATTCCAGCCTCCTAAGCATAGGCTTTTACAACTAATCTTGCCTTGTGTTTGTTGATACTTCCATCAGCATTCAACTTTGTTTTGAATATCCATTTTACTTCAATTGTCTTCTTCTTTGCAGGTCTTTCAACAATCACCCATGTTTGGTTTTTTTCAATCATTTCAAGCTCCCCCTGCATTGCTGCCACCTATACCTATGATTTCAGTGCTTCTTCAATCTCTACTGGTTCTGCCTCAGCCATAGAACACCTGCTGTAAATGTCAGTTAAGGATCTTGCCCCCTTGACTGGTTGCTCATCTATGTTCTCTTCATTTTCGAGTTCATCATAATACTCTAATTCATCATGCTGAATCTGATTTGCCCAGTTAACTGTTGAATTCTCCCAATTCCATGAGGAATTTTCTACAAACTTAATATTTCTTGCAATTGTAACCTTGTTAGCAATTACATCATAGATTCTATAGGCTTTACACTTTGAACTATAGCCTATCAACACACCTATATCAGCCTTTTTGTCTAGTTTCTTTCGGTTAGCATCATGTATCAAAACATAGCATATGCTTCCAAACACCTTTGAATGCTCAACATTAGGTTTAACATCATACCAGATTTTATAGGGAGTTTTGTCAACCAAAACTCTTGAGGTCACTCGATTTTGAATGTATGAGGCTGTGTTTACTGCCTCTGCCCAAAATTTGATATGCATGTTCTTCTCATACATCAAGCACCTTGCCATCTCCATTAGTATTCTGTTTTTCCTCTCACTCACCCCATTTTGTTGTGGTGTATAGGGAATTGTTAGCTGATGTTTGATGCCTTGTTTCTCCAAGTATCCTTCCATTTGCCGAGAGGTATATTCACCTCCATTGTTTGACCTTAAGATCTTCAGTTTATGTCCTGATTCTAGTTCAACTGCTGCCTTGAACTTTATGAACTCAGTAAACACATTAGTTTTGTTTTGTAAGAAATAAACCCAACAAAACCTGTTATAGTCATCAACAAATAGTAGAAAATACTTCGATCCACTTGAGGATTCACAATGCATTGTCCCACACACGTTTGTGTGTATGAGTTGTAACTTAGATGTGGCTCTGAATTCAGAATTAATGAAAACAACATTTGTTTGTTTTCCTAATTGACAAAAAAATACCTTGATCATGTATTTGAGGTAACCCACGTGCCATTTGCAAGTCAACCATCTTGGTTAATGCAGCATAACTATAGTGTCCCAATCTTTTGTGCCAAAAAACTGATTCATCATCCTTGCACATGTTGGCGGTCCAACATATTTCCTTTAAGTCAGCATTGAAACATTTGTTTGTCATTTTTGCACACAGCAAAAGTATCTCCTTTTTATCTTTGATGACACACATTCCATCATCAAAGACTAATGAGTAGTCTGACTCCATTAACTGCCCCAAACTAACCAAATTCTAACTTATATGAGGCACATACAAAACATTGTTTAGAGTTTTTGTACCTGCTCTTGTCTCTACTGCAATTGCTCTTTTTCCTTCAACTTTTACAAAGTCTCCATTACCTATCTTCACCCTTGATTTGTAGCTTTTATCCAAGCTCCTAAATATGCTGAGATCTGCTGTCATGTGGTTTGAACAACCACTATCAATAAGCCAAGTTGATTCTTTTTCCTCTGTTGTACTAAACATCTTTTGTATTGAAGCCATAAATAGATGTTCATCCTTGACTACCAAGCTTCCTTCTTCTTGAGCCTGTTTTACCTCCTTTTTTTTTCTATTTTTGCAATACGTTTGGATGTGTCCAAATTGATTGCAATTTCGACATTGCATTTTCTTAAACCAACACCAATCTTCAGAATGGTTTGTCTTCTTGCAATACTTGCATGCAGGGAACTCCTTCCTTTCCTTTATTATTAAGTTGTTAGGCTGCCAATTGCTAGAGTTTTGATTGTTAGATCTCCAGTCTCTTCCTTTTTCCTTCCTTCCACTTTGTTTATTTCTGGAAAAATTCTAAGTTTGATTCTTCCCTTGTAGACAGCAACAAGAGCATTCTCACTTGTTTCTTCTAGTTTGTAGGCTTGCCTTTGCTCCACAGCTTGTAGATAATTCACAAGCTCTTGAAAGCTCATCTCAGAGAAATCTTTTGAGTCTTCCAAGGAGCATATCTTATGCTCGAATTTTTCAAGTAAACTTACCAATACCTTCTCCACAATTCTTGAATCAGGAAATTCTTCCCCCAGCAATCTCACTTGATTCACAAGTTTTGAGATTTGAGAAGAGAAATCTATGATGGAATCAGATTATTTCATCTTCAGCCCTTCAAATTGTCTTCACAAGTTTAAAACTTGCATCTTCCTTGACTTTCATCTCCTTGGAATTCAGCCTTTAGCTTATCCCAAGCTTCTTTGGCAGTTTTTCATGCCATGATTCTCAAAAAAATCTCTTCACTTACTGCATTATGAATGCAAGTAAGTGCCTTAAACCCTTTAGCCCTTTCTTCATTAAAAAACTCAATTTGAGCTACGATAGAATTGTTATTAAGAGGGGTTGGCTGCTTGTCTTTCTCCACAAATTCCTTTAAGTCAAATGCCTTCAAGTAGGTCTCCATTCTCACAGCCCAAATGCCATAATTCACCCCTATGAATGAGGGTGCCTTTGCAGAAAAATTGGCAACAGAATTCATCTCTGGTTTTCTTTAATAACACAAAAAAAAAACTTTGGCTTTGATTTCCCCTTTTGTAAATCTCACCTTAGTCACTCGTGTTTCACACAATCCCTCCTAAGACCCTAATTGCTCTGATACCAATTGTTGAAAATCAAAGAAAAACCAAAAAGTCAACTCAAGTCAAACCTATTGTTTTATTGAATACAAATTGTTATTGTTTGGATTCAATTTGGAATTTGACAGAATTAAGAACAATGAAGAACAATGATTTTCGGTAATAGGGGTAGAATCAAGGTAAGGTTACTGCCATCCTTTTTTCTTTATTTATAATGAAAAAACTTGTAGAATTACATAAAAGTTCTAATTTGATTACAACTTCTTATGTTTCTTACTTCTAAGCTAGAATTGATATTGCATTTAAACTAAAACACTTGATTAAACATTGATCTTATTTAGGAAAGAAATAGCAAGCTAGTTTACTACTAATCTAACACTAAAACTAGTCTTGAAATCTTCAGCCTTCAATCTTCTGTTTACAACAGTTTTGGAGTCCAGGAATTTCAATATTTTTCTCCATCTATTCCTGACTTCATGATTCATCGGGCATCACATTTCTTAAGATCTTGATTTTTTATGGAAGTTGTGAAGTGAAAACCGTGGATTAATCTTGTGGAGTCTCTTTCTCAATAGACTTTATTATTCTCGTGATAGTTTAAAGAATCTGGCAATGATAGCTTTTCAGTTCTTTAGTCATTACACGACATATTGGTGTAGACATCATTGAACCCCTCAGCTTCCGGACATTATATGTCACGTTCCTCCTCCATGCAACATGTCTTCTTGCCATTGTGGATCGAGCTGTATCTTCAGTAGGGTAGGGTTTGAATTTGTACAGTAGAAGTTTGCAGACTTTTCTCAGAGCATGCCTCTGATAATAGCAATCTAGTTTGCGATGGAAAAATTCTGTAGCATCGAGTTTTGATAATAATAACCTATTATCCACTTTCAATGTTCCCATGCTTTCGTTGTCAGATGAGATCAGACACTGGGGCTTTCAGACCTTCATGCATTAATTAATGTCTTTTCTGAAATCAAATCTTGTCCAGCTTTTAAGACCCTGCTCCCTTCCCTATTCATGCACAGCAGCCGGTGTGGCTCCCAGCACACAGTCATTTTCTTCATTTTGTTGGCTCGCCATTGTAGTTTTTCTTTTTTCTTCTTTCCTTGACAGCTAGTTATCTTCATTTTAAAATCAAGATTGACTCACGCTTTAGGTTAATTTGATTCAATGGAAAGATAAATCAGTAGCTCTTTCCATCATTTCCCACTCGTTTTCTTCACCATGCGGGGTCGAGAAACTTGGTAGCTAGCAAAGCTCATTCTATACCATTTGATTCCCCAGTCAGGGAAAAAAAGATGCATCATGAAGGAATTATACCATGAATCCATTGGTTCTATGACTTATTTCCACTCCTTTCCATCTTTATTGAAACATAAGAGTCCTTTTTTTGTTATTTTACCGGAGCTTATCCAGCAAATGAGAGGTCGCTAACCAATTTATAAAAGAGATATAGTTAACAACATCGATCTCATTAGCTACGCTACCTATGAAATTTAATGAACCTAAAGGCATATGGGTCATATATTTAGTAGTGTAGTTCCGTGATGTTGTGGTAAAAAATTTTAAATTTGTATTGCAGATCTCGAATTCGAGTCAGACGTGATCACTTTGTAAGAGTATAACTTAGGTGTTACAATTCAGGCTTGGAAATAATGGATAAAAGGAGTAGGTTTTCTCGAATAAAAATAAATAAAAAAAATCATAGAACACAATTCCTGCTAGTTTATTTTATTTTATTAATATTCATATTATTAATTATTTATTTTCCATATAAATATAATGATGAAAATAAGTTGGTATTTTATCAGGCCACATGTGCATGTTACGTAGTTGATAGCTCTCTAAAGTTTTTTGTTTTTATTTAAAAAACCTGTTGTCATTATTTATCTATCTATCATGATAGCTCTCTAAAGTTTTTTTTTTATTATTTAAAAAACCTGTTGTCAATATTTATCTATCTATCAAAAATATAAAATAAAATCAAACAAATTTCATATGATCTTCAATTATTTTATATATATTCATGAACCGACATCACAAGTGATTCCAAATTCTCCACCTAAAGAAAACTTGTAAGAAATTCACCCACTACTTAATCCTTTCGGCGTTCATTATTTTTAAGTAAGATGAGCTGTTCCCACGCGATAAAAGAAAAGAAAAGAAACCCTTTCATGTGCTCAGCGGACCGCCTAACAGGGTCGCTGAGTTATTTTATTCAGGATAATACTCTTAAGCACAGCATACGTGTTCGATGAAAAATAATTCTCATGCTTTTGAATTAGATTGCCGACGATTCGAGTGAGGGAATATATACATATATATATTTCCACGCTGAGAAACAGTGTGACGTATATTTCCATAATCAGCTATAAAATTGATTTTAAGAGTTCGGGTCCTCTCTAGTTTCTTCCTGGACAATGAAATCTAAAGTCAAAGGACTTGAAAATTAAATGGAAGAGAAAAAAAGAAATGGAAAAACTTTGCAATTGGGCTAAGAAATTCTTGAAAATCATAATTTTAAAAAATAAATTATTATGCATACTGTTTATTATAGAATAATATAAACCATATTCTAAGGACTCAGCTAACAGCTTAATGTCTGTTTAGGAATATGGTTGCGATTGCTTTTAAAAGTGCTTTTCGTTTAGAAATGCATCAAAATGATGTTTTTTTTATTTTTTAAAAATTATTTTTGACATCAGCACATTAAAATGATCTAAAAACATCAAAAAATTTTAATTTAAAGTAAAAAATAATAATAAGATAGTGTGATATGCTTTAATTAAAAAAAAATTAATTCAAAGGCATTTTCTAAAAGCACTCCCAAGCATCCCCTTAAACTTTTAGGTGTTATGTTTTCTTGACATGGTATCAGAACATTGCTGACATTAGCGGTCATGAATTCGAATCTTATCAACCTCATTTTATTTGATGAAAAAACCAAGCATAAGGTAGTATGATTCTGTAAGTTTCAAGCTCAAAGAGCTTTCACTTGAGGGGTGTATTAGAGAATAATATAAATCATATATTGGATCTCACCTAACAGCTTAAACTTTTAGTTGAGATAATTTCTTGACATTAATTTTAGAATTATTATTATCATTATTTTTATTGTATAAATTACTATTTTTATTAAAGAGTTTGAAACTCGAGGAAGTATATTAGAGAATAATATAAATTATATATTGTGTTTTATCTAACAGCTTAAACTTTAAGTGAGATATTTTTTTGACATTATTTTCATAATTATTATTATCATTACTTTTATTGTATAAATTATTATTTTTGTTGTTATTTTCATAATTATTATTATCATTACTTTTATTGTATAAATTACTATTTTTGTTGTCTTATTATCATAGTTAAGAAAATCATGTTTTATTGTATAGATTTTATTTTATTTTTTTCAGTCAGCATCGCGGTTAGGCATTCCAGCAATTACTTGGTATATATTAATATAATATCAGCTATTCCTGCCGTCCAATGTTGACGAGTACAGCTCATGTATGTTTTGACTAAGGTTAGGCTAACTGAACTCAGGTTATTTTCACTATTCACATTTTTTTAGTACAATGATTATCAAAAAAACATTATATATTACAGAAATATCTTTGAACAAATATTTTCTTAATAATAAAAATATTCATATCGGCTCATTAAAGGGCTGTATCATAATTATACTATAAACTAAAAGATGTAAGTGAAATCATTATGGATTATAATATTATTTTTGGGTCAGGTCGGTTCGGTTCAGTCCGGTCATTGGTTTAATGATTTTTTATATTTTTTTGTACAATAAAATAGTTATTTTATCCCTCGAAAAAGACAAAAAAAAAACAACTGTAATTGGGGGTGCCGCGATAAATTCACATTCCATTGCACTGTAAAATAATTCTTTTACCCTCCAATAAGAAAAAAATCATGGCTTTGCCTGCGAGAGTGTTTCGAATATTTAACATTTTTTTGAAAATGTCTAAATATTAATATTCCCCTTAATAAAACAAAATTGAAGAGTTGCTTGTAGGAGTGTTCCGATAATTTACCATTTTTATTATTATTTTCTGCCGAATACTGTGCGCGCATGTAACACACGCGCTGACAATATTCGGCCTCACACCCGCTTCGGGCGGTGCGTGCGGCATTGTCCGATGGTGAAAAATATTCATCTAGCGTCTTACCCAATACGCCGCTATGTACTCTGCCTCATGGTGGGGCGACTCGCGGCACACGGTGGTTGGATTCGTGACGGTGGTCGGTTGAATATTTTTTTTTCCCTTTTCTCTCTCTTGCATGCTAAACTACACAGAAGCCCCCCGGTTTATGGATGTTTCATTTCAGTCCCTGATCTTTTAATGGTGTTGTAAGGTCCTTATTGTCTATTATATGAGTTTTGATTTGTTTCAATTGACTCATTCAATTGAAATTGATTATATATTTAGGTTTCATTTCGATCATCATTCTTTTTAATTTCTGCATTGGTTTTAAATCCCTTAATATATTCGGTATAAACATTTTGATTTTTCAATTTTGTCATTTGATTGAAGTTGATAATATACTTTTAATTTATAATTTTAATTCCTTCACTTGTTTATATTTTTGAAACAGTCCATATTTTTTCTCCATGTTTATATATGAGTGCTCTTAACTTTGATTTTTAATTTTTACTATTTTCTTATTTATTGAGGTGGTATTTTTTTGAAAGATTTAGTTCTTGAATTTTAGTTTGTGTTTGTGATCATTTCAAAATTGATATTTCTTTTTCTTTTTTTTCTCTTTGTTCTTTCTTTTAGTTTTTTTATTATTTTTTTATTTTATTTTCAAGTCAAAGGATTTTTTCTCAGCTAATAATTTTTATTTTTGTTTTATCGTTTATTTTATTTTATTTATTGTTTTTTGTTAAATTTTTTAGGCTTTTTTTTGTCTTTGATTTAATTTAATTTTTTTTATTATTAACGCAATAATAATAATAATAATAATAGTTTTAGTTTTAGTTTTTTTCTTGCTTACTATTTTGTTAATGCTGTTGAGTTTTTTTTCCTCGAGATAATTTAATATTTTTCTCTTTTATTAAGGTAGTATTTTTTTGAAAATTCTTAAATTTTAGTTTGTGTTTATGATTATTTGCAAATTTATATTTCTTAATTTTTTCCCTATTGTTCTTTCTCTTTTTTTATTAGTTTTATTTTTATTTTCACGTCAAATGATTTTTTTTCTACTAATAATTATTATTTTTATTTTATTTTATTGTTTGCTCTTTTGTTACAATTTTTAGGCTTTTTTTATTCTTTGATTTATTTTTATTTTTTCATTATTAACACAATAATAATAATAATAATAATAATAATAATAATAATAATAATAATTGTAGTTTTTTTTTTTGCTTCCTTTTTTGTTATTTTTTGAGTTTTTTTTCATCGGAGTTGTTTAATAATTTTTATTTATTTAGCATTAATAGTAATGATATTTTTAGTTATTGAGGCTTCGATGTTGCCGTTGTTATAATAGGATATTGATGTGTTTTATTATATCAAATTTTGCATCTATAGATGTTATATTTTATTTTTGAACTATGAAAACATATTAATTGTTGCAATCCTAATAATTATAAAAATTATTTACTCAGCCCGCAACGTAGTGTGAGGAATTTAACTATTATATTCAAAGCTCAATCAAAACCGATATTTTTTTGATAGTTATTCTTTTAGATTAGAACGAGAAAGAACATTTTGTTTTGTTTTAGGG
This sequence comes from Salix caprea, assembly GCA_964035475.1. Taxonomy (NCBI): domain Eukaryota; kingdom Viridiplantae; phylum Streptophyta; class Magnoliopsida; order Malpighiales; family Salicaceae; genus Salix; species Salix caprea. The sequence goes on along the minus strand of OZ037747.1, from coordinate 12,060,505 downwards.
TTACATTCACAAAACCCCCCAACGCCTTGGCCTCCATCAGTCACTCTTGCTACACCTCGATCTCCACGAAGCAATCACTAAGATTAATATACCATTGTAATTATTATTTTTCTACCCGTTATCCTCTCTTTTGGCTCTCATTTTTTCCTATATGAATCTTGATTTCACATATGAAGTTATGAATGTTCACAACCACAGTTGCAAACTTTTTGAAAGTGTGAAATACATCCTAATTATAAGTTGTTTTCTATCGGGATTAATGGGATTTAAATGACGTGAGAGAAGTTTTTTGGTTTATATTTAGTCAAGATTTATAGAATGGACCGAGATTTAAAATAACATAAAAAGAATTAATATGATACGAAATCCATCAACCGAACAAAATTAATATTGTTCTTAATGTAAATTCCATCAATGTAATTTCTTTTCCTCAAATCAACAAATTATATACCTAAACATCCCCATATAATGCTCGAAGATAACCCAAATCAAATCAAAATCAAAATCAAACAGAGATAGCTCAAAGATATGAGAGCCCGTCAAATCCGATCAGGACTAAGAAAAAAAATTTGGATTCAATGCATGCATTGGATTCAATGCATGCATTGGATTCTAGAGAAAAAAAGAAAATAAGTGGTCAAACCACGTAGCGTAGAATAGTATAAAACAGGGAAGAAATAACAAAGAAAGAGGAATCAACGCGTCCCTTCTTCTGAGAAGCCACACGTAAACGCCACGAGGCAGCTTCGAAATCACTTTCTTGAACGAGTCAATAAGGTAAGCCGCCATGCGAGTCAAATAATCCACACCTAGATTTCATATAAATTCCTCGCAAACCTCTCTATGCGGCTCATACCCTCTTGTTTTCTCGCTTAATCACATACCCTCTTCGAACTTCGTCTTCTCTCTCCTTGTTTTTGTATATTCTAGTGTGAGATTATCAGTTTGGAAGATGAATTCCATGAGATTGTATGCCCTTCCCATCATCGGCTTCATGTTCTTGGCGCTCCTGGAGTTTGGCTTCGGCCAAGGCATGGCTCCTTCCCCTGAAGCAGAAGGCCCATCTAATGACGGTAGGCGACGATTGTCCTGGTTTTCTAACCTCTTTTTTTTGGATACCCAAGTGTACTGTGCTCTGAGTTATGGATTGTTGTTCTAATGTTGGTTTTTGTTGCAGGCAAAACAATTGATCAAGGAATTGCTTACATCCTGCTCATGCTGGCTCTTGCAATCACATATCTCCTCCATTGATGAAAATTTCTCGTAAACCACTTTAATGAATTCAAATTCTTTATGTACTCTCTCCTCATATTCCTCCGGAGAAATTGCAGGATTTTTTGTATCTATTCATCTCCTTGTATTATATGTTGCTTGAGCATTGAGAGAGAAGATTATTTTGGGAAATTTAATTTGCATTTATCGAGTGTGAAATTCATCTCAAAAAAATCTTTTTTTTTAGTACTTCTTGGAACAATTTTTTTTCCTCGTATAAATCAAGATTTGAGTGCAAAGATAATTGTCGATGATTATAAGAGGTTAAGTCATGTTTTTCTTATAAATCAAGATTTGAGCACAAAGATAATTGTCGATTGTAAGAGGTTAAGTCATATGTAAAATTAATTGATAAGACGGCAACATATTGATTCACATGTTCTAAAACATGTTAAATATGCCTAAATATTTAAAATGATGTTTGGGAGAGTGGTTGTAGTAGCTTTTCAAAGTACTTTTCGTGTCGAAATATATTAAAATGATATTTTTTTTATTTTTAAAAAATCATTTTTGACATTAGCACATCAAAATGATCTAAAAACACCAAAACATATTCATTTAAAATGAAAAAAAAAATTGAATTTCAGCAAAATGGCGATTTGGCCACAGTGCCAAACGGGCTCTAAAAAACATAGTTAAACTTGTCACTGCTACACTAGATTAACAATTAGTATAAAAAATGGAGAAGGGCTAGTTTTGAGGCCATGAAAAGCTTGATAATTCATCATCTCCTTGATGAACTACTAGTTTTAAAAGTTCCGAGACGAGTCTTCATCATCTAATTCACCATTACAATATAAAAAATAAAGTTTGAACACACTCATAGTTTCGTTATCTAATCTCTCAAGTTTCCGTAAATTATAATAAGATCATCATCACCACCAATTATAAACGAGTATATTGGTGCATCGTTATCTCATACGCAACCATGTATGTATCTTTTTTTATGAAAGTAGTGGTGGTGTACTACAATCATAACAAGTTGTAGAAAATTCCAACCATCCAATTACAATTCCTCAAAAACAACAACTTATTATCAGTTAAACCATGCAATCCATATTTGATCAGTTTAATTAGATATAAAGCAAGTTACATTATAATAGGTTTGGTAATGTATGGGCTTACATAGGCATCTTCAAAAAAAAATTATAGTTGTAATACCTTTAAAAGAGTGTTAAGAATAACCATACCAAGATGGTATTTCCTAGTGTATCTATCAATCACAATAACAAACATAGTCCAACTTGTTTGTGAGAGCCCTTGACAATTTAGTTGTTTTGTAAGCATATAGACAATTACACATGTCCGAAGAAAAATCTCAACAAATTATATGTAAAACATATAAAATTAGAGGATAAAAAAAAAGTATTCTCACATAGTTTATGATAACTAGATAATGGGGTAGTTATATAATAGGAAAGATATATATCATGTTAACATCTAAATTACTTCATATTTGTTTTAAAAATGTGATATGTTTGTTATGCTTAAGGATTGCCTAAATTAACATGTTTTTATTTTAAACTTAAACTAAAATAATGGTTTTGAATTTGAGTTCAAAACAACTTGATCTCCACTTTAAAAAGATGGGTGTTAGAAGTTCCAACTTATACTGATTAAAATCATAACGTTCCAAGTCTTTTATGCAATTATTATCCTTTTAATTATCTTGTATGTGAAGTAAAGGTATTGTTTTTATGTATATATAATATCTTAAGGATATCATTAAGGTCATCTTTTAATAATTTTATCCACAACAATAATGATCCATATTAATATGGTTGTAAGACCTTATAACTTACAAGCATAAACCTATTTATAATACAATCATTATACAATACTATAACCTATCTTATAAAAGACACAAGGTAACTCGATAACTTCTTTTTTTATGAGAATTAAAGCCTTCAAAAAAAGATGTAAAACAAATAGGATCAAAAGAATTATCATAAGTATTTAAATTACCTTGGTTATTATAGTTTATGAATATATGAACAAAACCAATATTGTTCAACTATATATGAGCACATCAATCCAAGTCCTTTTCAATTTAATATTCCATCATCAACTGTTAATGATCTATTTTTTATTCAACACATTAAACTATCAGCATCACACATATAGCTACTAGATTTACCAAATATTCCAATACTCGTATCTATACAATGTTTTAAATTAAATTCCATTGTTACAATAAATTTAATTCAAATCTCACCATTGTGATTAATTCTCATTCTATTTATTAAACTAAATAGTTATGGCCCATTTAATTAAATCAAATCATTATGGTTATTTTTCATTCCATGTGTTAAATTATGTCATTGCGTTCCATTTAATTAAATCTCATTATTGTAGTTATTTCTCATTTCATATATTAAACTCCTTCCACAACATCATATTACATTTTGTATCATTTTCCCCTTTCTATAACCTTAAACATCGTTCACACAACTAAGTAACATATACATATGTATAGTTCCTATCTAATAGCTAACTATGAAATAACCAATCCCTTAGTTTTTATCCCCAACCAACAAAGTCATAGTCTTATGACGAATTGTTGACCATATAATCAACAATTTCTTAGTTGTCATTCCCGACCAACTAAGTCCATAGTACTCATCACAAAGGCTGACTATGTACCTTTATTAACTTCATTGTTATGGTCTATTGAAAATTCACATATTGCTCTTTGACATCGAGGTCATTTATAAGTGTGTATCCATAGTTGTTATTTGTAATTACACACCCATCCATCCACATATACTAGTGATCGCCATTGTGGATGAATAAAATCATATATTGGTTTTCTTCATTGCAATTGCCCAAGTTTCATGCATGGATTATTATCGTTATAGTCGATCACACACACATATACGTTATATTTCACACATATACGTCATTGCTTTATAGTCAATTACATATTATAAATAATTCTCAAACTTAGTAGCATAAACTCTTACGAATAGTAGATTTACACAACACATATAAGTTTTCTTTGAAAACCATCAATTTCAAAAGCATTTTAAATAATAAAAAAAGAGACAAGGGGTGACCTTTCCCTTTAGCTCTTGTTATGCAAGATTCAGAGAAATTAGGTCTTAATTTAATCGTTTCTCCAACAACTCCCTAATAATAACAATTAACTCTCTTGCCACAATTCATAACATTCGATCATATAAATTTACATACATTTTAAGTTCCAACTTAATATCCATACATACCCTTCAAAATTCAATTAATATCTAACTCCATAAATTAATATTTATGTTATTACATTAAATCCTCACTTAGATCTCTTGCATTTCAAAGTTTCAATTTAATGCTTAATACATCACCACCCGATAATAATATTCATATTTTCACATTTATTGTAAGTATTATTCATTATTGTCAAGCATACCAAACACTAAAGTCTATATAATTTATCTTTTTTTTTATTTCCCTCATTCCATACATATAACTACATCTATAATCATGATATCTAAATTTAGGATTTTTTGACATCATTTAAAATATTAAATCTACACAACTCCTTCCAATTTATTTGATTTCAAATTTTTAGCATTGAAATATTCAACCAAAAAACAATTTCTCTTAACAATCCTCTTTAAAAATCTCAACACAACTCTCAAGCGCACTAAAAAATAATTGAAACACTACAAACAATCCAATTTAGTCAATAAATATCCCAACCATAATAAACCTATGATTTCACCTTCTTAAATGTTTCAAGAACATGGTCACAATTACACAATCATGGAAAAAATCTAATTTCTCCCTAATTATAGTAAATTTGACTATTAAAACTTTGATAAACACAAAACATACATCGCCAAACCAAGTTTCTAAATCTTCCATATTTACAATTAAGACTTTTATCCATATAAGAAAATATTCAACGCAAAATAATTCTAAACACTTTAACTTAGTTAAAAACACTAATTCTCAACCCGTTCCAAGTTTCCATTCTATCCTTTTTTGTTAAAAATATAAATTCGTATATTTCAGCATATTTTTTCCATTACAATTGATAATGAACTTATAGAGTAATTACAAGACTACTTTAGCTAAAGATAGAAGCTATTTTATCCCTACTTTATACAATTTCCATATCTGGAAATTAATGGCCATAAATTAACGGCCATATTTTAACAGCCATATTTTAACACTCCCCCTCAAAGTTGGAACATATATATTTATCATGTCTAACTTGACAATTGCGTCATAGAACGCCCTTCCAAAGACTACCTTTGTGAAAATATTGGTTAACTGATCTTCAGACCGAACAAATGGAAGATGTATAATATTCCGATCAAGATTTTCCTTAATGAAGTGTCTGTCGACTTTAACATGTTTGGTGCGATCATGTTGAACAGGATTATGAGCAATTTTGATAGTTGTCTTATTGTTACAGTGTAGACCCATAGATGCTCCATAATCAATTTTCAGGTCTTGTAATACCTGTTTAATCCATAGTAATTCACACACACCATGAGCCATACCTTAGTATTCAGCTTCTGCACTTAACCTTGCTACCACTTTTTACTTCTTACTTCTCCAAGTGACAAGGTTGCCTTCTACGAACGTAAAATATCCTGATGTCGATCTCCTATCGGGTTGGTTTTCTACCCAATCCGAGTCTGTATACCCTTTAATATCTTGGACCTCCCTTTTAGAAAATAGAAGTCCTTTTCCTGGTGCACTTTTTAGATACCTTAAGATCCGATATACAGCTTCCATATGCTCTTCTCCTAGTGAATGCATGAACTGACTTACCACACTGACTGCATAGGCGATATCTGGCCTAGTATGTGATAAGTATATTAGTTTTCCAGCTAACCGTTGATATCCTTTATCTGTTGGCGTCTGATTTTCTTCTTGTCCGAGTTTGTGATTCATTTTCATAGGTGTATCTACCGGTTTGCATGCAAGCATTTTAGTTTCTACCAATAAATCTAACACATATTTTCGATGTGATAGACATATCCCTGTTTTTGACCTTGAGACCTCAATTCCTAAGAAGTACTTCAGTTGTCCGAGATCTTTCATTTCGAATTTCGATGCCAAAAACTGTTGTAATACCTTTCTCTCTTCTGGATCATCCCCTGTTAGACCATATCATCCACATATATTATTAGTGTCGTTACCTTCCCTTCTTTGTGTTTTATAAACAAAGTATTATTTGAATTACTTTGCTTTTAAACTCCTTTATCGTGGATGAGAATCATCTGAACCATGCCCGGGGTGATTGTTTTAGACCATATAATGCTTTTTTTAATTTGCATACTTTAGTTTCACATGAGGGCCTGGTTTAAACTCTATGTGGTAATTCCATATACACTTCTTCTTCAATATCTCCATTTAGAAAGACATTCTTGACATCGAATTGTTGTAAGGCCCAGTCTCGATTCATTACTATAGATATGAGAATCCAGATGATGTTCATTTTTGCAACTAGGGGAAAAGTTTCTTGATAATCCACTCTATACTTTTGTGTATATCCCTTTGTGACTAATCTTGGTCTCATTTCCTTTAACCTTTCATTTTCCTCTAATTCTAATATATCTTTGTTTTCTTCAATGTTACTCTTCCCCTGAAGCGAAGACCCGGGAACTCCCCCTGAATAGTAGAGTTCAGATTCTCAAAATAATTCATCCAGGGTTACATGTAGTTTTCGATGGCGAGGATCATAACACCGATATCCTTTCTGAAACTCCAAGTAACCTACAAAAACACACCGCTTTGCACAAGGATCCAGTTTGCTTCGCAGGACTTTCAGGATGTGGACATATACCATACAACCAAACACCCGTGGTTCCAAAATTGGTAGATGAGGAGCAAAGACAAGAGATTCCATTTATTTTGAGGAGATTGAAATTCACTTGCACTTGATGGTGTTTGATTCATTAAGTACACTGCTGATTTTATTGCCTCATCTCAATAATATTTTGGCAGATTCATGGCAAATAGCGAAGTATGAACAATTTCCATAAGCTATCTGTTCTTCTTTTTTCCTAATCCGTTCTGATGTGGAGTATACATGTAGGAGGTCTGATGTCGAATTCCATAATGATTTTAAAAATTACCTAACACTTGATCCATGAACTCCGTACCATTATCTGATTGAAGTGTATGGATGTGCCATTGGTATTGGGTTCGCACCATTTTATGAAATTCCTGAAAAGTTGTACCTATTTAATTTTTATTTCGTTGAAAAGATATTCAGGTCATCCGAGTACATTCATCAATAAATGTAATAAAATATCATGCATTAGAAAAAAAATGCGATCTTTGCAGGACCCCAAACATCTGAATGAATGAGTGCAAATGGTTCCATACTTTTCTTCAAACTTGGCAAATAGGGGATACAGTGGCTTTTTGCCAGTTCACTTTCGCACTAAAACTCCAAAATACTTAACACTCGAAAATAAATATGGTTGTAACTTCTTAAGGTACCCGAATGAAAGATTTTCGAGTCATCGATGCCACAACAATACAAGAGCGTGATCCTTACTTCTGGTCTGATGTGCGTGACCCAACTTTGACCCCCCTTTTTCTGTTAATTCCAAATAATACAGGTTGCCCCATCTAACACCATAACCAAGAATCTTTCGGGTTAGAATGTCCCGAAAAACACAAAATAGAGACCAAAACGTTACCGTGCACTAAAGGGTAGTCGTGATTTGAATAACCGACAAGAGATTATACACAAGAGATGGAACAATAAGGAAAGTATCTAGTGTAATAGTGTCAATTAAAATGAGAGTTCCTTCTCCCGTAACAGGGGAGGTACTACCATAAGCAGTGCACATAGTTGACCGTAAGGAGAGTTTATGGCAGATTAAATTATCAGAATCTCTAGTCATGTGATTAGAAGCACCTGTATCAATAATCCAAGTTCTATTTTTTTGTAATAAAAGTGTGTGCAAAATCATTTTCGATGATACCTGGATGGACCACATTCACTGTAGGTGGTACCTGGTCTGCTTCTGTAAGATGTACCATAGGTTTTCTGATATTTTTCTGAGGTTTCTTTGCAAAGTCCCACGCGTCCAGGTAGCCGACAATTTCGTAACACCTTTGTTTTAAATGCCCCATTTCACCGCAATGAGAATACACCAACCCACCAATATTTTTGTATTTTCGGTCAGCCCGGTCAATCCCATTTCGGTCAGCCTAGTCAGACCTTATATTCTGACCGAACAAACTTTCCCCTCTCTCACTTCCTTCATTTTGAAACCTCTGTGAGCATATGCTCTTCTCCAATTCTTCTACATGGTTTCTGATTTCATCAATCTTCAAAACAATAGAGTAAAAAAATGTTTGAAAATTACTTTGCATCTGTTGAAGAAGACGTTGTTCAAAACTAGTCATCTCAGACTTTGAAGGGAGGGTAGTTGTGTGTATGAATTGATGGAATTTCTAGGTATGAACAGTAACTTTGAACAAACAGGTGCTGTAGAGATCGATTTCTAGGATTAATTTCTAGATGAACAAATACAGTTCAAGGAAAACAAAAAATTTGGGGATGAACAAATACGGTTCAAGGAAAACAAAAAATCTGGGGATGAACAAATACGATTCAAGAAATTTTTTTTTGAGATTCGCTCTGATACCATGTTAAAATATAAATTCATATATTTCAGCGTATTTTTTCCATTACAATTGATAATGAACTTATAGAGTAATTACAAGACTAATTTAGCTAAAAATAGAAGCTACTTTATCCCTACTTTACACACTTTCCATATCTGAAAATTAACGGTCATATTTTAAACCATAATCCAATTCATATGTATTTGTTTTGACCATTCGTACATCAAATTTTAACAATATTTAATCAACCTCTCTCGTCTCCATCATATAATTAAGCCAACAACTAACCATTTGGTCACTTTAAACAATATTCAAAATTTGTCTAAACTTTCTCAATTCATTTTAAAGCATATTTGTTTAAATAATAATGAAAATTACAATTATAATAGACCCAATACACAACCTATCTAATAAAGGTATCATGCAAATATGATATATTTTCCGAGCATATATTATAACATGTCAGTTTCAATTTAATTAAGAACTCTACTTCACTTCAGATTTCTAAGGCATCCACATTTAGTCATAAATATTTAAAATCAATTAATCCTATAAAATTTCAAACTTTTTTCCGTAAAAAAACATACAATATGTAAATTATGTATAAAACCCATCACTCTACTATAAATTTCATTTCTTAGACCTTCACATTAATTCAACACTCAATATCATCCAATTTAAACAAAGTCTTTGACTTCATTATTACACTATTAATATAACACTTTACAATATATCACCTTATAATCCATGTGCACAACCATTTCAAAACTTTCAATTTCCAACATACCATATTCACCCAAACATAAACATCAATGACCACTCAATTAAACAATTTTTAAATCAATTATTTGATCAATCATAAAAAAATTAAAATTTTCTCAAAGAAATTTTCTTATACATGACTATAACATAACTTTACGTAAACCAACTAATTTTTTTTCCACATACAATTTCTCAAACGTACATAACCATTCCACGTATAATCTTCGCAATTTAACAAGTTTTCTCATTCGCATTGTTCCTCTTATGGTTGACCCTAACATCAATGGCTACCCATGAGTTTTTATCAATTTTTCTCCCAATACTACAGGTCCTTTCCAAATTATATAAAAAGATTAATAACAATACCTACAAAATGGATCTATCAAGAGGGTATAGTGTTGGTACTACATTTAATATTTCTAATCTTTTTGCATATAATATAGATGATTATTTAAGGATAAAACCTTTTCAGAAGAGAGGGAATGATGCAATCCAAACAACACCAAGAGATCCATTAAAGATTCTAGTTGATCTAGTGACAATACTTAGAGTAGGTCCAATGGCAAAAGCTATTTTAGAGAGCTAAATCTCTAAAATGACTTTTTGAATAGTGTATATATAATTTTTTTTTTGTTGATGTGCACTTCAATGGTAAAAGTCATCTAGAAGAGCCATTTTTTATATTATTTTAAATATATTGCAATTATTTTGTATATAATTTAATTATACAATTAATTATATAATTAATAGGAGTAAGTTATATAATTAAATAATTGCTTTTAAAAAACCCTCCAACAATAAGATTATTATTTTTTAATTATATTTAAATTAAAAAAATGAATTTAAAATAAAAAAAACCCACAAACTAAAAAAAAACAATTATCAATTACTAAAATTAACACACCAAACAATATATTTCAAGTAACCAATAAGTTTAAACATAATTAATTAAAATACATTCCATTACAAATAATTCAATCAAATTAATTACAAATTAAAACCCCTCTTTGCCATAATTTCTAACTTTCTATTTAATACACGAAAAATAACATCATTATCAACATACAAATTACGAATAAATGCACAGCAGCTCTAAACACAAAATTTAAATAGTTTATAAATCTAACAGTAAATTTAATACATATAATTAAGCTAACTGACCAAAAAATTCTCAATTTATCAATTTCGCATAATTATTTGTTTATGCTAACTATTATTATTATAATTAATAATAATATTAGCATTCCCCCCCCCCCCCCCCCCCCCCCCCACCACCACCACCACCAAATCCGTTTAATTCCCCTCCCCTCCCCATGCCATCTCAAAGAAATCCTACATCTCCTCTCTACTACGCCGCCTCAAGCCTCCTCTCCCCATTCCATCTCCATCTCCTCAAGAAACCTACATCACCTCTGCCTCTGCGCTGCCTTTAACCTCCATGCCATCTCCATCTCCTCTGAAGAAGCCCTTCATCTCCCTTGCCTCTGCTGCACCGCCGCCTCCAAACGTTCCATTGACGATTGTCCTCCCTCTCTTCCCTTTTCCTCCACCACCATCACTAGCAGCAACCTCGACTCCATTCCCAAACCCAATAATAGAGCCTTCCACCTTACATCTTTGCATCATCCCCATCCATTTCAACCTAAAATTCCAGTCCTAGATCAACCTAAAAGCCAGCCCCTTTTCATCCTTGAATCACAATGTATTTCCTCAACAAAATCGACTTACATCTCACCCTAAATCAACTCAAATCCCAACCCCTTTTCATCACTAAAACTAGCCCCTTTACTACATGAAATAAGTTGTGTTGTTTATGTTCGGCAAGAAATGTTCTTTATCTGTGTTTTTTTGAATTGCCTCAATTGTGGTTGTCATTGTTGTTGTTGTGCTTTAAGAGCAAGTCCACAACGGTATAATTCCAATGGCTATATACATTTTGGCTTTGCAGTGAAAATGTGTAGGAATGATTTCTCAGTTAAAGAAAAGACATTTTACCTATTGGGATGGCTCTCCCCTTGAAGAGCAAAAATAGAACAAAAATAGCTAAAAATTCAAAAATTTTGCTTTGCCTACTAGGATGGTTCTCTTGTTGGACTTGCTCTTAGAGCTAAGAGGGTAAAAAAGACTTTCAATATACTTTTTCAAGAAACATATGCTAAAATGGACTTCATTAAGATATTAAATATTTAAGAATAAGCCTTGATTAATTTAATTCATGTTCGATAAGGGTTTGTATGTGGGAAGTCAAACATAAAAAAAAGAATAAAATGATTCAAATTTGTTATTTTTGACATTTCACTAATGTTTTGGTCATAAATGAAGCTACATAATAAAATATAATTATATTATAATTGCAGTAGAAAGTAGACATTCATACATTTCCAATAGCATATAAAATGCCTTCTAATTCATTAAAAAGAGAGAGGAATGGGCGTTTGAAGTTAGGCTTCGATTATTCGAAAAGATCATGAAATGTCTTCAATCTTATTTAAATTAATTTAACTATTGTTTTATTTATTTATTATTTATTATTTATTATTAGGTCTTTTATATATATTAGGGTCTTTATTTAAATTTAGGTTTATTGGATTAATATTATTTGTTAGGTTTATCCATATCCATTGGGGATATCCTATTTTACTTAGGATTATTTCTAGTATAAATACTCATTTGTAGAGACTTTTAGAGGTTATATTATTTTAAAACTATTTTTAGTAAATAAATTATTGTTGTTGTTGTCCTTTGTTTGTTTCTTGAGTAAACATGCAAACTTTTTTAATGATTAATCAGCTTTGTTATGATTTTATATTACTTGTTCATGTTTGTTTTATAAGTATAGGGTAGGGGTGATAATTATATATAATTTTAGTTCTCTAAAGCATGTTCTTGTTGGATCAAGCTATCAACCATTCAAATTTGATTTTTACATATCTTACAAGGTGTTTCCATCTCCATGCATGAAAGAAATATTTGAAGATAATATTAAAAAATAAATGATTGATATAGAGATCACAAACACAAAACTAATCTAAAATTATATTGTTTGTGTTTTAGACTTAGTGGTTAGGTTTTGTCGCATAATTTGACTTCAATTATGTATTTATCTCATGTAACTACAATTTAAGCTTTTATTTAAAATATAGTTAGTTAATGTATTAAATATCATTCTTCAAAAATTGAACAAACAAATATAAAACTAAATTTTATCTTTTAATTTTAGGTTATTTTTTAATTCAACTTTGTATTTTTTTCTCTTTTGACAAGTGTTATTTTCCATCCAATTATTATTATCATTTTTTAAGTCTTAGTCTATTTATTGAATTAAAGTGGTTTTTTAACAAAAAATTACATTTGTTAATGGTTTGCGAGTAACTAAAAAAAATATTTATTAAAAACAATTCTTTTACAATATTTTTTGTATAAGTATATTAAAATAAAAAAATGATAAAATATTAATTTAATACATTTTTAGACGTTAATAACAAATACAAATGCGTAACAAACGCGAAGGGAAAATACGTAGCCAGTCATCCCCATCGCGTAAATCCTTTCTTTTCCCCTCATCCAGCATTTTAGGGTTTAGGGTTTTGAAACCCCCCAAGATCGATTAATCATTCCCTAAAGAATCGGCATCGTTTCACAATTTCTTCGTCTTCAATCAATGACGACTGAATTAGCTATCGAAACAGAGAGAACGCAGAAATTCTTCAACGACCTCGATGCGCAAAAGGCCATTCTATCATCCTGTACCCAACTATTCACAACCTTGACCACTCACTTCAAATCCCTCAATAATTCCCTCGCCCTGAAATCCCAATCCCTGGAATCCAAATTCCAATCTTTAGAATCCAATTTCCAGCTAACCCTCGAATCTCTTTGTTGCAGAGAAAAATCCATACCGGAACGAGAGTCAGCTGCTGCTTCCAAAGTGGAGGAGCAAAGAGAGACCGCTTTATTGGAGTTCCGGGATTCTCACTCTTTCGATAATTTATCGGATTCGTTGAAGTCTTTATGTAGGAGAATGGATTCATCTGGATTGTTAAGATTTGTGGTTTCGAAACGGAAGGAATCAGTGTTTCTTCGTGCGGAGATTTCACGTGCGATAATGGAAGCTGTGGATCCTGCGAGATTGATTTTGGATGCAGTGGATGAGTTGGTGAGAGATAAAGTTGGGAAAGTTGGGGTTACGGACAAGAGGTGGGCATGTGGAATACTGGTTCAGGCGCTTTTCCCGGAAGGTAGTTGTTTTGGAAGGAAGGATAAGGGCCCGGAATTTGCACGAAGTGTGGTGGAGAGGGCTGCAGGGATTTTGGAAAACTGGAAGGAGGAGGACGATGTAGAGGAGAAGGCTGATGGGGAGGGGGAGGGGGAGGGTGAGGGTGAGGGTGGTGGTGTTGGTGGTGGTGGTGGTGGTGTCGTGGGGCCTGCAGAGGCAGTAATGTTTTTGCAAATGGTGTTGGGATTTGGGCTGAAGTCGAGGTTTGATGAGGAGTTCTTGAGGAAGCTTGTGACAGAGAATGCATCAAGGAGGGATATGGCGAAGCTTGCAGCTGCTATTGATTTTGGAGAGAAAATGGGAGGTATGTCGGGTGTTAATTTGATTAGTGGATTATTTGTTCTTCGGTGGCAATTGCTACTCTGCAAGATTAATAGATATGATACTGTGAATCTGAAAGGGCACATGTTTAGTATCTCAAAATGCTATGTAAACTATGCCGAAAACGCTTTATTCTGCCTTTAAAGAACTCAAGGCTAAGGCTCTAAGAGTTGAAGTGCCTGTCGTCAAAATCGTTTTAAAATGACTTGCATTATTGCATTTCTTAGTTTTTGACATTTACAAATATCAAGGTCCTATCCTGGTACTTGCATATTGTTTCCAGGTTTATGCTTTCATAGGCCAGCGTGGACAATCTTATGGCATTCATATCACCTGGAAAATGATTATTTTTATAAAAAAAACAGACTTTACCAAGGTGATAGAAACAATACTATATTTTCCCGACAAATAAATGTATAAATGACATACGAGTGCTGAATTGGTTTTGCGTAACATCATTGTGCATATAACTGCCTATTTCCTTTTCTGAAGAATGTTCTTTGTACGCTTAATTGAACTAGACTCTTTTAAGTGTTCAATGGTTCTCACCAGCCATCTGTGAAAGAAAAAAAAAGTCTGTTAATTTTATTGTTACAGTCTGCTTCTGGTTTGGTTTGTCATTCCAACAGGGTTTGGTCCCCCTTTAAATTGTGCATGCAACTTTGTTAGCAAACGTTTTATTTTGGTAAGCAGAGTTTATCTGTGTTGTGACTTCAGATAATAGCAATGACTGATTTGGTCAATCTCTCAAAAAGTTTTCTGTATTCCTGAGAGTAATAATCTTAACAATCATGTAAGGTTAGTTGACAGAATTCCTTTCTTGCTTACTTCTGAGTTCATATGAACCAAACCTGCCTCAGTCCTGTCCTCATGAGAGGTAGTTAAGTAGTGTATGAGCCCTAGTACTGGTTTTCAGATATTACTATAATTGTGTACATGTCTGTACTCAGCTTAGCTGAGACTTCAAACAGATGTTAATGGTGTTAAACTTTTGTCTTAGAAACATCACTTTATTCTCGTCTCTCAAATCTGATTTTGATATATTGCTCTATAATCACTTTTTTGATCGTTTTCAATCATAATTTTTATTCCCAGATATAATCGATGAATTGGTGAAGAATGGGAAAGAGATAGAGGCTGTATATTTTGCTTCTGAATCTGGTTTGACAAAAAGATTTTCTCCTGTATCTCTACTCAAGTCATATCTTAAGAACTCCAAGAAGATCACAACTACTGTTTTGAAGAATGGCAATTATAATTCAGCTGCAACGGTTTGTCTAATCTCTATCTATATTGTGTGATTCTAATAACATGAAATATTTGAGTCTGTAAGATTCTTAGTAATTTTTGTGCAGGAAGAGTCAAGTACCTTGGAGTTGAATTCTATTAAAGCAATCATCAAATGTGTGGAAGATCATAAGCTTGAATCAGAATTTTCCCTTGACAGCTTGAGAAAACGGGCTTCTCTGCTTGAAAAAACCAAAGCAGAGAGGAAGAGGGGTACATCAGCTGCCACCGCCACCAAGTCTCAAAACAAACGAGGCCATGGTTCAAGTGGTGGCCGGGACAGCGGACCTGCTCCTTATCGTCAAGCCAAAGCTGCCAAATTTTCAAACAATTATTCCTCTTTCAGCCGCAGGAATGCTGCTCCCCCTGCACAGCATAGCCCGGCTAGAAGATATTCTGTGCCATTCCACTACCCTAGCCAGAATGTCTACGAGGGCCCTGCAGCAGTCCCGTATGCATCAACTTATGGTATCTCCCACGCTCAAAGCCCTTCCACAGTTTCTCAACAACCCTACCATCACTCTCAAAGCCCCGGTGCAATACCTCAACAACTCTACTCACAGCCGGCGGAAAACATGAGTGCTGCTGGTTTCCGTGCCAGTGGCTCTTATGGAAGCCAGACCAGTTATGGTGCAGCTTATGATTACGGCTCTGCCGCACCCACTGCTTACCAACCTCCATCCTACACTCAATAGGATGGGAGAAAACCAGCCAGATGTTAAGAGTTTTTTTTATGATTTCTGGTTGAAGCCTCTAATTTTGGGACCCTCATGAACTGGATATGATGCCCGTGCCAGTAGCTCTGATTACCTTTTTATGGAGCTCAAGCTGGATGTGATTTCCGTGCTGTGAGTTTTAAATGGTGTGGCTATCAAGCATCAAACGAGCACTATATTCTTTCCTTGAATGGAGTCGCCATTGGGTGCATATGCCTGTTTCTTGCCAAATTTTGGTTAATCAAAGCATTTGTCATTTGCTGCTCCTACTTTTGTTTTGTTTATGGATATGCATACAACGAAATTCCTATGGGTGCACGCAAAACAATGGAGTGATAAAGTGTTTTCAGCATATTCGAGTTTTCTATGAGACTGGGAAATTGGTTAAAATATTTTACCAGGTAGTGATTTTGTATGAACTTCCTGTTATCAAATCAAATTATTTTATTTAGATTTCATTGACCTCTTTCTTTCCTCTCTTTTTTTAAGTGAAAATGGCATTCTTTTGGTTGATTTTCAAGAAAAAAAACATTAAATGATATTGCTTAAGAACTTACTAATTCCCTTGTGTTAGTGGTCAAAAGATTCTCTGACTGATGGGGATTGAAGATTTTGAAAATGTTTTTTATTTTAAATTATTATTTTACTAGAAAAAAAAAAGAAGATAAAATAGATGAAACAAAATTGTAATTGATAGTGACTTCATGTTGGAAAATCACGTGGCTATTCTCAGTTTCTCACAAAAAGGGATTGAATACTTTTCCATTCTTGAATTATCTGGCACTCTATGACAACTTATGATTTGGTGAGTTTCAGGTGATTGGACATTTGACACGTGGTTCTCATGGAAGTTGGATAAAAGTCCAAGTACTACGAGCAATAAAAAAACAACAACTAGAGATGCGAGGGCTTGAGATATTTGAACATGATATTTCACCTGCCTTTGTTTATATTTTTCTCTCCTTTTCTAATGTCAAAGAGGGGACGAAACGGACAGGAGTTGAATCTTCGAAATAAAAAAAATTAAACATGATGCAATTTCGATATTACCTATGACAAATATCTAGATATAATTATTTTATTTTATATGTAATTAAAACTATATACTTTAATGATTTTTCACCTGCCTTTATTTATATTTCTCTCTCCTTTTCTAATGTCAGAGTGGAGACGAAAGGGAGAGGAGTTGAATCTTCGAAATAAATAAAAAATTGAAACAATATGCAATTTCGATACTATATATGACAAATATCTGGATATAATTATTTTATTTTATATGTAATTAAAACTATATACTTTTAAAAAAACAACTAGATATAATTATTTTATTTTATATTATATTGAATGTTGAAATTAATAGTATTATAATAACTTTAGTTATAAAACCAAAACTGATTTAATAGGTTGGCCCCAGATATGGATTGTTCTGAGTTTAAAAAAAATAAAAGAATGTCTCAATTAACCTAGTTAAAAATCCATGTTACATGGGATAAAACATGGGTCCAAAACCCGTTGAATTTTTTTTAAATTGTTTTGGTCATAACAAAGTTGTTTTGATTATTTTTTTAAAAATAATTGGGTCAGTCGGGTTGACCCTTTGAGTCTATGACATGAACCTTGTCTTAGGTCGAGTCTTGAGTCAATTTTAAAATACAATAATAACTAGTTTTATTCATACATCGACTCGAGTCAAACCTTGTAACCCTTCTGACCCGTAACCTAAACTATTGTTAATCCTCGAATTGAGTTTTAAAATTGTGATAATTACAATTTTTATCCTTACATTAACCAGGGACCACCTAGTTTGACCGTCTTGATTTGTGATTGGAGCCTTATCCCAGGATGACCCCCAAATCAAAATTTAAAAGTATGATATTAAAATTTTTATTTTAAGTTGACCTGGGTCAACCCGGTCAACCTTCTTGACACGTGATTGGGTTTTGCTCTACGTCGACCCCAAGTTAGATTTTAAAATTATAATACTAACCATTTTTATCTTTACTTTGACTCGAGTCAATAGTCAACCTCACTCGTGATTTAAACCTTGCACTAAGCTGACTTTTAAATTGAGTTTTAAAATTATGATAATAATAATTTTTATTCTTATGTTGACTCGGGTTAATCGGGATCAACCTAACCTATGACCCGAGTCTTAACTAGTGACTCAGGCTTTACCAAAGAATATCTCTTGAACTAGGTTTTAAAACTATAAAAATAACTAATTTTATCTTTACATGTCTTAGTTGAACACTTGAAATGAAAAGTTTTTTACAAAGATATTTTAAAAATAAATAAAATTATTTTTGGAGACATGTACTCTCTATACCTCGTAACATGGAATATGTTTTGTTTTTATTTGTCTAGCAATTTATCTTCTAACAAATTTATTAATGATGATTTTAAGAATATTCCTAAAAAATATTAGTTTCATATTATAATATGATGAACCATGTCTCACATAAGCACTAGGCACAACATTTTTGTCTCATGACTCACCATAATACCTTATTTTTTCATAATTCATGATAAAAATGATTTGAATGAATAACTATAATCTCTTGATAAATTACCCTGACGTGAATGTTATTTGGCTTAACCAGGGTCTAGCATAGTAAAAATATTTTTCTGGGTCGTCAGCTACCTAAACCTTTCCTGGGTCGCTAGTGGCCCACCTAAATTCTGTTGGACCAACCCAACCCATATATTTATATTATAATATATTTAATAAAAAAAAAATCCAAAATATTAAAATAGGTATTTCATAAAATTTATGATTGTCTCATATTTTCCTAGTAATTTTGCATGATATTAGCCATTGGACTTATATTGTAAGTTTCAATCCCGATATAATAAATACTTGATTTTCTCCAAATTATCACTAAAAAAATTCCAAAAAATATTCAAGGAACATTTCAATTTTTTAATTTCATTGCATGTTTTTTCACTAATTTTGTTCAATATCAATTTGTAGACTCACACTGTAATATACAAACTTGACTCAAAAATTAGATTTTCTTTGAAATTATTTTCTTAAGAAATCCTCATTTTAAAACATAAAAATATATTTCTTTTCATACATATTGTTGAATCCTAAAAGTTTTCTAAGAATATTTTCACAAAAACAAATTGTATCTTTCCTCATGTTTTAAAATGCAAAAAAAGATATTGTAATCAATTTATAAATATCCATTAAGGTTCGACAAAAAAGTCAAAAATCCATCCACTCATCATTTTGATTTTTTTTTAGATTTAGTTGTCGACTTTAATATATGAGGTATACATTATAGAGTATACCTTGAGGTATTAAAGATATAAAAAAAAGTTAAATATGATCATAAAATTTAAATTTTAAAACGGTTAGGTTTTTAATCCAATGAGGTAAAAACTCCCTTGAGAAGAGTGATTTACTTTGAACCTTGAAAAATATCAGTGAATAAAAATTTGTTCACTGGGAGTGATGTGTTTTCCCTTGCATAACAAGTTTCCTTACCAGATTCTCGTAAACCATTAGGTTTTCTAGTGACGTTAATACTAGGTGGTGACTCTTGAAAATTATAATCTTAATTTATGATTATACAAAACCCCTTTTACACATACACTCATCTCGGAAAGGCTTATAAAAAAGAACTTCATCGTGAAAAAATTGCATAAAAGAAATAATTTTCATCTAGTATGAATGAGAAGATTGATTACCTTATTTTTTTTTATAACAAGTTCTTAAGGCCCAAGTTTTTTTTATCTAAAAAACTCTAGAGTTATTTTTTTCATTAATGCATAAAACTGAACTAAGAATCAAAATAAAAATAATAATGATACAAGGAGTTTTGCTTATGACATCACTTCTTTTCATGACAATTAGAGTTAGAAATATTGCCTATATAAAATCCCAAGGCATTTAAATGAAAAGGTGAATTATGAAGGAGATTTTACAAGGGGATTTTGCACATGGCATCATTTTTGTTCGTTATAATCTCTAGGATGCTTCTCATGTTCTGCATGTTCTCTTTATGATTTATAAGACGAATATATTTATCTAAGTCATATCTACTAGAATGTTAAGATGCCTAAGTTGCATACATCGCCATACTTCCACTAATAAGAGGTGGATAATATTTGAAGGAGGTGAATGGTATATGTAAATAGTGAATGGTGTTTGTAAAATGCAAATAATGTTCTAATAGGTGAATAGTAAATAAGCAAGGAGAAAAAAAAAATAGTATTTATGGTATTATATAGTTTTGTGTGAGCATGTATCAATTGCCTCTAACTCTTTTACCTAATAACCTATAGTATTTATGGAGATCTCAGGCATTATAAACTTACATCGTGAAGAAAAAATGATAAATAATAGTATTTTTCTAGAAAATTGAGTTATTATGTCTTCTAAGTAATCAATGGAAAGGCTGTTATAAGTTATAGTTATTTATGAGATTGGATTGCTAGGCTAGAAGAGTTGGTGTGGAAGCCAAGTGAGAGATAACCATTGGTGGAGAGGTTGGTAATTTCAAACAAAGATTAAAACTTTATATTGTGTTGTATATCTAAGAGAGAGAGTCATTAGCAAGAGAGTATGTATTTTTTAAGGAGAAAAGATAAGATGAATAAACATTTGTGTGAAAGGATGACTTTTATAGGAAATTTATACTAATATAAAAGAGATTGGTTGAAGATTTTTGAATTTTAGTTTTTTTTTTTGTATCATCATTTCCCCCAATATTTTTAAATATATTGTGTTTAAAAAAGTCAACTAGGTGAACTAGGAGAAGATAAGACACTTATTGTCTTATTTTTGTCATGTTATCGACTAAGGGTGTTTGGGAGTGTTTCTAGAAAGTGTATGAAAAAAAAATGATTTTATTTTTATTTTTCATTTAAAATTTTTTAAATCATTTTGATGTGCTAATATCAAAAATGATTTTTAAAAAAATAAAAATATTATTTTGATATATCTCTAAATAAAAAAACACTTTAAAAAACAACCACAACCAAATTTCGAAACAGAAAATTATTTGCTCCTTATCATGAGAAGTATTCTAAATGTAAGAATTGTTAGGGAGGAAGTCCAGGAGATGGTAGTAAGAGAGTTGAGTCTAGCGATAATAATTTAGAAGAGAGAAGGAACTAAAATGAAGGAAAAAAAAAAAAAAAAAAAACAAGCAGCTTAGATGGAGAGTGAAAGGCGGCGTGAGTTGGGGGGGGGAGATAAAGAGAGTGGGGTGTTCCAGAGTTTTTTTTTTGTTGGTATAAACCACGTGGTGTCCCAAGCGCTGGCCCAGACTAATCCACGTTCGCACCGGGTGGGCCCCGAAGGGGTGAAAGTGCTCCCCAAATGGCCAGCTCCATACAAGAGGAGGGTTTGAACCCCTGACCTCTCTTAAGGGATGAGAGCGCCCTCACCGCTCACACCAGGACCCCTTGGGTGGGTGTTCCAGAGTTGACCATGCAGAGATAACAGGTTATTTATTAGTGGTTTTATTTCTATTTGATTTTCTTCAATTTCTAAACCAAAAAATAAACTCTACTCACTAACATTATGAACTTCTTAACTTATTATATCCATCAAACCTGGAAAATTATTCGGTTTGATTCGGGTTTAACAAATATTTTTAAAATATCTCGATTTCATCACGTATTATTTTAAAATACTACCAACTTCTTAAAATAATAAGAAAAACACTCCTCCAGGTGCACCTAATGGCCATTCACACACATGGTATCCAGGCGGTGGCCCTCGTGCTCCTCCATAAATATTGCCCACCAGTTTGGGTCGAAACCACAGAATCTGTAGCATAGAATTGCTTCTGGGTGGAGAGAGAGAGATAGATAGAGAGAGAGAGAGATGGCTGATCACATCAACGGGAACTCTGATTCTCCGGTCAAACTGCCGACGATAAAGTTCACCAGACTCTTCATAAATGGAGAATTTGTCGATTCCGTTTCAGGTCTGTTTCTGTACCTCTCTCTATCTTACTGATTCAGTCCTTCTCGCACCCACGAGTGTTTCATGTCTGATTTATTCACCCAACCTCCCCACCAGTAGCATTTATGATGAATTTTTCTTCGTACCTCTTTGCAAAACTATTAATTATCTTCACTAGCTGGCCTTCTCTTTCTTCAAGTTTCATCATCTATTTCTCTGTTCATCGTCTCTGGCATCCCATCGCACGTGTACCATCTTTACATCCTGGACTGGGCTTGTTATTATTGGCGATGAATCTGATGCTTTTCTTCAGTTATTATTATTATTATTATTAATTATTAATTATGTTTTTTTATTATCATCTATCTCTCTGTTCATCGTCTTTGGCATCCCATCGCACTCCAAATGTTTCCCTTATAATAACTTTACTTTTAACTGAGAAAATTATATTATTTTATTTGTTCGAAAATAATGTTCCGAGTTTTATATTATTAATCGTCACATCAATGAGTTGCGAGAAGATACAACGACAACGACATCGTATCGCCCTCGCCTTATCATCTGACATTTATATACGGGCCCCATTTACAATACAAATTATTTGTTTGTTTTTTTCCTTGAATTTTTACATCGCTTTGATACCGCTGACTTATGACTTGACTGTGAATATAATTAAGACTGTTTTTCAAATTATGGTTTTTTTGGTTCAGAATTATATTTAGATAATATTTTATTTTTATTTTTAGAAGATATTCTTGATATATGATCTAAAAATATTATGACTTGTTTTTTTTTATTATAATTGAGATTGTTTTTTGTTCAGAATTATATGAAAATGATATTTTATTTTATTTTTAGAAGTTATTGTTGATAAATGATCTAAAAATATTAATTTTTTTAATTTAAAATAAAAAAATAAAAAGTATTTAAAAGCACTAATGGTAAAAAAATCCATAAAATCTTTTAAAATCTTCTTTTATGTTTACAAAAGGGGTGGTGGTTGCTTTTAATTTTGTGTTTGAAATTCTTTATTAAATTAAATATTAGTTAAAGCTGGCTATAGCAGCACTGATGACCTGTACATCATTCATGTACTATAAAAGGAGCAACAAAAACTTATTAAAACAGTAATTAAATAATGTTTGGATTGCCTGTCAGCTTGTGCATAGTTGCTGTAAGAATATTTTGTCGAATAATTTATTTAATAATACATGAGACTTTATAATATAAACCGCACGTCTTATTCACTGACGCACGATTAGAATATTTTATTTTATTTTTCTAAATAATGAGAGAGTAGTTATCATTATATTTTTACAATTCTCCAGGGAAAACTTTTGAGACGATCGACCCGAGAACAGGAGGGGTTATAGCAAGAGTTGCGGAGGGAGACAAAGAGGACGTGGATTTGGCTGTGAGGGCTGCCCGACAGGCATTTGATGACGGTCCCTGGCCTCGCATGTCTGGTGCTGTAAGTAATCCCATCTACTTGTTTTTATCTAATAAGTTATAACATTCACCAAAATAAATAAAAATATATATTATTGTAATTCACCATATAAAATATTATAACCCCTCCGGACAGAAATTGATTGCGTGATCACAGAAAATAATTAATGTATAACATAAACACGATACAACATCAAAATTCATCATTTGATCATCACATCAATCCAAGAAAACTATCAAACTAATTATTTTGATCTCACGTGATGATTTTAGTGATGAATGAATTTAAATTCATACAAATTAAATACATTATATTTTAATTATAAAAATCAAAAGAAAACAGTATAAAGTGATTGCCATTGGATTTTTTATAGGTTTTTATTTGAAAAATCTTGTTGATTGATACGTGCGCCACAACCATGTCTGTCAAGCATGAAAAATGAGGTGGCACGATAAGCCACGATTCTACGCCAACTACCGCAGCGTGTAATGAATGCTCTGTCCAAAGATCGGCGGCTTTTATAGGTTTTTCATATTGGGCATGAAACTTCATTTCTATTATATTTTAGTCCTTATACTTGAGAGCGTGAGAGGAAACTCAAGGGAAATAAAACAAGTTTAATTGACGTAATTTAACCTTTAATCATGCCAACAAAACAGATTGAGTTCCCAAAAGTTTATTTTGATTTGATTATTTGTTTTTAGAATGTATTTTATACTTATAAATCAAGTTAAGGAGGTTTAAAAATTAGATTTCCATACTAAAGTCTCAGCTCCTGATTTTCTAGTAAACAAAGATGAACAAAAACTATTGCAGCAAACAATGCATCATCTCTTTAGTGTTTAAAAAGATGCACTGCTCAAGCTCAAGAACACCTTCAATTGCATATATAGGCTATAAAATGAAAAAAAAACACTTAAAAAATTGTATAATGAAAGAAATTATCTTATATACAATCACCAAAATTATGAAAAAGTGAATAAATAACATGATCAGATGGAATTTACTGCAGCCCAAAATTTTGCAGGGTTTCTGGGCCATCCTGAAACTTCATCCATTAAAGGGATAAATTTATAAGAGTCTCTGGCTAGCAATTTTTTTTTTTTGATGCAATTAAAATCTATTTTTAGAAAGCGCACTTTTGAGGCTTAGGTAAACAATTAAAACTCCAGGTGTTTCAGGCTTTTATAGGGACCACGTCCTGATTCGAACCCGAGACTTGCTATACAGGTCGCAAGTCCTATGCCATCACCCCACGCCTTTTAGAGACCTTTAGCAAGCAGTAGTTAGAAGGAAATGCAGTTTTTTTAAAAAGGATAGATTGCAGATGAAGTGGAACGCTATAAAGCCGAGCTTTATTTGGAAACTTACGTTTAAAGAATACGAGGCAAATGGATTAGTAACAAGTAAACAAGAACGCATATTTTCATACAAAACAATTCTGTTTATGGGTGCGTTGCTAACAGGAAGGATGATCTTGTTTTGTTCTTGAAATGTGACCCGCAGGCAAGAGGAAGGATTATGATCAAATACGCAGACTTAATTGAAGAGCATATAGAAGAGTTAGCTGCATTGGACGCTATTGACGCCGGGAAGTTGTTTAGCGAGGGCAAAGCTGTGGACATTCCGACTGTAGCAAATCTAATACGTTATTATGCAGGTGCAGCTGATAAAATTCATGGAGAAACACTGAAAATGTCACGCGAGCTTCAAGGATACACTCTGCGTGAACCCATCGGTGTTGCAGGACATATCATTCCCTGGAACTTCCCTAGCTCCATGTTCTTCATGATGTCTGCCCCGGCCTTAGCTGCCGGGTGCACCATGATTGTAAAACCAGCCGAGCAGACACCTCTTTCTGCTCTGTTTTATGCTGATCTAGCCAACAAGGTAAGCTCGGCATGTAGTTATTGTCTTTGATAATATTCCTCACAGGCTCTCTTATAACTCTGTAAAAAGCGAAATTCATTCTGCAGTGCCTTCATTATAGTTCTTGGATTGATTTGCTCTTGATTATTTTATTAAACAATCAATCAGGCAGGAGTGCCTGCTGGAGTGCTCAATGTTATAACGGGATTTGGACCAACGGCTGGTGCTGCCATTGCATCTCATATGGACGTTGACAAGGTGATGTCTAGCTAGCTAGTTTGGTCATTTGATATTATTTTCTGTTTGATTTTCAGGAAATCGGAAAGGATTCTATTTCTATTTCTTACAGTACCAGCTATATGTTGAACCTTGTATCCGTGTCCTGTACTTTTCAGGTATGTTTTACCGGGTCTACCGAGGTTGGACGGAAAATAATGCAGGCTGCAGCAACAAGCAATTTGAAACAAGTTTCGCTTGAATTAGGAGGCAAATCACCTCTCCTAATTTTTAACGACGCTGATGTAGATAAAGCTGCAGATCTTGCTCTCCTTGGCGTCCTGTATAATAAGGCAAATACGTTTCCCTTGCGTGCATATTTCTGCATTTCCACTCAATGATGAATTCAGATTAAAATGTATAGCATCAACCCTTTTTGCTTGTAGAATGATAATCATTTTCCTTGCATTCATATTTTCAGGGAGAAATTTGCGTGGCGAGTTCCCGTGTTTTTGTTCAGGAAGGGATTTATGATGAATTTGTAAAGAAGTTGAAGGAGAAGGCGAAAGATTGGGTAGTTGGGGATCCTTTTGATCCAAGGTCTCGCCAAGGTCCACAGGTACGAAATGATAATGGATGCTGAATGGCTTTCTTTATCTGAGAATATTTATAAAGCTCGCAAGTTCCTTCTTCCCAGAGGCAGGAGCTAATACATCTGTAAAATGTGGTTCATAATTATGTTCAGGTTGATAAGCAGCAGTTTGATAAAATTCTCTCGTACATCGAGCATGGAAAACGAGAAGGGGCTACTTTGTTAACAGGCGGTAAACCGATAGGCAAGACGGGATATTTCATAGAGCCTACCGTTTTCACAGATGTTAAGGTAAACTTCCTGAAGCTCAACGAGTCCTTATGATCCTACATTTTTATAAACTATCGTTTTCATAATTCCTATCACAAATTGCTCAGGAGGACATGATGATTGCAACAGATGAAATATTCGGACCGGTAATGTCACTCATGAAGTTCGAGTAAGTACAATCCGCGGTCATCTCTGCTTGCTTTCCCATGAATTATTAGAAACGAAAACTTAAGTGGCACTTGCTAGTAAATAAATAGCTATTTCACTGAGAAAAAAGAAGAAGATGGTCTTGACAACTTGGAACATGTGCTTATTGCAGGACAATTGAGGAGGCAATCAAGAAGGCAAACAACACAAAATATGGCCTGGCAGCTGGTATTGTCACCCAGAACTTGGACGTAGCTAATACAGTGTCGAGATCCATCCGCGCAGGAACCATTTGGATCAACTGCTACTTCGGATTTGATCACGACTGCTCGTATGGAGGATACAAAATGAGTGGATTTGGAAGGCATCTTGGTTTGGATGCCCTTCACAAGTACCTTCAAGTGAAGTCTGTTGTCACTCCCATTTACAACTCTCCATGGCTGTGAACGAATGAAGGGGTGGTGTTTTCGCTCATCTGTCGTGTTTTCCTTGTCTTTTTAAATGAATAATTCAAAAATGTACTCTTGCTTCACCTCGTTGTACCAAATAATATCAAGAGTGTCACTTTAGTTTAGTTTTGATTGTTTGTTTTTTTTTCAATTGTAACAAAATGTTTTGATTTCAGAGCATTTCGGCATGCTATTTCGGGGTTGTAATATTCATATATAATTAATTAATTAATTAATTAATTAATTATATATTAGAATTAAAATATTAATTTAACAAACATAATTCAAATTCAAGATAAATTAACTTTAAATTATATAATACAATCAAAAGTCAACACAAATATAATCTCAAAATTAGAAACATCTCTAAAATTCTAAAATATTATGAAAGTAAAATGTCATTAAATAAAAAAAAATATAAATCAAACATACTCTACATCATTAATATAAAAATAAGAATTTTGATCTTGTGGTTGTATGTAAGGAAAGTCATCAATTAGACATTCCAATAGTTTTTCACTTCCACCAAGCTCATTCTCCTCATTAAATCATGTCTCTTCATCTTCTAAATATAAGACAAAGGTGCTTCAATAATCTTACAACTTATATTATCTCTTCATTAAGAAGGTTGAGTTCTTTACAAATCCATTCATTTAATAGGTCAATATTATCAAGGCTAATGAGATCTAAAACATCTCTTGTTTTGCTCAAATTCCTACAAAGAATAAACATAAAAGAAATTAAAAAATTAATATCATTGTAATAGAAAATAATAATTATTTTCAATAATATTATTAATATAATAGTATTGATATTTTACCTCTGTTGAATCCTTAGATTATAATGAAAAAGTACTGAATCATTTAATCTCTTGTGCTCAAGCTTATTTTGCCTTTTAGAATAGATGAATTCAAATATGCTCAGATTTCTTTCACACCCAATTGCACTATAACATTGACTAACAACTCGAATTGCAAACCTTTGAAGTTCTTGAGTATCATTGTCAAATTGCTCTAACTATACAACTGGATAAGAGAAAATTCAATAAATCAGATATTATAGATCCAAAAAAATATTATAATTTAAAAAACTAAAAGTTATAAAACTAGTATTATAATAACTTTAGTTATAAAAGTAGAACTGACTTTAATGGGTTAGCCCCGGACATGGACTAGTCTAAGTTCAAGAAAAAATAAAGGAATTACTCCATTAACCTAGTCAGAAATCCATGTCTGTCTGAGATAAAATATGGGTAAAAAACTCCTTGAATTTTTTGAAAAATGTTTTAGTCATAAAAAGGTTGATTTGATTTAATTTTTTAAAATAATTTGGTCAGCCAAGTTGACCCTTTGAACCTATGATCTAAACCTTGTTTTAGGTCGAGTCTTGAGTCAGTTTTAAACTACAAAATAACTAGTTTTATGCATACATCGGCTCAGATCAAACCTTGTAACCCTTCTGACCCATGATCTAAACTATGGTTGACCCTCAAATTGAATTTTAAAACTGTGATAATTACATCTTTTATCCTTACATTGACCCGGACGAACCTAGTTTGGCTATCTTGATTTGTGATTAGAGCTTTGTCCCAATGTGACCCCCAAATCAAAATATAAAACTATGATATTAACAATTTTTATTTTACGTTGACCTAGGTCAACTCGATGAACCTTCTTGACACATGATTGAGGCTTTACTCTAGGTTGACCCCAAGATGGATTTTAAAAACTATAATACTAACCATTTTTGTCTTTACTTTGACTCGAGTCAATAGTCAACCTCACTCGTGACTCAAACTTTGCTCTAAGTTGACCCTTGAATTGAGTTTTAAAATTATGATAATAATAATTTTTATTCTTATGCTGACTCGGGGTAACCAGGATCAACCTAACCCATGACCCGAGTCTTAATTAGTGACTCGGGCTTTATCAAGGAATATCTCTCGAACTGAGTTTTAAAACTATAAAAATAACCAATTTTATCTTTACATGTTCTAGTTGAACACTTTTGAAATGAAAGATTTTTACAAAGATATTTTAGGAATAAAAAATTAATAAAAAAGTTTTTTGGAGACATGTACTCTTTGTACCTTTTATTTTGAACGTACAAAAACATCTCCATTTAGGTTGATTGTGACATGGAATATGTTTTGTTTTTATTTGTCCAACAATAAATATTATCTTCTAACCAATTTATTAATGATTATTTTAAGAATACTCCTAAAAAATATTACTTTCATGTTATAATAAAATGAAACATGTGTCACATATGCACTAGGCACATCTTTGTCTCATGACTCACCATAATACCTTATTTTTTCATAATTCATGATAAAAATGATTTGAATGAAGAACTATAATCTCTTGCTAAATTACCCTGATTGGTATGCTAATTGGCTTAACTAGGATCTAGAATAGTAAAAAAAATGATTTGGGTCGTCAGCTACCCGAACCTTTCCTAGGTCGTTAGTGGCCCACCCAAATTCTTCTTGGCCAGCCCTAGCCATATATTTATTATATTATAATATTTAAGAAACACCAAAAAAAATCCAAAAACATTAAAATTGGTATTTCATTAAATTTATGATATTTTTCTAGTAATTTTGAATCATATCAGCCCTTAGACTTATATTGTAAGTTCAATCCTGATATAATAAATACCTAAATTTCTCTATATTATCAATAAAAAAAATTCAAAAAACAATTCAGGGAACATTTCAAATTTTGTGATTTCATCGCATGTTTTTCGACTATTTTTTTTCAATTTCAATTTGTAGACTTACATTGTAATATACAAACTTGACATAAAATATATGATTTTCTTTGAAAACTTTTGTTAAAAAAATCCTCATTTTAAAACATAAAAATATATTTCTTTTTCATACATATTGTTAAATCCTAAAAGTTTTCTAAGAATATTTTCACAAAAAAAAACAAATTGTATCTTTCCTGGTGTTTTAAAATGAAAAAAAAATATATTGTAACTAATTAATGATTATACATTGCGGTTCGACCAAAATGTCAAAAATCATCCACTCATAATTTATTTTTTGATTTAGTTGTCGACTTTAATATTTGAGGTATAAAATTATATTGTAGAGTATACCCTCAGGTATTAAAGATATAAAAAAGTAAAGTACAATCCTAAAATTCAAATTTTAGAACAATTATGTTTTTAACCTAATGAGGTAGAAATTCCATCGGGAAGAGCCATCTACTTTAAATCTTAGAAAAGAGCAATAAATAAAAATCTGACCTGTAAAACAATTTTACAACAATATAACTTATCTTACATAGGATACACTGAGGGTGATGTATTTTTTCCTGTACAAAAAGATCCTTACTAGACTCTCGTAAGCCATTAGGTTTTTTAGTGAACTTAATATTAGGTGGTAACTTCTGAAAATTATAAGCATAATTTATCATTATACAGAACCCCTTTTACACACACTCTTATCTCCGAGAGGCTTAGGAAAACATCATCGCGATGAAATGCATAAAAGAAATAAATTTCATCTAGTATGAACGAGAAGATTGATTACCTTATTTTTTTAACAACAAGTTCTTAAGGTCCAAGGTTTTTTTATCTAAAAGATTCTAGAATTATTTTTTTCATTAGTGCATAAAAAATAAACTAAGAATTAAAATAAAAATAATAATGATATAGGGAGTTTTGCTTATGACATCACTCTATTACATGACAATTAGAGCTAGAAATATTACCTATATAAAATCCCAAGGCTTCTAAATGAAAAGGTGAATTATCAAGGAGATTTTGCAAGGGGATTTTACACACGACATCACTTTTGTATGTTATAAGTTCCAGGACGCTTCTCATGTTCTGCATGTTTTCTGTATGATTTATAAGATGAACATATTTACCTAAGTCATGTCTACTAGATTGTTAAGGTGCCTAAGTTGCATACATCACCATACTTCCATTTATAAGAGGTGAATAATATTTATAGGATGTGAATGACATATGTAAAAAGTGAATGATGTTTGTAAAATGCAAATAATGTTCTAATAGGTGAATAGGCTATAAGTGAAGAGAAAATATATATAGTATTTATGGTATTATATAATTTGGTGTGAGATGTATCATTTGACTCTTCCTCTTTTACCTGATAGCCTATGGCGTTTATAGATATCTCAGACCTTATAAAATTACATCGTGAAGGAAAAATGATAAATAATAGTACTTTTCTAGATAATTGAGTTATTGGTAATTTTGTTTTCGAAGTTATTGGTGGAAAGGTTGTTATAAGATATAGTTATTTATGAGATATGATTGCTAGGCTAGAAGAGTTGGTGTAGAAGTCAAGTGAGAGATAACCATTGATGGAAATGTTGGTAATTTCAAACAAAGATTAAGACTTTACATTTGTGTTGCATACCTAAGAGAGAGAGTAATTAGCAAGAGAGTAAGTATTTTTAAGGAGACAAGGTAAGGAGGGATAGCCATTTGTGTGAAAGGATGGCTTTTACAGGAAATTTATATTGATATAAAAGAGATAGGTTGAGGATTTTTGAATTTTAGGGTTTGCTTGGCAAGATAACCATAAATGAATGTTTGTGGCTTGGTGAATGAGAAAGAAGGAGACAATGAGATAGAGTTTGGTTCAATTTACTAAGAGAGGGTTCCATTATGTTTTCTCAAAAAGGTTTTGATTGACCCTTTGATTTTTCCCTTTTTTCATTCCTCTCTACGTCTTAGTTGGGTGTTCTTCCTCTTTCTTCTTGTTCCTATCCTTTTCTTTTCTCCCTCCACTCTTAACCTTGATTACACTTGTAGAAGTTTGATTAAGTCATTTGGTATCATTTGGGTTTTACCTCTTTTTTTTTTTTTTGCATCATCATTTCCCCCAATACTTTTAAATATATCATGTTTAAAAAAGTTAACAAGTTGAACCACGAGAAGATAAAACACTTATTGTCTTATTTTTTTTTTCATGTTACCAGACTTATTTTTTCTTTTTATATAACTTATCATGAGAAGTATTCTAAATGTAAGAATTGTTAGGAGAGGAAGTTTAGTGATAGTATAAGAAGTGTAGTCATTGATTGTTTTGCCTTCTATGTCATTAGCAAAAAAGATTATCCTAAAATATAGATTTTAGTGAGAGAGGGTGGATAGGATTGGAGAGTTAGTGTAAGATCTAGGCAAGGGATATCCATTGGTCGAAGAGTGACCATTTTTAAACAGAAATAAGAACTGTATATTATGATGTGTGCTTGATATGGATAAATATTAATGATAGAGTAGACATCTTATGAGAATATATGGTAAATAAGATAGTTATTGGTGTAAAATGATAGCCTTTATAGATATGTTATACTGTCAAAGGATATAAGTGAAGGATTTTTTCACTGTGGTGTGTCTGAAGTGTATTCCAATATCATTGTATGGTTTGATAAGTGAGAGAAAATGTAAGAAAGAGAGTTTGATTAGGTTTACTAGGAGAGAGTTTGGTTAGGTTTTTTTGAAGAAGTGTTTGGTTGATCCTTTTTACCCTTCTCTAAGCCTTAGTTAGGCATACTTCACATTCTTTTTTTTTTCTTCCTCATCCTTTTTGTCTCGGTTGGGCCAATAGGAGTTCAGTTAGGCCATTTAACCTTGATTTTTCATTATCAAAATAAATATTAATAGTTCAAAATAATAAAGTTCTTAAAACAATTAAAACTTATCGGTTTGTGGAGAAGAATTGAGATGGTAATAATCCTGAAGGAGGAAAGAGTTTTGAAGGGTAATGATAGTTGAGTCTAGCGATAATAATTGAGAAGAACGAAGGAACTAAAATGAGATGGAAAAAAAAAACCAAGCAGCTGAGTGTTTGACACTGCGTTTTAAAAATGTTTTTAAAAAAATTAATTTTTTTTTATTTTTAAATTAAATTTTTTAGTATTTTTAGATCATTTTGATGTACTAATATAAAAAATTATATTTAAAAAAACATATTATTTTAATATATTTCTGAATGAAAAACATTTTAAAAACAACCGCAACGGCCATCTAAAACCAGCACTAGTGTAAAGCGGCGTGAGATGGGGGAGATAAAGAGAGTGTAGCAAGGTTGTCAAACTCGCGAGTCAACTCGCAAACTCGTACGAGTTTGCGAGTTGACTCATCTAAACGTGTTAACTCGGGGTTAAAACTCGTTTTGGGTCAAACTCAGTCAAACCCGGTCTAACTCGTACGGAATCGTAAAACCGGACCGGATCGGTCCGATTTTACGATCCCAGTGTTCGGTCTTCAGGCGCCCTTCATTCACTCTTCAGTCTTCAGTCTTCACTTCAATCTTCACTCTTCACTCTTTCTTTTTCATGCCCTAAACCCGTTCTCTTCCCCAAATCGCTGATTCTCTTCTCAATTCACACCCGATCTCCTCCCCAGCTGTTCTCAGTTCACAATCAAGCTATCACTCTTGTTATGAAGATGAGTCACAGAGGGTTATCTGGGACTGATTCCACCGATTGCTCTATGGCTTTCTTGTATTTCTTGTGCTCTATTAGTATTCGTACTAATTTGCAGAAGTTTCTTGGGTTTTCTCCGCCTCATGGTTCTGCTCCTGGTGCTGGTTTTCTCCCCCTTCCTGATACCAAGACCAATTGATTCATTGACCTTCGGGTTTGTTTTTGTTTAATTTGATGGATTTTTAGGTTTTTTTTCTCGATTTAGATTATGAATTCTACGATTCTCTTCGAATGAGAAATTGTTATTGTTGTTGTTGAATAATAATATGATAATGGGTTTTTAGAACTTGACTGAAATTAAGATCTATTTCCGTTTAATTATGGTTGGATTGAAATCAACTGATGATTATTAGTCTAATAAATTAGATTTATCTGCTCAGTTATCCTGATTATTGATAACTAAAATTGACTGCAACTAAATATACTGTCTTCTCTAGTCTTTGATGATCCTCGTAGGACATTGAATTGAAGAAATACACGATCATGTTTCTTTGTTTTTCAGTCCCATAATTGTTCCAACGTTTGTTTTTAAGGCTTTCTTGGCTAAATATATTAGCTTGTGAACTTAGTAATTTGTACAAAACTTGTTTTAGGGTATCATCTCAACCTGAGCACGCTAGCTTCCCACCTCGAGGCTGGAACTCTTACGATTCCTTTGACTGGATTCTAGCTGAAGTAGACTACTTGCAAAGTGCCGAAATGATCTCTCAGCATCTACAGCCTTATGGATATGAGGTACAAAATGACTACAATCAACTTTTAGACCTTTTTTTTTAA
The DNA here is from genome assembly GCA_964035475.1 of Salix caprea. Taxonomy (NCBI): domain Eukaryota; kingdom Viridiplantae; phylum Streptophyta; class Magnoliopsida; order Malpighiales; family Salicaceae; genus Salix; species Salix caprea. The sequence continues at coordinate 12,026,109 of OZ037747.1, read as the reverse complement.
TTACCAGATCAATTATGAGAATGGGAAAGTTTATTGAAATAGAAGTTTTCATTTTATCTGTGTAATTTCGTGTAGTATGCAGTGGTAGATTACCTGTGGTACAGGAAGAATGTTCCAGGTGCTTACCCAGATTCTCTTGGATTTGATGTAATTGATGAATGGGGGAGGTTGATCCCTGATCCAGATAGGTGGCCCTCATCCGAAGATGGGAAAGGATTCACTGAAGTAGCCCAGAAAGTACAGAGCGTGGGTTTGAAGTTTGGGATTCATGTTATGAGAGGATTAAGTAGACAGGCATATGATGTAGTGCCTTTAGGCTTTTATTTATTATCTGATAAAAAGTATGCTAGTCATGCAAAAATTTAAGATCATTAGTGTAGAGCTTGGATGTGCTGTTTATGTATTTGTTTGTTTATGAAGCAAAGGGTTGTCCAAAGCCTTGAATACTTGTCTGTTAATCAAGCAAAGAGTTGTCGAAAGCTTAGAATATGTATGAAAACAAGAATTTTAGGTGCTTATTTAGTTCTTGGTTTAACATTCAGAATTGAACACCTATATATGGTGATTAAGGTTCAAGGACAGAGATCTTGAATGGTAATATTAGTGTGGATTATTGATTGCTCGAAAGTAAAAATTTAGTGGTTTAGAAGAAGCTTCGCTTTACCTCAAGTTTTTCTGTGATTTAACTATTATGAGTAAGTTTAAATATGAAAGTAAAGTTGATTTTACTGATTTATGAAAGTTGTGCAACCCCATTATTTCTCGGAATAGATTACCCCATTTTTTTTTCCTTAAAATATTTTACTTACGATTTTACGATTTTTCTGCTTACACGATTTTAGCTGTGATTTTACGATTTTTGTACGAACAAATTCAGGTACGATCTTACGATTTTACGATCTGATCTTACGATCTGATTTTTCAGAGCCCTTTCCGATTCGTGTCAAAATCTCGATTTTGACTACCTTGGAGTGTAGTGTTTTAGAGTTGAGTAAGCAGATTATTTATAAGTGGTTTTATTTATTTGTATTTGATTTTCTTCAGTTTCTAAAATTCTAAACTAAAAAATAAACTCTACTCATTAATATTTTAAACTTCTTAACTTGTTATATCCATCAAACCTGAAAAATTATTCGGTTTGATTCGGGTTTCACAAATATTTTTAAAATATTTTGATTTTATCACGCATTCTTTTAAAATACTACTAATTTCTTAAAATAAAAATGAAAAACACCTCCGGTTGCAACTAATGGCCGTACGCACACATGGTATCCAGGCGGTGGCCCTCGTGCTCCTCCATAAATATTGCCCACCAGTTTGGGTCGAAATCACAGAATCTGTAGCATAGAATTGCTTCTGGGTGGGGAGAGAGAGAGAGAGAGAGAGAGAGAGATGGCTGATCACATCAACGGGAACTCTGATTCTCCGGTCAAACTGCCGACGATAAAGTTCACCAGACTCTTCATAAATGGAGAATTTGTCGATTCCGTTTCAGGTCTGTTTCTGTACCTCTCTCTATCTTACTGAATCAGTCCTTCGCGCACCCACGAGTGTTTCATGTCTGATTTATTCACCCAACCTCCCCACCAGTAGCATTTATGATGAATTTTTCTTCGTACCTCTTTGCAAAACTATTAATTATCTTCACTAGCTGGCCTTCTCTTTCTTCAAGTTTCATCATCTATTTCTCTGTTCATCGTCTCTGGCATCCCATCGCACGTGTACCATCTTTACATCCTGGACTGGGCTTGTTATTATTGGCGATGAATCTGATGCTTTTCTTCAATTATTATTATTATTATTATTATTATTATTATTAATTATGTTTTTTTATTATCATCTATCTCTCTGTTCATCGTCTTTGGCATCCCATCGCACTCCAAATGTTTCCCTTATAATAACTTTACTTTTAGCTGAGAAAATTATATTATTTTATTTGTTCGAAAATAATGTTCCGAGTTTTATATTATTAATCGTCACATCAATGAGTTGCGAGAAGATACAACGACATCGTATCGCCCTCGCCTTATCATCTGACATTTATATACGGGCCCCATTTACAATACAACTTATTTGTTTGTTTTTTTCCTTGTATTTTTACATGGCTTTGATACCGCTGACTTATGACTTGACTATTATTAAGACTGTTTTTTAAATTATGGTTTTTTGATACAGAATTATATTAAAATGATATTTTATTTTATTTTTAGAAGTTATTGATGATAAATGATTTAAAAATATTAATTTTTTTAATTTAAAATAAAAAATAAAAAGTATTTAAAAGCACTAATGGTAAAAAAATCCATAAAAGTAAACGAAATCTTTAAAAATCTTCTTTTATGTTTACAAAAGGGGTGTTGGTTACCTTTTATTTTGTGTTTGAAATTCTTTATTAAATTAAATATTAGTTTAAGCTGGCTATAGCAGCACTGATGGCCTGTACAGCAATCATATACTATAAAAGGAGCAACAAAAACTTATTAAAACAGCAATTAAATAATGTTTGGATTGCCTGTCAGCTGGTGCATGGTTGCTGTACGAATATTTTGTCGAATAATTTATTTAATAATACATGAGACTTTATAATATAAACCGCACGTCTTATTCACTGACGCACGATTAGAATATTTTATTTTATATTTCTAAATAATGAGAGAGTAGTTATCATTATATTTTTACAATTCTCCAGGGAAAACTTTTGAGACGATCGACCCGAGAACAGGAGGGGTTATAGCAAGAGTTGCGGAGGGAGACAAGGAGGACGTGGATCTGGCAGTGAGGGCTGCCCGACAGGCATTTGATGACGGTCCCTGGCCTCGCATGTCTGGTGCTGTAAGTAATCCCATCTACTTTTTTTTATCTATTAGGGCAAGTCCAACGGGAGAGGCATCCCAGCAGGCAAAGGTAAAATTTGGCTATTTTTGTTAAATTTGTCACTCCAACGGGGAGAGGCAAAATGCCTCTTCCAATTTCGGGAGCCATTCCCACAGGTTTTGGCCGGGGAACCAAAACCCAAAATCCGACCGATGCCAATCTTTTTGACCGTTGCATCGACCAACCAATCCGAACACAAACACAATGAATTCAACAGCTGAAACAATTGAAAAAACACAGCATAAAATATGCAGCCATGGAAGGGGAGGGGGGAGCAGAGTGAGAGTGAGAGTGAGAGTGAGCGTGAGAGGTGGGAATGCAGCCATGGAAGGAGAGGGAGCCGAGTGAGAGTGAGAAGGGGCGGCCATGGGAGGAGAGGGAGCCGAGTGAGAGTGAGAAGGGGCGGCCATGGGAGGAGAGGGAGCTCAGTGAGAGAGGGACGGCCATGGGAGGAGAGAGAGCTCAGTGAAAGTGAGAGAGGGAGCGGCCAAGTGAGAGTGAGGGGGCGGCCATAGTGATAAAAGGGGTAGGGTTTCGGGTGAGTGTGTGTGGGTGTGGGTGGGTGGGAGGGTAATTAATAATAATATTTAGGGAAAAAAAAATAAGGGGGTAATTAATGATAATATTTAAGGAAAAAAATAAGGGGGTAATTAATGATAATATTTAAAGGAAAAAATAAGGGGTAATTAATAATAATATTTAGCAAAAAAGAGAGAGAGAGGGTAATTAATAATAATATTTAGCATTAAAAAATAATTATACGAAATTGGTAAATTAGAAATTTCTTGATCAGTTAGCTTAATTATATATTTTAAATTTACCGTTAGATTTATAAACTGTTTAAATTTTGTGTTTAGAACTGTTGTGTATTTATTCGTAAATAAGTGAGTCTGAACAGATTGTTTAATTATAATTAAATTCATTTTTTTATTTAAATATAAATAAAAAATAATAATTTTATTGTTGGAGGGTTTTTCAAAAGCAATTATTTAATTATATAACTTACTCCTATTAATTGTATAATTAATTGCATAATTAAACTACATACAAAATAATTGCACTATATTTAAAATAATATATAAAAAAATGGCTCTTCAAAATGGCTCTTACCATTGGAGCACACATCAACAAAAAAGCCATATAAACACTATTCAAGGAGCTATTTTACAAATTTGGCTCTTAAAAATAGCTCCTACCATTGGACTTGCTCTTAAGCTATAACATTCACCAAAAAAAAGAAGAATGTATAATTATTTTGGTGAAAATGTATAACATAAACATGATACAGCATCAAAATTCATCATAAGACCATCACATCAATCCAAGAAAACTATCAAAGTAGTATTTTGATCTAACGTGATGATTTTAATGATGAATGAATTTAAATTCATATAAATTAAATACATTATATTATTAATTATAAAAATAAATAGAAAACAATATAAAGTTATTGCTAGTGGAATTTTTATAGGTTTTGTCGGTTAATTTGTTTTTATTTTATAACTCTTGTTGATTGATTCGTAAGCACACACGTAATACAATATACGAGTCATACACCCATGCTCTGCCGCGGGGACTAAATTTTTTTGATTTTTTATTTAAGTTTTTTATTTTTTCATTTTAGGTTTAGCTTCAATCTTTTGATTTTTTCTATTCTTTTAAGATAATTTTTATTTTTTTAGTTGCATCTATATATTTCTGCTCTTAGTTTATATTTAGATAAAAAAAATAATCAGAAAAACAAAGGGAAAAAAAAACACTGCAACCAAAAAAGCTGTAACAATACACAGTGTAATGTGTGAGGAGTTACAGCGTTATCCCCACATTGTTTGTATGTATGATAAACAATATTATTACATTTAAAAATATTATTTGACTTGAAGAACACCTGCGCCTCGTTGCGGGCGAAACTAAATTTTTTTCGACGTAAAAAAATATTAATTATATGTGATTTTTTTAATTATAATATAAATTTAGACAAAATAATAAATCTGTGTAGAAATTTTGTGAAGTGCAAGTTTTGTGTAAAATATATAAATTTTAAATGGATATAAATTTATTTGCTTAGTAGGTTTCAATGAAATAAACAGTATAAAATTATTATTGTCATTAAAAAAAGCAAGAACATAACCGAATTATTGAATACATTGCATTAAGATTAGTTTATTTTATAATTCAATTTAAATTAAATAAAACAAACAAAATATAAATTGTGAAAGAACCTGCATTAATAAAAAAAAAAAATAGTTAATTTTTTTTATCTCCAAAAAGAAGAAAATATATATTGAAAATTGACCCTCACGTTACTATCATTATTATTACTATAACAGTAAAAATCATTAAATTGACCTGAATAATTTAAGAAAAAATTCAATATTTTGTAAAAAAAATAATCACTAAAATTATTATTATTATTGTTAAAATAATAAAAATCATAAAATCATCTAATACGAAAATCAGATAAAAATAATAGAAAATCTATCATTATGTTATTGTCATTATCATTACTATAATAGTTAAAATGATTATCAACATTACTATTAAAACAATTCAAACAATTCAATCGCATTGAAAAATCATTTATAAAAAGCAAAAGATTTAAAAAAAACAATAAAAAACCAATCACTGAAATTGTCATTAACTAAAAATCATAGATGTATAAATACGAATAAAAAATAAACAATGTCTGAGAATAAAAACAAACTAAATCAATTAATATAAGAAAAACCCCAATAATCATATAAGAAAAATAAGCAGTTAAGTTTTTTATTCACAAAAAGATGAAAACATAAATTGAAAATCTACCCCTATGTTATTGTCAATATCATAACTATAACAGTTAAAATTATTATTAACATTACTGTCACACCAATTAAAATAATTAAATTGCCTTGAAAAATCATTAAAAAAAAAGCAAAATATTTTTATAAAAAAACAATAAAAAAATAATCACTAAAATTATCATTATCATTGCGCATATAGTAAAATCATAAAAATATTCTAATCCAAAGAATAAATTTAAATTACATAAAAAAAGGAATAAAGAGAAAAAAATTTCAACATTAATGATTACCAACATAAATTAAAATTTCAGGATTGAACCGATTAAAAATAAAATCTGAAAAAAAAAGTAGACAAAAACTAAAAGTATAGATGCATAAATATGAATAAAAAACAAACATTATCCAAGAATTTAAAAAAAAAAACAAATGAATTAATATAAAATTAAAAATTAAAAGAATAAGGATCAAAATGAAAAATAAAATATATGATTAATTCCAATTGAAGGATAAAATTGAAACAAAAATAAATTTTGGGATCCAAATAAATAATGAAATAACAAATTTAATTGCTGTGTAATATTACCGAAAAATTAGAAGAAGAGGGACTGAAATGAAAAGTTGTATATATGACAAATTTTAATTGGAGGACAAAATTAAAAGCAATTAAAACATCCGTACCGAAAAACATTACAGGAACGAAAAAGAAATACAAAATCAAAAGAATAAGGGCTGAAATGAAAACTTCTTTATATAATAAGTTTTAATTGAAGGGCACAATTGAAGACAATCAAACTTTCAATTAAAAAAATCAGTAATACAATTGAAATCAAAACCTAAGGGACTAAATTAAACTTACTACATACATTAGGGACCAGTCCGAAATTGCGGCGGTTGAGAGAGAGAAAAAAAGCAACCGACACAAATCCGTCCGCCGCTGATTACTCGAACACTAATGACTGGAACGCGCCGCACCGGTGGATAGAGGACATTACGGCGAACCTCGTGACACGGCGGAAGTGAATTTTCCACCGCCGGAAGAGGTAGAACGCGCCTCCCAAATGGCGTGTTCGCGTGGAAAGACGCTGGCGTGTCCGCCAGACGCGCCAGCCGTGCACCCGGAAAAAATAATAAAATAATGATTACGAAAAACCGGAGGAGAAAATACGCCTCTGCACCCGCGCACTGTGCGCAATTTTGTCTTTTTCGGGGGCTTTTTCCGTCAGCTCACTGTTCAAACAAATTGAGAAAAACCGAGAGAGCCCCTGGTCCCTGTGCACTAATTTGTCTTATTCGAGGGGTATAATCGTTAATGCACTGTTCACAGGCGAAAAAAAAAGGAGCACATGCACGCGCGAAGCACCGGGATAAATTGCGAGTCCACAGTGCATCTCCTCACAATGCATAGTAAATGAACAGGGAAAAGGCCACACGGTTTAGCTGTTTCTTTAATGGTGCTGGCTAATGACACGTGAGCCACACCATGTCTGTCAAGCATGACAAATGAGGTGCACAATGAGCCACGATTCTACGCCAGCTACCAGTTTAAATTGTTTTTAAAATAATTTTTGTTTATAAATATATATTAAAATAATATTTTTTTTTTATTTTTTAAAAATTATTTTTATATTAATATTTTAAAATATTATTTTTTTTAATTTAAAATAAAAAATAATTTTTTTTTTAATTTTTAAAAACACTTTCCACACAAACATCGCTGTGTCCAAAGCTCGACACAGTTGCATATAATGATCTTGTTTGTACTCTATTTTTTTTATTAAATAGTTTAAAATAAAGCATTAAAAGAGTGTTGGTTGTTTTAAAATTAATTATTTAGTTTTTGAGGTAAAAAGTGATTTTTATAAACAAATGCAATATATATATACATATAATTCCCAGCTCTTGCCTTGAACACAAAAGAAAAAGGAAGTCTAAGATTATTATCAAACAACACTATCTAGAGACAGGGATGTTCATATCTAAGATTATTAAAAGAATACAAGAAAAAAAGAAGGAAAATATTTAAGCAGTAATGATATTTAAGCATTTTTCAAAGAAAATATTTATTTCTAGAGAGAAATTCATTTAGTTTCTTAAACAAATTTCTCAATTTAAATAATGTCTTTAATAGTAATCTTGATTCAAATGATTTTTATTTATAATAGTTTATTACTAAAGTAATTTAAGGGGCATGACGTGATGACAAAGAGTTTGAGATCTGCATTGAAGGTGTCGGGTTCAAGTCAGAGCATGCTCACCTTGTAAGAGTTTGGGATAGCTAGGGTTTTACTCGTTTAATCTAGATTCGCAAAGAGTGTCTGAATGGTGATGAAGGTTTCTCAAATCCAACAAAAAATTTATTACTATATAATTTGATGTGTTTAATGTTGACAATTAAACATAGTAAACAACCAAACTATATAATTTGCTTATTTTATTATAATCAATTCAAATGGAATCTTATACATTCATAATGACCTTTCTCATGGACAAAAACTATTTTGTTTCTAATCATGTCACTATCACACTTATGCTCTCACATATGATGTGCCATAACTTGGTTTTACACTTCGATATAGGTTCATGTAGCTTTTATACTTTTCATATTGGGCATGAAACTTCATTTCTATTATATTTTAGTCCCTTGTACTTTAGAGCGTGAGAGGAAACTCAAGGGAAAGCACAGGAAAGAGAGTTTTCTTTGATCCCGTTTAGCCATAAAAACCAAGATCTTGGTATTAATTGAGGTAATTTAACCTTTTAATCATGCCCAAAAAACAGATTGAGTTCCCAAAACTTTATTTTGATTTGATTATTTGTTCTTAGAATGTATTTTATAGTTAAAAATCAAGTTAAGGAGGTTTAAAAATTAGATTTCCATACTAAAGTCTCAGCTCCTGATTTTCTAGTAATCAAAGATGAACAAAAACTATTGCAGCAAACAATGCATCATCTCTTTAGTGTTTAAAAAAATGCACTGCTCAAGCTCAAGAACACCTTCAATTGCATATATAGGTTATAAACTGAAAAAAAAAGACTTAAAAATTTGTATAATGAAAGAAATTATCTTATATACAATCACCAAAATTATGAAAAAGTGAATACATAACATGATCAGATGGAATTTTCTGCAGCCCAAAATTTTGCAGGGTTTCTGGGCCATCCTGAAACTTCATCCATTGAAAGGAAAAATTTTAAAGTCTAGTTAGAAGGAACTGCAGATTTTTAGAAAGGATAGATTGCAGATGAAGTGGAATGCTATAAAGCCGAGCTGTATCGGGAAATTTAAGTTTACAACATTAAAAATAAGCAAATGGATTAGTAACAAGTAAACAAAAAGAACACATATTTTCATACACAACAATTCTGTTTATGGGTTAGTGCGTTGCTAACAGGAAGGATGATCTTGTTTTGTTCTTGAAATGTGACCCGCAGGCAAGAGGAAGGATTATGATGAAATACGCAGACTTAATTGATGAGCATAAAGAAGAGTTAGCTGCATTGGACGCTATTGATGCTGGGAAGCTGTTTAACCAGGGCAAAGCTGTGGACATTCCGGGTGTAGCAAATCTAATACGTTATTATGCAGGTGCAGCTGATAAAATTCATGGAGAAGTACTGAAAATGTCACGCGAGCTTCAAGGATACACGCTGCGTGAACCCATCGGTGTTTCAGGACATATCATTCCCTGGAACTTCCCTAGCTCCATGTTCTTCATGATGTCTGCCCCGGCCTTAGCTGCCGGGTGCACCATGATTGTAAAACCAGCCGAGCAGACACCTCTTTCTGCTCTCTTCTATGCTGATCTAGCCTACAAGGTAAGCTCGGCATGTAGTTATTGTCTTTGATAATATTCCTCACGGGCTCTGTAAAAAGCGAAATTCACTCTGCTTTTGATTTGCTTTTGATTATTTTATTAAACAATCAATCAGGCAGGAGTGCCAGCTGGAGTGCTCAATGTTATAACGGGATATGGACCAACGGCTGGTGCTGCCATTGCATCTCATATGGACGTTGACAAGGTGATGTCTAGCTAGCTAGTTTGGTCAGTTGATAGTATTTTCTGTTTGATTTTCAGGAAATCAGAAAGAATTCTATTTCTTACAGTACCAGCTATATGCTGAACCTTGTATCCGTGTCCTGTACTTTTCAGGTATGTTTTACCGGGTCTACCGAGGTTGGACGGAAAATAATGCAGGCTGCAGCAACAAGCAATTTGAAACAAGTTTCGCTTGAATTAGGAGGCAAATCACCTCTCCTAATTTTTAACGACGCTGATGTAGATAAAGCTGCAGATCTTGCTCTCCTTGGCGTCCTGTATAATAAGGCAAATACGTTTCCCTTGCGTGCATATTTCTGCATTTCCACTCAATGATGAATTCAGATTAAAATGTATAGCATCAACCCTTTTTGCTTGTAGAATGATAATCATTTTCCTTGCATTCATATTTTCAGGGAGAAATTTGCGTGGCGAGTTCCCGTGTTTTTGTTCAGGAAGGGATTTATGATGAATTTGTAAAGAAGTTGAAGGAGAAGGCGAAAGATTGGGTAGTTGGGGATCCTTTTGATCCAAGGTCTCGCCAAGGTCCACAGGTACGAAATGATAATGGATGCTGAATGGCTTTCTTTATCTGAGAATATTTATAAAGCTCGCAAGTTCCTTCTTCCCAGAGGCAGGAGCTAATACATCTGTAAAATGTGGTTCATAATTATGTTCAGGTTGATAAGCAGCAGTTTGATAAAATTCTCTCGTACATCGAGCATGGAAAACGAGAAGGGGCTACTTTGTTAACAGGCGGTAAACCGATAGGCAAGACGGGATATTTCATAGAGCCTACCGTTTTCACAGATGTTAAGGTAAACTTCCTGAAGCTCAACGAGTCCTTATGATCCTACATTTTTATAAACTATCGTTTTCATAATTCCTATCACAAATTGCTCAGGAGGACATGATGATTGCAACAGATGAAATATTCGGACCGGTAATGTCACTCATGAAGTTCGAGTAAGTACAATCCGCGGTCATCTCTGCTTGCTTTCCCATGAATTATTAGAAACGAAAACTTAAGTGGCACTTGCTAGTAAATAAATAGCTATTTCACTGAGAAAAAAGAAGAAGATGGTCTTGACAACTTGGAACATGTGCTTATTGCAGGACAATTGAGGAGGCAATCAAGAAGGCAAACAACACAAAATATGGCCTGGCAGCTGGTATTGTCACCCAGAACTTGGACGTAGCTAATACAGTGTCGAGATCCATCCGCGCAGGAACCATTTGGATCAACTGCTACTTCGGATTTGATCACGACTGCTCGTATGGAGGATACAAAATGAGTGGATTTGGAAGGCATCTTGGTTTGGATGCCCTTCACAAGTACCTTCAAGTGAAGTCTGTTGTCACTCCCATTTACAACTCTCCATGGCTGTGAACGAATGAAGGGGTGGTGTTTTCGCTCATCTGTCGTGTTTTCCTTGTCTTTTTAAATGAATAATTCAAAAATGTACTCTTGCTTCACCTCGTTGTACCAAATAATATCAAGAGTGTCACTTTAGTTTAGTTTTGATTGTTTGTTTTTTTTTCAATTGTAACAAAATGTTTTGATTTCAGAGCATTTCGGCATGCTATTTCGGGGTTGTAATATTCATATATAATTAATTAATTAATTAATTAATTAATTATATATTAGAATTAAAATATTAATTTAACAAACATAATTCAAATTCAAGATAAATTAACTTTAAATTATATAATACAATCAAAAGTCAACACAAATATAATCTCAAAATTAGAAACATCTCTAAAATTCTAAAATATTATGAAAGTAAAATGTCATTAAATAAAAAAAAATATAAATCAAACATACTCTACATCATTAATATAAAAATAAGAATTTTGATCTTGTGGTTGTATGTAAGGAAAGTCATCAATTAGACATTCCAATAGTTTTTCACTTCCACCAAGCTCATTCTCCTCATTAAATCATGTCTCTTCATCTTCTAAATATAAGACAAAGGTGCTTCAATAATCTTACAACTTATATTATCTCTTCATTAAGAAGGTTGAGTTCTTTACAAATCCATTCATTTAATAGGTCAATATTATCAAGGCTAATGAGATCTAAAACATCTCTTGTTTTGCTCAAATTCCTACAAAGAATAAACATAAAAGAAATTAAAAAATTAATATCATTGTAATAGAAAATAATAATTATTTTCAATAATATTATTAATATAATAGTATTGATATTTTACCTCTGTTGAATCCTTAGATTATAATGAAAAAGTACTGAATCATTTAATCTCTTGTGCTCAAGCTTATTTTGCCTTTTAGAATAGATGAATTCAAATATGCTCAGATTTCTTTCACACCCAATTGCACTATAACATTGACTAACAACTCGAATTGCAAACCTTTGAAGTTCTTGAGTATCATTGTCAAATTGCTCTAACTATACAACTGGATAAGAGAAAATTCAATAAATCAGATATTATAGATCCAAAAAAATATTATAATTTAAAAAACTAAAAGTTATAAAACTAGTATTATAATAACTTTAGTTATAAAAGTAGAACTGACTTTAATGGGTTAGCCCCGGACATGGACTAGTCTAAGTTCAAGAAAAAATAAAGGAATTACTCCATTAACCTAGTCAGAAATCCATGTCTGTCTGAGATAAAATATGGGTAAAAAACTCCTTGAATTTTTTGAAAAATGTTTTAGTCATAAAAAGGTTGATTTGATTTAATTTTTTAAAATAATTTGGTCAGCCAAGTTGACCCTTTGAACCTATGATCTAAACCTTGTTTTAGGTCGAGTCTTGAGTCAGTTTTAAACTACAAAATAACTAGTTTTATGCATACATCGGCTCAGATCAAACCTTGTAACCCTTCTGACCCATGATCTAAACTATGGTTGACCCTCAAATTGAATTTTAAAACTGTGATAATTACATCTTTTATCCTTACATTGACCCGGACGAACCTAGTTTGGCTATCTTGATTTGTGATTAGAGCTTTGTCCCAATGTGACCCCCAAATCAAAATATAAAACTATGATATTAACAATTTTTATTTTACGTTGACCTAGGTCAACTCGATGAACCTTCTTGACACATGATTGAGGCTTTACTCTAGGTTGACCCCAAGATGGATTTTAAAAACTATAATACTAACCATTTTTGTCTTTACTTTGACTCGAGTCAATAGTCAACCTCACTCGTGACTCAAACTTTGCTCTAAGTTGACCCTTGAATTGAGTTTTAAAATTATGATAATAATAATTTTTATTCTTATGCTGACTCGGGGTAACCAGGATCAACCTAACCCATGACCCGAGTCTTAATTAGTGACTCGGGCTTTATCAAGGAATATCTCTCGAACTGAGTTTTAAAACTATAAAAATAACCAATTTTATCTTTACATGTTCTAGTTGAACACTTTTGAAATGAAAGATTTTTACAAAGATATTTTAGGAATAAAAAATTAATAAAAAAGTTTTTTGGAGACATGTACTCTTTGTACCTTTTATTTTGAACGTACAAAAACATCTCCATTTAGGTTGATTGTGACATGGAATATGTTTTGTTTTTATTTGTCCAACAATAAATATTATCTTCTAACCAATTTATTAATGATTATTTTAAGAATACTCCTAAAAAATATTACTTTCATGTTATAATAAAATGAAACATGTGTCACATATGCACTAGGCACATCTTTGTCTCATGACTCACCATAATACCTTATTTTTTCATAATTCATGATAAAAATGATTTGAATGAAGAACTATAATCTCTTGCTAAATTACCCTGATTGGTATGCTAATTGGCTTAACTAGGATCTAGAATAGTAAAAAAAATGATTTGGGTCGTCAGCTACCCGAACCTTTCCTAGGTCGTTAGTGGCCCACCCAAATTCTTCTTGGCCAGCCCTAGCCATATATTTATTATATTATAATATTTAAGAAACACCAAAAAAAATCCAAAAACATTAAAATTGGTATTTCATTAAATTTATGATATTTTTCTAGTAATTTTGAATCATATCAGCCCTTAGACTTATATTGTAAGTTCAATCCTGATATAATAAATACCTAAATTTCTCTATATTATCAATAAAAAAAATTCAAAAAACAATTCAGGGAACATTTCAAATTTTGTGATTTCATCGCATGTTTTTCGACTATTTTTTTTCAATTTCAATTTGTAGACTTACATTGTAATATACAAACTTGACATAAAATATATGATTTTCTTTGAAAACTTTTGTTAAAAAAATCCTCATTTTAAAACATAAAAATATATTTCTTTTTCATACATATTGTTAAATCCTAAAAGTTTTCTAAGAATATTTTCACAAAAAAAAACAAATTGTATCTTTCCTGGTGTTTTAAAATGAAAAAAAAATATATTGTAACTAATTAATGATTATACATTGCGGTTCGACCAAAATGTCAAAAATCATCCACTCATAATTTATTTTTTGATTTAGTTGTCGACTTTAATATTTGAGGTATAAAATTATATTGTAGAGTATACCCTCAGGTATTAAAGATATAAAAAAGTAAAGTACAATCCTAAAATTCAAATTTTAGAACAATTATGTTTTTAACCTAATGAGGTAGAAATTCCATCGGGAAGAGCCATCTACTTTAAATCTTAGAAAAGAGCAATAAATAAAAATCTGACCTGTAAAACAATTTTACAACAATATAACTTATCTTACATAGGATACACTGAGGGTGATGTATTTTTTCCTGTACAAAAAGATCCTTACTAGACTCTCGTAAGCCATTAGGTTTTTTAGTGAACTTAATATTAGGTGGTAACTTCTGAAAATTATAAGCATAATTTATCATTATACAGAACCCCTTTTACACACACTCTTATCTCCGAGAGGCTTAGGAAAACATCATCGCGATGAAATGCATAAAAGAAATAAATTTCATCTAGTATGAACGAGAAGATTGATTACCTTATTTTTTTAACAACAAGTTCTTAAGGTCCAAGGTTTTTTTATCTAAAAGATTCTAGAATTATTTTTTTCATTAGTGCATAAAAAATAAACTAAGAATTAAAATAAAAATAATAATGATATAGGGAGTTTTGCTTATGACATCACTCTATTACATGACAATTAGAGCTAGAAATATTACCTATATAAAATCCCAAGGCTTCTAAATGAAAAGGTGAATTATCAAGGAGATTTTGCAAGGGGATTTTACACACGACATCACTTTTGTATGTTATAAGTTCCAGGACGCTTCTCATGTTCTGCATGTTTTCTGTATGATTTATAAGATGAACATATTTACCTAAGTCATGTCTACTAGATTGTTAAGGTGCCTAAGTTGCATACATCACCATACTTCCATTTATAAGAGGTGAATAATATTTATAGGATGTGAATGACATATGTAAAAAGTGAATGATGTTTGTAAAATGCAAATAATGTTCTAATAGGTGAATAGGCTATAAGTGAAGAGAAAATATATATAGTATTTATGGTATTATATAATTTGGTGTGAGATGTATCATTTGACTCTTCCTCTTTTACCTGATAGCCTATGGCGTTTATAGATATCTCAGACCTTATAAAATTACATCGTGAAGGAAAAATGATAAATAATAGTACTTTTCTAGATAATTGAGTTATTGGTAATTTTGTTTTCGAAGTTATTGGTGGAAAGGTTGTTATAAGATATAGTTATTTATGAGATATGATTGCTAGGCTAGAAGAGTTGGTGTAGAAGTCAAGTGAGAGATAACCATTGATGGAAATGTTGGTAATTTCAAACAAAGATTAAGACTTTACATTTGTGTTGCATACCTAAGAGAGAGAGTAATTAGCAAGAGAGTAAGTATTTTTAAGGAGACAAGGTAAGGAGGGATAGCCATTTGTGTGAAAGGATGGCTTTTACAGGAAATTTATATTGATATAAAAGAGATAGGTTGAGGATTTTTGAATTTTAGGGTTTGCTTGGCAAGATAACCATAAATGAATGTTTGTGGCTTGTTGAATGAGAAAGAAGGAGACAATGAGATAGAGTTTGGTTCAATTTACTAAGAGAGGGTTCCATTATGTTTTCTCAAAAAGGTTTTGATTGACCCTTTGATTTTTCCCTTTTTTCATTCCTCTCTACGTCTTAGTTGGGTGTTCTTCCTCTTTCTTCTTGTTCCTATCCTTTTCTTTTCTCCCTCCACTCTTAACCTTGATTACACTTGTAGAAGTTTGATTAAGTCATTTGGTATCATTTGGGTTTTACCTCTTTTTTTTTTTTTTGCATCATCATTTCCCCCAATACTTTTAAATATATCATGTTTAAAAAAGTTAACAAGTTGAACCACGAGAAGATAAAACACTTATTGTCTTATTTTTTTTTTCATGTTACCAGACTTATTTTTTCTTTTTATATAACTTATCATGAGAAGTATTCTAAATGTAAGAATTGTTAGGAGAGGAAGTTTAGTGATAGTATAAGAAGTGTAGTCATTGATTGTTTTGCCTTCTATGTCATTAGCAAAAAAGATTATCCTAAAATATAGATTTTAGTGAGAGAGGGTGGATAGGATTGGAGAGTTAGTGTAAGATCTAGGCAAGGGATATCCATTGGTCGAAGAGTGACCATTTTTAAACAGAAATAAGAACTGTATATTATGATGTGTGCTTGATATGGATAAATATTAATGATAGAGTAGACATCTTATGAGAATATATGGTAAATAAGATAGTTATTGGTGTAAAATGATAGCCTTTATAGATATGTTATACTGTCAAAGGATATAAGTGAAGGATTTTTTCACTGTGGTGTGTCTGAAGTGTATTCCAATATCATTGTATGGTTTGATAAGTGAGAGAAAATGTAAGAAAGAGAGTTTGATTAGGTTTACTAGGAGAGAGTTTGGTTAGGTTTTTTTGAAGAAGTGTTTGGTTGATCCTTTTTACCCTTCTCTAAGCCTTAGTTAGGCATACTTCACATTCTTTTTTTTTTCTTCCTCATCCTTTTTGTCTCGGTTGGGCCAATAGGAGTTCAGTTAGGCCATTTAACCTTGATTTTTCATTATCAAAATAAATATTAATAGTTCAAAATAATAAAGTTCTTAAAACAATTAAAACTTATCGGTTTGTGGAGAAGAATTGAGATGGTAATAATCCTGAAGGAGGAAAGAGTTTTGAAGGGTAATGATAGTTGAGTCTAGCGATAATAATTGAGAAGAACGAAGGAACTAAAATGAGATGGAAAAAAAAAACCAAGCAGCTGAGTGTTTGACACTGCGTTTTAAAAATGTTTTTAAAAAAATTAATTTTTTTTTATTTTTAAATTAAATTTTTTAGTATTTTTAGATCATTTTGATGTACTAATATAAAAAATTATATTTAAAAAAACATATTATTTTAATATATTTCTGAATGAAAAACATTTTAAAAACAACCGCAACGCCCATCTAAAACCAGCACTAGTGTAAAGCGGCGTGAGATGGGGGAGATAAAGAGAGTGTAGCAAGGTTGTCAAACTCGCGAGTCAACTCGCAAACTCGTACGAGTTTGCGAGTTGACTCATCTAAACGTGTTAACTCGGGGTTAAAACTCGTTTTGGGTCAAACTCAGTCAAACCCGGTCTAACTCGTACGGAATCGTAAAACCGGACCGGATCGGTCCGATTTTACGATCCCAGTGTTCGGTCTTCAGGCGCCCTTCATTCCCTCTTCAGTCTTCAGTCTTCACTTCAATCTTCACTCTTCACTCTTTCTTTTTCATGCCCTAAACCCGTTCTCTTCCCCAAATCGCTGATTCTCTTCTCAATTCACACCCGATCTCCTCCCCAGCTGTTCTCAGTTCACAATCAAGCTATCACTCTTGTTATGAAGATGAGTCACAGAGGGTTATCTGGGACTGATTCCACCGATTGCTCTATGGCTTTCTTGTATTTCTTGTGCTCTATTAGTATTCGTACTAATTTGCAGAAGTTTCTTGGGTTTTCTCCGCCTCATGGTTCTGCTCCTGGTGCTGGTTTTCTCCCCCTTCCTGATACCAAGACCAATTGATTCATTGACCTTCGGGTTTGTTTTTGTTTAATTTGATGGATTTTTAGGTTTTTTTTCTCGATTTAGATTATGAATTCTACGATTCTCTTCGAATGAGAAATTGTTATTGTTGTTGTTGAATAATAATATGATAATGGGTTTTTAGAACTTGACTGAAATTAAGATCTATTTCCGTTTAATTATGGTTGGATTGAAATCAACTGATGATTATTAGTCTAATAAATTAGATTTATCTGCTCAGTTATCCTGATTATTGATAACTAAAATTGACTGCAACTAAATATACTGTCTTCTCTAGTCTTTGATGATCCTCGTAGGACATTGAATTGAAGAAATACACGATCATGTTTCTTTGTTTTTCAGTCCCATAATTGTTCCAACGTTTGTTTTTAAGGCTTTCTTGGCTAAATATATTAGCTTGTGAACTTAGTAATTTGTACAAAACTTGTTTTAGGGTATCATCTCAACCTGAGCACGCTAGCTTCCCACCTCGAGGCTGGAACTCTTACGATTCCTTTGACTGGATTCTAGCTGAAGTAGACTACTTGCAAAGTGCCGAAATGATCTCTCAGCATCTACAGCCTTATGGATATGAGGTACAAAATGACTACAATCAACTTTTAGACCTTTTTTTTTAATTACCAGATCAATTATGAGAATGGGAAAGTTTATTGAAATAGAAGTTTTCATTTTATCTGTGTAATTTCGTGTAGTATGCAGTGGTAGATTACCTGTGGTACAGGAAGAATGTTCCAGGTGCTTACCCAGATTCTCTTGGATTTGATGTAATTGATGAATGGGGGAGGTTGATCCCTGATCCAGATAGGTGGCCCTCATCCGAAGATGGGAAAGGATTCACTGAAGTAGCCCAGAAAGTACAGAGCGTGGGTTTGAAGTTTGGGATTCATGTTATGAGAGGATTAAGTAGACAGGCATATGATGTAGTGCCTTTAGGCTTTTATTTATTATCTGATAAAAAGTATGCTAGTCATGCAAAAATTTAAGATCATTAGTGTAGAGCTTGGATGTGCTGTTTATGTATTTGTTTGTTTATGAAGCAAAGGGTTGTCCAAAGCCTTGAATACTTGTCTGTTAATCAAGCAAAGAGTTGTCGAAAGCTTAGAATATGTATGAAAACAAGAATTTTAGGTGCTTATTTAGTTCTTGGTTTAACATTCAGAATTGAACACCTATATATGGTGATTAAGGTTCAAGGACAGAGATCTTGAATGGTAATATTAGTGTGGATTATTGATTGCTCGAAAGTAAAAATTTAGTGGTTTAGAAGAAGCTTCGCTTTACCTCAAGTTTTTCTGTGATTTAACTATTATGAGTAAGTTTAAATATGAAAGTAAAGTTGATTTTACTGATTTATGAAAGTTGTGCAACCCCATTATTTCTCGGAATAGATTACCCCATTTTTTTTTCCTTAAAATTTTACGATTTTTGTACGAACAAATTCAGGTACGATCTTATGATTTTACGATCTGATCTTACGATCTGATTTTTCAGAGCCCTTTCCGATTCGTGTCAAAATCTCGATTTTGACTACCTTGGAGTGTAGTGTTTTAGAGTTGAGTAAGCAGATTATTTATAAGTGGTTTTATTTATTTGTATTTGATTTTCTTCAGTTTCTAAAATTCTAAACTAAAAAATAAACTCTACTCATTAATATTTTAAACTTCTTAACTTGTTATATCCATCAAACCTGAAAAATTATTCGGTTTGATTCGGGTTTCACAAATATTTTTAAAATATTTTGATTTTATCACGCATTCTTTTAAAATACTACTAATTTCTTAAAATAAAAATGAAAAACACCTCCGGTTGCAACTAATGGCCGTACGCACACATGGTATCCAGGCGGTGGCCCTCGTGCTCCTCCATAAATATTGCCCACCAGTTTGGGTCGAAATCACAGAATCTGTAGCATAGAATTGCTTCTGGGTGGGGAGAGAGAGAGAGAGAGAGAGAGAGAGATGGCTGATCAGATCAACGGGAACTCTGATTCTCCGGTCAAACTGCCGACGATAAAGTTCACCAGACTCTTCATAAATGGAGAATTTGTCGATTCCGTTTCAGGTCTGTTTCTGTACCTCTCTATCTTACTCAATCAGTCCTTCTCGCACCCACGAGTGTTTCATGTCTGATTTATTCACCCAACCTCCCCACCAGTAGCATTTATGATGAATTTTTCTTCGTACCTCTTTGCAAAACTATTAATTATCTTCACTGGCTGGCCTTCTCTTTCTTCAAGTTTCATCATCTATTTCTCTGTTCATCGTCTCTGGCATCCCATCGCACGTGTACCATCTTTACATCCTGGACTGGGCTTGTTATTATTGGCGATGAATCTGATGCTTTTCTTCAATTATTATTATTATTATTATTAATTATGCTTTTTTTATTATCATCTATCTCTCTGTTCATCGTCTTTGGCATCCCATCGCACTCCAAATGTTTCCCTTATAATAACTTTACTTTTAACTGAGAAAATTATATTATTTTATTTGTTCGAAAATAATGTTCCGAGTTTTATATTATTAATCGTCACATCAATGAGTTGCGAGAAGATACAACGACATCGTATCGCCCTCGCCTTATCATCTGACATTTATATACGGGCCCCATTTACAATACAACTTATTTGTTTGTTTTTTTCCTTGTATTTTTACATGGCTTTGATACCGCTGACTTATGACTTGACTATTATTAAGACTGTTTTTTAAATTATGGTTTTTTGATACAGAATTATATTAAAATGATATTTTATTTTATTTTTAGAAGTTATTGATGATAAATGATTTAAAAATATTAATTTTTTTAATTTAAAATAAAAAATAAAAAGTATTTAAAAGCACTAATGGTAAAAAAATCCATAAAAGTAAACGAAATCTTTAAAAATCTTCTTTTATGTTTACAAAAGGGGTGTTGGTTACCTTTTATTTTGTGTTTGAAATTCTTTATTAAATTAAATATTAGTTTAAGCTGGCTATAGCAGCACTGATGGCCTGTACAGCAATCATATACTATAAAAGGAGCAACAAAAACTTATTAAAACAGCAATTAAATAATGTTTGGATTGCCTGTCAGCTGGTGCATGGTTGCTGTACGAATATTTTGTCGAATAATTTATTTAATAATACATGAGACTTTATAATATAAACCGCACGTCTTATTCACTGACGCACGATTAGAATATTTTATTTTATATTTCTAAATAATGAGAGAGTAGTTATCATTATATTTTTACAATTCTCCAGGGAAAACTTTTGAGACGATCGACCCGAGAACAGGAGGGGTTATAGCAAGAGTTGCGGAGGGAGACAAGGAGGACGTGGATCTGGCAGTGAGGGCTGCCCGACAGGCATTTGATGACGGTCCCTGGCCTCGCATGTCTGGTGCTGTAAGTAATCCCATCTACTTTTTTTTATCTATTAGGGCAAGTCCAACGGGAGAGGCATCCCAGCAGGCAAAGGCAAAATTTGGCTATTTTTGTTAAATTTGTCACTCCAACGGGGAGAGGCAAAATGCCTCTTCCAATTTCGGGAGCCATTCCCACAGGTTTTGGCCGGGGAACCAAAACCCAAAATCCGACCGTTGCCAATCTTTTTGACCGTTGCATCGACCAACCAATCCGAACACAAACACAATGAATTCAACAGCTGAAACAATTGAAAAAACACAGCATAAAATATGCAGCCATGGAAGGGGAGGGGGGAGCAGAGTGAGAGTGAGAGTGAGAGTGAGCGTGAGAGGTGGGAATGCAGCCATGGAAGGAGAGGGAGCCGAGTGAGAGTGAGAAGGGGCGGCCATGGGAGGAGAGGGAGCCGAGTGAGAGTGAGAAGGGGCGGCCATGGGAGGAGAGGGAGCTCAGTGAGAGAGGGACGGCCATGGGAGGAGAGAGAGCTCAGTGAAAGTGAGAGAGGGAGCGGCCAAGTGAGAGTGAGGGGGCGGCCATAGTGATAAAAGGGGTAGGGTTTCGGGTGAGTGTGTGTGGGTGTGGGTGGGTGGGAGGGTAATTAATAATAATATTTAGGGAAAAAAAAATAAGGGGGTAATTAATGATAATATTTAAGAAAAAAAATAAGGGGGTAATTAATGATAATATTTAAAGGAAAAAATAAGGGGTAATTAATAATAATATTTAGCAAAAAAGAGAGAGAGAGGGTAATTAATAATAATATTTAGCATTAAAAAATAATTATACGAAATTGGTAAATTAGAAATTTCTTGATCAGTTAGCTTAATTATATATTTTAAATTTACCGTTAGATTTATAAACTGTTTAAATTTTGTGTTTAGAACTGTTGTGTATTTATTCGTAAATAAGTGAGTCTGAACAGATTGTTTAATTATAATTAAATTCATTTTTTTATTTAAATATAAATAAAAAATAATAATTTTATTGTTGGAGGGTTTTTCAAAAGCAATTATTTAATTATATAACTTACTCCTATTAATTGTATAATTAATTGCATAATTAAACTACATACAAAATAATTGCACTATATTTAAAATAATATATAAAAAAATGGCTCTTCAAAATGGCTCTTACCATTGGAGCACACATCAACAAAAAAGCCATATAAACACTATTCAAGGAGCTATTTTACAAATTTGGCTCTTAAAAATAGCTCCTACCATTGGACTTGCTCTTAAGCTATAACATTCACCAAAAAAAAGAAGAATGTATAATTATTTTGGTGAAAATGTATAACATAAACATGATACAGCATCAAAATTCATCATAAGACCATCACATCAATCCAAGAAAACTATCAAAGTAGTATTTTGATCTAACGTGATGATTTTAATGATGAATGAATTTAAATTCATATAAATTAAATACATTATATTATTAATTATAAAAATAAATAGAAAACAATATAAAGTTATTGCTAGTGGAATTTTTATAGGTTTTGTCGGTTAATTTGTTTTTATTTTATAACTCTTGTTGATTGATTCGTAAGCACACACGTAATACAATATACGAGTCATACACCCATGCTCTGCCGCGGGGACTAAATTTTTTTGATTTTTTATTTAAGTTTTTTATTTTTTCATTTTAGGTTTAGCTTCAATCTTTTGATTTTTTCTATTCTTTTAAGATAATTTTTATTTTTTTAGTTGCATCTATATATTTCTGCTCTTAGTTTATATTTAGATAAAAAAAATAATCAGAAAAACAAAGGGAAAAAAAAACACTGCAACCAAAAAAGCTGTAACAATACACAGTGTAATGTGTGAGGAGTTACAGCGTTATCCCCACATTGTTTGTATGTATGATAAACAATATTATTACATTTAAAAATATTATTTGACTTGAAGAACACCTGCGCCTCGTTGCGGGCGAAACTAAATTTTTTTCGACGTAAAAAAATATTAATTATATGTGATTTTTTTAATTATAATATAAATTTAGACAAAATAATAAATCTGTGTAGAAATTTTGTGAAGTGCAAGTTTTGTGTAAAATATATAAATTTTAAATGGATATAAATTTATTTGCTTAGTAGGTTTCAATGAAATAAACAGTATAAAATTATTATTGTCATTAAAAAAAGCAAGAACATAACCGAATTATTGAATACATTGCATTAAGATTAGTTTATTTTATAATTCAATTTAAATTAAATAAAACAAACAAAATATAAATTGTGAAAGAACCTGCATTAATAAAAAAAAAAAAATAGTTAATTTTTTTTATCTCCAAAAAGAAGAAAATATATATTGAAAATTGACCCTCACGTTACTATCATTATTATTACTATAACAGTAAAAATCATTAAATTGACCTGAATAATTTAAGAAAAAATTCAATATTTTGTAAAAAAAATAATCACTAAAATTATTATTATTATTGTTAAAATAATAAAAATCATAAAATCATCTAATACGAAAATCAGATAAAAATAATAGAAAATCTATCATTATGTTATTGTCATTATCATTACTATAATAGTTAAAATGATTATCAACATTACTATTAAAACAATTCAAACAATTCAATCGCATTGAAAAATCATTTATAAAAAGCAAAAGATTTAAAAAAAACAATAAAAAACCAATCACTGAAATTGTCATTAACTAAAAATCATAGATGTATAAATACGAATAAAAAATAAACAATGTCTGAGAATAAAAACAAACTAAATCAATTAATATAAGAAAAACCCCAATAATCATATAAGAAAAATAAGCAGTTAAGTTTTTTATTCACAAAAAGATGAAAACATAAATTGAAAATCTACCCCTATGTTATTGTCAATATCATAACTATAACAGTTAAAATTATTATTAACATTACTGTCACACCAATTAAAATAATTAAATTGCCTTGAAAAATCATTAAAAAAAAAGCAAAATATTTTTATAAAAAAACAATAAAAAAATAATCACTAAAATTATCATTATCATTGCGCATATAGTAAAATCATAAAAATATTCTAATCCAAAGAATAAATTTAAATTACATAAAAAAAGGAATAAAGAGAAAAAAATTTCAACATTAATGATTACCAACATAAATTAAAATTTCAGGATTGAACCGATTAAAAATAAAATCTGAAAAAAAAAGTAGACAAAAACTAAAAGTATAGATGCATAAATATGAATAAAAAACAAACATTATCCAAGAATTTAAAAAAAAAAACAAATGAATTAATATAAAATTAAAAATTAAAAGAATAAGGATCAAAATGAAAAATAAAATATATGATTAATTCCAATTGAAGGATAAAATTGAAACAAAAATAAATTTTGGGATCCAAATAAATAATGAAATAACAAATTTAATTGCTGTGTAATATTACCGAAAAATTAGAAGAAGAGGGACTGAAATGAAAAGTTGTATATATGACAAATTTTAATTGGAGGACAAAATTAAAAGCAATTAAAACATCCGTACCGAAAAACATTACAGGAACGAAAAAGAAATACAAAATCAAAAGAATAAGGGCTGAAATGAAAACTTCTTTATATAATAAGTTTTAATTGAAGGGCACAATTGAAGACAATCAAACTTTCAATTAAAAAAATCAGTAATACAATTGAAATCAAAACCTAAGGGACTAAATTAAACTTACTACATACATTAGGGACCAGTCCGAAATTGCGGCGGTTGAGAGAGAGAAAAAAAGCAACCGACACAAATCCGTCCGCCGCTGATTACTCGAACACTAATGACTGGAACGCGCCGCACCGGTGGATAGAGGACATTACGGCGAACCTCGTGACACGGCGGAAGTGAATTTTCCACCGCCGGAAGAGGTAGAACGCGCCTCCCAAATGGCGTGTTCGCGTGGAAAGACGCTGGCGTGTCCGCCAGACGCGCCAGCCGTGCACCCGGAAAAAATAATAAAATAATGATTACGAAAAACCGGAGGAGAAAATACGCCTCTGCACCCGCGCACTGTGCGCAATTTTGTCTTTTTCGGGGGCTTTTTCCGTCAGCTCACTGTTCAAACAAATTGAGAAAAACCGAGAGAGCCCCTGGTCCCTGTGCACTAATTTGTCTTATTCGAGGGGTATAATCGTTAATGCACTGTTCACAGGCGAAAAAAAAGGAGCACATGCACGCGCGAAGCACCGGGATAAATTGCGAGTCCACAGTGCATCTCCTCACAATGCATAGTAAATGAACAGGGAAAAGGCCACACGGTTTAGCTGTTTCTTTAATGGTGCTGGCTAATGACACGTGAGCCACACCATGTCTGTCAAGCATGACAAATGAGGTGCACAATGAGCCACGATTCTACGCCAGCTACCAGTTTAAATTGTTTTTAAAATAATTTTTGTTTATAAATATATATTAAAATAATATTTTTTTTATTTTTTAAAAATTATTTTTATATTAATATTTTAAAATATTATTTTTTTTAATTTAAAATAAAAAATAATTTTTTTTTTAATTTTTAAAAACACTTTCCACACAAACATCGCTGTGTCCAAAGCTCGACACAGTTGCATATAATGATCTTGTTTGTACTCTATTTTTTTTATTAAATAGTTTAAAATAAAGCATTAAAAGAGTGTTGGTTGTTTTAAAATTAATTATTTAGTTTTTGAGGTAAAAAGTGATTTTTATAAACAAATGCAATATATATATACATATAATTCCCAGCTCTTGCCTTGAACACAAAAGAAAAAGGAAGTCTAAGATTATTATCAAACAACACTATCTAGAGACAGGGATGTTCATATCTAAGATTATTAAAAGAATACAAGAAAAAAAGAAGGAAAATATTTAAGCAGTAATGATATTTAAGCATTTTTCAAAGAAAATATTTATTTCTAGAGAGAAATTCATTTAGTTTCTTAAACAAATTTCTCAATTTAAATAATGTCTTTAATAGTAATCTTGATTCAAATGATTTTTATTTATAATAGTTTATTACTAAAGTAATTTAAGGGGCATGACGTGATGACAAAGAGTTTGAGATCTGCATTGAAGGTGTCGGGTTCAAGTCAGAGCATGCTCACCTTGTAAGAGTTTGGGATAGCTAGGGTTTTACTCGTTTAATCTAGATTCGCAAAGAGTGTCTGAATGGTGATGAAGGTTTCTCAAATCCAACAAAAAATTTATTACTATATAATTTGATGTGTTTAATGTTGACAATTAAACATAGTAAACAACCAAACTATATAATTTGCTTATTTTATTATAATCAATTCAAATGGAATCTTATACATTCATAATGACCTTTCTCATGGACAAAAACTATTTTGTTTCTAATCATGTCACTATCACACTTATGCTCTCACATATGATGTGCCATAACTTGGTTTTACACTTCGATATAGGTTCATGTAGCTTTTATACTTTTCATATTGGGCATGAAACTTCATTTCTATTATATTTTAGTCCCTTGTACTTTAGAGCGTGAGAGGAAACTCAAGGGAAAGCACAGGAAAGAGAGTTTTCTTTGATCCCGTTTAGCCATAAAAACCAAGATCTTGGTATTAATTGAGGTAATTTAACCTTTTAATCATGCCCAAAAAACAGATTGAGTTCCCAAAACTTTATTTTGATTTGATTATTTGTTCTTAGAATGTATTTTATAGTTAAAAATCAAGTTAAGGAGGTTTAAAAATTAGATTTCCATACTAAAGTCTCAGCTCCTGATTTTCTAGTAATCAAAGATGAACAAAAACTATTGCAGCAAACAATGCATCATCTCTTTAGTGTTTAAAAAAATGCACTGCTCAAGCTCAAGAACACCTTCAATTGCATATATAGGTTATAAACTGAAAAAAAAAGACTTAAAAATTTGTATAATGAAAGAAATTATCTTATATACAATCACCAAAATTATGAAAAAGTGAATACATAACATGATCAGATGGAATTTTCTGCAGCCCAAAATTTTGCAGGGTTTCTGGGCCATCCTGAAACTTCATCCATTGAAAGGAAAAATTTTAAAGTCTAGTTAGAAGGAACTGCAGATTTTTAGAAAGGATAGATTGCAGATGAAGTGGAATGCTATAAAGCCGAGCTGTATCGGGAAATTTAAGTTTACAACATTAAAAATAAGCAAATGGATTAGTAACAAGTAAACAAAAAGAACACATATTTTCATACACAACAATTCTGTTTATGGGTTAGTGCGTTGCTAACAGGAAGGATGATCTTGTTTTGTTCTTGAAATGTGACCCGCAGGCAAGAGGAAGGATTATGATGAAATACGCAGACTTAATTGATGAGCATAAAGAAGAGTTAGCTGCATTGGACGCTATTGATGCTGGGAAGCTGTTTAACCAGGGCAAAGCTGTGGACATTCCGGGTGTAGCAAATCTACTACGTTATTATGCAGGTGCAGCTGATAAAATTCATGGAGAAGTACTGAAAATGTCACGCGAGCTTCAAGGATACACGCTGCGTGAACCCATCGGTGTTTCAGGACATATCATTCCCTGGAACTTCCCTAGCTCCATGTTCTTCATGATGTCTGCCCCGGCCTTAGCTGCCGGGTGCACCATGATTGTAAAACCAGCCGAGCAGACACCTCTTTCTGCTCTCTTCTATGCTGATCTAGCCTACAAGGTAAGCTCGGCATGTAGTTATTGTCTTTGATAATATTCCTCACGGGCTCTGTAAAAAGCGAAATTCACTCTGCTTTTGATTTGCTTTTGATTATTTTATTAAACAATCAATCAGGCAGGAGTGCCAGCTGGAGTGCTCAATGTTATAACGGGATATGGACCAACGGCTGGTGCTGCCATTGCATCTCATATGGACGTTGACAAGGTGATGTCTAGCTAGCTAGTTTGGTCAGTTGATAGTATTTTCTGTTTGATTTTCAGGAAATCAGAAAGAATTCTATTTCTTACAGTACCAGCTATATGCTGAACCTTGTATCCGTGTCCTGTACTTTTCAGGTATGTTTTACCGGGTCTACCGAGGTTGGACGGAAAATAATGCAGGCTGCAGCAACAAGCAATTTGAAACAAGTTTCGCTTGAATTAGGAGGCAAATCACCTCTCCTAATTTTTAACGACGCTGATGTAGATAAAGCTGCAGATCTTGCTCTCCTTGGCGTCCTGTATAATAAGGCAAATACGTTTCCCTTGCGTGCATATTTCTGCATTTCCACTCAATGATGAATTCAGATTAAAATGTATAGCATCAACCCTTTTTGCTTGTAGAATGATAATCATTTTCCTTGCATTCATATTTTCAGGGAGAAATTTGCGTGGCGAGTTCCCGTGTTTTTGTTCAGGAAGGGATTTATGATGAATTTGTAAAGAAGTTGAAGGAGAAGGCGAAAGATTGGGTAGTTGGGGATCCTTTTGATCCAAGGTCTCGCCAAGGTCCACAGGTACGAAATGATAATGGATGCTGAATGGCTTTCTTTATCTGAGAATATTTATAAAGCTCGCAAGTTCCTTCTTCCCAGAGGCAGGAGCTAATACATCTGTAAAATGTGGTTCATAATTATGTTCAGGTTGATAAGCAGCAGTTTGATAAAATTCTCTCGTACATCGAGCATGGAAAACGAGAAGGGGCTACTTTGTTAACAGGCGGTAAACCGATAGGCAAGACGGGATATTTCATAGAGCCTACCGTTTTCACAGATGTTAAGGTAAACTTCCTGAAGCTCAACGAGTCCTTATGATCCTACATTTTTATAAACTATCGTTTTCATAATTCCTATCACAAATTGCTCAGGAGGACATGATGATTGCAACAGATGAAATATTCGGACCGGTAATGTCACTCATGAAGTTCGAGTAAGTACAACCCGCGGTCATCTCTGCTTGCTTTCCCATGAATTATTAGAAACGAAAACTTAAGTGGCACTTGCTAGTAAATAAATAGCTATTTCACTGAGTTAAAAATAATAAAGATGGTCTTGACATCTGTACTACCAGTCAACAAGATCTTGGTCATCTTGGAACATGTGGTTATTGCAGGACAATTGAGGAGGCAATCAAGAAGGCAAACAACACAAAATATGGCCTGGCAGCTGGTATTGTCACCCAGAACTTGGATGTAGCTAATACAGTGTCGAGATCCATCCGCGCAGGAACCATTTGGATCAACTGCTACTTCAGATTTGACCGCGACTGTTCGTATGGAGGATACAAGATGAGTGGATTTGGAAGGCATCTTGGTCTGGAAGCCCTTCACAAGTTCCTTCAAGTGAAGTCTGTTGTCACTCCCATATACAACTCTCCATGGCTTTGAATAAATGAAGGTGTGGTGTTTTCGCTCATCTGTCGTGTTTTCCTTCTCTTTCTAAATGAATAATTCGAAAATGTACTGTCTTTCTTCACCTCGTTGTACCAAATAACATTAGTTGGGAAGGTTTCTTTCAATGGCTTCTAAACCGTGTAATAATCATTTCTATGTTAATAAAACCTTTCTTTCCAAGTTCAACTTCAGCTACACACAACATTGTCAAGCTACTAGCTTGGATCATGTTATTTTGTTCTGCGAAAGCTTTTCACATTCCTTCAGAAGCATATTCTGTGTGCGAGAAACAGATAGAATTCACAGGGAAGTGCTGAAAATGTCTTATGAGTTGCGAGGGTTAGTTCACTATTAGATCCATCGTCTTCATGAGGGTTAGTTCACTCTTAATATTAATTGATAATTGCCCATGTACTTGTACAATATTATATGAAGCAAGCTAGTTGACACATTCCCAGCTCTTGAGGTGCACTTATTTTTCTTCTATTGTTTTTTAATATTTTTGATAATCTAAATAGGCTAGCATTCCCGATGGAGTTCTCCATGTTATAGCCAGATATGGATCAACAGTCAGTGCTACCATTGCCTCTCATATAGACATTAACAATTATGATAACATTAGAAAATCACATACACAATTCAAATAAGACTCCATCTTAACACACAGGGTTCAACAAACATCAAATTGGTGGCTAAATTATCCAAATTATAGGCGATGAAATGTTTATAGGAGGCAATAGGAGGCACCAACCTTAAGTTTATCTAGATCATCATCATCTCTTTGTTATAGTTTTTAACATAACATGATGCATAATTACTTGAAAGTAACATGCTCTCTCCTAGAGTATCCTCACCTATTTCCCATTTGAGGTCTCAAAATATGTTTATATTTAGTGACCAAAAATATCAATCTAGCCAATCTCACATTTTACGTTACTCTTTCTTCCATTGAAACAACCAATGCTCCTAAGTATGTTGAAAATGTCACTTCACCCAAATTTTTTTATCATCATGATTTGAGCAACTACATAATAGCTTATCAATAAAGCATATAACTATATTTTTGAACAAATATATAGAAATTTCAGTGCCACCTCCCCTCCTTTCAGCTTTAAAACCACATAGTCAATATATTATATTGTTTTTTTAAACCAAGCAAGGAAAATAAACCTTATATCTCTCATGAATGGATCAAACTCTTTTAGATTAGGATGAAAAGTAACCACTACAAAAAAGGGGGTGGTTTGCAACGGACGTGTCCGTTGCAAACAAGTAAGGAGGCCGTTGCAAATATTTATTTGCAACGGACTTTGCAACGGATGTGTTCCGTTGTAAATCCGTGAATGCAAATTTTTTTGCAACGGATTTTCCGTTGCAAATTGGATTTTCCGTTGCAAATTAATTTGCAACGGAAAATCCGTTGCAAGCTTGTCAAAAAGAATGTTCATTTAATTTGTTTATTAAATTGTTTATTTAATTTCTTAAATAATTATAAATAAATATTTGCATGAATATTATTAATATCTAAATATTAATATAGTTCAAATAATATAAAAGGACATTTATATTTACAACAAAGATTCAGTTACATTTACACGTTAAAGTAAATACATATTTTTACATCATGAAACAAAAAAATCAAGAATTTTACATCAACATGAAACAAAAAAAAATACATATTTTTAACCATTGTTTAAGGTGGAAATGATCTACGATGTTGTGGTTGAGATGAAGATGGACCACTATTTGGGAGATGGGGTCGAGGTCGATACACTGTGGAAGACACGGGACCCATAGGTGCCATAGTATGTGATGGCATCGTGTCAACAGGTGTTGGCATACCTTGACTCATAAACTCAGGCCTAACATAACTTCCATGCTGGCCGCCAAGATAATTTGTAATCGAGTCAATCTGACGTTGCATATTACTAAGAAGAGCATCTTTTAATTGCATTTCATCTTTCAACTCCTGAATAACTGTGCTCGGATATGTGGAGTGTACTGAGTAGGAATGGTGTGACGAACTCGCACTAACCTTAGATTTTGGCATACGAGGTGCACCGTAAACTCTACCCTTGCTTACCCCCCCCCCCGAAGCCTCACGCCAAGCTTCTCCATCAAAAGAAGGATGAACGTCTTGATCAAGTCCATACTTTGCAATCATCTCATTTCTATAATTTTTCTGCAAACAAATAAGTACATGTAGAAATAAATTTATTTGAATATGAAATTATATTTTAAATATTTTTGTAAAAATAAAAGTACTTACCACCACTGTTTTGGACCTGTTATCTACGAATGTGCCGGTTTCATTCACATTCTGATGCAACATTGAAAAGACATCATCCCATGGAAGTTCTTTTCCCCCGGCTTGTTGCTGCTATCAACATTTAAAAAAATAATTAGCAACATAAATATTAAACAAATACAATTACGAGTGTTCAATAATATTAATGCTTACCATACTGGCTCGATATGATGCAAATGAAACTGAGCCACCAGAATGAGAACTTATTTTACCATCTGTTTGTTTCAACCGATTGCGTTTTGAAGAGTCAGATCGTCTTTGGAATCCATCGGTTGACCAAACTTCCTGTATCATGGTATTCCAGTCTTCCTTTTGTATCCAAATGGGACCATTATTAATGCAGTCAATAATATTTGCGGTGTTCAGTTTTGACATAGCTTTAGTGCGAGCTCGTGCCAATTGTTGGTTCAAAGAGATCCGAGCGTTATATTCCCAAATATTCCGAACAATTTCTTCATCTTCCTCAGGGAAGGCATATTTTTTCTATCAAATACATATGATAAGTAAAATAATTTGCAAACAACATCAACAAAAATTACAGGAAAAACGGTGTCCATACAAATATATATCATAATTTATTCATGATGATAAATATGGAAATAGTTGCGTGAATTCATATCAAAAAAGGCAATAAAGTAAGCAATATTTTTTCTCATACCTTGAATTCTTTGAACAGTTCATCCTTATACATCGAATCTACTTTTTCCCAAGAGTGCCATGGCCCCTTGAAATTACATCTCAAAATGTTTCCGATTTCACGTCCACATGATGCGTTATTAAACCTGAAATATTATAATAACAAACTTTCATGAAACAAATACAGAAATAAATAATAAATGTCTAAAAAAAATATAAAACTTACTCTGTTCTTCCATACAAACTCAGCTGTCTTTTTTTGTCACTGGATCGATTTCGGTGTCAAAACCCTTCCGTTTAATGCAATCATTGTTGCCGGAAGAGTTTGGACCATTGTCTGATTGGAGACAATCTTCATTCTGATCGTTATTACCATCTTGGTTAATTGGATCGTCAGTGTCGTTCTCCTCATCCTTATTATCACCAGCTACTCTCGGATAATCCTCGCTCGCCAGCAAATGTTGATACCCGGACAAGTAATTATCTTCTACATTTGGAAATGAACTTGGGACTTCGGAAATGTAAGTATCATCTAAGTTAGTAGGGTCAATTGGGCGAGAAATTGTTGCATTCGTATTCATCCTGTATGGAGTTCGATTTGATCTGGATGCAAACCTACCAGTACTGGAATCTAATATAGATCCACATCGCGACATTCTAAAACAATTGTATTGTCATCAATAAGTGTTTGTAAGAACTAATAAATATGGCAATAAAAAAATTACAGCATAATGCTACTCATCATTAACATCAACATCAATAGTTCAATAAAAATAACAAATCCGTGCATAATGCTACTCATCATTAACATCAACATCAATAGTTCAATAAAAATAACAAATCCGTGCATAATGCTACTCATCATTATCATCAACATCAAAATTGCAATCAAATTAACAAATCCAAGCATAATGATAATCATCATTACCCATCAACATCAACATTTCAATCAAAATAACAAATCCAAGCATAATGCTACTCATCATTACCCATCAACATCAACATTTCAATCAAAATAACAAATCCAAGCATAATAATAATCATCATTACCCATCAACATCAACATTTCAATCAAAATAACAAATCCAAGCATAATGCTACTCATCATTATCATCACTCCTAATTACATCATCATCACCATCACCAATGACATCATTATCATAGTCAATTTCTTCATCCGAAGCTATTTCATTCTCTTCTCCCCAATTTGCGTCTACCCGAGGCACCTCATGCTGGTTGATTTCTTCATAATAAGATGAGTCAGCAAGTATATTTTGTTCATCAAGTGTCGGATTAGGAAGCACACAACATGGAAGAGAAATTTCCTCTAATTGCTCAACATCAAATGATTTAACATTGTCAGTGTTTTCAATAAATTCCCCCATATGAACGTTATAACGACTTCTAGCTGATGTCTTTATAACTGCCCACCATTCTGATGATTTATTATTGGGTGGACATGTATAGTACACTTGTTGACATTGTTGCGCCAAGACAAAATCTTCATTCCCATGTAGTCTAGAAGTATGTTTGATTTCAACCAAACCCTTTGAACGATGCAATTTAACACCACGTTTTGTATCGTACCAATGACACTTGAACATATATACCTTGCACTTATTCCCTAAATATTTAAGCTGAATCACTTCTTCAAGCATTCCATAATAATCAATCTCATTCTCATTGTAGCTACTTCCTTTAACACAAACCCCGCTATTCATTGTTTTTTTATATCGTCCATAACATTGAGTATGAAATTTAAACCCATTTACATAATACCCATTATAACATTTCACTGAATTTGACGGCCCTATAGATAGTGCAAAGATTTGATTCTCAATTCCAGTTGATTTGTATTGAACCTAGCATAAGAATAATAACAACAATGGATGAATTATTATTTAATACAAAATATTTAATGTAACAAAATGTATCTTGAAAATACTTACATGATTTTTCAACCAAATTGGAAATATCTCCTCACATAGTTTTTCAATTTGAACATCGCTAAATTGTGGTTGTTGTGTCTTGAGCTCTTGACAACATTGCCTAAATTTGTAATTGTTAGGTGATATTAAATTATTATAAATGAAGATCGAATAGAAAATATTTCACACTTACTCCATATAGGGTTTCATTTCCTGACAATTGAAAATGACATAGCTGTGTGCAATTTTCAATTCTTCGTGCGATAACTGCCTTCTATAAAATTTCTTGGACAATTTTCTCCCAGGATAGGAAAAAACAGAAAGTTGTCCACATTGACCTTTAAATCCACCATCGTCATTTCTTGGAACTCTATTCCATATTGTTTGAACGTCATCACCGAAATAATACGAAGCAAAATTTGTAATTTCGTCAATCAAGTAAGCTTCACATATAGAACCTTCTACGTGAGCTTTATTGGTTACTTTCTTCTTCAAATAAAACATATACCTACATCATTTATGTTAATTACTTTGAAAGATAAAAAAAAATTGAAATTTAATAAAATTTACTTTGTATGAGAGCATACCGTTCGAATGGATACATCCATCGATATTGAACGGGTCCTCCAGCTTGTGCCTCATAAGGAAGATGTATCGTTAAGTGTTCCATGGAGTCAAAGAAAGATGGAGGGAAAATCCTTTCAAGTTTACACATTATTTCAATGATATTTCTCTGCATCAGCTCCATGTGGTTGACATTTAAATTTGTAGCACAGATGTCCTGAAAAAAAACTGACAATTCAGTTAATGCCTCCCATAGTGGTCTAGGCAAGTAAGGTCGGAACGCAACAGGAATAAGTCTTTGCATAAAAACATGACAATCATGACTTTTCATGCCCAAAACCTTACATTGTGCCTCTTTTACACACCTTGATATATTTGAAGCATAACCATCAGGAAAGGACAACTCTTTCATCCATGATAACACTTCTTGTTGTTGTTTCTTGAAGAGATAATAACTACCTTTCGGTTTGTAAACTCGACCACTGGCATGTTGTTGCAAATGTAAGCTTGGCCTCCTACAATACAACTGAATATCTAACCTAGCCTTTACATTATCCTTGCTTCTATCATGACAATCCATTACTATGTAGAAGATATTCTCAAAACAATTTTTCTCTATGTGCATGACATCTAGGTTGTGACGAATTATATTTGTATGCCAATATGGAAGCTCCCAAAAAATACTTTTCTTCACCCAATTATGATAGACACCAAAACCGGGAATTTTATGACAAGAGCTATGAACATGTCCCTGAGTAAACTTTGTCACTTCATCTAACATCTGTAAACCAGATCGACGTGGAAAAGGAGGGAGCTCTTCAATTACTCCATTCATAAACTTATCTGCCTGGTATCTATAGGGGTGATTCATGGGTAGGAATCGTCGATGACAGTCAAAAAATGAAGTTTTCCCACCATGTTTTAATCTAAGAGCCTTGCTATGTTCCATGCAATAAGGACAAGATAATTTTCCATGAGTACTCCAGCCTGATAACATAGCATATGCCAGAAAATCACTAATGGTCCACATCAAAGCTGCTTTCAATTGAAAATTTTGTTTATTGTATACATCATAAGTTTCAACGCCCACAGACCACAACTTATTCAATTCATCAATCAAGGGTCTTAGAAAAACATCAAGCTTCTTTCCCGGATTCTTTGGCCCGGGAATGATCATTGCTAAAAACATAAATGGTCTTGTCATGCACTTCCAAGGAGGCAAATTATACACTGTCACAATTACTGGCCAACAAGAATATACATTTGACATCATATTAAATGGACAAAATCCATCCGTGCATAACCCTAATCTCACATTTCGTGGATCTGCCGTGAAGTTAGGATGGATACGATTAAACTCTTTTCATGCATATCCATCTGATGGATGCACCATTACTCTATCATCTGACTTGTGAAAGTGATGCCATGTCATATCTTTAGCATGATGTGGAGACATAAATAGCCTCTGAAGTCTTGGTGTCAATGGAAAGTATCGGAGTTGCTTCTCCGCCTTATAAGAGCCTTTACTAGTAGGGTTTCTAGGTTTATATCGTGAACTTCCACAGAAGTCACAAATTATTTTCATTGCATCCACCCCATAATACAACATACAGTAATTCAGACACACATCATATTTCTCATACCCAAGTCCAAGTGGCCGCATAAATTTCTTGGCATCATAAAAATTTGAAACCAAATTTGCATCATCAGGCATACAATTCTTAGCAAATTCAGTAAATTTGTTGAAGGCATTATGGGTTAAATTTAAATTTGACTTCATATTAAGCAATTGTACACAAGCAGATAGTTTTGATTGCTTGATGCACCCTTCCCACAAAGATTCCTCTGCAGCTTTCAACAACTTAAAAAAATTAGATGCCTCTACATTCGGAGGTTCCTCTATGACAACAGTACTGTTGACATATAATGTCATACTTGTATGCTTTATATATTTTGATGATAACAATAAAAAGAAAATGGACTAATAATATGCTTGGATGAGATTAAGTTATAAACAGGTATTATACAAAGAATACATCAACAAGCAAAATGGATTACACGAAGAAATCATTCCAGGAAGTCCAAGATGCAAGCAAGTGAAGACTTAGAATAAGTTTTCATTTTAGTGCTTTATGTAAATCTCAATCTCTAACTTGATAGCACAAATTAAAATGATCTCACACACTTCACATTGCATGCATTAAAAGGGTTTGATGATTATAGGTTTAAGTCATAATCAATCGGTTCAAGAAATTCAGAAAAGATAATTTGTCAAAATAGGGTTTCTGCATGAACCGGTCGACCGCTTGGGTTACCAAGTGAACCGGTCGACCGCTTGGAAGACAAATTGTCTTTCGAACTGAACCGGTCGACCACTTGATTTATCCGTTGTGAACCGGTCGACCGTTTGAGATGACAGTTGCACTAAAACGGCTTGAAACGGCTAGTTTCTCTTTGAAACTTATAAATAGGCCTCTTAATTGCAAAATTAAGAAGAGACATTTTTTTATATCTGATATTGAGGCAATTAGTAGTGCATAAACACCTTCATATCATCAATCCTCATTAATACTCAAATTTGTGTTTAAATCTTCATATCCTAACACAAAGAGTATTAAATCTCATTCTCACTACACTTAAACACCTTCAAATATTCTAAGTGCTATTAAGTGAGATAAAGAGATCATAGATCTTAATTTGTAATATCCACACTATTGAGAGTGTATTGTTGTGTTACAAAAACAATCCTTGTAAAACTCTTGAGAGTTGAGTATAAAACTCTTGATATTGGTGAGGGAACATCACCAAGGAAAAATCTTGAAGAGGGTACATCTTCAAGTGGGAAAAAGGAAAATCTTGAAGAGGGCATATCTTCAAGTGGTGTAAAAGTCTTGGTGTGGATTCATCAAGCGGGAATTGTAATCTTGTTACTTGGACTAGTAAGAGAATACAATACTCAAGTACGGGTTGGTACTTGAGCTGTGGATGTAGGCTTGCCGAACCACGTTAAAAACCGAGTTAGCAATCTCTCTCTCTTATCTCTTTACTTTAAAGTAATTAATTTTAAAATTGCATTAATTGTTGTATTTACACCTAATCCCCCCCTTTAGGTGTATAGTTGCCTTAATCCTTAAACAACAATTGGTATCAGAGCTTAGTTCTCAGTTATTAAGTTTGCTTAAACTTTGAGTAGAATGGCAACTACAAGCTATAATCTCCAAAATGAAGGTGCTTCAACATCTAGACCACCATTTTTTGATGGTAATGACTATGCCTATTGGAAAGCTAGAATGACAATATATCTTCAATCTATAGATTTCGATTTATGGCTTTCTATTGAAAATGGACCTCATAGACCAATTAAAACCGAAAATGGTATTGAGATTCCGAAAAGCATGATAGAATATACTGACCTAGATAAAAGATTACTTTCTATGGATGCTAAAGCAATGAACACTTTATATTGTGCATTAAATAGAAGTGAATTTAATAGAATATCTTCTTGTAAAAATGCTAGGGATATATGGCATGCTTTAGAAGTAACTCACGAAGGAACTAATCAAGTTAAAGAATCAAAAATTGATATGTTAGTTCATCAGTATGAGTTATTCAAAATGTTGCAAAATGAATCCATAACAACTATGTTTACTCGTATGACTAGCATTACAAATAGTTTACATGCTCTTGGTAGAACTTACACAAATGCAGATATTGTAAGTAAGATTCTCAGATCTCTACCGAAAGCTTGGGAAGCTAAAGTGACGGCAATACGAGAAGCCAAAGATCTCACAAAATTACCATTAGAGGAGCTCATCGGTTCTCTAATGACTCACGAGATAACTATGGATAAACAAGATCAAGAAGAAAGGCCAAAGAAAAACTTGGCATTTAAAACTGTTCATCAAATTGAAAGCGATGATAATGATGATGATGAAGACAGTCACGACGATCTTGAAGAAGATGTAGCATTGATCACAAGACAATTTCGAAACTTCCTTAGAAAGAAAAATGACAAGAGAAAGTTCTCGAACTTCAAAAAGGAGGGAAACAAAGGAGAATCAAGTAAAGAAACTCCAAGATGCTACAAATGCAACAAGTTGGGACATATCAAAACCGATTGTCCCTTTCTTCAAACAAAGAAGAAAAATCGCTTTCAAAAGAAAGCTTTGAAAGCAACATGGAGCGATAACTCGGACTCAAGCTCCAGTGATGAAGAAGAACATGTGGCTAACATGTGTTTCATGGCAATCGAAAGTGAAAATGAGGTACTATCTTCGAATGATGAATCCGATCCTTCTTATA
Organism: Salix caprea; assembly: GCA_964035475.1. Classification (NCBI taxonomy): domain Eukaryota; kingdom Viridiplantae; phylum Streptophyta; class Magnoliopsida; order Malpighiales; family Salicaceae; genus Salix; species Salix caprea. The sequence continues at coordinate 11,986,977 of OZ037747.1, read as the reverse complement.
TTGAATTACATGAACAACTTGAAAATCTGTATGTAGAATATAAGAAATTAGGTTCAAAATATAGTACCCTAAAAAGAAATCATGTATGCATAATTGAAGAAAAAGAATTACTAGAAAAGAAAGTATGTGATTTGAATGACAAGAGTAGTAAGACTAATCAACTTGAAGAAGATAATAAATCCTTAAAAGAAAAAGTTGATGAGTTGAATGTAATTATCTCAAAATTCACACAAGGCTCAATTTTTTTTGAGAAAATGCTTTCGAGCCAGAGAAGTATGTTTAACAAAGGAGGATTAGGTTATAAACCTAATAAAAACCAAAAATACTTAAAGAACTACTTTGTTAAAGCTAAACAGTCTTATGATCCAAGTCATACATGCAATTACTGTAGAAAATCAGGACATTTGATTTATGCATGTCCTATGAAGAAAAATAAGACTGTTAAAATGATTTGGGTTCCAAAAGGAACCACCCCTAACCAAAAAGGACCCAAGAAGGTATGGGTACCAAAATCCTCATCTTAAGTCTGTTTTGTAGGAACCAAGGGAACATGGGGAGTGGTTTTTGGATAGTGCTTGTTCAAGACACATGACCGGAGACGACACTCTTTTTTCAAGCCTTACCAAAACTAAAGGAGGAAAAGTGACTTTTGGGGACAACTCAAAAGGGAAAATTGTTGGAATTGGTAACATTGGAGGTACGTCTTCACCCTCCATTGAAAATGTATTTCTTGTTGATAGTCTTAAACATAACTTGCTTAGTATAAGTCAATTATGTGACAAAGGCTATAAAATCATTTTTGATCATACATGTTGCTTAATACTTGAAAATGATAAAATTATCTTTATCGGTAATAGAATTGGAAACATCTATAAAATCAAAATAGATACATGTATGAGTATTGAAAGTTATCTTGTTGCTAGTATAAATGATAGTTTTCTATGGCATAGAAGACTAGGTCACATAAGCATGGACATCCTTTCAAAATTAGCTAAAAATGATTTAGTTAAAGGTCTTCCTCATATTGCATATATAAAGAAAAAGCTATGTGACGCTTGCCAAATGGGTAAACAAGTTAAAACGTCTTTTAAAAGTAAGAATCACATATCAACCGAAAGACCTTTAGAATTACTTCATATAGATCTATTTGGACCAACTAGAACAAGAAGTTTAAGTGGTAATAGATATGTGTTTGTAATCGTTGATGACTTTACTAGGTATACATGGGTTACATTTTTGAAATCAAAAGATGAAACCATTTATGAATTTGTAAAGTTTTCAAAGAAAATCGAAAACGAGAAAGGATTTTCTATAATAAACATAAGGAGCGATCATGGTGGTGAATTCATAAGTGATTTATTTGAAACGTTTTGTGAAGAAAAAAGATACCACCACAATTTTTCAACGCCTAGAACTCCCCAACAAAATGGGGTTGTGGAAAGGAAAAATCGGTCTCTTCAAGAAATGGCAAGAACAATGATAAATGAATTTAACACCCCGAAATATTTTTGGGCGGAAGCCGTAAACACTTCTTGCTATGTTTTAAACCGTGTTACTTTGAGACCTGAGTTGAAAAAGACTCCTTATGAGCTTTGGAAAGGGAGGAAGCCCAACATCTCTTATTTTAAAGTCTTTGGTTCAAAATGTTTTATTCTAAACACTAAAGACAACCTTGATAAATTTGATTCAAAATCCGATGTTGGAATTTTTCTTGGATACTCCTCCTCTAGCAAGGCTTACAGAGTATACAATAATAGAACACTTTGTCTTGAGGAATCCATGCATGTCGCTTTTGAGGAAACTCAAAATGACAAAATTGTTGAGATTCTAGATGACTTAAATGAAAGTGTTCAAAATTTGAATCTTAATGATAAAAACCCAAAGGAGTCATCAAATGAAGACATGAACAAGGACCAACCAAGCTCAAGCAATCAACAAGAGTTGGTAAGTAACTCCTTTGAGCTGCCAAAGGAGCTAAGGTATGTAAGTTCTCATCCTCCAGATTTAATTATTGGTAATCTTTTTGAGGGAACTAAAACTAGAGCATCCCTTAGAAACATTAGTGGGCATTATGCATTTGTTTCTCAAATAGAACCTAAAACCTTTCTTGAAGCCGAAAATGATGAAAAATGGATTTTAGCCATGCAAGATGAGCTAAATCAGTTTGAGAGAAATGATGTTTGGGAACTAGTCCCTAGGCCAAAAGATTTATCAATAATTGGTACTAAATGGGTCTTTAGAAACAAAATTGATGAACATGGGACTATTGTTAGAAACAAAGCAAGACTAGTTGCTAAAGGTTATAATCAAGAAGAAGGAATAGATTATGAAGAAACCTATGCACTAGTGGCTAGACTTGAATCTATAAGAATGCTATTAGCCTATGCATGTCATGCCAATTTTACGCTCTTCCAAATGGATGTTAAAAGTGCATTTTTAAATGGCTTTATAATGGAAGAAGTATATGTTGAACAACCTCAAGGCTTTGAAAATTTTGAATTTCCTAATCATGTTTTTAAACTCAAAAAGGCCTTGTATGGTTTAAAACAAGCACCTAGGGCATGGTATGATAGATTAAAAACATTTCTTATTGAAAATGATTTTAACATTGGCAAAATTGACACCACCCTTTTTACGAAAAGAAAAGGAAAAGATATCCTTATTGTACAAATCTATGTTGATGATATAATTTTTGGTGCTACTAACGAATCTCTGTGTAAGGAATTTGCAAAATGCATGCAAGAGGAATTTGAAATGAGCATGATGGGAGAATTAAATTTCTTCCTTAGATTGCAAATTAAGCAAACAAGAGATGGCATCTTCATCAACCAAAGCAAGTACACCAAGGATCTTCTGAAAAGATTTGCGAAGGAACATGTCAAAGATGCCGACACACCCATGGGGGCATCTATTAAGCTTGATATGGATGAAAAAGGTAAAACCATAGACATCACCAAATATCGAGGTATGATCGGTTCTCTTTTATATTTAACCGCAAGTAGACCCGATATTATGTTTAGTGTATGTTTATGTGCACGATTTCAAGCATGTCCAAAAGAATCCCATGTTAGTGCAGTAAAAAGAATTTTTTGTTATTTGCATGGTACAATTAATTTAGGGTTGTGGTATCCGAAGGGAAGTGAAATGAGTTTAATCAGTTATTCGGATGCAGATTTTGCGGGTTGTAAAATTGATAGGAAAAGTACTAGTGGAACTTGTCATTTTCTAGGATCATCACTAGTATCATGGGCGAGTAAGAAACAAAACTCGGTAGCCCTATCAACAACTGAAGCAGAATATATTGCGGCAGGTAGTTGTTGTGCACAAGTATTATGGATGAAACAAACTCTGGAGGATTATAGACTTAGGTTTGAAAATACTCCGATTAAATGTGATAATACAAGTGCAATTTGCCTATCTAAAAATCCTATTCAACACTCTCGTACAAAACACATAGAAGTAAGACATCACTTCTTAAGGGATCATATTGCAAAAGGAGATATTGTACTTGAGTTTATAGGTACAGAACATCAACTTGCAGATATTTTTACAAAACCCTTAGGAAAAGATCGCTTTTGCGAAATAAGAAGGAACCTAGGGTTTATCCATGCAAATGATGTTTGAATTATGTATACATCAATGGTTATAAGTTGGATTTATTTGATGTTAAAATATATACACTTGAAGCATAAGAAATTTGTTCAAAACAAATTTTAGGGAGTTTAAAAATTCTGGGATGAACCGGTCGACCGGTTCATCAAGAGCAAGCCCAACCGGTTGAGGCAGAAAAACAGAGGATGGCTACTGGAATTTTTTTTAAATTTTGGAGGAAAATGTTTCTGAAAATGATTTTTGGACATAAAGGGTATTTTGAAGTTTAAATCAAGATTTTAAAGTCAAACTACAAAAATTTCCATTTTTGCATGGACCGGTCGACCGGTTCATGCATCTGGATCAACCGGTCGACCGGTTGAGCCAGAGGAACAGTAGCCTTGGCCACTGCCGAAAATTAGCACTTTTAGCCCCTTGATTTCTTTGCCTTTTGGCGATAATTTTTACATGAAAAGGCTACATTTTGAGTGCAAAGAAAAGTTCAAAAGAGAAATTTGGAAAATTCTCATCTTGGGAGTCAACCGGTCGACCGGTTGAAATTATCCCAAGGCAACCGGTCGACCGGTTGCTCGATAGTATAAACACTATCTAGGGTTTCAGAAAACAGAAAACGGGAGAAAATCAAAATTCCGAAAACCCTAACTCAAATCCTCTCAAAAATCACTCAAAATCAAAACACTCAAAGCCTAATTGAAGTCAATGGCACCCACGAAACGCTTGAGGAGGACTGAATCAAGGAGCAAACAAGCCAATGATCCTGCTTCCTCATCAGGTGACAATGTTCAAAGGTTTTTAAGTAATTTCTCAAATAGAGCTATTTGTGTAGAAAGAGGTTTAGGCAATGATTTGTCTGCTTTAGGTATAGATACTCTATTTGCTGAAATGGGTTGGTACTCATTATATGAATATAAGAAACCTACATACCCTAAGTTGATGAGGATGTTCTTTGCTAATATGAGGGTTAATGTAGAACCAAGGATAATTAGTACTCTTCAAGAAAATCCCATTGAGTTTAATTGTGCTGTATTAGCTGATATATTGGGTATATCTAATGATGGTCCACGAGTTTTTGAAATTAAAATAATTCCAACCATTGAGGGGTTTATCTATGATTATGCTGTTGCATTGCACACTGGGAATACTGAATTTGCTCCAGGTGCTAAGATAAAGAGTCAGGATCTTCTGTTAAGACCTAGACTACTTCATAGGATTATTGCTCACAACATCTTGCCCAAAAAGGGGCATTATGATGAAGTTACCTTTATGGAGTTATGTTTAATTGATTGTATGATTCAGAGAAGGCCAATAAACCTTCCATATATCATGATTAGGAATATGATCTTAGCATACGATCAAAAACAAAAGGCTCTACCATATGGTCAAGTGTTTACCACTATTTTTGAGCACTTTGAGATCTTGCTGACGGGTACAGATAAGAAACCGTACTCGGATAAGACGGAGATTGATAACACCACTCTCACTAGAATGAAATATGTGCTTAATGAGAATGGTGAGTGGATTCAAGGGCACCAAGAGGGTGCACATGCTGAGGAAGAGCATGTAAGTGCTGAAGAGGAGGAGAATGTGGCTGAGGATCAGGGTGAGGATGAGTTCACAAATTTATTTGAGTCACCACCTCCGGCTTCCTCGCCAGATGAGCCATCTGCGAGTGGCTGGTCGCATAGGATGGAGAGCCGTCTCACGCATATTGAGGCGGATAAGCGATACATGAGAGACTCTCACGAGGCTTTTCAGACAGAGATGCGGACTGATATGCAGGAAATGAAGGAGATGATGGCTTCACTTCTCTCACGATACCCACCTCCTTAGAGATTTTGTATCATGCATCTCATTTTATTGTGTTTATGCTTTTTTTTTGGATATATGTTGTTATTGAATATTATTATGCTTTTTATAACATTGGGTATTACATTGATGTTTTGGAGATTATAATTTTGAATATTATGTTTTTATTTATCTACAATGTTAATTTTCTTTTTGTTGATGCCAAAGGGGGAGAGAATATGAAAATATACATATACATCAATAATGGGGGAGAAAAATATGAGAATATGATATTTGTATGCATATATTTAGGGGGAGAACAATGAATTTTTCTTGAAATTGCATATGATATTTGTACTTAGATTAAATTGCTAAAAATGTTTAATGCCTCTTATATATTGCATTACAAAATATAGGGGGAGACTCAATTTTTTATCTAAGTTTTTTTTGTTTATTGTCATCATCAAAAAGGGGGAGATTGTTGACATATAATGTCATACTTGTATGCTTTATATATTTTGATGATAACAATAAAAAGAAAATGGACTAATAATATGCTTGGATGAGATTAAGTTATAAACAGGTATTATACAAAGAATACATCAACAAGCAAAATGGATTACACGAAGAAATCATTCCAGGAAGTCCAAGATGCAAGCAAGTGAAGACTTAGAATAAGTTTTCATTTTAGTGCTTTATGTAAATCTCAATTTCTAACTTGATAGCACAAATTAAAATGATCTCACACACTTCACATTACATGCATTAAAAGGGTTTGATGATTATAGGTTTAAGTCATAATCAATCGGTTCAAGAAATTCAGAAAAGATAATTTGTCAAAATAGGGTTTCTGCATGAACCGGTCGACCGCTTGGGTTACCAAGTGAACCGGTCGACCGCTTGGAAGACAAATTGTCTTTCGAACTGAACCGGTCGACCACTTGATTTATCCGTTGTGAACCGGTCGACCGTTTGAGATGACAGTTGCACTAAAACGGCTTGAAACGGCTAGTTTCTCTTTGAAACTTATAAATAGGCCTCTTAATTGCAAAATTAAGAAGAGACATTTTTTTATATCTGATATTGAGGCAATTAGTAGTGCATAAACACCTTCATATCATCAATCCTCATTAATACTCAAATTTGTGTTTAAATCTTCATATCCTAACACAAAGAGTATTAAATCTCATTCTCACTACACTTAAACACCTTCAAATATTCTAAGTGCTATTAAGTGAGATAAAGAGATCATAGATCTTAATTTGTAATATCCACACTATTGAGAGTGTATTGTTGTGTTACAAAAACAATCCTTGTAAAACTCTTGAGAGTTGAGTATAAAACTCTTGATATTGGTGAGGGAACATCACCAAGGAAAAATCTTGAAGAGGGTACATCTTCAAGTGGGAAAAAGGAAAATCTTGAAGAGGGCATATCTTCAAGTGGTGTAAAAGTCTTGGTGTGGATTCATCAAGCGGGAATTGTAATCTTGTTACTTGGACTAGTAAGAGAATACAATACTCAAGTACGGGTTGGTACTTGAGCTGTGGATGTAGGCTTGCCGAACCACGTTAAAAACCGAGTTAGCAATCTCTCTCTCTTATCTCTTTACTTTAAAGTAATTAATTTTAAAATTGCATTAATTGTTGTATTTACACCTAATCCCCCCCTTTAGGTGCATAGTTGCCTTAATCCTTAAACAACAAGTACTGCAAACCCTATCATTATAGTATGCATCATCATTCCCCATTGCATCTAGAACCATATTTCTATACGGATTTGCTTCTCCCACATCATTCACAACACGACTAACCCCTCCCAATGAAGGTCCAACCAATATATCGGTGACAAAAGGCTCCCCATGTAAAGTCCAATTTTCATAATAAGGTAAAAACCCTCTTGTCAATAAATGCTTACAAACATCATCTTCGTTTTGAAAGTTTTGATTTTTGCATCTCACACAAGGACATCTAATTTTCCCCTCTGATATATTGTTATCAATTGAAAATGCAAATTTGATAAATCTTCTAACACCCGCAATATATTCAGGATTCAGACGACCACTTCTCATACGACGATACATCCACTCTCGATCGTCCATATTAATCTAGTAAACATTATGACATACAAACATTTTAGAATGTTGATTCATTTTCTATTACGCAGGAGGCAAATAAAAAATAATGTGATTTATATAATTGATACATAATTTATGTTTTTTTTATTTCACAACTATAGATTCATGCGTAAGATCATTACAGTGTAAAGGGGACAACTATGTCTCCCTTCAGTTCAATAGCTATCTCTAGTTTACAAATTATTAATGGCCAAGACAAAGAAAACAAAAGCCAACAACACAAATACTTAACAAAACATTGAACACACAATAGCAACAAACAAATTTTTTCCATACACAACAATATGCATTTAATCGATACTAACACTAAATACAAACAATAAACATATCACACTGACCTTTGAAGCGAATTTAATACACTTTGCAGTCAACGTATATTGATCAGTGCTTGATGCTCCTTTCTAAAACCCTGAGTAGAGAGACATTGTTAGTACATTCAATATAAATTGAATATCAACCAGCAACTAAACGATTAAGCAAGCACAAGGTAGAAAATACAAGTTGATAGTATTTTAAATTGCCCCCCCATCATGGTTTAGCATGTTCCCTTTCTTCCTGCAATATCTTGATGATCATCTTCCCATCAAAGCAAAAACCACCACCAAAACCTTCCCTCTCCTAAACACTCTTCAGCCTGCAATATCTTGTTGTTCATCTTCCCATCAAAGCAAAAATCACCACCACAACCTTCCCTCTCCTAAACACTTTTCAGCCTGCAATAACTTGATGTTCATCTTCCCATCAAACCAAAAATCCACCAAAACCTTCTCCCTCCAAAATACTTGCCTTTGATAGATTTGTTTTCTGATTTAACATATCGCTTCATTTGTCGATTGATTAGCTTTGCTGTCTGCTTATGCTAAGTCAAAAGCTTTATGAGCAATTCGAGATTCAGCAAAACTCATATGAATTTAACTGGTGTGCTATAAATTTGAAACTAGAGGATTTTATTGCAAAAGAGTTGAAATTGATTCAAGGCGTACACAGTTGACCAATCCATCCTCTCGATAATTGAATAGCAATTAACCAAAGGAAGTAAAAAGCCCTTAATCACTGTTCCACAGACAGACATATAAAAAGAAGGATGCCATTTTACATTGCCTTAGATATTGTACAAAGTACTGCTAATTTCTCTCTTTCGTTTGAAGCTGTCGTCCAGAACAGCATGAACAAATTTCCGAAGCTAATTTTCTTCTCTTTCTCTCATTTTCTCAGCAGCCAAACACTGATAAACAAATTTCCCCAACCCCTTACTAATTACATTATTTAGCAGAGCAACAGACCCAATAGCTAGAAAAATAAATTTCCACAAAAACACATGCAGTGATTCCACAATAAATCATCAGAAATTTGCAGCATTAATACTTATCTCCACTCTCTAATATTATACTGTAAAAAAAAAGGCTTTTCTAAAAGCTATCGGCAATACCAAATGGGTGACCAAAATAATGCATTCATATTTCTAAACTTATGATAAAAATACAGAAATGGTGTCAACTTAAGCTGCAGTAGTAGTGGAAATGGCGTCAACAAGAAGAAACCCAAACACTAATTTTTCTGTTAAAAACTAAGGAAAAAAAAATTGAAATGCTTACCGTATATGAAGGAGATCGGCGTTGTGGTGGTGATGGGACTACTGTTTAACTCAAGCTCGACGCCGACAATGTGGAACTGGAGCAAGAGCTGGAACGTGATTTTTGTGTCACTGTTCACTGCCCAAAAGAGAGAAGGAGAGAAGGAGAGAAGGAGAGAAGGAAGAGAGATCGAGGGAGGAAGAGGGCTTTGTTCTGAGGAGGAAGAGAGATCGAGGAAGGAGTGTCGATTTGTTCTGAGGAGGAAGCGACAGAGGAAGAGAGATTTTTTCTGATCAGAGGAGGAAGAGAGATCGAGGGAGGAAGAGGTAAAAAATGGGGCTAAACGGTGCGTTTGGGAAAGTTTTGTTCAAGAGCTTTGGGAAAGTTTTCAATTTCAACGGAAAACTAAAGAGCTTTGTTCTGATACATGAAACGGTGCGTTTGGGAAAGTTTTGATTGCAACGGATATTCCGTTGCATTTTGAATTTTGCAACGGATAATCCGTTGCAATTTCAATTTCATTTTGCAACGGATTATCCGTTGCAATTGGTTTGACATTGCAACGGAACATCCATTGCAAACATAAAATGAATTTGCAACGGAAAATCCGTCGCAATATGTTTTAACTTGCAACGGAAAATCCGTTGCAATATCAGTGTAATTTGCAACGGATTTTCCGTTGCAAATGGTTTTTCACTTGCAATGGATTATCCGTTGCAAATCAAAATTGCAACGGATAATCCGTTGCAAATATAATTTAAATTGCAACGGAAAATCCGTTGCAAATTGGTGTAATTTGCAACGGATAATCCGTTGCAGTATATGTTTTATTTGCAACGGATTATCCGTTGCAATTGTTTTCAATTGCAATGGATTTATCCGTTGCAAATTAAAATTTGCAACGGAAAAATCCGTTGCAATTGAAAACAATTGCAACGGATAATCCGTTGCAAATTAATTTTCCGTTGCAACGGATATTCCGTTGCAAATTCTAATTGCAACGGAAAATCCATTGCAACACATATGTTTGTTTTTTTAATTAAAGAATGTGATTAGCAACGGAAAATCCGTTGCTAATCAAATTTCAGTTGCAAATTTTGCAACGGATTTTTGCCGTTGCAAAAATCCGTTGCAATCACCCCCTTTTTTTAGTAGTGAATCTTATCTCTAGCAATGCCTAGATAATAAATGAAAGTAACACCAAGCATCTTTTACCCCAAGTCTTGTGGACAAATATTCTTAGCCCATTTAGCCTCAAATCAATTATATAAAGTTTTTTTTCCTAGTCTTATTAGCTTTTGGTTCATAGATGTTTTCCTTTATAAGTCTACATTAAAAAACATTGGTGTTGAGTCAAAACAAAAAATATATATATATATATATATATATATATATATATATATATATATATATATATATTATTGAGTTATTGTTGTAGTGCTCACATAAAAATAATTTGTTACCATTGAACTTATCTTCATACTATAGCAATTGTATTTTCTTAAACATAGCTCATTTAAGCCATTTTTCTTGTCTATTAGTTGTTGTCATATTCTTTATCATGACTCTTTGGATATTGTTAATCTTTTTTAGAAACATTTCTCTCTTCTTTTCTTTTTGTATGGTTTATTTTGTACCACTTCTCATCTCTTGTGCAATATGTTGTTATGAACTTACACCAAACCTCTTTCTTAGGCTTTTTCTATCTCTTGTTATGTAAGGTCCCAAATATCTTGTTGGACACTATTATTTTGCACCTTTATTGATTTTTTTAAAAAATTCACCTATCCATCCACACTCTTATCTTTTTTAAATGCCTTTACTAAATCAAACTAACTCTAATATGATGTTAGAAATAATAAGGTAAGAATAAACATAATGGAAGACAATATTATTCATATCATCTAACTCTCCTAAAAAAGAAAGTTTTTATAGACATGGACTTCGATTATAATACTTAAAAACATATATTTATACTAGTTTATGATAATTCAAGAGACTTAAAAGATAAATAAATATTTAATAAATATATATATATATCCCAAGAGATACCTATGAGAACTAAAAGAAATTTTAGCATTAAAATTAATTCCAACAGAGGTCTTATTAAGTTTGCTGAAAGAAATTATAAAATCCTACTACATTTTATGATTATACATGTCATTCTTATTTGAGGAAGTTTTACTAAGTATACATACATTGGATTCCAAGTAATGAAGAATGTTGTAACTTGCAACTTGAAATCAATTCACTTAATTGGGTGGTAAGTCACTTGTAATAATTTTATGATGATGATATAAATAAAGATACTCATTAGCATCTTATCTAACAAGGTAAGATGTTATTTGCTTTTGGTCCTCATATATATAGACTTGTATTTAGGAAAACTAATATGGTCAATATCTTCACTAACAAGGTAAGATATTATTTGATTCCAAGTAATGAAGAATATTGTAACTTGCCATTTCAAATCAATTTCACTTAAATTGGGTGGTAATCACCTCTATTAGTTTTTTATGATGCTGATATAAATAAAGATACTAATTGGCATCCTATCTAAAAAGGTAAGATATTTTTTGCTTTTGGTCCTTGTATATGTAGACTTGTATTTTAAGAAACTCATATGTTTTTAATTTAGTAAAATTTATGTGCTGTTGCTGTTATTATATTATTATATACTTTAATATATATGAGAGAAGTTTATGTGACAATTTCAGAAGTTTATGCTCAAGAGGGAACTTATGATGAATTTGGTTGTGAATGTGAAAGCTTGGGTTGTTGGGGATCCTTTTGATCCTAGAGTTCTATAATGACCTCTTTTAAGAATTGAGGAATTCAATGACGATTCCCATGGTATACCAGTAAGCTTTTTAGTTTAAGACTTAAATCCAGATTAAGAAACACATATTTTGGCAAGTTCTTATTTGAGACCTATTATTGATACCTAAAATCAATAACACATAATTTATCATTATTCAATAACTTATATAAGTCTATATAGATATTAGTTTTACTCATTAAAGATAAAATAAAAATTACAACAAATAAAAAAGAGAAAATTCCATTAACTTTACTCATAAACTCTTTGTAATTTTATCGAACTTTGCTTTATCACTCAATTTTTTTTTTTTTTGCTATAGATAGTATGCTCTTACTAGCCTTTTATTTATAGTTTAAATGGAAGAACACACACCATAATATTGTTTTTAAAAAATATTTGGTAAACAAGCTTCTAAAACTCTTTCCTGAAAAACTTCCTTTACTTTCCAATTTGATTTGAAATGAGTTGTATGCCTAATTTGTCTCCACACACAAAAATCTTCCCATCTTGAGACAAACAACAGCAATTTTATCTTATATCATTGAATACCTACTAAAGCTTTGCAAAACTTCATATCTTAAATGTAATTTTCCAGTTTAATATGTCTAATAGATTCTTACTTCCATAGATCTTCTCTAGCATCTCTTGCTCATCATTAAAAAAGAAATTAAATAGAGTGATATATAGTTTGAATATGTTTAGTCATATAATTGAATGTATTTAGTCATGTAATGAAATGATACTATAAAGATTACCCTTCTCATTCTTCTTAGTTATTTAAAAAACTTCACAACCATATCTTTTTTTTTTTTTGTAACTTTAGTTACAATTATATATTAGTATCTATAATAGAGAGATCAATAATAATATATAGCTTTAACACCTAACTCATAATTGTATATCCTAAAGAGCACACAAACCTTATATTACTTTTCTTGTTATTAGCCAAATCAACACTCATATGACCTTGAAACTTCAAGTCTAACTTTGTTAAAAAAAATGATATATTTAAAGAACAATTAAGATATTTTAAAACTCATTTGACTACTTTTCAATGTTATTTGTCTATATTAATGATGCATATGCTCACATATTCCACTAAAAGTCTAATAGCTAGTCTTGTAGATATTAGACTTGTAGTTGAAGATGTGGATATTGTATCATATAAAAGACATAATTTCTAATACATAAGAAATCTCACTATATAATTTTTTTATCCATCTCTCTTTAGTTAATATAACATGATTAACCAAGGTGTTTGTTGGTTTTGCTCCTTTTATATTGTGTTTATAAAGCACAAACTCTTCTTATAAGATGTTTAAGGTACCATTAGCTCTACTCTTAATGATCCTCATACCAAGGATTTGTAAACAACTTTAAATCTTTCATTTTAAACTTTTTTTCTTACTATAAACTCTTTAATTTATCGATTACTTTGATGTTAAATCCTATAGCTAGCATATCATTTATATATAGTAGTAGAATAATATAAGAGTTGTCAAAATTATTCAAATAATAACAATGATTTGCCTATAATCTTATAAACCATTTGTTGCATATAAAATTATCTAATTTCTTGTATTATTATCTTGTAGTTTGTTTCAAGCCATCCAAGCTCTTCTTCAACTTACAAATTATATCTTCCTTTCCTATCACTGAAAAACCCTTCATTTGCTTCTTAAAGTAGGGAGGATTATTAGATTTAAAAAAAAAAAAAAATTCTAGTCTACAAAGGAAACAAATGAGCTATTAAATTTGTTTTCTAAGCTAAAGAAATTATTTAATGATTATTATAGTCTAGAAAAGAAACCTAAAAGTCATCAACATTAAAGGTCAAATCAGACTCTTTTATCTTATTATATGTGGCATGACAACGACTTAAAATTTTTAATTTTAAATTCGTATTTTCTATTTGAAGGTTAATAAACATCAATTGAAATATGTGGCATGGGATTTGAGCCTGATTGTAATTGAATTTTATTTTATACAAGTCCATATCTTTAGGTATTCTAGGGTTTAACTTAATCAAAAACACATATGTTACCTAGGTTTTAAATTATGTTTTTGCTTAATGATATTTAGATTATTGCAGCAATTTTGTTGCTTGTGAGAGTGAAAATGATTTCTTACCTGGTTCTCTAAATGACTAAAAATGACATATCAAGGTTCAACTAACTTTGTGGCATTAATCCATACTTCTTGTTCAAATCCAATAATGTTTATGCCTATATGAAAGTTATTTTTATGTCACAGTTTTATCAAACCTGATTTACCTGGCTTACCGAAAGTTGAATCCTTGTGTGAGTTGCATGACCGTGTGATTAAGAGGTCTGCATCGCTTATACAATTGTCACATGAGTTTCTTTATAGGCATAAACGATCTCTTCTTATAGAATTCTCATATAAGTCAATCCAGTGTACATATCATCTAACAAGCACGTATATAATAGTTCTAAGTATCTTTTATATCTAAACTTATAAAAACAATCACTTATTTCTATACAAAAAATAATACAATATGCATTAGTCTTAATGACTCTTATTATGTCTACTTTTAATAGAGTATCAACCAAAATAATTCAAGAACAATGCATTGATTCGATAGAAAATATTAATTATAACAACTATATATTGTTATTATTATTATTATAGAAAAATATTTTTATCCCAATAACCTTGTTTTCATTCTATATTCATTAATCAATTAGATTTATTAATCAAATATAAATACATATTTAATATAAATAAAAACTTTATTATTAATAAATATATATTTACATGAACAAGTCATTGAGTGATTGACTATTTAATATGTACACTACATATACATACATCGTAGGTAAATAGTTTTTCAAAACCTATTTGATCGTTGAAATGTGTGATTTATTTAGTGACAGGTTGATAAGAAGCAGGAATGTCTTATTGTAAAACCTGGTCTGGCCCGACAGGTTAACTTAAAACCTAAACGATCTGGAGCCTTTGTCAATAATTAGCTCAATCAAACTCAAGCAACCTCTCAAGTTAATCAAGAATTCAAGGTGAAACGTAATTTATTTAATTTTTTAAATAAATGTTGTTTTGTGTTAAGAATACAAATCCCTGTCTCGTTCTTTCTTTATTCTTCTTTCCCTTCTCAATCCATTCTTCATTTCTTCTTCAATTTCATGTATTTTACCAGGAAAAATCAATTTTTAAACACACTAAATTAAAACTGCCAAGGTGATCCTGCCAACCTTAGATTCAAGCCCTGGTCCAGTGGATTGAATTTAAAAACTATGGAAATTCTGTCTGAAATTGACATGGAAAAAAGAGGAGGAGCGAAAAACATTCTTGTTCAATCACAGTTTTATCTGTTTGAATTATATATTAATTACTGTTACTCGTTTAATTATGCAAAGGATGGAATTCTTGGACCAGCTATGTCTCTGATGAGGTTCAGGTGAAAACGATATCCAGAATCTTCCTTCCCTGGATTCTTAGAGCCTAAAGACATCAGATTTTTCAAGCATCGGACCATTTGGAGATTTAACAGGAAATTAAAATTACAACACTAACAAGCACCGGCCAAGCCTAACCGTAATAATCACTTGCCAATCTTCCCTCTAAGCTTCACGCCGAGCACTCTCTCCATCTTGGCCAAAACAGCGTGGTTAGGCACCGCCTTTCCATTCTCATACTCTTGCACCACCTTTGGCTGCTCATTAATCAGCTTAGCAAGCTCTGTCTGGCTCATTTTCTTCTCCAGCCGCGCTTTTTGAATCCCCTGCCTCACCTCCGTCGAAACTCTCCCCAACGCCGCTGGCTCCGTCTCCTCCTCCAACCTCCTGGAGCTCACCGCTGGTGCCGTTGCTTTCTTATTAGACCCAGCGTCGAATTTCCTGATTGTCTGGACTGGAGCACCCGATCGGAGGGCTTGGTTCACTGCCTTCGGATCGCGAAGGTCCTGGGACTTGGGCTTGGTCTTGTGCATCACCACCGGCTCCCAATCCTGCCGTATTACTCCTGCTGATCTGTTTGGCATTGTTTTTAACAAAGAAAGAGAACAAAGTGATAGATTATGGCAACTGAAAGAACAATTATGAAGAAAGAAGAGAGATAATAAAATGAGGGAAGAAAAAGGTTTATATAGGAGGTGTGCTCTCTGGAAGATTCTCTGTTCCAGCAGGTATCTGTGGGTTGATATCTCAAAATTTTCTTTATTATTTCGATGATCTGGCATACTGTTATTGGTTGATCCTAAAATATCAACGTTCTTGACGCGCAAGTAAGATATGCATCTCATATTCTTGCTAAAAAATATTCTCTCCTATCCTCTTTTTGTTTAAAGTTAGTAACGGACAATAACTAATAAAATATTATTAATTATTTTCTATATATTATAAAAATAAATATTTAAATCATTTATTTATTAAAATTAACAATTCAAGAAATTAATAAACTAGTATGGGTTCAAAATATAAACAGGACTATAATTAGAACAACTCAAAGTAAATAGGAGTAGCTTAAAAATTGTAAGAACTGGGAATCAATAATAATTAAAAAAACTATTAAAAATGGCATACCTTTTATTGTATGTTTAGTGTATAGTATTTTACAAAAGTATTTTTCACTTAAAAAATACATAAAATTAATTTTTATTTTATTTTTAACATTAACACATAAAAATAATAAAAAAACATTTATTTATTTTTCAAGTAAAATATGCACTTTTAAAAACATTCAAAAACAAAAACTATCGCATTTTCAAACATAGACTCAAGGTTCAAGAACAAAACTTCTCCTTTGATATATGTGCTTCTACCACAAAGCTACTTAATTCATTTACGACATGTTGTATAAATGAATGTACACCACATTCTAACCAATAAAAAAATTGATTTTAACACTCTTATTTAAAAAAAACAATAACAAATATAATTCATATAACATCAATTCAAGCTTTGAATTTTAGTGTATTTGGAATACCAAATCTCATTCATTTTTCTATTAAATAATAATTCAATCCTTTATATCAAATTATGTTCTTTTCCCTATTTAATAAAATATATGTTACATATGAAAAATCAAAAGTTGGTATAAAACAATTATAACAAGTAGCATGATATATATCTTAAAATCATCATATATTATTTTATCATATTTTGATGGTAATTTTAGTAATTCTTTTGAGAACATGTGACTATTATGTTATAATTACTTACTAGGGAATTGTTGGAAATTTAATTAATTAATATGATTTAAATAAATTATGAGTGAATGAGAAATCAATCTCAAATAACTCTTGATTTTTCTACTCAAAGAGCTTTTGATTTCCCTACATTTAATTTTTGATATATGATGGTTAATCAAAGATCGATAATAATGTAATTAATTCTTATTAATTCCTTAACTTTTTAGCTTCGAGAATTCACTATAAAAAGGTTTTTAACTTTATTTTTTTCCCACTCATTCTCACCTTATTGTTTTGTGTTTTCATTCTTTTTTATGCTTTGGTTTTTCTTCAAAATCTCGAGTGTTGCAAACCTCGTGATGGAGCAACTCACATTCAAGATTGATATATAGTTTTGGAAACTTGAAAAAAGTCTACAGGAATACGATACAATGGAAATGTGTCCTAAGGTACCAACATTATTGGAATGAAGTCAAATGATGTTACAAAGCCAATTAATCTTTGATAAATTAGATTCAATTCGTTTTAAAACCAAAAAATAAAAAATTGCTCTCACATTGAAACCATAATGTATAAAAGTATTATTCATCAAAGGTTTTCAAGATTCAAGCTCACATGTGTTTAAATAGTTATGGAAAAATAAGACTAATAGATCTCCGATTGTGGGTTGAATTAACTCATTTACAAAATTAGCCTAAAAATTGTACTAGTAATCTCAACCCTAATCCAAACAAGTCTTAGATTTTAACTGAAAAAAGTATTAATCAAACAAAAACAAGTCTTGAATTGTAGCTAACAAAATAAAAACAAAACTCGTATGCCTTAAGTCTTTATATATTGTGAGAAGAGACAAAGAAAAGAAAACATTGTAGATTTTATGCAAGAATTATTTATAGCTTATGATGCTTCCTAATAATCCTAGAAACTAAAGGCGAAGTTGTTGCCCCTTTGGATTCCAAGTTAGAAAAGGATGGTGATCTTAGCCTTATATTTATCTTTTTTTTGGAAGGAAAAAGATGTCTTTACTATACAACAAGGAAATTATGATGCCACATGCGTTTCCTAAGTCAGCTTGGATTCCTTTGTTGTGTTTTCTCCTTACTTGACATGGAAATAAAAAAAAAAAAATGAATACTATTATTTAATGGAAATTATTAATGTTCTCACACATAATATTTAGACTTAGTATTAGTTAGGACTCCACAAAACATATAGAAACAACATACAACAAGGATAGCTAAAACTAATATAAAATTGGAAACTATATTGTCAAAATTTCATAACCCAAATAAGGGTGGATTACACAGGAAAGGAAATAACAGTAGCCTGCAATCTACAACTATATTCTTAACATCTACAACTATATTCTCAACACTCCCCCTCAAGATGGAGCATAGATATTTATCATGCCCATCTTGCTAATAGCATCATAAAATACCCTTTCTGAAACTGCCTTTGTGAGGACATCCGCTAACTGATCTTTGGACCGAATAAACAGAAATTGTATAATCTTTCGATTAAGATTTTCCTTAATGAAATGCCGGTCTACTTCGACATGTTTTGTATGATCATGTTGTACCGGTTCTTTCCTTATTCTTCTTTCCCTTCTCAATCCATTCTTCATTTCTTCTTCAATTTCATGTATTTTACCGGGAAAAATCAATTTTTTACACATACTAAATTAAAACTACCAAGGTGATCCTGCCAACCTTAGATTCAAGCCCTGGTCCAGTGGAGTGAATTTAAAAACTATGGAAATTCTGTCTGAAATTGAACATGGAAAAAAGAGGAGGAGCGAGTTTGTTAACAGGTGCTAAGCCTTTGAATGAACAGGAGGGAGATATTACATCGAGCGAAAATTTTCACCAATGTTAAGGTAGGATTGCATCGAAAAACATTCTTGTTCAATCACAGTTTTATCTGTTTAAATTAGATATTAATTACTGTAACTCGTTTAATTAGGCAAAGGATGGAATTCTTGGACCTGCTATGTCTCTGATGAGGTTCAGGTGAAAGCAATATCCAGAATCTCCCTTCCCTGGATTCTTCGAGCCTAAAGACATCAGATTTTTAAAGCATCGAACCATTTGGAGATTTAACAGGAAATTAAAATTACAACACTAACAAGCACCGGCCAAGCCTACCCGTAATAATCACTTGCCAATCTTCCCTCTAAGCTTCACGCCGAGCACTCTCTCCATCTTGGCCAAAACAGCTTGGTTAGGCACCGCCTTTCCATTCTCATACTCTTGCACCGCCTTTCCATTCTCATACTCTTGCACCACCTTTGGCTGCTCATTAATCAGCTTAGCAAGCTCTATTTGGCTCATTTTCTTCTCCAGCCGCGCTTTTTGAATCCCCTGCCTCACCTCCGTCGAAACTCTCCCCAACGCCGCTGGCTCCGTCTCCTCCTCCAACATCCTGGAACTCACCGCTGGTGCCGTTGCTTTCTTATTAGACCCAGCGTCGAATTTCCTGATTGTCTGGACTGGAGCACCGGATCGGAGGGCTTGGTTCACTGCCTTCGGATCGCGAAGGTCCTGGGACTTGGGCTTGGTCTTGTGCATCACCACCGGCTCCCAATCCTGCCGTATTACTCCTGCTGATCTGTTTGGCATTGTTTTTAACACAGAAAGAGAACAGAGTGATAGATTATGGCAACTGAAAGAACAATTATGAAGAAAGAAGAAAGATAATAAAACGAGGGAAGAAAAAGGTTTATATAGGAGGTGTGCTCTCTGGAAGATTCTCTGCTGGTTTTTTCTCTGGAAGGTTCTCTGCTGGTTTTTTTTTATCTCTGGGGGCTCCAGCAGGTATCTGTGGGTTGATATCTCAAAATTTTCTTTATTATTTCGATGATCTGGCATACTGTTATTGGTTGATCCTAAAATATCAACGTTCTTGACGCGCAAGTAAGATATGCATCTCATATTCTTGCTAAAAAATATTCTCTCCTATCCTCTTTTTGTTTAAAGTTAGTAATGGACAATAACTAATAAAATATTATTAATTATTTTCTATATATTATAAAAATAAATATTTAAATCATTTATTTATTAAAATTAACAATTCAAGAAATTAATAAACTAGTATGGGTTCAAAATATAAACAGGACTATAATTAGAACAACTCAAAGTTAATAGCAGTAGCTTAAAAATTGTAAGAACTGGGAATCAATAATAATTAAAAAAACTATTAAAAATGGCATACCTTTTATTGTATGTTTAGTGTATAGTATTTTACAAAAGTATTTTTCACTTAAAAAATACATAAAATTAGTTTTTATTTTATTTTTAACATTAACACATAAAAACAATAAAAAGTAAACATTTATTTATTTTTCAAGTAAAACATGCACTTTTAAAAACATTCAAAAACAAAAACTATTGCATTTTCAAACACAGACTCAAGGTTCAAGTACAAAACTTCTCCTTTGATATATGTGCTTCTACCACAAAGCTACTGAATTCATTTATGACATGTTGTATAAAGAATGTACACCACATTCTAACCAATAAAGAAATTGATTTTAACACTCTTATTTAAAAATAAAATAACAAATATAATTCATATAACATCAATTCAAGCTTTGAATTGTAGTGTATTTGGAATACCAAATCTCATTCATTTTTCTATTAAATAATAATTCAATCCTTTATATCAAACTATGTTCTTTTCCCTATTTAATAAAATATATGTTACATATGAAAAAATCAAAAGTTGGTATAAAACAATTATAAAAAGTAGCATGATATATATATCTTAAAATCATCATATATTATTTTATCATATTTTGATGGTAATTTTAGTAATTGTTTTGAGAACATGTGACTATTATGTTATAATTACTTACTAGGGAATTGTGGAAATTTATTTAATTAATATGATTTAAATAAATTATGAGTGAATGAGAAATCAATCTCAAATAACTCTTGATTTTTTCTACTCAAAGACTTTTGATTTCCCTACATTTAATTTTTGATATTGATGGGTAATCAAAGATCGATAATAATGTAATTAATTCTTATTAATTCCTTAACTTTTTAGCTTTGAGAATTCACTATAAAAAGGTTTTTAACTTGATTTTTTCTCCACTCATTCTCACGTTATTGTTTTGTGTTTTCATTCCTTTTTATACTTTGGTTTTTCTTCAAAATCTCGAGTGTTGCAAACCTCATGATGGAGCAACTCACATTCAAGATTGATATATAGTTTTGGAAACTTGAAAAAACTCTGTAGGAATATGATATAATGGAAATGTGTCCCAAGGTACCACCATTATTGGAATGAAGTCAAATGATGTTACAAAGCTAATTAATCATAGATAAGTTAGATTCAATTCATTTTAAAACCAAAAAATAAAAAATTGCTCTCACATTGAAACCATAATGTTTAAAAGTTTTATTCATCAAAGGTTTATTCATGTTCCTGAAATATATAGATAATTACACAAATGCTTTATTAATTAATTTTATATAAAAAGGAAATAATATCATAATTAAGAAGCATGAAATATAGAAATTTCACAAAGAAATCCTTCAACTGATTGAGCTCAAGTTAAAGTTTCCTCCTCTTAAATTGGTCAAAATCGAGACCCAAATGTGATATATAATGATCCAAAGTTACATGTAGTTCTATTGTGGTAAATGGTACACAGAAAATGGATAAAACATTCTCCAGATTGAATTCCACTTCTCAATTGTAGTAAATGATATAGAACCATAAAGGGGATGATAAAGGAGATGACTTGGTGGTGAAGGTATCACATTATCACTTTCAACCTTTTTTTCATTGTTGTTAATGTCAAGATCCCACTCTATTGCTTCCAATGAATCCAAATCCACTATTACTTGGATCCCACATTCTTCCATATTAATGTCTTCGCTCCCTAAATTCACATACAATTCCAACTCTTCGTGTCCACAATATTCTTCTTCCATTGCCATCTCACTTAAACTTACGTATTTTGACCAACTAAGAGGGCAATAGAGTCCTATTACTAGTCTAGCTTCAAATATTTGCATACCGTTGCTCTTTTTTCTTATAATAGCCTTGATTGTATGGCTACTACTAAAATGCATCCCTGTGGTGGAAGCCCAAAAAAACAACCCTTGGAATACTGGAGGTGTATGAAATGTTAATGAACATCCTTCTCCACGGTAGATGAACGCACTTGGATACTTACAAAAACGGACACTCATAACAAATCTGGCATCGTAGTCATTAATATGATATCCATAATAGCAATTGTAAGATGCCTGCGTATATTTACATTTCAAAGATCAGTGCTGAAATTTTAAAGAATAATCAATATATATATAAATATGCATTCTTTAAATCATGTGTCAGCCAATTGTGTGTATATTTGTGTGCAAGAGAGAGTAGAATTGTACCTCAACAACATTCTTATTATTATTTGATAAATCGCAGGCGGTATCAGAGGATATAATCCACCCATGATTACTTGGACACCTCTGTAGAGATAGATTTGAATTATTTTTCGATTGGATTGGCAGTTCTACTCTCTCCATTGATTTACAGCCAATTGCATCCAAGAATTTTAAATTTGAGGGAAGCTCTGAGATTGATACAAGATTCCTGCAATCTGAAACCCTTAAAAGTTGAAGCTTGGGAAGGACACTGATGCTAGAAGGCAGACTGAAGAAATTATTTCCTGATAGATTCAACTCCTCGAGAGAAATCAAACCACTAAGATCAACACAATTAGTTGTGCGTTCAGACAAACCATAATAAGCAAGTCTTAGTTTTCTCAATAATCTCCAACTAGTGAAACAAGTTGGCAACAAAGCTTTCCAATCTAAAACACTTGCTGAAATCCAAGATGAAACTGGTGAAGGGCAAGATGTAGATGATGGTGTGTCCATATTGAAATTGTATCCACACATTGACAACTTCCTTAGATACTTTAAATGTTCAATTGAAGCAAGAAATTGCTCGTTAATTCCATCTACTAGCAGCTCGATAAAGGATTCCATATCACCCATGTGCTCCGGCAACTTTTCAAGTTGTGAACACTCAGAAATATTCAAAACTTCAAGAGACTTTGCATTGCAAATGCTTTGAGGAAGAGTCTTTAGCCTCTGACATCCCTTTAGATTTAAGAAAATGAGGCTCTTTAAATGTCCAATAGATTGATGCACCTCAACTAAACCCAAGCAACCTTCCAACAAGAGTTTCTCTAGACTTGAACTGTGCAAGTTTGGTGTTTTAACAAGGTGCTTTGAGTAACTGAGATTAAGGATTTTTAGTTTGTTGAGAATCTGTAAGAGCAATGAGGAAAATAACAAAAAATAAACATAAAAGTTTGTAACTTATGAGTATAAATTACATCAAGGACAAATTTCGGAGGATTGTAGTATGTTTCGTACCTTTTTATCCTTCCATAATTCTTTGATGTTACTGTATTGCATCTCAAGAACAACTAGGTTGTCTAACATCAGATCGGATGGAAGAGATTTCAAAGGACATTCAAGCCAACAAATCCATATCAACTCTTTTGAAAGTAGTTTGAAGGGTCCAGAGAGATGTACTCCATTGATTTGGAGTAATTTCAAGCATCTCATCTTTGTGAATGATCCTGTGCGTAGTAATTTATTTTCTGATGCTCTCACATCCAGCACTAAACCCTCTACAGCTCCTGTTCCCTAAAAATAAAATAAAACTTAATAGAGTTTCAAGTAATTATATGCAAGTTTAAAAACAAAGATATACGTGCATGATTGTGCTTTTGTGTATGCATTTAGTTATTACCATCTGCTTGCTGAGTACATTCCATGCATCCTCACATTGCCAAATTCGGCTACGTTTTCCAGGGTGGTCAGGTGACTCTCTATGAATAATCTCTCTTCCCATGTCACGTAATAGATTATGCATGCTTATCTCTCCAGAAGCATTAACTTTAATTAGAGACCTTTCACTGAGAGTTTCCAAATCATCTTCTAGATTGTAACCACATCGAGCTTCAAGTACATTTGATACATATTCTTTATTTCTACCAATAAAAAAGCATGCAAGATCAAGAAATGTTTTTTGTAGTTTACGATCATCTAGTTTATCAAAACATATTCTAAGTTTTTCCTGAATATCATGGTTTGGAATTATTCTCAATTTGGCGATCACACATTTCCATCTAGATTTGTTTTTCGCAAACAAACTAGAACCTAGAATTTCAAGGGATAAGGGAATCCCTCCACAGTAATCAACTACATCATTCGAAAGCTTAACATAATCTTTTGGTGGCTTGTTGTCCTTGAAGGCATGCCTACTAAAAAGCTGAAGGGATGCATCTCGTTTCAATTCTTCGACCTGACATTTTTTATCCACTTTAAGAAGCAAGCGTTCATCATTGGTTGTAATTATCACTCTACTTCCTGGACCAAACCAACTTCGCTCTCCCACCAAAGCATTTAGTTGGTACTGCTGAGCCACATCATCAACAACAACAATAACTCTTTTGTGACAAAGTCTTTCTTTGATCAAAACCATTCCTCTATCAGCATTATTGATAGTGGAAACATTTTGTTTTAAGATATCATGAAGAAGTTGTTCTTGTAAGAGAACGAGACCATTTGATTGTTTTGATGTTTCATTGATATTCGAAAGAAAACAGCTACCCTCGAATCCATAGCAGAGTTGATTAAATACAACTTTTGCTATCGTCGTCTTTCCTATTCCTGGCATCCCATGTATGCCCACTATGCAAACATCATTTGTTGCCGTACTTAAGAAGTCACTAATAGTTTGGACAAGGCGATCAATACCTACCAGGTTAGTAGCAACATTTATGTACTTGGGATCCAATTTATTCAACACATCCTTGATGATGACTTGGATTAATTTTGATTCGTGCCTGCTCATCCACAAAAGCAAGTCCTTAATAGAAAGACAATTAAGTATGCTTATTTTTTTATTGTATCATATGGTAAAATCTAAAGAACATATAATTACTCCATATATGTGTGCAAATGAATCTTAGAGAAAAAAAGGCATACCGATTTTCCACATCATTGAGATTCCATCCAGAGAGATTTCCGGCTTCCTCAAGAGCGTTTCTCCACTCCTTCACTTTTTCTTTAAAACATTCTTCATGCTTATCAAATGCTTTTGCAAAATTGCCAGTCTGTTTTCTCACATCTGAAGGATCAATGTCATAGAATATAGGAAGAACAATCTGACCAGTTTTCCTATTTTTGAACTCAAGAATCTCTACAAGTTCATTAAGACACCATGTAGTCGAAGCATATCCTTTTGAGAAGACCACTATGGATATCTTTGATTCTTGAATTGCCTTGAGGAGATGTTTGGAGATCTCTTCACCTCTAGGAATTTCATTATCATCTAGAAAAGTGTGGATTCCTGCTTGGACTAAGGCGGTATATAGATGATCTGTAAAATTCTTGCGATTATCTTCTCCTCTAAAACTTAGAAATACATCGTAGGCCCCATTTGGTCTAGAACGAGATGACTGATCTTGTTCTGTCATGGCACCTGCAGAAACTCTCGTTGTTTCATTTGAATGTGTTGTGATAGTACTTTCACATAAACAAAGGGGTTCATAATAGTTGGTATTGTTCAACACTTCCATTATTTAGTAATGAGAAATAAAGAACAATAGGAAGTGATCTCAGCAAATAATAAAAATCAAAATAATCATTGAATCTTATTTATCAAATGCTTTCCCAAAACTAATGAAATGAAATTTAATATTGATTCAAAGTTTGTAAAAAAAATTAATATTATTAAAACTCCATTATATTAAGATTTTTATCTATTTAAGTTTTATCATTATTAGATAAAAGAAGAATCATAGTTTAATAGACTAATTTACTGGAATGCTTGTTTTTCTTATTAGATTAAAATTTATATGAATAGTTTAATCTTGATTTAAAAGACATGAAGTCTATAATACATAGACTTGTAAATAGAATATCGAGAAGAGCTAATTAAAAATATATATTTAAAAAAAACATTGAACAAAGAATACATTATTTTTCCCTCTTTTTCTTCAACTTCATAGCAACCGAGCAGGATGGAATGTCACGATCCGATTTTACCAAAACTCATTTACCAAGGAATTTATTATTATTATGCTCTCAGCACGAGATATTTCTAACTTACCTGTGGAGATAAAACTGACAGGCTTGCTGAGGTCAGCTTTTCTTCTCTTTCGCGAGCTTGAATCGTCTTCTTCATCTTTGGATTGCTTGCGTTTTTCTTTCTGCATTTCTAAAATAGAATGATATTGTACTTGAAGACCTACAAGGAACTCAATAAACTGGTCAATCATGATCTATCTGAACGTAAACCTTTCAAGTTATTGTTACGAGTAAAGACATGAAATTAAAACATGAAAGATGCAAAGAAGAGTAAGTATCCACCAGGTATGAAATTGCAGCGATCGGAGAGAGATTTTAGCTGCTCAATACTGTTTCCAGGTGCCTTAGTTTGACATATCAGAACTGAAAAATGTTAAGGAACCATCTCACTTAACAGTTTAAATTGTTGGTTAAAGTTCTAGAATATAATTTATATTATTCTCTAACATACCCTCTCAAGTAAAAACTTTTTAGATTTAAAACTTGCACGTATGCCCACAATACATTGTGTTTGACTGTTATCAAATAGAATGAATAGGATGAGGGTGGTGAGATTCGAACTCGTGACCGCTCGGTCAACAAAGCTTTGATACCATGTTAAGAAACTATCTCACCTAACAACTTAAACTGTTAGGTGAGGTCTCATAATATAATTTATATTACTCTCTAACAGGACGCCACTTTCTTTCAACAGCACAAACACGTTTATTAAAATCCATGTCAGTCCCTAAATTTACATATAGTTAACAAGAAGCAAAGAAGAGTTACTGGCAAAATCATGACAACGTAAAATCCAATGGAACAATTATTTTCTTTGGCAATCTTCCTGGTGTAATATTGCTGTTCTGCAACAGTTAATATTGTTGAAAAGATGAAACGAAAAAAGACTGCAAGCATGCAACCAGTAGAAACAATCTCAAATGTTACCTCTGTATGGTGTTTATGAGGTGGTCGGATTCCAGCTACTTGGTGACTTTAACGATCAAATTGCAGCAATCGGAAAGGCTAGATGTAAAGTAATGAGGACTGAAGGTTAGTGGAGGCAATATTGTATAAGAGAAAGAATATGCTTTCTTGCAAATACTAGCAATGCAGTAGTAATCAAAGATAAAAGGTAAACTACGAAGGAAAGGGAGCAAGGAAATTTATAGCTCTTGCTTGTTGTGGGGCAACGCATTCAAATGGCAAGATTTTCCACACGGCAAAATATTAAGACAATTTCCCAGCAATTAGCTGCCTTCAAGAAGCAATTATGGGTGTGACCTTATTCATTGAAACTTTCAAAGCGTGGAAGAGATATCGAAGACTTTGATTCGCCGTCTGTTAATTGGATCTAAAAATCAGAATTTTATGTTTTTATATCAATTTATTAAAATAAAAAAATATTCACTTGTTATTTCTTAAGAGAAAATATTTTTAAAATCCATCCAAATAAAAATAAAAATATAATATCAAATATGCAATAAATTGAGCAGCAAATTAATCTCAAAATATATTTTTTTTAAATAAAATTCACCGGTCAAATATCAAATTAGCAAATCATACCTTCAAAGTTCTTCCATCACAGATATACGGGAAAATAATTAAATGTTAGAAGAGAAACATGTTTTTGCCATCAAATTACATTCATGCTATGGATCAAAGTAAGCTTTCTTTAAATAATTATTTGAATGTAAAATCATGTATAAGTATATTATGGAAACATGGTATCAGAATATCTGTAAATATAGTACTGGGAAGTCTAACTTTTTAATCAAAAGTAAAAGACAGAGGGTTCAGTTGACGCCTAAGTCAAAGTCTTCCTTGGGAAAAAAGCTCCCAGGCATTGACAAAAGGTTCGTGGAAATTTATACCATTTGATTTTGAGAGTATCGGATTAGAACCCATCACGACTGAGAGATGGAAGCAGCCCATTGCATGATAATGGTCTTATTAATTTGCCGTGTGGAAAATCTTGCCGTAAATCATGCCATTTGACTCTGATCCTGTCAAAAACTACCAAAATTATCTTTGGCAATTTTTGGACTGCTATTAATTTGCAAGAAGTCATATGGGCCTGTTTGGGAGGGCTTTTGCAGTAGCTTTTTAAAGTGCTTTTCATACCGAAATACATCAAAATGATATTTTTTTATTTTTTAAAAATTATTTTTGATATCAGCACATCAAAATAATCTAAAAACACCAAAACATATTCATTTAAAATGAAAAAAAAATGATTTTTTTGGAAACGGCGTTTGAAACGTTGTCCCAACTCTGAAACAATAGTGGCTCTACTAATCTTCAGTCACTAGTACTTCACTCTTCAGCTAACCTTTCCGACTGCTGCGATTTGATCTTTAAAGTCACCAAGTTGGAGTCCGACCAACACATGAACACAAGTTGAAATAGAGTCCTAATAATAGAGAAAAAAGGATGAGGATTAACGACAAAACCTGAAATACAAAAAAGGGCTTGTTTATGTTTCTTAAATAGGTATCCTTATGCTTTACTAGATTGGAATCCAAATGATTAGCAATAGCTCAAGCCGGAATAAATATGCTTCTGGTATTTCAATGGAATATGACCAGATTATTATGAATAAAGTGCTGAGTTTTACTTTGAGAGTGTGATGGTTTCCTCATCAGGGAGTGTGATTCTTTAAAACCCTAGTGCTGTGTTGTTTTTGATGTAGGACACACTACGGAAGGACCACACGTCCCAAAGGAACCATAAAAGGAAGGAGCTTCGAAAGGAAAGTTGACCTGGTGAAATATCCAACGGACAAGCAATAAAAGTCCTTATCTCTGAAGATCCTTTAGTTTCCAAATTATGTTTATTTACTACTTAAAGTCAGGACTAGATTCATGTTTTGTCAACGTCAATTTTCTTTAATTGTTTTATTACTCTTTTCGTGTGAGTGCTGAATGTAATATTAGCTGCCTATAAATAAAGGCAGCCAATACTAGTTAAGTCACTAATTCAATTTTGATTGCAATTTTATTCCTTTTTGTTACTCTTAAGCTCGTGGATTCGAGTTATCAATAATAATCAAAGGCGGTGTCCTTTTGTTATAATTTCCGCTACGTCAAGTGGTATCAGAGCGTGTCTCTATTCATATGGCAAACACGTCAAATGCACGAGAAAACCCAGAAGGAAGGAACCGTGAGAACGACGTGATCAACCAAGCTGAATTTAGAGCTTTCCAGCAGGAAACCCAGCAAGCGTTACTAGCCATTCAGGCAACTCTCGCTAGTCTAACTACAGGAAACAACCATCGTTATGAAGTTGAGGAAGGTCCCGAGAGGGACAGGGGAAGAAATAACCCCAATCGTGAAAACCTTCCAATTCCACGCAGGCACCTGGCCTACGAGGAAGAGTTAAGTGATGATGAGGAATATGTTGGGCATGTCTTTGGACATCACCGGCAGAATCCTTACAATGCAAATGCAGGGGGGCGAGGGAACCAGATGTTCAGGATGAAGATGGATTTGCCCAATTTCAATGGACAACTTCAAATTGAAGGATTCCTTGATTGGCTGGCAATGGTAGAGAGATTCTTTGACTACATGGATATTCCAGAAGATAAAAGGGTGAAATTAGTTGCTTACAAACTGATGGGAGGCGCATCTGCTTGGTGGGAGCAGCTACAGCTCACACGCATGCGACAAGGAAAGGGAATGATTCAAACATGGTCAAAGATGAGGCGACTTCTCCGCAGCCGATACCTTCCACCAGACTATGAACAAATACTGTTTCAACAATACCAAGATTGTCTCCAAGGGAACCGTTCAGTTCCAATATATATTGAGAAGTTCCATCGATTGTCATCTAGGAACAATCTGCAAGAGACTGATGCACAACAAATTGCCAGATTTGTTGGTGGTTTGAGGCTAAACATTCAAGATAGAGTCTCTATGCAGACTATATACTCCTTGACCGAAGCTATTAATTTAGCTATTAAGGCAGAAACACAACTGGGACGAAACAGGGTTGCAGCATTCCCAGTAAGCTCTTACGAGCAATCGAGTGGAGGGCCATCAAAGGGAAAGGCCCCTATGAACCCACCACCCCAGAATTACACCCCTAGGGGAACTTGTCACAACCGATTACCAACAAACACAACAGGGGCTGCAGTGACGGAGGCGCCGAGAAATCCTTATTCCAGACCTTCATCGGATAAGTGTTATCGGTGCGGGCAACCTGGACACCGTTCAAATCAATGTCCAAAACGCGGCACAGTTAACTTAATTGGGGCAGAAGAGGAGGCTGACCTGGAAAGCGAAGGAGTGGAGGATGAGACTGCCTACGATTATGATGAGAATGAGGTAACTGAGGGGGATGATGGAGAATGTCTCTCCCATGCGCTAGTAATCAGAAAACTGTTGTTGACTCCAAAGCAAAAGGAGAAGACACAACGGCACAACATATTCAAAACCAGGTGCACTGTCAACCGAAAGGTATGTGATGTGATAATAGACAATGGCAGCAGTGAGAACATTGTATCCAAGAACATGATACGAAAACTGGGATTGAAGACAGAGAAACATCCATGTCCATATAGCATTGGGTGGATACGGCGAGGGGCAGAAGTTAAAGTCACGGAAATCTGCCGTGTTCAGTTCTCTATTGGAAGAAACTATGTGGACGAGATAGTGTGTGATGTTGTTGAAATGGATGCGTGTCATATGATTTTGTGGAGACCATGGTAGTTTGATATGGATGTCACCTACAAAGGCCGTGACAATGTTTATATCTTCATGAAAGGGGGACAGAAGGTGGTGTTGGGTCCTATAAATGAAGAATTTTCAACCAAGGCAGAATCATCAACGGGACCGAAATCCATGTGTTTAATTGAAGGGAGGAAATTTATGGAAGAAGTGAAGGAGGCATAGGAGATCTTTGCAGTAGTGGTGAGTGACCAAACTAGTATTGAACCCCTAAACATTCCCCTTTCGGTTCAACCACTATTGGCCGAATTCCAGGAGATCATGCCCTCTGCATTGCCCGAAGGATTACCTCCCATGCGTAATATCCAGCACCAAATTGATCTAATCCCTGGTGCTAGCCTTCCAAACAGACCCCATTATAGAATGAGTCCAAAGGAGAATCAAATACTACAAGAACAAGTTGAAGAGCTGATACAGAAGGGGTTGGTACAGGAAAGTTTGAGTCCATGCGCCGTTCCAGCTTTGTTGGTTCCAAAGAAGGATGGCAGCTGGCGTATGTGTATTGACAGTAGGGCCATCAACAAAATAACAATCAAGTATCGATTTCCCATTCCGCGACTGGAAGACATGCTCGATATGCTGGCCGGAGCAAAATTATTTTCAAAGCTCGATCTACGAAGCGGATACCATCAAATCCGAATTAGACCTGGAGATGAGTGGAAGACGGCTTTCAAAACGAAGGAAGGGTTATACGAGTGGCTAGTAATGCCATTTGGGTTGACCAATGCACCCAGTACTTTCATGAGACTAATGAATCAGGTACTTAAACCTTTTATTAGCAGATTTGTAGTGGTATATTTTGATGATATACTGATTTACAGTCGGAATGAGGATGACCACTTTGAACACCTGAGGAAGACTCTAACGGTCCTACAGCAGAATAAACTATATGTTAATTTGCCAAAGTGTAAGTTCAAGACCGAAAACTTGTTGTTCTTGGGATTTATTGTTGGCGCTGACGGTATTCAAGTAGACAAAGAGAAGATTCGTGCCATCCAAGAGTGGCCCACGCCAAAGACTGTCAGCAAAGTGCGCAGTTTTCATGGCCTCGCCACCTTTTACAGACGGTTTGTTAAGGACTTCAGCCGTATTATGGCCCCCATTACTGAGTGTATGAAGAAGGGGAAGTTCTATTGGGGTACTGATGCCGAGCAGAGTTTCAAACAAATTAAAGCATTGTTGACGTCTGCCCCAGTCTTGGCGCTACCCGACTTCGACAAATTATTTGAGGTCGATTGTGATGCCTCCATTATAGGTGTTGGGGCTGTCATTTCTCAAGAAGGGAGACCTATCGCTTTCTATAGCGAGAAACTGAGTGAAGCGCGCCAGAAATGGTCCACATATGAATTAGAATTGTATGCTGTATTCAGAGCACTAAAAGTATGGGAGCATTATTTGGTGCAACGGGAATTCATTCTATTCAGTGATCACCAAGCACTGAAATTCCTTAACAGTCAGCATAACATAAATCGCATGCATGCAAGGTGGGTCTCTTTCATTCAGCGATTTTCATTCAATTTGAAATACAAGACAGGCCAGCTCAACAAAGTGGCTGACGCCCTAAGTCGAAAGAGGCTGCTACTGGTGACTATGCGGGCTAAAGTCGTTGGGTTTGACCACCTGAAAGAGCTCTATGCAGAAGATGAAGATTTTAGCCGTATGTGGGAACAATGCCAGCAGGGACTCTCTCACAAAGGCATGCACGTGCAAGACGGGTTCTTATTTAAAGGAAACCAACTATGTGTCCCGAGAGGTTCCCTACGGGAACAAGTGATTCAAGAGCTGCATGGTGGTGGATTGGGGGGTCATTTGGGCCATGACAAAACGGTGGCCCTTGTGGAAGAAAGGTATTATTGGCCACAATTAAAGAGAGACGTAGGCAACCATGTCAGGCGTTGCCCCACTTGCCAAGCCTCCAAGGGCCAAACCCAGAACACGGGACTATATATGTCGTTACCCATTCCAGCAGCTCCTTGGGAAGATCTTTCGAAGGATTTCATCTTAGGACTCCCACGAACTCAGCGAGGATTTGACTCTGTGTTTGTTGTGGTTGACAGGTACTCAAAAATGGCACATTTCATTGCTTGTAAAAAGACGGCGGATGCAGTCCAGATTGCTAATTTATTCTTCAAAGAAATTGTTCGTCTTCATGGAGTCCCTAAGTCCATCACATATGATAGGGACACTAAATTTTTAAGCCATTTTTGGAGGACCTTATGGCGGAGATTCGACACCACATTGAAGTTCAGCAACACTAGCCACCCACAAACAGACGGACAGACCGAAGTCATGAACAGAACATTGGGTAATTTAATCCGTTGTCTCTCCGGAGAAAAACCGAAACAATGGGATTTTACTCTTGCACAAGCTGAATTTGCTTTTAACAGCATGGTAAATCGATCTACTGGGAAAACACCATTCCAAGTAGTCTACAGCAAACCACCCAGCCATGCACTGGACCTAGTCCCTTTACCAAGACTTCCAGGTATGAATATCACAGCTGACAACATGGCCGGCCGAATTAAGGCCATCCAAGAAGAAGTGCGAAAGAATCTTGAAGAGTCCAATGCCAGGTATAAAGCAGCTGCAGACAACAAACGACGTGCACGCATTTTCAACGTGGGTGACCTGGTGATGGTCCATTTAAGGAAGGGAAGGATGCCAGTCAGGTCATATAACAAGCTCAGTGACAAGAAATTCGGGCCCTACCAGATCCTGAAGAAAATCAACGACAACGCCTATGTGGTGGAGCTGCCACGAGATATGTCCATTTCACCCACCTTCAACGTGGCTGATATATTCGAGTATTATCCACCAGACATACCTTTGGAGTCAACGAATAACTCGAGGTCGAGTTCTTTTCAGGAAGGAGAGACTGATGTAGGACACACTACGGAAGGGCCACACGTCCCAAAGGAACCATAAAAGGAAGGAGCTTCGAAAGGAAAGTTGACCTGGTGAAATCTCCAATGGACAAGCAATAAAAGTCCTTATCTCTGAAGATCCTTTAGTTTCCAAATTATGTTTATTTACTGCTTAAAGTCAGGACTAGATTCATGTTTTGTTAACGTCAATTTTCTTTAATTGTTTTATTACTCTTTTCGTGTGAGTGCTGAATGTAATATTAGTTGCCTATAAATAAAGGCAGCTAATACTAGTTAAGTCACTAATTCAATTTTGATTGCAATTTTATTCCTTTTTGTTACTCTTAAGCTCGTGGATTCGAGTTATCAATAATAATCAAAGGCGGTGTCCTTTTGTTATAATTTCCGCTACGTCAGTTTTGGTTTTCATTCTAGGAGCGATTCCTTGGATCTATTAGTGTTAGTAGTTTTGTTTCGTTTTTTCTGTAATTTATATACGTACTCTCAGACTTGTGTTTTCAATTTCTAAAGCCCGAAAACTTTATAAATAATAACAGATTCATTATTAAAAGGATAATAAGCAACATTATACATCTCTACCATTGTACCAAAGCAACTCACCATCAAGATGTATTGTAGACCTAACCGAGATTCATACCGTTGTCTAGTCTCAAAACCATACACATGCATGCATGCATGCATGGAGAATATATCCTAGTTTATT
Source organism: Salix caprea (assembly GCA_964035475.1). Taxonomy (NCBI): domain Eukaryota; kingdom Viridiplantae; phylum Streptophyta; class Magnoliopsida; order Malpighiales; family Salicaceae; genus Salix; species Salix caprea. The sequence continues at coordinate 11,952,468 of OZ037747.1, read as the reverse complement.
GCTTTAGCATTCATAAACCCTCAGTCGACATTCATATTCTCCAAGAATTCACCTCTCTCTCTGATGAAAAGTTTGCTCATAAACCATCCCAAATTTCTAAAGAAAACTGTTATAGGTGCGGGAGGGATCACAAGGGATTTGCATCTCAATTAATTGCCTGTGCTTTACATTGCCAGGTGAGTTGTTAGTGACAGGGTTAAAACAAGTTACAGTGTAACAAAAAGGAAAATTGTGAAACACAGCTTGCTGCTTTCCTTTGCTAAAGTGGCCAAATTCTTTTCGACTCAGAATACCAGCTTGATTAGCAGTGTTTTTAAACCCAACTTTACCTGTGGGTTATTCTGTGATTCCCGGTCCTTTATTTATTTATTTATTTACTAGAACCTGGGCTTATTTAAGTTTCAACAGAGAATTGAGATGAAAAAACACTCAATATCCTTTATTTATTTATTTTGAAAATGATGTCATTTAAATTGTTTTTAAAAATAATAAAAAGTAAACAGTTCAACTCATTCAACTCCTAACTTGAAATTTCCTCTCATTATTTTAAAATATTACTTGATGGAAGAGTATTTAGTGCTTGTTTGATATACTTCATTAAAAATCTAAATTTTTTTATATTTTTGAAATGTTTTAATATACGGATACTAAAATTAATTGAAAAACAATTATTTTAATGTATTATTTAAAAAAAATGGTAGCACCATCTCAACCAAGGTTGTAAATTCCGTTTCGGTTGGTATTTTGTTTTTTCAATTGGAACGGAATATTTCGATTTCAAACCAAGTTTTTTGCCTACTTCCTATTCTCAAACAATTCAACCATTTTCCTTTCCACATCTCATCATAATGAACTAGATTAATCGATAATAATCTTCTCTGATCTCTTCTTCTTCTGAATATATATTGCTTCAACAAACAAGCACTTGAAGAACAGCAATAACTGAATCCAGGTATATTATATTTTCTTCTTCCCATCTTATTATTGTTTTGATCTCTTAAGTGTAGAAATTTTATTGAGAAACTTTAGATTTGGATCATTTTTTGTAGTTCCCAAAACTAAATCAATTTGTCATTCTCAATTCTTATAATCTTTGAATTCATTGTTTTTTTTTTTCATTTCTTTACTGTTTTTAACTTGTTATTTTATTTCAACCTTCCCTTTTACAGTTAATGTAACTTCCATTCAATATTTTTACCCTGATCGATCCATTTTGGCATCATGTTGACAAATCTTTTTTCTTTTTTTCTACCAAGCGACTTGTCAAAATGCTTCGACTGAATGATCTAGTTTTGAATCATGTTGACAATTTTTTTTGGGAATATGCTCAGCAAATGGATGATAGTCGCATAGGGTGTAAGTTTTGTGGGCATGGATTTGCCAAAGATACTTCCATTTCGAGGAACAAATTCCATTTACCAAGACTTAAAGGTCGTAGTGTTAGAATTTATGGACAAGTGTCTCAAGATATACAAGATGCAGCTATTGCAGCAACAGATGGCCCTCCAGAGAAGAAACTTAAAACCGTAGCAGGCTAATGCAAGAACATGGTCACTAATGCCATTTCACCTTCAGCACAACAACAAAACAATGAAATGATGATGGCACACCAACGACAAGATCTTTCACTCGAAGATTGCATTGCTAGAATCATTGTTGAAGATGAGGAGCTTTCGGTTTTAGGTAGCTTTCATGAGAGGCCATCATTTAATCAAGTTGATGAGCCTCAAGGAGATCCATCCCAACCAACAAATGCTCAACTTTGTTCTCCATCAGTAAACAACAATGTCATCATGAATGATTCACAAAACTTAAATGGTGTGAGGACATAGCTAGTGGTTCAAGTGTTAGAACAAAGCAACGCAAAACTTGACCTTTTGTATGTGGATGCTGGAAGGACACAACTGGAGCAGGAGGATGTGGCGAACAATAGTGGAATATTAGTGCAGCCTAATGTAGGAGGTAGCTCTTCTGGATGCCTTAGACACAACCCAAGTAAGACTAGAGGAGCTCCTTTACTTACTAGCTCTATAAAGGTAGTGGGTCGAGCATTTGAAGAGAATAGGAATGCGATGTGGTCATGATTGACAGATGATGAAGTCTCAACTATTGGTATTTGCGGGATGAGGGAGCTAATAAAAATACAATGCTGAAACATATCTATAACGAGCTTCTACAAAGTTCAAATATTTCTCATCATGTTTACTGGGTAACCGTGTCTCGAGACTTTAGCATTCATAAATTGTAAAACAAGATCGCAAAACGTATAGAATTATGTTTTTCCAATGAAGAGGAGTTAGGGCACAGAGTTGCAAAATTGTCATAAGAACTAATTTGTTTTTGCTATTCATTTGTTGACAAACCGCTTCTAATCGAGTTGTTATAAGCAACTTGCATCCTTTTAATAAGTCAGGAATTCCCCCTTCATGTGTTTTAAAGGAGTTCCACAAATCATCTAAAATGAGAATCCATCTTTGTTCATGGAGGAACTTGGACATGACAGACCACTTTCTCCACAAGTGGAAGAATTGCAAGAGATATCAAAAAGCAGTATGCTAGTTTGCTACTAGGAATTAAAACGATTGTTGGAACCATGAAGGGGGTAGATGACATGCACGAATGGAGCGATGCTTTAGAGGACCTCATACAATCAAGAGTTACACTAGATAAAATGGAAGATGAGGTATTTTGAATATTGAGATTTAGTCATTCCCACCTAAGTGATATAGCTCTCTGGTAATGTTTCTTGTTTTGTGGATTATTTCTTGAAGACTTTGCAATCCCTAGACAAAATCTAATAGAGTATTTGATTGATGAGGGAGTGGTAAAATGGCAGAAGAGTAGGGAGGTAGAAATTAACAAAGGCCACACAATGGTTGATAGACTTGAAAAAGTATGCCTATTAGAAAGATTGGATGATGGCGATTATGCCAAGATGCATGAATTAATTAGGACATGGCCATCCAAATACTAGAAGAGAACTCTCAAGCCATTGTTATAGTTGTTGCACAATTAAGAGAATTGTCGGATGCAAAGGAGTTGAGTGAGAAACTTACGAGTGTTTCACTAATGCACAACCAAATTGAAGAGATTTGTTCCGGGCATTCACCGAGGAGTCCAAATTTGTCAAACTTATTGTTAAGTGATCATTATAGGTTGTAATTCATTGCAGGCTCATTTTTTAAGCAAGTGCATGGGCTGAAGGTCCTCGACCTGTGAGAAACAGCTATTAAATGTTTGCTTGATTCTATCATTGATTTAATGGGTCTTACTTCATTGTTGCTCAAAGATTGTTAGAGTTTAAGCCATCTACCATCATTGCACATGCTCAGGATATTGAAGAGGTTAGATATCTCTGGTGCTCCACTTAAAGAAATTCATATGGCATGAAATGTCTATCCAACATAAGATATCTAAGAATGAATGGATGTGGTGAAAGGAATTTTCATATTACCTAAACTCTATCACCTGCAAGTCTTCATACTAAAAGCATAGATTATTGATGATGGTATGGAAACAGAAATATATGCTCTAGTAACAGTTGAAGGAAAGGAAGTGGATGCTTGAGGAAGATGGAAATTTGGAATGCCATTTTGAAGATCAATCTAGCTATAGTATCTCAAATCCCAAGAAGAGACACTGGGAAAATAAAAGAGTGTGGATACAAGAATTTCAAAAAGAAAAATGGTGTAAACAAAGTGAATATGTTGACCATGAAGTCAAGAAATTAGTTGTCATGGTTTCAAACATTCAAATTGGAATAAACACTAAATTAAATATGGCAACTATTGTGAAGACTTCAGATTGGTGGTTGGATTCTGGTGCAACAGTTCATGTTTGCAACAACAAATCATGGTTCAAGACTTATGAAGAATTGAAAAAACCTAAAGAGGTCTTGATGGGCAACCATAATTCTACCAAATTTTGGGAAAAGGAGCTGTTGAATTGTACTTTACTTTTGGACAAAAATATCTTTAGTTAATGCATTTCATGTTCCAGAAATAAGAAAAAAAATTATCTATTAGTCTGTTGAGCAAGAAAGGCCGCAATATTGTTATAGAGTCTGACAAGATTATTGTAACTAAGAGTGGGAAGTTTGTGGGAAAATGTTATTCTTGTGATGTCATGTTTAAGTTCAATATTAATGAAATTAATGTTGTTTCTTCTTATATGATTGAATCTATTTATTTTATTTGGGATATCAGATTAGGTCATCTAAATTATAGATATTTAAAATATATGTGTAAGCATGGTTATATTTCATATTAGCATGATGATAATGATAAATGTGGATTATGTAATCAAGCAAAAATGACTAAAAAGCCTTTTCCTAAGGTTGAAAGAATTTCTCAATTACTTAGTTAATGCATTCTAATATATGTAAAATAAATGGTATGTTAACAAGGGGAGGGAATAGATATTTCATAACTTTCATTGATGATTATTCTCGTTTTACCTATGTTTACTTGCTTAGAACTAAATTTTAAGCTTTTGAGAAATTAAAAGAATTCAAGAAATTGGTAGAAAATAAAAAAATATAGGAAAATTAAAATTCTTAGAAGTGATAGAGATTGTGAATACTTTTCTAAGGAGTTTTCTACATTTTGTGAGAAAAACGGAATATTTCATCAAATGACTGCACCTTATACACCACAACATAATGGACTGGATAAAAGGAAAAACAAGACCTTAGTAGATATGGTCAATGTCATGCTTTTGAATGTTAAGTTACCAAATAAATTTATGGAATGAAGTGATGCTTACTGCATGTCATATTCATAACAAAGTACCATCTAAGAAATTATAAGTTTCTCATTATAAATTATGGAATGGTAGAAAACCAAATCTGAATTATTTTAAAGTGTGGGGGTGTATAGATTTTTATAAAGTTCTTGATCCTGAAAGAACAAAATTAGAACCTAAAGGTCTTATAAGTGTTTTTGTTGGTTATGCACAAAATTCAAAAGCTTATAGGCTTTTGAATTTAAAAACTAATGTGATAGTTGAATCTTTACATGTAGAATTTATCGAAGATAAATTAATAAGTGATTCAAATGTGCAAGAACCAGATCTAAAAGTAATGACTCCTAACTTAACTTTAAGTGAAAAACATAAAAAACCGAAAGTAAAAGGTTCAAGTGAACCTAGGAGTCAAAAGGTTAGAAAGGAAAAACACTTATATGCATATTTTATTTCTACTAATTTAATTATATTTTTAGTGGAAGTGATAGAAATATAGTATTGAAAATGACACCTATGATCCTAAATGTGGAGGATGATCCAAAGATATTTTATGAAGCTATGTCTTATAGGGGTGTTGCCTTTTGGAAATAAGTGGTAAATGATGAAACGGATTCAGTATTGTCTAACGATAGTTGGGTCCTAGTGGATTTACCTCTAGCTTCTATGCCAATAGGATGTAAGAGGGTGTTTAGAAGAAAATACAATAATGATGATTCTATACAAACTTTCAAGGCAGGATTAGTTGCCAAAGGCTTTACTCAGAAAAAGATTAAGGATTATTTCAACACTTATTCTCTAGTGGAAAGAATTACATCCATTAGAGTTTTATTTGCTTTAGCATCAATTTATAAATTATATGTTCATCAAATGGATGTTAAAACGACTTTCTTAAATGGAAATTTAAAGGATGAAGTGTATATGAAGTAACATGAGAGTTTATACTTCTTGGAAATGAAAACAAAGTTTGTAAATTGGTAAAGTCTTTGTATGGTTTAAAGCAAACTCTGAAACAATGGTATGAGAAGATTGACAAAGCAATTTTGTTCAATGGTTTTCATCATAATGGTGCAGATAAATGTATGTATTCCAAATTTACAAAAGATTTTGGTGTGATTATTTGTCTCTATATAGATGACATGTTGATCTTAATCACCAATATGATTGGAATAGTTGAAACCTAAATGTATCTCACTTCTATTTTTAAAATGAAAGATCTTGGTGAAGTGGACACAATTTTAGGTATCAAAGTTAAGAAACATAATAATGGTTATGCATTTAATCAGTCATATTATATTGAGAAAATGCTTGATAAGTTTAAGCATCTCAATATAAAAGAGGTTAATACTCCATTTGACTCTAGTGTGAAGTTAAAAGATAATTGTGATAAAATGATAGCACAACTAGAATATGCTAGTATCATTGGAAGTCTTATGTATGTGGTGTATTGTACAAGACTGGATATAGCTTTTGCTACATGCAAGTTATCAAGATATACAAGCAAGCCAAATACAGATCATTGGAAAGCTATTGCAAGAGTCTTTGGCTATCTGAAAAGAACAATCAATTTGGGTTTGTTTTATTATGATTTTCTAACTGTGCTGGAAGGATATTGTGATGCAAACTAGGTAACTAGATCAAGTGATAATAAGTCCACATCATGATGGATTTTACACTTAAAGGAGATGGGCATCCAAGAAACAAACATGCATCTCTCATTCAACTATGGAATCATAATTTATTGTTATGGATGTTACAGATAATAATTTGTTGATAGATATTAAATTATGGCCACAACCTATGCCAACTATTTCTTCATACTACGACAATGAAGCAACTATGTCTCTAGCTTACAATAATATCTATAATTGTAAATCAAGACATATAAGTATTCGACATGGAAATGCTCTAGAGTTGACTACAAATGGGATAATCATCATTGTCTATGTGAAGTCTGTGAACAATTTAGCGGATCCATTCACAAAAGGACATGGTAAAGAAAACAACTAGTGGAATGGGGTTGAAACCTATTATTAAAGATATCGACAATGGGAACCCAACTTTGGATTAGCCAAAAGCTTATCTCTTAGTTTAATGGGTAATAACAAATTACTATAGTATCTATTGGGCATTGATAAATTATTTTGAACCCTATTCTGATAGTATTTAGTGCACCCTATTACATAAAGGAGGATGAGTGTAGGCTCGTAATGAAATTCAGAGTTCATATCTAATGTAATAGAGACATGTATAATTCCACCTATATGAATATAAAAGTGGCGCCACATTGACAAGAGGTGAGGTTTTTCTTGTAAATATCATTGAAATGAGATTTTAGCAGATGACCATGATATGTGCTAGATAGTTATAAACCTCTAAAAGAATTTGGATAGTGTGTAGTATCTTTGATTTTACAATAAAAGTTTTTGTTTAATCTGCGAACACCAATAACTTTAGTAGGATTCAAGTTCTAACACTAATTGAAGGTTTAAATTGCAAAATATCTTCTCGTAAGCATAATTCTATCAAGTGAAAATACATTCATTACAAACTAGTGTGGGATTGTTGGTTTTGTTTGTAAGTGAATAAAGAAGGAAAAATGGCAGTTGGCACTTGGCCATTTGAAACTTGACAGATATAATTGTTGGAATAAAATTGTTCATTGAGCAGTCATATTTTTCCATTAAAGTGATCGTTCATTGATCAGTCATGTTGTTCCATTAAAATGAACCGCCAAGTATGCTTATGTATATAGTTTTAATATACAAAATAGAGAGAAGATGAAGAACAAATTTTCTTCCTTCTGTCTTCTCTTCTTATTCTTTCAAGAGGTTTAGAGGGCTTAGTTGTATCCTGAAGGTGTTGTCTTTGTGTGGGAAAACAAACATCTTAAAAACAGTGTTCATGTCATGCCACTAAGTCATTTCTAATTTGTTTACAAATCAAAATTCTCTAATCACCTTGTTATGATGTTCTGAAGATCTAGCAAATGAAAATCGATGCAGGAATTTGCTTCAGCAGTGCTAATGGATGCGGAATCATTTTCCATGCCAGTCTAGTCTCACAAGCTACGAGGTTGCTCAATCCTGGAGATGTGGCGAATGGTTGGAGTGTTTTGACATCCAAGTAAGACTCCTCCGATCAACAACATATATTTTCAACACACTTAGCGCAAATGTAAACTCACTACTAAAAAACAGGTCAATTTGCAACGGACTGATCCGTTGCAAATAACAAAGAAAGCCGTTGCTAATATTAATTAGCAACGGCATTTGCAACGGACACAATCCGTTAGAAACAAGTCGTTTCAAATTTAGTTTGCAACGGATTACCCGTTGCAAATTATCCCGTTGCAAATACACATTTTGCAACGGCTTATCCGTTGCAAATGCAACGGCTGGTCCATTGCCGTTGCAACGGGAGGCCATTGCCGTTGCAACGGGAGGCCGTTGCAAGTGCAACGGGATTGCCGTTGCAATTGCAACGGCAGGTCCGTTGCACTTGCAACGGACGGAATATTATTTAAATATTTATATTTTTAAATTCTATTTTTAATACATTTTAATTTTAATTAATTACAACTAAATCTTTTAAAAGCACTAGCAAATATTGAAATATTATTAATATTGAAAATAACATAAATATAGTTGAAATAAAAAAAATGATAAATTAAAATTCATAATACAATGGAGAATCCAACCCATACTGGGCTGATATTATCATCAAATTCTCACATAATCCGCAGGGTGCACGAAACATAAAACTTCAATTCCTTGGCAAATAAAAAGCAAACTGATATGGCATGTACATTGCCGTGCTGTGTTGGATATTACACAAGTGAAAAGGCCGAGAACTTGCTCTGGTTTCAGTTCAGCTGTATAGATCATCCTCGTCAGCACACTCGTTCTTGCATGTGTTTCATCCAAACATTTCAAGGTCCAGACATTCATGATGAGAGAACATACTGCCTTGAAACTTCTCCATGCTTGCTTGTAGAGTGCTTACACTACGCAATGTACCTTGCCCCATAACATCCACCAAATGAGATGAAAAAATACTGCAGCAAGAGTATAAAATGAGTAAATGTTGAGAACATTGAGATATCCTAAATGGAATATGAACGGTGGGGGGAGTGAAAAGGTGATGAAAAGCAGGAAGGCATCTAGAACAACAGAAAAGGAAAACTTTAAATTCAAGTTCCATACTCTTCATTCATACTGTAATCTGTAGACCAAGTATCTCCAAAGGCAGCAAATTCCTCACAGTGATCCTGCAAATATGATAATATTAATATTAAAGGCACACAAATCTGTAGGAATTTAACAGGGCAGAAAATGTACAAATCTTCTGAAATCTATTAAGTTGGAGTGCTAATGCTGATCAGAAAAAAAAAATTACAGCCATTAAAAATCATTAACACAAAAAAAAAAGCACCTTGTGAGAATCAAAAGTGGAAGGAATGACCTCTAGATGTTAAACGGTCAAAATTCAGATAGAATCTATTAAGATAATCTGATTGTCTAGTAGATACCTGGTTTAGAGAATATTTCCCTACACCCCCAATTTTCCACATGCCATCTGTTGCATTAACAATTAAAAGGATTAACATCTGAAGTAGAGAGAAGTATATGAATTAACTATAATAAAAAATTAAAAACTTTAGGAATATGTACACGGGGATTCTCACTGATGTTAAGTTATGTAAACAACTGAAGTATACAAATTGTTAATTAAACAAGGAATATCAAAACTCTTCTGGCTCATGTGATTGTATCTCCCAGTAACGTTCCACAACAAATCCAAGGGTAGGGAACTGCATTCATAGAGGGGAACAATGACAAATTCATAAACACAAATAAATGATATGTGCAAACTTTTCAGCTATCAATTATCAACATACCTGACAAGGCCCATAACTTAGAACAAGATTTTTATCATCTTGAGCAGAATCAATAACAAACCTATCTCTCAACAACATCGTTTGAAACCTAGTGAAAGAAGCACCTATTCGGAGATCAATTTCCTGCAAATAAAAGAAATTCAATCTTGTTTCCCATAATTGAAGAATCCAGAGTATGAACAGATAAGAAAAAAATACAGCAGTTATTAACTCCCAGCTGTTTTACAGAAAAAGGACTCTGCAAAGAGAATTTAGCTAATACATAAACATGAAAAGTTCACATCACAAGATGGCCCGCATTATAGAAACCAACTTCATAGCAACTACAATAAAACTGGAAGATTTTCAAGACACTCACTTGCCTAGCGTCCACTGCATCTGAAAACCACTGATTAGGAGCAATAAGATTTTGGGCTGCTTCATGAATATCCCTTACATTTGCAAAATCAAAACATAAGCAAACACAAACTCAAGAGGACACCAACTCATCACGAAGAAGAAATAAACTTGGCCTTAAAAAAGACCCCTCAATTAGAGCCGAAAACCGTGCCCTCCTTATTGTAAGATTTCTATTTACACCTTTACAGACTTCCATCACTTCAAATGCAATGTTCTCTCCTTCTCTATCACAATCTAACCATAAAACAAGCCAATGACACTTCCTCGCTTCCTCCTCCAATGTCCTTTTGATGTCCAGCTTATCCTATCCCAAAATTTTTTAAAAAAAATCAAAACAGAACAGGCGCAAATTTGCAGAATATTCCTATATAAATATAAATAAGGAGGGTAGGAGATGCACCTCAGGGACGTGTTTGCGAACGGGAGCGGTGTAGAGATCAGCGGGGTCACAAGAATGCCATTTACGGAATCTATCTTCGAAATCGACTTCCATGAGATGACCGGTGACGGAAGTGACAAGCATGTGGCATTGTTGGCCATTAATGGAGTAGTTGAACTCGAATATCTTGTTGTACCGGGACCTTCCCTCTCTCACTCGAAGCTGATTTCGTGAGAGTATTGTCGCCACCGATTTCGCCACAGAAGGCTTCTCCGCCACGTTCAGAACTTTTATCATCACCGCTTACGGTGGTGGAAATTGGGGGTTAAGGGATTTCTTGTTTTTAAAAAAGAAAATGGGGAAATTTGGGAAAAGGTTTCTTTCTAGAGGGAGACGTTGCTCGAGTGGGTTTTCTGCTTTATTAGTGGGTTTTATCTTTCATTCGGGCTTAATGTAAGGGCTGGAGCTCAAACCTTTAAAGCCTTCTACTCAAACCCACAATAACCAAAAAAAAAAAAAAAACAGACGTGGGAAATTAAAACCTTTTTTTATTTAATATATAAATTTGTTTGAAGATATTTTTTTTATTGTAGAGTAATACATAAATTATAATATCTTTTATTCTCAAACAAAAAATAGATAAATAAAAACTTGAGGATAAATATTCAACTTTTTTGTGAACTCTTAAACAATATAAGTATAAATAATTTTTTTAATTGTATAAAAAAATATTTTAAATTTTTGTTTCAAAAACTATAAAAACATAAAAACAATTCTCAATCCACCATCAAATGACTCGACTCGGGTCAGTTAGATATATACTTTAACGTCTTCTATTCCAACATAAAGTCACTATTGTAGTGTTTAAATATACATCAAAAAATATTTTTGAATTATTTAAAAATGCACCTATTATCGTGCCCCGAACACAACGTTAAAAAAAAACATGAAATAATAGGTTGAGACTATAAAAAAAAGATTGGATTTCCCATAATTATGTTTGAACTTATTGGTTATTTATTAATGTGTTCATTTTATTTTCTTAAGTTTTTCTAGCACTCAAAGACAATAAGTAACATTAATTAACTTCATATACAACAACCATAAAAAAAAACATACAAATTACTTTAAAAACATACAATAAGTAGCTTAAATTTCAAATTTCAAATATTGCGGATCTTTTAATTATATTTAAATTTATTTTTTTAATTTAAACATGATTAAAAAAATAATTTTATTGTTGGAAAGTTTTTCCAAAGCAATTATTTAATTGTATAATTTACTCCTATTAACTGCATAATTAAACTAAATTCAAAATAATTGCATTATATTTTAAATAATATAAAAAATAGCTCTTCAAAATATCTTTTACCATTGGAGTACATATCAATAAAAAAATCAAATATACATTATTCAAAGAGCCATTTTCAATATTTGAATCTTCAAAATGGATCTTGCCATTGAACTTGGTCTTACAAAGAGGTTGAGCCAGATTCGGAGTAGTTGAAGGAGGTGAAGTTGGGTTAGAGAGTTCGGATTGGGTCGGATTATCCATAATTAAAGGTTTTGAAATGAAAATGAAAACATGTTTTTGTGGCTAGTCCTCATGGGATTTAAGTTAGATATATTGCTTAGAACCTGACAGAGCACGCACACGTGCATGCGCTGGTGATGAATTATTTGATTTTATGCTTCAAAATTGTTTCTTGCTTTTTTTTTAGTAATTTTTTGATGTTTTATATTAAAATATATAATTTTTTTGAGAATTTTTTATATTTTTATAGTAAAATAACTATTCTATCCTAATATAAGATAAAAACTAAGAGTTAACAGAGGAGGTGTCACAGTGATTTCACATACTATTGCACGGTAAAATAATTCTTTTACCCATGATAAGACAAAATTGAAGAGTTGAATGTAGGAGTGCAATGTTAATTTATCATTTTTTATTATTCTTTTCTACGAATACTATGTACGCATCTGACACGCCCGCCGACAATATTCGACCTGACGCACACCTTATTTTTGTCTATATTTATATACGTGTGCTCTTAGTTCTGATTTTTAATTTTTATTATTTTCTTATTTTCGAAGAAGAATGGATATTAATTACATTTGAAAAAAAAACCGAGTGATGTTGCGCGGGGTGATGAAAATTATTTTTCTTTTGCAACGGAATTTCCGTTGCAAGAATTAATTTGCAATCCGTTGCAAAATTTTCCGTTGCAAATTAATGATGAAAATTAATTTTCATTTGCAACAGAATGTCCGTTGCAAATTTAATTTGCAACGGAACATTTTGCAACGGATAATCCGTTGCAAAATTTTCCATTGCAAATTAATTCTTGCGCGGGGTGATGAAAATTAATTTTCATTTGCAACGGAATGTCCGTTGCAAATTTAATTTGCAACGGAAAAGTTTGCAACGGATAATCCGTTGCAAATCCGTTGCAAAAATTTCCGTTGCAAATGTATTACATTTGCAACGGCGAATCCGTTGCAAACCATGTTTTTTTTTTTTTCCTGGAATTGGTTTAGCAACGGAATATCCGTTGCTAAAACAATTTCCGGATGCAAATTTAGCAACGGAATTTTGCCGTTGCAAAATTCCGTTGCTAACGGCACCCTTTTTTGTAGTGACTATTAAAGCATGAGTGATGCTAACCCAACCGATTCATTTACTTCTTTAGGCATGTTCTTCAACAGAACTCAAAAAAATTAGGAGATATAAATGGCTTCAAATAGTCCTTCTTAGCCATACAAATTTTTACCATCCGAAGATAGATTAAACTATCCTCTTGTTTAGCACATAACACGGTCACCTTTCTCCTGAGGTTGCCACACATTCTTTTACAGGTGTCAGGAATTTCATTTCCAAGTACGGCCTCCAACTCGAAATCATTTTTTTTTTCTAGTAGAAGGATTGAAAATAAAAGAAGCAATATTGTCAACATCAATTTCCGTTTTCTGTTTGCTTTCGTTAGTTGATTATAGGACCTCAACTGCCTTTCCTATAATGATGAAAATTAATGATGAAAATTAATGATGAAAATTTGCAACGGAACATTTTGCAACGGATAATTCGTTGCAAAATTTTCCCTTGCAAATTAATTCTTGCGCGGGGTGATGAAAATTAATTTTCATTTGCAACGGAATGTCCGTTGCAAATTTAATTTGCAACGGATAATCCGTTGCAAATCCGTTGCAAAATTTTCTGTTGCAAATTACATTTGCAACGGCGAATCCGTTGCAAACCATGTTTTTTTTTTTTCCTGGAATTGGTTTAGCAACGGAATATCCGTTGCTAAAACAATTTCCGGATGCAAATTTAGCAACGGAATTTTGCCGTTGCAAAATTCCGTTGCTAACGGCACCCTTTTTTTGTAGTGACTATTAAAGCATGAGTGATGCTAACCCAACCGATTCATTTACTTCTTTAGGCATGTTCTTCAACAGAACTCAAAAAAATTAGGAGATATAAATGGCTTCAAATAGTCCTTCTTAGCCATACAAATTTTTACCATCCGAAGATAGATTAAACTATCCTCTTGTTTAGCACATAACACGGTCACCTTTCTCCTGAGGTTGCCACACATTCTTTTACAGGTGTCAGGATATTCATTTCCAAGTACGGCCTCCAACTCGAAATCATTTTTTTTTTCTAGCAGAAGGATTGAAAATAAAAGAAGCAATATTGTCAACATCAATTTCCGTTTTCTGTTTGCTTTCGTTAGTTGATTATAGGACCTCAACTGCCTTTCCTATAATGATGAAAATTAATGATGAAAATTAATGATGAAAATTTGCAACGAAATGTCCGTTGCAAATTTAATTTGCAACGGAACATTTTGCAACGGATAATCCGTTGCAAAATTTTCCGTTGCAAATTAATTCATGCGCGGGGTGATGAAAATTAATTTTCATTTGCAACGGAATGTCCGTTGCAAATTTAATTTGCAACGGAAAAGTTTGCAACGGATAATCCGTTGCAAATCCGTTGCAAAATTTTCCGTTGCAAATGTATCACATTTGCAACGGCGAATCCGTTGCAAACCATGTTTTTTTTTTTTTCCTGGAATTGGTTTAGCAACGGAATAACCGTTGCTAAAACAATTTCCGGATGCAAATTTAGCAACGGAATTTTGCCGTTGCAAAATTCCGTTGCTAACGGCACCCTTTTTTTGTAGTGACTATTAAAGCATGAGTGATGCTAACCCAACCGATTCATTTACTTCTTTAGGCATGTTCTTCAACAGAACTCAAAAAAATTAGGAGATATAAATGGCTTCAAATAGTCCTTCTTAGCCATACAAATTTTTACCATCCGAAGATAGATTAAACTATCCTCTTGTTTAGCACATAACACGGTCACCTTTCTCCTGAGGTTGCCACACATTCTTTTACAGGTGTCAGGATATTCATTTCCAAGTACGGCCTCCAACTCGAAATCTTTTTTTTTTCTAGCAGAAGGATTGAAAATAAAAGAAGCAATATTGTCAACATCAATTTCCGTTTTCTGTTTGCTTTCGTTAGTTGATTATAGGACCTCAACTGCCTTTCCTATAATGATGAAAATTAATGATGAAAATTAATGATGAAAATTTGCAACGGAATGTCCGTTGCAAATTTAATTTGCAACGGAACATTTTGCAACGGATAATCCGTTGCAAAATTTTCCGTTGCAAATTAATACTTGCGCGGGGTGATGAAAATTAATTTTCATTTGCAACGGAATGTCCGTTGCAAATTTAATTTGCAACGGATAATCCGTTGCAAATCCGTTGCAAAATTTTCCGTTGCAAATGTCCGTTGCAAATTACATTTGCAACGGCGAATCCGTTGCAAACCATGTTTTTTTTTTTCCTGGAATTGGTTTAGCAACGGAATATCTGTTGCTAAAACAATTTCCGGATGCAAATTTAGCAACGGAATTTTGCCGTTGCAAAATTCCGTTGCTAACGGCACCCTTTTTTTGTAGTGACTATTAAAGCATGAGTGATGCTAACCCAACCGATTCATTTACTTCTTTAGGCATGTTCTTCAACAGAACTCAAAAAAATTAGGAGATATAAATGGCTTCAAATAGTCCTTCTTAGCCATACAAATTTTTACCATCCGAAGATAGATTAAACTATCCTCTTGTTTAGCACATAACACGGTCACCTTTCTCCTGAGGTTGCCACACATTCTTTTACAGGTGTCAGGATATTCATTTCCAAGTACGGCCTCCAACTCGAAATCATTTTTTTTTTCTAGCAGAAGGATTGAAAATAAAAGAAGCAATATTGTCAACATCAATTTCCGTTTTCTGTTTGCTTTCGTTAGTTGATTATATGACCTCAACTGCCTTTCCTATAATGATGAAAATTAATGAGGAAAATTAATGATGAAAATTTGCAACGGAATGTCCGTTGCAAATTTAATTTGCAACGGAACATTTTGCAACGGATAATCCGTTGCAAATTTTTCCGTTGCAAATTAATTCTTGCGCGGGGTGATGAAAATTAATTTTCATTTGCAACGGAATGTCCGTTGCAAATTTAATTTGCATCGGAAAAGTTTGCAACGGATAATCCATTGCAAATCCGTTGCAAAATTTTCCGTTGCAAATTACATTTGCAACGGCGAATCCGTTGCAAACCATGTTTTTTTTTTCTTCCTGGAATTGGTTTAGCAACGGAATATCCGTTGCTAAAACAATTTCCGGATGCAAATTTAGCAACGGAATTTTGCCGTTGCAAAATTCCGTTGCTAACGGCACCCTTTTTTTGTAGTGACTATTAAAGCTTGAGTGATGCTAACCCAACCGATTCATTTAGTTCTTTAGGCATGTTCTTCAACAGAACTCAAAAAAATTAGGAGATATAAATGGCTTCAAATAGTCCTTCTTAGCCATACAAATTTTTACCATCCGAAGATAGATTAAACTATCCTCTTGTTTAGCACATAACACGGTCACCTTTCTCCTGAGGTTGCCACACATTCTTTTACAGGTGTCAGGATATTCATTTCCAAGTACAGCCTCCAAATCGAAATCATTTTTTTTTTCTAGCAGAAGGATTGAAAATAAAAGAAGCAATATTGTCAACATCAATTTCCGTTTTCTGTTTGCTTTCGTTAGTTGATTATAGGACCTCAACTGCCTTTCCTATAATGATGAAAATTAATGATGAAAATTTGCAACGGAATGTCCGTTGCAAATTTAATTTGCAACGGAACATTTTGCAACGGATAATCCGTTGCAAAATATTCCGTTGCAAATTAATTCTTGCGCGGGGTGATGAAAATTAATTTTCATTTGCAACGGAATGTCCGTTGCAAATTTAATTTGTAACGGAAAATTTTGCAACGGATAATCCGTTGCAAATCCGTTGCAAAATTTTCCGTTGCAAACCATGTTTTTTTTTTTTTTCCTGGAATTGGTTTAGCAACGGAATATCCGTTGCTAAAACAATTTCCGGATGCAAATTTAGCAACGGAATTTTGCCGTTGCAAAATTCCGTTGCTAACGGCACCCTTTTTTTGTAGTGACTATTAAAGCATGAGTGATGCTAACCCAACCGATTCATTTACTTCTTTAGGCATGTTCTTCAACAGAACTCAAAAAAATTAGGAGATATAAATGGCTTCAAATAGTCCTTCTTAGCCATACAAATTTTTACCATCCGAAGATAGATTAAACTATCCTCTTGTTTAGCACATAACATGGTCACCTTTCTCCTGAGGTTGCCACACATTCTTTTACAGGTGTCAGGATATTCATTTCCAAGTACGGCCTCCAACTCGAAATCATTTTTTTTTTCTAGCAGAAGGATTGAAAATAAAAGAAGCAATATTGTCAACATCAATTTCCGTTTTCTGTTTGCTTTCGTTAGTTGATTATAGGACCTCAACTGCCTTTCCTATAATGATGAAAATTAATGATGAAAATTAATGATGAAAATTTGCAACGGAATGTCCGTTGCAAATTTAATTTGCAACGGAACATTTTGCAACGGATAATCCGTTGCAAAATTTTCCGTTGCAAATTAATTCTTGCGCGGGGTGATGAAAATTAATTTTCATTTGCAACGGAATGTCCGTTGCAAATTTAATTTGCAACGGATAATCCGTTGCAAAATTTTCCGTTGCAAATTACATTTGCAACGGCGAATCCGTTGCAAACCATGTTTTTTTTTTCCTGGTATTGGTTTAGCAACGGAATATCCGTTGCTAAAACAATTTCCGGATGCAAATTTAGCAACGGAATTTTGCCGTTGCAAAATTCCGTTGCTAACGGCACCCTTTTTTTGTAGTGACTATTAAAGCATGAGTGATGCTAACCCAACCGATTCATTTACTTCTTTAGGCATGTTCTTCAACAGAACTCAAAAAAATTAGGAGATATAAATGGCTTCAAATAGTCCTTCTTAGCCATACAAATTTTTACCATCCGAAGATAGATTAAACTATCCTCTTGTTTAGCACATAACACGGTCACCTTTCTCCTGAGGTTGCCACACATTCTTTTACAGGTGTCAGGATATTCATTTCCAAGTACGGCCTCCAACTCGAAATCATTTTTTTTTTCTAGCAGAAGGATTGAAAATAAAAGAAGCAATATTGTCAACATCAATTTCTGTTTTCTGTTTGCTTTCGTTAGTTGATTATAGGACCTCAACTGCCTTTCCTATAATGATGAAAATTAATGAGGAAAATTAATGATGAAAATTTGCAACGGAATGTCCGTTGCAAATTTAATTTGCAACGGAATGTCCGTTGCAAATTTAATTTGCAACGGAACATTTTGCAACGGATAATCCGTTGCAAAATTTTCCGTTGCAAATTAATTCTTGCGCGGGGTGATGAAAATTTATTTTCATTTGCAACGGAATGTCCGTTGCAAATTTAATTTGCAACGGAAAAGTTTGCAACGGATAATCCATTGCAAATCCGTTGCAAAATGTTCCGTTGCAAATTACATTTGCAACGGCGAATCCGTTGCAAACCATGTTTTTTTTTTTTTCCTGGAATTGGTTTAGCAACGGAATATCCGTTGCTAAAACAATTTCCGGATGCAAATTTAGCAACGGAATTTTGCCGTTGCAAAATTCCGTTGCTAACGGCACCCTTTTTTTGTAGTGACTATTAAAGCATGAGTGATGCTAACCCAACCGATTCATTTACTTCTTTAGGCATGTTCTTTAACAGAACTCAAAAAAATTTGGAGATATAAATGGCTTCAAATAGTCCTTCTTAGCCATACAAATTTTTACCATCCGAAGATAGATTAAACTATCCTCTTGTTTAGCACATAACACGGTCACCTTTCTCCTGAGGTTGCCACACATTCTTTTACAGGTGTCAGGATATTCATTTCCAAGTACGGCCTCCAACTCGAAATCATTTTTTTTTTCTAGCAGAAGGATTGAAAATAAAAGAAGCAATATTGTCAACATCAATTTCCGTTTTCTGTTTGCTTTCGTTAGTTGATTATAGGACCGCAACTGCCTTTCCTAGCCGTTTTTATCGTTATTTTCCCCTTGGTAAGTTCAAAAAGAAGAAGAAGAAATGGAGTCAACAGGAGGAGAGGAGGAAGAGAGAAAGCCATGTAAATCATATCAACTGAAAAAGAAAAGAAAAGAAATTACCTCCGCTTGCATGTTGAACACCGAGCTAGGCGCTGTCCTGGCCGTGATGCGGCGGCCGCAACAAGAACCGTCCATTTATACTTCAGATAGTCAAAGCGATACCAATATTATTAATTCCTTGAAATCTCTGCGTTCCTTAATCTTCAATCCTCAACAAGAATGGCAAAACATAGATCCCTCCATTTATATATCTCCATTTCTTGACGTGGTACAAGGCGAAAACATTCCTGCGACCGCCACAATTGTTGCACTGGCGGCCATTTTGAAGATTCTCAGGCTTGAAATCTTCAACGAGAAGACCCCTGGAGCTAGAGATTCAATAACTTGTATCGTGACTGGGATTTCCACTTGTCGCCTTGAAACTACAAACCAAGCAAGTGAAGAAGCTGTGATGCTGAGAATTCTACAGGTTTTGACAGCAGTCATGAGACACAGCGCTTCAATTTTGCTTTCGGATCATGCTGTTTGTACTCTGGTGAATACATGTTTCCAGGTTGTTCAACAATCTGCGAACAGGAGTGATTTGCTTCAACGCAGTGCAAGATATGCAATGCATGAAGTCTTACAGGTTATATTTTCGAGGTTGTTAGAAATTGAGGTAAAACCCGAGCAATGCGAGTCTGATACGGAGGATTTTGAAGATGGCACCGATTCAGATTCTGGTTATGGAGTTCGCTGTGCCGTTGACATATTTCACTTCTTATGCTCATTGCTTAACGTGGTTCAAGTTGTGGAGACAGAAGGGTCTACATCTCATGCAGCTGATGAGGATGTTCAGCTTTTCTCCTTGGTTTTGATAAATTCTTGCATAGAGTTGGGTGGGGATGAAATTGGAAAGCACCCCAAACTCTTGAGGATGGTTCAGGATGACCTATTTCACCATTTGATCCACTATGGAACTCGATCAGCCCCCCTTCTATTCTCCATGATCTGCAGTATTGTTTTGAATATTTATCACTTTCTTAAAAGGTGAGATTTTTGTTTCTGTAGTTACTGATTATTTATTCGATCCAAAACTTTATTTTCTGAGCTTTGTCTCTGTTTAATTCTGCAGGTTCATCCGTCTTCAACTAGAAGCCTTTTTCAGGTTTGTAATACTGAGAGTAGCTTCTACAGGATCTTCAGTTCACCTCCAAGAAGTTGCAGTTGAAGCAATTATAAATTTCCTGAGGCAACCATCATTTATAATGGAAGTGTACGTCAACTATGATTGCCATCCTACCTGCCTGAACGTTTTCGAGGAGATTGGAAAGATGCTATGCAAGCTCGCATTTCCAGGGGCTGTCCCGTTGACCACCATACAAGTTCAAGCCTTTGAAGGTCTAGTGATCATAATGCATACCATCGCGGATAACATTGATAATCAACGTGATTCATGTCCTTTTGGATCATATCCAGTTGAAATTTCCGAGCACAGACCCTTTTGGGAAGAGAAGTCCAAAGATGATTTAGATTTGAAGACTTGGGTAGAACACTCAAGAGTAAGGAGAACACAGAAAAGGAAACTGTTGATTGCTAGGGACCATTTTAATCGAGACGAGAAGAAAGGTTTGGAGTACTTGAAACTTTGTCAATTAGTCTCAGATCCGGCAGATCCAAAAGATATTGCTATGTTCTTTCGATACACACCAGAACTAGACAAGAACATGATTGGCGATTATCTTGGTGACCCTGATGAGTTTCATCTCCAAGCTCTTAGAGAGTTCGCAGAAACCTTCAAATTTTCAGGCATGATTCTTGACACAGCACTCCGTTCTTACCTCGCAGCCTTTCGGTTACCAGGGGAATCCCAAAAGATTCAGCGGATCCTTGAGGCTTTCTCTGATAGATTTTATGACCAACAATCCTCAGATGTATTTGCTAGCAAGGATGCAGTCTTCATCCTTTGTTACTCCCTCATAATGCTCAATACTGATCAACATAATCCACAAGTCAAGAAAAAAATGACCGAGGATGAATTTATCCGGAACAATAGAGCAATCAATGGGGGGCAGGATCTTCCCAGAGAGTACCTTTCTGAGCTTTTCCAATCAATCTCAACCAATCCAATCGCTGTTTTTGGCCAAACTGGTTTGCTAGCGGAGATGGATCCAGGCAGGTGGATAGAGCTGATGAACCAATCCAAAGTTATGCAGCTCTACATCCAATGTGATTTTGATCGTCAGCTGGGAAGAGATATGTTTGCTTGCGTTGCTGGTCCATCAATTGCAGCTCTTTCTGCGTTTTTTGAGCATTCCGATGAAGATGAGATGTTCCATGAATGCATTGAAGGACTGATGTCAGTGGCTAGGATAGCTCATTATGGACTAGAAGATACACTTGACGAGCTCATTTCCTCGTTTTCCAAATTCACTTCATTGCTAAACCCTTATGCCTCTGCAGAAGAAACATTGTTCGCTTTTAGCAATGACATGAAACCAAAATTGGCTACTCTTGCCATTTTCACCATTGCAAACTGCTTCGGAGAATCAATTCGAGCGGGCTGGAGGAATATTGTGGACTGCTTGTTGAAACTCAAAAGGCTTAAGCTAATTCCCGAGTCTGCGATTGATTTTGATATTGCTGCCTCAGCGAACTTGAGTACTGAATCAGGTGTCATCTCTCCCTCCGACGATCCTAAATGTGGGGACAGTCACACTCCTAACGCTATTAGTCGGTTCTCGCAATTTCTATCGGTGGAGAGCATGGAAGATTCATTATCTCTCGGAATGAGTGAATTTGAGCGAAACCTCAAGATTATCAAACAGTGCCGAATTGGGAGCATCTTCAGCAATAGTTCAACTTTACCTGAAGACACCGTGCTGAATCTTGGGCGTTCTCTGATATTTGCAGCGGCCGGGAAAGGTCAAAAGTTCAGCACCCCAGTTGAAGAGGAAGACACAGTTGGGTTCTGTTGGGATTTGGTAACTGCCATTGCTTTGGCCAACATTCACAGATTCCAGACATTTTGGCCTTCTTTCCATGATTATTTGCTAGTAGTTGCTCAGTTTCCTCTTTTCTCCCCAATCCCATTTGCAGAGAAAGCCATTTTAGGTCTTCTCAAGGTATGTCTCAAGCTTCTTTCTTCATCCAGAGCTGACAAAATCTCAGAGGAGTTGATTTTCAAATCCATAAATTTGACGTGGAAGCTCGATAAAGAAATTCTTGACACATGCTGTGAGTGCATAACAAATACAATAAGCAAGATTCTTATGGAATATCCGGAAAATTTACAAACTCATCTTGGCTGGAAATCAGCACTCCATATGCTATCTGTTTCAGGCCGACACTTGGAAACCTACGAGCAAAGTGTTGAGACTTTGATCACCTTGATGTCTGACAGTGGACATGTTTCACGTATAAATTACGCTTATTGTATTGATTGTGCATTTGGATTTGTCGCACTCAAGAACAGTCCGCTGGAGAAGAACCTGAAGATTCTAAACCTTCTATCAGATTCAGTGAATTTACTTATCCATTGGTACAGAAACTACTCTGATCCGGGAAGCAATCATAGCATGGTAAGCAATGCAAGCAGTTCCTCGGTTGAGGACAGCATAAAAGGTTCTAGCAACTACATCATGAATCTATTTATCAAACTTGGCGAAGCATTTAGAAAAACCAGCTTAGCACGACGAGAAGAGATGCGAAACCATGCAATTGCATCGCTTCATAAAAGTTTTACTCTGGCTGAGGAGCTGGAGTTCTCGCCAGTCAACTGTATCAACTGTTTCAACGTGGTTATATTTGCAATGTTAGACGACTTACACGAAAAGATGGTGGAGTATTCAAGGCGTGAGAATGCAGAAAGGGAGATGAGAAGTATGGAAGGAACCCTAAAACTTGCAATGGAGCTCCTTACAGATGTTTACTTGCTGTTCCTGAAGCAGATAGCAGCCAGCCCTGGGTTTAGGACTTTCTGGCTGGGAGTTTTGAGAAGAATGGATACATGTATGAAGGCGGATTTGGGAGTCTGGGGCGAGACAAGATTGCAACAAGTAGTACCCTATTTACTGAGAAGGATGATCATGAAAATGAAAGAAGCAGAAATTTTAGTGCAGAAAGAAGGTGACGATCTTTGGGATATTACCGACATCCAAATACAGTGGATTGCTCCTTCACTCAAGGAGGAGCTGTTCCCTGATGAAATATATAGATGAGTACCTGCGATCCATCCATAGCAGAAATATAGTGAGGCCAATTATTTTCTTGTAAGGAATATTGTTTGACAGTGCATTTCAAAAATATTTTTGAAAAAAACTGAAAATATTTTATTTTTATTTCTTACATTAAATTAAAAACTTTTGATGTTTTTAGATCATTTTGATGTGCTAATATAAAAATAATTTTTAAAAAATAAACATCATTTTATTTTGTTTTTTTAACTAGTACGAAATATTTAGGTCATTTCGTTCGAATCATAACCACCAAACAGACAACTATGCTTATAATTGAATCTTAAGGCATCAAGGCTATTTATCTCCTACCTAATTATTAGTAGAGGACTTAACAAATATCTCCGAGGAGCCAGAACCATTTTTCTTGGAAAGCCTGGAAACAATAAAAAAAAAACCTCTTCTATAATGATAAATTAGCATTGAAGCAACCAAAACTTTAGCTGATAACCATCATCAACCTTTCACATGCCTCTTAAACAGATTTAGATACCTGCAGCCATTGTCGTTCCTGAAAACACTGCCCAGAAGGACAGCACAAGTCCTTAAACTATCTGATAAACACACGCTGTATTTTCAAAGAATCCATCAGAGTTATGCTTCTCTACCCAACTCATTTCCATTCAAACTCTAGTTTTCTCTTCTCTCCACTCCCAATCACTCTTCCTTCATCTCCCATTTTCTATTCGCTATTCTCTCCCCGATTGCCATTGTCAACAATCAGCATACCAAATCATATACTTGAACGGTATGGAGTTGTCCTTCTCCCTCAGTTGGCTTCCAAAACTTGAACACGCATCATCATTCATTTCCCTTCCTCCATCACAACCACACTCCCTGGATGAGCTGCTACTGTTCAAGTATATCAGACAGTTAAAATGGAATAAATAAACCTCGATGGAAGAAGGTACGAAGAAGGGGGTCAGCCTGGATTAAGCTTTTCCATACAACTCTTCCGGGGTTATTTATCCTGCATGCTCTTCCGGTTATTTTTGTTGCTATGGTATCAGTACCTGATACACTTCGCTTATGAAGTATTTTCCGGAATGCTAGGATTCTGGGTAATTCTCGGGTTTCTAGGAACACCATTCTGTCTGGCATTTGCGCATCTAATGGTTGTAGGGAATTTAGCAAAGGATTTAGCAGTTTTGAAGAGTGAACGCTGTGTATTTAAATCATTAGTTGAGGCCAATAACATGACAGCCTCAACTAATGATTTAATAGAGCGCAGTAACAGTGTAAGAAACAAGCACCATGGGGCACCAAGAAACCACTAAGACTAGTTGAGGGTCTGTGTTTGAGTTTTAAGGTGAGGAAGGGCATCAATTTTTGGGAAGGACCCATGGTGATTTCTTGGTGCTTGTTTTATGCACTATGACTACTGTTGCGTTGTATTATGCAGGTAAAACTTGAGTTTATACAGCCTTCAATCAGAGAAGATTACTTTTTTAGCAATTGATTCAACGCGGATTACATAATAGTGACATCTTGAAAGGAAATGTTAAACAACATAAATCGATAACAGTATCTTTAACCAGTAGAACAAGAATCTAAGCTACCAAAGAAATCCCAACAATGAGAAAACATCATGTTAGATCTTTAATACATAACTTACACATAATTCTGAAAAACCTTGGAAGTCCAACATAGCTTGGCTTTTTGGCAAACTCTGATTAAAGGCAGTTCTCTCTTCATGCATTGTTCAAATGTCATAAGAAACTTCAAATGCCAAGAACACAGCCTTCAAAATCACTGTTACAAGAAATAACACACAATTTGTCAAATTATAGGAAAGAGGCAAAACATTATAAGAAATTGCAGACACTAGAACCTAATAAAGTAGAACTGGTGTCTTGAATAGCCCAAAATATAAACCAAACTTCAAATCTAGCAAACTATTCAGGTCTCGCAAGCTAAAAACAAGAAATAAAATGCATCTACTTCAAGAACAATCAGTTATACAATCAGCAAAGCCTTTAAATCACCGCATGAAACAAACATACAAGTTAATGGTAGCTCATAGGTTGACCATCAGCAAAAACACATTCGCATCATTCAACGAAAACTTCACACAGTTTTCATACCTTAATTTATCAGCATATGCATGTAAATTATCAAAAAAGTCAATAAAACAACCAACTGCAACTTCTTTTCAAGATCACTCTTGCTCAATCTGAGTTCAAACTATTTTCAAAGAAAAACTCTCTCCACAAAACATGGACACATTCCTGATGCCCTTTTGTTTTGGGAAGGAGAATTTATACTTTTAAGGACAGAATATAGAACAATAAACAAGACTCATCTCAGAAATTCAGGCCTCAAAACAGAGATTTACAATTCTGAAAAAGATTTTTTTATAAAATCCTATAGATCTCCAAAAGCATGCATCCATCTAGAGGAAATTTTGAAGAATAATATCACATAATATTCATACGGCTTAAAATTTAATGTACAGGAACTTTAAATGTTTCAGAGGGAGCAGCATTTACTACTAAAAGATCACACGCCCTGGAAAAACATCAGCATTTACAGTTGTGTTGTATTGTCCAATTTTGCCATCACATAATATTCATGTCTTCTAAAACTTCAATGTTTAGCAACTTTAAATATTCGAAAAAATCAGCATTCACTATTACAAAATCAGACGCCATGGAAACTTACTGTACTCTAATGTCCAAATTTGCCAACCACAATTATCTGGCCATCCTAACCTGTCACTTCAACAAGTAAAAATGTATTTGATGTTTAGTGCCAGGGAAGTTGGTATACTAATAATTTCCATTCTAACAGAATCAAGAAAATCTGTTAATGTTAAACCTATTATTATGCCTTCTCCCTAGAATGTTAATCACTGATTCATGCTCTCTCCATACCAAGAAGAAACAAAAATATGTAATGCCAGCTCTTTTCTGTTCAAAATAACATCTCTTTATTATCAGGCTTGCAAGCACTGTATGCAAATAGAGAAGGGTTTATGATACCATCAACAAATCTCCAATTTCTGAGCTCTCAACTTATCAGGCTAGATAAAGGAGCAGGTCCAATCAAAGAATTCAAGACAAACTCTTTTCTTCACAGTAGGAAACACAAATACGTAGGATAAGGATGGTGACATCATTAATAAATCACCAATTTCGAGTTAGCTCTCAGCTCAGGCCAGATCATGGAGCAGGTACAATCAAGGAATTAAAGATAAAACTCCATTTATCATAGTGTCCATATTTCACATTTATAAGCTCAATCAAATTTCCAATCATTTATAACTTCACATTTCAGAAAATCAACTTGAATTTAAATAAACAAGTTTACTTGCTAAACTTTCAACAAGGTCAATACATCCATCTGTTTCTCGCTAAACAATTCCTTTCAGAAAATGTCAAGGTTTACTTCAACTTCTCAACCATTTTGTGTCTTGTGACACTAAATTCTATTGCTTCATTTCCTTTAATTATTTTCCAATTTCCCAAATTTACTTTTGAGGGTAAAATTCATCAAGTATAATTAATAAACTCTGCATGCAGCATTCACTTGCCAACACTCCATGCTTCGCATCACATAAGGACTGGCAGCCAAAATGGAGAGGCAATCCAAGTAAAGAATTTCAAAAACTGTTTAACTCAATGCTGCCAAACATTGAAAATTATGAATATATGGTATGCCTAAATTCACAAGAAATTTAGATTAGACATATTCTTAAATTTGTTAAAGAAATACGTTCCCCAACATAACCTTACCAGACAATTATTGCAACTCCTCACTTCAAGCAGGGCAAAAATAACCAAATCAAGCCAGCAATCAAAACTTCAAGCCAAACAAGGAAATAAAATGTGCAAAAAACCAATCCTATTTATGTCAATTACTTAACAAAACTCCCAGCAGAAAGAAAAAAGATCAGTTACCAAAACTAAAACACAACAATTACCTACATTATTTGCTGATATTCCCTCCAGAATCATCATCATCATCAGAACTGTCCTCCTCCTCCTCATCTTCATCTCTTATTTTGGCAATCTCCTCCTGCGCCCTCTCCAAAATTTGCTTCTTCTGCAACTCCAAATCCCTTTGAAACTCAATCCTCATCCTTTCCAATTCCATCATCTGCTCCCTCTTACTACTCTCAATCTTCCCATATATCTCCCCAAACTTCTGCACGGATTCAGCCAATACTCTCAATCCCTTCATCCCATCATTCCCAGCACTCCCTCCTTCCTCTTCTTCCTCCTCCTCCTCCTCCTCGTCCTCCGACTCACACGGACTATCCCTCATCTCATCATTCATATTGGCACGATCCAAATACACGCGTGTATCCATAAAAACGTACTCTCCAGAATCCACTCCACAAGCTAAACTAAACGCACCGACAGTTCCAGATTCTTGCTTCATTAACATATCCATTTTATTAAAATAAGCCCATTTGCTAAAATTAACCCCTTTAGCCTTCTCTTTTTTGTACCTCCTCTTCAAAACATCCATCATTTGCCTACACTGTGCTTCATTTCTTTCAATCTTCGAAGTCTCCGACACTTTCTCAGCAACATCAATCCAATCTTCAGATCTTAGACTGTTCCTTCCCAATTGCAAGAACTTATCACCCCACACCTCCAAAAGAACAAATTTCTCATGTTCGCTCCATTCCACCGCAGAATTCCCATCTTCATACTCCAATAATCTGGGGTTTCTCGGTGCAAATTCATAATTCGAAACTGGGTTTTTCAGCCTTTGCCTCTTTGGGTATCTTTCAAACCCCTCTTCATTTCGTTGAAACTTGCGAGAATAGCCGCCTCCAGGGTTGTAGCTGCTGTCGTTCTTGTCCAAGAATTCTTCGTCCAACTCGTCGCCGTCTTCGTCCACGTCGAGGTAATCGTAATCGTAATCGTAATTGTAGTGAAGAGTTGGGGTTTGACGTTGCGGGTATAAAGGGTGTTTTTTTGATCGATTCAGAGAATAAGATTTTGGTGGGTACCTTGGATCGTCTTCCATGTAGTCCATTGCTTGTTCTACTTTTTGTTAACCTTATCGTATTATCTGGGTAAGCAGAAGAGACAAACAGGCAACGAATTTGGGGATTGCTCTGGATATGGGAATGGTGGAGCTGAGGGTATTAACAACAAGTATCAACGAAGAAAGTAAATCAAAACCACGGCCCAACCAAGGAAGCCAGTCACAATTAGGGTCTATGGCAATTTCACCCATCCACTACTTAGCTTCCATTCCCAAGCATCATCATCACCTCGGAATTTTATACAATTTGTTTTGACTGCCCAAAGGTAAATTGTATCTAACTAGTTTTATTTAAAAACAATAGCGTGATTAGTAGCTCAATTGTCCAGCACCTATTTTTATTTAATTTGTGATTATTTAATTAAATATTTTTTAGTAATTTTATTTATTTAAACTTTTAATTAAGAAATGTATTTTTTTTATTGATATAGTTTTCATATTTTGACAAAAAAAAAACTTTTTATTAATAGCATGATTATTTAAATAAAAAATAAGACAATTAATATAAATGTTTATAAGAGCTTAAATGGTTTAAATTCAAGAGAAAAATGTTTCCTTTATCCAAAACTCTCTTTTTTATATCATTTTCTTTTTTATTTTGATAAGCATTTTTTTTTTATTAAGAATATGATTCCTTTATCCAATACTCTCTTTTTTATATCCATTTATTTTCTTTTTATTTTGATAAGCATATTTGTTTTTATTAAGAATATGATTTTTCAAATAAAACTTTCTCGCAATCAATGAAGCAAGTTTGAGCAAAACAAATAATAATATTTTGATTATTTTTATTTGATAAAAATAAAAAATAACAGTAATAATAATCCATTAGAGAAAATAATATAAAAAAATAAAATGTATATTTTATTCTCATTGAATATTCATGTGTAATGTTTTTGAACAATTGTGCATACCAATTTCATATATAATCATTAAAAAAATACAAATATTACCATTAAAGCTCTAATCTCATTTAGAAATCATGACACAACTAAATGGTTTTTTAATTATAATTATTTATTTAAATAGAATTGTATTTTAAAATATAAAAAAAAATTAATAAAAAAAACTAAAAGAATCAAATTGAAACATGTATAGATTTAAAAGTACTACTCATACGTGTCTAGGGCGTACAAGGGTAGGCATGTGCGCTAGGCCTTTAAACGGGCTTGGCCTTTAAATATAAAGTTTAGGCACTCATAGGCTTTCATTCCTAAGCACGTATGGGCCTTGGAGAGTAGGACTACACCACTTTTTTTTTTTTTTTTTAATAAGTAATCATGCATCGCCTGCTGAAATAGTTTCTCATCACTTTTTGATCATGACGAAATTGAGATCAAGGTTTCTAGACTCCCAAACATCATAAGAACTTGCAAAACTCTGTTCCTTGAACATTAAACACATTTTAATAAGCTTAAAATCTCAAAATGAAATCATTTTTAAAAAAAATTATTGTTACATCCGACATCGCAACGACCACTATACTTTTTTCCTACAAAGGAAGTTGTGAAAGGTTTGAAACTAGTATGAGATATAAAAGTCCCATTACCAAGTATTATGATCATAAAAAACCTTAATTGGTATAATGCAAATCTTGTAAATATAAAGATCCAAAAACATGTTATCCAATCATGTCTTTCCAAGAAGCTGAATTGAAGTTTATGAGTGAGCTATAACGATAACCTGAACTATGATATCTAGACTATAAGTGATGTGATCAAAACTACCATCCAGGTTCCAAATAATCCAATTACAAGATCAAGGAGTAAGAAAATTTCAATGGGCTTTTTTATAACATGTGGACCCAAGTGGATTTCAAGAAGGGAACATAAACAAGTGAAGATCAAACCTTAATTTAATTCTTGTATAAGAGAGGTTTATTCCATCTACTTCATGGGTTAATTAATTCCAGTAGTTAAAAATTTATTTTTTCTAGTGCATGGTTTTATTTTAACACACGTGATTTTTTATTCGACTATTAGTTTGTGCTAAAATCTTATTAGAAGTTTCTAGAGATCTTATTATATATTGGGTTTTAGTTTTAGCATAATCGGACATCATAAAAGCCTTGTGATAAGGTCTAAAACCTACTATGTGGGAATTGTATTAGTTTCTTAGTTGATTTAAGATTTTTTTCCTATTTTATTGATAAATCTTTTATTATTTTTGAACATTTTTAGGATCTTTTTACATAATATAAATAGGGTGAATTAACTTTTATTTCGGGCGTTTTTTTATAGACTTTGATTTCCATAATTATTATTATGTGTGTGAGGTTAACTCTTACTATTATGTTCTTACTGAACTACTTTGAGTTAGCAAAAACTTAACCAAGTTTTGTGGAGTCTTCAATACTTCTAATTCATGTCTTTTTATAGGTGTTGCATATGGTTCAGTTACTTATAATCTTGGTTTCTTGATTTCTCGGTATAAATTATCATTGTGTCAAGCTCCATTTCAAAATTATTCTTAGCTTTCTTGGAAAAAGTCAATTTGATTATAGGTTTTTGGATCTTAAAATTCAAATCAGTTTACATCAAAGCAAGACTCCCAAATTAGGTTATATCCCTTTTTACCTTAATGTTTTCACATATTCTATTGCTGTCAAGTTATCTTCTTTAAAAGCTAGTTGTGGCATCAAGTTAAAAACAAAAATTATATGTGTTTTTTATTTAATAAAGTCTTATAAAAAAATAAAGAAGAAGAATAAAGAAAATCACAAAAAAAAAAATAGCGGTTGTTTCAAATCTCGATTCAAATAAATTAGAGTTCGTCAACTTTAACTTTGATTAAAATCTGAAAAAACAGTGCAAGGAATGCGCTCAAAAACAAGGCGCTAAACTCGCTACCATTTTCTATCTTTACCACTGTTCCAAACTTTGCAAACCGTGGTTTTCTTCCAACAAATGAAAACATGGTGGTCTTTAAGAACAGCTCAGGCCTCCTACTCATCCTCATCCCTCAAATTCTTCTTGGAAACACCCTATTTCCTTCTTGCCTAAGATTTTGTGTTTGGTTCTTGGGAAAGTTTTTCAAGAAAGTAGAGTCAAATTACCTCTTGAAGAAAACAAGTGAAGTTGGATATTTTCACTTGCTACCAAGCCAGCATTCTTCCTATTTGGTTGTTACTGTTTTAGGGTTTATCTTGACTCAATTTATATTATTCTGCTCCATGGAATGGAATTCAGCTGGATTGCATTGACTGAATTCTTACCACAAAATTATAGGAGCATTATTTCAGACCATGAACACAAGATATGATGGAGAAAGCATTGTGAACTCGAAGTTTGACGATCCTTATTTTTTTGGCAATTGGTATTCAGAACAGCATCGTCATCATCTGCTCTTGAAGCTTCACGATCCACTAGGTTCTATGTATTTTGTCTGTAAGAAAAGTGGCATTTTCCCCATTTTCTTTTTGCTCCTTTGGAAATTGGTGCACATAACAGCCTCGTCATCAGAAAATTCCCAAAATAAATAAATAAATATAGGTCAACAATTACACTAAAAGCTATATGATATCGTTGTTGTTTTACTGTAGCAAAACTATTGTAGATCTAGACTCAGATTACTGTGGATTGTAATAGTTAAATTACTATTTTATCCCTTAGTGCAAACTTATTTAACCTTGGGCCCGGAGGTATTTTCTCATCTTCCATGAACAGTTACAGAAATGAGCGAATACTAATTCGCTCCCATAAAAGACAAAAACCATGAATTAGTTGTAGGGTTGTTAACGTAATTGCCCATTTTCAAATATTAATTTATTCCGGAATGAACATTAACATTAATGTGCAAATACTAACATGGCCCCATAAAAGACATAAATCATGAATTAGTTGTAGGGGTGTTTAGATAATTGAATAATTTTAAAATAATATTCTCTGTGGAGTAATGCAGGCACTTCCCCCGGACGCGCCGATGATTTTTGGCCTCACGCCCCCATCGAGCGGCGCGTGTAAGCACTCACGACGATTATAAATGACCATCCAGCATGTCATCAGATACGCCTCCATGTCCTCCACCTCATGGTGGCGCGCGTTCCATTCCACGGTTGTCAGAAACGTGCCAGTTGATGGTTGAAAGCTTCCCCCCTTTTCTCTCTCCTGCAACCAAAAGTGCTCGGCAGTCCCCTATGTTGTCCGTGTTTTCATTTTAGTCCCGTATCTTTTGATTGTGTTGTATGGTCCTGAATTATATTATAGAAGTTCTGATTTGTTTCAATTGGGTCCTTAGATGGAAATTGATTATATATTGTAGTTTTATTTCGGTCCTCAGTCTTTTAATTTCTTGATTGGTTGAAAATCCTTAGTATATTTGGTATCAAAATTCTAATTTGTTTCAATTTTATCCTTCAATTGAAATTGATGATATATTTTAGTTTCATTTTGATCCTCAATCTTTTAATTTCCGGTTTGGTTTGAAATCCTTTAATTTTTTTGGTATCAAAGTTTGTATTTTTTTCAATTTTGTCATTTAAATTAAATTTAGTATATATATTTGTTTTTCATTTCGGCCTTTATACTTTTAATCTTTGATTTTATTTTAATTTCTTTATTTTTTGATATATATTTCTGAAATTGTTGCTATTTTTGTCCATGTTTATATGTATATGCTCTTAGTTTTTTGTTTACATTTTTATTATTTCCTCTATCATTAAGGTTGTTTTGTTTTTGTTTAAATTTTAATTTGTATTGGTGATCATTTGAAAAATGATATTTATTATTTTTTCCCTTTGTTTTTTTATTCTTCAAGTCAAATATTTTTTTAAAATGTAATAATATTTATTTTTGTTTTGTCATTTATTGAATTTTTTAATTGCTTTTTTGTTAATATTTTTAGGTGTTAAAATTTCTAATTATTATAGATAAGGCATTCAAAATTATGATAATGATTATTTGTAAGTTGTTTTTCTTATAAATACATGAGACTAATTATATATTTGATATTTGTTTAATATTAATGTCTTAAATTATATATATATATATATATATATATATATATATATATATAAATTATCTAATTTTTTTAAAAATAATTTAATATTAGTGTTCTAAAATACTTTTTATATAATAACATGAGTAATTAATCTTATAAAATAAAAAAAAAATGTTTTTTAACAATAATTACGGTGTCATCGATAGTATGACAAATAATAATTAGAATATTAATTATTTATAATAATATTTATAATGACAACTATAATAATTATGACAATTTAACAATAATAATAATAACAATGAGAATAATAATCGAAATAATTCATCAGTTGATGTTATTTTTTATAAAGGTTGACTTTTGCGTCTTTTTTATGTATG
The DNA here is from genome assembly GCA_964035475.1 of Salix caprea. Taxonomy (NCBI): domain Eukaryota; kingdom Viridiplantae; phylum Streptophyta; class Magnoliopsida; order Malpighiales; family Salicaceae; genus Salix; species Salix caprea. The sequence goes on along the minus strand of OZ037747.1, from coordinate 11,918,947 downwards.
ATATTTCATATCTAATATCACATAAATAAAAAATATACGAAGTCACACGTAGACAAAACTAGTGGAAAATTGGGGCAAATTATCTACAATGAAAAAATATACGAGCCAATTGCCCTCCACATTGACGTAGCCATAAACAAATTTTTTAGCATTATTTGCAAAAAAATATTAATGATAGCAATTGTTATTTATTATAATGATTATTGTGCTCATAGTGTTAATAATTATGCCTTTGATGATAAGAATAACAATAACTCATAAAATAATGTAAAAATATCAGTTATGACAAAAAAAAAATAATGCTATTTATAATTTCGATTATATTAATAAAAATAAGGGTGTTAGTTATTGTGATGATTATTTTGATAATTATTACAATGATTATCATAGTAATTGTCGCGACGGCGATTTTTTACGCGCTTCGCGCCCCGCCATCCCCCGGGATTGGGGAAACAACGGCGCGCGGTGAAAACAGGGGTATGTTTTATAGTCGTTAAAATTACGCCTATAATTATCAGGAGTCGCCACCTAATATTAAGGTTACTAGGAACCTAGTGGTCTGCAAGAGTCTTAAGTAAGGGGACTTGTTGTGCAAGGGGAAGACGCATCACCCCCAGTGCACCCTAGCTAAGGCAAGCTGCATTGTTGTTTGATTTTTTTTTGTCTTTTCTAAAGTTCGACGTAGATCTCTCTTCGTGAGAGAATCTCTACCTCGTTAGGAGTTTGAAAGACTAACCAAAAGAATTTTACACTACATTAAAAAAAAAAAATTATTTGCGGGTGTATTTTACAATGTAATTTTACGCCGCAATAAAAGAAAATCTTTTTTAGTATCTCCAAGTATACTTTACAATGTAATTTTACACCGAGATAGCTAAAACAATTTTTTTTTTTTTTGATATTTTAGCCAAATTCCAAAGGATAATCATAAACCGGTTACGATATCCAATTTTCATTTTAAAATATGAGAAAGATGCAACATATTTTTTTACGAAAAATAACTATGGAAAAATCTTGGAATTCGGCCGTATGCACGAAAACAAATACATTTTTTGTTTTTTTTTTAATAATATTTTTTGATTTTTTTTAAATAATAAAAAATAAAAATTTCAGGCTGGGCCTAGCCCAACCAAATGGGCCAGCCCAGCCAAGATGGGCCAAAGCCCAAATCTAATGGGCTGGCCAAGGTGGGCCAAAGGCCCATCACCGCTGGTCTGGTCTGGGCTGGGCTGAGAGCAGCCCAGCCCACAAATTAAAAACAACGAAAAAAATAGAAAAAGGAAATCGGGACCCGCTGTTCACGTTTCACGTGAACAGTGAAATGGTGGTTGGCTGACCCTTACCTGCCACTACAGCTGTATAGAGGACGTCTAGGTGGTTCTTTCTGTCATGGTGGCGTCGAAAATGGAGGCCCGTGGTGGCCGGGAAGAGGGCTGGAAGTGGCTGGTATGTGCAGCCTCTGCAACTGTCGTGGCTGTTGCTGCCTCGCCGGAGTCACGTCTGGGTGGCTTGTGTGGAAGAGGAGCTGTCGGTGGAGAGGATGGTGGTGTTGGACTGGTGGTTGGTTGCTGTCGGGGGGAGATGAGGAGCTGCAACTGGTTTTTTTAGAGAGAGAACATCGCTGCCAGGAGGGGGAGAGGGAGGAGTTGTCGCGGGGAAGAGATGGTCGCCGGAGCTGATGAAGATGATGGTGGCTGTAGTTGTGATCGTCTTCTGTTTCCCCTACGTAAAATTCCTCCAGTTTTTTCCTTGTGTTAACAGGTCTCTCCCGGTGACTTTCCCAAAAAATTTCTCGTCTGTTTTTTTTCGTGACAGTCCCTCACTGTCAAACTTTTCCTGCTCCTTCTCCCTCCTCCTTTGCTTTGATTTCTCCTGCCTATTTATAAGCGAATGAGGTAAGGTGCAGGCATGGGAGTGTTCTCCACGGGATGGTGTTGCAGAGGGAGTGGGTTGAAGGCATGGCTGCATAATGGGTGCAGCACGGTGAAGGTGATGGCCAAGCATGCCGCTGCCATGGCTTAGGCAGTGTTCTCTTTTTTTTTTTTTTTCTTTTTTTCTTTTTTTTTAATTTTTAATATAAAATACACTGAAAAAATGGGTTATTACAAAAAGAGATTTTCGATGGGAAAAACGATGTTTTTATCGTCATTTTGGCTCCTGATTTCCCCCAAAAAGTTTTGTCAACGAAAATTTCCGATCTTCTCAATTTAAACCAGATTCATTTCTCATCAATTAAATCTATAATAAAATTAATTTGACCAATTTGAAGTATAATTAAGCCCTTGCGCTTAATTAAATCCTTCAATTGGGCTCTCAATTAATTCTGAAGAGTTTCGTCATCGAAAATCTCAATCTTCTCAATTTAACCCAGATTAAGCTTTTAAATTTAATTTCTCATCAATTAAGCCTTTAATAAAATTAATTTGACCCATTTAAAGTATAATTAAGCTCTTGCGCTTAATTAAATCCTTCAATTGAGCTCTCAATTAATTCTAAAGCATAATTACACTTTAAATTGGCCGACGATTAAATCAAATTGGCCCATAAAAATATAATTATATCTTTCGACTTAACTCTTATACAGATTTATCCAATAATAAATTATTTTACCCTCGAATCTGCATTTTCCTTCATTTCTGGGCAAAAAAGAAGTACGACGGGGCTTCTGAAAACGTTCAAAATTTCCACATTCATTTTTCTGCCGACACCAGGCCCTTTTATTTTATTTTTTTATTTTTTAATATATTTTGGGGAATCACCCAGAAATGGGGTGATGACAGTAATGATGGTGACATTGATAATACTGTCAATAATAATCAAAATATTTATTATTTACAATAATAGTTATAATAGCAACTATAATAATTGCGATATTTTAACAACAATTTTACAATTATGATAATAGCAATGAAAATAATAATCCAAATAATTCATTAGTCGATGTTATTTTTGTTAAAAAATTACTTTTACAACTTTTTTATGTATAATATTTCAGATCTAATATCACGTTAATAAAAAAATAGAAGGCAACACATAAAAAAAATGGATAGACAAATTTGCCCAAGTTATCTACAATGAAAAGATATATGAGTCACTTCCCCTGCGTTTCACCGCAACCAAAAACAAAATTTTTAACATGTGAAAAAATGTTAACGGTCCAATATTTCTTTTTAAGAATGCTATGCATCTTAACAAAATAATCAACCTACAAAACTTTCAATTATTTAGTTTCTTTTGAATTTTCATCTCATTCTTGATAATGTGTTTAAAGATAATTATTTTAGCTATTAGGGTATAAGATTACATTGTAAAGTCCACCTGCATATAGAAAAAAAAAGAGGTTTTAAATGCATCGTTAAAATTTTCAGACTTTAGAACAATTAAGTTTTCGACCCAGTAAAGTAGAAATTTCCTTACGAAGATAGATCTACTTCATACCTTAGGAAAGACCAACGAATAAAAAATATAACTTAGAAAACTAATCAAATAATGATGTAACGTACCTTAGGTAGGGTGCACTAGGGGTGATGCGTTTTTTCCTTGCACAACAAGTTCTCTTACCAAGACTCTCACAAACTATTTTAGTGATCTTAATACTAGGTGCGACTCCCAAGATTTATTGCCGTAATTTTACAATTATAAAACCCCATTTCCATGTGTAGTCTTCCCTCTGAAGTTGGCAGAGCGTGAAGCGTTAAAAAACATCGTCGCGACAAGTTGATTTCATACAAACTCTGTTTTAACAAATAAATAACATAAGTAGGAAAACATCTAAATCTAAGGGGTTGGTTTGTTAATTAAAGCATTGTATTCTTTTCTTCTTCTTCTTCATCCTTTTTTTTTTCATGAACTTGATAAAATAAATTTATTTGATTTTTTCTAAATGTAATAAAGTGAGAGGTATGCCTTTAAAAGCTTTTTTAAAATAAAAGTGGGAAAAAATTTAACATATCACTAAAAAAACCTTTTAAAAATTGCATCTCTTGAGCTCAGCTAAAATAAGGTGGGTGGACGATCGTTAGTGATAGGTTTTGTTGTTTTTGTGCCTTTTCTAGCGTCAAAATACATTTCAGTCCCTGATTGTTTCTATAGAAGTTTTAGTTTTTTTTCTTCAAATTTACCTTTTAATTGAAATTAATCATATATGTTAATTTTCATTTCAGCTATTATTCTTTTGATTTTTTGTTATTTTATCCTTTAATGTTTTTGGTCTGCATGTTTTCATTTGTTTCAACTTTTTCCTTCGATGGAAATTGATTATATATGCTATTTTTCATTTTGATCCTTATTCTTTTGATTGATTTTTATTTTTAATTCCATTTATTTTTTTCAGTCTCAAGGTTAGAATTTGTTACAGTTTTATCATCCAATTGAAAGCGATTGTAGATTTTGTTTTTCTTTTCGGCCTTTATTCTTTTAATTTTTAGTTTGATTTTAATTTCTGTAATTTTTTCCATTCTTCTTGGACATTATTATTTGTCCACACTTATATGTCTATGCTTTGAAATTTGGTTGTTGATTTCTTTATTTTTTTCGTTCAGCTTAGTCTCAAAATTTGAATTTATATTGGTGATCAATTTAAAATTGATATTTCTTCTTTGTTTCTTCCTTTTTTTCTGTTACTTTTTGTTGTCATAATATTTATTTTGATTTTGATTTTTTTTTCCTGGTTTTTGCTCTTTTGTTAAAGTTTTTGTTTTTTTATTCTTCAAAATAATTTAATGGTTTTTATTTTTACGCAATAATAATGATAAGTTTAGCGATTGTTTTTTTAATTTTTTTAATTGTAAACTTGTTTGCTTTTTTTTACATGTTTATATGTATATACTCTTAGTCTTGGTTTTTGTTTTTTTATTATTTTCTCTTTTGCTAAGGTTGTGTTTTTATTCAATTTTGGCCTTAGATTTTAATTTGTGTTGGTTATCATTTGAAAATTGATATTTGTTTTCTCTTTGTTTGTCTGTTTCTTTATTTGTTCTTCAAGTGAAATAATTTTTCTGAAGCTAATAATATTTATTTTCATTTTGTGATTTTTTTTTGTTTACTCTTTTGTTAATGTTTTTAGGTTTTTTTTATTATTGAGGATAATTTTTTTATTTTCATTATTTACGCAATAATAATAATAATTTTAGTTTTTTTTCTTGCTTGCACTTTTGTTAATGTTTTTGAGTTTTTTTTATTCCTCGAAGTAATTTAATAACTTTTATTGTTTTAGCTATAATAGTAATAATTAGTTTAGGTGTTATAATCATGGTAATAATAGTGACATTATTAATTATAATTATAATTATAATAGCAATAGTAATGGTTATAGCGGTTATTGTGTTAATAATTATGATTTGATTATAATAATAACAATACCTCATGATATAATATGAAGAATATCAATAATGACAAAAACAATTATAAGATAATAATACTAATTATAATTTAAATGATATTAATAAAACTAACGGTGTTGATTATCATAATAATTATTGTTGTAATAATGACATCGATAATAAAAATAATGATGTTGGTAGTGAGAGTATTACTAATAATAATTAAAATATTGATTATTTACAATAATGTTTATAATAGCAGCTATAATGATTGTGAAAAAGTTTTATTATGCTATACATCTAAGTTAAATAATCAATTTGAGCATAAGTTTTATGAGGTAATGTAAAAGAACTAATTATAGGACAATTTTTTGTGTTTAATACTAATGTTATATAATATAATTTTAAGGAAAAAAGAAAAACAAATACAAATGGAGTTACAAGATTTATAACAAATACAACATCGAATGATAAATTACTAGATTTGAAACCTTATATATAAAGAAGCTATAAAAATTAACTCTTAATAAATACAACATCGAATGGTAAATTATTTCAATTATTATTCTTATGATTGAAGGCAAAAAAAAAATTATCAGCATAAAAAATATTATTTGATTTAAAAAACAAATAAAAATAATTAAAAGACAAAATTAAGGACAAAAACAAAATCTGTATTATTACCATTATGAATGTAATTATTATAATCATTTGGATTATAATAAAATGTATTGTTTAATTTTTTTGTTTGATACTAATCTAAAGTTATTAATTTTAAAGAAATAAGATAAAAATTAAAAACAATATTAAACTACAAAAGTTTTTCAAATCATTAATTAGGGATATTAGATTGGAAACATTATATGTAGAAAAGTTGCAAAACTTAATTTTTAATAAATACAACACCGGATTATTATTCTCATTGCTATTATTATGATTGAAATTAAACAAAAAATAATAATAGCAGTATTGAAAAAAAATGATATATAGAACAAATGAAAATAATTGAAGAACAAAATTAAAAGAAAAATGCAAAATTAATATTATTATCATTATAAAATATTACCAGATTATCGAATACAATCTAAGTTAATTTGTTATTTTTATTCCTGTTTGCCTAAAATGCTTTTGATTATATATATATATATATATATATATATATTCATTTTATTATGATTAGGTGTTGAAAATAATGATAACAACTTTTTTTAAATATTTTATCTTAAAAATATATTAAACTAATTATATATTTTGATATTTGTTTAATATTAACATATTAAAATATATAAAAAATAAACTAAGATTTTTTTTTTATCTCAAATTAATTTAATCTCAGTGTTCTGAGATACTTTTAATATAATAATATCAATAATAAATTTTAAAAGAAAAAAATATTTTAATTTCTTTTTAAATAAAAATCAATTTAAACCAAAAATATATCAAGTCACACATAAATAATACAAATAAAAAAACACACAACGATAACATATCATTAATAACAAAACATTCACTATACATGTGTAAGAGAGAGTTTTACTCTCATTTTATGTCACCAAAGGTAAGTGTAATTTATCCTTTAATGCAAGCTGTATTTAATACAGAGATAAATATCAATAAAAATTAATTGCCAAAACTAAGAGTATAGATTAATAAATACAAACAAAAATTAAGAATTATTCCAGAAAGATCAAAAAAATTAAAAGGATCGAATCTAAAGAAAAAAAACAATAAAAAATAAGGATCAAAATATAAAATAACAAATTGCATACGTTGAAATTTTCTCCCTGCGACGGAGGGCAGGAAAGTATTCTGTCAAAACCATCAATTCATCACAACTCTCCTCATTTATGCGAGAAAACAACCATCAAGCTCATTATTCTTCGTCAAGAGATATAAATTTTATAGAGGGATCTGCATAGGCTCATAAAACTATTTCATACCTATTGAGGAGGCTAATACAAAACATACAAAACGTAGATCCAGTTTTTGGTGATTAAAAAAAATACATGTTTCTATGTATTTTCTATTTTAAAAATATAAAATTTACTCTAATTTAACTCTAAAACTATTGTAAACACATATTTATTTTATATTTCTCTATTTTTTTAATCAAATATATTATAAAAAATAAAAAATAAAAAATAAAATAAAATCAATCTAGACTTATCTAGAAAGGGTTTAACTGTGACATCATCGTTTTATAACAAAATTCAAGAAGATATTTTAATAATTGAATTTTGTGAATGTAAGTATTCAAATTAGGGGGAAAAACCAATACAAGTTTTTAAATTAAAAAATAAATATACTTTGTATTTCTAACTATTAACAAATTGAATATATAATATATATCGTGTAAATAACATTGTCATAACCTAATTTTTGGGTTACTCCCCAAAATAAAATAAAATGAATTTTTTTTTTAAAAAAAATAATAAAAGGAGCCGGCGTGGGTAGAAAAATCTATGTGGCAATTTTGGTTGTTTTCGCGAGTCTAATCGTATCTCTTTGGTTCCAAAAATAGAGAAAAATACAGATTTAAGGCAAAAATAATTTATCGTTGGATGAATCTGTATAAAAACTAGGTTAAACGACATAATTATATTTTTTATGGGTTGATTTAATCGTCGACAAATTTAAAGTTTAATTATGATCGGGAATTAATTTAAGGTCCAATTGAAGGATTTAATTAAGTGAAAGGACTTAATTATACTTTAAATTGGTCAAATTAATTTTATTAAGGGCTTAGTCCATGAGAAATCAATTTCTTGAATTTAATTCGGGCTCAATTGATGAGAATGGAATTTTTGGAGACCGATTTGAATTTTTAAGTCAATAATGCGAAATCAGGGGCCAAATTGAACGAATTGAGAATTTAACAGTCAATTGAGGGTTAAATCGCGCAATTGAGGGTTAAATCGCGCAATCGGAAACCAGAGACCAAAATAAAAAAGGGCGCGCACATTTAAGGTTGCTGTTGAAATTTTAACGGGGATACAATTACATAAAATTAAAACTTTAAAACTAATTGGGGGTGTAATTTAACCAATCAAATATTAAAAGACCAAATTGTAACCACGGCCTCTCTGCAAATTCTTTGCAGATGAGGCTGCCTATAAATAGAAGGGGATTTTACGCAGAGAAGGGGAGGGAAAAATACTGAAGAAAAAAGGAGGGTAACGTGAAAAGAAGAAGAAAAACTAGGAGTGGAAGAGAAAAAGAGGGAAGAAAATAGAACAGGACGACGTGAAAGAAGAAAAAAACGAGTGAAAGGCTATGTAACAGCCCCGTTGCAGCTTCTCTCTCCCCGACCGCTTCTCTCTCTCTCTAAAAACAGCAATTCCAGCCACCGTCCCTGTCCCCCCATCAGCAGCCTGAAAGCCACCACTTGTAGCTCACCGTGACCACCATCAGGTCCAGCTTCTTCTCCAGCTCCGACGAGTGCACCAGCAGCAACGGCGAGCCCAAACCAGTAGTAGACCGGCGACTTCCAACTCCTCCTCCGGCCACCACAGGCCACCGTTGACGACGCCACAACCACCAGGACAACCTCCTCGACCTCAGCTACCCCGACCATACCAACAGGTGCGCCTTTCACCACATTTGAAATTCCTACTATTCATCGTCTTCTACCTTCTGTCTCTGCATGCAGTGGGACGTAATCGTCCCACTGTTCATGCAGGGCTTGACTTAAATGGGTTGGGCCGGGCTTTTGTGCCCGGCCCGTGCAAGAAGATGGGCCGAAATGACGGCCCAGACCCGAATAAGTTGGGCTTCAAGCCCACGATGGCTGGAAGCCCAGCCCACTAAGATTGGGATGCCAGCCCACTATGGCTGACAGCCCAGCCATAGCCTTCTGGGCTTCCAGCCCACGATGGCTGGAAGCCCAGCCCACCAAGACTGGGCTGCCAGCCCACTGTGGCTGACAGCCCAGCCACAGCCTTCTGGGCTTCCAGCCCACGATGGCTGGAAGCCCAGCCCACCAAGACTGGGCTGCCAGCCCACTGTGGCTGACAGCCCAGACACAGCCTTCTAGGCTTCCAGCCTGTGAGGGCTGGGAGCCTAGTCCACTGAGGGTGGGCTGACAGCCCAGCCCAGAAAAAAAAGAAAAAAAGAAAAAATTAAAAAATACAAATTGACAAAAAAAAAGTATTTTTATTTTTTTTACTACTCTTATTATTACAAAAAAAATCAAAAATACAAAAAAAAAATGTATTTGTTTTTTTTTTGCATACGACCAAATTCCATGATATTTCCATACATATTTTTCGTAAAAAAAATTATGTTGCATCTTTCTCATATTGTGAAACGAAAATTGGATATCGTAACCGGTTTATGATTATCCGTTGGATTTTGGCCAAAATATCAAAAATAATTATAAATATTTTTGTTTCATCTATTAGGATGTAAATTTACATTGTAAAGTACACCCGCGGATAAAAAGAAATTTTACTACGGTGTAAAATTACATTGTAAAGTACATCCATAGATATAAAAAAAAAACTTGTAACTGCGGTGTAAAATTACATTGTAAAGTACACCCGCAGACAAAAAAAAAATGTATTTTTGAAAATGCATTGTAAAAATTTTAACTTAGAAAAACAATCAAACAACAATGCAGCTTACCTTAGGTAGGGTGCACTGGGGGTGATGCGTCTTCCCCTTGCACAACAAGTCCCCTTACCCAAGACTCTCACAGACCACTAGGTTCCTAGTAACCTTAATACTAGGTGGCAACTCCTTAAGATTATAGTCGTAAATTTTACGGCTATAAACAACCCTCATTTTCACCGCGCACCGTTGTCTCCCCCAAATCACAGGGGAGATGTCGGGGCGCGAAGCGCGTCAAAAATTGTTGTCGCGACAAACATCATTATATAACTTACTAAAATTTAAATGGGTAACTTTTATATGACCAAGTCGTGCAAGGTGAAGAAAGTAAAGAATAATATTCAAAGTGGCGTGGAAAATCATGCCTTAATTTTATTGGTGTTGGCAAAAAAAAAAGAAGGTATAGTTGGTAATATTTCTAAAAAGTATATTTTTTCTCACACAATCAACAAGGAAGATGGATAGGGTTTTGCAGTGTGAGGCCATTGCTATCAAGCGTTTTTTCTACGAGATGGGTAAATATAACAAAACTAAACATGATTGAAAACACATGGCAAATAACAAAAATATATTTTATAAATTGATTTTTTTTAAATATATTGAAAACACATGGTAAATAAATATATAAGAAAATGAATTGCAGAAAAGTAATTAACGGAAAAGTTGACCCCAATTCAAAGTCTTTAATGACAATGATGGAAATAGACTTTCTTTATGGAAATAACGTGTCCTGCCTTAATTTTAATGGTGTGCTGGCAAAAGTTGACCCCAATTCAAAGTCTTTAATGACAATGATGGAAATAGACTTTCTTTATGGAAATAACGTGTGGAAAATCCTGCCTTAATTTTAATGGTGTGCTAGCAAAATCAAAAAGTATCGCTATAAAATGAACCACCAATTAATGACAGTGTTTGTCTTTAAATACTAAGTCTATATATTTCAGATGGATAGGGATTTGCAGTGTGATATGGGACTGTGGAATGGTCCGTGAGATCAACACCATTTCTATCAAGCATTTTTTCCACAAGAATATATTTGCAGAAGGGATCAAGTTCTTTAATTTAATCAATTGTTATCCTTAATTAATTGAAAGAATTAATTTCCTGATGATAATTTTCCTAACAATCTTGCAGTTTTTTCTACGGGGATGGGGTCCGATAGCTTGGAAAGTCCCCCTCTATAAAAAGCCTCAACCTGCAAGAGATGGTTAATATTGAAATCATTCGTCAGCTTCTGTATTCAGATGGGCCTTTCTCTTCACATCTCCATTGTTCCAGTAATCATGATGGTTGTTTCCCTGCAAGTATGGCTGCCTCTTGGCTGCTTGGACGAGGAGAGAACCGCTCTCTTGCAGCTGAAAGATTCTCTCAACTATCCCAATGGCACATCCCTGCCCTCCTGGAGAAAAGGCGATGCCCGCTGCTGTGATTGGGAACTTGTTGGGTGCAGCAGCGGTACAGGTCGAGTCACCGAACTCTATCTTGGGCGAACAAGGAATGGGGAACTGGGAGATTGGTACTTGAATGCCTCCTTGTTTCTTCCTTTTCAAGAACTCATCTCTCTCGACTTGTGGGATAATCAGATAGCTGGTTGGGTTGAGAACAAAGGTTTGCTTCTGATTGAATATTAACTGTGTTTGCTATATTTTTAGTGGATATATAATATGAAGAAATAAAACGGATTCTTGAAACAAAAAATTATATTAAAGATGATTTGTTGTTTTTGTTTTAGTTACTTGCATTATTGATATAATTACTGTTTTGATTTAAACTTTCAGTACCTCAAACAGCTCCTCCTCTCTAATCAATAATTATTACGTTGATGCCGTGATGCTACTGTTTCCTTACGATAATTAAATTACTCCAATATATATTTATTTTTACAGGTATTTATCAACCATTTAAAATGAGCAAGCTAGAGAACCTTGACTTGGGATATAATCGCCTCGATAACAGTATTCTATCGTATGCGGATGGGGTTAAAGCACTAAATATAAGTTATAATAGATTGGAGGGGTTAATAGATTTGAAAGGTTAGTTTTATATATATATATATATATATATATATATATATACTTATCATTTTCTTTATTAAATTCAATTATGTTTTGTAGTGCATGAATTAATTATTATTATTATTTTTATGTATATCAAGAATGTTCGAGCAACTTGGAGACCATGGATTTGAGCGGCAACTATATTACCAAAGTTGTATCCTCAAGAGGTAAGTGATAATGATGATTCATATGCCCATTAATAATATTTTTTTTTTGGAAAACCTTTGTGTAGGTTTCTTCTGTAACTTGCAGGCCCGACCAATGTGAGTACTCTCTACCTATATAGTATCACATCCTATGGAAGTAGCTCTCAAACGTTACTACAATCATTAGCAGAATTCCCAAACCTCACGAAACTTGATCTGGGCGCAACGATTTACGAGGAAGAATATTTGGGGACGTTAACTTATTAGCTTTGAGTGATATTGTTTGTTTAAATGAAAAAAAACTCAATTTGAAAAGAAAAACATCTTTATTTGTTTCAAATAGAGTTGCGAAATTTGAGCTCACTAGAAAGGGTTGAATCTGGACGGTTGTTCTCTAGATGAAAACTCCCTTCAAAGCCTCGGAGCAATGCCTTCTCTAAAAAATCTATCTTTGCGAGCACTAAGTGGCGTTGTACCTTTCCAAGGTAAATTAACAATCTCAACTTCCTACTACGACAAGTTACATATTATATAGAATTTCTTTGTTATGTTTTCAATGATTCTCAAATCCATTAGAATTTAAATTCATAACATTTTAGCACAATATGACATTTTCTAAACAAAAAAAAATGAAAAAATAACAATATTGTAAAAAATATATATATCCTTGATGAGATTATAATATTTTAAACTTGAATGTTTTTTTAATATGAATTTGATAAAGATAAAAAAAGAACTAATTATGAGTCAACTAAATTGACCAATCAAAGAGAATGAAATTTCAAATTTAGAAATCCTTATTATTATTCAATAAGCTACTTCTTCGTGTATATAATTGATTGCAACACGCTTCTTAACCTCAAGAACTTGGAACTCTTGGATTTGAGTTACAACACTCTCAATAGCAACAACATCTTCCTAAGCATCGGAATGATGATCTCTCTCAAAACTTTATATTTCATGAGTTGCAGATTAAATGGCCAATTACCTACCTCCCAAGGTAATTTAAGGTTGATGACTCTTACTTATCAGTTACTACAATCATTATGATTAATTTTTCAGTTACAATCATTGGATCTTGGCCACAACAAATTTCATTTAACTTTTCTTTAAACAAATTTCACATTAAAAATGTTAGTGTTTTAAAATATTAACAAATATCAACTCCACTGTTACTTATCATTGACCATAACGTTTAGAATTCCTTTGTTATGTTTTCACTGCCTATTAAACAAGTTTTGAATAATTCTCAAATCCATTTAATTTTTTTAAAAAAACAAAGAGAATTAAATTTCAAATTTAGAGATTAACTACATTGAAATCCTTATTATTCAATAAGTTGCTTCTAGTTAACTCTTTCATTTTCTTTATAATTAATTGCTTCTTCGTGATTGTGGCAGGCTTTCTTAACCTCAAGAACTTGGAACTCTTGGATATGAGTGGTTCTACTCTCAATAGCAGCAACATCTTCCAAACCATTGGAATGATGACCTCTCTCAAAACTTTAAGGTTGCAGGGTTGCAGTTTAAATGGCCAATTACCTATCTCCCAAGGTAATTTAAGGTTGATGACTCTTACTTATCAGTTACTACAACCATTAGAATCAATTTTTCAGCTACAATAACTGGAACCTGGCCACAACAAATTTCATTTAACTTTTTTTAAAACAAATTTCACATATTAAAAATATTAGTGTTTTAAAATATTAACAAATATCAACTCCACTGTTACTTATCATTGACCATAATGGTTAAAATTCCTCTGTTATGTTTTCACTGCCTATCAAACAAGTTTTGAATAATTCTCAAATCCATTTGATTTTTTTTTAAAAAGAGAATTAAATTTCAAATTTAGAAATTAATTGCATTCAAGTCCTTATTATTCAATAAGTTGCTTCTTGTTAACTCTTTTATTTTCTTTATAATTAATTTCTTCATCATGATTGTGGCAGGCTTTCTTAACCTCAAGAACTTGGAACTCTTGGATATGAGTGGTTCTACTCTCAATAGAAGCAACATCTTTCAAACAATCGGAAAGATGACCTCTCTCAAAACTTTAGGGTTGCGGGGTTGCAGTTTAAATGGCCAATTAACTATCTTCCAAGGTAATTTAAGATTGATGATTCTTACTCTTTCTCTCTCTTTCTCTGTTTCTCTCTATAGACAATCCGAGTTTAAGTTTTCCTAAATTATATTGTGATCAGGCTTATGTGATTTAAATCATCTCCAAGAGCTAGATATCAGCTCCAATGATCTCAGTGGATTCTTGCCTTTGTGCTTGGCAAATCTGACATCTCTTCAAGAACTAGATCTCTTTTCCAATCACTTGAAAATCCCTATGTCGTTGAGCCCATTATACAACCTTTCAAAACTGAAGTCTTTTGATGGTTCAAACAATGAAATATATGCAAAAGAAGATGATCATAATCTGAGCCCAAAGTTCCAGTTAGAATCCCTCTATTTGAGCAGTCGTGGACAAGTTGCAAGAGCATTTTCTAAATTCCTTTACCATCAGTTCAACGAACAATCTTTGGATCTTACAAACATCCAAATAAAGGGAGAGTTTCCAAATTGGTTGATGGAGAACAACACATACCTACAAGAACTTTCTTTAGAAAACTGCTCTCTTTCGGGTTCATTCTTACTGCCAAGGAGTTCTCATGTGAATTTGTCAATCCTACGTATATCCATGAATCATTTCCAAGGCCAAATTCCTGCAGAAATCGGAGCTTATTTGCCAGGGTTAAAAGTTTTATTGATGTCTGATAATGTCTTTGATGGAAGCATTCCTTCCTCGTTGGGTAGCATGAGCTCGCTACAACTGTTAAACCTGTCCAACAATTTTTTGACAGGAAGAATACTTTCAAATAATAGCTTGCAAGGGCAGATCCCTGGATGGATAGGGAATATGTCTTCTCTTGAGTTCTTGGACCTATCAGGGAACAACCTCTCTGGTCCTTTACCACCGAGATTCAGTGCTTCTTCAAAATTAAGATATATAAATTTGTCTAGAAATAAGTTGCAAGGACCGATCGCAATGGAATTCTACAACTCTTCTAGGATATTGGCATTAGATCTTTCCCATAATAATTTAACTAGCAGAATTCCAGAATGGATTGGCAGACTATATAACTTGAGATTTCTACTATTGAGTCATAACAATCTTGAAGGTGAGATCCCAGTTCAATTATGCAGGTTGGACAAATTAAACCTCATTGATCTATCTCACAATTATCTTTCTGGTAATATCATCTCGTGGATGATATCTACTCCTCCTTTCCCAAACCAATACACTTATTGTGATAATTTTTCCTCATCACAACAATCCTTCGAGTTTACAATGAAGAATGTACCCCTACTTTATAGAGGTAGTAATATCCAGTACTTTAGTGGAATTGATTTCTCATGCAACAACTTCACAAGAGAGATTCCTCCTGAGATTGGAAACGTGAGCAAGATCAAGGTATTGAACCTCTCGCACAACAGTTTGATTAGGCCAATTCCACCAACATTTTCAAGGTTAAAGGAAATAGAAAGCTTGGATCTTTCATACAATAAATTGGAAGGAAAAATCCCTCCTCAACTTACTGGACTATATTCTCTAGCTGTTTTCAGTGTGGCACACAATAATCTGTCTGGCAAGACACCTGCGAGAGTTGCACAGTTTGCTACATTTGAAGAGAGCTCATATAAGGATAACCCTTTTCTCTGTGGACAACCGCTAACCAAAGCTTGTGATGTGGATATGCCATCATCACCAACACCGACATCAACTTCAACAAACAATAAAGATAATGGTGGCTTCATGGACATTGAGGTTTTCTATGTGAGGTTCGGGGTTGCATACATCATGGTGTTGTTGGTGATAGGGGTAGAGTTTTATATATAAATCCATATTGGCGACAAGCTTGGTTTCACTTCATTGAAGTGACCATCACCATTTGCTATTATTTTATGGTGGACAATCTTCCCGTTAGATCCAAGTTTGGATTTTCATAGCCTTTTATCTTAATGGTATTAAGCCTTGGTGCATCTTTTTGTTTTTTAGTTTCATGATTTAAATAAATTTAAAAGCAAGCTCAAGCAATGTTGTATTAATTTTCATTTCTGTTTTGTTGTTCTTTTTAGCTTCTGCATTACATAATCATTAAATTTAGCTTCATTGTTCAATTTAATTAAAAAAACACAAATATCATTGTTAAAAGCAGACTCATGCGCTGCATGTACTGTAACTTTGACAATTTACAACAAATCTCTCTCATAAGCTCCTACAATTGAACTATCTATGTAAGCATGGTTTCCCTTAGAGGTTATAACTCTGGTTGCTACTCTTGTTTTGCAACAGTGTTCAGCTGTATACCCCAAGGTTATGAATGCCGTTTCGGTTGCCATTTTGTTTTTTCTATTGGTATGGAACGTTTCGGTTTCGGAGCGTTTCAGTGTGCAGTTTCAGGGTTGTACTGTTCATATATAATTAATATATATATATATATATATATATATATATATATATATATAAATTTAACAAACATAATTAAAATTCAAGATAAATTAACTTTAAATTATACAATACAAACATAAAGTCAAACAAACATAATCTCAAACCAAATTTATAACATCTCTAAAATTCCATAATATTGTGAAAGTAAAATGGTCTAAAATAAAAGAAATATAAATCAAACATCTTCTACATCATTAATATAAAAATAAGGATCTTGATCCTGCGTTGGAATGTAAGGAAAGTCATCAACTAGACATTATAATAGTTGGTCATTTCTACCAAACTCATTCTCTTCATTAAAACATATCTGTTCATCTTCTAAATTTAAAGTCGACAAAGGTGCTTTAATACACTCCCACCTTATATCCTCGCCATCAAGAAGATTGGGTTCTTCACAAATCCATTCATTTAATAGATCAATGTTATCAAGGCTAATGAGATCTAAAACATCTCTTGTTTTGCTCAAACATCAATATCATGGTGTGTTTGGATCAACAGAAAGTAAAGAGAACAAAACCACAATTCGAAGATAAATATGTGAAAAATCAACGGTCCAACATCATAAAAATCAACTTGTGATTCTATATGTGTGAAAAATATCACCATTCTATATATGGATAATTTTTTATGCTTGCCAGCGTCTCTCGGTGGCTTTTCAATTTTCATGAAGATAAATAACAGCCAATTCCCAGCCTTCAACTTTTGTGACAAAAAATAGCATCATAATTCGAAGTTCAATTCAATATTTCAATCCTGTATTCCAAGGCTACAACTCCTACCAATAATCATAATTTAAATCAAATCTTGTTGCCTCCTGTTTTAACTATTTCAGTTTGTTGCCGTGCAAAAATACAGTTTTATAGAATCACAAAAACAGTGTCTGTAGTTCAAGCCTTGGTTTTCATGACAGGTAAATTTATTACATTAATTAAACTACATAGTTAAAAATCCAACATATTAACATCTTGATCGACCCACACAATCAAAACTACAAGCATGTCATCGTCATTCATGGTAAACAACCTCATCCTTCTCCAACCACTCATCAAGTTAAGAATAAGACATTGAGAACCGAATAAAACATGATTAAACGGGAAATTAACCAGCAAGCTGTCAATATGAGAAGTGTATTAGAAATGAAGATCATGTTGTTTCAGCAAGCATTTATTGACTTACATGAACTTTATATTTATCAAACTCTGTAATATGCCAGGAATCTTGCCTGTCAACTTGTTAAAGCTCAGGTCTCTGAAATGAAATATATACAAATTAATGAAATCACGTGAAAAAAGTACTAGATGAAATTTGCTCTGGGCAATACAAACACACTGCAATCTGATTCACAGAATATCGGGCCAGTCCATGTTGTTGAAATCTGGAAATTATGATTCCAGACCTGCACAGGATTACAAGCTGAAGGAGATGATCACAAGCTGAAGGAGATGAAGAATTGAAGTATCGAAGACATTGTAATCACGTTTATTTTGTTCTGTTCTTAATTCATTCTGTAATAGTCAAGTAGTCAAACTTTGTTAGAGGTTGACTTTGTCTTATGTTGACTTAGTCTTCTCTTAATTTCAGAATTATAGCCGTTGTAATGTTTTGATGCTTATAAATAAAGTTTATAGAATGGCAGTAACCATACGAAACCATTCTGCCAATGTTTGTTTGTTCTTTCTGATCAAATTGACAAAAATCTCGAGTTCTTATTTTCTGGAAATTTTCCTTCCCAGTTCTTGATCTCTACAGTAACAGTTCTTCACAAATTTTACAACTTGTCCGTACAGATTTGAACAGTACTTGTTCATATCTGAAATTTGAGTTTTTCTCCAGAATTTCAACATGGTATCAGAGCAGAATAGGACTTAGAAAGGGATTACTTGGGAAACACGAGTGAATCAAAAAGAGGGTGAGATTGTTCAAGATTTAAGAAAATCTTGAAAGAAGGAAAAAGAAGAAGTTCTTACTCTGGAAAATTCCAGAATCAAGAAATCAGTTTTATTCTGATTTGTTCTCAAAGGGGGTAATCAATTGATATCCCTGTTCTTTGTTTTGTAAAAGAAAATCACCAAGAAAGAAAGGAATTCAAAGCTGACAAGAATGGACTCCTCATTTTCGTCAAAATCTCCAGTATTCACAGGTGTGAATTATGGAGTATGGGCGGTGAAGATGAAGATATACTTGAAAGCATTTGACTTGTGGGATGATGTTGAGAATGAAAGGGAAGTAAATCCCTTGAACAATGATCCAACAATGAACCAACTAAGGTACTTTAATGAGCAAAGAGCCAAGAAGTTCAAAGCCCTTACCTGCATTCACAATGCAGTGAATGAGGAAATATTTTCAAGAATTATGGCGTGTGAAACAGCTAAGCAAGCTTGGGACAAATTGAAGGCTGAGTTCCAAGGTGATGAGAAATCCAAGAGGATGCAGATATTGAATTTAAAAAGACAATTCGAAGGCCTCAAGATGAAAGAATCAGAAACTGTCAAAGAATTTTCTTCAAATGTGTCAAAGATTGTAAATCAAATGACTTTGCTTGGAGAAGAAATTCAAGAATCAAGAGTTGTGGAGAAGGTTCTGGTCAGTTTACCAGAAAAATTCGAAAACAAGATTTGCTCATTGGAAGAGTCTAAAGATTTTACTACAATGAGTCTTCAAGAACTCATCAATGCCCTGCAAACCGTGGAGCAAAGACAGGCTTTTAGACAGGAGAATACAAGTGAGGAAGCCTTTGCTGTTGGATTCAAAGGTAGATCAAAGTTTCAGAATTCTCAGAATTCACAGGTGTTCTTCAGAAATCCAGAAAACGGGTCCAGTTCTGGAAATTCATGGCAGAGGAGAAATTGGCCAAATAATCAAACACAAGGCAACAACTTCAATGCAAGGTGGAAGGAAAGAAGAGAGCCACTTCCCACCTGCAAGTATTGTCAGAAAACCAATCATCTTGAGTCATCTTGTTGGCTCAAGAATGCACAATGCCGAAAATGTAAAGAGTTTGGCCACATTGAAAATTTTTGCAATGAAGACAATGCAAATCAAGCTCAAGTTGCTGAAGTGGAGGAGACCAAAGAGGAAATGCTATTCACAGCCACTGAAGCACACAAATGCAACAAAAATGAGGTAAACACTCAAACTTGGTCTATTGATAGTGGTTGTTCAAACCACATGTCTGCAGCAGCAAGTATGTTTGAAAACCTAGACTTAAGTTACAAATCTAGAGTTAAAGTTGCAAATGGGCAGTATGTAAGTGTTGAAGGTAAAGGGGAAGTTGAGATTGAAACTCTAGCTGGAATCCGAAAGTTTAAGTATGTGTTGTATGTGCCAGAAATTGACCAAAATTTGATAAGTGTAGGTCAATTACTTGAGGATAGATATTCTTTGCTGTTTATAGATGGCAAATGCATGATCAAAGATGATCAAGGTACTCTCTTATTCAATACAAAAATGTCAAATAGATGTTTTAGTTTTCAGAAACAACTAGAACACCAAAGCAACACAACTGAAAGAGAATCTGTTGAAGAGAAAGGCTCACTGAAAGTGGCAGGAAAAGATGATGAAAAAAATCAGACCATGGATTCTAGGGGGAGTGTTGAACTTAGAGAAACACAGCCTTTGAAGTTAATTTTACAGGATGTAAGGTCCTTGTATTGTGATGAGATTTGCGAGTCAATTGAAAAAGAGATCCCATCAGCTGCTCTAGTGCCTGATGAAAGCTTGGATCCTCTGTTTTATGATGCAAATGAAAATATAGAAAGCCCATTTAGAGATGACCATGCTGTTGTTTTAGATTCAACATATGAAGAAGGAGATTTGGAAATGGCTGAAATGAGTGTTACAAGTTCATATTACTTTGATCATGAGTGTTATGATGATCCTGAGCATTTGAAAGAACTTGGTGATATAGATGTTGGGAAATATGTTGCCAGTCCTAGTGGTGTATTCAACCTTGATACAAAACAAGTTAAGAGGAGTCGAGAACTAGTTCTTGTTGGGACTTCATTTGGCTTGTTCTATGTCCTGGATTATCATGGAAATACTAGGAAAAATTTCCCTCTGAGAATGGCTGAAACTCAAGGTGCTGCAGTTGCAGCTGATATCAATGATGCTGAATTTAGAACCAATATGAAAGGCAAGTTCGAAATAAATGAACTTGGACTTTTAGCTTATTGTTTGGGAAGAAAACAATGTAAAATGGAGATGAAGGATTACTGCTCAAGAGAACAGTGGACTGACTTGATTACTTCAGCAAAAGAAAGACTTGAGGAGCTAAGGAGAATGGTGGAAAATGTGCAGCTCAGGAATCAAGGGGGAGTGTTGAAATCTGGAAATTATGATTCCAGACCTGCACAGGATTACAAGTTGAAGGAGATGATCACAAGCTGAAGGAGATGAAGAATTGAAGTATCGAAGACATTGTAATCACGTTTATTTTGTTCTGTTCTTAATTCATTCTGTAATAGTCAAGTAGTCAAACTTTGTTAGAGGTTGACTTTGTCTTATGTTGACTTAGTCTTCTCTTAATTTCAGAATTATAGCCGTTGTAATGTTTTGATGCTTATAAATAAAGTTTATGGAATGGCAGTAACCATACGAAACCATTCTGCCAATGTTTGTTTGTTCTTTCTGATCAAATTGACAAAAATCTCGAGTTCTTATTTTCTGGAAATTTTCCTTCCCAGTTCTTGATCTCTACAGTAACAGTTCTTCACAAATTTTACAACTTGTCCGTACAGATTTGAACAGTACTTGTTCATATCTGAAATTTGAGTTTTTCTCCAGAATTTCAACACATGTTGTCAGAATAATAATACCAAAGTCCTATTACATACTCTGCAGCATGGATTTTATGAAATCACACTTAGCCAAAATATTTTAAATCTCAGTAGCCAAAATCTCAGTTTCATTTTAACAGCAGCAGGGGATAATCTGCCACCCTCTACTCTATCTCAGTATCTCTTGGTATCGAATCCCAAGCTCTCGAACCTTGCCCCCGACCCAAATCCTACCCGTTTTCATATGGGCCAAAGAGAAAGTAAAGAGAAAATAAGAAGACAAGGTACTGACCTGAGGAGTGAGGAGTTTGAGACTGCGTTGCTGAGGTGAGGATTGAGTTGAGACTTGAGAGAGAGGGCTGAGGAAGAGAAGAGTTAGGGTTGATTTTGGGGGAAAACGGGGTGCTGGCGTGCAGACTTCCCTTAAGTCTTAATTCTTTGTTTTTACTGGCCGAAACGGCACACCCAGAGTGATTCCGGGGTGTTTCGGCCGGTATTTCCGGTACGAACCGGTATTTAAAACGAGAAAAAAACGACACCGTTTTGTTTCATTTTTTTGCCTGGTACGAAATGTTTCGGCTGTTTCGACCGAAACAAAACGGTATCAATAACTCTGTATACCCCTTCAAGCAACAAAACGTGTATCTAAGGTGTCCCCGGAATTTCTTGGTGTAGTGGTTTTTTTCTGTTTCACTTGAGCTCATCAAATTCACGGCTTAGATTCTTCACGGCAGTAAAGCAT
Organism: Salix caprea; assembly: GCA_964035475.1. Taxonomy (NCBI): domain Eukaryota; kingdom Viridiplantae; phylum Streptophyta; class Magnoliopsida; order Malpighiales; family Salicaceae; genus Salix; species Salix caprea. Next base: position 11,896,798 of record OZ037747.1, on the reverse strand, counting down.
GCTTTGTTCACTGCGGGCAACGGGTCTTGCAGTAAAGCATTTCTGCAAACACCCGCATATCCCATAAGAAACTTCATGGTTTTTTGTGTTTCCAAATTTGCTGATATTTCTTTTAAGTTATCTACTGGTGCATGTTGGAAAAGTGCAGAGTGCATCGCGTTCACCCCGCAGGTGCTTTAGTTTTGTAAAATGTGGTCCGAAAGACATGGCGTCTTGTACAGTCATAAATCTCATTCTCAATATTGAATAGTTAGATCATGTTTTGATGCGCAAATCGTTCATGTAGATCGAGCTACATTAGTCTAGCACTTTAGCATTTGAAGACGCTGCTAGCAATTTCTTTGCACATGGATACTAGCAGCCAAATTTTAACCAGATTGTTGCATCTATTTCATTGTTGGCATTCTTCATGATTGCTTTCGTCTAGTTCTTTGATCAAACCATTTATTCGTCCAATCTCACTCGGATTATTGAAACTGACATAAACAATTAGCCCATCAATAAATAAACACAAATACTTCTTTTGATTTGTTGTCTTAACCTATAATAATAAAACATGCAAATCAAAACTATGAAACAACCCCATTTGTGAAAAAGGCAAAATATTAACTACTTTTCAGATTAATTAATTATTACCTTGAAAGCAACATAATTGCCACTCTTATTTAACAACTGGAGAGAACCGAAACCAATTTCCAATTCAGTCTGGTTCAATCATTTTCATTTTTTTTTGGGTTTTCAAATCGGTTAATTCAGGTTTTTTTCTTGATTTGGTTTTTTCAAGGTTTATGCTCACCCTAGTAGTTTCTATGTTAATTAGTAAGCGGCTGTCAAATTATACCAACAAAATTCAACTACAAATGAATTTCTAGGTGCCTTTCATGATGGCATAGTAATGAATCTGTGACTATCAGATATTTCATTGATTGTACATAAACTTGTGAGCACTTAGTATCTGCTTGATCTAAAACTTCAGTAGCTGATGGCACCAAATCCTGTGAACGCAACATTCTGTCGACAATACTCCCCACTTGAAATGGATGACCCCCCGGCTGAGCAAATGAATCAAAGCAGTCTCGAGATTCCAAAAAACAATTCATCTCCACATATATGTTGGCTTCTAATTTTCAACCCACTTGTGAATACTCTAATCTAAAACGTCCAACATATGCCACAATGCTTGATTAAAGTCATTTGATTACTCTCAGACCAGGTCTCTGATGTTACATAAGTGCTGTACAGAAAGCTAGAAAACCTCGTGTCCGAGTAACCACATATCATTAGTTCTCACCAGGAGGTAAGAAAAACTTCCTCTAAATTTCATCCAAAGACTTCTTCTTATAAATTCCATTAACAGCACCAAAGTCCATCTTGATTGATGAATTATACACGTGAAAAAATTAAAGAATGACCTCACAAAAGATCAAAGTATGATTGACACATTCATTTGTCAACACCGAAAAACACTTTCCTTTTTCTTTAACAAAGAATAAACCCCACACCCTAAAGGATGAATCACCTTAGAATACTACTTCTATGAAGTTCCAAACCGTAGCTCAAAAATACCATAAAAAAAATTATGAAATGCATTGAGATTTTGATTTATATTATATTTAAATTACTTGGTGCCTGGACTATGGTGTTGATAAAACTTAGCAAAATCTTTTGAAGCAAACAAGGGTCTTTTTCATCATTTGGAGCAGCAAACATGGATGTCATTAGGAGTCCAATGCTTGTCCCAGCTATGAAATCAAAATAATATGCAACCCTCGTGTCCTTGTTGTTCACATCCAATTTCTATGTATAGCACAATAATGAAACAAGGCTGCCTATATACAGTTCTCTTGTGTACAAGATTAATAAAGAAAAATATGAGTTGAAATCTGACTCAAAGTTAGGGATTTACTAAGATATTTTTAGTAAATATCAGTATAGGAAATCCTGCAGGTTTTTCTAGTTTAGGAAAGATTGTTATGTTTTCCTAGTTTAGTTATTTTCTAGTTAAACTCTAATTCCTAATGTAGTTATTTAGTTAAACTCTAATTCCAAGAAGATGTATATGTATAGATAAGGATGTATCATTCAGAATAATACGAAGATAAAATTCATTCTCTCTTACTAAAAATCTCACATCGTATCAGAGCTAGGTTCTAAAACCTAAACCTAAACAAACAACATGGTTGTCGAAAGGCATAGCTCCACCTTTGAGGTCACCTCAAGTTTTGGAAAACCACCAAACACAATCAGCCTTGGAGGAATCGAAAACTCATCTCTTCTCATCACATATCACAAACTCAATGGTACAATTATCTCCAATGGTCCTCATCAGTCATGATGTTCATTAGTGGAAAAGGCATAGATGAGCATCTCACAAATGAAGCCATCATACCAGAAAAAAGTGACCCTCAGTTTCGAACATGGAAAACAGAGAATCACATGGGAATGTCATGGTTAATCAACTCAATGACAAATAGAATAGGAGAAAACTCTCCTTTTTGGAACAACAAAGGAAATATAGGATGCAGCAAGGGAAACATACTGAAGTTCTGATAACACATCATAATTATTTGAGATTAAAGCAGCACTACATGATCTATGCCAAGGAGAGCTCACTGTCACTCAATATTTCAATACACTGCTCTGGAGACACATCCTTGCTCAAGAAAATTGTAGAACAAAAGAGGACAGTCAAATTTCTTCTAGGACTCAATAAAACCCTAGATGAAGTTAGAGGAAGAATAATGGGCACCAAACCTCTTCCAAATCTTAAAGAAGCATTCTCAGAAGTAAGACGTGAAGAAAGTTATGATGGGATCTGATAACTCAGGACCATCAATGGAAGGATCTGCATTGGTCTCTCGAACCTCTAGTTGGGACAGCAGATAAAAGAAGGGAAGACTATGGTCTGAACATGTCATAAACTAGGACACGCCAAAGAAGCTTGCTGGAAAATCCATGGTAAACCTAGTGATTGGAAACCATCACGACCATCTTATGACAAAGAAGGTCGAGCCTATACTACTGTAATCACAAATGACAACCGACAAAAGACCAACAACACACCAACATACCCCTTCACCAAAGAACAATTGGAGGTCCTACAACAGTTGTTTAGTCAAACCTCCTTAACCAACTCTCCAATCTCTGGGTCTGGCATGACAGTACAGAAAAACACTGCTCCTACAGGTAAACAAAATTACTTAGAGCTTTGGGTTGTTGACTCTGGAGCATTAGATCGATTTTTTATTGTTACCATTACTCTCAGGTAAAAAAATTCTTATTGTTATTGATTTATTGATTATACTATTATTTGGTGGGATCAACTTAGAGAAAAAATAGAAAGAGACTCATAAGGATTTGTGATGCGATAAAAACAATAATGCGATTTTTTTTTGTTATTAATCATTATTATAGAGAATTCTATCAAAGATTGAAGAGTTTTTCTCAAGGTTGTAGGAGTGTGGAGGACTATTACGAGAAAATAAAGATTATCATGATTAAAGCTAATATTATAAAGAATTTAGAAGCTATAGTGACAAGGTTCTTGAATGAATTGAATAAAGAGATAGTAAATATGGTTGAGTTAAGACACTATATTGAGCTTAAGGATATGATTCATATGGCTACCAAAATAGAAGGAGAATTGAAGAGAAAGGGCAATACACGTCAAGAAGGTGTAATCCAGGTTATTTTTCCGCTTGAAAGTCAAATTACAAGAGAGATAAGGCTACCACATTAAAGTTGAATATTATGGGTAACAGAGTTGAATCATCTAAGGTATGGAGGAATGATTTGTTCACTAAATATAAGGTAAATTCAAGATCTAATCTAATTATAATTATGATATTAAGTGTTTTATGTACTTAAGGAGTGAACATATCGTTTTGCAATGTCTAAAATAAAGGATGATAGTTATAAGAGAGCGTGAGAATATTGAGTCTAAAAGTGCCAAATTGAAGGAGGATAATATGTCACTACTTGTAGTGATGCTTAGTCTGTAGTTGATAGAAAGGTTTTGGTGATTAAAAGAACAATAAACAAGGGCTAGGTAGGTTGAAACTAGGGAAATTCCTAGAACTTGAACAGCTATAAAATATCCCAAAACCACAAAACACGAACTTGATTGATTTCTACTTCAACAAATTTACTCTACTATCTAATGAAGTTTCATGATTTCCTGACTCAGGATTTTCAAAATCTCGTTTTTCTACCATTTCCAACTCAGATTGGTAGGTGCTAGGATCATTGTCTGCGAGGGAAGAAATTTTGTTTTCCATTTTCTTAAGTTGAAACTTCTTGAAAAGAAGTCCAACCATGGAAGTGAAAATTTCTCCACCATAAGAATTTAAATAATCAAAACAATGAGTTGGGAATTGGAGAAAACTTCCATTTCAACAGTTGAAATACTTGAAACTGTGGTGGCAGACACGGATGTGAAGAACAGATCCATGTTCCTGGGCCTAAAAGAATCATGGGTTCTTGGCTTCAAAACCTTCAGAAAAAGAAAACCAAACAAGGAAACGGAGACAAAATAACAAATTGAATACAAAAAGAATTCACTCTAGCAGGGATTAGACGGTAGAAACATGACATTAGACACCAAGTTGAGCTACAAAGATGGCGCGACGCTTTGCTAAACGAATCACATCGTTACCCCCAGTTCGACAATTCCTCTTTATCGTCGTCCCCATCCGACACGGTTGCAGTTTACAAAAGGTAAGTAAATTGAACCTCTGTTTTATTTTTTGTTATATCTTGTTAAATTGAACCTACTGCTACCTCAGGCTATGTAGTGAGATGATGATATATGATTATATGTTGATGTATTTAAGTAGTTATTAATTGATGTTGCTGGTATTTGAGATTATATGTACCTCTGGCTATGCAATATGCACTGAGAATCTAAGATTATGATATATGATTATATGTTGATGTATTTAAGTAGTAATTAATTGATGTTGCTAGTATTTGAGATTATATGTTCATAGCATGCCGTTGGTATTCAAGGTTGATGTTGCTACCTTGCTAGTAATTTTGAAAATATTGTTGCCTAGCTGCTCTGTCATCGTGATAGTGTGGATAGGAAATTAGGAATGTTAGGTGAAAAATCAGTATAATATATTTAAATATGTTGTTGCCTTGCTGCTCTGTCATCGTGAAAGTGTGGATAGGAAATTAGGAATATTAGGTGAAAAAACAATATAATGTGAAAAATCAGTATAATGTATTTAAATATGTTGCTGCCTTGCTGCTCTGTCATTGTGAAAGTGTGCATAGGAAATTAGGAATGTAATGTGAAAAATCAGTATAATGTGAAAAATCAGTATATGCTACAAATCAATATTGTGAATTCTAAAACTATATATTATTAACATGTTTTGATCTTTTTTCATTTGCTAATTATTAACATGATGATAAATTAGATATTTTAGGTTGGTGGAAGGGTAATGCTTCGAAATATAAAATACTTTCGAAGGTTTCACAACATGTTTTAGCTATTCCTATATCCACAGTGGCTTCTGAATCAACTTTTAGCACAGGCGGTCGTATACTCGACCAATTTCGAAGTTCTTTATCTCTAGCAACTGTTCAAGCACTTGTTTGTTGTCAAAATTGGTTGCATCATGGATCAATCCCGATCAACATTACAACATTGATGAATGATTATGAAAAATATAAAAATCTTGAATCATGTTATTTTTCGTATACACTTGTATTGTTATTTTATTATTTATTAATCAACTTATTTTCAATCTAACATTTCTATCTTCTTTTTTTGTAGAATTTGGTGGAAAGTTAAATCTAGCAACATATGATAATTAGTTCAAAACTGAGTGTATTTCTTGAAGTTTTTTATGTTAATGTTGCTTGTTGTTTATTTTGAAGCCCTTTGAAGGCATTTTCTGTAATTTAAATTTAGATTTGTTCACTTGTGTAGTTTTAATTATTTCGCCTCATGCTAAATTAAACAAAACAAAAGTATTAGAAAGGTAAAAAAAAAAACTTAATAAACACTATATTAACAATTTAATATATTAATATTTGTATTAGATGAAAAAAATTAAAAATATTTTGGGATGTTATAAGAAAACTAATTGGAAAGCCCATCAGATGGCCAAAAAACCAAATTCGGTTTTTAATAGGTTCAGTTCGATTTCGGTTTTTTTCCTCAAAAAAATACAATTTTTAGTTTGGTTACTTTTTTTGATAAAAACCAAACCGAACCAAAAATACTCACCCCTAATCACTTCGCCTGTGCCATTTTGGACTTGAAAAAAAATCAAAGAATTAAATTGAAATCCCCCCCCCCCCTCCCGGCACCCCCAACCCCAAATCATTTTCCCTCAAACTCAAATCCCTAACTTCTTCTTCCCCAATTTTTTCCTACGGTCGTGACTGAGGACAGCACCCCCATCGTTTCTTCTTCCCTAAATTTCTTTCCATGGCAGTGTTACGGGCGCTAGATCAGTGACATGTGGGGAGTGGATGATCGACACGTGGCTGATGGAAGAAGCAACGGGATGACTGACGCGTGGCACTGGGACGCGTGGCAGCTGGAGTTAAATCGGAACTGTGGTTATACAAACCATGGTTAGACAATTAATAACAGTGTTCAGTTTTATGTATTTCAGTTATGTATTTTGGGTTATTTAATGCATTAAATAAAGCTTGTAATGGGTAATTAAAAAGGGGGTTATTACTGGGTTCAGTTATGTTTATTTTATGTATTTAAGTTCTGTTTGATTAATGAGAAAATCATCTTGGAAAATTATCTCAAAGTTGCCGTGTGCACTAGTTGGTCCCTGGAGCCTTAGAATTCCAGATTTCATTTTCATTTCTAAACACTATTTCACATCCACCAAACAGCCTTTTATTCACCAAAAATATTCAAAAATCCAAAAATAGTTAAAAACATAACAAGTGGTATTAGAGCGGTCCTTCCAGCGACCATGGCTGACGGCACTAGAATATCTCAACTTGCTGAAACTGTTAAGCAATTACAAGGAGCTTCCACAGCTCTAACAGAAGAACAAACCCAGCAACGGGTGCTTATGGAAAAAATACTACAACAGCTCAATAATTTGGCATCAAATTATGACCACTTAGCACAAGCCACCAACCGAAGGAATTCAGGAGAAGGCACGTCTCAAAACACCAGAATTCAGGCTAATCCACTCTTTGAAGGGAATGGGGGAATTCAAGCTAGGACGCTGCGACTGGATTTCCCTCGTTTTGAGGGTGGTGATCCCAGTGAGTGGATCCTAAAATCACAGCAGTTTTTCAATTACTTTGGGACTCCAGAGGAGCAAAAGCTAGAAATTGTTTCTTTTCACATGGAGGGAAAGGCACTTACTTGGTATTACTGGCTTAAGGAGTCAAGTCCAGTAGCAACTTGGGAGGAGTTTAAGGATGCCATCCACATCAGATTTGGGCCATCAGCTTATGAAGATCCGGTGGGTGCATTTACCAAATTGCGAAAAACCGGGAGTGTAGAGGAGTACCAGTCAACCTTCGAAATCCTGTCAAATAAAATTACAGATTTGAGTGAGGAGTTTCGAATAAGTACCTTCCTAAGTGGACTACGAGATGAGTTGAGAATAATCGTTACCATGTTCAGGCCAAACACCCTTTCAGCTGCCTTTGGGTTGGCCAGATTACAAGAAGAAGAAGTTGGCAGGAGACACCAACCTGTCCGAAACTTACACCACATCAACACAACATCCAACAACTACATACCATCCTATCCTAAACAAGCCCCACTTAGATTACCTGCACCAAATCCATTTCCCAAATTTCCAGCCCCACAAAATACCTTTCCAAAACTTCCAGCCCCACAGAATACACCCCAATATAACCAAAACTTCCAAAAAAATTATCCCTTACCCATAAAAAGACTCACACCCAACCAAATACAAGAAAGGAGAGAGAAGGGGTTGTGCTACAATTGTGATGAGAAGTATCACATAGGGCACAAATGCAATTGACCAAAGTTATATTTACTTGAAGGAGTAGAAATTGAAGGGGAGCAGGAGCATGTAGAAGAAGAAATGGAGGCATTAGAACCACAATTATCAACTGCAGAATTACTAGTTATATCTCTACATGCCTTAGCTGGAGTATCTACTCCTAAGACCATGCGGTTAAAAGGGACAGTTGGGAAGCATTCATTCATCATTCTGATTCACACAGGCAGCACCCACAGTTTTGTGGATGAAAATGTAGCAAGGAAAATGCAGCTACCAGTGGAAGAGAGCCACTTGGCAGTACAAGTTGTGGATGGGACAACTTTACCTTGCCAAGGTTGCTGTAAGGCAGTGGTGCTTCATATGCAGGGGTGTAATGCAAGGGTCAATTTGTATCTATTAACCCTAGGGGGATGTGATGTTGTCTTGGGAGTGGATTGGTTGAGGAGTCTAGGCACAATTCAGTGGAATTTTGCCGAACTCAGCATGAAATTCACAATCAAAGGGATCCCTATAGTTTTGCAAGGCTTACGGCCTCCTCTCCATTACATAGAAGAGGAACCAAAGCTGAGTAAGACTACTTTGGTGGAAGGAAGAGGGGTTTGGCTGCAGCTCATGGAGGCAGAAGAGCCAGAAATCCCTAAAATTCCTGATGTGGCTATACAGCAGGTTTGGGGTGGTTTTCAAAAGGTATTTGAGGAGCCAATGGGTCTACCACCTACCAGGGTAAATGACCATAAGATCCAGTTACATAAGGCAGCAGTACCTACTTGTGTCAGGCCCTACCGGTACCCATATTACCAAAAAGAAGAGATTGAAAAACTGGTTAAAGAAATGTTGCAGGCTGGAATCATTCAAACCAGCCAAAGCCCTTATTCATCACCAGTATTGTTGGTGTGAAAGGCAGATGGGAGCTGGCGTATGTGTGTGGATTATAGGGCTCTCAACAAGGACACTATTAAAGATAAGTTCCCTATTCCTAACATAGATGAATTATTAGATGAATTGCATGGGGCTGAATTATTTTCTAAGCTAGATTTGAGACCCGGCTACCACCAAATCAGGATGAATCCTGATGATGTGCCAAAAACTGCCTTTAGAACACATGAAGGTCACTATGAGTTTCTTGTCATGCCATTTGGGCTTACTAATGCACCTTCTACATTCCAAGGGTTAATGAATGAGATTTTTAGACCCTATCTTCGAAAGTTTGTATTAGTTTTTTTTGATGACATACTAGTATATAGTAAGTCATTAGAAGATCATGTATTGCATTTGAAAACTGTTTTAGACATTCTTCAACAGCATCAGTTGTATGCAAAAATGTCTAAGTGTGTATTTGGGTGCTCGGAGGTGGAATACTTGGGATATGTGATTGCCAAGGAAGGAGTTAAAGGCTTAAAGTTGATCCTAAAAAAATTTCAGCTATGGTTAATTGGCCCATACCTACCACACCTAAGGCCTTGAGGTGTTTTCTCGGTCTTACAGGGTATTATAGAGAGTTTATAAAAGGATATGGGGGAATTGCAGCCCCAATGACAGCCTTATTGAAGAAAAATTATTTTGTTTGGTCAAGGGAAGCTACCAAAGCTTTCAAAGCACTTAAGGAAGCAATGGTAACCCCTCCTGTACTAGGGCTGCCAGATTTTAATAAACCTTTTTTAGTTGAGTGTGATGCATCAGGTGAGGGGATTGGGGCTGTTTTAATGCAAGATGGGAAACCTTTGGCTTATTTAAGTCAAGCCTTAAAGGGTAAAAATCTGTTGTTATCTACTTATGAAAAGGAGTTTCTAGCATTGGTCCTAGAGCAAAGGGTAGGCACCCCATTCAGAAGTGGAGACATTATTTGTTGGGACATCAGTTTAAGGTGAGAACTGATCAACAAGCTCTAAAATACCTACTAGAGCAAAGGGTAGGCACCCCATTCCAGCAAAAATGGGTGGCTAAGCTATTGGGGTTTGATTTTACTGTGGAGTACAGATGTGGGAGGGAAAACAGAGCTGCAGATGCTCTATCACGAAGGTTAACTAATGATTTACATGCAGGTACTCACAGTTCGGATCCAGAAAAAGGGGAATTACAAGCAATTACTAGTGTTCATTCTAATTGGTGGGCAGGACTAATACAAGCATATTCACAGGATCAACACCTACAGCAACTCATCAGTCAAAGTCAACAAGGGGTTATTGATTCACAAAAATACAGAATTCATGGCAATCTATTATTTTACAAGGGAAGACTGCATTTGGGGTCTCTAAAATACTACCAAGGTATGGTTTTACAGCATTATCATGAGAGTCCCATTGGAGGTCATGCAGGAACACACAAAACACTGGCCAGAATTAAAAGAGAGTTTTTTTGGAATGGAATGCGCAATGATGTAAGAACATACATAAGGGAATGCGATGTATGTCAACGCAACAAAAGTGAGAACATTAAACCCGCAGGATTACTGCAACCTCTCCCAATACCCAAGGAAGCATGGGTTGACATAAGTATGGATTTTATAGATGGTTTACCTATATCTAAAGGTTACAGTGTTATAATGGTGGTTATTGACCGTTTTAGCAAGTATAGCCATTTTATCCCTCTTTCACATCCATACACAGCAATGAGCACAACACAGCAATTTATACAGCATATATTCAAGTTGCATGGCATTCCACAGACTATAGTCAGTGACCGAGACGCAGTTTTCACAAGTTCATTTTGGAAGGAGCTTTTTCGTTTAAGTGGCACACAACAATTAATGAGTTCTGCCTATCATCCACAAACAGATGGACAGACTAAAGCAATGAACAAATGGCTAGAATCTTACCTGAGATGCTTCACGGGAGATAAACCCAAAGATTGGGTCCGGTGGTTACCTCTGGCAGAATGGTCATACAACACCTCCATACACTCAGCTACGGGATTCAGCCCATTTGAAGTTGTGTACGGCAAGACTCCACCTCGACTACAGCCCTTCGAACCGGGGTCTACTGCGAACCAAGCTGTGGAGGATGAAATGAGGAGCCGAGATTTCATCCTCAACTTGGTCCGAGAAAACCTGCAAGAAACCCAAGTTCGCATGAAGCACTTCGCAGACAAAAACAGAACAGATCGTGAATATGAAGTAGGGGATAGGGTTTACCTTAGGCTCAGGCCCTATCGACAGGTATCAGTAGCAGTGAGAAGAAATTTGAAGCTTTCGGCCAGATATTTTGGCCCTTTTCAGATAATCCAGAGAGTGGGTAAGGTTGCTTATAAGCTGGAATTACCCGAGAACTCGTAGATTTACCCAATCTTCCACGTCTCATGCCTCAAGAAGAAGGTCGGAGCTCGTTTTTCACCAAGCCCTAGCTTGCCAGTGGTGATGTCTGATGGAGCCTTAGCTCCCAAAATACAGAAGGTGGTAGATCGACGCATGAAGAAGAAGGGACATTCGTTTTTCACATGCAGCTTGGAACGTAAGGAAATAAAAATAGAGGAAGCAAGTGGTTTTGTAAGAATATCTGCTAATTGATCTTTTGAAGGAATGAAGCGAATCTGAATTTCCTTCTTAGTCACACGATCACGAACAAAGTGATAGTCAACCTCAACATGTTTTGTACGGGCATGAAAAATCGGATTAGCAGACAGATAAGTGGCACCCAAGTTATCACACCAGATAGTCGTAGCAGAACTAGGAGAGATGCATAAATCTGACAAGAGATAGCGAAGCCAAAGGACCTCAGCAGTACCATCGGCTAAGGCTTTATATTCTGCTTCTGTGGAGGAGCGAGCAACTGTGCGTTGCTTGCCAGATTTCCATGAAATGGGTGTAGAGCCAAGAAATACCATATAGCCACCCGTAGATTTTCGGTCGTCAATACTGCCGGCCCAATCGGCATCAGTAAAGCCATGAAGAGACAAATTGTTGTCTTGAGTAAGATGAAGACCAAATGAGGAGGTACCTTTGAGATATCGCAGAATACGCTTTACTGCGGCCCAGTGTCCTTCTGTAGGAGCATGCATAAATTGGCATACTTTGTTCACAGCATAACAAATATCAGGTCTAGTAAATGTGAGATACTGAAGAGCACCAACTACCTGGCGGAAGCGAGTAGCGTCTGAGAACAATTCGGTAGACTGCAGATCATGTTTGGAAACAGAAGCGGGTGTATCAACAAGTTTACATGATGTCATACCTGCACGATTCAGAATATCCAGAACATACTTGTGTTGACTAAGCACAAGACCCATACTAGTGGGAGCAACTTCAATCCCCAAAAAATAGTGAGCATGCCCCAAATCACGAAGTTTGAACTCCGAGCTCAGCAGAGTAATAAGACGATGAATAAGTGCAGAATTATTACCAGTAATCAAAATGTCATCAACATAGACGAGTAAGTAGCATATATCATGAGAACCACTCAGAATAAATAGAGAAGTATCAACCTTTGAAGCCCGGAAACCAATAGTTAGAAGAAAATCACTTAGACGCATGTACCAAGCCCGTGGTGCTTGTTTCAAACCGTATAGAGATTTATGAAGACGGCAAACATGTGTAGATAAAGTGGTGTCAACAAAACCGGGGGGTTGTTGCATGTACACAACCTCATGTAGAGAGCCATTAAGAAAGGCATTATGGACATCAAGTTGCCGAATCTGCCACCCTTTTGATACTGCAATTGTGAGAACTAACCGAACAGTAGTTGGTTTAACAACAGGACTGAAAGTTTCAGAATAATCTATACCTTCCTGTTGGGTGAACCCCCGCGCAACCAAACGTGCTTTGTAGCGATCAAGTTCCCCATTTGCTCGGCGTTTTATTTTATAGACCCATCGGCAACCAACAACATTCATAGAAGGGTCAAACGGTACCAAGGACCAAGTGGTATTAGCATGTAAGGCCGAAATTTCATCCTTCATTGCAGAATGCCAACACTCAAAATGGTCAGCCTCCTTAAAACTCATAGGTTCAAAATCAGAGGGAGACAGTACCCGGGAAGGAGAGACTAACGGAGAGGAGGCGGTCAAGGAGCTGAGATTAGCAGTCTTCGGCTGCCTAGGCCGGAGCACCATAGAATGTTGCCGAGGCAGTGGTGGAGCAGACGGCATAGTAATGGAGGGCAGCTGTGGAAGAGAATAAGTGGAAAGATCCACACATAGATCCAAACCGGGTAGAGACTGATCCGAGTGTCCAGATGATGGAGATAAAGTGGATGCCAAAGCTGGAGAGTCCGCAGCTGGAGAGGAAGGAGATGCAGGTTGAACTTGAGCCGGTGATCCTGTTTCATTAGTATCCGGAGTAACATGGTGATTCGCACCTGTGTCGGGGAACCAATCAGTAGAGTCTTTCATGGCTGGTTCCTCGGCTGAACCATTGCGAAAAGAGAGATTGGCCGAAGCTTGAGTTCCATGTTGTGCAAGCTGAAAGCAATTTTGGGCAGAATGGCCATATGTGTAACAAAGCTGGCACTTTACCTGTTGGCGAGACCATTGATTGTGTGATGTCCCACGGTTTGAATTGCTTTGCCACTGTCCATTGTAGTGTCGGGGCTGCTGCCATTGTCCACTTCTAAAAGGTTGTCCATTGGACTGATTATAGTTCCCACGAGCATTATTCTTCCAGCCATTGCGTCGTCCCCTAAAAGCATTTGTTTGGGAACCCGAGTAGCCACGCTGGGCAACAAAAGCTGATGGAAGTTGCGCTGGCGTGGGGAGAAGTGGGGCAGTAGGGACAGCACTACGATGTATAAATTCATGTGTGGATAAGTGACTGTGCAATTCTGAATAAGTCAATGGTTCGGCTTTGGTTGATAAGGTTGTAACCAAGTCACGGAAATCACTTCTCAAACCACGAAAAACATATAGATTAAAATCAGTGAGGGAGATTGGTCTGCCAGCTGCAGCCAATTCATCAAATAATCCCTTTGCCTGCTGCAGGTATAATGTGACAGTGTCATCACCTTGGCGCAAGTCTTGAAGAGAGCCATGTAATTGCATAATTCTGGAATTGGATGGGGAAGCAAGAGCACGTTCAAGTGTGCTCCACACACTAGCAGAAGTGGGACAATCCACCACAAGATGAAGAACTTCAACCGAGAGAGAAGACAACAATGCACTTAGAATTAACTGATCTTGCTGTTTCCAGACCGACAGCAAGGAGCAAGGGCTGTCCGTGGAGTAAGGAGAGGGGCATTGTGTGGAGCCATCAACGAAAGAATACACTCCTTGACCGATTAGATACGGTTTCATCTGCATACGCCAAAACAAATAGTTGTTGTTTGTGAGTTTAAGATTGATAACCTGCTGTGTATTTGAGAGAGGAACAAGGGCAGCAGGTGCAATAGAGGAGGAGATAGCTGCGTCTGGTGTTGCGGCAGATTTTGGAGAAGAGGGACTGGTATTGATTCCAGTGTTAGCGCTGTCCGATTGAGCCATAATAAAGCAGCAAAAAAAATTGCTCACGTGTGCAGTAGAGAGGAACGAAAACAGAGACGAAGCAGAGAAATTGTAGCGCAAGAAAAAGAGAAGATAGCCGGCGCAAGAAATTGTAGCGCAAGAACAAACGAACAGACGGCACAAGAGGAGAGGAACCGATTTAGGCTCTGATACCAAGTTGAAACAAGTATTTTGTTGTAATGTATTTGAGCACAATACCTAATACGGCTGCTCCTCTTGTATTTATATAAGTAGGGTATATGTACATGTGTTATGGTGTACCCTATTACACAAGATAAGTCTATACAAATATTTCCTATATAAGAATACATTCCCTAATACGCAGGAACCGAGCTTTTGGTTCAGTGGGAGGGAACAAGTGAGGATGATGCGGTGTGGATTGATGTTGAAGAGCTTCGGGCAAAACACCCAGAACTCGAGGGCGAGTTCTTTTGATCGGGGGGGTAGTTGTTACGGGCGCCAGATCAGTGACACGTGGGGAGTGGATGATCGACACGTGGCTGATGGAAGAAGCAACGGGATGACTGACGCGTGGCACTGGGACGCGTGGCAGCTGGAGTTAAATCGGAACTGTGGTTATACAAACCATGGTTAGACAATTAATAACAATGTTCAGTTTTATGTATTTCAGTTATGTATTTTGGGTTATTTAATGCATTAAATAAAGCTTGTAATGGGTAATTAAAAAGGGGGTTATTACTGGGTTCAGTTATGTTTATTTTATGTATTTAAGTTCTGTTTGATTAATGAGAAAATCATCTTGGAAAATTATCTCAAAGTTGCCGTGTGCACTAGTTGGTCCCTGGAGCCTTAGAATTCCAGATTTCATTTTCATTTCTAAACACTATTTCACATCCACCAAACAGCCTTTTATCCAAAAATATTCAAAAATCCAAAAATAGTTAAAAACATAACAGGCAGTGACTCAAAGCAGCCCCATCATTTTTTCTTCCTTTCTCCCCACGGTAGTGACTGACGGCACCCCCATCGGAATCTAGGGCTTCAGAAATTGATCTCAGATGTGAAAATTTGGTTGAAAAGGGGGGAAATCATAAAACGACATACCTGTGGAAAGAAAGTGTTGTCCTTTCTTAGCTGCAGCACGAATAGAAAAATCATTCGAACTGGTACCTTGTTATGGTGCTGGTTTCTATCTCGGAGTGACCCTTCGTTTTTCTATTTAACATAAATTCAGTTTTGAATCAAAAGCTTCGCTTTTTTTATGTTCAAGAAATGTTCCCTCGGGTTTGTTGACGAGGAAATTTTGAAGGGGTTGTTTCATCAGTATTTTTATATATATTTAAGGTATTGTTTCATCAGTATTTTTATATTAATTATATAGAGGATTTTTTATTTATATTTCTATTTTTAGGACATTGTAATTTTATAATATTTTAGAATTTTAGAAATGTTTCTAATTTTGAGATTATATTTGTTTGACTGTGTTTGTATTATATAATTTAAAGTTAATTTATCTTGAATTTGAGTTATGTTTGTTAAATTAATATTTGATTTTATATATATATATATATATATTTATATATATATATATAATTGATTAATTAAATATGAACAGTACAATTCCAAAATAGCATACCAAAACTCTCTGAAACCAAAATATTTTATTTCAATTGAAAAAATAAAACACCAATCGAAATAAAATAGGCAACTTGGTCAGTCCAGCACTTGACAGCAGCATGCATGGCCTTTCTATTAGTTCTTACCAGCATAATTAATTTAATTACGGGGAAAACACCGTAGCAATTAGCAGTGTTTTGTGAGAAAAACTACAGTGTTTTCACCGCATGATTTAGCTTTAGGTTAATGGACTATGTTGTGTTTATAGTTGTGTTTTTTTTTTTTGGTTAAGTGCTATGACCAGCCCTTTTATGCTTTTGTTGTCACTAAAAAACTCTGACCAATCTTGAATACTATTATAAATTTTTGGTTTAATTTTAATAATGTTTTTTTAATTATTATGTTACTAATATGAAAATAATAATATTAACAATATTTTTTCATAATATTTTGTATATCACTGTCTAATACAATTTTTTCATAAAATCTGCTACTTTTGCCCCATCAAGCAGTATGTTTGCTACCTCTGTTGCAATCCTTAAGCGCATTTCCCAAGTTAATGGGAGCTCGTCACTTAGGGAGTGGAGAAGCTGGGAAAGTGTCCTATTAGAAATGAATTCATAGACTAACAATGGAACTTCAGTCTCCAAGCAACAGCCCAAAAGGTTAACCACATTTCTATGGTTAATTTGTGAAAGAATGAATTCCCTTCATCAAGAATTTTGAATTTCTTTAACAGCAATGATCTTTCCATCTCTATGATATTATTTCTCCTTCTTCTCATACTTGCTGCCAAATGAAAGAACTTTCTTTCCCCTGCCCTTTCCAGTCGTTAAATGTCCAGTTGAAGCTGAAGCTGTTTTGCATCTTGGTTGCCAAAGTCTGCCGTGTTCCACATTCAAAATTTAGGGTATGTTTGATAGAGGGTAAATGACTGGATAGCTTAATATATGGCTGGGATAGTTGCCAAGTAAAAGCCCGTTTATGCAAGTATAACCCACTATAGGATAGTGTAATTGACTGACTCGGTCAAGTCTGCCTGCTTAATTCTTTGTGTGGTTCTAAAGACTTTGGTTTTGAGCTTTGTACTCATGGAAGGCTAACGGAGAAAGAAAATAGTAGAGTAGAAAGGAGGAGGAGATTTTGGATAACTTGCCAAGTAAGAGCCCGTTTTATACCTTCTCTCTTCTAAAAAGCTACTGTCTGAAAGAAGAAGAAATTGAATATGGCAAGTGACTGTATTTTTTCATTATTGATAAATTGCCTCAATTTTTTCACCAGTTTTATCTATATTTTACTTCGTATATTTTTTGTTTATGTCATATTAGATATGAAATATCATATATATAAAAGCCATAGAAATCAACCTCTAAGAAAAATAATATCAAATGATGAATTATTTTTAATATTATTGTTATTGTTATCATCATTATTGTTAAATTGTCATAATTATTGTAGTTGTCATTATAAATATTATTATAAATAATTCATATTCTAATTATTATTGTTCATACTATCGATGACACCATAATTATTGTTAGAAAAAGAAATTAAATTATTTTTTTTATTTTATAAGATTTATTCCTCATATTATTATATTAAAAGTATTTTAGAATACTGATATTATTTTTTTGTCAAAAAAAGCCTAGGTAATGTGTGTGTATGTGTGTGTCTATATATATATATTAAGGCACTAATATAAAATAAATATCAAAATATATAATTAGTCTAACATATTTATAAGAACAAAAAACTTATAAATAATCATTATTTTGAATGTCTTATCTATAATAATTAGAAATTTCAACACCTAATAATATTAACAAAAAAAAATTAAAAAAATGACAAAACAAAAATAAATATCATTAGATTTAAAAAAAATTATTTGACTTGAAGAATAAATAAAAATAAAAAAATAAAAAAACAAATAGAAAAAATAATAAATATCAATTTTCAAATGATCACCAACACAAATTAAGATTTAAATATTAAATAAAAAAAGCCTTAATAACAGTGGAAATAATAAAAATAAGAAATAAAAACTAAGAGCATGTACATATAAACATAGATAAAAATAGAAACCATTCAAGAAATATATCAAAAAAAATAAAGGAATTAAAATATAATCCAAGATTAAAAGTATAAGAACCAAAATGAAAAACACATATATAATAAATGTCATTTAAAGGACAAAATTTATCTAGTAGTTCAATTCGCCTTTTACCTTCCACCTCCACCACATGTTATGCCTATTTGGTACTGTGGCTGAGGTTGCTTTTGCAAGTGCTCTTTCATTCAGAAATGAATGGAAATGATATTTTTTTAATTTTTTAAAAATGATTTTTGCCATCAATACATCAAAATTATCTAGAAACACCAAAATTTTTAATTTAAAATAAAAAAAAATAAAAAATTTCATTTTTTTTCAAAAACGCTTTCCAAACACATTCCCAAACACCACCGTCATCTCCCAACAAAACTACAGTTCAATTCACCACTTCAAATAGTAATGAACAGTGAAAACCACAATTGAAATCACTATTCATTACTGTTTGAAATTGTGATCTCCTCTAGCTATTTTATAAAATAATAGTCGTAGTGCGCATAAGCTAGCCTGGACAACCGGGTTATTAAAAAAAATTATAATTGGAAAAAAATGTTAAAAAAAGTGTGTCCGGGGATTATTCATGGTGCGCGTAAGCTGCCCCGGACACTCTAGTTATCAAAAAAAAAATATACGTTGAAAAAACAAGTCGTGGTGCCTATAAGGTGACCCGGATACCCCGATTATTAAAAAAACCTAAAAAATGTATACGTGGGAAAAAAATGTAAAAAAAAGTGGGACTGGAGATCAAAAAATATATATACGGGGAAAAAAAATTGTGGTGCACGTAAGGTGTCCCGGACACTCCGGTTATAAAAAAACCAAAAAATAATGTATAAGTGAGAAAAAAGGTAAAAAAAAGTGGATCCAGAGATTAATCGTGGTGCGTGTAAACTGGTTCGGACACCCCTACTTTCAAAAAAACAAACAAAACAAAGGAAGCCCGGTTAAAAAAAAAGGGAAAGCACCTTTTCAAACAGTAATGATTAGTGAAAATCATTGTTCATTAGTGTTTAAAAGTATGATTTCCTTTAAAACAAAAACCAAAATTATTTTGTAGCCTGAGAGATTTGAACTCTCGCTGCAGGGAAACATTTAGCAGCCGCACGCCTTAACCACTCGGCCAAATGACTTAGTTGTGCAGTTCTAGTATACAAATAATACTTATATTATGAAGTAATTTTACTTTTTCAATCCACAGTTCTTCTGAGTCTTGATGAACAATGTAAAATACTGTTAAAAAACCTGTTTTGTTTTAGCTTTTGTAGTAATATATTATGAAATAATTTTATTATTCCAATCAACGGTTCTTCTGAGTCTAGATAAACAGTGTAAAATACTGTTCAAAAACCTGTTTTGTTTTAGCTTTTGTAGTAATCAGATCCCAAAGAGTGAAGATGATTAGGATTGTGGCTCATATTTAATTTGCTGCTACAAAAATTGGTCTTAAATTCTTGGCCATATTTATCAAATCTAAATATTAAAATGTCGTGCTTGCTTATCATAGATGAAAGATTTTCCTATCAGAGGTGTACAATATTTCAATGCACCTAAATCTAAGGGGTTGGTTTGTTAATTAAAGCATTGTATTATTGGTATGCCTTTAAATGTTTTTTTAAATAAAAGTGACAAACATAAATTTAACAAATCACAAAAATACCCTCTAAAAATTGTCTCTCTTGAGCTCAGCTAAAGTAAGGATTCAGGGGTATTTGGCACTGTATTTAAAAATGATTTTGAAAAAACTGAAAATTTTAAACTTTATTTTTTATTTTAATTAAATTTTTTAATATTTTTAAATCATTTTCATGTACTGATATAAAAAATATTTTTTAAAAAATAAAAAAAATTAATGCATTTCTAAATAAAAAATATTTTAAAAAACAACCACAACTACATTGTCTTACAATCACTTATACTCATGGATACAATATATTTTAAATCTCTCGATCGATCAACACCCTTCAAGTGTATAAAAATCCTCTAATGACTAAAAGGTTGACCCAAAGTCAAGTCTTTATATGGAAAAACATGAAAAAAGGTTCCGCTAGGCAGCTCACTTTTGTTGACAATGATGGGCATAGAAGACTCGCTACTTTCTTTATGGAAATAACGTGTGGAAAATCATGCCTTGATTTTAATGGTGTGCTGGCAAAATCAACACTAAAAGTCTTTATTTTTTCTGACACAACCAACAAGTATGATGAATAAAAATTTGCAGTGGGAGATGGGTCTCTGAGACCTTTAGTATATAAAAATTAAATCTCCATTTAGTGTGTTCGAATATACATGTATTATACTAATATTCAGAAATTAAATAAGAAGTAAAATACGTAACCAGAAATTGAAAAGTTGGAAGAACTCAAGAAAACTTGTTTTTTTTTATTATTATTATTTGAAAAAGTTAATGCAGAAGTTGATTGTGGTTTCAGCTTTAAATGTTCTTTTTTAAAAATAAAAAATATATATTTCCTACGTAGGCTTTCTTTTCCTCAAACTAAAATTTTGCTATCATTTTATACTTGGGGAGTGAAATCCATGCAAAAGGACAGCTATTTTACATCTGCCATTGATATTATTTATTTTCAGAATCAAATTACTAGTAGGTTCACTTGAGTTAAAAAAAGTAAGAATAATTATGATTTTAAAATAGATATTGGATTAAGAAATTGAAAAGTTGGAAAAACTCAAGAAAACTTGTTTGAATCGTTTTATTTTTCTACACATTTCAAAGCAAAGCATCCATCCATGCACGTTCTCGTAAATTTTGTTTTAATTCCAATCCAAGGAAGAAGTCAAGTTTTTGTATTCAACCCAAGGGGTCCTGGTGTGAGTGGTGAGGGCGCTCTCATCCCTTAAAAGAGGTCAGGGGTTCAAACCCTCCTCTTGTATGGAGCCGGCCATTTGGGGAGCACTTTCACCCCTTCGGGGCCCACCCGGTGCGAACGTGGATTAGTCTGGGCCAGCGCTTGGGACACCGCGTGGTTTATACCAAAAAAAAAAAAAGTTTTTGTATTCAATTATGAAAGTACAATATTTTATACCCATAGGATTTAAAGTGCCTTGTTTTTTATTTTAAAAAATCAAATTATTTTTATATATTTTTAATGTGTTCATATTAAAAATAAAAAAATATATTTATGCACTAGTAGCATTTATTTATTTATGTACACTAAAATAAATAATCGTGTACTATGTACTAGTAGCATTTATTTATCTATTTATTTGGTAATTTAGTGCTTGCATTTAAGTCTGTTTGGTACTGCATTTCAAAAATATTTTTGAAAAAAATTGAAATTTTTTTATATTTATTTTTTATATTTTAATTTTTTTATATTTTAAATCATTTTCATGTGTTGATATTAATTTTTTTTTATTAAAAAAATATTATTTTAATATATTTTTATAAAAAAAATATTATTTTAATATATTTTTGAATAAAAAATATTATAAAAATAACAATGCTTAATATAGAAACGTTTTTTCCCCGTGATTAAAGGTACACACACTAAAGCATCAATAATTGAAATTTGAAATTAGGTTCACTGTTGGATAAATTCTTGACGAAGCAAACTGTCACTTACTTCAATTTCCCGATAGCAATTTGCTCGCGCACTGCGCTGAGTTTTTTTCTATATAGAAAATTAATTAATTTTTTATGTGTTATAATTAGTTATTTTTATGTTTAATTAATGAAATTATAATAAATTAAATCTGTTAGAAATGAGTTTTTTTTCCGCCTAAAAGGAACAGTGTAATCAAAACGCAAGGAAAGTGATTCGTATATTTTTTAATTGTAGATAACTTTGGTAAATTTGTCTACCCATTTTGTTTGTAAATAACATTTTTTCCCAGTAATATCATATCTGAAATATTATACATAAATAGTTGGTAATATTTCTAAAAAGTATATTTTTTCTGACACAATCAACAAGGAAGATGGACAGGGTTTTTCAATGTGAGGCCATTGCTATCAAGCGTTTTTTCTACGAGATGGGTAAATATAACAAAAATAAATATGATGGAAAACACATGGTACATAACAAAAATATATTTTATAAATTGATTCCTTTTAAAATATATTGAAAACACATGGAAAATATTAAGAAAAAATTGCAGAAAAGTAATTAACGGAAAAGTTGACCCCAATTCAAAGTCTTTAATGACAATGATGGAAATAGACTTTCTTAATGGAAATAACGTATGGAAAATCCTGGCTTAATTTTAATGGTGTGCTGGCAAAATCAAAAAGTATCGTTATAAAATGAACCACCAATTAATGACAAAAAGTATTTGTCTTTAAATACTAAGTCTATATATTTCAGATGGATAGGGATTTGCAGTGTGATATGGGTCTATGAGTCCATTTTCATCTGCTTTTTTTCCACGATATGGGATTGTGGAATGGTCCGTGAGATCAGCACCATTGCTATCAAACATTTTTTCCACAAGAATATATTTGCAAAAGGGTTCAATTACTTTAATTTAATGAATATTTATCCCTAATTAGTTGAGAGAACGAATTTTCTGATGCTAATTTTCCTAACAATCTTGCAGTTTTTTCTACGGGGATGGGGTCCCGATAGCTTGGCAAGTCCCTCTCTATAAAAAGCCTGAACCTGCAAGAGATGGTTAATATCGAAATCATTCGATAGCTTCTGTATTCATTAGGATGGGCCTTTCTCTTCACATCTCCATTGTTCCAGTAATCATGATGGTTGTTTCCCTGCAAGTATGGCTGCCTCTTGGCTGCTTGGACGAGGAGAGGACCGCTCTCTTCCAGCTGAAAGATTCTCTCAACTATCCCAACGGCACATCCCTGCCATCCTGGATAAAAGACGATGCCCACTGCTGTGATTGGGAACTTGTTTGGTGCAGCAGCAGTACAGGTCGAGTCACTGAACTCTATCTTGGGGGAACAAGGAATGGGGAACTGGGAGACTACTACTTAAATGCCTCCTTGTTTCTTCCTTTTCAAGAACTCATCACTCTCGACTTGTCGGATAATCAGATAGCTGGTTGGGTTGAGAACAAAGGTATGCTTTTCGATTAAATATTTTTAGTGGATATATAATCTGAAGAAATAAAACAGAAACTTTAAACAACAAATAAAATTACAGATGATTTGTTGTTTTTTGTTTTAATTATTAATATAATTACTGCTTTGATTTAAACTTTTTCAGCACCTCAAACAGCTCCTCCTCTCTAATCAATAATTATTACGTTGATGCCGTGATGCTACCATTTCATTACCATAATTAAATTACTCCAATAATATCCTTTCATGTCTTAATTAATTTATATATTTATTTTTACAGGTGTTTATCAACCATTTAGAATGAGCAAGCTGGAGTACCTTGACTTGAGATATAATCGGCTTGATAACAGTATTCTATCATATATGGATGGGCTTTCATCTCTTAACACACTATATCTAGGTTACAATAGACTGGAGGGGTTAATAGATTTGAAAGGTTAATTTTTTTATATGTATACTTATAATTTTCTTTATTAAATTCAATTATGTTTTGTAGTGAATGAATTAATAGTTATTATTATTTTTATGTATATCAAGAATGTTTGAGCAACTTGGAGACCTTGGATTTGAGCGGCAACAATATTACCAAAGTGGTAGCCTTAGGAGGTAAGTGATGATGATGATGATGATGATGCCCATTAATAATTATTATTAATTATTTTGTTTCTTTTGAAAAACCTTTGTTTACGTTTCTGCTGTAACTTGCAGGCCCAACCAAGGTGGGTACTCTCTACCTAAATAATGTCACATTCTATGGAAGTAGCTTTCAGACGTTACTACAATCATTCGGAGCTTTACCAAACCTCACAAAACTTTATCTGGGCTACAACGATTTAAGAGGAAGAATATTAGGTGACAGTAAGTTATTAACTTTGAGTGATATTATTTGTTTAAATGAAAAAAACTCAATTTAAAAAAGAAAACATCTTTTTTTCTTTCTAATAGAGTTGCGAAATTTGAGCTCACTAGAAGGGTTGAATTTGGACGGTTGTTCTCTAGATGAAAACTCCCTTCAAAGTCTCTTGAAATCCTTATTATTCAATAAGTTGCTTCTTGTTAACTCTTTCATTTTCTTTATAATTAATTTCATGATTGTGGCAGACTTTCTTAACCTCAAGAACTTGGAGCTCTTGGATATGAGTGGCTCTACTCTCAATAGCAGCAACATCTTCCAAACCATCAGAACGATGACCTCTCTCAAAACTTTAATGTTGGTGGATTGCAGTTTAAATGGTCAATTACCTACAGCCCAAGGTAATATAAGGCTAATGACTCTTACTGATAAGTTACTACAATCATTAGGATTAATTTTTCAGTTACAATCATTAGATCTTGGCCATAACAAATTTCATTTAACTTTTTTTAAAACAAATTTAACATATTAAAAATGTTATTAACAAATATCAACTCCACTATTACTTATAATTGACCATAATGATTAGAATTCCTTTGTTATGTTTCACTGCCTATTAAACAAGTTTTGAATAATTCTCAAATCCATTTGATTTTTTATTTTAAAAAAACAAAGAGACAATTAAATTTCAAATTTAGAAATTATCTGCACTGAAATCCTTATTATTCAATAAGTTGTTTCTTGTTAACTCTTTCATTTTCTTTATAATTAAATGCTTATTCGTGATTGTGGCAGACTCTCTTAACCTCAAGAACTTGGAGCTCTTGGATATGAGTGGCTATACTCTCAATAGCAACATCTTCCATACCATCGGAACGATGACCTCTCTCAAAACTTTAATGTTGAAGCGCTGCAGTTTAAATGGCCAATTACCTACCTCCCAAGGTAATTTAAGGTTGATGACTCTTACTTATCAGTTACTACAATCATTAGGATCAATTTTTGAGTTACAATCATTGGATCTTGGCCACAACAAATTTCATTTAACTTTTTTTAAACCAAATTTCACATGTTAAAAATGTTAGTGTTTTAAAATATTAACAAATATCAACTCCACTGTTACTTATCATTGACCATAATGACTAGAATTCCTCTGTTATGTTTTCACTGCCTATAAAAAAAGTTTTGAATAATTCTCAAATCCATTAGATTTTTTGTTTTTTAAAAAAACAAAGAGACAGTTAAATTTCAAATTTAGAAATTAACTGCATTGAAATCGTTATTATTCAATAAGTTGCTTCTTGTTAACTCTTTCATTTTCTTTATAATTAATTGCTTATTCGTGATTGTGGCAGACTTTCTTAACCTCAAGAACTTGGAGCTCTTGGATATGAGTGGCTCTACTCTCAATAGCAGCAACATCTTCCAAACCATCGGAACGATGACCTCTCTCAAAACTTTAAAGTTGGTGGATTGCAGTTTAAATGGCCAATTACCTACAGCCCAAGGTAATATAAGGCTAATGACTCTTACTGATAAGTTACTACAATCATTAGGATTAATTTTTCAGTTACAATCATTAGATCTTGGCCATAACAAATTTCATTTAACTTTTTTTAAAACAAATTTAACATATTAAAAATGTTATTAACAAATATCAACTCCACTATTACTTATAATTGACCATAATGATTAGAATTCCTTTGTTATGTTTTCACTGTCTATTAAACAAGTTTTGAATAATTCTCAAATCCGTTTGATTTTTTGTTTTAAAAAAACAAAGAGACAATTAAATTTCAAATTTAGAAATTATCTGCACTGAAATCCTTATTATTCAATAAGTTGTTTCTTGTTAACTCTTTCATTTTCTTTATAATTAATTGCTTATTCGTGATTATGGCAGACTTTCTTAACCTCAAGAACTTGGAGCTATTGTATATGAGTGGCTCTACTCTCAATAGCAGCAACATTTTCCAAACCATCGGAACGATGACCTCTCTCAAAACTTTAGGGTTGCAGGGTTGCAGTTTGAATGGCCAATTACCTACAGCCCAAGGTAATTTAAAGTTAATGACTCTTACTCTCTCTCTTTCTCTCTATATATAATTCGAGTTTAAGTTTTCCTAAATTTTAATTTGATCAGGCCTATGTGACTTAAATCATCTCCAAGAGCTAGATATCAGTTCCAATGATCTCAGTGGATTCTTGCCTCCGTGTTTGGCAAATCTGACATCCCTTCAACAACTAGATCTCTCTTCCAATCACTTGAAAATCCCTATTTCGTTGAGCCCATTATACAACCTTTCAAAACTCAAGTATTTTGATTTCTTTGGCAATGAAATATACGCAGAAGAAGATGATCATAATCTGATCCCAAAGTTCCAGTTAGAATCCTTCTATATGAGCAGTCATGGACTAGTTGCAGGAGCATTTCCTAAATTCCTTTACCATCAGTTCAACCTACAATCTTTGCATCTTACAAACATCCAAATAAAGGGAGAGTTCCCAAGTTGGTTGATAGAGAACAACACATACCTAATTGATCTTTATTTAGAAAACTGCTCTCTTTCGGGTCTATTCTTACTGCCAAGGAGCTCTCATGTGAATTTGTCAATCCTAAGTATATCCATGAATCATTTCCAAGGCCAAATTCCTGCAAAAATCGGAGCTTATTTGCCAGGGTTACAAGTTTTATTGATGTTTGATAATGGCTTTAATGGAAGCATCCCTTCCTCGTTGGGTAGCATGAGCTCGCTGCGAGTGTTAGACCTGTCCAACAATTTTTTGACGGAAAGAATACTTTCAAATAACAGCTTGCAAGGGCAGATCCCTGGATGGATATGGAATATGTCTTCTCTTGAGTTCTTGGACTTATCAGGGAACAACCTCTATGGTCCTTTACCATCGAGATTCGGTGCTTCTTCAAAATTAAGATATGTACATTTGTCTAGAAATAAGTTGCAAGGATCGATCACAATGAAATTCTACGACTCCTCTAGGCTAGAGGCATTAGATCTTTCCCATAATAATTTAACTGGTACAATTCCAGAATGGATTGGCAGGCTATTTAACTTGAGATTTCTACTATTGAGTCACAACAATCTTGAAGGTGAGATCCCAGTTCAATTATGCAGGTTGAAGCAATTAACCCTCGTTGATCTATCTCACAATTATCTTTCTGGTAATATCCTCTCTTGGATGATATCTGCTCATCCTTTCCCAAACCAATATAATTTGTTCTCAACACAACAATCCTTCGAGTTTACAACGAAGAATGTAACCCTTCTTTATAGAGGCAGCACTATCCAGTACTTTACTGGAATTGATTTATCATGCAACAACTTCACAGGAGAGATTCCTCCTCAGATTGGAAACCTGAGCAAGATCAAGGTATTGAACCTCTCGCACAACAGTTTCATTGGGCCAATTCCACCAACATTTTCAAGGTTAAAGGAAATAGAGAGCTTGGATCTTTCATACAACAAATTGAAAGGAGAAATCCCTCCTCAACTTACTGGACTATATTCTCTAGCTGTTTTTAGTGTGGCACACAATAATTTGTCTGGCAAGACACCTTCGAGAGTTGCACAGTTCGCTACCTTTGAAGATAGCTCTTATGAGGATAACCCTTTTCTCTGTGGAGAACCGCTAACCAAAGCTTGTGATGCGGATATGCCATCATCACCAACATCAAGACCAACTTCAACTAACAATAAAGATAAAGGTGGTTTCATGGACATGGAGGTTTTCTATGTGAGCTTCGGGGTTGCATACATCATGGTGTTGTTGGTCATAGGGGCAGTTCTGTACATAAATCCGTATTGGCGACGAGCTTGGTTTCACTTCATTGAAGTTAGCATCACCAATTGCTATTATTTTATGGTGGACAATCTTCCCATTAGATCCAAGTTTGGATTTTCATAGCCTTTATCTTGATGGTACTAAGCCTTGGTGCATCTTTTTGTATTTTAGTTTCAAGATTTAAATAAGTTTAAAAACACACTCAAGTGATGTTGTATTAATTTTCATTTGTGTTTTGTTGATCTTTTTAGCTTTTGTGTTAAATTTAGCTTCATTGCTCAATTTAATTAAAAAACAAATTCACCACACATATATCATTGTTAAAAGTAGACTCTGTTGAGATTAGTAAAAGAGTGAAGAAATTGTGCAGAGAAGAAGAGAGATAGAGAGATCAGAGAGAGAAGGAAATTTTGAATATATTCTGTTGTAATATTTCTGCATACAAACCTTGTGCTACTAATAACTTTATATAATATGTCAAATACTCTATACTACATTCTAGAATATACTTTCAGTATTCCAGAATATACACTCTAACATCCCCCCTCAATCTCTTGCTTTGATAAACCAAGCATGTGATTGCAACAATGAAAAACAAAACACATGAGTACTGATCCTTTTCGACAGAAATCACTATGTAAAAGAAAGATGAGTTTGAATGCGATTGAAAAGAAAAAGAAAAAAAATGCTCAAATGGCAAAGAAGATAGAAGAGAGAGAAGACATTTCATTTGTCTATTTCTTGATTGAAATTTCATTTGTCTACTTCAGTTTTTTTGAAGTTTTTCCTTTGTCTACTTCAGTTTTTCTGAAGTTTTTCATCTTTGAGAAGAGAGGGATGAGAAGAAAGA
Source organism: Salix caprea (assembly GCA_964035475.1). Taxonomy (NCBI): domain Eukaryota; kingdom Viridiplantae; phylum Streptophyta; class Magnoliopsida; order Malpighiales; family Salicaceae; genus Salix; species Salix caprea. Next base: position 11,868,181 of record OZ037747.1, on the reverse strand, counting down.
AATGGGAGGTAAGAGAGGTGATAGAATGGGTTTGAATTTCATTTGTCTACTTCAGTTTTTCTGAAGTTTTTCATTTGCCGATGAATTTCTTAATCTGTGTAAGAATTCATTTTGTAATTCTCAATGATATTGATTTTTTTTTTTGCTCTTTTTCTTCTTCTTCTTCTTCTTCTTCTGCTTTTTTTTTTATAACTAATCAAAACGGCAGCACACAACACAAACGACAGGACAATACAAACGACACTACACAAATCATAACATCTAGGGTTTCTACTTATTGCTCTCTCAGCCACGCCGCAGCCAATAGTAAGAATGATTTCCAATTCAACGGTGAGAGTTTTGAGCAGAGAGGCAACTGCTACAAACTCAAATTAATCCTCTCCATGGATCTTCTTACAACAACAGTAACAACAACCATTATGATGTTTGCTCTAAGGCTCCTCCTCCTGTTGCTGTGAGGTCACGGCCAAAGAATGCAGAAGAACTCATTTCAGAGGCAATCCTGCTCTCTCTCCAATCGCAGCCAATTTGCAGGAAGCTGGTAGCGTGTATGAGTCTTCACCTCTCCGGCGAGATCGTTCACTTGGATCTCCCTGCTTTCATTTCTCTTTTTTTTTTTTTGAAAAATTCATGACTCACCATTCTCTTCTACGTTGCCAAGCTCGCCGAGCAAGTCTCCGTGGGCTGTTATAACAGAGTGAGAGATGTTGTCGCAGCAGCAGCACATTTAGAAAGGTAAGGACATCACTTAGCTGATTGCTTCTGTTTTTTTTTTTTTCACTAGAGATCTGTGGAGGATTGTTGTCGTCTGTTGATGTTAGCCGTAGCAACAAACAGATCCATCGGATCAACCACCAGGCGTAAAAGCACGTAGAGGGCGATGGTGAGGAGGCCGAAGATGATGAGTAAACAGAGAATCCAAAACATCGAATTCAAAATCAGTGTTGCTGTCTTCTTTCTTCCACGCCTTTTTAGTGAGTGAGTGAGAATCATGGTTACCGGAGACAGAGGCATGGGCGCCATCATTGATACCTCGTCTAAAGCAGAGGACGCCGGTAAAGTTGCTGAAGAATTGAAACGAAGAGGAGAGGTAGGGGAGGGAGAATCGTTGCTGCTCTGTTTGAGCTGCATTTGTTTTTTTTTTTGTGAATAATGCATGAGGATCAGATTGCGGAAGCAGAGGATTGTATTGGATCAATTAACTTGCGCAAGCATAAAAGCTCTGATACCATGTTGAGATTAGGAAAAGAGTGAAGAAATTGTGCAGAGAAGAAGAGAGATAGAGAGATCAGAGAGAGAAGGAAATTTTGAATATATTCTGTTGTAATATTTCTGCATACAAACCTTGTGCTACTAACAGCTTTATATAATATGTCAAATACTCTATACTACATTCTAGAATATACTTTCAGTATTCCAAAATATACACTCTAACAGACTCATGTACAGTAACTTTGACAATTTACAACAAATCTCTCTCATAAGCTCCTACAAATGAACGATCTATGTAAACACCAAATTCCAATTTCTTAATAATCACAATCACATTACGAAGACAATGGCTTATCAAGTACAAATAGATTTTATATAAGAAACCTAATGAATTAATTGAATTAACTTGTAAACACACGAATTACAATAAGATATGCCAAGTGTCTGATACAATAAAGATAAAAATCACCTAACAGCAGAGCAAGGCCATGTGAACTTCATGGTGTCTTGTCCAACAAGTTTATTCATAGATATGAAAAGGTACAACATAGTTTCCATTCTAATCCATTCTCAAATTTCAATTTTCCACAACAAGATGTATATTCCAGTGACTGTATTAGGAAGACCAAATAGTAAAAAAAATGAAACTAATAAGTTTAACCAGAAGCTTCCTCTTTATCTTCCTCTACTGAATTCATCAAACAATACGGCTGTCTTTGTACTTTTCTTTTCTCGGTACCTAATATTTCTCGAAGTGATAACTGATCTAAAGGCAAGGATGTCCTAAAACAATTTCAGCAGTTAAGCTTACATGATATATTCACATACTAAGCACCTTACCGATTCCCATTGAAGTTGCTGAATTTCCCACCTCGGTTAGCTTGGAAATAAGATAACTTGCCTGAAAAAACTTGTGCCAGTGATCCATTTGGTATCTCTAATGTACGATTATTGACAGCCTTTAAGAATGTAAATAATCTCTGATCCCAAATCATATGATCTATGCAGCCACTATCCAAAATCCATATATTCCTCTTTCCATTGGAAACAAGTGAGAATGCTTTACCTTGTTGAAATTATATCGACAGTGTTTTGGTATAAATAGGAAAGCAATTTCATGGACTAATTAGGAAAGATGTATAGTGTATCAATCGACATAAAATCAGCTGCCATTGGTATAATTTTTTTTGGGTTTTCAAATCGGTTAATTCAGTTTTTTTTTCTCAGTTTGGTTTTTTCAGTTTAATCGTTTTTTCAAGGTTTTTGCTCACCCTAGTAGTTTCTATGTTAATTAGTAAGAGGGTGTCAAATTATACCAACAAAATTCAACTACAAATGAATTTCTTGGTGCCTTTCATGATGGTAGAGTAATGACTCCATGACTATCTGACGCAGCAGAAAATCACGCGGGAATACGATCAACGTCAATATTCCGTAAAATCAAAGAAAACGAGATTAAATCTCAATCAAACTCAAAGTTTATTCAATAGAATGGTAGATAAGTCGGCTGCAGGTTTTACAAGGGATACTTAAAGATAAAACCCTAGCCTAATTCAATACAGAAAAGGAAAGGACATAAAATATTAAATTTGCCATAAATGGCAAATTTGAGATAAATGTAGAATATGAAAGACCTATGAATTCTGAGAGAGTACCAATTGACCAAAGTCAATTCGGACTCTTAAACCAAAAGTTATTGCAAAAACGAAACTTTCCTAAAATAGCAAAAATGACGATTTCGGGGCCGAAACGATGGAATTAGGCCAAAATTGGGTCGAGGACAGCAGCAAAGCTTCTGATTTCTTCCGCAAACGACGAAACGCATTGACTGGGTGAGTTTCGCGTTATTCCAACTTCGACGACCCGGTTGCCGAAATTCAGTTGCCTTTGAATTTCGGGTGATCCCTCTTCAGCATGTATTATGATTCCACAACCTGTTCTACATCACTATCAAAACATGACAGTGAAAAAGATATTTCACTGATTGTACATAAGCTTGTTAGCACTTGCGGATTTGCTTGATCTAAAACTTCAGAAACTGATGGCACCAGATCCTGTGAACGTAGCATTCTGTCGACAACAGTCCCCACTTGAAATGGATGACCACCCCCGGCTGAGCAAATGAATCAAAGCAGTCTCGAGATTCCAAAAAACAATTCATCTCCACATATGCTGGATTCTAATTTTCAACCCACTTCTTAATACTCTAATCTCAAACGTCCAGCATATGCGAGAATGCTTGATTAAAGTCATTTGATTACTCTCATACCAGGTCTCTAATGTTCCTATTTTATTAACCACAAAGCCATTTCTTTTTTCACACAAAGTAGAGGAAAGAACTCCAATTCAACCTCAACACAACTAACGAAAACCATTTCTTTTTCCTCTGTAGATTTTGCTTGGCACAACTAAACTCTGAACAGAAACTAACCAGTCTCTGCACATCTGCAAAACTTGTTGCCCAATTCGTATAGCAGGGCAAGTAAACTATCCTGACCTGGGGCTTGATTTCGTAGGAAACATATATGTGGAGGTAAGAAACCCCAAACAACAAGGGCAAGTGTTGTACAAAAAGCTAGAAAACCTCGTGTCTGAGTAACCATATATGTGGAGGTAAAAAACACTTCCTCTAAATTTCATCCAAAGACTTCTTCTTGTAAATTCCATTAACAACACCAAATCTCATTTTGATTGATGAATTACACACATAAATTTTTTAAAGAAATGACCTCACAAAAGATCCACATAAGCAAGAATGAAAAGGTAGCATATTTTTTATGCCTCTATATTATAAAATTTCCATGGCTAAAAGAGTTTTAAGAGAGGATCATTATGTTCAAGGCATAGTCATAGCCAAGTATGATTGACGCATTCATTTGTTAACACCGAAAAACACTTTCCTTTTCTTTAACAAAGAATAAACCCCATACCCTACTTCTATAAAGTTCCAAACCGTAGCTCAAAAATACCATAAAAAAATATGAAATGCATTGAAATTTTGATTTATATTATATTTAAATTACTTGGTGCCTAGTCTATGGTCTTTATAAAACTTAGCAAAATCTTTTAAAGCAAACAAAGGTCGTTTTCATCATTTGGAGCACCAAGCATAGATGTCATTAGGCCTCTAGTGCTTGTCCCTGCAATGAAATCAAATAATATGCAACCCTCGTGTCCTTGTTGTTCACATCCAATTTCTATGTATAGAACAATAATGAAACAAGGTTGCCTATATACAGTTCTCTTGTGTACAAGATTAATAAAGGAAAATATGTGTTGAAATCTGACTCAAAGTTAGGGATTTACTAAGATATTCTTAGTAAATATCAGTATAGGAAATCTGGCAAGTTTTTCTAATTAGGAAAGATATTTATGTTTTCCTAGTTTAGTTATTTCCTAGTTAAACTCTAATTCTCAGTGTAGTTATTTAGTTAAACTCTAATTCCTAGAAGATGTATATATATAGATAGGGATGTATCATGTAGAATAAGAAGAAGAGAAAATTCATTATTTCTCACTCAAAATCTCACATGGTATTAGAACTAGGTTCTAAAACCTAAACCTAAACAAACAACATGGTTGCCGAAAGGCATAGCTCCACCTCTGAGGTCACCTCAAGTTTTGGAAAACCACCAAACACAATCAGCCCTGGAGGAACTGAAAACTCATCTCTTCTCATCATATGTCACAAACTCAATGGGTACAATTACCTTCAATGGTCCTCATCAGTCATGATGTTCATCTGTGGAAAAGGCAGAGATAGTATCTCACAAATGAAGCCATCATACCAGAAAAAAGTGACCCTCGATTTCGAACATGGAAAACATAGAATCACATGGTAATGTCATGGTTAATCAACTCAATGACAAATAAAGTAGGAGAAAACTTTCTCTTTTATGGAACAACAAAGGACATATGGGATGTAGCAAGGGAAACATACTCAAGCTCTGATAACACATCAGAATTATTTGAGATTGAAGCAGCACTACATGATCTATGCCAAGGAGAACTCATTGTCACTCAATATTTCAACACACTGTCTCAAAATTAGCAGCACCTAGACATGTTTGAAATCTACACATGCAACTACCCTAGAGACACATCCTTGTTCAGTAAAATTGTAGAGCAAAATAGGACATTCAAATTTCATCTAGGACTCAATAAAACCCTAGATGAAGTTAGAGGAAGAATAATGGGCATCAAACCTCTTCCAAATCTCAGGGGAAGCATTCTTAGAAGTAAGATGTGAAGAAAGTTATGATGGGATCTCATAACTCAGGACCATCAATGGAAGGATCTGCATTGGTCTCTCAAACCTTCAGTTGGGACAGCAGACACAAGAAAGGAAGACCATGGTGTGAACACTATCACAAACCAGGACATACCAAAGAAACTTGCTGAAAAATCAATGGCAAACCTGGTGATTGGAAACCATCACGACCATCCTATGGCAAAGAAGGTTAAGCCTATACTGCTGCAATCATAGATGACAACCGACAGAAGATTATTGTAGCTATAGACTCAAATTATTGTGAATTGTAATAGTTAAATTATTATTTTATCCCTCAGTGCAAACTTATTTTAACCTTGGACCCGAAGGTATTTTCCCATCTTCCATGAACAGTTACAGAAATGAGCGAATACTAATTCACTCCCATAAAAGACAAAAACCATGAATTAGTTGTAGGGTTGTGAATGTAATTGCCCATTTTCAAATATTAATTTATTCCGGAATGAACAGTAACATTAATGTGCAAATACTAACATGGCCCCATAAAAGAAAAAAAATCATGAATTAGTTGTAGGGGTGTTTAGGTAATTGAACAATTTTAAAATAATATTCTCTATGGAGTACTGCAGGCATTTCTCCTAGACGCGCCGATGATTTTCGGCCCCACGCCCCCATCGAGCGGCGCGTGCAGGCACTCACGACGATTATAAATGACCATCCAGCATGTCATCATATACGCCTCCATGTCCTCCACCTCATGGTGGCACGAGTTGCATTCCACGGTTGTCGAAAACGTGCCAGTTGATGGTTGAAAACTTCCCCCCTTTTCTCTTTCCCGCAACCGAAAGTGCTCGGCAGTCCCCTATGTTGTCCGTGTTTTCATTTTAGTCCCTTATCTTTTAATTATGTTGTATGGTCCTGAATTATATTATAGAAGTTCTGATTTGTTTCAATTGGGTCCTTAGATGGAAATTGATTATATATTGTAGTTTTATTTCGGTCCTCAGTCTTTTAATTTCTGGATTGGTTGAAAATCCTTAATATATTTGGTATCAAAGTTCTAATTTGTTTCAATTTTATCCTTCAATTGAAATTGATGATATATTTTAGCTTCATTTTGATCCTCAATCTTTTAATTCCCGGTTTGGTTTAAAATCCTTCAATTTTTTTGGTATCAAAGTTTATATTTGTTTCAATTTTGTCATTTAAATTAAATTTAGTATATATATTTTTTTTTTTCATTTCGGCCCTTATACTTTTAATCTTTGATTTTATTTGAATTTCTTTATTTTTTCATATATATTTCTGAAATTGTTGCTATTTTAGTCCATGTTTATATGTATATGCTCTTAGTTTTTGTTTTACATTTTTATTATTTCCTCTATTATTAAGGTTGTTTTGTTTTTGTTTAAATTATAATTTGTATTGGTGATCATTCGAAAAATGATATTTATTATTTTTTCCCTTTGTTTTTTTTATTCTTCAAGTCAAATATTTTTTTTAAATGTAATAATATTTATTTTTGTTTTGTCATTTATTGAATATTTTAATTGCTTTTTTGTTAATATTTTTTAGGTGTTAAAATTTCTAATTATTATAGATAAGGCATTCAAAATTATGATAATGATTATTTGTAAGTTGTTTTTCTTATAAATATGTGAGACTAATTATATATTTGATATTTGTTTAATATCAATGCCTTAAATTATATATATATATATATATATATATATATATATATATATATATATATATAAATTATCTATTTTTTTAAAAAAAATTTAATATCAGTGTTCTAAAATACTTTTTATATAATAATATGAGTAATTAATCCTATAAAATAAAAAAAAATAGTTTTTTAACAATAATTACGGTGTCATCAATAGTATGACCAATAATAATTAGAATATTAATTATTTATAATAATATTTATAATGACTACTATAATAATTATGACAATTAACAATCATAATAATAACAATGAGAATAATAATCGAAATAATTCATCAGTTGATGTTATTTTTCGTAAAGGTTGACTTTTGCGTCTTTTTTATGTATGATATTTCATATCTAATATCACATAAATAAAAAATATACGAAGTCACACGTAGACAAAACTAGTGGAAAAATTGGGGCAAATTATCTACAATGAAAAAATATACGAGCTAATTGCCCTCCACGTTTACGTAGCCATAAACAAATTTTTTAACATGCAAGAAAATATTAATGATAGCAATTGTTATTTATTATAATTATTATTGTGCTCATAGTGTGAATAATTTTGCCTTTGATGATAAGAATAACAATAACTCATAAAATAATATAAAAATATCAGTTATGACAAAAAAAAAATAATAATGCTATTTATAATTTTGATTATATTAATAAAAATAAGGCTGTTAGTTATTGTGATGATTAGTTTGATAATAATTACAATGATTATCACAGTAATGATGGTGACATTGATAATACTGTCAATAATAATCAAAATATTTATTATTTACAATAATAGTTATAATAGCAACTATAATAATTGCGATATTTAGGCCTTAGATTGTGCAAAAGTTTTATTATGCTATACATCTAAGTGAAATAATCAATTTGGGCATAAGTTTTATGAGGTAATGTAAAAAAATAATTATAGGACAATTTTTTGTGTTTAATACTAATGTTATATAATATAATTTTAAAGAAAAAAGGAAAAAAAATTAAAGACAACATTGAGTTACAAGATTTTTAACAAATACAACATCGAATGATAAATTACTACATTTGAAACCTTATATATAAAGAAGCTATAAAAATTAACTCTTAATAAATAAAACATTGAATGGTAAATTATTTCAATTATTATTCTTATGATTGAAGGCAAAAAAAAAAATTATCAGCATAAAAAATATTATTTGATTTAAAGAACAAATAAAAATAGTTAAAAGACAAAATTAAGGACAAAAACAAAATTTGTATTATTACCATTATGAATGTAATTATTATAATCATTTGGATTATAATAAAATGTATTGTTTAATATTTTTTGTTTGATACTAATCTTAAGTTATTGAATTTTAAAGAAATAAGATAAAAATTAAAAACAATATTAAACTACAAAAGTTTTTCAAATCATTAATTAGGGATATTAGATTGGAAACATTATATGTAGAAAAGTTGCAAAACTTAATTTTTAATAAATACAACACCAAATTATTATTCTCATTGTTATTATTATGATTGAAAGTAAAACAAAAAATAATAATAGCAGTATTGAAAAAAAATGATATATAGAACAAATGAAAATAATTGTAGAACAAAATTAAAAGAAAATGAAAAATTAATATTATTATCATTATAAAATATTACCAGATTATCAAATACAATCTAAGTTAATTTGTTATTTTCATTCCTGTTTGCCTAAAATGTTTTTGATTATATATATATATTCATTTTATTATGGATTAGGTGTTGAAAATAATGATAACAACTTTTTTTAAATATTTTATCTTAAAAATATATTAAACTAATTATATATTTTGATATTTGTTTAATATTAACATATTAAAATATATAAAAAAATAAACTAAGATTTTTTTTATCTCAAATTAATTTAATCTCAGTGTTCTAAAATACTTTTAATATAATAATATCAAGAATAAATTTTAAAAGAAAAAAATTATTTTAATTTCTTTTTAAATAAAAATCAATTTAAACCAAAAATATATCAAGTCACACGTAAATAAAACAAATGAAAAAACAAACTACGATAACATATCACTAATAACAAAACATTCACTATACATGTATAATAAAGAGTTTCACTCTCATTTTATGTCACCAAAGGTAAGCGTAATTTATCCTTTAATGCAAGTTGCATTTAATACAGAGATAAATATCAATAAAAATTAATAATCAAAACTAAGAGTATAGATTAATAAATATAAAAAAAAATTAAAAATTATTTCAGAAAGATCAAAAAAATTAGAAGGATCGAATCTAAAGAAAAAAAAAAACAATAAAGAATAAGGATCAAAATATAAAATAACATTGCATATGTTGAAATTTTCTCCCTGCGACGGAGGGCAGGAAAGTATTCTCTCAAAACCATCAATTCATCACAACTCTCCTCATTTATGCGAGAAAACAACCATCAAGCTCATTATTCTTCGTCAAGAGATATAAATGTTATAGAGGGATCTGCATAGGCTCATAAAACTATTTCATACCTATTGAGGAGGCTAATACAAAACGTAGATCCAGTTTTTGGTGATTAAAAAAATACATGTTTCTATGTATTTTCTATTTTAAAAATATAAAATTTACTCTAATTTAATTCTAAAACTATTGTAAACACATATTTATTTTATATTTCTCTATTTTTTAATCAAATATATTTTTATTGTAAAAAAATAAAAAATAAAATCAATCTAGACTTATCTAGAAAGGGTTTAACTGTGACATCATCGTTTTATAACAAAATTCAAGAAGATATTTTAATAATTGAATTTTGTGAATGTAAGTATTCAAATTAGGGGAAAAAATCAATACAAGTTTTTAAATTAAAAAATAAATATACTTTGTATTTCTGACTATTAACAAATTGAATATATAATATATATCGTTTAAATAACATCATTATATAACTTACTAAGATTTAAATAGGTAACTTTTATATCACCAAGTAGTGCAAGGTGAAGAAAGTAAAGAATAATATTCAAAGTGGCGTGGAAAATCATGCCTTAATTTTAATGGTGTTGGCAAAATAAAAATAAAAAAGGTATAATTGGTAATATTTCTAAAAAGTATATTTTTTCTCACACAATCAACAAGGAAGATGGATAGGGTTTTGCAGTGTGAGGCCATTGCTATCAAGCGTTTTTTCTACGAGATGGGTAAATATAACAAAACTAAACATGATTGAAAACACATGGCAAATAACAAAAATATATTTTATAAATTGATTTTTTTTAAATATATTGAAAATACATGGTAAATAAATATATAAGAAAATGAATTGAAGAAAAGTAATTAATGGAAAAGTTGACCCCAAGTCAAAGTCTTTAATGACAATGATGCAAATAGACTTTCTTTATGGAAATAACGTGTGGAAAATCCTGCCTTAATTTTAATGGTGTGCTGGCAAAATAAAAAAGTATCGCTATAAAATGAACCACCAATTAATGACAGTGTTTGTCTTTAAATACTAAGTCTATATATTTCAGATGGATAGGGATTTGCAGTGTGATGTGGGTCTGTGAGACCATTCTCATCTGCTTTTTTTCCACGATATGGGATTGTGGAATGGTCCGTGAGATCAGCATAATTGCTATCAAGCTTTTTTCCACAAGAATATATTTGCAGAAGGGATCATGTACTTTAATTTAATCAATTTTTATCCTTAATTAATTGAAAGAATTAATTTCCTGATGATAATTTTCCTAACAATCTTGCAGTTTTTTCTACGAGGATGGGGTCCCGATAGCTTGGCAAGTCCCCCTCTATAAAAAGCCTCAACCTGCAAGAGATAGTTAATATTGAAATCATTCGTCAGCTTCTGTATTCATTAGGATGGGCCTTTCTCTTCACATGTCCATTGTTCTAGTAATCATGATGGTTGTTTCCCTGCAAGTATGGCTGCCTCGTGGGTGCGTGGAGGAGGAGAGAACCGCTCTCTTGCAGCTGAAAGATTCTCTCAACTATCCCAATGGCACATCCCTGCCCTCCTAGAGAAAAGGCGATGCCCGCTGCTGTGATTGGGATCGTGTCGAGTGCAACAGCAGTACAGGTCGAGTCACCGGACTCTATCTTGGGGGAACAAGGAATGGGGAACTGGGAGACTGGTACTTGAATGCCTCCTTGTTTCTTCCTTTTCAAGAACTCATCACCCTCTACTTGTGGGATAATAAGATAGCTGGTTGGGATGAGAACAAAGGTTTGCTTTTCGATTGAATATTAACTGTGTTTGCTATATTTTTAGTGGATATATAATCTGAAGAAATAAAACAGATTCTTTAAACAACAAATAAAATTAAAGATGATTTGCTGTTTTTTTTTTTATTTTCTTGCATTATTAATATAATTACTGCTTTGATTTAAACTTTTTCATCACCTCAAATAGCTCCTCCTCTCTAATTAATTATTATTACGTTGATGCCGTGATGCTACCATTTCATTACCACAATTAAATTACTCCAATAATACCCTTCCAGGTCTTAATTAATTTATATATTTATTTTTACAGGTGTTTATCAACCATTTAAAATGAGCAAGCTGGAGCACCTTTACTTGGGATATAATCACCTCGATAACAATATTCTATCGTATATTGATGGGCTTTCCCCTCTTAAAACACTAGATATAGGTTACAATAGAGTGGAGGGGTTAATAGATTTGAAAGGTTAGTTTTTTATATATATATATACTTATCATTTTCTTTATTAAATTCAATTATGTTTTGTAGTGAATGAATTAATAATTATTATCATTTTTATGTATATCAAGAATATTCGAGCAACTTGGAGGCCTTGGATTTGAGCGGCAATAATATTACCAAAGTGGTAGCCTCAGGAGGTAAGTGATGATGATGATTCATATACCCATTAATAATTATTATTAATTATTTTTTTCTTTTGGAAAACCTTTGTGTATGTTTCTTCTGTAACTTGCAGGCCCAATCAATGTGAGTACTCTCTACCTAAATGATCTCACATCCTATGGAAGTAGCTTTCAGACGTTACTACAATCATTAGGAGCATTACCAAACCTGAAGAAACTTGATCTGGGCAACAACGATTTAAGAGGAAGAATATTAGGTGGCGGTAAGTTATTAGCTTTGAGTGATATTGTTTGTGTAAATGAAAAAAAAAACTCATTTTGAAAAAAAACATATTTTTTTCTTTCATATAGAGTTGCGAAATTTGAGCTCACTGGAAGAGTTGAATCTAGACATTTGTTCTCTAGATGAAAACTCCCTTCAAAGCCTTGGAGCACTGCCTTCTCTAAAAAATCTATCTTTGCAAACACTGAGTGGCGTTGTACCTTTCCAAGGTAAATTAACAAATCTCAACTTCCTGCTACGACTAGAAATGTCTTTATAGAATTCCTTTGTTATGTTTTCAACAATTCTCAAATCCATTTGAATTTAAATTCATAACATTTTAGCAGAATATGACATTTTCTAAACAAAAAACTATATGAAAAAATAACAATATTGTAAAAACAAAAATAAACAATATCCTTGATGAGATTATAATATTTTAAACTTGAACGTTTTTGTAATATGAATTTGATAAAAAAAGAACTAATTATGAGTCAACTAAATTGACCAATCAAACAAAATTAAATTTCAAATTTAGAAATCCTTATTATTATTCAATAAGATGCTTCTTCGTGAATATAATTGATTGTGACAGGTTTTCTTAACCTCAAGAAATTGGAATTCTTGGATTTGAGTTACAACAATCTTAATAGCATCAACATCTTCCAAACCATCGGAACGATGACCTCTCTCAAAACTTTGAGGTTGCAGCGTTGCAGTTTAAATGGTCAATTACCTACCTCCCAAGGTAATTTAAGGTTGATGACTCTTACTTATCAGTTACTATAATCATTAGGATCAATTTTTCAGTTACAATCACTAGATCTTGGTCACAACAAATTTCATTCAACTTTTTTTAAAACAAATTTCACATTTTAAAAATGTTAGTATTTTAAAATATTAACAAATATCAACTCCACCATTACTTATCATTGATCATAACGATTAGAATTCCTCTGTTATGTTTTCAAATCCATTTGATTTTTTCTTTAAAAAGCAGAGAGACAATTAAATTTCAAATTTAGAAATTGACTGCATTCAAATCCATATTATTCAATAAGTTGCTTCTTGTTAACTCTTTCATTTTCTTTATAATTAATTCCTTCTTCGTGATTGTGGCAGACTTTCTTAACCTCAAGAACTTGGAACTCTTGGATTTGAGTGATAACACTCTCAATAGCACCAACATCTTTCAAACAATCAGAACGATGACCTCTCTCAAAACTTTAAGGTTGCAGCGTTGTAGTTTAAATGGCCAATTACCTACCTCCCAAGGTAATTTAAGGTTGATGACTCTTACTTATCAGTCACTACAATCATTAGGATCAATTTTTTAGTTACAATCAGTGGATCTTGGCCACAACAAATTTCATTTAACTTTTTTTAAAACAAATTTCACATATTAAAAATGTTAGTGTTTTAAAATATTAACAAATATCAACTCCACTATTACTTATCATTGACCATAACGATTAGAATTCCTCTGTTATGTTTTCGCTGCCTATTAAACAAGTTTTGAATACTTCTCAAATCCATTTGATTTAAAAAAAATAGAGAGACAATTAAATTTCAAATTTAGAAATTAACTGCATTGAAATCCTTATTATTCAATAAGTTGCTTCTTGTTAACTCTTTCATTTTCTTTATAATTAATTGCTTCTTCGTGATTGTGGCAGGCTTTCTTAACCTCAAGAACTTGGAACTCTTGGATATTAGTGGCTCTACTCTCAATAGCAGCAACATCTTCCAAACCATCATAATGATGACCTCTCTCAAAACTTTAAGGTTGCAGGGTTGCAGTTTAAATGGCCAATTACCTACCTCCCAAGGTAATTTGAGGTTGATGACTCTTCTCTCTTTCTCTCTATATACAATCTCACTTTAGGTTTTCCTTAATTGTAATTTGATCAGGCCTATGTGTCTTAAATCATCTCCAAGAGCTAGATATCAGTTCTAATGATCTTAGTGGATTCTTGCCTCTGTGTTTGGCAAATCTAACATCCCTTCAACAACTAGATCTCTCTTTCAATCACTTGAAAATCCCTATGTCGTTGATCCCATTATACAACCTTTCAAAACTCAAATCTTTTGATGGTTCAGACAACGAAATATATGCAGAAGAAGATGATCATAATCTGAGCCCAAAGTTCCAGTTAGAGTTCCTCTATTTGAGCAGTCGCAGACAAGGTGCAGGAGCATTTCCTAAATTCCTTTACCATCAGTTCAACCTACAATCTTTGGATCTTACAAACATCCAAATAAAGGGAGAGTTCCCAAGTTGGTTGATAGAGAACAACACATACCTACAAGATCTTTATTTAGAAAACTGCTCTCTTTCGGGTCCATTCTTACTGCCAAGGAGTTCTCATGTGAATCTGTCAATCCTAAGTATATCCATGAATCACTTCCAAGGCCAAATTCCTGCAGAAATCGGAGCTTATTTGCCAGGGTTACAAGTTTTATTGATGTCTGATAATGGCTTTGATGGAAGCATTCCTTCCTCGTTGGGTAGCTTGAGCTCGCTGCAATTGTTAGACCTGTCCAACAATTTTTTGACGGGAAGAATACTTTCAAATAACTGCTTGCAAGGGCAGATCCCTAGATGGATAGGGAATATGTCTTCTCTTGAGTTCTTAGACCTAGCAAGGAACAACCTCTCTGGTCCTTTACCACCGAGATTCAGTGCTTCTTCAAAATTAAGATATTTATATTTGTCTAGAATTAAGTTGCAAGGACCGATCGCAATGGAATTCTACGACTCCTCTATGATATTGGCATTAGATCTTTCCCATAATAATTTAACTGGTAGAATTCCAGAATGGATTGGGAGACTATCTAACTTGAGATTTCTACTATTGAGTCATAACAATCTTGAAGGTGAGATCCCAGTTCAATTATGCAGGTTGAAGCAATTAACCCTCATTGATCTATCTCACAATTATCTTTCTGGTAGTATCCTCTCTTGGATGATATCTACTCATCCTTTCCCAGACCAAAACACTTATTATGATTATATGTCCTCATCACAACAATCCTTTAAGTTTAAAACGAAGCATGTACCCTTTCTTTATAGAGGCAACACTATCCAGTACTTTATTGGAATTGATTTCTCATGCAACAACTTCACAGGAGAGATTTCTCCTCAGATTGTATACCTGAGCAAGATCAAGGTATTGAACCTCTCACACAACAGTTTGATTGGGTCAATTCCACCAACATTTTCAAGGTTAAAGGAAATAGAAAGCTTGGATCTTTCATACAACAAATTGGAAGGAGAAATCCCTCCTCAACTTACTGGACTATATTCTCTAGCTGTTTTCAGTGTGGCACACAATAATTTGTCTGGCAAGACACCTGCGAGAGTTGCACAGTTTGCTATATTTGAAGAGAGCTCTTATAAGAATAACCCTTTTCTCTGTGGACAACCGCTAACCAAAGCTTGTGATGCGGATATGCCGTCATCACCAACTTCAACGAACAATAAAGATAAAGAAGGTTTCATGGATATGGAGGTTTTCTATATGAGCTTCGGGGTTTCATACATCATGGTGTTGTTGGTGATAGGGGCAGTTCTGTACATAAATCCATATTGGCGACGAGCTTGGTTTCACTTCATTGAAGGTAGCATCACCAATTGCTATTATTTTATGGTGGACAATCTTCCCATTAGATCCAAGTTTTGATTTTCATAGCCTTTTATCATGATGGTACTAAGCCTTGGTACATCTTTTTGTATTTTAGTTTCAAGATTTAAATAAGTTTAAAAGCACGCTCAAGCGATGTTGTATTAATTTTCATTTGTGTTTTGTTGTTCTTTTTAGCTTTTGTGTTTCATAATCATTATTTTTAGCTTCATTGTTCAATTTAATTGAAAATCAAATTCACAACACAAATATCATTGTTAAAAGTAGACTCATGTGCTGCATGTACAGTAACTTTGAAAATTTACAACAAGTCTCTCTCATTAGCTCCTTCAAGTGAACTTTTTGTGTAAGCACCAAATTCCAATTTCTTAACAATCACAATCACATTATGAAGACAATTGCTTATCAAGCACAAACAGATTTTATACAAGAAACCTTAAGAATTAATCGAATTAACTTGTAAATACATAAAATACAATAAGATATGCCAAGCATCTGATACAATGAAGACAAAAATCACCTAACAGCAGAGCAAGGCCATGTGAACTTCATGGTGTCTTGTGCAGCAAGTTTATTCATAGATACAAAAAGGTACAACATAATTTCCATTCTCAAATTTCAATTTTCCACAACAAGATGTATATTTCAGTGACTGTATTAGGAACACCAAATACTCACAAAAAATGAAACTAATAAATTTAACCACAAGCTTCCTCTTTATCTTCCTCTACTGAATTTATCAAACAATACGGCTTTGTCTTTGTACTTTTCTTTTCTCGATACGTAATATTTCTCAAAGTCACAACTAATCTAAAGGCAAGGATTTCCTAAAAGAATTTCAACAATTAAGCTTACATGATATATTCACATACTAAGCACCTTACCAGTTCTCGTTGAAGTTGCTGAATTTCGCACCTCGGTCTGTTGAAATCTGGAATTGATTCCAGGTCTGCCAAGAAAGCTGAAGAAGGAGCTGACGCAGGACAATTGAAGATTGAAGAATCGAAGATTGAAGAATCAATTGTTATGATTGAATTCACATTGTAATAAGTCTGTTTAAGTGTTCTGAGTCAACATTTTTAGTTAATTTCAGTTTATGGTCAACTCATTGTTAAATAGGAAATTGTAACCGAATTTCAAATATTATAGCCGTTGTAATTTTTGATTCCTATATAAATAAAATTTGATGGGATGGCAGTAACCACAACCAAATATTCTGCCCATGTTCATGTTCCTTTAATTCTCAAATTCTCAGAATTATTAAGTTCTTTCTTTTCTGGAAATTTTCCATCAAAATCTGGAAAATTGTTCATTCCCAGATTTTGATCGCTACAGTGCGTGTTTGTGGCTGTTTGATCCATTTTGTCCGTACAAATCGCTACAGTAGGTGTTTTTCATAAATTTCAGAATTCTTTCAGAATTTCAACATGGTATCAGAGCATAATTAGGTCTTTGAGAAGGGATTAAAGAATTCAAGGTTTGATTAAACCTTGAAAGGAAAAGATTGCATCTTTCAGAAATTCCAGAATTAGTTAATCAAGAAGTCAGTCTTGATTTGTTCTTTAAAGAACCAATAATTGAAAGAGTTATTCAATTATTATTCGTGTTCTTTGTTCTGTGGAATACCTGGAAAGAAAAAGTGCAAGAAGCTGGTTTTGGCAAAGAAGCTGATTTGGCAGAGAAGCTGGTTTGGCAGAGATGGATGCATCATTTTCTTCAAAGTCACCAATCTTCACTGGTTCGAACTATGGTGTTTGGGCAGTAAAAATGAAGATATTCTTAAAAGCTTTTGATTTGTGGGAAGATGTGGAAGCTGACAGGGAAGTAGTTCCCTTAAACAACAATCCTACAATGACCCAAATCAAGTACTTTCATGAACAAAGAGCAAAGAAATTCAAAGCTCTTACATGCATTCACAATGCAGTAAGTGAGGACATTTTCACAAGGATAATGGACTGTGAAACTGCAAAGGATGCATGGGATAAGCTGAAATCCGAATTTCAAGGTGATGAGAAGTCAAGGAGGATGCAAATTTTGAACTTGAAGAGGCAATTTGAAGGTCTAAAGATGAAGGATTCTGACACAATAAAAGATTTCTCTTCAAACATCTCTAAGATAGTAAATCAAATGACTTTACTAGGGGAAGAAATTCAAGAATCAAGGGTGGTTGAAAAGGTTCTTGTAAGCCTACCTGAAAAGTTCGAAAACAAAATTTGTTCCTTAGAAGATTCTAAGGATTTCAGTGAATTGAGTCTGCAAGAATTAGTAAATGCATTGCAAGCCGTGGAACAAAGGCAACAATTCAGACAAGAAAACTCTGGAGAAGAGGCATTTGCAGCTAGGTTCAAAGGAAGATCAAAACCCCAGAATTTCTACAAGAACTCAGAACCAAGAACAAGTTCTAGTTCTGGAAAACAGTGGCAGAACAAAAGTTGGCAAAGTAATCAAACACATGCAAACAACTACAATGCAAAAGGGAAGGAAAGGAGAGAGTAATTTCCAACATGCAAGTACTGTTAGAAAACCAACCATCTTGAGTCATTTTGTTGGCTCAAGAATGCACAATGTAGGAAATGCAAGCAATTTGGACATATCCAAAAGTTTTGCAAGAATAACACTTCAGGAGACAAACAAGCACATGTTGCAGAGGCCATGGAACCTAAGGATGAACAATTGTTCACTGCAATTGTTGAACACAACTGCAACACAACTGAGGTTAGTAAACACAAATGGTTAATTGATAGTGGATGCTCTAACCACATGGCTGCTGAATTATGCATGTTTGAGAACCTAGATTTAGAATACAAATCAAAGGTTAAAGTTGCTAATGGGCAGTATGTAAGTGTAGAGGGCAGAGGGGAAGTAGATATTGAAACTCTAGCTAGAACCCGAAAATTTAAGCATGTGTTGTATGTGCCAGAAATTGACCAAAATTTGATAAGTGTAGGTCAATTACTTGAAGTAGGATACTCATTGTTCTTTGATAATGGCATGTGCACAATTAAGGATGATTTAGGAACACCTCTATTTACTGCCAAGATGAATAATAGGTGCTTTAGTATTGATGAAAAACAGACACACATTAGTATGAACATAAGTGCATCAGAAACTTCAAATTTGTGGCATAGAAGAATGGGTCATTTTAACTATGCTACACTAAAGAAAATGGCTGAATTGCAAGTAGTAGAAGGCTTACCTATGATACATGAACAAGATAATGTTTGTGAAGCATGCCAACTAGGAAAGCAATCAAGGGTAAAGTTCAATAATCATGCACTTAGCTCAACATCTAGGCTGCAAATTGTGCACACTGATGTGTGTGGCCCAATGCAAAATGAATCACTAAATGGTGCTAGGTACTTTGTGTTATTCATTGATGACTTTAGTAGATTTTGCTGGGTGTACTTCATTAAAACTAAGGGGGAGGTGTTTGAGGTATTTTTGAGGTTCAAGGCTGCAGCCGAGAGGGAATCAAGCTGCAACCTGAAAATATTGAGGTCTGACAATGGGGGGGGAGTTTACCTCCCATAAATTTGAAGATTACTTGGTTAAAGAGGGAATTAAACACCAAGTAACAGTCCCCTATACCCCACAACAAAATGGGGTAAGTGAGAGGAAAAACAGGACTTTAATGGAGATGGGAAGATGCCTTCTCTATGAGAAGAAAATGCCTCTGAAATTTTGGGCTGAGGCAGTTAGCACTGCCACTTACTTGCTAAATAGGTTGATAACAAGAACCTTGGGAGATAAAACACCCTATGAAGAGTGGCATGGACATAAACCAAGCATAGATCATCTAAAAGTATTTGGCAGCCCCTGTTATGTGCTGCAACCTGAGATTAAGAGAAGAAAATTGGACCAAAAATCTGAGGTTGGGATTTTGATAGGTTATAGCTCGAAATCTAAGGGTTATAAGGTGTTTGACCTGAAAACAAACCAAGCTATAATAGCTAGGAATGTTAAGGTGGCTGAGAACCAAATATGGAATTGGGATGAAGAGAAAATTGATGATACTAACAATGAACATGCACCCGAGACTGATGAAGATATTGAAACTGATGATGAAGATCAATCAGTAAGGGGAACAAGGTTATTAAGTGACATATATGATAGATGTAATGTTGCTGAAATAGAACCAAGCAATGTTGAAGAAGCAATGCACTCTCCAGTATGGGTAGCAGCAATGAAAGATGAACTTTTGATGATAGAAAAGAATGAGACATGGCAGCTTGTTGACAGACCTAGGCATAGGAAAGTTATAGGAGTTAAATGGATCTTTAAAACAAAACTTAATGCTGATGGTAGTGTAAACAAGAACAAAGCTAGACTTGTAGTAAAAGGTTACTCACAAGAACAAGGGGTAGATTATCATGATACATTTGCCCCTGTGTCAAGAATGGACACAATTAAGCTACTGCTTATGTTGGCTACTCGGAAGGGCTGGCTGATTTGGCAAATGGATGTTAAATCAGCATTTTTGAATGGGAATTTGAAAGAAGAGATATATGTAGAGCAACCTGAAGGATTTGAGAGAGAAACAAATTTAAACAAAGTCTATTTACTAAACAAGGCTTTGTATGGGTTGAAACAAGCTCCTAGAGCTTGGTATGGTAAATTGGATGAATACTTATCAAGTTTGGGATTTGAAAAGAGCTTGAATGAAGCCACTTTATACATAAAAAGGGTGGAAGATCACATTTTGATAATCTCAGTGTATGTGGATGACTTGTTAATCACGGGAGACAATGGGCAACTTGTTGATGAATTTAAGATGAACATGAAGAACAAGTTTGAGATGAATGAACTTGGACTTCTAGCATACTTTCTAGGAATGGAAATCACTCAATCCAAAGAAGGTTGCTTTGTTTGCCAAAAACAATTCATAACCAAGATGCTGAGCAAGTTTGCAATGGAAAATTGCAAACCAGTCAGCACCCCTATGGTGCTAGGAATGAAACTGTCAAAAAGTGATGAAGCCCCCTCAGCAGATGGTAGCATTTACAGGAGTCTAATTGGAAGTTTACTCTATCTATCTTCAACTAGACCTGATATAGTATTTACTGTAAACTACCTATCTAGATTTATGCAAAACCCCAGCCAATAGCACTATGTTGCAGCTAAAAGAGTACTAAGATATCTAAAGGGCACACTAGACCTTGGCATATTTTTCGGGAAGAAGAACTCAGTAAAATTAAAGGGGTTTTGTGATAGTGATTGGGCTGGAAGTGATGAGGAAATGATGAGCACTTCAGGATATTGTTTCTCAATGGGGGATTGCATATTTTGCTGGAATTCAAAGAAGCAATCTGTAGTTGCTCACTCAACTGCTGAAGCAGAATATATTTCTGCCTTTATTGCATCTAATCAACTGGTTTGGTTGAGAAAGATATTGAAGGATTTGAATTGTGAACAAATGGAACCTACTGAACTACTATGTGACAACATGGCTGCTATAGCTATCTCGAAGAACTCAGTATTCCATGATAGAACAAAACACATGAAAATTAAGTTTCATGCAATAAGGCAATTCCAGCAAGAAGGAGAACTAGAGCTGAAATATGTGTGTTCAAAGGAACAGCTAGCTGACTTGTTCACAAAGACTCTAGCTAAAGAAAGATTTGAAGAACTCAGAAGCATGGTGGGAATGTGCAGTCCAGGAATCAAGGGGGAGTGTTGAAATCTGGAATTGATTCCAGGTCTGCCAAGAAAGCTGAAGAAGGAGCTGACGCAGGACAATTGAAGATTGAAGAATCGAAGATTGAAGAATCAATTGTTATGATTGAATTCACATTGTAATAAGTCTGTTTAAGTGTTCTGAGTCAACATTTTTAGTTAATTTCAGTTTATGGTCAACTCATTGTTAAATAGGAAATTGTAACCGAATTTCAAATATTATAGCCGTTGTAATTTTTGATTCCTATATAAATAAAATTTGATGGGATGGCAGTAACCACAACCAAATATTCTGCCCATGTTCATGTTCCTTTAATTCTCAAATTCTCAGAATTATTAAGTTCTTTCTTTTCTGGAAATTTTCCATCAAAATCTGGAAAATTGTTCATTCCCAGATTTTGATCGCTACAGTGCGTGTTTGTGGCTGTTTGATCCATTTTGTCCGTACAAATCGCTACAGTAGGTGTTTTTCATAAATTCCAGAATTCTTTCAGAATTTCAACACGGTCAACTTGGAAATAAGATAACTTGCTTGAAATTACTTGTGCCAGTAATCCATTTGGTAGCTCTATTGTACGATTATTGACAGCCTTTAAGAATGTAAATAGTCTCTGATCCCAAATCATATGATCTATGTAGCCGGTGTCCAAAATCCATGTACTCCTCTTTTCATTGGAAACATGTGAGAATGCTATACCTGATAGTTCTTCGTGGGGTGAACAGTTACTAACAAGGTTAGCAGAAGATGATTTGTTTTCCAGCATGTTCAGTGTTTGGTTGCATTCTTTGGCTGTGAAAGGGAAATTTAAACAAAATGTGTATCTAAGGTGTGCCTGGAAGTTCTTGGTGCTGTAGTTTTTTCTGTTTCACTTGACCATCTTTGTACTCATCAAATTCACGACGTAGATTCTTCATGGCAGTAAAGCACGCTTTGTTCACTACGGGCAACGGGTCTTGCAGTAAAGCATTTCTGCAAACACCCGCATATGATTCATTGAGTCCCATAAGCAATTTCTTTGCACATGGATACTAGCAGCCAGATTTTAACCAGATTGTTGCATCTATTTCATTGTTGGCATTCTTCATGATTGCTTTCATTTGGTTCTTTGATTGAATCATATATTAGTCCAATCTTACTCTTCACAGTCAGGGCCACATACGATCATGGATTGTCTTCATGTCCTGTAGTTATCTTCCACTAGTATAAAGATGGCACCTAGCTGGTATGAGTGATGAAGATAAAGTAGATGGTTTGGATTATCCCATTTTGCAGTTGAAGCCATGTCTTCTGTGAAGATTAGCTAAGATCTTAATGTTGTGATTGTTTTTGTTCCTGGATGACTATCACTCTTATACCATGAAACAAATTTAATATGCAGAAAATCTATATTATCTTGAGCAACAAGGATTCCCATTATCCAACACAGAAGCTCTAGGTAAAGAACCTTAGCTTTAGCAGAAAATCAATTTGCATAACCCATAAAAATCAAGGTAATCAAATTCAAAAGAAGAAAATACTTGCAATTGTGTCACTACCATCTTTGGAGATATATCCTTAGTTGTAGTAGCTCCAGGACCTGTAATTACACCCTGAAGTAAAAAATGGTCCTAGCATTGCATATCAGGTGGCATCTCCTTCTGTACTTGGAGTATTGAAACTGACATAAACAAATAGCCCATCAATAAATAAACACAAATACCTCTTTTGATTTTGTTGTCTTAACTTATAATAATAAAACATGCAAATCAAAGTTATGAAAGAATCCCATTTGTAAAAAAGGCAAAATATTAACTACTTTTCAGATTAATTAATCATTTCCTTGAAAGCAACATAATTGCCACTCTTATTTAACAACCGGAGAGAACCGAAACCAGTTTCTGGTTCAGTCTGATTCAATCAGTTTCAGACTCTTAAAACCAAAACCAAATTTTTTTGGGTTTTCAAATAAGTTAATTCAGTTTTTTTTTCTCGGTTTGGTTTTTTCAGTTCATTTATTTTGGTTTTCTCAGTTTAATCAGTTTTTTTTCTCGGTTTGGTTTTTTCAGTTCACTTATTTTGGTTTTCTTAGTTTAATCAGTTTTTTCAAGGTTTTTGCTCACCCTAGTAGTTTCTATGTTAATTAGTAAGAGGGTGTCAAATTATACCAACAAAATTCAACTACAAATGAATTTCTAGGTGCCTTTCATGATGGCAGAGTAATGAATCTGTGACTATCAAAACATGACAGTGAAAAAGATATTTCATTGATTGTACATAAGCTTGTGAGCACTTGCAGGATTTGCTTGATCTAAAACTTCAGAAACTGATGGCACCAGATCCTGTGAACGTAGGATTCTGTCGACAACACTCCCCACTTGAAATGGATGACCACCCCCGGCTAAGCAAATGAATCAAAGCAATCTCGAGATTCCAAAAAACAATTCATCTCCACATATATGCTGGCTTCTAATTTTCAAACCACTTCTGAATACTCTAATCTAAAACATCCAGCATATGCCACAATGCTTGATTAAAGTCATTTGATTACTCTCAGACCAGGTCTCAGATTCCAAAAGTGCTGTACAGAAAGCTAGAAAACCTCGTGTCTGAGTAACCACATATCATTAGTTCACACTAGGAGGTAAGAAAAACTTCCTCTAAATTTCATCCAAAGACTTCTTCTTGTAAATTCCATTAACAACACCAAAGTCCATCTTGATTGATGAATTACACACGTGAAAAATTTGAAGAAATGACCTCACAAAAATTACATACATGCAGATTTTTTTTATGCATTTTTTTAAATAAATTGTTTTTTTAGTGTAAATTAAAAAGGTCATGTATACGTTATCAAATAAATCAAGAACTACATGTCTTAATAAATGAAGAAAGTATTAATAATAAATATAAATAAAACTAAAAAAATTGAAATTTAGAGATTGAAAAGTAACTCAAATGAACTTGTGTAGCAAAATTGATTTTTTAAAATTTAAGGGGATCTAAATTGTATAAGTTGTGTTATTTTTAAAGATTGATGACCTATGTGTTTTTTCATGCAATCTCTAGCACGCCACTCATATTTAACATCTATTTATTTATAGTCCCCATGCTTTCAATTTCATATTTGACCAAATTTGAAAAACGCATTTGAAAAAATTAAAAATTTTTTATTTTTATTTTTTATTAAAAAAATTGATGTTTTTAGATCATTTTCATATACTAATATCTAAAATATATATTTTTTAAATAAAAAATATTTTAAAAAATAATCACATTCTCGTCCATATCATCGATATAAATATATTTTAAATTTTTCTCTCTCGACACCCCTCAAGTGTATAGAAATCCTCCAATTACTAAAAGGTTGACCCAAAGTCAAAGTCTTTTTATGGAAAAACATGAAAAAAGGTTCCGCTAGGCAGCTCACTTTTGTTGACAATGATGGGTAAAGAAGACTCGCTACTTTCTTTATGGAAATCACGTGTGGAAAATCATGCCTTGATTTTAATGGTGTGCTGGCAAAATCAACACTAAAAGTCTTTATTTTTTCTGACCCAACCACCAAGTAAGATGAATAAAAATTTGCAGTGGGAGATGGGTCTCTGAGACCTTTATTATATAAAAATTAAATATCAATTTAGTGTGTTCGAATATACATGTATTATACTAATATTCAGAAATTAAATAAGAACTAAAATACGTAAGCAGAAATTGAAAATTTGGAAAAACTCAAGAAAACTTGTTTTTTTTTTATTATTATTTGAAAAAGTTAATGAAGAAGTTGATTGTGGTTTCAGCTTTAAATGTTCTTTTTTAAAAATAAAAAAATATATTTCCTACGTAGGCTTTCTTTTCCTCAAACTAAAATTTTGTAATCATTCTATACTTGGGGAGTGAAATCCATGCAAAAGGACAGCTATTTCACATCTGCCATTGATATTATTTATTTTCAGAATCAAATTATTGGTAGGTTCACTTGAGTTAAAAAAAGTAAGAATAATTATGATTTTAAAATAGATATTGGATTAAGAAATTGAAAATTTGGAAAAACTCAAGAAAACTTGTTTGAATGGTGTACTGTTTTATTTTCTTCGATCGTTTTATTTTTCTACACATTTCAAAGCAAAGCATCCAGTTGTGGAAGTCATTTTAATATGAAAGTGCAATCTCTTATACCCATAGGATTTAAAGTGCCTTGTTTTTTTATTTTAAAAAATCAAATTATTTTTATATATTTTTAATGTGTTCATAAAAAAATATTTTATGCACTAGTAGCATTTATTTATTTATGTACACTCAAATAAATAATCTTGCACTATGTACTAGTAGCATTTATTTATCTATTTATTTGGTAATTTAGTGCTTTTTTGTTTTTGAGAAAAATTGAAATTTTTTTTTATATATATATATTTTATATATATTTTAAATAATTTTATATCATTTTTTTATAAAAAAATATGAATTTAATATATTTTTGAATAAAAAATATTATAAAAATAAGAACGCTTAATATAGAACGTTTTTTCCCCGTGATTAAAGGTACACACACTAAAGCATCAATAATTGAAATTTGAAATTAGGTTCACTGTTGGCTAAATTCTTGACGAAGCAAAGTGTCACTTGCTTCAATTTCCCGCTAGCAATTGCTTTAATACCGTAGAGCCGAAAAAAATAAAATAAAATAAAAATGGAGTACTTCTCGAGATCGAGAGTACGAGGTGAGGTGAATTGCCTGTGTGCTGCTCTGAGTTTTTTTTATATAGAAAATTAATTGATTTTTTATGTGTTTTAATTAGTAATCTAAAGTTGAGAGACTTAAATGAAATATCACAAAAAAATTGGTCAAATTAGTCTTAAGATTAATCGATGGGCTTAGTCGATGAGAAATCAAGTTCTTAAGATTAATACGGGTTGGATTTGCGATGATTGAAATTTTCGGAGACCAAATTGAATTTTTCAAGCCCAATTATATGAAATCAGGGGCCAAATTGAGCGAATTAAGAGTCTAATGGTCAATTGAAGGTTAAATCGCGCAAATCAGAAATCAAGTACCAAAATAGAAAAGGCACGCAAAGCTAAGGTTGCTCTCAAAATTTTAATGGAGATGCAATTGCACAAAATTGAAAGTTTAAAGCCAATTAAGGGTTCGATTATAACAATTATAAAATGAGAGACCAAATTGCATTTTTGCCTTCTCCTAACTTGCAAGCGTGCACTGTTCAATCACTTGCAATGAAGGCACGCCACCTTGAACAATGCACGACCAATAAAATATATAAAAAATAGAAAATTTGCATAAAAAAATATATCTTTTTTTAAGAAAAAAAAAGGAAAAAATATGTTGTTTTATGCATACGGCCAATATGCTAACATATTTTGAAAATCTTTTTTTTTTTAAATAAACATTATTTCGAAGATTAAAGAAAAGTGGTTTTAGCATGGATTTCATAAAAAAAAATCATTTTCTCGCATTTTTGGATTTTACAACATATTTGTAATATCCAAAGGGTATTGGTCAATATTCCAAAAAATATCAAAAATCTTATTAAGGGGATTCTTATTATTCACTGTTAATATTTGAGTAAAGATATCCTATCCAAAAAGGGTTGATATCCAAAATATTAGTGGGGATAATTCGTTATTATTCACTGTTGATATTTGGATAAAGAAATCCTAAAAGGATTAATATCCAAAATATTAGCCGGGATAATTCGTTGTTATTCACTGTAAATATTTGGATAAAGAAACCTTAAAGTGGTAAATATCCTAAATATTTTTTTATAGGAATAATATGTCATCATCATTTAACCAATATATTTTTGAAAGATAAACACCATAGCAGATCATAAGACAAACCAAAACACCAAACAGCTTACCTTAGATAAGATGTACTAGGGGTACTAAAACCTTCCCTTTACGCAACCAGTCCCTTGCCTTAGAATCTCTCAAAGACCAGTTTAGGTTTCCTAGTAACCATAATACTAGGTGGCGACTCCATTTTTCACAAAAATAAGATAAAACCCCGACATGAATTTCCCGGCTCGCGGGAGAGTCGTCGCGACTTTACACTCTTGCGGAGGGTGCAACAAATATCATTCATGGACCTAATATTCATACCGTGGGTTCACACTTCATTGTACTTAGAGACAATAGGTGCAAGGAATTCTACTGAAGGATTGGGATTCAAAGTCAAGGGAGAAGAGAAGGGAGTGCTTACCTAGAGAGGAGATGGTTTAGGGGATGACCCATGCTCAAGCGATGGCAAGACTTCAGTACCCACATCTGGAGAGTCAGTGGTGCCAATTGGAGCTAAAGAAGTATGTGATAACAAGATCATCACAGAAGAATTTGTCCCAATAGACGAAGAAGAGATGGAATTATTAGGGTCTAATTTTTTAAAAGGGAAAGTCCCTTAGTGAAATATGATGTGCCGAGAGGTGATGATCTTTTGGGTACAGTGCTCAAAATATAAATATGCATATTGGGAGAGGCTGTAACGCATGAATGTGCAAGGTTTGACCTTGGGCTCAAGTTTATATTTATTATAGGGCCTAGTTAATGGATAACATAGACATCCAAATTGTTTGAGCTTGAGATAGTTGGGCCTCTAGTTGAACAATTTTTCAAATGGAGATTGATTAATCAAGGTTGAGGTGGGCATTCAATTGATAAGATAGGTAGCGGTTTAAAATGCATATGGCTAATAGGAGAGAGGCATGTGGGCATCTACGAGTAAGGTGAGGCTAGTCTCAACAAGATAGAGATGTCACCTTTCAAACATACCATTTTGTTATAGAGTGTGGGGAGCAGTAGTGTAGTGACTACTTCCATAAATAGAAAGATAAAATTTGAGGCCAATATATTCCCCATCATTATCAGAATAAAGACTCTTTATTTTTTATTTAAATTTATTTTTCACAAGATTGCCAAATTATGGAATAATTATTTGCACTTTGATTTATGAGTCATAGGATAAAGCCAAATATACTTGGTATAGTGATCACCAAAAATAACATAATATTTTGAGTCATTAATACCAGTATCATGAGTATTAATGGTTTGACGATAAATGGCTATTTTATTGGTAGATAAAGAAAAGGCATGAATAAGATGATGAACCAAAACACTTATTATGATTCTTTATCCTCATCACAGTAAGCATTTGAGTTTACAATTAAAAATGCACCCCTTCTTTATGAAGGCAGCACTATCCAGTACTTTACTAGAATTGATTTCTCATGCAACAGCTTCACAAGAGAGATTCCTCCTGACATTGGAAACCTGAGCAAGATCAAGGTATTGAATCTCTTGCACAATACTTTGATTGGGCCAATTCCACCAACATTTTCAAGGTTAAAGGAAATAGAGAGCTTGGAAATTTCATAAAACCAATTGGAAGGAGAAATCCCTCCTCAACTTACTCGACCATATTCTTTAGCTGTTGTCAATGTGGCACACAATAATTTGTTTGGTAAGACACCAGCGAGAATTACAGAGTTTGCTACATTTGAAGAGAGCTCTTATAAGGATAACTCTTTTCTCTATGGACAACCGCTAATCAAAGCTTGTGATACTGATATGCCATCAAAGGAAATAGAGAGCTTGGAAATTTCATAAAACCAATTGGAAGAAGAAATCCCTCCTCAACTTACTCAACCATATTCTTTAGCTGTTTTCAATGTGGCACACAATAATTTGTTTGGTAAGACACCAGCGAGAATTGCAAAGTTTGCTACATTTGAAGAGAGCTCTTATAAGGATAACTCTTTTCTCTATGGACAACTGCTAATCAAAGCTTGTGATGCGGATAAGCCATCATCACCAATGCCAATTTCAACGAACAACAATGATAATGGTGGCTTAATGGACATGGAGGTTTTCTATGTGATCTTCGGGGTTGCATACATCATGGTGTTGTTAGTGATAGGGGCAGTTCTGTACATAAATCTATATTGGGAACGAGCATGGTTTCACTTTATTGAAGTAAGCATTACCAATTGCTATTATTTTATTGTGGACAATCTTCCCATTAGATCTAAGTTTTAATTTTGATAGCCTTTTATCTTAGTGGTACTAAATGGGTATTTGGCTCCGCGGTTCAACCTGTTGTTGTGTTGAACCGCAGAGTCAAATAAAAAGTTAACCAAACGGGACCTCATTTTTTAACTATGGGTCCCACGCTAAAAATAATGTTCCGGCTGCAGGTGCAAAAGCAGCTGAGAGATGCTTTTGCACCTGCGGCATAAATTGACCACATACACAGCTGGCATCTCTGACACGGGACAACTCCCTTACCTCTGTCTTCTCCCTCCCTCACCCCATCTTTGTCTTGTTGATGTTCTCGACAAGAGTTGAGCAATTCTGGGTTGGTTAAGAGGGGCTACAATTGGAAGGGTTATCGGGGCTAGTGGCTAGTTTGTTGGTGGCTGTGATACATGGATTTTGATGATGGATGGTTTATTGTTCTTTGGCAACGATGTAATTAAGGGTTGTTTATGGGTGCAGAAGGCTAGTTTTTGAGTCGGATTTTTCCAGTGTAGCTTTAGATGGTGTGGTTGTTTGGAAAGGAGCAGATGCATCTATTTGCTAGTGATTGAGTTACTGGTTGTTGATCTGGTGGAAGAGGATTGACTAATGGCGGTGGAAAGGACTGTAATGGATGGGTGGTGGCTAGTGAATGTAGAGGATGAATGAATAATAGCTGGGGTTTAGGAAAAAATAGATCTAAAGACATATTTGGTAGATAAATTTCTTTTAGATTTTCACTGTGAACATGAAAAGACAAAAAAAAAACATTTTTTTATGCACTGCTACATTTTTTTAATAATTGTTGTTGATGAAAGCTTCCTATTGGATCAAAAGTTTATGAATGATTTGTTTTCATGAATTATTTAATTATATGGATAATTAAATACCTATACCTTATGAAGAAACCAAAGATAGAAAGGTTGAAGAAGAGAAAGAATAAGAGTTAGAAAATAGAAACTCTTTAGTTCATGAAAACCATCTAATATTTTAAAAATAAAATATTAATATTAAAAATAGATTTATAAAGAATAAACAATTAGATTTATAGTCCAATAAGTAAAATATATAATAATAGCTAAATCAAGTATCATATTAAAACTAGATTTATAAAGAATAAACAATTAGATTTATAGTCTAATAATTCGAGAGACCAAGTAGTTTGATGGGAAAATAAAAACAAATATTTGATTTACTTAAATTATTAATTATATTTTATTGTTATGATTATTAATTTACAATATTTAAAAAATAATATATATATATATATATATATATATATATATATATATATATATATATATATATATATATATGTGTGTTCGTGTTTGTGTTATTTAAAATAATTTCATAAGTTAACAGCAATATGAAAAGCAAGATAACCAAACACATAAAACCGTTTTTCATTAAACTTCAAACTCAACCACAGTTTTAACCAAACACTTCAATTTTAGTTATGAACCGTAGCTAAAAGTGCTTTTCATGAAACTATTTTTTTTCAATCTTAACCATAATAGCAACAGCTATGCCAAACAGGTTCTAAGTTGTGGTGCATATTTTTGTATTTTAGTTTCAAGATTTAAATAAGTTTATCTTTATTTTGGTTTGTGTTTTGTTTTTATCTATAGCTTGTTTGACATATAATAATGGATATCTTCACTGATTGCTCTATGTATTGTACCTTCAATATTTAAAAGCATGCTCAAGCGATGTTGCATTAATTTTCATTCGTGTAATGTTTCCGTTTTAGCTTGTGTTACATAATAATTAAATTTAGATTCATTGTTAAATTTAACTACAAAACAAATATCATTGTTACATACACAATAACTTTTGGCTTTGACAATTTACAGCAAATCTCCCTCATGAGCCCCTATAAACGAGCTATTCTGTGTAAACACCAAATTTCAATTTTATGGAATCCTTTCTTTCCCCTGCTTCTAAATTTTGGTTTTTTTTGCAGCATGCATTTTTTTTGGACCAATATGTTTTCTTCACGTTGCCTAATGGACAGGGATACAAATAAGTAGTAGTACTATCTTAAAGCACCAGAGGCCAAGGAGCTTGATCTTGGTCGGTCACACAAATGTATAAATCCTCGTTGAAACCATGGCTTGTCATCTTCGTCACATGCTGCAAAACATTCAAACACCCTGAAAAAGAAAACGAAGATGATGATCTTGACATCTTAAAAGTTTAGCATTCGACATTCATCTTGTAAATGCTTCGCACATACAAAAAAAATCATCTTTGGACCATGGTTTTCATCATATAATAATATCCTTCCACTTGTGCCAGTGTGCTTCTGTTAGAAATGTTGAAAAGTCAAAGGGTGAAACTCCATTCTCAAAGTTCAATTTTCCACAACAAAGATGTTTATTCCAATGACTGTATTAGGCAGACCAAATATTCAGAGAAAATGAAACTAATAAGTTTAACCAGAAGCTTCCTCTTTGTCTTCCTCTACTGAATTCATCAAACCATACGGCTTTGTCTTTGTACTTTTCTTTTCGTCATATAATAATATACAAAAAGAGAGAAGTGATGAAGAGAATTGAATCTGAGACCTGCAATCGGTGATCAAAGTTGTCCCCGAGTCATATAATAATTAACGGGAAAGTTGACCCCGAGTCAAAGTCTTTTAGACTTTCTTTATGGAAATAACGTGTGGAAAATGAACCACCGTTTACTGATCATATTTGTCTTTAAATACTAACAAGTCTTTAAATACTAATAAAAGGATTGATATGGGTCTGTGAGTCCATCGTCATCTACATTTTTTCCACAATATGGGACAGTGGAATGGTCCGTGAGAGTACCATTTTTTCCACAATATATTTGCAAAAGGGTTCAATTACTTTAATTTAATGAATATTTATCCCTAATTAGTTGAGAGAATGAATTTTCTGATGATAATTTTCCTAACAATCTTGCAGTTTTTTCTACGGGGATGGGGTCCCGATAGCTTGGCAAGTCCTCCTCCTCTATAAAAACCCTCAACCTACAAGAGATAGTTAATATTGAAATCATTCGTCAGCTTCTGGATTGATTAGGATGGGCCTTTCTCTTCACATGTCCATTGTTCCAGTAATCATGATGGTTGTTTCCCTGCAAGTATGGCTGCCTCTTGGCTGCTTGGAGGAGGAGAGAACCACTCTCTTGCAGCTGAAAGATTCTCTCAACTATCCCAATGGTACATCCCTGCCCTCCTGGAGAAAAGGCGATGCCCGCTGCTGTGATTGGGAACTTGTTGAGTGCAGCAGCAGTACAGGTCGAGTCACCGGACTCTATCTTTATCGCATCAGGAATGGGGAACTGGGAGACTGGTACTTGAATGCCTCCTTGCTTCTTCCTTTCAAAGAACTCATCTCTCTTGCCTTGATGGATAATCAGATAGCTGGTTGGGTTGAGAACAAAGGTTTGCTTTCTTATTGAATATTAACTGTGTTTGTTATATTTTAATCTGAGGAAATAGAACAAATTAAATTAAGGATGATTTGTTGTTTTTGTTTTAATTACTTGATTTATTAATATAATTACTGGTTTGATTTAAACTTTTTTAGCACCTCAAATAGCTCCTCCTCTCTAATCAATTATTATTATGTTGATGCCGTGATGCTACCATTTCATTACCATAATTAAATTACTCCAATAATACCCTTCCAGGTCTTAATTAATTTATATATTTATTTTTACAGGTGTTTATCAACCATTTAAAATGAGCAAGTTGGAGTACCTTGACTTGGGATATAATCGCCTCGATAACAGTATTCTATCATATATGGATGGGTTTTCGTCTCTTAAATTATTATTTATAGATTACAATAGACTAGAGGGGTTAATAGATTTGAAAGGTTAATTTATTTTTTATATATATATACTTATCATTTTCTTTATTAAATTCAAATATGTTTTGTAGTGAATGAATTAATAATTATTATTATTTTTATGTATATCAAGAATGTTCGAGCAACTTGGAGACCTTGTATTTGAGCGGCAACAATATTACCAAAGTGGTAGCCTCAAGAGGTAAGTGATAATGATGATTCATATGCCCATTAATAATAATTACTTTTCTTTTGGAAAACCTTTGTGTACGTTTCTTCTGTAACTTGCAGGCTCGACCAATGTGAGTACTCTCTACCTAAATAATATCACAGCCTATGGAAGTAGCTTTCAGATGTTACTACAATCATTAGGAGCATTCCCAAACCTCACAAAACTTGATCTGGGCAACAACGATTTAAGAGGAAGAATATCAGGTGATGGTAAGTTACTAGCTTTGAGTGATATTGTTTGTTTAAATGAAAAAAAACTCAATTTGAAAAAAAACATATTTTTTTCTTTCATATAGAGTTGCGAAATTTGAGCTCACTGGAAGAGTTGAATCTAGACAGTTGTTCTCTAGATGAAAACTCCCTTCAAAGCCTCGGAGCACTGTCTTCTCTAAAAAATCTATCTTTGCAAACACTGAGTGGCATTGTACCTTTCCAAGGTAAATTAACAAATCTCAACTTCTTGCTACGACTAGATGTGTCTTTATAGAATTCCTTTGTTATGTTTTGAACCATTCTCAAATCCATTAGAATTTAAATTCATAACATTTTAGCAGAATATGACATTTTCTAAACAAAACAAAATATGAAAAAATAACAATATTGTAAAAAAAATAAACAATATCCTTGATGAGATTATAATATTTAAACTTGAATGTTTTTTTTAATATGAATCTAATAAATAAATAAAAACTAATTATGAGTCAACTAAATTGACCAATCAAATAGAATTAAATTTCAAATTTAGAAATTATTATTATTATTCAATAAGTTGCTTCTTGGTGAATATAATTGATTGTGGTAGGCTTTCTTAACCTCAAGAACTTGGAACTCTTGGATTTGAGTTACAACACTCTCAATAGCATCAACATCTTCCAAACCATCAGAACGATGATCTCTCTCAAAACTTTAAGCTTGCAGGGTTGCAGTTTAAATGGCCAATTACCTACCTCCCAAGGTAATTTAAGGTTGATGACTCTTACTCTCTCTCTCTCTTTCTCTCTATAGACAATGCGAGTTTATGTTTTCCTAAATTATAATGTGATCAGGCCTATGTGACTTAAATCATCTCCGCGAGCTATATATGAGTTCCAATGATCTCAGTGGATTCTTGCCTCCGTGTCTGGCAAATCTGACATCCCTTCGACAACTAGATCTCTCTTCCAATCAATTGAAAATCCCTATGTCGTTGAGCCCATTATACAACCTTTCAAAACTCAAGTCTTTTTATGGTTCTGACAACAAAATATACGCAGAAGAAGATGATCATAATCTGAGCCCAAAGTTCCAGTTAGAATTCCTCAATTTGAGCAGTCATGGACAAGTTGTAGGAGCATTTCCTAAATTCCTTTACAATCAGTTCAACCTACAATCTTTGGATCTTACAAACATCCAAATAAAGGGAGAGTTCCCAAATTGGTTGGTAGAGAACAACACATACCTAAAAAGTCTTTATTTAGAAAATTGTTCTCTTTCGGGTCCATTCTTACTGCCAAGGAGTTCTCATGTGAATCTGTCATTCCTAAGCATATCCATGAATTCTTTCCAAGGCCAAATTCCTGTAGAAATCGGAGCTTATTTGCCAGGGTTACAAGTTTTATTGATGTCTCATAGTGGCTTTGATGGAAGCATTCCTTCCTCGTTGGGTAGCATGAGCTCACTGCAACTGTTAGACCTATCCAACAATTTTTTGACGGGAAGAATACTTTCAAATAACAACTTGCAAGGGCAGATCCCTGGATGGATAGGGAATATGTCTTCTCTTGAGTTCTTGGACCTATCAGGGAACAACCTCTTTGGTCCTTTACCACCAAGATTCGGTGCTTCTTCAAAATTAAGATATGTATATTTGTCTAGAAATAAGTTGCAAGGACCGATCGTAACAGAATTCTACGATTCCTCTGGGATATTAGCATTAGATCTTTCCCATAATAATTTAACTGGTAGAATTCCAGAATGGATTGGCAGGCTATCTAACTTGAGATTTCTACTATTGAGTCATAACAATCTTGAAGGTGAGATCCCAGTTCAATTATACAGGTTGAAGCAATTAACCCTCATTGATCTATCTCACAATTATCTTTTTGGTAATATCCTTTCTTGGATGATATCTACTCATCCTTTCCCACACCAAAACACTTATTATGATTTTTTGTCCTCATCACGACAATCCTTCGAGTTTACAACAAAGAATGTAACCCTTCATTATAGAGGCAGCACTATCCGGTACTTTACGGGAATTGATTTATCATGCAACAACTTCACAGGAGAGATTCCTCCTGAGATTGGAAACCTGAGCAAGATCAAGGTATTGAACCTCTCACACAACAATTTGATTGGGCCAATTCCACCAACATTATCAAGGTTAAAGGAAATAGAGAGCTTGGATCTTTCATACAACAAATTGGAAGGAGAAATCCCTCCTCAACTTACTGGACTATATTTTATAGCTGTTTTTAGTGTGGCACACAATAATTTATCTGGCAAGACACCTGCGAGAGTTGCACAGTTTGCTACATTTGAAGAGAGTTCTTATAAGGATAACTCTTTTCTCTGTGGACAACCGCTAACCAAAGCTTGTGATGTGGATATGCCATCATCACCAACTTCAATGAACAACAATGATAATGGTTTCTTCATGGACATGGAGGTTTTCTATGTGAGCTTTGGGGTTGTATACGTCATGGTGTTGTTGGTGATAGGGGTGGTTCTGTACATAAATCCGTATTGGCGACGA
This sequence comes from Salix caprea, assembly GCA_964035475.1. Classification (NCBI taxonomy): domain Eukaryota; kingdom Viridiplantae; phylum Streptophyta; class Magnoliopsida; order Malpighiales; family Salicaceae; genus Salix; species Salix caprea. Next base: position 11,831,816 of record OZ037747.1, on the reverse strand, counting down.
GCTTGGTTTCACTTCATTGAAGTTAGCATAACCAATTGCTATTATTTTATAGTGGACAATCTTCCCATTAGATCCAAGTTTGGATTTTCATAGCCTTTTTTATTGATGGTACTAAGGCTTCGTGCATATTTTTGTATTTTAGTTTCAAGATTTAAATTAGTTTAAAAGCACGCTCAAGCGATGTTGTATTAATTTTCATTTGTGTTTTGTTGTTCTCTTTAGTTTCCGTGTTACATAATCGTTAAATTTAGCTTCATCGTTCAATTTAATTATAAAAAAAAATTCACAACACAAATATCATTGTTAAAAGCATACTCATGCGCTGCATGTACAGTAACTTTGACAATTTACAACAAATCTCTCATTAGCTCCCATAAATGAACTATCCTTGTAAACACCATATTCCAACTTCTTAATAATCACAATCACATTACGAATACAATGACTTATCAAGCACAAATAAATTTATACAAGAAACCTAATGAATTAATCCAATTAACTTGTAAACACACAAAATACAATAGCATATGCCAAACGTTTGATACAATAAAGATAAAAAACACCTAACAACAGAGCAAGGCCATGTGAACTTCATGGCGTCTTGTCTAGAAAGTTTATTCATAGATATGAAAAGTTACAACATAATTTCCATTCTATTCCATTCTCAAATTTCAATTTTCCACAACAAGATGTATATTCCAATGACTGTATTAGGAAGACCAAATACTTAGAAAAAATGAAACTAATAAGTTTAACCAGAAGCTTCCTCTTTATCTTTTTCTACTGAATTCATCAAACAATAAGACTATCTTTGTACTTTTCTTTTCTTGATACCTAATATTTCTCAATGTCAAAACTGATCTAAAGGCAAGGATGTCCTAAAAGAATTTCAGCAATTAAGCTTACATGATATATTCACATACTAAGCACCTTACCAGTTCCCGCTGAAGTTGCTGAATTTCCCACCTCGGTCAGCTTGGAAATAAGATAAGTTGCCTGAAATTACTTGTGCCAATGATCCATTTGGTAGCTCTACTGTACAATTATTGACATCCTTTAAGAATGTAAATTGTCTCTGATCCCAAATCTTGAAGAGTTTTATAGAGAATTATATCAAAGATTGAAGAGTTTTTCTCAAGGTTCTAGAAGTGTGGAGGACTATGACAAGAAAATAATGATTATCATGATTAAAGCTAATATTATAAAGGACATAGAAGCTACAATGACAAGGTTCTTGAATTAATTGAATAGAGAGATAGTAAATATGGTTGAGTTAAGACACTATATTGAGCTTAAGAATATGATCCATATGGCTATCAAGATAGAAAGAGAATTGAAGAGAAAGGGCAATACATGTCAAGAAGGTAATCCAAGTTATTTTTCCGCTTGAAAGTCAAATTACAAGAGAGATAAGGCTACCACATTAAAGTTGAATATTATGGGTAACAGAGTTGAATCATCTAAGGATTGGAGGAATGATTTGTTCACTAAAATATAAGGTAAATTCAAGATCTCATATACTCATAATTATGATATTAAGTGCTTTAGGAGTGAACATATAGTCTTGCAATGTCTAAAAAAAGGGATGATAGATATAAGAGAGCGTGAGAATACTGAGTCTAAAAGTGAAAAATTGAAGGAGGATAATGTCACCACTCAAGTGTTGTAGTGATGCTTAGTCCGCGGTTGATAGAATGGTTTTGGTGATTAAAAGAACAATAAACAAGGGCTAGGTACGTTGAAACTAGGGAAACTCGTATGGACAAATATTCTTCCATTTTGACAGTCCAATATGCAATGCCGACTTGAACAGCTATAAAATATCCCAAAACCACAAAACAGAAGAACTTGATTGATTTGTGCTTCAACAAATCTACACTATCTAATGAAGTTTCATGATTTCCTGACTCAAGATTTTCAAAATCTCGTTTTTCTACCATTTCCAACTCAGATTGGTAAGTGCTAGGATCATTGTCTGCGAGGGAAGAAATTTTGTTTTCCATTTTCTTAAGTTGAAACTTCTTGAAAAGAAGTCCAACCATGGAAGTGAAACTTTCTCCACCAATAAGCATTTAAATAATCAAAACAATGAGTTGGGAATTGGAGAAAACTTCCATTTCAAGAGTTGACATACTTGAAACTGTGGTGGCAGACACGGATGTGACGAACAGATCGATGCTCCTAGGCCTAAAAGAATCATGGGTTCTTTCTTGGCTTCAAAACCTTCAGAAAAAGAAAACCAAAGAAGGAAACGGAGACAAAATAACAAAGTTGAATACAAAAAGAATTCACTCTAGCAGGGATTAGACGGTAGGAACATGACATTAGACACCAAGTTGAGCTACAAAGATGGCGCGACGCTTCGCTAAACGAAGAAATATTTGTCATCCATATCAACTTGTAGATTGAAAAAATTAAAGTAAAACAAAAAGTCAAAAATTAAAAGATTAAGAGCTGAAATAAATAAAAAACAGCATATATGATCAATTTCAATTGAAGCCGACTAAACAAAAAATATGCATTTTTTCTATTTTATTAAAATTTAAAATGATTGTCAATATAAATTAAATTTTCAGGACTAAATTAAATAAAAATAAAACCCCAATAAAAGAGAGAATAATAAAAATTAAAAACCAAAACTGAGAGTATAGATACATAAATACGAACAAAAAATAGGGATTGTCTTAGAAGGACGGAAAAATTAAAAGAATCGAAACTACAACAGAAATTAAAAGAATAAGGGACGAAATAAAAAATAAAAATTAAATAAGATAATTTTTGTGTTCAATATTAATGTTAAGTAATATAATTTTAAAGAAATAAGATAAAAACATTAAAGATAGTATTGAGTCATAAAATTCTTCTAAACCATCCGAGATATTAGATTTGAAATATTATATATAAGGATATTGCAAAACTTGTTTTTTTAATAATTACATCATAGAATGATAAATTATTTGAATTATCATTCTCATTGTTATTATTATGATTGAAGGCAAAATTCAAAAAGATATTAGCAGGAGAGAGAAAATGGGGGACAATTAACCAATCGCCATCAAGTTTCCGGCCACAGTGAGACGACACGCGCACCATCATGTGGAAGAGATCATGGCGGTGCCTCCAGTGAGATGACAGATGAACATTTTTCACCACCAGACAACGATGTATGCACCATCTATAAGTCGCAGACAAAAGACAACTGTCGGTGTGTCAGGCAGACGCGCCAACAGTTTTTCGCAGAAAAAAATAATTAAAAAACTAAAATTACCTAAACACCTCTACTGCCAAACCTTGACTTTTGTCTTTTCTTAGGGCACTTCAATATTTCTACTGTTTATAACAACTTGAAAAACCAGAAACACTCTGAACGATAACTATACATATTATTTAAGGCTAATATGGTGATTTCAGTGCTCATCAACAATGAGAAAAATCAGAAATACCCTTGAGCAATGAATGTGTTTTTGTCTATTGGGAGGGGTAAAATCTTAGTTTTGTTATACAAAAAACCCAAAAAAGACACAAACATCCCCAAACAATCAGATGATGTCAACATGTGCAGTGAAAAAGTCTAAAATACCTTTAAGGTCAAAAGTTAAGTTTATACACTAAAGGGCAATACAATAATTACACTATTAAAATCTATAATAATCTGTGTCTACTGCTACAATACTTTCCCTTCTCGGTATAACTTCTTTAATAAATCAAAGATGGTGTAATAAATTTTTTAATATTTTATAATAATTTTAACACACTGATATTGCATATAAAAAAAATATTTCAATATATTTTTTATAAAAAAAATTAAAACTAATTTATACCATAATATCAAAGACGAAACTTCTTTAATTGATGGCGTTGTTTTCAACCAATATTAAATCTAACTTTCTTTTCTAATTAATTAATTAAAATCAAGTTATCTGGCCAATTACTCATAAAATTGAAAATTTCAATTTACAAAGAAAGAGGGAGAAGCCCTCTTTTATATATTTTTTAACTGAAATAACAAAAATCTGTCTCTTCTTTACAAAGAAAGAGGGTTAAAGCCATGTCAGCCCAGCGCTTGGCAGCAGCATACATGGCTTTTCAATTAATTTTTACCAGCATAATTAATTGTGGGGAAAACACTGCAGCAAATCACAGTGAGAATAGCTACAGTGTTTCCCCACATGATTTAGCTTTAGGTTAATGAACAATGTTGTGTTTATAGTCGCGTTTTTTTTTTGGTTAAGTGCTAGGACCAGCCTTTTTATGTTTTTTTTGTCACTAACAAAACTCTGACCAATCTTGAATACTATTATAAATTTTTGGTTTAATTTTAATAATGTGCTTTTAATTATTATGTTACTAATATGAAAATAATAGTATTAACAATATTTTTTCATAGTATTTTGTATACCACTGTCTAATACAATTTTTTCATAAAATCTGCTACTTTTGCCCCCATCAAGCAGTATGTTTGTTGAGGTGATGTCTCTGTGATAAATGGGGATGGAAGCTGGTGAATGCAGGTAGGACCGTAGGAGAGTGCCCCTGCTACCTCTGTTCTTTGGTCTGTTGAGTGGCATTGTAATTGACTGACTCGGTCAAGTCTGGCTGCTTAATTCTGAAGACTTTGGGTTTTGAACTTTGTACTCATGGAAGGCGAAAGGAAAAAAACAGAGAAAGAAAATAGCAGTAGAAAGGAGGAGGAGATTTTGGATAACTTGCCAAGTAAGACCCCGTTTTATACCTTCTCTCTTCTAAAAAGCTACCGTCTGAAAGATGAAGAAAAAGAAAATGGCAGCTGTTGAGTTAACGGTATTTCATGTCATCCTGCTGTTCTGGTCATTGCATACCGCAGAATCACAGGTTATGGCATTGACTGGATGTGAATCTTACTGTGGAGGCATTGAAATTCCATATCCCTTTGGAATGACAAAAGGATGTTTCCTAGACGAAAGGTTCAAAATACACTGCAACTCTAGCAGTGGAGTTCCTAAACTTACACTCAACGGCACTGATCTGCCTGTGATTTACATATCAGTTTCTTACAGTACGATTTATGTCAAGTTTCCAATTGCTTTTGCAAATTGTGGAGTCAAAGATAGAAGCACAGTTGTTGACTTGGAAGGAAGCCCGTTTCTTTTCTCCTCCGAGGATGACTTCGTTGCAAGGGGTTGCAGCAACCTTACCTTGATGCACCAAAAAAATTCTACTGTTGGTGGGTGTGTGTCAATTTGTTACGAAAACCGTGGTCGCTTGATTGCTAGCTGCAGTGGGATCAACAGTTGCCAGACCAGAGACCCTTCTGACATGATAGATCGGGATTCTGCTCTTGTTGTTGTGCTGGATTGGGGGATAGACAGAAGGGTATTTGAATCACTTGTCAGGAATGGATCATACAATACTTTAAGTTACACTTCTACGTGTAAGGATATGAATACTTCAATCAATTCAACCATCCAGAGCCCCATCGTTCAATGTTCTTGCAATCCAGACTTCGAAGGAAATCCTTATCTTTCTGGTATTTGTCAAGGTAAACTCCGGGTTACAATTCCTACTCTATACATTCTTCTGGCACTGTTTACCATTGTATTTCTTACTGATCCATCAACTCGGTGGTTTTTCCATTGTGTTGCAGAGGATACAACACACGTCTCTTACCGGCGGAAAATCAATGCTAAAATGGCAGGCCTAGGTATGTTTAACAGCATTTTCACTCTATATCATCGTAGAAAAGACTAGAGATTATGCCACAGCTGTAAAGGGGTCAAGAAAACAATTGACAGGCATTGTAATGTTTGATTAGAGGAAAACCGTGTTGTTGACTTGTCTCATGATAGTGCTCGAAGAAAAATCAGATTCTGTGTCTGATCCTCTAAGAGAGACCGGAGAAGACAACAGCCGCACTGATTATCTACCAAATTCTCTTTTCAAAACTGACATGAATAAAGTAGAATATTGAGAGAAACTACAACACTGTACTTAACTATGTTGAATTGATGGAAATTTATGCAAGATCCTCCACTGATCAAAGCGGAGCTGATGTGTTAGGAAAAAAACAATGAGCTACAGGAATCATTAAGGAAATTCAACTGATGTTTTAGGATACAGTCTCTGTTGCCTGGATAAGCAATAAAGACAATCTGCAAAATAGAAGTTAGAGATAAAATCTTGACCCTTGCTGCAGCTGTTCAACCCCAAAATCACCAATCCTATCCCAGCAGCATCAAATAATTGCAGATGCTGCCTCATTACTAAAGCAAACAGAGAGAATTTGTTTTTTTCTGAATATAGTTGATTTATGCAGGTGTTGGAGTGGGATTGGGAGCACTGTTTTTATTCATCGGTTTATGGTGGCTGTACAAAGTATTCAAGAGAAAGAGGTGTGAAAAACTAAAGAAAAACTACTTTAAAAGGAATGGTGGTCTATTAATGCAAGAACAACTATCCTCAGGTGAAGTCAATGTTGAGAAAATCAAAACGTTTCCTTCGAAAGAATTAGACAAGGCCACTGATCATTACAATGCGAATGGAATGCTGGGCCAGGGAGGCCAAGGAACAGTTTACAAAGGGATATTGGCAGATGGAAAAATCATCGCAGTCAAGAAATCCAAAGTAATTGTTGAAGAATGAAGGCATGAAATGCAGCTGATTCCAAGACTGCAAGCTGAAGGAGTGAAGGCAAAGCTGCAACATAATTTTTGATGTTTTCTTTTGTTTTGATTAGTAGTCGTGTTTAAGTCAATAAAGATCAATTGTTTGATCTAGAAGTCTAGTTTTTACTAAGTTTCAGTTTAAGTCCACTTAGTGTTAGTATAGAACAAGAGTTTGTATTTAATTAGAATTCATACTCTTGTAAAACTTTCATTTTCGTTTTTCTATAAATAAAAGCAAAGGGATGGCAGTAACCGCAGCACATTTCTACCCTTTATTCTGAAAATCATTGCCAAATTTACTTGTTCTCTAGTTCTTTGAAATTCTGGAAATTCATCAGAATTTGAGTCACTGATTTGAACAATGACTGTTTTTCTGGGCAGGAACACAATTCCTGACAATGATTTGAACAGTAGTTGTTTGTTCATCCGAATTTTTTCCAACAGTAATTGATGAAGGGAATCTCAGTCAATTTATCAACGAGGTCGTCCTTCTATCCCAGATTAACCATAGAAATGTTGTTAAGCTTTTGGGTTGTTGTTTAGAGACTGAACTTCCATTGTTGGTCTATGAATTCATTCCTAATGGGACCCTTTTCCAGTTTCTCTATGACCCTAACGAGGAATTCCCTTTAACCTGGGAGATGCGCTTAAGGATTGCAGCAGAGGTAGCAGGGGCACTTTTCTATCTACATTCAGCGGCCTCCATCGCCATTTTTCATAGAGACATCAAGTCCACAAACATACTGCTTGATGAGAAGTATAGAGACAAAGTTGCAGTTTTTGGGACTTCAAGGTCAGTAAGCGTCGACCAGACTCATGTCACAACTCTGGTACAGGGCACCTTTGGGTACTTGGATCCGGAGTACTTCCAATCAAGCCAGTTCACAGACAAGAGTGATGTCTATAGCTTTGGTGTAGTTCTTGTTGAGCTACTTACTGGGCAGAAGCCAATCTCGTTCACAAGATCAGAAGAACAAGGCAGAAGTTTAGCCACTTATTTCCTAATGGCCATGGAGATCAACTGCCTGTTTGATTTTCTTGATCCTCAGGTTGTGAAGCAAGGGAAAGAAGAGGATGTGCTGATGGTTGCTAGCTTGGCTAGGAGCTACTTGAGGCTGAATGGGAAAGAAAGGCCTACGATGAAAGAAGTCACAATGGTGTTGGAGAGGATTCAAAAATCCGAGAACTTGATCGTTCAACGAGAGATTGAATATGATAGAAAAGAAGTGATGGGAGCAACATGGGATGTCACTTCTCCCTCGACAATTCCCAGCTTCGGGATTAGTGCTTCCTCATTACTTGATGAAAAAAAACTCTTCCATACATATTGAAATCATTTACTACATGTTTTACGACTGTTTGGTAATGTGGTTGCTACTGTGGTTGATATTAAAAAATAATTTCATAAAAAATACTTTTATTTACGATTCATAACTGAAATTGAAGTGTTTGGTTAAAATTGTGGTTGCGTTTGAGATTGAATGAAAAACAGTCTTGTGTGTTTGATTACCATGTTTTTCATATTGCTGTCAACTTGTGAAATTACTTTAAAAGACATACATATATTATATAATATAATATAAATATATATTGTTTTCTAAATATTGTAGATTTAATAATCATAATAATAAAATGTAATTAATAATTCAAGTAAATTAGACACATGTTTTTATTCTCCCATCAAACTACTTGCAATTCCATCACGAACTAAATCCATACGTGAAAGCTTTTACGATCCCTTGCTATTTGATCGAGGAACAACATTTGGTAAAATATCATCATGAACAACATCTGCGATACATACTCAGTTTCAGGATCTCTATCTACATGTTGTAGAGATATAATTTGAAGCCAAAATCCAATTGCAACTTTCTGAATTTCATTCAGGGCTCCGCTGATCTTCTCAACTTTCTAACCCATAATAAATCGAAAAACAATAGGGTTGTGGAGTTAAATGAATTCACACACCTTGCCCTTTCATCAGGGTTGATCTCTATCTTCATATATTTTTATTTTTTTTTTAAATATGATTTTTAATTTTTTTAAAAAAATTGGATTAGGCCTGACCCAACTGAATGGGTCGGTCCATCCAAGGTGGGCCAAAAGGACCAACTCTGTTGGACCTGGGCTGAGCTGAGAGCAAGTCCAGCCTAAGAGTTAAAAATAAATAAATTGCAATCAGGTTGGTGCACTGTTCACGTAGCGTGAACAGTGACAGGGTGGTCGATCGACATTGATGAGAGGCTTGCCTTCTACTGCCGCCAGGTAAAGAAGGTCAAGGTGGTTCTTACTGTGGTGGTGACATTGGAAATGGTGGTCTGTAGTGGTCGGGAGGAGTGTCAGAAGCTTGTTGTTTGGTTGTGTTGCCGTCTCTGCTTCTACGTCGGAGCTTTCTGCTACTACTAGAGGTCATGACAGAGCTTCTGGCATGGAGGAGAAGTTACCGGTGCTGATGGGGATGATGGTGGTACTCTTCGGAAGTTGCTGCTGACTGTGGAGAGAGAAAGAGTTGTCGCTCACTGTGGAGAAAGAGAGACTATTGGCTGACTGTAAAGAGAGAGAAAGGGACCACCGGTGTTGTGGTTGAACCAAGCAATGACTATGACACTGTAGTTGAACCGGCTAACAGTGGTGTGCCTGTGGTTTCTGTGGTGTGGTTGAGGTGAAAAGCATCTAACCAATGCTTTTCGTAAACCATGGTTCAACCGCAGTTTTAGGTGGAATCCACAGTTGCAAAACTGTGGTCCTTTCTTTTACCATATAGTTTGGCTCTGCGGTGAGCTTCAACTGTAGAAGCCACCACAGAGCCAAACACCCATGAAATGGTCTAGAATATCATTAGGTCCCTAAGAGTGAAGATGATTAAGATTGTGGCTCATATTTAATTTGCTGCTACAGAAATTGGTCTTAATGTCACGACCCGATTCCCGGATCCGTGACCGACACATAGGCATGGTTCCCCTCCAAGGTTCCACACCTATGCGAACCCAAACTTACACACAAACTTAACATTTAACTTTCAGAGTTCAACGCAGCGGAAATAACAAAGTAAACTTTATAACATAATTTGAATGTCTTAATACAAAAGTTGAATAATCTTGTTATAATAGTGGAGCGCTAACTAGACATAAAAATGTCAATTACAACCAAAATAATAAGTTCTGAAATTTCAACGATAATGATCTGCTAATGAGCTACGAGCCTGAAAATAATAAATAATGAGGGGGTGAGTTCAACAACTCAGTGAGTAGATAACATCTAATATACACATGCGAGATAATATAACAATGAGAAATATATTATCGAATCGGTTCGGGGTTCTTACAAGAAGATTTCTCAAATAGGTTATATCAAGAAGATAATAGATATAGCTCGTCAGAAAATCATAATGCAATGAGCATGAGGCTCCAGACTGTGGGATGATCAGTCCGCACAGGTTGGTGACTTCCCCGACCAACTAGGATTTCAGATACGATGTGCACAAAGACTAACATTCCCCTGTTAGCGTGGGTATTCTGACTGGCATACCGTAGGTATATATATATCATAATCAAAAAGACATATTCATATCTCAAGGCTCAGCTCATGATATCAATCAAATGAGGAGCTATCAATTCACAAACAAATATTGGCTCATATCAAGAACGTATATTCAATAATTGATTATGCTTTATCGTATCAAGAATAGTAATCAATGTATATATTATCAAGAAGCACAATCCAAATACTATCAAATCAAATATTTATAATATTTCTCATGCATATTAAATATTATCCACTCACTTGACTCAAAAGCGATCGAAATTCAAAAGCAGAATATTGTCGGAATCCTATTGACGTACCGCGGGCAGAATATCAGGATTATCTGAATATATAAAAGAAATACATACTCAAAAATGACTCAAAAGAAGTAGAATACCTTTAGTAAATATATCTAAGAGTTCAACTCATAATCCTATGTGTTTTGAATTAAACTATCTATTTCTCGCAAAACCTAAAACAATGGTTTCTTTCTAAATCTAATTCAAGATACACAATTCGTAAAATTAATAATAACTCATCAAATAAGCTTCAATTATCCATCAACCCCATCTAAAATACTAATATTTCACTCCAGGGACCAATCTGTAATTTTCCAAAGTTCAGGGACTAAACTATAATTTTCCAAAGTTCGGGGACCAAACTGTAATTTTCCACCAAAAGGACTAAAATGAATTTTCATCATCTTCAACCTAAACCCATAATTCCAGCAAGGGATTTTCGGAATTTATCAACATTATTTCACCATTTTTCTCAATATTTTCTTAAACCAACACATCAAAATCATCTACAATCAAACCTAATAACCATTACTCAAACCATTAAACCCTTAACATCTTAATCCATTCATCCATCAAATTCAAATAAAATCTACAAACCCTAATCACCAATGTAAGCAATTAGCTTAACTATTAAACAATACTTTTACATAATAACACATACACATTACCTTAATATTTATTTCTCCTCCTTCCTTTCTCCCTTCCTCTTTTCTCTTCTTCTCCTTTCTTCTCTCTTTCGGCCCACTCTCAATTTTCAGATTTGTTTCTCTTCTCTTCTTTTTCTATTTATATTTTACTAGTTACTATTGTATCCTTAACTCATTTATCCCTAATATTAAGTCATTAAGGGTATTAATGCCTTTCTTATTTAAAGTTTCAAAACCCTAAAATTATTTTCCTATTTAAAGTTTCAAAACCCTACAATCTCCCTACCTTATAAAAGTTTCGTCCTCAAAACTAAATAAAATGTTTGAATACATACCGAGATTATTAAAAAGATGAGGGTATTCCTCACGCATCTTATCCCCAAGTTCCCATGTCGCTTCTTCAATTGAATGACCCTTCCACTTCACCTTCACCGAAGCTATATCCTTTGACCTAAGCTTTCTCACCTGTCTGTCCATTATAGTTTCTGGTTGTACCTCATAAGTCACATCATCTCTTAATTCAACTGGATGTACTTCTAACACATGAGATGGATCCGACATATACTTCCGTAGCATAGAAACATGAAATACAGGATGTATAGCCGACAAATTTGGCGGTAAGGCCAACCTATAAGCAACCGCTCCAATTCTCTCCAAAATCTCGTACGGCCCAATAAATCGAGGACTTAACTTGCCTTTCTTTCCAAACCTGAATACTCCTTTGGTCGGTGAGACCTTTAAGAACACACAATCACCCACTGAAAACTCTAAGTCACGCCTCCTTTTATCCGCGTAACTTTTCTGTCTACTTTGAGCTGTCTGAAGCTTCCTTCTGATCACCTCTATCTTCTCTGAGGTAATTTGAATCAACTCAGGTCCCATTAGCCTTTTCTCATCAACCTCAAACCAACAAACTGGTGATCTACATTTCCGTCCGTACAAAGCCTCATAAGGTGCCATCTCTATGCTAGCCTGATAACTGTTGTTGTAAGCAAATTCCACTAATGATAGGAACTTACTCCAACCAACCCCAAAATCCATAACACAGGCTCTCAACATATCCTCCAATATCTGAATAGTCCTTTCAGACTGACCATCAGTCTGAGGGTGAAAAGTTGTGCTCAACTGCACTTTAGTACCCATCACTTCCTGAAACTTCACCCAAAATCGCGATGTGAATTGTGGACCTCTATCTGAAATTATCGAGATTGGCACTCCATGCAATCGCACAATCTCGCTAATAAACAATTCTGCCAACTTCGCATACCCATAAGTAATCTTAACTGGTAGGAAATGGGCTGATTTTGTCAATCTATCAACAATCACCCATACTGAATCATAACCCTCTTGACTCCTAGGCAATCCTGTCACGAAGTCCATTGTGATTCTTTCCCACTTCCATTCTGGTATCAACAATGGTTGCAACAATCCAGGAGGTTTCTGGTGTTCACCTTTTACCCTCTGACAGGTCAAACATCTAGAAACAAAATCTGCTACATCAGCCTTCATTCTATTCCACCAATAACACACCTTAAGATCTTTATACATCTTGTTCGAACCAGGATGTACTGTATAAACTGTCTGATGTGCCTCTGTCATCAGTTCTCTCTTTAGATCATCTACATCAGGTACACAAAGTCTATCCCCAAATCTCAACACATCATCATCACCAATCATAAAGCCTACCGCTTTACCCTGCTCAACCTCACTTTTAACCCTGAGTAGTGAATCATCTTTCTTTTGAGCTGCTTTTATCCTCTCAATTAGGTCTGATTTAACCTGAAAGTGAGCAATCATTGCTCTACCTTCGCTAAGGTTAAATTTAACTCCTTCATCCACTAATCCATGCAACTCCCTAATCAAAGGCCTTCGTACCTCTTGAATATGAGCTAGGCTCCCCGATGATTTCCTACTCAAAGCATCAGCAACTACATTTGCCTTACCTGGATGATACTGTATAGTACAATCATAATCCTTCAACAATTCAATCTACCTCCTTTGCCTCATATTAAGATCTCTCTGCTGAAAGATATACTTTAAACTTTTATGGTCTGTGAAGATCTCACAAGTTTCACCATATAGGTAATGTCTCCAAATCTTCAAAGCAAAAACTATAGCTGCCATCTCTAAATCATGTGTAGGGTAGTTCTGTTCATGCTTCTTCAACTGCCGCGAAGCATAAGCAATAACCTTGCCATTCTGCATTAGAACACATCCTAACCCTACCCTTGAGGCATCACAATAAACTGTATAACCACCAGAACCCGCTGGTACTGCTAAGATAGGAGCTGTAGTCAATCTTTGCTTCAATTCCAAGAAACTTTTCTCACAAGCTTCTGACCATTGAAACTTAACATTTTTCTGTGTTAACTTAGTCAATGGTGTAGAAATCCGAGAAAAGTTCTCCACAAACCTCCTATAGTATCCAGCCAAGCCCAACAAACTTCTAATTTCTGTTGCCGAAGTGGGCCTAGGCCATTGCTTTACTGCTTCAATCTTTTGAGGATCAACCTCAATTCCATTCCTTGACACTACATGTCCAAGAAATGCTACACTCTCCAACCAGAACTCACTTTTTGAGAATTTGCCATACAATTGATGATCTCGCAGAGTTTGAAGCACTATCCTTAAATGTTGTTCATGCTCCTCTCTAGACTTTGAATACACCAAAATATCATCAATGAAAACTATCACAAATTGATCAATAAACTGTTTAAACACTCTAGTCATCATGTCCATAAAAGCTGCTGGCGCATTTGTTAATCCAAAAGACATTACTAAGAACTCATAATGACCATACCGAGTTCTAAAAGCTGTTTTTGGAATGTCTTCCTTCCTTAACCTCAACTGATGATACCCAGATCGAAGATCAATTTTTGAAAAGAATTGAGCTCCCTGCAACTGATCAAACAAGTCATCTATGCGAGGGAGTGGGTATCTATTTCGAATCGTCACTCGATTTAATTGTCTATAATCTATACACAATCTCAATGACCCATCTTTCTTCTTCACAAACAACACTGGAGCTCCCCAAGGAGATACACTTGGCCGTATAAATTTCTTATCTAATAAATCCTGCAGTTGTTCCTTTAGCTCTCTCAATTCTGCTGGAGCCATCCTATATGGTGCCATTGATATTGGTTCGGTACCCAGAACCAAATCAATAGAAAAATCAATCTCCCTATACGGAGGCAATCTAGGTAAATCATCAGGAAATACATCAATGAACTCCTTAGCTATAGGAACTTGGTCCAACTGAGAAATTTCCTTATCTACATCCACTATGTGTGCTAGGTAATACTGTACCCCTTTCGTGCCATTCTCCTCGTGAAAGTCGACAACATAATTGATGAAGACACAATCTTATCTCCTCGAAACACTAACCCTGTTTCTCCATCTAAATCAAATACTACCTCCTTACCCCAACAATTTATTGAAGCCCTATGCTTTGACAACCAATCCATTCCCAAAATCACATCAAAATCAACCATATCTAAAACATTTAATTCTCCCATAAGGATTTTACCTCCAATTTCTATTTCACAATTTTGATACACATACTTCACCAATATTGACTCATCTAGAGGAGTAGAAACTGAAATAAAGGATTCTAATAGAGTTGGTTGTCTATCCAACCTCATGGCAAAATATAATGATACAAATGAATGGGTAGCACCGGTATCAAACAAAACTTTTGCTTCAACAGAGCAAACGGGAAGAATACCTGAGACAACTGTGTTGGATATCTGAGCATCCTGCTGAGTCAAGGCAAAGACCCTAGCATGTCCCGGACCCTGCTGCATCTGACCTCTGTCACCTGCACCACGGCCTCTCTGACCACGACCACCAAAACCTCTACCACCATGAGCTATAGACTGGCCCGTCGATGGTGTCTGAACAGGACGTTGAACTGAACTAGATGCCCCTGAAGCTGACAAATGTCTCCTAGGGCACTCTCTAACCTTGTGGCCTATCTGGCCACAACTGAAACAAGCTTCAGTCCTTCTATAACACTCGGCACTAGCATGACCTCCTCCACAATGTTCACACAAGGAATTGTCCCCAGATGGAACAAATGAGCTACGAGGAGCAGTTTGAACTGAACTCTGACCATAACTTCGAGCACCACTACCACCACTCTGATTGCTTAAGCCACTAACTGTAGTTCCTGGTCTAAACCTCCTCTGAGCCCAAGAACCCTGATGACCATTTCGTCCCCTAAACAGACCAACGCTCGATCCTCCTGGTGGTCTAGAAGACTGGCCCTCTTCTCTAGCCCTCTTCGGTTGACCTGCGCCCATGTCCTCAAATTCTCGTGCCTCAATCAACCTGGCGCAATCAACAGCTGCGGAGTAAGATGGAAACACCTGGGACACCATCACTATGAACATAGAGGATTTAAGTCCTCTAATGAATCTTTTCACTCTTCACTCCTCCGTAGGTAGAAGATATTCAGCATATCTAGACAACTGAGTGAACTTCAGATCATATTCATCAACTATCATGCTCCCTTGAGATAACCTCTCAAACTCATAAAGTCGAGCATCCCTGACACTCTGAGGGAGAAACCTGTCCAAAAACATGGTACTAAACTCCTTCCATGTCCACTGAGCCTCTGCTGGTCTTGCCTTCTTCCTAGACTCAAACCAAGAGATTGCCACATCTCCCTCCAACCTAAATGACGCCAAACTCACAGCTCGATGGTCTATACATCCCAAAACTTCACATCGACGCCATATATCATCTAGGAACCTCTGAGGATCCTCTGAATTGTTCGTCCCAGTGAAAGTAGGAGGTGCCAACTTCATGAAGTCATTCAAGGGCACATTTACTCCTTGAACAATGTGAGATGATGACGTTACATCTCTATCCCTTCTCCTATCTCTCTCCATAGTATACTCTATCCAAGTTCGCATAGCCTGGCTAAGCTGCTGAAATTCTGTCATTGTCTCAGCGTCAGCCTCAGCCTCTCCTACACCTTCTTCATCAACATCATTCTCCTCTTCAACCTCGTAAGACTCCTCCATTAGTGAAGGTATTTCCTCATCATGTTGAGGTGCAGGTGCACCTCCTCTTCTTTGCCTAGTATTCCTCAATTGCACAATAGGGACGTCATCCTGATCGTCACCTACTCTAATAGTATCAGCTATACGCCTATTCCTCGACATATCCTATATATATAAAAATAATATACACTTGTCATGTCGAAACAAATAGCACAATAGTTATCAATTTAATTATCGGAAAACATATCTAAAGAAAACATAAGGAATCAAGAAGACGTGCTTGATGAGAATTCAAATTTCAAGCATTACAGACAAGACAATACGGATCCTAATGCTCCACATATTATAAATTAACTATATTACTTTTTTTTTAGGCTGTAATACCAAGTTTTATCACTCTTTTACTTTTATTCGTTTTAAAATTTTTTTAGCTCTGATACCATCTTTGTCACGACCTGATTCCCGGATCCGTGACCGGCACATAGGCATGGTTCCCCTCCAAGGTTCCACACCTATGCGAACCCAAACTTACACACAAACTTAACATTTAACTTTCAGAGTTCAACGCAGCGGAAATAACAAAGTAAACTTTATAACATAATTCGAATGTCTTAATACAAAAGTTGAATAATCTTGTTATAATAGTGGAGCGCTAACTAGACATAAAAATGTCAATTACAACCAAAATAATAAGTTCTGAAATTTCAATGATAATGATCTGCTAACGAGCTACGAGCCTGAAAATAATAAATAATAAGGGGGTGAGTTCAACAACTCAGTGAGTAGATAACATCTAATATACACATGCGAGATAATATAACAATGAGAAATATATTATCGAATCGGTTCGGGGTTCTTACAAGAAGATTTCTCAAATAGGTCATATCAAGAAGATAATAGATATAGCTCGTTAGAAAATCATAATGCAATGAGCATGAGGCTCCAGACTGTGGGATGATCAGTCCGCACAGGTTGGTGACTTCCCCGACCAACTAGGATTTCAGATACGATGTGCACAAAGACTAACATTCCCCTGTTAGCGTGGGTATTCTGACTGGCATACCGTAGGCATATATATATCATAATCAAACAGACATATTCATATCTCAAGGCTCAGCTCATGATATCAATCAAATGAGGAGCTATCAATTCACAAACAAATATTGGCTCATATCAAGAACGTATATTCAATAATTGATTATTCTTTATCGTATCAAGAATAGTAATCAATGTATATATTATCAAGAAGCACAATCCAAATACTATCAAATCAAATATTTATAAAATTTCTCATGCATATTAAATATTATCCACTCACCTGACTCAAAAGCGATCGAAATTCAAAAGCAGAATATTGTCGGAATCCTATTGACGTACCGCGGGCAGAATATCAGGATTATCTGAATATATAAAAGAAATACATACTCAAAAATGACTCAAAAGAAGTAGAATACCTTTAGTAAACATATCTAAGAGTTCAACTCATAATCCTATGTGTTTTGAATTAAACTATCTATTTCTCGCAAAACCTAAAAACAATGGTTTCTTTTTAAATCTAGTTCAAGATACACAATTCGTAAAATTAATAATAACTCATCAAATAAGCTTCAATTATCCATCAAACCCATCTAAAATACTAATATTTCACTCCAGGGACCAATCTGTAATTTTCCAAAGTTCAGGGACTAAACTATAATTTTCCAAAGTTCAGGGACCAAACTGTAATTTTCCACCAAAAGGACTAAAATGAATTTTCATCATCTTCAACCTAAACCCATAATTCCAGCAAGGGATTTTCGGAATTTATCAACATTATTTCACCATTTTTCTCAATATTTTCTTAAACCAACACATCAAAATCATCTACAATCAAACCTAATAACCATTACTCAAACCATTAAACCCTTAACATCTTAATCCATTCATCCATCAAATTCAAATAAAATCTACAAACCCTAATCACCAATGCAAGCAATTAGCTTAACTATTAAACAATACTTTTACATAATAACACATACACATTACCTTAATATTTATTTCTCCTCCTTCCTTTCTCCCTTCCTCTTTTCTCTTCTTCTCCTTTCTTCTCTCTTTCGGCCCACTCTCAATTTTCAGATTTGTTTCTCTTCTCTTCTTTTTCTATTTATATTTTACTAGTTACTATTGTATCCTTAACTCATTTATCCCTAATATTAAGTCATTAAGGGTATTAATGCCTTTCTTATTTAAAGTTTCAAAACCCTAAAATTATTTTCCTATTTAAAGTTTCAAAACCCTACACTTAAATTCTTGGCCATATTTATTAAAATGTTGTGCTTGCTTATCATAGATGAAAGATTTTCCTATCAAAGGTGTACAATATTTCAATGCACCTAAACCTAAGGGGTAGGTTTGTTAATTAAAGCATTGTATTCTTTTCTTCTTTTTCATCCTCTTTTTTTCTTTTCTTTTTTCAAATCTTTGAACTAGTTAAAATAACTTTATTTGATTTTTTTTCTAAATGTAATAAAGTGAGAGCTATGCCTTTAAATGATTTTTTGAAATAAAAGTGATAAACATAAATTTAACAAATCACAAAAAAAAACCCTCTAAAAATTGTCTCTCTTGAGCTCAACTAAATTAAGGATTTAGGGGGTGTTTGACATTGCGTTTCAAAAGTGTTTTTGAAAAAAAATGAAATTTATTTTATTTTTTTACTTTAAATTACAAATTTTAGTGTTTTTAGATTATTTTCATGTGCTGATATAAAAAATAATGATAATAATACTAATTATAATTTAAATGATATTAATAAAAATAACGATGTTGATTATCATAATAATTATTATTGTAATAATGATAGCGATAATAACAATAATGATGATGTCATCGATATTATTATTAATAATAATTAGAATATTGATTATTTACAATACTATTTATAATGGCAACTATAATGATTGTGATAATTTAACAATCAAAATAATAATCGATATAATTCATTAGTCGATGTTGTATTTGTTGAAAATTGACTTTTGGAGCTTTTCTATGTATGATATTTTAGATCTAATATCACGTAAATAAAAAATATATGAAGGCACATGTAAACAAAAAAAATATATGAAGGCATACGTAAACAAAATGGGTGAAAAAAATGTGGAAAATAATCTACAATGAAAAAATATACGAGCCACTTGCCTTGTGCTTTGCCGCGACCAAAACCAAGTTGTTTAACATGGGAATATTTTTTTAAGGGTGCTAGATTTTTTTATGATACTTTATATCTAAGTGAAATAATCAACTTGAGCATAATTTTTATGAAGTAATGTACAAAAAACTAATTATAGGACAATTTTTTGTGTTTAGTAATTAATATAATTTTAAAGAAATAAGGTAAAAAAATTAAAGAAAACATTGAGTTACAAAATTTTTAACGAACACAACATCAAATGATAAATTACTAGATTTGTAACCTTATATATAAAGAAGCTATAAAATTTATTCTTAACAAATACAACATGGAATGATAAATTATTTCAAATGTTATTCTCATTGTTATTCTTATGATTGAAGGTAAAAAAAATAAAATTATTAGCATAAAAAATATTATTTGAATTAAAGAACAAATAAAAATAGTTAAAAGACAAAATTAAGGACAAAAACAAATTAGTATTATTACCATTATGAATGTAATTATTATAATCGTTTGGATTATAATAAAAATTGTTTTTGATATTTTTGTTTAATATTAATGTTAAGTCATTCAATTTTAAAGAAATAAGATAAAAAAATTAAAAACAATACGAGCCACAATTTTTTTTCAAATCATTAATCAGAGATATTAGATTTGAAACATTACATGTATAGAAATTGCAAAATTTAATTCTTAATAAATACAACACCGAATGATAAATTACTTGAATTTTTATTCTCATTGTTATTATTATGATTGAAAGTAAAACACAATATTAGCAGCATTGAAAAAAAAATGATATAAAGAACAAATGAAAATAATTGAAGAACAAAATTAGTACAAAAAAAAATAAAAATTTGTATTATTATTATTATTATTATTATGAAATGTTACTAGACTATCAAATACAATCTAAGTTAATTTTATTTTCTTTCCTGTTTGCATAAAAAAACTTTTGATTATTTAATTTTTTATATATATTCATTTTATTATGGATAAGGTGTTGAAAATAATGATAACAATTATTTTTAAAATATTTAATCTTATGTTAGGCAAATTATATATTTTGATATTTGTTTAATATTAACACATTAAAATATAAAAAAAATTGAAATAAGATTTTTTTTTCTCAAATTAATTTAATCTCAGTGTTGTGAAATACTTTTAATATAATAATATCAAGAATAAATCTTAAAAGATAAAAAATATTTTAATTTATTTTTAAATAAAAACCAACTTAAACTAAAAATATATCAAGCTATATGTAGATAAAACAGATGAAAAAACACACAACGATAACATATCACTAACAACAAAACATTCACTATACATGTATAAGATAGAGTTTCACTCTCATTTCACGTCACTAAAGTTAAATTTAATTTATCCTTTAATGCAAACTGCATTTAATATGAAGATAAATATCAATAAAAATTAATAGCCAAAACTAAGAGTATAGATTAATAAATATAAACAAAAAATAAAAAGTATCCCAGAAAAACCAAAAAAATTAAAGGGGTCAAAACTAAATTAAAATAATAAAAGAATAAGGATTAAAATACAAAATAATAAATTGCATATGTTGAAATTTTCTCCCTGCGACGAAGTGCAGGAAAATGGTTTGTATTCTCTTAAAACCATTAATTCATTACAACTCTCCTCAGTTTTGCGAGAAAATAACCTTGAAGCTCATTATTCTTCGTCTAAAGATATAAATGTTATTGAGGGATCTCCATAAGGCTCAGAAAACTATTTCATACCTATAGAGGAAGCTATTACAAAACATACAATTTTGAAGTTGTCCAAACGCGCAGATCCAGTTTTTGGTGATTCCGGTCAATCACTTTGAACTTTGAAGTTTGGAATGCTCGATTGGTTATAACGATTAGAGAATACTATAAATTATATTTGAAACCTTACCTAACAATTTAATTTTTAGATAAAATAAGTTCTTTAATATGATATCAGAACATTTATTTATCTGATAATGACGAGTTCAAATCTCACAATATTTATTTTATTTGATAAAAATTAAATACAAGATAATACGAGTTTGTGCTAGTTTCAAGTTTAATTTTTTTTTTATTTGAGAGGATATATTACAGAATAATATAGATTATATCCGACCTCATCTCAAATTTTAATTGTGATGATTCTTGACAATAATAAATGGAAAAACTCTTTTGACTGTTTCATCTTTCTTATTATGTTCTCCGGAGGAAATGGTGCTACTTTGAACGGGTAACACATGTTGTTGCTGCCATCCTGCACTAAAGCATTTTTTCTACGAGATGGGTAAATATAACAAAAATAAATATGATGGAAAACACATGGTAAATAACAAAAATATATTTTATAAATTGATTCTTTTTAAAATATATTGAAAACACATGGTAAATATATAAGAAAATGAATTGCAGAAAAGTAATTAACGGAAAAGTTGACCCCAATTCAAAGTCTATAATGACAATGATAGAAACAGACTTTCTTTATGGAAATAACGTGTGGAAAATCCTGCCTTAATTTTAATGGTGTGCTGGCAAAATTAAAAAGTATCGTTATAAAATGAACCACCAATTAATGACGGTATTTGTCTTTAAATACTAAGTCTATATATTTAGATGGATAGGGATTTGCATCGTGATATGGGTCTGTAAGTCCATTTTCATCAAGCTTTTTTCCACAAGAATATATTTGCAGAAGGGATCATGTATTTTAATTTAATCAATTTTTATCCTTAATTAGTTGAAAGAAATAATTTTCTGATGATAATTTTCCTACCAATCTTGCAGTTTTCTCTACGGGGATGGGTCCCAATAGAAAATTATAATCATAATTTAATGTATATACACGTGTGCACACTCACACCCCACACAAAATTCAAGCAATGAGTCTAATGAATTAAGATTTTATTTGTAAATTATTGTATATATTTTTCAAGAAATGTTAGATCAAGGAAAACAGGTAGATAAAAATTGCTTGAAAAGTCAGGCTTTTAGACTAATATGCATTAACTCTAAACATGTCCCACCATAGATGCATTAGCATACTACCAGGCACACGTGCAAATGGGCCTAACCCACATGCTTAGACTAGCTCATAAGCTTGGCGTGACTCTAAACCTATTTTCTTTGGGCATACCACCGTGTTAGGCAATGTGTCAGCCCTAAAAATAGTCGGGTCTGATAGGTCCTATCATACCAATAGGGTGGGTCTGACACGCATCTCTCAATGGTATTGAAATATAATGCTCAAATCTAATGTCATACCTTGATATATTTTTATTAAAATATTAAAGGTATTATTTCTCAACAAATAAACTTGATTATATAAGTTTATAGTTTATAGTGAGTTGAGCGAAATATAACTCATGATATATAAATAAATTATAAGGATGAAATAACTTGTTAACCCTTTTACTCTAGGAAAAAAAAACAAAAAGCTATAAATACCTCATAAACCACCCAAGTAAAGGGTTCATGATCCGCATTCTCTATCATATGTATATTTTTATATAATATCTCTTTAATTATCATTCCAATCTTTTTCACTATAAAAATACTTACTTAAACATCTAAGAGTTCATTAACCTATGACAAGGGATCTTTTGTAGGTACTTAGCCTTTGATATTAAGCTATATATATTTTAGTCATCCTAGACACGAGAAATAAAGTAGATTGTAGGACCAAGTGATTAATAATTTGTCCATTCATATGAGCCTAATTCCTAAATATTTTGGGATTTTTTATAACAACATCAATGTAGCCTTTTGTAGGAATTGATAAAAAAAAAAACCCAATCAACTTCTTCCTATTTAACTTGTTTTTGATATTTTTATATCATACCATGATAGACAAGCAAGATACATTTAAGCCATGACACATGATGAATCTACTTGTCATCATTATCACGAGCACTTCTAACCAACCAAATTTTCAACAACTTATCAATCAGGTCCAAGTTCTTATCTCTACAGTATTGATAAACTAGGGAGAAAATTATATCTTGCCACTCCATCAATTCATAACATCCTCAACAACACAAAATGCCCCTATCACAGGCTACTCTTAGTACATGTAAATAATCTTACCACTTTGTAGAGCTTGATCATAATGAAATTTATGAGAATTGTTCTTTTGGGCATTCACTGAATCCCTTAAGAGGTCATTTGCGTTGTTGTGAAACTTGTGTACAAATTTACCATTCCCATCGTTCTATTCCAAAGTCTTTGTGGTCTAAAGCTCAACAAAAAAAATGTAATTAAACATATATAGGAATATGTCCATAGCCTCTTTAGGCAATGGATTTTACCTTATCCAAACGAGTATTTAATACTGGAGTCCCTAGAGACTTTATGTTTTAAAAAATAAGCTTGAATAATTATGATGGTCTAGTTAAACCATGAGAGCACATGCAAAAATTAATTAAGTAGCTCAGAACTGGTTATTCAAGATAGTATTGTGATGTGTAAGATCCTACACATAATCTTTAGAAGGTTTGCAAATGTATGCCACAATAATTTGGAGCCAAGTTTCATTAACGGCTTTAATGACCTTTATGCTAAATCAATGGCATGATTTAGTATTAGTACGAGCGGTATACCCGCGCGATGCGGCGGGTTTTTTTTATCTATGTAGAAAATTGATTGCTTTTATATGTATTGTATTTTATTATTTTGATATTTAGTTAGTATAATTATATTTAAGAATACTGATATGAATTTTTGTCCTTCAAAAAATCCAAAGTCATTTTTCCTCTCTCTCAATATATTTTTAGGCGATAATATTCAATAAATATCAGACATATTAGAAATAAAAATATTGTGATTTGTTTTTAAAACATAAACTTAATTTTTTTTTGTGCTATAATTATTTATTTGCCGTCTAAAAAGAACAGTCTAATAGAAACGGGAAGTGACTTGTATATTTTTTAATTTGACTTATAGATAATGCAGGTAAATTTGTCAATATTTTTTTTTTAGATGTTTTTTTTCCCAGTAATATTAGATCTAAAATATTAAAAATGAAAACATTGAAAATTCTTGTAAAGAAATAAACTTACATAAAAGAGCACAAAATTAAATTTTGAAGCCAATATTTTTTTTATATAAGATTTATTAATCATATTATTATATTAAATATATTTAGGAAAACATGATATGAATTTCTATCCTTCAAAAAATCCTAGGTCATTTTTCCTCTCTCTCAATATATTTTTAGGTGATAATATTCAAACATATAATTAGTTTTACATATTTTAATTTGACATAAATATACAAATATATAATTAATTTGACATAATTTCCATAATATATTTAATTTAAAGGATAATCTTAGGTTATTTTGTTCTCTCTCTATATATTCTTAGGCGATAATATTCAATAAATATTAGAACATATAATTGGTTTCACATATTTTAATTTGATATAAATACACAAATATCTAATTAAAAAGTCAAAACACTGCAAATTTATTTCAAGAAATAAACTTAAACAAAAGAGCACAAAAATTAATTTTGAACCCAATATTTTTTTTATTTTATAAGATTTATTCATCGTATTATTATATTAAATGTATTTAAGAATAATGATATGAATTTCTATCCTTAAAAAAATCCTAGGTCATTTTTCCTCTCCCTCTATATATTTTTCTTGAGTTCCATTTTCTCCATAGCAATATTAGATCTGACACATTAAAAATAAAAATATTTAAATTTTTTCCAGAAATGAACTTAATTTTTTTACGTGCTATAATGACTTATTTGCCGTCTAAAGAGAACATGAATCGAAACGGGAAGTGACCCGTATATTTTTTAATTGTAGATAACCTAAGTAAATTTGTAATTTTTTTTTAGTTTAATTTCCCCCCCGGTAATATTATATTTAAAATATTAAAAATGAAAATATTGCAAATTTGTTTTTAAGAAATAAACTTAAACAAAAGAGTACCAAATTTAAATTCAAAGGCAAAATTTTTTTTATAAGATTTATTAATTATATTATTATATTAAATGTATTTAAGAATATTGATATTAAATTTTTTTTAAGGAAAAAATCCTAGGTTATTTTTTTCCTCTCTCTCTATATTTATAGGCGATAATATTCAATAATTGTTTTTTATGTTATTCGATTAATTCATTATATTATTATATAAAATGTATTTAAGAATACTTATATTAAGTTTTTTTTATTCAAAAAATCGTAGGTCATGTTTTCTTCTCGCTATATATATTCCTATGCGATAATATTCAATAAATATTAGAATATATCATTAATGATAGATTAAAATTATTCAAGAAACTTTAACAAAAGATAAAACAAAAAAATAAAATAAAAATAAAAATTAGCATTGCTATTAAAAATAAAAATTATTAAATTATCCGGAGGGAAAAAAATATTAACAGAAGAGTAAGCAAGAAAAACAATTAAATTATTATTATTATTATTATTATTATTATTATTATTATTATTATTATTGTGTTAAGTACAAAATTAAAATTCGAAGACAAATTTTTTTTATGTTATCCGATTTATTCATTATATGATTATATTAAATGTATTTAAGAATACTGATGTTAATTTTTTTTATTCAAAAAATCCTAGGTCATGTTTTCTTCTCCCTATATATATTCCTATGAGATAATATTTAATAAATATTAGAACATATAATTAATAAAAGACTAAAAATATCCTAGAAACTTTAACAAAAGAAAAAAAATAAATATCATTGCCATTACTGTCAAAACAATAAAAATTATTAAATTATCCGGAGAAAAAAGAAAACATTAACAAAAGAGTAAGCAAGAAAAACAATTAAATTATTATTATTATTATTATTATTATTAAAAAAATTATAAAAAAAAAAAGGAAAGCAACTTTTTCAACCCTTGCGTACCAAAAACATGTTGAAAAAAACAAATTAAGCACTTCAAAAGCTTAATTTAAGTTATACACGTAAAAAAAAAAAAAAAAAGCAAATTTGTTGGCTGAGGGGTTCGAACCCCTGCACGCTGGATTTTTCCAGCGCGCAGCGAGCTGCTCGGCCACAGGCGTTCCTTGGTCATTTCTGCCATAGAAAAAATAAAAACCATCTCTGTGCCAAAAAAAAACAGAAACAGGTGCACATACGCGCGCGAAGCAAGGGCTGAAAATGGTCAGTCCACAGTGCACATGAGTGTGAGTGCACAGTGGCTGGCCGAGCTCTTTTAGCTCTTTTACTAATACCTGTTGAGACAAGGCCCAAGAAGCTATTTGGTGTCACCTAGTTAGAGGGTGAATCCATGTGGGCGTGCTTGAAGAGGTTCAATGAGGAGATGCTTAAGGTCGAAGAATTGTTTGAGCTAGTTACCTTTAAGGCCTTGATAAATTGGTAAAAATGTGTTATATGGAAGAAGAAAAAAAGCTTTATGCCTTACCAACCGAAGCTTGCTCAAAATAAAACAAGTCATGAAAAATCATATATGGGTGGTAAAGGAAAGTGTGTTGTGGTATATGCCTTCTAATTTTATAAGAAGAGCCAATCTCAAAAACCTTTTAAGAAGAATCAGTCTCTTAGTGGAAATCAAAGCTTGGAGAAAAACTCAGAAAGACTAGGACATGGTGCTTGATGTATACTAAAGGTTAATCACTCTATTAATCAAAATGAGATAACTCCTTCAAAGGTGATCAAAATAGTCAAGACAAACACCTACCACCTTTAATCTAGCCTCCCTCATATTTGTCACTAAAACTGTATAAAAATGTGCTTGTGGATAAGAATGTAAAGATTTTCTTAGAAATAAAGTACAATTTATATCCTTAACATATATTTCCTATTCTTGTTCTCTAGTGTAATCTCGAACTAGAATGATTTTCTAGTGGGGCTATTGGACCTTACTATCTCTAGAGATGGTCATGGGCCTCTTGTTTTTCTAGTGTAGTCTCTAGAGATGAAAGTAACTATGGTGTGAGTAGATGAAGTGATAAGATGAATTAAAAATACAAGAGAAACAAGGCTGAATACTGACACTATTCTATTAGCAATTGACCTTGAAATTTTAATTTTATTCAATTGTATCCTCGTCAAAACTTTAATAGTAGCCTCAAATTTATGTCTTTTTTACTTTGGTTCTTGGTCTTGGATTTATGCAATTTGACACTCAATTCATCATTAAACTTTCAATTTTCTTCAATGTCACCCTGATTTCATCCAATTGGCTTGGTAAAAATTAAATTTAGGCTCCAAAAATTCCAATATTCTCAATTAATCCCGAATTAGGTTCCCAAACTTATTTTTTTACCAAATAAGCCCTTAACAGAATTAATTTGACCAATTTAAAGTATAATTAAGTCATTGCACTTAATTAAATCCTTCAATTGGAGTCTAAATTAATTCATAAACATAATTAAACTTTAATTTGTCCCATGATTTAATCAAATTGGCTTATTAAAAATATAATTATACCTTTCGATCTAATTTTTATGTAGATTTATCTTAAAATCATTTATTTTTTCCTTGAATTTGTATTTTTCTTTATTTGTTAGCACAATAAAGGTACAATTGGGCTCTCGAATCCCTCCAAAACTTCCAACTTGATTTTTCCACAACGTCAACCCTTTTTTTTTACTTTGCTTTTGGTTTTTTAGTTTTTAGAAAATAATCCAAAAATGAGTTATGACAATCCTGTGTTTTTAATTAAACTATCTGTTTTTCTCAAAACCTAAGTATTTTCTCGTGCTTGTGGATCAATCTCTCCCAACTCAATCTCTCTCCAAAACCCTTGTTAATTGTGATAATGTGCCCTTGTGTCTACATTGAGAATTTGTATGCGTGACTCCTGGGTACTCCTAAAAATACATAGAGGCTGTATTGGATGGACCGAGATGAGTCTGGATTGTCCGAGAAAGTGGTTCTTCAGGTCTGGCTGAACAACCAGGATTCTAGCAGTACACAGTGTCGGATCATTGTTAAGATACAAAAAGAGAGAAGTGATGAAGAGAATTGAATCTGAGACCTGCAATCGGTGATCAGAGTGGGAGAGAGAGATACAAAAGAGTTATGCCTTGTAAAATTGGCTATCGACAAAATGATACGAAACAGAACAAGAAAGATAAGCCTTGCATTTCTTACCTAAGTAAAAGTATATCCACTTACTAGTAAGAAGTGTCTCTGCAACACTTCTAGCATATCCTCTGGAAACTAGTTACCATGTGGTTAAAAATTAACTTAGATTTTGGCTTTTCGAAAAAAAAAAAAATTATAATCAATTCAGACTCGTCTAAAATAAGCTAACTATGACATCATCATTTTATAACAAAAATATTCTATATATTGAATTTTTAAAATACAAGTATTCAAATTGAAACCACGTAGTAAATATTAAAAAAAATCGCATAAAAGTAAATAATGGAAAAGTTGACCCCAAGTCAAAGTCTTCTATGACAATGATGGATATAGACTTTCTTTATGGAATAACGTGTGGAAAATAAACCACCAATTAATGATACTAATAAGTCTTTAAATACTAATAAGAGATTGATATGGGTCTGTGAGTCCATTGTCATCTGCTTTTTTTCCACGATATGGGATTGTAGAATGGTCTGTGAGAGTACCATTGCTATCACGCGTTCTTTCCACAGGAATATATTTGCAAAAGGGTTCAAGTGCTTTAATTTAATCAATATTTATCCTTAATTTGTTGAGAGAATGAATTTTCTAATAATAATTTTCCTAACAATCTTGCAGTTTTTTCTACGGGAATGGGGTCCCGATAGCTTGGCAAGTCCTCCTCCTCTATAAAAACCCTCAACCTGCAAGAGATAGTTAATATTGAAATCATTTGTCAGCTTCTGGATTGATTAGGATGGGCCTTTCTCTTCACATGTCCATTGTTCCAGTAATCATGATGGTTGTTTCCCTGCAAGTATGGCTTCCTCTTGGCTGCTTGGAGGAGGAGAGAACCGCTCTCTTGCAGCTGAAAGATTCTCTCAACTATCCCAATGGCACATCCCTGCCCTCCTGGAGAAAAGGCGATGCCCGCTGTTGTGATTGGGAACGTGTTGTGTGCAGCAGCAGTACAGGTCGAGTCACAAAACTCGATCTTTATCGCATCAGGAATGGGGAACTGGGAGACTGGTACTTGAATGCCTCCTTGTTTCTTCCTTTTCAAGAACTCATCTCTCTCGACTTGTGGGATAATCAGATAGCTGGCTGGGTTGAGAACAAAGGTTTGCTTTTCGATTGAATATTATATGTGTTTGCTATATTTTTAGTGGATATATAATCTGAAGAAATAAAACAGATTCTTTAAACAACAAATAAAATTAAAGATGATTTGTTTTTTATTTTTTATTTTCTTGCATTATTAATGTAATTACTGCTTTGATTTAAACTTTTTCAGCACCTCAAACAGCTCCTCCTCTCCAATCAATTATTTTTATGTTGATGTCGTGATGCTACCATTTCATTACCATAATTAAATTACTCCAATAATATCCTTTCACGTCTTAATTAATTTATATATTTATTTTTACAGGTGTTTATCAACCATTTAAAATGAGCAAGCTGGAGTACCTTGACTTGGGATATAATAGGCTCGATGACAATATTCTATCATATATGGATGGGTTTTCATCTCTTAAATCATTATATATAGATTACAATAGACTGGAGGGGTTAATAGATTTGAAAGGTTAATTTATTTTATATATATATATATATATATATATATACACTTATCATTTTCTTTATTAAATTCAATTATGTTTTGTAGTGAATGAATTAATAATAATTATTATTTTTATGTATATCAAGAATGTTCGAGCAACTTGGAGACCTTGTATTTGAGCGGCAACAATATTACAAAAGTGGTAGCCTCGGGAGGTAAGTGATGATGATGATGATTCATATGCCCATTAATAATTATTATTAATTATTTTTTTTCTTTTGGAAAACCTTTTTGTACGTTTCTTCTGTAACTTACAGGCCCGATCAACGTGAGTACTCTCTACCTAAATAATATCACATCCTATGGAAGTAGCTTTCAAACGTTGCTACAATCACTAGGAGCATTCCCAAACCTCACGGAACTTGGTCTGGGCTACAACGATTTGAGAGGAAGAATATTAGGTGACGGTAAGTTATTAGCTTTGAGTGATATTGTTTGTTTAAATGAAAAAAACTGTATTTGAAAAAAAAAATATTTTTTTCTTTCTAATAGAGTTGAGAAATTTGAGCTCACTAGAAGAGTTGAATCTAAGCAATTGTTCTCTAGATGAAAACTCCCTTCAAAGCCTCGGAGCACTGCCTTCTCTAAAAAATCTATCTTTGCAAACACTGAGTGGCGCTTTACCTTTCCAAGGTAAATTAACAAATCTCAACTTCCTGCTACGACTAGATGTGTCTTTATAGAATTCCTTTGTTATGTTTTCAACAATTCTGAAATCCATTAGAATTTAAATTCATAACATTTTAGTAGAATATGACATTTTGTAAACAAAACAAAATATGAAAAAATAACAATGTTGTAAAAAAAAATTAAACAATATCCTTGATGAGATTAGAATATTTTAAACTTGAATGTTTTTTTTAATATGAATCTGATAAATAAATAAAAAGAACTAATTATGAGTCAACTAAATTGACCAATCATAAATAATTAAATTTCAAATTTAGAAATCCTTATTATTATTCAATAAGTTGCTTCTTCATGAATATAATTGATTGTGACAGGCTTTCTTAACCTTAAGAACTTGGAACTCATGGATTTGAGTTACAACACTCTCAATAGCAGCAGCATCTTCCGAACCATCAAAACAATGACCTCTCTCAAAATTTTAAGGTTGCAGGGTTGCAGTTTCAATGGCCAATTACCTATCTCCCAAGGTAATTTAAGGTTGATGACTTTTACGTATCAGTTACTACAATCATTAGGATCAATTTTTTAGTTACAATGATTGGATCTTGGCCACAACAAATTTCATTTAACTTTTTTCAGTTACAATGACTCTTACTCTCTCTCTTTCCTCTATTGACAATCCGAGTTTAAGTTTTCCTAAATTATATTATGACCAGGCTTATGTGATTTAAATCATCTCCGAGAGCTAGATATCAGTTCCAATGATCTCAGTGGATTCTTGCCTCCGTGTCTGGCAAATCTGACATCCCTTCAACAACTAAATCTCTCTTCCAATCACTTGAAAATCCCTATGTCGTTGAGCCCATTATACAACCTTTCAAAACTCAAGTCTTTTGATGGTTCAGACAACGAAATATATGCAGAAGAAGATGATCATAATCTGAGCCCAAAGTTTCAGTTAGAATCCCTCCATTTGAGTAGTCGTGGACAAGTTGCAGGAGCATTTCCTAAATTCCTTTACCATCAGTTCAACCTACAATCTTTGGATCTTACAAACATCCAAATAAAGGGAGAGTTCCCAACTTGGTTGATGGAGAACAACACATACCTAAAAAGTCTTTATTTAGAAAACTGCTCTCTTTCGGGTCCATTCTTACTGCCAAGGAGTTCTCATGTGAATCTGTCATTTCTAAGTATATCCATGAATCATTTCCAAGGCCAAATTCCTGCAGAAATCGGGGCTTATTTTCCAGGGTTACAGGTTTTATTGATGTCTGATAATGGCTTTGATGGAAGCATTCCTTCCTCGTTGGGTAGCATGAGCTCGCTACAACTGTTAGACCTGTCCAACAATTTTTTGACAGGAAGAATACTTTCAAATAATAGCTTGCCAGGGAAGATACCTGGATGGATAGGGAATATGTCTTCTCTTGAGTTCTTGGACCTATCAGGGAACAACCTCTCTGGTCCTTTACCACCGAGATTCAGTGCTTCTTCAAAATTAAGATATGTATATTTGTCTAGAAATAAGTTGCAAGGACCGATCGCAATGGAATTCTACAACTCCTCTAGGATATTGGCATTAGATCTTTCCCATAATAATTTAACTGGTAGAATTCCAGAATGGATTGGCAGGCTATATAACTTGAGATTTCTACTATTGAGTCATAACAATTTTGAAGGTGAGATCCCAATTCAATTATGCAAGTTGGACCAATTAAACCTCATTGATCTATCTCACAATTATCTTTCTGGTAATATCATCTCTTGGATGATATCTACTCCTCCTTTCCCAAACCAAGACACTTATTATGATAATTTGTCCTCATCACAACAATCCTTCGAGTTTACAACGAAGAATGTAACCCTTCTTTATAAAGGCAGCACTATCCGGTACTTTAGTGGAATTGATTTCTCATGCAACAACTTCACAGGAGAGATTCCTCCTGAGATTGGAATCCTGAGCAAGATCAAGGTATTGAACCTCTCGCATAACAGTTTGATTGGGCCAATTCCAGCAACATTTTCAAGGTTAAAGGAAATAGAAAGTTTGGATCTTTCATACAACAAATTGGAAGGAAAAATCCCTCCTCAACTTACTGGACTATATTCTCTAGTTGTTTTTATTGTGGCACACAATAATCTGTCTGGCAAGACACCTGCGAGAGTTGCACAGTTTGCTACATTTGAAGAGAGCTCTTATAAGGATAACCCTTTTCTCTGTGGACAACCATTAATCAAAACTTGTGATGTGGATATGCCATCATCACCAATGTCAAACAATGAAGAAAAAGGTGGTTTCATGGACATGGAGGTTTTCTATGTGAGCTTCGGGGTTGCATACATCATGGTGTTGGTGGTGATAGGGGCAATTTTGTACATAGATTCATATTGGCGACTTGCTTGGTTTCACTTCATTGAAGTTAGCATCCCCAATTGCTATTATTTTATGGTGGACAATCTTACTAGTAGATCCAAGTTTGGATTTTCATAGCCTTTTATCTTGATGGTAATAAGCCTTGATGCATATTTTTGTATTTTAGTTTCAAGATTTAAATAAGTTTAAAAGCACGCTCAAGCGATGTTGTATTAATTTTCATTTGTGTTTTGTTGTTCTTTTTAGCTTCTATGTTACATAATCATTAAATTTAGCTTCATTGTTCAATTTAATTTAAAAACAGATTCACAAGACAAATATCATTGTTAAAAGAGACTCATGCGCTGCATGTACAAATATCATTAGCTCCTACAAATGAACTATCTGTGTAAACACAAACTTCCAATTTCCTAATGAAATCACATTATGAAGACAATGGCTTATCAAGCACAAACAAATTTTATACAAGAAACCTAATGAATTAATCAAATTAACTTGTAAACACACAAAATACAATAAGATATGCCAAGCGTCTGATACAATAAAGATAAAAATCACCTAACAGCAGAGCAAGGCCATGTGAACTTCATGGTGTCTTGTCCAGTAAGTTTATTCATAGATATGAAGAGGTACAACATAATTTCCATTCTAATCCTTTGTCAAATTTCAATTTTCACAACAAGATGTATATTCCAATGACTGTATTAGGAAGACCAAATACTCAGAAAAAATGAAACTAATAAGTTTAAGTAGAAGCTTCCTCTTTATCTTCCTCTACTGAATTCACCAAACAATACAATTGTCTTTGTACTTTTCTTTTCTCGATACCTAATATTTCTCGAAGTCACAACTGATTTAAAGGCAAGGATGTCCTAAAAGAATTTCAGCAATTAAGCTTACATGATATATTCACCTTACCAGTTCCCGCTGAAGTTACTGAATTTCCCACCTCGGTCATCTTGGAAACAAGATAACTTGCTTGAAATTACTTGTGCCAGTGATCCATTTCGTGTTGAAGAAATAATAATCAGTTAGCATAGTCTGTTATTATTATTGTTATGCAATCTGTTATGCATTGTACAGTCAGCTAAATACAGCTCATACACAAGCCTTGCATGGCTACTTTATTATTACAATTTATTGTATAAATACACAACTAATCAATGAATGAAACACATAACATTATTCAGTATTCTTTTGTTCTCTAATTTCTACATGGTATCAGAGCAAGATCAGTAGAATTTTTGTTTCTCAAATCACCAAGAATCAATTTTTTTTCCGGCAAAGTTCTTAACACCCAGAATCAATCATCTTCATTCTCTTCCAGCAAAGTTCTTGACACCCAGAATCAATCATCTTCAATTTTTCCAGCAAAGTTCACACTCATTCAAATCAGTTCCAAATCAGTTCCAATCAATCCAGAATCAATCAATTCTCAACAAAGTTCAAAATCAATTCAAATCAGTTCCAGTTCAATTCAAATCAGCAAAGTTCAGAATCTTCAATTCATCTACCCAAAAGACCCAAAATCTACCCAAAATACCCAAAATCTACCCAAAATTATCTACCCAAAATTATCCAGCCACAATGACTTAACAAACCCAATCTGTCCATGGCAAAGAAATTGTCAATTCCAACCCATAATCCTCAAATGTCTCAAGCCCCTATTTTTCTCACCATTCAGACCACCCCGGTCTGATTCTCATCTCAAAACCCTTAAATGGGAATAACTATTCTACCTGGAGAAGGGCCATGTCTTTGGCCTTGAATTCTAAGAACAAATTAGGGTTCGTAGATGGCTCAATCATCCCACCATCACCTTCAACAGACCCTGAGAACTATGCCTCTTGGTCTCGGTGCAATGATATGGTTCACTCATGGATTATTAACACAATTAATCCTGAAATTTCAGACAGTGTCATCTACTACAACACTGCCATTGAAGTTTGGGAAGACCTTCGAGAAAGATTTTCTCAGAGTAATGCTCCCCGGATTTTTGAAATCCAAAGAGAAATTTCTTATTTACGCCAAGAACATCTCTCGGTCTCAATTTATTATACAAGATTGAAGGGTCTATGGGACGAATTGAGCTCCTACAGTGACTGTATACCCACGGGACAACAAGAACAACAAAAGCTCATGCAGTTTTTAATGGGGTTGAACGACACTTACAGTGGTGTTCGCGGCCAAATCCTCTTGATGAGCCCCCTTCCTTCAGTCCGGCAGGCGTACTCCTCGGTTTCTCAGGAGGAGAAGCAGCGCCCCCTCAGCTCAACCCATACCGGAGACAACCATGGTGGAAGTGCTGCCATGGCTGTTCGGAGTGGGAGTAGCAGACCCACGGCCACGGGTGAAGGGAGAAGGATCGAACGACCATATGGGTCGCGCCCTTCTCCAGACAGCTTCCATGGCCGCCCGCAGAGAGGAGAAGAAGAAAGAGAAAGGAGACGGGCTGATGAACGAAGGAGGTGGGCTGGAGATTTTGATAAACGACCGTCTGGGCCTGGCATGAAGGGTCGCCCGCAATGTGTACATTGCGGGCAAATGGGCCATTGGGCCCAGACCTGTTATGCCTTAAAAGGCTATCCGGCAGGCCACCCAAGGGCCAGATTTTCGGGCCCAAGCCCATTTTCTAATAGGTCAGCAGATTTCTACAACAGGCCAGCCTCTAATAATGTGTCCATGGGCCCAAGCCCATTTTATAACAGGCCAGCCGAATACAGCCAGTCCAAAGAAGAAAATAACAGTTCGGCTATGGGGATTTCGGAGGAGCAGATAAAACAGCTGCTATCATTGCTTGACATTAAAAATGAGGCATCCAGTTCTCAAGCACATACAGCCACTAAACCAGGTCTGTCAAAAAATATCTCCCGCAGTTGGATTATTGACAGCGGGGCAACGGATCATATTACTTCATCTTTGAGGTCACTATTCAAAACGGACGCTGCTTGCTCATTACCTCCTGTAGTGTTGCCCAGCGGAGAAAAAGCGGAAATCATTGCAAAAGGATCATTGCCCCTTAATTCCGTTTATTATTTGAAAAATGTGCTATGTGTGCCTACTTTCAAAGTGGATTTGATGTCGGTTAGCCGGTTGACGAAAGGATTGAATCGTTCAATAACTTTTTTCCCTTATTTGTGTATTTTGCAGGATCTGGCTACGAGGAGGATGATTGGTTTGGGTAAACAACATGATGGGCTCTATTATCTGGTGGCACTGGCGCCAAAGAAACCCGGCCCGAATATCTCACCAACACATCAACCGACTTGCAACCTCACCATTTCGTCCGCCGATCTTTGGCATAACCGATTAGGTCATGTATCACCATCTCGTTTAAATTTCATCGCAAAGAACTTTTTAAATTTTCCAGTTCAGTCAATTAAATCTTGTCCTATCTGTCCTTTATCTAAGCAGAGTCATTTACCTTTTTGTCATAGTGTCATTTCTTCTATAAAACCTTTTGAACTAATACATTGTGATATTTGGGGTCCTTATCGACACTCTTCAATTTCTGGTGCTTTTTATTTTCTCACTATTGTTGACGATTACACGCGTTTTACATGGATTTTTTTAATGAGTCACAAAAATGAGGCACAATCACTTCTGAAAAAAATTTTAATTATGTTCTCACCCAATTTGAGACCCAATTAAAATATTTTGTAGTGACAATGGTGGAGAATTTATTTCTCTTCGCACTTTTTTTAATGATCATGGTGTTATTTTTCAACATTCTTGTTTTTATACACCCCAACAAAACAGGGTTGTGGAACGTAAACACCGTCACATTTTACAAGTAGCTCGAGCATTAAAATTTCAGGCTAGTCTCCCTAATAATTTTTGGGGAGAGTGTGCTCTTACTACTGTACACATTATAAATCGACTACCCTCATCGGTTCTTTCTTTTAAAACACCATTTGAACTTCTTTATTCAAAACCACCTTCATTTTCTCATTTACATGTTTTTGGCTGTTTAACTTACGCTACTAATGTCCATCCTTCCCATAAATTTGATAATTGTTCCATACAGTCAATTTTTATTG
Organism: Salix caprea; assembly: GCA_964035475.1. Taxonomy (NCBI): domain Eukaryota; kingdom Viridiplantae; phylum Streptophyta; class Magnoliopsida; order Malpighiales; family Salicaceae; genus Salix; species Salix caprea. Next base: position 11,794,777 of record OZ037747.1, on the reverse strand, counting down.
GTTATCCTGTTGGTTAGAAAGCCTATAAATTATATGATTTATCAAATAAATAAAAATTACAAGTCGCGATGTTATATTTCATGAGATGGTCTTCCCTTTTGCTTCCCCTCCACACTCCCAACCCGACCCATCATCAAATTTCGGCCCAATACCCATCCCGGCCCATGAACACTATGATTCTTTCACATACCCACCAACACCACCAAACACATTACCCGACTCCTCTCCTCCACCAGACAATACTCCGCTCCCACCTTCCGCTTTCAAACATCCACCTCTACCTTCCCTACCTCACCCATCATCCCATGACTTAGCTCCCATTCGGCGTTCCACCCGACCCACGGCTCCACCAGCCAGGCTTCGTGACTACCTATGCTCCACCGTTTACTCATCCCAATCATCATCCTTGTTACCAGGTCCGGTTAAAGGTACGAAATATCCACTGGCTAATTTTGTCTCTTATCACCGGTATACACCTGCTCTTCATTATTTTGCTGCTCAGATTAGCTCCGCCACTGAACCACGATCCTATTCTGAGGCTGCTTCTAATCCTAAATGGCAAGCAGCGATGACATCTGAATTACGAGCTCTCCAGGAAAATGGTACTTGGACTCTCATCCCTCTTCCGGCTGGCAAGTTCCCCATTGGTTGTCATTGGGTGTTTAAAATAAAACACCAATCAGATGGTTCTATTGAGCGGTACAAAGCTCGGTTAGTCGCCAAGGGCTTCACTCAGTTGGAAGGTGTTGATTTTCAGGACACATTTTCTCCCACTGCCAAAATTATTTCCGTGCGCTGCTTACTTGCTTTGGCTGCTTCTCACAAATGGCCAATACATCAGTTGGATGTAAATAATGCCTTTCTACATGGCGACTTAACGGAAGAAATATACATGTCACCACCACCTGGACTTCGGCGACAGGGGGAGACTGACCTGGTATGTCGCCTACACAAGTCCTTATACGGTTTGAAGCAGGCCTCTCGCCAATGGTTTGCCAAGTTTTCAAAGGCTATTTGCTCCACGGGTTTTGAACAGTCACGAGCTGACTACTCTTTGTTCACCAGAAAACAAGGCAAGTCATTTACTGCCCTGTTAATTTATGTGGATGATATTTTGATTACTGGAAATGATATTGCTAGTATTGATGCAACTAAGAAATTTCTGCATAGTAATTTTCGCATCAAAGAACTCGGTAATTTGAAATACTTTCTTGGCATTGAGGTGTCCACTTCTAAGAGTGGAATTTTTATTTCACAACGTAAGTATGCGTTAGAAATAATTGCGGATGCAGGACTGCTGGGATCGGCCCCGATTGATACCCCTATGGAAAGAGGATTGAAATTATCAGATGAAAGTGATTTACTTAAGAATTCCAGTCAGTATAGAAGGCTAGTTGGAAGACTGATTTACTTGACTATTTCTAGGCCTGATATAACATATGTTGTACATGTCTTGAGTAGATTCATGCATCAACCTCGGAAATTGCATATGGAGGCAGCACTTCGAGTTATCAGATGTTTGAAAGGAGCTCCTGGTAAAGGTCTATTTTTTTCTTCAAATAATGATGCTAGATTGAGAGCTTATTGTGACTCAGATTGGGCAGGTTGCCCACTTACTCGGAGATCTACTACCGGTTACTGTATCTTTCTTGGGCCCTCATTAATATCTTGGAGATCAAAACGATAGAAAATAGTTTCTCTTTCTTCAGCCGAAGCAGAATATCGAGCAATGACAGGAGCATGCTGTGAGTTAACTTGGTTTTGTTCTCTGTTGACAGATTTGGGTCTCTCCCACGAAGAGCCTGCTTTATTATACTGTGATAATCGGGTTGCTCTACACATTGCAGCCAATCCAGTTTTTCATGAGCGAACAAGACACATAGAAATGGATTGTCACTACATTAGAGATAAAATTCAAGATGGATCGATAGTTACGAAGCATGTGAACTCTGCACACCAACTAGCAGACATCTTGACAAAGCCTCTGGGAAAAGATTTATTTGTTCCTATGATTCGCAAGTTGGGAGTGCAGGATATCCACTCTCCAACTTGAGGGGGAGTGTTGAAGAAATAATAATCAGTTAGCATAGTCTGTTATTATTATTGTTATGCAATCTGTTATGCATTGTACAGTCAGCTAAATACAGCTCATACACAAGCCTTGCATGGCTACTTTATTATTACAATTTACTGTATAAATACACAACTAATTAATGAATGAAACACACAACATTATTCAGTATTCTTTTGTTCTCTAATTTCTACATTTTGTAGCTCTATTATACGATTATTGACACCCTTTAAGAATGTAAATAGTATCTGATCCCAAATCATATGATCTATGCAGCCACTGTTCAAAATCCATGTACTCCTCCTTCCATTGGAAACAAGTGAGAATGCTTTACCTATAGTTCTTCGTGGTGTGAACAGTTACTAACAAGGTTAGCAGATGATTTGTTTTCCAGCATGTTCAGTATTTGTTTGCATTCTTTGGCTGTGAAAGGAAAATTTATTTCCTTCCTTTCATCCACGTGTGTTGTAGGATGGTTTCCCTTAGAGGTTTCAGCTTCAAGCAACAAAATGTGTGCCCGGAAGTTCTTGGTGTTGTGGTTTTTTCTGTTTCATCAAATTCATGGCTTAGAGTCTTCACGGCAGTAAAGCATGCTTTATTCACTACAGACAACGGGTTCTGCAGTAAAGCATTTCTGCAAACACCCGCATATGATTCATTGAGTCCCATAAGAAACTTCATGGTTTTCTGAGTTTCCAAATTTGCTGATATTTCTTTTAAGTTATCTACTGGTGCATATTGGAAAAGTGCAGAGCCCATCAGTTTTGTAAGCATTCCATCATGGAAAAACTAAATAACTAGACAGGTCGAGTACAATTCTATTTATTCATAATCTGAGAACAATTGCTCAAACATGACTTTACCGGTAAGTTGTTGCATCCCATAGCCGGATAGTCTTATCCTCGGAAGTAGTAATTATGACGGGAAGCTGTGGATGAACACAACATGAAGTGACATTGTGGGTATGGCCTTCTAATGTTTGGATACAACTTTTTGTTTCATAGTCCCACACCTGATTGCAATTTACAAGGCAGGCATGCAAAATATGAGCCATAAATTGACAGATGAAATCACAGCATGGCTGGAAAAAAGAAACTGTCAGCTGGCTAACCTTGACAGTAAAATCATTAGAACCACTCAGTAGATATAGTTTGTCATCACGCATGAAGAAATCGACACAATTTAAGCCCTTAGAATGACCAATTAGTGTTACAATAGGAGCAGGAGAGCTAAGATTCCAAATTTGTCAAAACAAATTCATTTTAAGAAATCAGAAGAACAACTTCTAACACAGAAACTAGCTTGAAAAATTAAGCTCATAAATTAATACCTTCACGGTGGCATCAAGTGATGCACTTGCAAAGATTCTGGTATCTTCTGGATTGAACACGACTTGCATTACATAATGTGAATGTCCTTCAAAGGTTTGAGTGCACAGCCATCCCTTCTCCCAATCCCACATCCTTATAACCTTGTCGTCGGATGATGACAGCACACATGGCAGGGTGGGTGGACAAACAAGATCGGTAGCATTCACCCCATAGGCCCTTGAGTTTTGTAAAATATGATCCGAAAGACATGGTGTCTTGTATAGTCATAATCTAATTCTAAACATTGAATGGTTAGACCATGTTTTGATGTGCGAATCGTTCGTGTAGATCAAGCACTTTAGCATTTGAAGGCGCTTCTAGCAATTTCTTTGCACATGGATCCTAGCAGCCAGATTTTAACCAGATTGTTGCATCTATTTCATTGTTGCCATTCTTCATGAATGTTTTCGTTTGGTTCTTTGATTGAACCATCTATTAGTCCAATATAATTCTTTACAGTCAGGGCCACGGTCATGGATTGTCTTCATGTGCTGTAATTATCTTCCACCAGTACAAAGATGGCACCTGGCTGATATGAGTGATGAAGATAAAGTGGATGGATTGGATTAACCCATTTTGCAGCTGAAGCCATGTTGAAAGTGTTTAAAGAAGAAAAACTGAAACAGGGGAGGAAAACAGGGAATGATAAACGCCAGAAATTGATATGCACAGTAGATGTTTTTACTGTTCACAAATCATTGATTGATTGCAGAATTGAATTGCATCCTTACAATTTATAGAACAGAAAAATAAACATGACAACCTATTTTTCAGCCATCATATGGACTCCATAATCACGTAACAAGCTGCCACTCACATACGAAGTGAGCTGCATTACTACACGTAATGAGCTGCACTGTCAAGCACGTAAATAACAAATCCCTAAAGACTAGGACAGACCCTTGACTGACTTTAATTAAAACAATGACAATAACAATGACTAAAACATAATTAACGTAACATTGCAAGACTAAAATAATTAACCAACACTCCTCCATATTTTAGGAGCTGCAAACACCAAGTTTATGCCTCAGAAATTCAAACTTGTTGGCTGGCAAAGGTTTTGTGAAAATGTCTGCAAATTGTTCTTCAGATTTGTAGTAAATGAGACTGATTTCACCTTCCTTCTGCTCTTCCCTCAAAAAGAAATATTTGATCTTGAAATGCTTCGTCCTCCCATGAAAGACTGGATTGCAAAAAATTGCAATTGCTGCTTGATTATCCACAAACACTTCTGTTTGACCCAATTGATTCCAGTTTAAATCACGGCATAATTTCCTCAGCCACACTGCTTGGTTTGCTGCTGCTGTAGCAGCAACAAATTCGGCCTCAGCAGTTGACTGTGCCACAGTCTCCTACTTCTTTGAGCTCCATGAAAAAACTTCTGATCCCAAGCTAAAACAATAGCCAGAGGTGCTCTTCATGTCATCCACTGAACCTCCCCAATCACTGTCAGAAAATCCCAGTAGTTTGGAATTTTGACATTTCGTGAATTTTATACCAAAGGCAACAGTCCCTTTGATATATCTAATTACCCTCTTTGTTGTTTTAAGATGGTTCTCGCTAGCACAATGCATGAACCGATAGAGAATACTGACAGCAAAGAGAATATCTGGTCTAGTTGCCGTTAAATACATTAGACAACCAACCATGCTTCTGAAATATCCTTCATCAACCTTGTCTGCACCATCATCTTTACTTAGACTCTCCTTTGAATTCATTGGAGTAGCCATAGCCTTGCAATCTTCCATGTGAAACTTTTTGAGTATCTCCTGGGCATATTTTCTTTGGCATATGAAAACTTCATTTTCTTCTTGCTTGATTTCCATTCCCAGAAAATATGACATTAACCCAAGGTCTGTCATTTCGAAAATTTCCATCATCTCCCCTTTGAATTCGTCAATTAGCTTAATGTTGCTTCCTGTGATTAGAAGATCATCAACATAAAGAGAAACAATAAGCAAATCATTTTCTTTATGTTTCACATAAAGAGTGGCTTCGGACATGCTCTTCAGAAATCCCAGCCTTGACAGATGCTCATCAATTTTGCTATACCATGCTCTAGGTGCTTGTTTCAAGCCATATAGAGCCTTCTTCAGCAAATAAACCTTCTCTTCTTCACCTTGTTCAGCAAATCCTTCAGGCTGATCCACGTAAATCTCCTCCTGCAAGCTGCCATTAAGAAAGGCAGATTTTACATCCAATTGAAAAACCTTCCATCCATTTTGGGCTGCTAATGCTAACACAAGTCTGATGGTGTCAAGTCTGGCTACCGGGGCAAACGTATCTGAGTAATCAACTCCAAAAATTTACGCGTAGCCCATTACGACAAGTCTGACCTTGTACTTGTTGATGGATCCATCTGCGTTCAGTTTTGTTCTGAACACCCATTTTACGCCAATCACTTTTTGGTTTTTTGGCCTTTCAACCAGCTCCCATGTCTTGTTCTTCTTTATCATTGACAACTCCTCTTCCATTGCCTTCAGCCACTTTTCATTCTTAACAGCTTTGAGGTAACCAGCAGGCTCACAAACAGCCACATTACATCTTTGATAGATGTCTTGAATCAGTCTTGTTCCATGAATTGATAAATCATCTTCCAAGTCTGCCTGCCATGGTTCTGCTTCTTCTTCTTCTTCTGTTTGAAAAACAGGGGTGGATATGAGCTTGGTGCAGGGTGTTTCTCTTGTAGGCTCCCAATTCCACTTTTGTTCTTCATGGAAAATTACATCCCGGCTGACAATTATCTTCCTTGTTTTTGGTTGATAAATTTTGTACGCCTTTGAGGAGGAGCTATATCTGACGAAGATGTCGGGTTCTGATTTTTTGTCAAGTTTATCTCGTTTGACCTGTGGAATATGAGAAAAACACACACAACCAAACACTCTAAGAAAATTGAGTGAAGGTTTGTAGCCATACCAAGCCTCAAATGGTGTCTTGTCTTTGACTGCCTTGGTGGAAATTCTGTTCTGCAAATAAACAGCAGTGCTTGTTGCTTCGGCCCAGAAGTCTTTTGGCAAATCTTTCTCATGCAACACACTCCTTGCCATCTCCATAATGCTTCAATTCCTCCTCTCACTCACTCCATTTTGCTGAGGAGTGTAAGGAGAAGTAAGTTGGTGTTCAATACCAGCTTCTTCACAAAATTTGTTGAACTCAGCAGAGGTGTATTCCGTTCCATTATCTGTTCTTACAGATTGGATTTTACAGCCACTTTGATTTTCCACAAGCTTCTTAAAATTCCAGAACACTCCAGCCACTTCTAACTTGAATTTCAAGAAGAAAATCCAGCACGTTCGCGTAAAGTCATCAATAAAAATTACATAATATCGACTACCTGCGAATGATTCAGTTCTTTAAGGTCCTGCTACATCTGAATGGATAAGTTGCAGCTTGTGATTTGCTCTGCATGCTGACATTGGAAATGATCTACGTCTTTGTTTTCCATACTGACAAGCATGGCAGAATGGCAGATGATCTGCAAGAGTTGGTAATCCAACTGTTAGCTCCTTATCCTTCATGGTTTGCAATCTGTGCAAGTGACAGTGGCCAAGCCTTTATGCCACAATTCGGTATTGCTAGCTTCATTGGAGAATGCGATGAGTTCTTCTTTTATTGGATTAAAAGAAAAACTCTTCCCTTTCATTCTGACTTTGAGAATCTCCTCTCTGTTAGCATCAAGAATCTGACAGCAACCTTCTTCAAAAATCACTTTTAGACCTCTTTCAATTAGCTGACCTACACTCAGCAAATTTTGGTTAATTTCTGGAACACAAAGAACATCAGAAATCAACTTGGTGCCTCTACTGCTAGTGATGGTGATTGTTCCCTTCCCTTCGACAGAAATGTAATCACCATTGCTAATTTTGACTTTGGTAATGTCAGTCGGCATTAAGCTTTTGAAAAGCTTCTTGTCATTGGTCATATGATTTGTACAACCAGAGTCAATTAACCAGCTTTCAGTTGAGCATTCACTTATAAAACAGGTTGCTACAAAGAGTTGATCTTCATCTTTTTGTTCTGTAACTTGGGCTGCAATCTCCTGCTGCTGCTGCTGAATTTTCCCTTTGTAAATTACAGCTTCATGTCCAAATTGATTGCATTTTGAACATTTTGCATCAGGTCTCCTCCAACATTTGAACGGGGGATGACCTTCCTTGTTGCAGTGATGACAAGGAGGATATTTGCTCTTGAAGCTTCCTTCTTGCTACTGTTGTTTGTTGCTGCAGAACCAGAAATGTGCCCTTCTTGACCTTTCTTCTTTTTCCACTTACTTTTATCACCTCCATGATGCTTTGCAAATAAAGCTCCTTCAGTCTTGACCTCCTCTCTCATATGTCTTCTCTGCTCTTGTGCTTGCAGGGAATTCAGCAATTCTGCCAAAGAGATCTTCAACTGGTCCTTGGTATTTTCCAAGGTTGTAATTGTAGCCTCATACCTTACAGGTACTGTGACTAGCAATTTTTCAACAATTCTGAAATCTCTAAAATCAGATCCAAGTAATTTGATCTAGTTTGCAATTCCAAGAAGTCTATCTGAATACATTTTAATTGTTTCAGACTCCTTCATTTTTTGCAACTCGAAATCCCTGATCATATTCAACACCTGCATCCCTCTTATTCTTTCATCTGCTGCATATTCTTCTTTAAGGTAATCCCATATGGACTTTGCTGTCTTGTGAGACATGACTCGAGTGAAAATTGTTGCTGATACCGCAGCAAACAAACATGCTTTGGCCTTTGACTTCTTTGTCTTCAACTCATTATGAGTTTTGATTTGCATCATGGTGGGATTGTTTGCAAGTGCAGGAATAACATAATCTTCTTCCACTGCATCCCAAAGATCCATTGCTTCAAGATATGTCTCCATACGTACTGCCCATATGTGGTAATTATCTCCATCAAATATTGATGGAGCAATTGAAGAGAAACTTATTCTGACTCCATGATCACACACACAAACAAGAGAACCTCACACACAGATCCCTCAAGAATAAAGCTCTGATACCAATTGAAAGTGTTTAAAGAAGAAAAACTGAAACAGGGGAGAAAAACAGGGAATGATAAACGCCAGAAATTGATCTGCACAGTAGATGTTTTTACTGTTCACAAATCATTGATTGATTGCAGAATTGAATTGCATCCTTACAATTTATTTATAGAACAAAAAAATAAACATGACAACCTATTTTTCAGCCATGATATGGACTCCATAATCACGTAACAAGCTGCCACTCACACACGAAGTGAGCTGCATTACTACACGTAATGAGCTGCACTGTCAAGCAAGTAAATAATAAATCCCTAAAGACTAGGACAGACACTTGACTGACTTTAATTAAAACAATGACTAAAACATAATTAACGTAACATTGCAGGACTAAAATAATTAACCAACACATGTCTTTTGTGAAGATTAGCTAAGATCTTAATGTTGTGACTGTTTTCGTTCCTGGATGACTATCGCTCTTATACCATGAAACAAATTTAATATGAAGAAAGTCTATATTGTCTTGAGCAACACGGATTCCCATTATCCAACATAGAAGCTCTAGGTAAAGAACCTTAGCTGTAGCAAAAAATCAATTTGCATAACCCATAAAATCAAGGTAATCAAATTCAAAAGCAGAAAATACTTGCAATTGTGTCACTACCATCTATAGAGATAAATCCTTAGTAGTAGCTCTAGGACCTGTAATTACACCCTGAAGTAAAAAATGGTCCTAGCATTGCATATCAGGTGGCATCTCCTTCTGTACTTGGATTATTGAAACTGACATAAACAAATAGCCCATCAATAAATAAACACAAATACTTCAGAAATTGCTGGCACCAGATCCTGTGAACGCAGCATTTTGTCGACAGCACTCCCCACTTGAAATAAATGACCACCTGGCTGAGCAAATGAATCAAAGCAGTCTCGAGATTCCAAAAAACAATTCATCTCCATATATATGCTGGCTTCTAATTTTCAACCCACTTCTGAATACTCTAATCTTAAACGTCCAACGTATGCCACAATGCTTGATTAAAGTCATTTGATTACTCTCAGACCAGGTCTCTGATGTTCCAAAAGTGTTGTACAGAAAGCTAGAAAACCTCGTGTCTTAGTAACCACAAATCATTAGTTCTCACCAGTAGGTAAAAACAACTTCCTCTAAATTTCATCCACTTCTTCTTGTAAATTCCTTTAACAACACCAAAGTCCATCTTGATTGATGAATCACATGCGTGAAAAATTTAAAGAAATGACCTCACAAAAGATCAGCATAAGCAATAATGAAAAGGTAGCATATTTTCTATCCTTCTTTATCAGAAAATTTCCATGGCTAAAAGAGTAATAAGGGCGGATCATTATGATGTTCATTTCTTGACACCGAAAAACACTTTCCTTTTCTTTAAGAATGAATAAACCCCACACCCTAAAGGATGAATCACCATAGAATACTACTTCTATAAAGTTCCAAACCGTAGCTCAAAAATACCATAAAAAAATTATGAAATGCATTGAGATTTTGATTTATATTATATTTAAATTACTTGGTGCCTGGACTATGGTCTTGATAAAACTTAGCAAAATCTTTTAAAGCAAACAGAGGTCGTTATCATCATTTGGAGCAGCAAGCATGGATGTCATTAGGCCTCCAGTGCTTGTCCCTCGTGTCCCTGTTGCTCACATCCAATTTCTATGTAAGGAACTATAATGTCATTAGGCCTCCAGTGCTGCCTATATACAGTTCTCTTGTGTACAAGATTAATAAAGGAAAATATGAGGATTGTAATGAAGTTTCCCTAATGCTCTGGTTCAACAGAAACTTTCATTCCCTAAAAATTTAACAAGAATCGCAACAAGAGCAATATATATTAGCCAATAGTAGTGGTGCCACATTAATCTTTAATTGTATGCAACTCGATTCTTAAGATTGTCAACAAAACATCATGTAATTGGACCGGTGAAAATGCTAGCTTTGGAATGGGTCTAATTAAAGGCTCAATAATGACCTATATCATTGTCTTCCTAATATTTGTGTTTCTTAAATACAAAATTCAATGATATGGTTTGGGCTCAGGTCCAGCCTAACTTGATTTTGCTGAGTCAAAAAATAGCCCATATATATATATATATATATATATATATATATATATATATATATATATATATATAAAGAGCCCAGCCAAACCATACTATTTAACCAAACTATTTAGAACATCTCCAAGAGAAAAACTAGAAGAAAAAGATTTAAAAAAAATTGCTTATCCTTCATTTCTATAGTTCCAAGGAAAAAACTATATTAAAGAGATAAAATAATATTTTTAAACTGTAAAACTATTGCTAAATGTTGATCAAAAGAGATAAAAGTTTGTTCAATATATTTCTTTATATAAAAGAGAGGTTTTTATTGAAGTTGTATTAGTTAGTTACATTAACAAATAGTTCTATCAATATCAAATATATTAAAATACAATTACCTTTCCTAAATAATTCTTTTACATTGGAGTGCATATATATAAAAAAATACTGTATGTATATTATTCAAAAAATCATATTATCAATTTAGTTATTCTAAATAGCTTATTCCCCTCAAGGATTCTCTTATGTAGATAATTATTTAAATTAAGTGGTATGTTCTGTATCTTACACATGATGTTGTTAATAAAGCATAAAATGTTGACTGTTTGGAAATTGTTGACATGTTAAAATAAGTTTAAATAATTTTACCAATTTAAATGAATATTTAAAAAAAAGAAAATTGATGAATAATATAATCAGATCATTAACTAGCTAATTTAAATTATAAAATCTGACTTTTCTTTGCTTAATTATTATTTTTCTTGATAATACATTAGATCATATTAACAAAAACACTTATTAGAAAGGGACCAATTGGAGAAATGTACTAAAACAAACAAATTGTATAGAACTGAGGTAGAAAGGATAGAAAATAATTAAATAATGTAAAATTCCATGTTTGCAGCAGTACTACTACCTAGTGAACTTAAAATTTCACTGTTGGTTCTCTAACTTGTTGATTACTCAACTAAAAATAATGTTTGTAAATATAGAAAAAGTTTATACTTGGATGATTAAGGAAAGAGTCATATCCATAGAATATTACTAACCATTTAACCAGTGTTTTGCCATTAACCAAAAGTTTTTTTTCTTATATAAAACAATTATACATGCAAACTTTTTTAATGCAATTTTTTACAAACAAAAAAAAATAGTGTAAATTAGACAACATGCAATCAAATAAATCAAGAACTACATGTCTTAATAAATGGAAAAAAAATATATTAATAATAAATAAAAATAAAACTAGAAAATTTGAAAGTTGGAGATTGAAAAATAACACAAATGAACTTGTGTACCAAAATTGATTTTTTAAAATTTAAGGTGACCAAAATTATATAAGTCATTTTTTTTTTTAAGATTGATGACCTATGTGTTATTTCATGTAATCTCTAGCACGCCACTCATATTTAACATCTTTTTCTTTATTGTCCGCATGCTTTCAATTTCATATTTGACTAAAAAATCAAAAATAATTGGCTTTTAATTAGTATTAAATAACATAAAATTAAATTATAAGGACCAAAATAAATTATAAAAAGTACGAATAGATGTCCTGGACCTATAAGTCCTCGACCTATAAAGAGCATGGTTATGAAACTCGATCTAGCCTGACAGGTTTACTCGAAACACGTGCATCTCAGGACCTTGGTTTATTTTTAAATAGGCATAATTAGGGTTTGCAATTGTCCTAGTCAAACCTAAGAAACTTGTTGGGTCATCCTAAAACCAAGTTGACCCGGTGTGATCTAATTTTTTTATATGCTCAAAAAATATATAATTAAACAATGAATAGTAAATCTTACATATTTTCCCTACATCTACATAGATCGTTTCTTAACTTTTCAATGTGAAATAACTATTTATTTAGTTTATATCCAAATGGAATGTTTCTCAAATTTTTGATGTAAGATAACTATACATAAACGTTGATTATTTTTTAAGCTTTAACATGGGATAACTAGGATAATTATATATAGCCTACATTCATATACATTGTTTCTTGTACCTCTCATTTTCTTATTTAAGCGTACATCCACATGCATTATTTATTAGTTTTTCTAGTAGGATTACTATATATGGCTACATTCGCATGAATTATTTCTTACATTTTTATGTTGATAAGTACATCACATTTTTCATTTCTTTTTTATAATGTATATTCACATGAATTGTTTATTAACTTTTCAACTTGAGATAACTTTATTACACTTCATGCCTTATATTTTTATTAACTAAATTCACATGTATTGTTTCAAAAACTTTCCATGTAGGATATTAAAACCCCAAGTATATTTTTATTTTATTTTATCCAGTTAACTCAGGTCAACCATTATGACCAAGGACTCGACCTTTTAATTGGGCCAATCCTAGACTTAGTTTAATAATTATGGTAAGGAGAGGTATTTTTTAAACTGCACCTTAGTTTTAGTACTCCCTACCTAAATTAAAAAATATACCTTAGACTTGTAGTCATCAATATTGTCGTAACCCATTTTTGGGCTATTCCCAAAATTTACTCGAAATAAAAAATAAAAAAGGGTTGATGTGGTGGAAAAATAAAGTTGGAAACTTTGGACTTATTCAAGAGCCTAATCATACCTCTATTGTGCCCAAACCTGGAGCAAAATGTAGATTGAAGGCTTGATTATTGGAAAAATCTGCATAAAAATTAAGTCGAAAGATATAATTATATTTTTAATAGTCCAATTTGATTTAATCATGGTCCAAATTAAAGTTTGATTATGTTTAGAAATTAATTTAGGGACCAATTGAAGGATTTAATTAAGTGCAAAGACTTAATTATACTTTAGTTAGGTGAAATTAATTTTATTGAGGGCTTAATTGGTGTAAAATTAAGTTTAGGAGCCTAATTTAAGTTAAATGAAGAAAATTGGATTTTTCAGGGATGAAATTTAATGTCTTACCATGTCAATTAATTGAAATTAGGGGTAAATTGCAATAAAATTATAGTCATCATAAGATAAAGGACCAAATTAAACTTTGATAGAGAAAAAAATAAGGACAGATGACGTGTCATGTGGTCCATTAGTGTTTCCAGACGAGGCGTCATTTGGTCCCCTTTTATTTTCTTCCCCAACTTTTCTTCGAAAAATCTTGCTTTAGTATCTTTGGAGATGTATTTAGTGTCTTTTTCCTTCATCAAATTTGACAAAGCATGCACGAATAATGATCCCCTAATTCTTGACTATACCAGCATATGGTCAGTTCTACTTGACTGACACCACACACGCGTTGGTTCAACCCCCAAAATAACAAAACTCAAGCAGCCTACTGTAACTTTCAAATTTGACAGTTCATGACAAGTACTTTGACTTTCCATTCTCTTAGTGGAAATCAAAGCTTGGAGAAAAACTTAGAAGGACTAGGTTATGGTGCTTGATGTATCCTAAAGGTTAATCACTCTCTTAATCAAAATGAGATAACTCCTTCAAAGTGATCAAAATAGTCAAGACAACCACCTACCACCTTCAATCAAGCCTCTTTCATATTTGTCACTAAAATTGTATCAAAATGTGCTAGTGGATAACAATATAAAGTTTTTTTAAGAAATAAAGTACAATTTATATAACATACATTTCCTATTCTTATTCTCCAGTGTAATCTTGAACTAGCACGACTCTGTAGTGGGGCTATTGGACCTTACTATTTCTAGAGATGGTCATGGGCCTCTTGTCTTTCTAGTATAGTCTCAAACTACCATGCCTTGCAAGCCACTGACCTGCTCACTATGTATGTTTCAGAAGATTCTCTATTACTATGTTGATAATACTCGTAATTAAAACAAATTATGAATGAATGAGAAAATAATCTCATTAAACCCTTAACTCACATTCACCAATTGATATGTGCTTGGTGAAATGAAAGGTAAATTCAAAATGACATATGTTATGATGTCAATGTGAAAATTATTTGTTAAATATAAGTGATGTCAAAATCAAAGGTAAATTCAAAATGACAAAATAAAGAGTAACTGAATTAAATATGAGTGTGATAGGTTAATGGTGTGAAATGTATGTGAAAATGTTATTGTGTTAGGCTAATGGTGTGAAATGCGAGAGTGCTAAGATTTAACAAATATGAGTGTGGTTGGTAAATTTAAATGACATATGTAATATTGTTATTGAGAATAATTTAAATCTTAAGGATAATTTAAATCTAAATGACATATTCTTTGTATTAATTTTACAATGATCTTAAGGATAATTTAAATTTTAACATGGACAAAAACACTTATATTGACAGTGTTTCTGCCCTCAACACTATTGTTATTGAGAATTCTGCTATTGTCATCTCTCCTTCAACTGTCGTTGTGTCATTGGGCAAACCATTTCTTGATATTTCAAAGATTGAGGTCTTGTGTGAAAAAAAACTTTTGAAGGTGGTAGGAAAGGATTTTCAGTGTCCTTAACATGCATGGAATAACTTGGGTTCTTACTAATACCAAGACTAGTGACAATGTCAAAGCATGGGCGCATAGAAATAAGGTTTGTAGGTATTCCATTTTAAACATTCTCTCAAATGAGTTATTTGATGTATATAGCAACTACAAAGAAGAAAAGAAGATATAAACCAATATAGTGACAATATATTGTCGAAGATGTGGGGAAACAAAAATTTGTCATTGAAAAATTTTACCAATAGGAGATGGTGGATAACAAAGACATCAAAGCTTAAATAAAGGAATATCATAGACTACTTGAGGATATAAAAGTTAAAAACATCAACCTTCCTGAAAGATTCATGCTGGAATACTAATTGAAAAACTTTTGAACTCATAGAGCGACTGCAAGCAGCAACTCAAACACAAGCATAAACAATTATCTTCGATTGATCTTATCACCCATATCATCATTGAAGATATAAATAGAAAGAAGTTGCAAACTAGTAAGAATAAGGAGGTAACCACTAAAACAAACTATGTAAAAGGGAATTCACATAAGAAAAGCTATGAGAATAAATTTAATAAAAATAGTTTTAAGTCCATTGGTAACAATTTCAGTATGTTCAACCCAAAACCAAAATATTTTAAAAATGGAAATTGTTTTATGGTGGCAAATCTAGCCACCATGCACCTCATTGTCGAAATAAGAAGAGAAACAACAGCCCTTCTACAACTATTAAAAGTGTTATTTGAATCTGATAAAGTAAAAATATAGAATTTTAAAATACTATTACAAATACAATTATTAAAACAAAATATATAGAATTTTTGGGATTAAAGTGTTATTTTAATTTGATAGCAAATTTGAATCTAATAGCAAATTTTTGTTTTAAAGTGTTTTTGATTTAAATTCTATAGCAAATTTGGTTTCTAAAACTATTAAAGTGTTATTTGAATCTGATAAAGTAAAAAAATCTATATTGGAAATAAAGTGTTATTTGAATTTGATAAGATTGTAATGACAAAGAACAATGTATTTGTGAGGAAATGATATTGTAACCATGGACTTTTTGTACTCAATGTTGCTGATAATATGAATGAAAATGCATCTTCTTCCACTTACTCTCTTGACTCTATTGGCTATGGCATGCTATATTATGACATTTTAGTTTATCTTATCTTAAGAAAATGAATTCTCTTGGTTTAATATCTAATTTAAATTGTTCATATATGAATAAATGTGAAGTATGTGTTGAAGTTAAAATTACTAAGAAAACATGTACATCTATTAAAGAGTAATTGAATTACTTAGGAGACAATAAATATTATGTGACCTTTATAGATGGTTTTTCAAGATATACAAAAACTCTACCTATTTGAAAGTTAAGATAAAGCTAATAACATGTTTTTATTATATAAAGCAGAAGTAAAAAAACAACTAAACAAAAAAAATCAAATGAGTTAGATCTCAGAGAGGAGGTGAGTATGTTCTAATGAAGAATTATTGTGAAAAAAATGTATACTACATAAAGTTACTCCACCTTATTCACTCGAGTCGAATAAGATAGTTGAAAGGAAACATAGAACTCTAAAAGAAATGATGAATGTTATGTTAGTCAATTTTCTGCACTTAATAATTTATGGGGTGAAGCCATTTTATCTACATGTCATTTACAAATTAGAATTCCTTATAAAAAAAAAAAAAAAAAAAAACCATTTTAACACCATACAAACCATGGAAAGGTTATTCTCCAAATTTAAAATATCTAAAAGCATGGGAATGTCTAGCTAAAGTTATGTTACTTAAACCAAAAGGAAGAAAAATAGGTTCAAAAACTTCTGATTGTATATTTATTTGATATGTTCAAAATAATATTGCATATAGGTTTTTGGTTTTAAAAATTTATGTGCTAGATTACAATACTATTATTAAAAAAATATATAGAATTTTTTGAACACATTTATCCATTAAATGAAAAGATTTCTCATGCACATGTTAATGATAATAGAATTGATGAAACTCACATTGAGGAAGTGAGAATGAGTAAGAGACAAAGGAAATAAACTTCTTTTGGACATGATTTTCTCATTTATTTAGTAGATAAGGATACAGTAACCTACTCTGAAGTTATCTTTTCCTCTGATTCTTTGTTTTAGAAAGAAAAAAATTGAAATTGATTCACTTTTACAAAATCAAACTTGGGAGATTGTTGATTTACCTCATACTGCAAAATCTATTGGTTGTAAATGGATTTTAAAAGAAAATATCTTCTTGATGGTTCTATAGATTAATATAAAGAAAGATCAGTTGCAAATCGTTTCACTCAAAAACAAAATGTTAAATATATTAATAGCTTTTAACTTCTATTCATAACCTTTTTATATATTAGATGGATGATATAATTGCCTTTTTAAATGTTGATCTAGAAGTTAAAGGTCCTGTGTGTGTGTGTGTGTTACAACCTGAAGGTTTTATAGTTCTTGGTCAAAAAATAAAGTTTGTGAATTAAAAAAAAATTATATGACTTAAAACAAGCTCCGAAACAGTGACATGAAAAATTTGATCAAGTTGTAGTTATGAGTTTTTTTCAGTTAGTGTGGATAAATGTGTTTATACTAAGTCTATTGATAATGAATATGTGATTATTAGATTATACGTAGATTCTATACTTATTTTCAGTTCTAGCATGAATGTCGTGCATAACACTAAACATTTTTTAGCCTCTAAATTTGATATGAAAGATATGAGTGAAGCTAGTGTAATATTTGATATTAAAATAATAAGGAGAGACAATGATATAATATTAACACAAGAACATTATGTAATGAAATTTCTCAAGAAGTTTGGTCACTTCTATGTGACACTTGTGAGTATTCCTTATGATGTTAACTCTCAATTCAAGAAAAATAAAGGCAATGTTGTTGCTCAATTTGAGTTTGCTGAGATTATTAAGAGTCCGATGCATTTAATGAACTTCACTTAACCTGATATAGCATATGTTGTGTGTAATTGAGTTGATATACACAAAATCTTAATCATGAGCATTGGGCAACAATAGTCTAACTTATGAAATATTTGAGAGGTACCATGAATTATGGTATTCTATATAGTGGATTTCCCACTGTATTAAAATGATGCAACGATGCTAATTGAATTTTAGATTAAAATGAAATTAAATCCACTAGTGACTATATTTTTATTCTAGGTGGTGGTGTAGTGTCTTGGAAATATTTCAAACTGTCGCGACAATGTTTTTTCACGCTTCGTGCCCCGCCATCCCCGGAGGGAGAGACAACACGTGGTAAGAGGAGTGGTTTTGTAGTCCTAATGTTACGTCTATAATTTTTAGGAGTCGTCATCTGGTATTAAGGTTACTAGAAAACCTAATGGTCTATGAGAATCTGGGTAAGGGACTTGTTGTGCACCCTCCCTAATTGTTGAATTGTTGTAAGCTGAATACACATCGCCCCTAGTGCACCCTCCCTAAGGTAAGTTGCTTTGTTGTTTGATTGTTTTTTCTAAGCTATATTTTATTCATTGGTCTTTTCTAAAGCAAGAGGTAGATCTCCCTTCGAGAGAGAGTTTCTACCTCATTGAATTGAAAACTTGACCGTTCTAGAGTCTGAAATTTAACATTGCATTTATTGTTCTTTAATATCGATGGTGTACTTTACAATGTAATTTTATACCTCGATAGCTAAAACAAAATAATTATTAATATTTTTTGATATTTTGGCCAAATTCCAACGGATAATCATAAACTGGTTACGGTATCCAATTTTCTTTAAGAACATGTGAAAGATACAACTTATATTTTTACAAAAAATATGCTTGGAAAAACCTTGAAATTCGACCCTATGCACGAAAACAACATATTTTTTTGTTTGTTTTTTTAAATGTGATTTTTTTATATTATATTTTTAAAAAATAAAGAAAGAAAATAATCGGATTGGGTCTGACCCAACTACACGGGCCAACCCAACCAAGTTGGGCTAGGAGGGCCCAACTCTGCTAGGCTTGGCTAGGGCATGGCCCAGCCAGCAGGGCTGGGCCAAGAACAGTCCGGCCCAAGACAAAAACAAAAAAAACATGAGTGCACAGTCAATTAATTCACTCTGCACTATTCACGTATTGCATGAACAGTGCAGGGTGAATTAATTCACTCTTGCACCGTTCATATATTACGTGAACAATAAGGGGGGTCAATCGACGGTGACGAGAGGCTCACCTGCTATTGTCACCGAGTAGAGGAGACTGAGGTGATTCTTCTTGTGGTGGTTGAGAGGAACGTTGGTAAGGGCTGCTAGGCTGGGTTGTCGTTGTTGCTGCTACCGTTGTGGAGTCGCCTTTGGAGAAAAAGAGTTGGGCCCTGATGCAGGAGCATACATGAAGACTGATGACATTCCAGATGCAGCAAACCAGGAGAGCAACAAAATGCAGCTAAGGAGCAGCAGCAAAGAGAAGAACGTGGAATCCAACTAAAGTCAAATTGGAACTCTTAATTTAGGAAATATTTCGTTTATTGTTTATTCGTTTCCGTTTTTGATTAAAACTCTGTTTTAGCTTTAAGTCTTCTACTTATCAAACACTTGCAGTACTTAAGCCAGCGGAGATTGAATTCGCAGGCACTTTTGGATTAAATATACACCGATTGAATTTTCAATCAAACAAAGAGACCATCTCTTTTTCGTTGATTACAATTTTACAAGTAATTTCTGGGATTTCCTTTGATTCTCACAGCCCGTAGAATAACAATTAATTCTACCCGGCTTCAGTTCGTATCAGAGCCTGGTTTTTTTTCCCGGGGCAATTACTGAGAATTCGTCAATGGCTGGTAGACGTGGTCGTGGGAGGCATGGACAGATTCCGAATGAGGAAGTCCAACATCATGATCGAATCATCCAGGAAGAACGCATCGCAGACTTGCAACGACAAGTCACAGAACTGACACAACGACTGGCAGCTCAGAATTTAGAGAATGAGATCACTGACCATGATTCCGACTCCACTTTTGATAACCCCTTTCATCATCGACATAACGAAAGGGAGGCACGGGGAAGGGATATGTTCAATGGAAGTCTAGGATTTCGGGTTGAACTACCAGAATTTGCTGGCACCCTGCAAGCAGAAGGATTCATTGACTGGATAGATGAAGTGGAACGCATCTTCGACTACAAAGAGGTTCCTGAGCAGATTAAGGTCAAATTGGTGGCCATTAAATTGAAGGGGAGAGCATCTGCATGGTGGGAGCAATTACGCCGTTCACGACACAGGCAAGGAAAATCAAAAATCACTGATTGGGGAAAGATGAAAAAGAAACTAAAAAGTCACTTTCTTCCGTTTGGGTATACCCAAATTCTATTCCAGTGTCTCCATTCCTTGAGATAGAATGCAAGGACAGTCGATGAATACACAGAGGAGTTTTACCAACTAATCGCAAGGAACGATTTATCTGAGACAGAAGAACAACTAGTGGCTCACTACATGGGGGGGCTATGACAACCCTTGCAAGATGCGCTCAGTCTACGCACCTTGTGGACTGTATCAGAGGCATTTCAGCGAGCACTTGCTATGGAAAGACAGCAAAATAGACGAATAATTAGCTGGAAAGACCCGAACAAATAGCCCATTCGAAACCAGGAGGTACGCCCAACCACACCAGCACCACAGGGCCCTTCTAATCCTACGATTCGCTGTTTCCGTTGTGGGGAGCAAGGACACCGAGCTGTGAATTGCAGGAAACCAGCTAGCCAAAAGATTAAGAATCTGCTGATAGAAGAAGAAGACTACACAGATGTTGGAGATGAACCAACGTATGATGACGAAGCAGCAGAAGATGTGCTCTATGGAGATGGACACGAGACCTTAGTGGTCAGGAAGAGCCTATTAACACCCAAATCTGATTCAGGTGATGATTGGCTACGACACAATATTTTCCATACAACATGTACGGTGGCAAACGAGGTTTGTAAACTAATAATCGATAGCGGCAGCTGCGAGAATGTGGTCTCCGAAGAGGCCATCCAAAAGCTAAACTTAAGCACCGACCGACACCCTAAACCGTACAAACTCTCATGGCTGAGTAAAGAGAGTGGGGTAATAGTGGACAGACGCTGCCTAGTGTCCTTTTCTATTGGCAAGAAATACTTTGACAATGCTTGGTGTGACGTTGTATCCATGGACGCTTGCCACGTCCTGCTGGGGTGACCATGGCAATATGATCGCAACGTCGTTCATGATGGGCGAAGGAACACATACACCATTAGCATAAAAGGAAAGAAGATCGTCTTGGCACCGCGACGAGATAACAATCCACCTATTCCAGTTAGTGCTGACACTAATCTGCTCTCTATGTCCAGATTCTTGGGTGAATTAAAGCATGAAGACACAATGGTTTTTGCTCTCATGCCGTGTGAAGAAAGTGACGCGAAAGTAAGACCCCAAGTGCCAGCAAAAGTGCAGCAACTATTACAGGAATTTGAGGATTTGATGCCTGACGAATTGCCCCAAGGCCTTCCCCCGTTACGCAACATCCAACATCAGATTGACCTCATTCCAGGAGCAAGCTTGCCGAACAGACCAACATACCGTCTTAGTCCAAAAGACGCCAAAGAGCTGCAACGACAAGTAATGGAGTTACTACAGCGGGGTTTCATCAGGGAGAGCATGAGCCCCTGCGCTGTCCCAGCATTGCTCGTACCAAAAAAGGATGGCTCATGGCGTATGTGCGTCGACAGTCACGCAATCAATAAAATTACAGTTAAGTATCGATTCCCGATCCCTCGTTTGGATGACATGTTAGACCAACTATCTGGATCGCAGGTGTTCTCAAAAATTGATCTCAAAAGCGGATATCACCAAATTCAAATTCGTCCGGGTGACGAATGGAAAACAGCTTTCAAATCGCAGCACGGACTATACGAATGGATGGTCATGCCTTTTGGTCTCTCTAACGCCCCAAGCACTTTCATGAGATTTATGCATCAGATCTTGCGGCCTTTTATGGGAAAATTTGTCGTGGTCTATTTCGACGATATCCTAATTTACAGCCCCACGCCACATGCCCATCTTGCACACATATGGGCTGTAATAGAAACCTTGCGCGCAGAACACTTGGTCATTAATCAAAAGAAATGCACCTTCTTCACTGATGCAGTAACATTTCTGGGGTTTGTAGTGTCAACTAAAGGTGTCCACGCATACCAATCCAAAATCACAGCAATTATGGAATGGCCGATCCCAAAGACAGTGCATGATGTCCGCAGCTTCCATGGATTAGCTTCCTTCTATCGCCGATTCATCCGTGATTTCAGCACCCTCATTGCCCCCCTCACAGAATGCCTTAAAGGGAAGGAATTCAAATGGACTGAAGCAGCCGAAGCTAGCTACAATTTTAATCAAGCAAAAGATGACGGAAGCACCAGTTTTGGCGCTGCCAGACTTTGAGCAAGTCTTTGAGGTTAACTGCGACGCATCAGGGACTGGAATTGGAGGAGTGCTGAGCCAATCTGGGCGCCCCGTGGCCTTTTTTAGTGAGAAATTGACAGGGGCAAAGAGGAATTACTCCACCTATGATCTAGAATTTTACGCTATTATGCAATCCTTGAGACATTGGCGTCATTACCTGCTGCAACAAGAATTCATCTTGCTAACCGATCATGAGGCCTTGAAGTATATTAATGGGCAACACAAGCTAAATCACAGACACGCTAAGTGGGTAGCCACACTACAGGAATATACTTTCGCAATCAAGCATCAGGCTGGCAGCTTGAATCCAGTGGCTGATGCCTTGAGCAGGCGGACGTCCCTTCTTACAACTATGAAAACACAGGTTACAGGCTTTGAGACTTTAAAAGACCTGTACCCAGGAGATCCTTTGTTTGGCAAGATATTCCAAGAGGTAACAAATAGGTTTCACAGTGATTTTACTTTACACAATGGGTGCCTATTTCGAGGACTACAGCTGTGCATCCCAGTTTGCTCATTACGACAGCACATTATACGTGAGCTTCACGGAGAGGGATACTTTGGGCGTGATAAGACACTCGCCCTCGTCACTGCCGATTTTTATTGGCCTAAAATATCCAGCGATGTTGCACATTACGTTGCGCGATGTTACATATGTCAACGATCAAAAGGGGTTCTTTCGAACGCAAGATTATACACTCCCTTGCCAGTACCGGAAGCACCATGGCTTGATGTAAGTATGGATTTCATGCTAGGATTACCACGCACACAGCGCGCAACAGATTCTATACTCGTAGTGGTTGATCGATTCTCCAAAATGGCACACTTTGTTGCCTGCCGAAAAACCATGGACGCTGTCAACATTGCCCACCTCTATTTCAAAGACATCGTCCGCATCCATGGAATACCACGATCTGTCACCTCAGACCGAGACACCAAATTCATTAGCAATTTTTGGAGGAGCTTATGGAACCATTTGGGAACAAAACTGAATTTCAGCAGCGTCTATCACCCACAAACAGATGGTTAGACGGAGGTCGTCAATCGGAGCCTTGGCAACCTGTTACGATGCTTGGCTGGGCATATGCCAAAACAGTGGGATGTGGCGTTACCCCAAGCAGAATTTGCCTACAATCGATCCACTAATAGGAGCACTGGAAGGAGTCCTTTTCAAATCGTGTATGGGCGTAACCCTCCCGGAGTACCGGATTTGATACCCATTCCGCGAATAAGTCGTGCCAGTCCAAAAGCAGATGAAATGACTGAACACCTCAAGGAAATTCACAATCAGGTACGCACAGCTATACAAGAAAGCAACACTCAGTATAAACTAAGGGTTGACAACCATCGGCGTAAAGTCCTTTTTGATAAGGGAGATTTTGTCTGGGCTGTCTTAACTCGTGATCGCTTCCCAATAGGGGAATATAACAAGCTTAAAGACAGGAAGATTGGCCCGCGTGAGGTCTTGTAGAAAATTAATGATAATGCCTACCGTTTGCGTCTACCTAGCCACTTGAAGACGTCAGATGTTTTCAACGTGAAGCACCTCAGTCCTTGCTTTACAGATTCCAGTGGCGTAGCATCGTGGTCGAGCTCTTTCCAACCAGAGGAGACTGATGCAGGAGCATACATGAAGACTGATGACATTCCAGACGCAGCAAACCAGGAGAGCAACAAAATGTAGCTAAGGAGCAGCAGCAAAGAGAAGAACGTGGAATCCAACTAAAGTCAAATTGGAACTCTTAATTTAAGAAATATTTCGTTTATTGTTTATTCATTTCCGTTTTTGATTAAAACTCTGTTTTAGCTTTAAGTCTTCTACTTATCAAACACTTGCAGTACTTAAGCCAGCGGAGATTGAATTCGCAGGCACTTTTGGATTAAATATACACCGATTGAATTTTCAATCAAACAAAGAGACCATCTCTTTTTCGTTGATTAGAATTTTACAAGTAATTTCTGGGATTTCCTTTGATTCTCACAGCCCGTAGAATAATAATTAATTCTACCCAGCTTCAGGCCCGCAAGGGAGCTTTTGGCATGAGGAAAAGTCGTTGGTGCCAAGGGAAAAGTTGGTTCTCCTTAGACGGGGGGGTAGCTAGAGTTGGCGAGGGAGACGAGTGGGTACTAGCCTGTTGCTGGATGTTGTTGTTGGGTTTAGCTCTGGTGACAGGCTGACGATGAGAAGGAGTGGCTTCTGGTAAAAAGAAAGAGGATGGGGGACTATTACTGGTGGTTGTTTGTAGTTTTTTAGTTGTAATCTTTGCAATTTTCTCCTTCGTCCCTCGTCATCCCCCGTGTTCATTTTATGCAAATTCCTACATCTATTTGTTTTTCTCTCTTGTCCCCGTTATTGCTAACCAAATTTTGACCTACTTATTTTTAGGTTTCGGAAGAAAAAGAAAAAAATAGAAAAAAAAAAAAAAAGAAAAATCCAAAAAAATCTTGTTACAGGGGAAAAATTGAATAAATTGAGAATTTAACAGTTAATGCAGGATCAAATCGCACAAATTGGAAATCAAGAACCGAATTGAAAAAGGCACGCAAGCTGAGGGCTGATTTTGGAATTTTGGCTAGAAAAAAACTCTATAAATAGGAAGGTTTCAGGCACAAGTAAGAGGACAAAAAAATATTCATACACAAAAAACCCTAAACCTAAAAAACCCTAATTTTTCTCTCCATTTTTGGGCTGCAGCCGCCGCCCCCTATCTTGGCAGACGCTGCAGCCCCCCTTCCCATTTCCCGATTTCTTTTTTTCCCTTCACTTTCCTTCCCGGCCATCCCCATAGCCACAGCAGCACTCCCTTGCCTCTTTTTTTTGTCTCCTATCCGTCAGGCACACAGACCAGCAATACAGCCACCGCTGGGCCCCCCCCTCAACCTGCTTTTTGTTCCACAAATCCCCTCTCAATCCTCTCCAGCTGCACCGTCACTGCCCCCAGTTCCACAAATCTTTTTTTTGGGAATTTACTATACACTGTCGGTATTCGGATAAATAAATTCTAAGGGGTCAATATCCAAAATATTCGGCGGGGATAATATGTTGTTATCCACTGTCGGTGTTTGGATAAATAAATCCTAAGGGGTCAATATCCACAATATTCGGTGGGGATAGTATGATGTTATTCACTGTCGGTGTTTGGATAAATAAATCCTAAGGGGTTAATATCCAAAATATTCGGCGGGGATGTAAATAAATCCTAATATAATCAATAAAATTCACAGGATTATTCTGAGAGGTAACCGATTCCTTTTTCAATCGAAACATTTTTCATGTGAATAAATACAAACCGTTGAAGCATTCCAAATCACATCGAAATAGACAATGCAGCTTACCTCAGGTAAGCCGTACTAGGGGTGCTAATACCTTCCCTTTACGCAACCAATCCCCTACCCTTGAATCTCTGACCAGACTAGTGCAACCAGGTGTTCCTAGCGACCCTCAACAGCCAGGTGGCGACTCCTTCTCAACTCCATTACGAGAGCCAGGATCCCTCCTGGGACGCCGCGCGGCGACGTGCGACAGAATGGCGACTCCACTGGGGACGGTATTTTCTGGAAAAAAATATTGGACTAAGCTTTGAATATTTTGATGTGATTTATCTATTTCAATTTGTTTGAATTTTATGTGTGTTTATTTTTAGCAAGTTTTTCGCATTTTTATTTCGTGCATATGTACATATGTTCATGCATTGTTAATTTATTTGAGTTACGTCATTGTGGTTTGCAACTTTAAGTTACGTGGGGGATGTCGCGACGGCGATTTTTTGACGCGCTTCGCGCCCCGCCATCACCCCTGGAGTTCTGGGGGAGACAATGGCACGCGGTAAAATGGGGGTTGTTTATAGCCGTAAAATTTACGACTATAATTATTAGGAGTCGCCACCTAGTATTATGGTCACTAGAAAACCTATTGGTCTGCGAGAGTCTTGGGTAAGGGGACTTGTTGTGCAAGGGGAAGACGCATCACCCCCAGTGCACCCTACCTAAGGTAAGTTGCATTGTTGTTTGATTGTTTTTCTAAGTTAAAATTTTTACACTGCATTTTCAAAAATACATTGTTTTTTGTCTGCAGATGTACTTTACAATGTAATTTTACACCGCAGTTACAAGTTTTTTTTATCTACGGATGTACTTTACAATGTAATTTTACACCGTAGTAAAAATCCTTTTTTATCTACGGGTGTACTTTACAATGTAAATTTACACCGTAGTAATTTTTTTTATTTGCGGGTGTACTTTACAATGTAAATTTACACCGCGAAAGCTAAAACAAAATAATTGTTAAATTATTTTTGACATTTTGGCCGACTTCCAACGGATAATCGCAAACTGGTTACGATATCCAAATTTTCTGTCTTTTAAAAATATGGAAAAGATGCAACATATTTATTTTTACGAAAAATACAGTGAGAAAAGCTTAAACAAAATACTTGGGGGGCATGTCAAGTCAGCACAATGTTAGTGCCAAATACCAACGAAAAAAAAACCAAATAAATACTGGGGGGCATGTCAAGGTCAAAGCCCAATCAAAAACTGGGGGGCATGCTAGGTCACTATGAAAATCAATCATGAGGGCTAAATGAAGTTCTAAGAGTAAGCACTAAGTGATCCTTAGTCTAAAAAACCCTTAAACACTTTTTGAGCCTCCAAATATCTTTTTTCGTAGCCAGTAACCTAAGCCTACATTACAAGCCTAATAAAGCCCTTTCTGATCAAATACGAGTTATCTGGATCGATAAGCAATGCTTTTCCATTTGAAACAATCCTTACAAATGCTTCCCATGACATGATCGAAGCCTTCCTGACATACGAGACTTGCAAATATCATTTCACATTCTTGTCAAAGTCAACATAAAACCTGACAATGAGATCACTTGAATTCTTTCGAGAACAAGTTTGTTAAACAAACATCAAAATGGTTTTTGTGCTTGGAAGGACTTTGAAATTCCAAAAGTTTTGCATGAAAATATTTTTTTATATAGCCATCCCTTTCCTGCAAACACTCATAGCCTAAAACACTGGTGTGACATGACCCGACTGGGGCAATCAAAATGGTTTTTGTGCTTGGAATGACTTTGAAATTCCAAAAATCCCACATGAAAACACCATCTTTACAAATAACCAACCCCTTCCTGCAAACACCTGAAGCCCAAAACACTTTTGAGGCATGACCAAACAGGGGGGCAATCTAAAATGCAATTGAAGTTGGCTCCATCGTTTCTTTTCAAAGAATCTGGATCAAACTCAGGGGGGCATATCATCTCCAGTAGTCAAAATCAACAAGTTGCGGCCTGAGTATGCAGAAGGGAGAAGCCGTCAAATCACGAAGTTGACTCCATAATTCCTTTTCAAAGAATCTGGATCAAACTCGGGGGGCATGTTGATATGGAAAATCTATCATCTGCAGTGGTCAAAATCAACAAGTTGCGGCTTGAGTATGCAGAAGCGAGAAGCCATCAAATCATGAAATTGACTCCATAATTCCTTTTCAAAGAATCTGGATCAAACTCGGGGGGCGAGTTTTAAGCAAAGAAAAGGAAAAGATTGAAGTGAAAAACTGAGAGTAAGACTAGGAGAACACTGAGAGTGGAAGAGGAAAAGAGGGAAGAAAAATAGAATAAAGGTGACGAAAAAAAACGAGTAACAGCTCCTGTTTCAGCTCTTCTCTCTCCCCGATCGCTTCATTCTCTCTCTAAGAACTGCCGTGAAACAGCCACCGTCTCTGTCCCCCATCAGGAGCCTGAAAGCCACCACTTGTAGCTCACCGTGACAACCATCAGTTCCAGCTTCTTCTCTAGCTCCGACGAGTGCACCAGCAGCAACGGCGAGCCCAAACCAGTAGCAGACCGGCGACTTCCAGCTCCTCCTCCGGCCACCACAGGCCACCGTTGACGGCGCCACAACCACCAGGATAACCACCTCGACCTCAGCTACCCGACCATACCCACAGGTGCGCCATTCGCCATATTCAAAAAACACCCCCTATTCATCGTCTTCTTCCTCCAGCTCGCTGCATGCGCAGTGGGACGTGATTTGCGTCCCACTGTGCATGCGGGCTGGGCCTGAGGGGGACGGGCCGGGCTTTTTGCCCGGCCCAAACGCCACAGCCTTTTGGGCTTCCAGCCCATGAGGGCTGGAAGCCCAGCCCACTAAGATTGGGCTGTCAGCCCACTGTGGCTAACAGCCCAGCCACAGCCTTTTGGGCTTCCAGCCCATTCAGGGTGGGCTGTCAGCCCACTGCGGCTGACAGCCCAGCCCAAAAAAAATAAAAAAATAAAAAATACAAATTGACAAAAAAAAAGTATTTTTTTTTACCACTATTGTTATTACAAAAAAATTCAAAAATATAAAAAATGTATTTGTTTTTTGTGCATACGGCCGGATTCCAAAACTTTCCTCATTGTATTTCTCATAAAAAATATGTTGCATATTTTTCCATATTTTTAAAACGAAAATTTGGATATCGTAACCAGTTTGCGATTATTCATTGGATTTTGGCCAAAATATCAAAAATAATTATAAATATTTTTGTTTCATCTGTCAGAGTGTAAATTTACATTGTAAAATACACCCGCAGATAAATTTTCTTTTACTACGGTGTAAAATTACATTGTAAAGTACATCCGTAGATAAAAAGATTTTTACTACGGTGTAAAATTACATTGTAAAGTACATCCGTAGATAAAAAAAAACTTATAACTGCGATGTGTAAAATTACATTGTAAAGTACACCCGCAGACAAAAAAAATGTATTTTTGAAAATGCAGTGTAAATATTTTAACTTAGAAAAACAATCAAACAACAATGCAGCTTACCTTAGGTAGGGTGCACTGGGGGTGATGCGTCTTCCCCTTGCACAACAAGTCCCCTTACCCAAGACTCTCGCAGACCAATAGGTTTCCTAGTGACCATAATACTAGGTGGCGACTCCTAATAATTATAGTCGTAAATTTTACGGCTATAAACAACCCTATTTTCACCGTGCGTCGTTGTCCCCCGACACAGGGGAATGGCGGGGCACGAAGCGCGTAAAAAATCACCGTCACGACAGGGGACTAGCAACTTACCAATGACTTGAGTGAAGGTTGAAGTTTGTGTAAACCCCAACTCTTCGCTGAGAGCTTAGATGGTAGTGATTGATATACGTACCATCCCATTATCTGCTAAGCCCCCATATTGCCTTTACGAAGGTGATCACTGGGACAACAAGAGACCCTGTTTAGAGACCAAAGTAGCAAATTCACCATTTGTTGTGCAAAGATTAGAACCAATCATTAGGGTGTATGCTCCCTTCATTCTGTTTTGCATTAAGGCAAACCCTTCTCGAAGCATCTTGAATTCAAGACTTTTGGGTGACACAGTAGCCATCACTTAGGAAATTTTCATTGTAGGGTTTAAGTAAAAATCAAATTTTTGTTTATCATACAATTGTTGCAAGCATGTGTCACTCCTCGAAAGGCGAGTCTATTTAAAAAAAATGCATATGTGTTTTAACATGCATTCCCATAGTTTTTGTTTATCATACAATTGTTACGAGCATGTGTCACTCCTCGAAAGGCGAGTCTGTCAAAAAAAAAAAAACATGCATATGCTTTTTAACATGCATTCCCATAGTTTTTGTTTATCATGTAATTATTACGATCACGTGTCACTCCTTGAAGGGTAAGTAAAAAAAAAAGACAGCATGCATATACATTTCCACATGCATTCCCACAGTTTTTGTTTATCATGCAATTGTTATGATCACGCGTCCTTCCTCGAAGGTCGAGTCTGTAAAAAAAAAAAAAAAAAAAAAACAAGAAACATGCATATACATTTCAACATGCATTCTCACAGTTTTTGTTTAGCATGCAATTATTACAACCACGTGTCACTCCCTAAAGGGCGAGTTTGTCAAAAAAAACTAAAAAATCAAAAAACATGCATATGCATTTGAACTTGCATTCCCATAGTTTTGAAATAGGGGTCCCTCAATTTGTCATCCTCCGAAGGGTCAAGAGTCATGGACATTTGACATTGCTGAGAAGAACTGACATCGACACAGAGCCATCATTCGTGTTTCTTCAGCAACTCAACATTGAAGTTCTCTGCTCTCTAGTGAAATCAGGTGGGACATATGCCCAGATATTATTTGCAAAGTGTTAATGCAATCATCAATGGGGTTTGTGGAAAATTCGGGTTTTCTTTTGAGGGAGTGCAAGTAGTCCATTTTCAGAAAGCAAGCATCAGTCAAAGAAGTTGTCAGCATGTTTAAGTATCAATTGATTTCTCTCCTGATCATGTGGAGTTATTGCGGCACTGTCAAATCAGGAAGTTTTATGCCACCACGCACAGAAGACCATGTTATTTTGCGCACAATTTTGTCTGTTAAAGCGAAGACAAATATCTTGAGTGAGAAGACATAATATGATACTGTTGAATTTGTTCCGGTGTCTGAGAAGTCAAAGCATGTGCACTGCGAGATTACATTGCTCGA
Source organism: Salix caprea (assembly GCA_964035475.1). NCBI lineage: Eukaryota > Viridiplantae > Streptophyta > Magnoliopsida > Malpighiales > Salicaceae > Salix > Salix caprea. The sequence goes on along the minus strand of OZ037747.1, from coordinate 11,763,913 downwards.
AGAAGCGAATTTGTCGTAAAAAGAGTCTTTTCGTCGTATGATGAATTTTTTTATGATTTGCGCACTTTGGTGTTTTGACAAGAGTGCTTCCAAGCTTGATTCACTTTTTATGTCCAATGAGGAGCGCGGTGGAGCGCAAAAAAAAATGCCTTCCCTTTGCGACATAATCCAGATGAGAGATGAACAGTTGCAAGAATTTTTAGTAATCAAGTGTGAAAGTTAATCATTAAAAAGCAAGTCAAGTTTTGTGGAGGATGTTATCAGCAACAGTGTTAGCAATAAATCATCACAAGCATAAGCATGATCAATGAGCAGCGACAATACAGAAATGGTTGTTTGAAAAGTCTGAGAAAAATGTCGCACCGTCAATAATTGTCTTATGGAATCTCATCGGCTATCACTTTGTTTTGGGGTTAAATCATCATTTCATTGAAGCATGTGTTTTCCTTGTCTTTTTGTTGTTTTGAAATCAAGAGATGTTTGATATTTCTTATTTTTGACAACATATTTTGATCAAACTCCAACATGCAAAATTTAAAGTTTATCATTTTTGAAAATATAAAGTATTTTGATTGCAAAATTGACCCAACTTTTGCTAAAAGACATGATGACCAATACCAGGTGACCAAACAATTTTTTGAGCCCGTACACTGAGTTTGTTTAACCACATCATAGAACTAAGCTTTATTAGTATGCATATTGACATGTAATGGATTCAGTAGTTATGGACCTGCGAATCATGACTCTTGCATGTCCAAATCATTACATTGGACGAGGTCAAACTTTATCAGTTAATACCAACTTTGCTTGAAATGACAAAAGGCCATCTTTGTTTATTTCCTTCACTATTCTTGAAATATATATCCTTTGTTAATCCCAATTTGAGCCTGATACATTTCTTTGAAAACACCCGACGTGGATCACACCCTCACACTAGGGGCAAATAAGAGATTTGTAGTTTAAGGATACAATGACAACATTAGAATCAACAGAAGGGGGGATGTTTTAGAACGAAAACCCAACATGGGAGGACAATCAAATTGAGATAGGACATGACAAAAAACCAAGAGTCGATGCTAAGGACAAGTTCAAAAAAAATGAAAAAAAGAAAAAAAAGAAGAGAATATTGAACTATACCATGTTCGTTGGTATCCGTGGTCAAACCTCACATGGGAAGAAATGTTATTAAGATTATCAGTCTTCAAGATAATTTATCCATCAAATGAAGATCTTGCATAATTGTTTTGTTAGACTATATTGAGTGCAACAAGAGATGAAATAACATTAGATGACAAATGATGATTCGAGTTTTAGTATTTCCCTTTTAAGTTTGAAATTGTCAATGAAAGGAATGACATGGTTGTAGAGATTCTTAGAGCATTGGTTGATTGATAAAAAATCACGTTAAGATAATTAACGTATTTTGATGTGGTCTCTTCTACAAAGACAACAAGAGAAAAGGAGTTAACGACTAGATGATGGTGATCCTAGGTCTTTGAAACCCTTAAACACCTTTTTGAGCCTATGAATATCCCTTTCTTTTATAGCCATGAACCATAGCCTCATTACATGCTTGTAAAAGTTCTTCTTGATCAAGCAAGCAATTTTAACTGATAAGTGGCGCTCTCCAAATTTTCTAGAGTTTTTTCCATAAGGGTTATAATTTCATGAAAAAGTTGCAAGTTGTTATGCATATTGATAAAGTAAGTACTGAAAAATGAGATAAATTTTCAACTGAGCCTCAGGTTTTTACTTGACACTCTAAATTGTTTGAAAACCACAAATTATCACTTCATCATGTACCATCAAATGTCATACCCCAAAATCAGAGATTAGAAGGAAAAAAACCCATAAAAAACGATTTAAATCTCACAATGGGACAATTACTGTTTGCAAAAATACAAGATAATTACAAGTTTGCATGCATTGAATATCGTGTATTTGGGTATTCGACCAAATGAATTTGATTTTCAACAAATGACATCTCTTTGATTTTATTTCAAGGATTAAACTTTGGATGCACATGATCTTTTAAATTGGTGATGTAATTTCAGAACAAAAAGATTTACAAACAAAGAAGACAGTGACTGGATTTTGCAGAATCCTTGATATTGGCAGTTCTTGATTGGAAAGCTCAGCAGTCAGAAGGCACAGTGTGGACCTTGATAGGAATACAAACAATTTCACATCAGCCTGGGGGCAAAGAAGCACAAGTAAATAATGATTTAGTGAAATTCATCAATGAGCAACAACAGATCAACTCAAGGCAGAATTGCTTAGTAGAGAATGATGGTGTAACAAGCTCCAACAACGGTTGAGATTAACATTGTATTTGAAGAGCACCTTCAAATTTCTAAAATATCAGCTTATTTGCGAATTTGGTTGTTTCCAAAAGATATTGTCGCAAGGGTGCATTTTGATAAATATTGGAGAGTATGCACGCCATAAAGGTTGATTGTGGGATAATCTATTTTGAAGTCCATCGATTCAAGCTTCACTTAACTACTTGAAGCCCATCGACTCAAGGTCTAGTTCACCGCATGAACATGAGAGACAGAAAGAACCTCATTAATGACAACATTGTAATTCTTTGCACAGACAAGAAGAATTTGCTTAGAAGAAATTGAGTCTACGACGAAGAGTTTCAGATTGCATGGCCGAACAGTTGCATCAGTTCAAGGCACAATTCATCGCATAAATGTGGGTGATGATAACATTATATCTCTTCTCACGAGCAGAGACGAATTTATTATGGATAACATTGAGCATGCAATGATGAGTTTTCGATGCGTTTCTGGATGACTGGACAATCCATCGCATGAATGTTGATGATGATATATGCTAGAAGGAATATGATTCAATTGATGAAAAACTCCATGACGGATCAGCAACCTAAGATGAGCGCAACATTAGCAAAGTTTTGCAATGATTGTTAGCAGAACACGCACAAATCAAAGAACTGTTATTGAAGGAATCAAAGAAGATGGATGGACTTGTTACACTCCTTCACGATGAATCAAGCAACACCACACTTGGGGGCAAAGTTAGACTTGATAAGCAATGAAAGCAGAGATCACCGCAGATAGCCCGGAATAAGCAATGCTCTTACGATTGGGTGAATGAATGACAACAAAGCTTTGGAGACTAGGCAAAGGCATCCTACGATAATGGAGCATCAGAAAAAGGGGACCTATATTTCTCAGGTAAGTATACATGCATCATCATGCATTGCATCCCCATCTCTTCATTTTCCATCCGGGTAGGTCACCCTTAATAATGAGACCCTCTTCATTTTCCATCCGGGTAGGTCACCCGTCATAATGAGACCCGGATGGGTCACCCGTCACTATCGAGACTCTACTAACCCGGGCAGGTCACCCGTCATAATGAGATCCGGGTAGGTCACCCGTCACCATTGAGACCCCATCTAATCCGGGTAGGTCACCCATCATAATGAGACCCGGGTAGGTCACCCGTCACCATTGAGACCCCATCTAATCCGGGTACGTCACCCATCATAATGAGACCCGGGTAGGTCACCCGTCACCATTGAGACCTAATCTAACCCGGGTAGGTCACCCGTCACCATTGAGAACCTCCTAACTATTCTTTCATCCGGGTAGGTCACCCATCACAATGAGACCATCTCCACCATTCTATTTTTCTTTACAACACTTACTATTCAAAGTCTTTTACAAGACTTTAGTCGTAAGCATTGTAAAGAGTGGGCATTTGTTGCTACCTAAATTTTGACCTACTTATTTTTAGGTTTTGGAAGAAAAAGAAAAAAATAGAAAGAAAAAAAGAAAAATCCAAAAATATCTTGTTACAGGGGCAAAATTGAATAAATTGAGAATTTAACAGTCAATGCAGGGTCAAATCGCACAAATTGGAAATCAATGACCGAATTGAAAAAGGCACGCAAGCTGAGGGCTGATTTTGGAATTTTGGCTAGAAAAAAACTCTATAAATACGAAGGTATCAGGCACAAGTAAGAGGACAAAAAAATATTCATACACAAAAAACCCTAAACCTAAAAAACCCTAATTTTTCTCTCCATTTTTGGGCTGCAGTCGCCGCCCCTCATCTTGGCAGCCGCTGCAGCCCCCCTTCCCATTTCCCGATTTCTTTTTTTTCCTTCACTTTCCTTCCCAGCCAGCCCCATAGCCACAGCAGCACTCCCTTGCCTTTTTTTTGTCTCCTCACCGTCAGGCACACAAACCAGCAATACAGCCACCGTCGCCCCCCCCCCTCAACCTGCTTTTTGTTCCATGAATCCCCTCTCAATCCTCTCCAGCTGCATCGTCACTACCCCCAGTCCCCATTGCTCTCTTTTCCTTTCCTTCTCACCCTCTCCTTCAACCAGCCTGCCTCTCTTCTGCAACTCCGGTCAGCCACCATCCCACTCGATTGAACCCACAGCAGCAGACCACCATCCAGCCTCCATTTCAGCCTCAATTGCAGCCCTTCCCCTCTCCGACCAGCCCCCTCGGTCATTACAGCCTCTGCCTCCTCCCTTTCTTCTCCGACCAGCCCCACGATCTCCCTCCCTTTCCTTTCATTCTCCTTTGTCCCGGTCAGCTAGCCACAACAGCTAGACCTCTCAGCCATAGTAGGCCCACTCTCTCCCAGCTCTCCCTTACCCAACCATGCCACCCAACTGCCATACTAAACGGGGAAGAAGAGTTTAAACCCAAATAAGAAAAAAAAACAGATCCAGAGAAGAAAGGATTTGATTTCGAGCTGTTTTTTTGCTTTGTCTATGTTTGTGTTTGATTTGCAGGTAGCCTTTGAAGGCCACCGCCGGTGGGACAGAGAAGGGAAGATCTGTGCAACCCCCAATGGCCACGACACGATAGAAGCCCCAATCGTTATCTTGAAGCACCCTCGCCGGCGAGGAGAAGAAGAAGAACGGACCGAGAGGAGAAGAACAACCCAGTTGCCTCGTTTGTTGTTTGTTTGTGTGTTTTTCTGTGTTTGCAGGTCACCGGGAATGTTACCACCGGCGAGGAAAGAATGGAAGAGGCAGATCTGTTGCCCCCCCCCCCCCCCCCCGTTTTACTGTTCACCGCGGTGGCGCGTGGTCCCACGCATCGCCAGTGATGGTGGCTCTTGGACAGACGCGCCACTAGTCCTCCAGCCGCTGCCACCACTATTCCAGCACTGTTCATCAGTTTACTTTTTGTAATTTTCTTTGTGTTTATGTGTTTATTTGAATTTTTATTGTATTTTTAATTATTATTTGTAAAATATGACAAGAAAAAAATGAAAAAGATAATGTGTGTGAGTTGTATTTTATTTGTAAAAATGTAATGAAAAAGAAATAAAAAAGAGAATGTGTATGTGTGTATTGTGTTTCATACTCAATTTTATGTTTGTTTTGATAAAGAAAAAAGGAATATAAAATGAAATAAAAAATGTGTTTTCTTTGCATACGGCCAATACACTAGCATATTTTAAAAATTCTGTTTCTTTCAAAAAAAAAATATATTATCTTGGAGTTTGAAGAGAAAATGTGTTTTAACATGGATTTTGTAAAGAAAAATCATTTTCTTACATTTTGAGATTTTACAACATGTTTGTAAAAATCCAAAGGGTATTGGCCAATATTTCAAAAATATAAAAATCTTATTTTTGGAAATTTACTATTCACTGTCGGTATTCGGATAAATAAATTCTAAGGGGTCAATATCCAAAATATTCGGCGGGGATAATATGATGTTATCCACTGTCGGTGTTTGGATAAATAAATCCTAAGGGGTCAATATCCAAAATATTCGGTGGGGATAGTATGCTGTTATTCACTGTCGGTGTTTGGATAAATAAATCCTAAGGGGTTAATATCCAAAATATTCGGCGGGGATGTAAATAAATCCTAATATAATCAATAAAATTCACAAGATTATTCTGAGCGGTGACCGATTCCTTTTTCAATCGAAACATTTTTCATGTGAATAAATACAAACCGTTGAAGCATTCCAAATCACATCGAAATAGACAATGCAGCTTACCTCAGGTAAGGCGTACTAGGGGTGCTAATACCTTCTCTTTACGCAACCAGTCCCCTACCCTTGAATCTCTGACCAGACCAGTGCAACCGGGTGTTCCTAGCGACCCTCAGCAGCCAGGTGGCGACTCCTTCTCAACTCCATTGCGAGAGCCAGGATCCCTCCCGGGACGCCGCGCGGCGACGTGCAACACCCGTATTATTTCATTCTCCTCCCCTTCGTCTGTAAATTTTCTCCCCTTTTATAGACTCAATTGTGCAATTTACAGGTATGAGAGTGATGTCCAGAAGATAGTAGGTTGCAGTGGTAGGTTGCAGGGCATGGCTGCTGGTAATGCCTCGACAAACCTTTTTTTTTGCAAAAATATAAAATAGACAAAAAATGAGTTGTGATGAAAAGGAGTTTTTCGACGGGAAAACTGGGAAGAACGATGTTTTTTCTTCAATCTTAGCTTCTCATTTCATCTAAAAAAAATTTGTCTCTGAAAATTTCGATTTTCTCAATTTAACCCAAATTAGGCTTTCAAACTTAATTTCTCACCAATTATGCCCCTAATAAAATTAATTTGACCCATTTAGAGTATAATTAAGTCATTTCCCTTAATTAAATCCTTTAACTCGACCCTAAATTAATTCCTAAACATGATTACACTTTAAATTAGTCGGCGATTAAATCAAACTAATCCATAAAAATATAATTATGCCTTTTTGACTTAATGTTTACACAAATTTATCCTATTATAAATTATTTTAGCCTTGAATATGTATTTTCCTTCATTTTTAGGCACAAAAGAGGTACGATCAGACTTTCAAAAATATCCAAAATTTTCACCTTGATTTTTCTGCCGACGGCAGGCCCTTTTATTTTATTTTGGGTAGAATTTGGAGAATAACTCAAAAATGGATTATGACACTAATAAAGTTTAATTACTTGATCCACCATGAAGTTAAAATTTATAGCATTGGAATCAACATGAAATGAAGCTAATTGGTTGAGGAATTTTTTAATTGAAATTTCATCGGGGATAAAACCAATACCTTATATATCCATGCATTGTGATTGTGAAGTGGCAATATCCATTACTAAGAATAAATCTTTCGTTGATAAAAATTAACATATTTGGTTAAGACATGATGTTGTAAAACAACTACTAAAAGATAAAATTATTTCAATTGATTATGTGGAGTCAGAAATGAATTTGGTTGATCCTCTAACTAATGGTAGAAAAATGATATTAGAAACATCGAGGGGATGAGACTAATACTATAAAGTAAGAAATCAAAATAATGGTAACCCGACCTATGTGATTGGAGATCCCATGAATTAGGTTTATATGGGTAATAAACAAATTTATTTATGATTTTACAACGTTATGAAATAAGTCATTTTTCTATGATTTGAGAATAATGCTAGTCTATAATTAAAGAGAAGAGGAACGATAAAGTTTTTAATAAGTTCCATATTACTTATGAATAACATTCAAATTACAATGAGCACTTGATTAAATCACTTATATGAGTGTGGAGTGGCCTATAAAGCGCTCATGAATAACCACGCATGTGCATAGCTTATTAAGCACAAAACCGAGTCAAACAACAAGATAATGTGGGAGTATAATGCGATTGATGAGATATCTAACTTATAATACAAATTATTTTGGTTTATATAAATTAAGAAAAGATAGTGGGCTCGCATTCATCAAGCTGAGCCGAGCAAGAGAAAAAACCTTTGATAACCCTCCCTGCACTCGAGATAACGCCTATACTTTTTGAAATTTTTGTCTCCAACATTAATTTATTTTTGATGACCCTTAAACTGAAATCATAATATTTCAAATACTTAAAAATTAAATTATATCAGTCATGAAATTAATAGCTCTCTTTGTTCTTAAAACTCTTTTCAGTTACAACAAATAAACTATTTAATTTCTCAATATCTATATTTTATTAACTATTTTAACAACCCTTTAAATTCTATAATTATTTTAAATTGGTTATTACATGATGACAGCTTATAAATACCATGTACTTTTGCAATCAAAGGGATAATCCAAACTCATTTTTCCCGTGCACTTGTTAGTATAGTGTTTTTTTTTCTTTTACTCTTGTTCAGTTGTTTATATTGCCCTCTATCATTAACAAAGAACTTGTTGTATCCTGGAAAATATCCTATTGTTGGAAAAATATTCTTAAGAACAATGTCGGTGCACACCTCAAAATTATTTGTTTTTGTTTTTGTTTTTGTTCTTTGTATTAATTTTACAACACACTATATCTTTGGACAAGAATTTTCAACAAGTGTTTTATAAAGTTTATATTGGTTTAAATTTTATATCAAGTTATTTTAACTTGCCATCAACAAGTTAGTATGTATGTTAGAAAATTGTTCTAATTCAATTTCACATACAAGTAAATTACTTTGGTTTATATTTATGCAGGCTATGTAATTAAGATCATGCCTTTTGTGTTAAACTAAACAATTGCCTAATCTCTAAAATACCCAGAAATCTACTGCTGTGGATTGCTGTTTTGTCTTGCGTCCGTGATGGTTTCTGGTTTAGGCTACAAGTTGCTGCTATGATTGATTCTGTGTAGACTAATTAAATGCTGCTGCCATGAAGGAAGATCTGCAAGAATATTGTTTCTCTCGTAAAGCTGCTGCTGCTGCTCCTATTAGAGGAGTTTATTGCTGTCAACAAAATTAAACAAGGCCAAGAAGTTGGTAGGTCTTTTTGGGAGTGTGGTTGAAATTGTTTTTTAAAATATTTTAAAAGTTTATCTTGTACTTGATTTTATCAAATAGAATAAGGGTAGTGATATTCGAACTCGTGGCCTGGGTCATCAAGGCTCTAATACCATATTAAGAAACCATCTCACTTAAAAGCTTAAATTATTAGGTGAGGTCCTAGAATATGATTTATATTATTCTCTAACAAAAATGATCTAAAAACATCAAAAAATTTTAATTTAAAGTAAAAAAATAAAAAAAATCATTTTTAAAAAAAATATTTTCCAAACACATCCACGGACACCCCGAAGGGACTGTCGCTGCCAAGGCTGAAATGACTTGTCTCTAGGACTCCTGCTTGGAAACACAGCCACTACTGCGGCTGCTGCTTCTGGGTATCGAGGGCTGCTGTTGTAAATCCTTATAGTTGCTGCTACTGCGTTAGCTACTGTAATTTTTCGTGCTGCTGTCTGCCATCACAAGGCACTGCTGCTTGAAATTCTCAAGAGAAAAAAAAGGGCTTCTGTGTTTTTTCTTGTAATTAACCCAAGCTCAGCTGCCAATTATTGAAAACACTAAATCCAAAAACTTTGATATCAATTATTGAAGCATTTAGACTTTTCAAACTTTTTATATCAACTCATTTAAATTCTAAATATATTTTGCACGATGATTACTCTTCTAACCATCTTAATTTAACTATATATCTAATTGAAAAGGATTTTGATAAAGACAAACACTTTGTAATAAATGATTCCTGCACATTTTGGCAGCATCCTAGCATACTTAACTCGAGGTAGCAAATACTGTCTCCAAACAGGAAATCAAATTTAATTTATTCTTGATTCATTAAAAAAAAAAGTAATAAAAGATTCTTAGGGCCTGTTTGCGAAGGCGATTGCGGTAGTTTTTCAAAGTGCTTTTCGTGCCGAAATACATGAAAATGATGTTTTTTTATTTTTTAAAAATCATTTTTAACATCAGCACATCAAGATGATCTAAAAATACCAAAACATGTTCATTTAAAATGAAAAAAAAAATGAATTTCAGCAAAATGGCGGTTTGGCCGCAGTGCCAAACGGACTCTTAATTTGTTCTTTAATTCATCTTAGCTTCTTTCTTTAGTTATTTTTTTATTATATTGTTTTCTTAGATTTTGTATTTATTTAAAATAAAAATGCATAAAAATAATTGATTCATGATGTTGTTAAGTGATATTTTTTTAGAACAATCCCAGCAAGCTTTTATCTAAAACCAAAACTTCTATAAAAAAACATGTTTTATTTTAAATAATAAATAAATATGTTAATAAAAAAGAGAGTTTTGATTAAAAAGATATATTTTTTTCTCTTATTTTTTTGTAAAAAAATATGGGTGAGAAAATATAGCTTTTCTATTAAAAAAAATGCATTTTTCTTTATAATCTTAATCATTTTTCTTACAAATATTTATTTAATTATCATATAATTAAATAAAATTATATTTTTAAAAAATAGTTCATAATATCACACGAATACTAGAGCTACTTGATATCCAAAATGAGATAATTAAACTTTTATACTACTTCTAGTGCAAAGTTTAGAATTAAGTGTATATATTTTTTATTTCTATTTGTGTATTTATACTTTTTTTCACACTTTAATTTTATTTTTCTATTTAAATGTTTTCATCTTCAATTTGTCTCCTCTAAATTCTAATAAATTGGAGGCCATGTGTTTGTGAAATAGACACGCTGTGTCCTTATTATTGGACCTGCTATTCACTAGTATAAGAAAGCAAAATTTCTAAATTTCAAAACAAAACATAAAACATACAATATTAAAGTGTTTGTTTCGTAATATAGTTGAGATTGTTTTTAAAAATATTTTTTTTATATAAAAATGTAATAAAATAATATTTTTTATTTTATTTTTAAAAATTATTTTTGACATTAACACATGAAAATAATTTAAAAACACTATTTTTTTAATTTAAAATAAAAAAAAAATCATTTATTTTCAAAATCATTTTTAAAACGCAATGCCAAATTGAGTATAAATCATAAAGATGTAAATGATGCTAAGAAAATTTCCCATCCCTTCTTGTTTCTATGGGTTATTTAAAATTCATATTAACAAAAAATAAAATAACATGTCCTGGCTCGAACTCGAGACCTGTTATGTTAATCACAAATCATCTATTTAACAATGATTTTTAGGTTTGGGATCACAGGGTTTTTAATAATCCTAAAAAAAATTCACAAATCAACCATTAAAAAAGAATAAAAATTTTCTTCTCCATTTTTATTTTTATTTACTTTTAAATAAATGAAAAGTGAGTTCCAGATATAAATGAAAAGGATGCATTTGACAGATGTTTATAAATAATTTAACTAATTGAAAAGATTTTAGGCGATTCGATAATCCATTAAAAATTGATTTTTAAAATATGTAAAGATTGAGAATTTTTATAATTTAGATATAAAAACACAAATAATACAAGAAATTATTCTAAAATCATCAAATTTGATTTTTCAATAGAAAAATAAAAAACAAATCCAGATAATATCACCAAACGCGCACACAGCCATGGGCCCAAATTACCAAAATCCCGTGAAAAGTTTCACATCGATCTCGTGATATCACCTTGTAACTTCCCGCCGGAATTTGGAAGCCACCGACTAATCATTAAGAACCTTCCTTTTCTGTATTCTACCATAACTACTATTTATTTTAAAATAAATTGATAATTATTTATTACTTACCAGCATTTTCAAAGCCAATGAAACGCCAAACAAAAAATTTGCTCTTTTTTTGGCTTTTTATTTTTGTTTGTATGCAACCTAATTTAAAAGCTAGACTAAATGGTAAAATATAAAAATCATTTCTGCATGTATTGGGAAGAAAAAAAAAATCAGAGCCCAGCTGTCACTAAAAACAAGAGTTGATAACAATGATTTTTTTTATTTTTTAATCTTTCAGTATAATAGCAATTCTTTTTATTTTTCCTTACCAAAGCCAAACGAGAACAAAAAAATAATTATTTATTATTAGGGTTTATAAAAATAAATAAAAAGTATGTATACCGTATTTAAAAATAATTTCATCCGCTTGAATGTTCAAAATATCATATTCCATTCTCTAATAAAATAAATAAAAGTTTGTTACCGGTGGTGCCGAAAGTCAACCGGGATTTAAAAATTAATAAAAGGGAGGCGAAGTGGCAAGCCATGAGAGCAAAAAAATTAAAAAATAGAAATATTTTTCTTTTCAGAAGGTGAAAATATTCTGTGTTGAGGCTTAAATCCGGGACCAGCGAGCCCATAGCATTCCAGCCACTGTTTTTTTATTGTAATTAGAATTAAAAAAAGAAAAAGAGAAAGAAAAAGATGAGCTGTGCATGGAAATGGAATTTCAAAATAAAGAAGGCGAGAAAGTGAACGCGAGAAAGTGGCGGTATGATGAGATGAGAGAGTGGATTTGGAGTTTACTTGAGAGAAAAAAAAAAAAAAAAAAAAAAAAGAAAAAAAAAAGGGGGAGAGCCTGGTGGGCTTTGAGCTGTGATTTAGCTGTCCGTCGATGCATTATTTCTTCTCTCCTTCACACGTATCACTGAAATCCCTAGATAAAACCCCCACCCCCCTTTCTCTCTCCTCAAGCTTAAAAACACATCCCCCATTTCTCTCCTCAAATCTACTCGGCCTCTCTCACATTTTGTGCCTCAGATCTCGAGCTCCGTAGCATTTGCTTCAAAAACCTGTTTTCTTGCAGCGCTGCTCCGGGGGAGAACCAGAGAGGAGGTGGTGGAGGGAGGAGCCAAAAGAACATTTGGGTTGTCAGATGTCTCATGTGAGATGAAGAAGACGACCCGCTTTCATCTTCATCTCTCACTTCTCGTCGCCTTGTTTCTTGGCGCGGTCGTGTGCCTCTCTGCTGCCAAGCAAGCACCGACTATCTCTAGCTATGGAGGCCTCAGTGACGCTGAAGCTATGTACATCAGGAAGCGGCAGCTTCTTTACTACAAAGACGAAAATGGTGACAGGGGAGAGAGAGTCACAGTAGACCCATCTCTTGTTTTTGAGAACCCAAGGCTCAGAAACGCTTACATAGCTTTGCAAGCTTGGAAACAAGCCATTTTGTCAGACCCTCTAAATCTGACAGCCAACTGGGTTGGATCTCGAGTTTGCGAATATGAGGGGGTGTTCTGTGCTCCGGCTCCGGACAACAAAACTATCCGTACAGTTGCCGGCATTGATCTCAACCACGGTGATATTGCAGGCTACATGCCGGAGGAGCTCGGCTTGCTGGTGGATCTTGCATTGTTTCACATAAACTCTAACAGGTTTTGTGGGACCGTGCCTTTCAAGTTCAAGGACATGAGGCTGCTTTTTGAACTGGATCTTAGCAACAATCGGTTTGCCGGGAAATTTCCAAGAGTTGTGCTCAAGCTACCTTCACTCAAATTCTTGGATCTGAGATTCAACGAATTTGAGGGCACTGTACCAAAAGAGCTGTTTGACAAGAGCTTGGATGCCATCTTTATCAATCACAACAGGTTCGTTTTCGATCTACCCGAGAATCTTGGCAGCTCCCCAGTATCAGTCATCGTCTTGGCGAACAACAAATTTCATGGATGCGTGCCATCAAGCTTAGGTAACATGTCAAATCTCAATGAAATAATCCTCATGAACAATGGGTTTAGATCTTGCTTGCCAGCTGAGATAGGTATGCTGAAAGACCTAACAGTTTTGGATGTTAGCTTCAATCAATTAATGGGTCCGTTACCAGACACAATTGGCGGAATGGAAAGTCTTGAACAGCTCAATGTAGCTCACAACATGTTCTCAGGGAAGATTCCGGAAAGTATCTGTAAGTTGCCGAATTTGGAGAACTTCACCTTCTCTTATAACTTCTTCACTGGAGAGCCACCAGTGTGTTTGGGTCTACCGGATTCCAGTGATAGGAGGAATTGTTTGCCGGCAAGACCGTTACAGAGATCTGCTGCACAATGTAAGGCATTTTTGTCTAGACCTGTTGATTGTAGCTCGTTTAGATGTGCTCCTTTCGTTCCATCTTTGCCTCCTCCTCCTCCGCCTTCACCTCCACCACCAGTTGTTATTCCACAGTCACCTCCACCTCCACTGCCTTCATCTCCACCACCTCCACCTTCTCCGCCACCTCCAATATATTCACCCCCGCCACCAGTGTACTCTCCGCCCCCTCCCCCTCCATCACCCCCTCCACCTTCTCCATCCCCGCCCCCCCCACCAGTGTACTCTCCGCCCCCTCCATCACCCCCTCCACCTTCCCCATCGCCGCCTCCGCCGCCACCACCAGTATATTCACCTCCACCGCCTTCACCCCCACCGCCTTCACCATTACCTCCATGTGTACGCCCACCACCACCACCTCCACCAAATTCCCCGCCACCGCCACACTCACAGCCTCCGCCTCCACCACCGGTTTACTCTCCTCCACCACCCCCTCCACATTACTCTCCACCACCTCCCCCACACTACTCTCCTCCACCTCCATCACCACCACCTTGTATAGAACCGCCTCCACCTCCACCTCCACCTCCACCTCCACCATGTGTAGAGTATTCACCACCCCCACCCCCACAATCGCCACCCCCACCTTCTCCACCATCACCAGTGTATTCGCCACCTCCGCCTCCCTCACCCTCACCACCTCCCCCACCACCATCCGTAACTCCTCCACCTTCACCACCCCCACCATCTCCATTACCTCCATGTGTACGCTCCCCACCACCGCCTCCACCAAATTCACCACCACCGCCATCTCCAATATTCTCCCCACCACCACCTATTCCTTACCATTATAACTCCCCACCACCCCCATTACCACCACACTCACCTCCTCCACCTCCACATTCGCCTCCACCACCAGCTTATCCTTACTCGTCACCTCCACCACCGCCTCCTGTCAATGCCCCACCTCCCCCAGTTTATCCATCACCCCCACCCTGTATAGAACCACCCCCACCCCCACCATGTATAGAGTATTCACCACCTCCACCTCCACCTCCACCCTCATTGCCACCGCCTCCTCCTATACATTATAAGCCGCCACCATCGCCATCCCCGCCACCACCACCAGTCACACATGCATCGCCTTCCCCACCTCCAGTTTACTACCACTCCCCACCACCACCGGTTTACTACCATTCTCCCCCACCCCCACCGCCAATTCCATGTGAAAACCCACCCCCACCTCCACCCAAAGTCTATGGAAGCCCACCATCTCCGACTCCAGTGTATGAGGGACCATTACCGCCAATCACAGGGGTTTCATATGCTTCACCTCCACCACCACCCTTTTATTGATTCTTTTGAGAATTTTCGACCTCTAACCTTCCATCAAACAAGGAAAGAAATACTATGGATTTCGTAATCAGGGTTTCTTTTTTTCCTCTTGTGGGCGATTCTCGTCGCTCTTAAAGGGATAAATTGAAAAGTGTCTGGGCAGTTTACATGATTGAATCATCTCCTGCAGATGGTCTCTCAGTCAGATTTATTTGCATTGTTATTACTGATCATTGTTAAAGAACTGAAGCAAAGGAAACAATTTAGAGAGGTAAGAGGAGAAGTTCTCTCCATATTTATTTGAATTGTTATGGAATATTCGAGTTGCAAAATAAAAATGGCAGAGAAAGATCAGTAGGTTGCAGAGAGTCATGTATAGGGATGGAACGGAGAACCATAATCAGGGCTAGCTAGCTAGCATTGCTGCTCGATTGTGGGTTTTATTTTTATTTTTCTTCTTTTATCATACTTTGTTCCTTATTTTTCTTTTTGGATTTATAGTATAATAATCATGAACACTTCACTTGTATTACGTTGTTATATCTTTTTCTGCAGTGAGATTGAAACTTACATTTGAGCGTGTCTATCTTTGTGTGCTTGTTATTTTAATCTTGCATAGCTAGCATAAAACTGTCCAGCTGCCGAGACAATGCTATCAACTTTCCTGATGATGCATTGCAAGTAGTTATGTTATGGGTCCTGAATTGATTGGCCTTTCTGGGAATCCATGGCGTTTCAATTTCATCTAGTAAATGCCAGTTGCTATGTATATGAATATTATAAGGACGACAACCAGAATCCAGCTCATGTTCTTTTTCAGTAATTTTCGATCGAGGCTAGCTAGATGAAGGTCCTACTTTGATTGATAACTTGGCGGGGGACCTCCAAGTCGTCCCCCCCTTGATTGGTGCCAGATGAGCTCCTTGATTTCCTCTCCTTTTTTCTTTTATATTTTTTCCTGTCGAAATGAACCTGTCGGCATGATCTTTTGCTCGCGAAAAGTCAGTCAAATTGATTAAAAATTGTTCCTCCCTTCACTTGGGTGTGCATCATTTTAGATATGATGACGAGGTATGTTTGTTGACTCCTGTGTGCTCTACGCGTTTCGCTGCAAATCAAAATTCCTTCTTTCCAGCCTGCTTGAATGAGACCTCTTTTCTCTGCCATTGTTTCACAAGATGAGATACGATGGTGAGAGTTTTTTTGGTGTGGTAGTGGAAATATGCACGTCAAGACAGTCACCCTCGCTACCATCGACAATCCCAGCTGGTCTCTTACCCCTGCCATTAGCCAGTGGGACAAGCCGAGTGAAGCCCATACTCGCTTTGCAGACAATGTCAAAGCACGCACGATCGATCTAGCCCAGGTGCAAGTGACCATACGGGGTCCCACGCTATTAAATCCCAGCTGGTACAACTTTATTTGCAAGGCAAAAGCACAGTTTTCGTGGGTGCTTTAATTTCTTTTAAAAAAATACGGTTGTGACTATTGCTTTTCTGATTCATTGTTTTTTCAAAAAAAAATAAAAAAAATAATAAAATTATTATTATTTTAGATATTTTTATATGTTTAAATATTAAAAATAATTTTTTTTAAAAAAATTATTATTTAATGTATTTTTAAATTAAAATATTTTTAAAGGTAGTATATAAAAAATGTATATATGCATGCAGTGTTTTTATATATCGCTAGGAAAATGAATAGGGGGGGATCCCTCCCTCTCTCTCTGACGCGTTTTGTGGGGGCTAATGTTTCAGCTGTTGATATATTTAGCATTTAAACATAATATCTTGTAGAAATGACAGACCTGAACAGCGTTGCATGTTTCGTTTTGATACGATTGAAATGTTTTGTATTAATTAAGAAAATAAAATAAAATAATATTTTTTTTTATCTTGGTTTAAATTTTAGTTTATTTTGAATTTTCAGATGAAATATTCTGATTTTGTTCTGCCTGTTCTGTTTCAGCTGAATAATATTTTTTAAAATAATGAATAATTTTACGATATAAATCATATTTCTTAATCCGACCATTAGATTAAGATAAAATTTTACGAGTCTCTTGATATATTTATATATATTATGTTAAAATTCAGAGTAATCATAGAAAATAATGACCTTGCGAGATTGATAATGATATTCTCGTAATATTATACATGTTTATAATTTTGTTCAAAAAATCATTTTATTGTGTTTTTTGGGTTAAATTACACAATTCTAAATAAAAAAAAAATTAGATTTAAACTATTTTTTTAATTAATATATACATATATATATATATATATATATATATATATATATAGTATAACCCTGAAATGACGCGTCAAAATGCTTTAAAACTAAAATATTTTATTCTAATAAATAAATAAAAGCAACAACCACCAAAATGATATTAATAACCTTGATGTGAATTATGTCTGCTCCCTACTTTCCTTTCGGAATGGGAAAAAAACAAAATAAAAATGCCATCTATGGCTTTGACAAATGCACAGTGAAAACATCATATGAAAGTAACCTTGACAATGGTAAACTCCATGTCGATGGTCAATACAAAAGATAAACTATAAATCTTTGACCGATAAGTAGGTTTTATTTCAAATCATTTTTTGTAATTAAAATAATATATTTTTTTAAAACATCAAACTTAGATTGACATCTTAACCATGAAAATCCACCCAACTCCTGACCTTAACTAAATTGTGGTCTTTCTACTTTGTTCTTTTAATTGTTTTTATCTATTAATTTTTTTTATTCATGGTTGTACTGAAATTGTTATGAGATGACAACTACTCTAATCAAAGGAAGCAAAGATTATATAACCCAAATCCTCAATAGGATAATATGTTTTAAAAACACTACTATGCAAAGAAAACAAAGGGAATACGGGATAATAATTTTATTCAAAACATAAGTGAGAAAAAAAAAGATGAATTGCAAGAATTTAAATAAATGGGGATGGCCATCATTTAGGGTAGTATTTGGCCATATTTATGTTGTTATAGAGCTTGAGTCTTATATACATAAGTAATTTTATTTCTAAATAAATATAATTATAAGAAGAAAAAAAAAAGGTTAATTTATCTTCTATTGATATAATCTCTTATGATTAGTTATTACTATATATGTTCACCTAAAATCAGTCGATTATGCTTTAAAATATATATAACATGTCAAACACTCTAGTTTATCAATTTGATTTAAAAACTATTTATGTTTTGGCATTTAGATTTTTTTAACTTACACTTAATTCTTCATCTTTTACATAAAATCATCAAGTCATCTAAAAGCCTTGGAGATTTTTCTACAAAGATTCAACCAAGAACCCTAAAAACCTTTTTTCTATTAAGAAAAACGACAACCTGAAGCTCTACTCCATTAAGATCCATGATTGTTTGTCATTACCACAATCTCAAATATTTCTTACCTAATGCTAACTAGTTTATTGTTAATGTTACATTAGGATATATGAATGGAGAATATCTCAACCTATTTATAAAAAGTGCCACAATAAGCAAAAGATTGCCACTTTATTCTATATATTAAGAAAAAAAATATCCCTTTTTTGCACAATCATGAAAATCTCAATACATAAGTCAAGTCAATTCTAATATGGCCAAGCATTTTCCTTATCGATTAAATTGGATAGGGAGGTAGGATACAAGAACGTTTTGGTGAATAATGGAAGTGTTAGAAAATCTTTTATATTGTTCAACTAACCATAATCATCATTAAAGTTAAAGGGAGTCGTTAGTCCCTCTTTTCATATTCTATTCAAAATCCAGCATCATATTATTTTTCAGGTATGATATATAAACTAGCATTTTGCATGCCTTAACCTTAATTAGAGGTCTACGAGTCAATTGCCCAGTATTTCACCGTAGTCAAAATCATATTTTTTTTTAAGTGAGAAATTTCCATAATGCTATAAATGTGGACAAAATAATAAATTTGGGCAGACTTTTATGAAGCGCAGGTTTCTAATAAAATATATAAATTTTAAATTGATATGATGAATTTGTTGAATATGTTAAATAAAAAATGAATGATTTTTTTTATAAAAAAAAACTAATGTTAAGCAATACAATTTTTATAAAATAAGACAAAAAACAAAACATAACATTGAGCTACAAAAAAATTTCAAACCATTAATCTGGTATATTAGATCTAAAATACTATACATAGAGAAGATACAAAACTCATTTCTCAATAAATATAACATCGAATGATGAATTATCTCAATTATTATTCTCATTGTTATTATTATGATTGTTAAATTGTCACTATCATTATAACTATCACCATTACCATTACTACAAATAATTAATATTCTAATTATTATTGACTTACTATTGTTGTCACCATCATT
Organism: Salix caprea; assembly: GCA_964035475.1. Lineage (NCBI taxonomy): Eukaryota > Viridiplantae > Streptophyta > Magnoliopsida > Malpighiales > Salicaceae > Salix > Salix caprea. Next base: position 11,744,508 of record OZ037747.1, on the reverse strand, counting down.
ATTGTTATTATCGTCGCTATCATTATCACAATAACTACTACTAGTTAAACCATCATTACAATTATTATTATCACATCTATAATTAATACTACAATTATTTTTATTTTTATTATCACCATTATCATTATTAATATTATCATTATTAATAGTGAAATTATTTAATAGTTATTATTAGTGCAACTATTTAATTATTATTAGTAGTAGTATCGTTGTCACTACCACCATTGTCATCACAATTATAACAACTAAAATAAGCACTATAACCATTACAAATAAAATATTGTTGTTATTATCATCATCATCAATATTGTCACTATTATTATCATAATTATAACAACTAAAATTATTATTATTATTATTACCTAAACAATGAAAATTATTAAATTATCCCGAAGAATAAAATAAAAAACCAAAAAACTTGAACAAAAAAGCAAACAAGAAAAAAAAACAATGACTAAAATTATTATTATTATTATTATTGCCTAAACAATGAAAATCATAGAATTGATATACTTGAGGCTTGTCTAGTATATTTAAGTTTATATACTTTGTATTTCCTTAATAGAAGTCAAGTATGGATTTGAAATGATTTACCATATGTTATTTAGTTTACTAAAATTCTTGGGATTTAGGTTTGGTACAAACATCTTGTTTACCAAAAATCTTATTTTTTATAGGTGTGAGCACAAAATAATTTAAGATATTTTAGGACTGATTTTTCAAGGTTTAATTTCAAGAGCTAAATTAGACCATAAAAAGCTTTATTTATAAAAAGTTTCATCAATATGAATGCAAGTTTTGAGGAACTTTAAGACATTTCAATGATTTTTAAAATGACATAAATGGTAATTAACATAAATCAATACATACCTAATATGATGATTAATAAACAACTTATGATTTGATTAATCAAAACTAGAAGGAACATATATAATTGGGCAACATTTTTTTTAACATGCCAATAACATATATACTTGCATGTTTCCCCTAGCAAATATAGTATTTCTACCCTATTAATTATATGTTAAGAATCCACCAACCTTATAGTTTCAAGATAAATAAACACAATAAAATTAAGTTTATGTCATAAAAACATAATATATAAAAATACTAAAATTAAAGCATGGTAGCTTGAACAAACAAAAATATCAATCAAGCAAGCCACATCTCTCGTAACATAACCATATATTTCTCCCTAATTTAGAATTATAAAGAGTATCATTAGTAACTAGCACCCTAAATTTCAAATGAAGTATGAATGAATGACAAATAACCTAAATTACATGCCCAAATATTATAGGAGTTCAAATAAATGAAAAATGCATAAAATAAAAAAATGATCCATAATGATAATCAACAAGGACACACAAAAGTATTTAGGTTATTTCATATTGGTTCCATTTAGCTCAATGTTAGAGAATAAAATAAATCATATTATGGGGTCTCACCTAACAGCTTAATCTTTTAGGTGAGATAATTCCTTAACATGGTATCAGAACTTTGTTTACCCAGCGGTCACCAGTTCGAATCTCACCACCCCCATTCTATTTGATAAAAATCAAGCACAAGATAATGTGGGCATATGCAAGTTTCAAGACCAAAGGGTTTTTACTTGAGGGGGAGTATTAGAGAATAATATAAATCATATTTTGAGGCCTCACTTAAAAGCTTAAACTTTTAAGTGAGATGGTTCTTTAACACTCAACTCCACTTCTTCATCCAAATCATACTCATCCACCACTAATAGATTTTAAGAAGTTAGATAATCACATTTAGCCTTTAGATGAATAAAAGTGTTCACTTGAGCTTTAAAATTAACAATGCTCACATGTTATATACTTCAAATTTTAGCAAGTTAATTAATCTAGGCTACCATCATATTTAAGCTTAGACCAAGATATCTTGCTTGAGTTTTGATAATCACATTGTCCTTATCCAAGATCATAACGAATAAAACTATTAGTAATGTATGTTGTATCTACTTCATCCATGAAACTTGATATAACATGAGTACCAAAATTTGGTCAAACTAAACTTGTATTTGAATGAACTTGAAAATGTTTTTTTTTTCATTGTTTGGAGAATCAATGACAATAAATTAATGTTCTCTCCTAACTTAAGACATGTCATAACCAATATTTCTCTTATAACAGCCATTAGGTCGAAACAAGTAGCTCAAACAAAACATGACCCAAATTTATTAAGTGAGCTACTAACCTAAACATAAGCTTAAAAGCTTTGGTATCATGATTAAAAAGTAAGAAATATTGCATGTTAGATGTCAATTATGAATAAATATAAACATGACATAAACATCAACGAAAAACTCAAAGAGATCGAGCACGGACTTGCATGTAATGGTGATAGTTTCCTTATTAACCATACTTTTGATATGGTAAATTCGGAAATGAACATCTTCTTTGAAGTCGATCTTCTGAGTAAGGGATAAAATTTTAATTTTATTTGTCTATAAATTTTCTTTTATATATTTTTGTAGGTTAATTATAGTTGCTAAGTATTATCATTTTTTTTTGCAAAGCTATGGATTTGAACATGATTCCACAATTGTGAAAGTTATAAAAAAAAAAAACTATATAAAACAAAAATTGAAACTATAACATATCACATGACATCATTTTAAAAAAAATACTAGTAAGACAACATATCAAATCAACATGGACTAGCCCTGATTAGCTTGCAAAACTCACAACCTAAGTTATTAACCATGATAACTCTATATAAAACAAAACAAAATAATGTTGAAAACACCAAAAAACTTTAATCTAAAACAGAAAATAAAAAAATCAATTTTTTTAAATGTATTTTTTAAACACAGTGCCAAACAGCCTTGAAGTTCAAGTCAATTTGGCAAACCTATGATCTGAGTCGGGAAAATGTGATTATCTTATAGAATTAATTTTTTTAAAAACAAGTATGAAGCTCAACTCTTAACCATTTCATTGTTGAAAGAAAAAAATAGTTAAAAAGCACAATTTAAGTCAACCCAAGTTAACTAGGCAAACTCACAACCTAGTTCATGAGTTAGGATAACTTAATACAAATCAAATTGGAAAATTATAAAGATGAAGTCTTAATCAACCTATTATTAAAGGAGAAAATTGAAAAAAAAAATCCTAATCAACTTGGAAAACACAAGATATAGGTCAATGATATCAAAATAACATAATAGAAAGCAAATAAAAAAAAAATCATCATGAATCTTAATTCTCAATAATTAAACTCCTCACTGAGTCATGACAATAATATTACCCCATAAAAAGCAAATTGTAAGAAACTTTGAAGTCCAACTTTTAACCAACTCATTTTTTATGTATAAAAAAAAATAAACATTCAAAAAAAATAAAATAAGAAACAACCAAAACTCATATTAATTCGAGACTCAAGTCATGAGAGTTTAATAAAAAGAGAAAAAAACTAAAAAGTCCAATTCCTAAACAACTAAATGTTAAAGGCCAACATTAAAAAGTAGTTCCACATCAAATCTTGTTAACTTTCTAAACTCATGACATATATCATAAGAATGAGACTATATCAAGGAAATAAAATTATAAAGGTGAATTTCCTAACTAATTGAATGTTAAAAAATAAAATAAAATAAAATAATAAGTATTGATTAAAAAAATAAGGATCAAAATTGATATAAAAGCAAACTTGACCAAGCAAGGCATGAAAACCATAGAGAAAAGAGAGCAAATAGAAATCAAAGAAGAACGTGCCGCCGCCACCACCACCACATTGCCACATGACCTCCATCATTTGCTACTCCATTATGTAGCCCTTGTCGAGACGATTGAAAATGCACGGTGGAACACCATTTTTAATGGATAGAGGACGATGCACACGATTTTATAGTGCTATGCTCTCCTTATTCTTTGGTCCGTGCAATGCAAGCTTCCGTTTTACCTTTTTTTTTGCCCATCCAATTTCATCCGTTCTCTTGTTGTAGCTTTATACGAGCGGTTTTGCCCGCGCGATATGTTGAGCTTTTTTATTTATATAAAAAATTGATTAATTTTATGCGTGTTGTGTTCTGTTATTTTAATTTTTAATCAATAAAATTATAATTGATAAAATATATTAGAAATGAGTTTTTTCCCCATCAAAAAGTTATTAAATGCTGCTACTGTTAAAATTCTTTTGATAAAATTTGTTAGAAATGATTTTTTTCTATATAAAAAACTGATTGTGAAATTTATTGCTCATATTATTAAAAGAAATCAAGAGACAAACTACTACTATTATTATAATTATTATTATTGCATGAATAATGAAAAAATAAATTCAATAAAAGAATAAAAAAGCCCAAAAACTTTAACAAAAGAGCAAAAAAATAAAAATTATTAGCTAAAATAATTATTTGACGTGGAAATAAATAAAAAACTAATAAAAAAGCCAAAAGAAAAAACAAAGGAAAACAAATAAGAAATATCAATTTTTAAATGATCATAAACACAAACTAAAATTTAGACAAAATTTTTGGAAAAAAATGTTATCTCAACAAATGAAAAAATAATAAAAATTAAAAACCAAAATTAAAGGCACATATATATATATATATATAAACATATACAAAAATAGGAGATATGTAAGAAATATAAAAAATTAAAGGAATTAAAATAAAAAATCAAAAGTATAAGGGCTGGAAAAATATTATTGATTTCAATCAAATAAAAAAAATTTAAAAATCAAATAAAATATAACATATATACATGCAAGGTTTGATAAAATGAAACACATTAACACACCATATTATAACAACAGGAACATCGAAGCCTTAACATCTAAAAATATTATTATTATTATTGCTAAAATAATAAAAATTATTAAATTATACTGACAAAAAAAAATCAAAAATATTAAAAAAAATAGAAAGCAAAAAAAAACTAAAATTATTATTCTTATTGCGTTAATAATAGAAAAAAATTTCAATAAATGAAAAAAAAATCATTAACTTTAACAAAAAAACAAATGAAAAAAATAAAATTATAAGCAAGATAAATATTTAGACGTCAAAATAAATAAAAAAAAAAAGAAAAAGATAAAAGAGCACAGCTCAAAAAACAATCAAAAGAAAGAAAAAAAGAAAAAAATGGAAAAAAGAAAAAAGAAAAAAGAGCACAGCTCAATTAGTCAGGCGCGCGAGGCGCAGGGGTCGAACCCCTGCCCTCCTTGCTTATGAAGCGTTTTCCACTGAGCTACAAACATTTGTTGTTCTCTTACCGTGAAAACCTGTATAAGTATAATTTAAAAGGCGAGGGGGGCAGTAAGGTACTATACATAAATGACATTTACCCCACCAGATCACGCACCCTAGTCCATAGTGGATCTGGGTGTAGTAAAATCCCGAGCTCTTTTAGCTCTTTAGTAATATTTAATTATTTTAAATCAATAAAATTGAGTTTTATTTTACAAAATCAAACATTAATCATGTTCAAAAACATTTCTTGCCCATGCATTTCATTTCATAAATAAACTCAACGCGAATGGAGTCAATTGAAAGAAAAAAAAAAGACTAAAAAAGGTTTGATCCCTCCTTGCCCATGCATTTCATTTCATGATTCTAGCTAGAAAAAGGAGTTGAATATTTATCAATTACTTAAATTTGATCTCCAAAGCTCTAATTTTTTTAAATCAACAAAATTTCTTTAAATTTTGGCAAATTGATCTCAAATCCAATAAAGATGCGAGATCCTTAGTCTAGTCTAGACATATAAAATAAACCACTAATCATAATTTTAAATAAACATAATATTAAAAAACCAAATAAAAATATAAAAATTAAAAGATCAAACAGGAAAAAAAAAAAAGAGAAAACATTATTGTAATTATAATATTCACCAAGTGAGCCAGCTATCAAAGGACATGGGATTTGCGCGCGCGTCTGGTCCCTTTTTTCCTCCATTGATGCACCTTGGTGATATTTTACCCTGGTAATCATTACTAGCAATCAGATCCTGCAGGCTCGGCTGTTCAACGTTGCTGGGTTTTCGAGTCGAGTATTTCAAGGAAAAAAGGGGACGCATTTTGACTTTCGATGGTGGTGGTGATCTGTGATTAAGGGCATAACGGCTCCTTGATTGACGTTAATGGAGTCCCAGCATCGTTTTTCAAAACAACAGTAAATAATGTCTGGTAATAATTCAGGGGCACAAGTAGGAAGCACGTGCATGAACGTGAAAATTAAAATAAAAATTACAGGATATTTTCCATCCCGAAGCTAGTTCTGTCTCTTGCTCTTTCTTTTAGACATGCGAAGCTCCACCGAACTGATCAGAAGGAATTATATATTCATTGTCAATTCCATTTCCGACTCGCTTGGTTATTTGTTTTTTCAATTGAAATGAATTGTTTTGGTTTTGGAATGTTTTGATGCATTATTTCAGGGTTTTATTGTATGTGTATATATGTAATTAAATATATTAATTCCAAAAAAAAATTAGTTCAAATTCAAAAATAAAATTATTTAGAATTGTGTAATTTAATCTTAAAAAAATACAATAAATGATTTTTTCTAAACAAAATTATGAACATGTATAATATTACGAGAATAATATCATCAATCTTACACGGTTATTACATTATCTGATTACTCTGAAATTTTAACATAATATATATAAATATGTCAAGACACTCCTCGTAAAATTTTATCTCAATCTAATGGTCGGATTAAGAGATATGATTGATATTGTAAAATTATTCATTATGTAAGAAAACTATTTGACTAAAATAGAACGGCGGAACGAAACCGGAACGTTCTGACCGAAATTTCCAGAACGGACCGAAATTCTAAGCGAGGTAAAAACTACGTTATTTTATCTCGTTTTTTAAACTAGTTCAAAATGTTTTGACCATTTCGGCTGAAATGAAACAAAATTAACAGAAGTGATATTCACTCTTCTGAATAACTTCCATCCATATGCTGCCCAGAATATGTTCCTTCATGCTGCTGGTCACATATATATCCACCCAAAACTGAATATTGATCGTAGAAAGCGTTTCCTAGCTCGAATTTGATACGTTTTGTTATCTTTTTGGAGAAGTAAGATGTCCATGGACATGTTCGTACCCTATTGACTGGAGGGGGGAGGGAGAAAAACAAAGAGAAGGCATAGTATTTTGATGTATTTATGAGAAAATACGACAGTACTCAATGATAAATTCCTTGTTTTTCTTGCAATCTCAGTTAAATAAAACGATTTTGTGTATTCACGATTCAGCTCCTGCATGCATCAAGCTAAGCCACAACGAGTCATGGTTGTTTTATGAGCTCATAATAAATTCTGAAGCAAAATTCCGGCCCTTTGGATTAATTTCTCAGAAAGCTCATGGAGTCCTCCACTCCTGGATCATCATCATCATCATCATCTCTCCCTCTCTCTTTTAGGATCCATGGGACCTGATCTTATGTCACTGATCGATATCTCGTCGAACATTTTAGCTCCTAAAGTAGATATTGAAGCCAAATTTGCCAGGTGAAAGTAGTCTAACTCATGGTTATCATTATCTTTTTGGCTGGTACTTTTTTTTTTTTTCAATTATTCAATTGGAATGAAATGTTTCAGTTTTTAAGTGTTTTGACGTATTGTTTTAGGATTGTACTATTTATGTGTATATATATAATTAAATATATTAATTAAAAAAATGTAGTTCAAATTCAAAAATAAAAGTATTTAGAATTGTGTAATTTAATCTAAAAATGACACAATAAAATGATTTTTTTGAACAAAGTTATGAACATGTATAATATTACGAGAATATTATCATCAATCTTGCAAGGTCATTACATTCTCTGATTGCTCTGAAATTTTAACATAATATATATAAATATATGTCAAGAGACTCGTCGTAAAATTTCATCTCAATCTAACGGTCAGATTAAGAGATGTAATTGATATTGTAAAATTATTTATTATTTAAAAATAATAATATTAGGCCGAAATAGAATGGACGGAACGAAACTTAAACGTCCCCGCCAAAATTTGGGTGAAATTTTTGGAACGAACGGACTAAAATTTTAAGCAAGATAAAAACATCTTTTTATTTTATTTTATTTTTTTAACTAGTTTGAAATGTTTCAGTTAAAACTGCCAAAACAAAACAAAATTAACAACACTGATCTAGCTTAGTATTTAATAGTCATTCAACAGTTCAAACTACTGGCAGAAATATATGACCTAGCAACCTGGTTAGACAGTTTGGTGTTTCGTTAAACCAGAGTTTGTTTTCTAGATGCATGGAGTGTGAAGTGCTTGTACATCTGGAGACATAGTTTTCTGACCTAAATTTACCATTGCCATGCTCAGCGAGCACTAACAATATTGCTTATTATTGCAGGCGCATGTCTCTGATCATAATGCAAAATCCAAATTCCCGTGCTTTTACCTCATCAGTGCGTCTGATCTGATAAAGTCGTCCACTAATTATATTTAATTATGATTCCTTCCCAACATCTCAAGGTAACTATTCCTTTCATGGGGTGCCCTGTTGGAGCAGTTCATTATCACTAGGAGGCTTGCTTTATGTATTTCTTCTGCTGCTGCTGCTGATTTTTGTGACCATTTTATATATTAATTCATTTACCATACGTAATTGGCATCACTACACAATACACATACACAGTACGAGAAATATAAATTATTATGCATTTAACTAAGATTATTAACAAATAAATATAGGATTCAATTGAGATTGTGATTGTATTTGTTGTTTGGATATATAAATTGTGAATAAATAAATTGTCATTAATTATAATTTTTTTATATAAATATATAATTTTAATATAGTATAAGAAATGTGCAAAATCTGATTTCTCTCTTCAAAATCTTGCCTCAATATGAGATTTCGGAAATCTACTTTGTGTCTATTCAAAATCTCCAACTAGTGATGTAACATGCCATATCTGCTAAGCATATTTCAAGGAAAAATTGTAATGGAGGAAGAGTGGTTGTAAATGACTTGAAATCTATTTTATGGATTTTAGATTTTAATTATGGTATGTTTATTTTTTTAAAAATATTAAACAATTAAAAAAATTTATTTGTTTGACTGGATCAATAAAAAATATCAAAAAGCTAGTTTTTCAAACAAAAAAATCTTTCACGGAAATACGACAACAAGGAAAATCATCTTTGAACATTGCGAGAAGTCTCGTGCACTATCTAAATACGACAACAAAAGGAATTCCAATGCACCCGTTAACTTGGTTTTCATTTTCTTTGTGTGTTTATTTTAAGTTTATATTTGTGGTGATAAGATTTCAATTTAATTCTTATTTTTTATTTTTTTTGTTTTTTAATATGAATTTGTTTAATAATTAAGTTTCTTGATTTTATTCAAGAAAATTTTGAACATGGTCAATCTCATATCATGATCAGATAAAACAATTTACTTCTTAACATAAGTGGGCTCAGATCAAAACTTTTTTTATTTTTTTTATTTTTCATCTTTTAAAATATGTGATTGGGGTTAAACTTTAACTTTTTCTTTCTTTTTATAAAGTTATCATTTTCTCATTTGATTTATTAAAAATTGATATTCATACTTTTATTTCTCTCTTTATGTTTCTTTCTACGAGATTATCTCAACTTTTTATTAATAACTGTGAAGTTTGCGAGTTAACCTGGTTTAATTGAGTTTTTTTTTCTCTCACTTTTCAGTATTAGAGTTATTTGATAATCTGGTTAGATGCAGGTCTAATTCTTTTTTTTATTGGTATTGTTGTTGTAATATTTAATCATATTATTTAAATTACTAATTTAATTAATAATTCAGACCTCAAATTTCTTTCCTTTAGTATTATTTTTTACAGGATTTTTATTTTGCTAGAACACGGCTAACTCCAGGCCACAAATCTAAATAAAATCTAGAACTTAAAGTTCAAACATCAAGTAGCTAAAATATTACCTTGCGTTCTAAGCAACAAAAACGAATTTCTCATGGGAGATAACTAAATCCCCTCCCGCATTAATTATGATTACTATAAACAAGGTAAAAAAAAAAGAAAAAAAAAGAGAGGTATATAGCCAGAGGAACGTAATTAACGAGATGCGTACACACTTTCCCAAGAAATTAATTATTACTTTTAGTGATTTGCTTTGGATTATTACGACTAATTAATTACCAAAACTCACTTCAAATATGTTTGGCTGATGTTGTAGGTGCTGTAATAAGAAACAGAGATAAAATTAATTACCCACTTAATTTTAATTTATCGGATATAATCATTTGCTTATTCTTACAGGATACGATGAGTAAGGCCTACGGAGGGGGAAAAAAAGAAGAAAGCAAAGAAAAGGCTCAGAAAAAGCAAACTCCAATCCGCTCTCTTTCTTTCTCTTACTCCTTACAAAACCTGCTTAAAACGGGCAGGAATTGAAGCACAAAAGCAGAAACTCTATGCTGTTGCAGTCTCCAAGAGAGAGCTCATAAATTCTTCAACAGATATCAACCGCTCCTCCGGCTAGATCTCTCCATCTCTCTCGCCAGTACTGGTACGACGACGTTCAATGTTTCTCGTCATTCTTTGTTATACTGAGAATTATAGATCATAATCTTGTTTTCTTTTCGTTGTTTATGATTTTTTCTGAAGATTGAAACCGTAAAACTAATAATGCATTTAGATTGGAGGGGAACCTTGTTTACGTATTAATGAAGGTAAAAGTTGATATTCTTGGTGATTGTTCATTTTCTATATATGCTAATTTGCAATTTGGGGAATAAAATAAAATTGCTTGATGAGAGAGGAAAAATTTCGTTTCATTTCCTTGAAGTTTCCTCCACTTTCTCGGGAAGCAAACAGAAAGGGTGAAGTCATTTTTTGTTTGTTTTTAGTTTTGGTTTTTCAGTAAATAAATAGAAACTAGTGGAGAATCATTTTGCGACATGGACTCTGGTCTGAGGCTTCAGCACAGAGTCATTCTTTCTATCTCTGCTCACTTCGGAAAAAAGAAAAAGAAAAAGAAAAACTCCTCCAACTTTATACGAGTGACAAGTCCAATTACCATGATTACCCCCGCCGCTTGCTAGGGATTTGCGTGGTTTTTTACCATGGAGGGGTATAATGGTACAAAACTGTTTATTTTATTCAGCAAGATTGTAGACTTGGAAGAGAAGGAAAGATTCCTTTTACTCTTTAATGCTCGCACGTCTCCCAAGTACTTAGCACACATTGAAATTGGATTCCTTCTTTTTACTGTTGAGAATGAAAGAAAGCAAGATGTGCTGTTGTGATGTCAGTTCAATCATACAGAGAGCTTTGGATTTAGGAGGTGAACATTCGCCAACGATCTTGTCACTGTAAAAATGTTCACGGAATATGGCTGTGTCCTTGTTTTCTTTTTCATATCAATTGGTTTCAACAATTTACAGCTAAGTGTATCCATCAGTTCATCCATATCTGTTCATCGATGGATTTAGGTAAAAACTCAATTCATGAATATTAATTTTCTTTGGGAATTCAATCGTGACAAGGTCCATAGTGAGGCAGCATTTATGAGCTTTTAATTTCTCTCAATTCTGTTGATTTGTGTGACTCGTAAATATGTTTCACATGCAGCATAAATTTCGGTTTGGATGTTAACTCAAGGCTTGATTTTTTCCGTAGATTTTAAAATCTTGTAGTTTTTATTTGGAAATGAATGAAAATACATTTTTTTTTATTTGACATTAGTGTATCAAAAGAATCTGAAAATATTAAAAATAAATCTCTTAAAACACTTTGAAACATAGAAACCAATAAGTCATCACCGTAGAATTTGCATCTAGGGTACTTGGTGGTGGTTTAGTTTTCGAGTACTTATCTGTAGCTCATCTTTCAGATGTTGATAGGTCAAAAAAGAATACGAATTGTTTGACTTTTTGTTGGACTCCTTTTTTTGACTATTACGAAGAAATCTCAATGTTTAATTAATAGTACCGGCAGTATTCTCAGCCAACTCCACGCAATGGGCTGATTTTGGAGGAATAAGTACTGGTCAGGTCAATAAACGGTTCGCTGTGCAGCACTAATTGACTTTCGAATCAATACTCACTAGTAGATTCAGAAAAAAAACATTGGACCACAGATCTCAAGCATCTTGTCAGAGAACCCAGCAAGACAACAAGGTTTCAACTTGGCTCTCTCTGTTATCATGAGTCTCTATTTTGCATTGCATTATAATTGTGCACTGATTCCACTTTCAATGGCGAATATTAGAGCATCTGCTTGCATTGCAAAACGTGGAACTCATTGAAATCCAGTGAGGTACTATGGTAGGTCGATGCTATATGTGATGAAGAGTACTGCTAGTTTCAAGGTGAAATGGAGAGTGGTGCAGGCATCACGAATGATAGGTTTGCCGAGGTACTCAAACATTCCTCATGCCTCGGACAATTCCGGAATGGATCCAATCCCTGGATGGCCAGATATGTTTATGGTTTGATCTTTCTGTTCTCCAATCTGCTAGCCTGGGCTGCGAGGGACTATGGCCGTGGTGCCTCGGTCAAAATGGAAAGTAAGATTCTCAATGTCTTAGTTCTGCAGCTACTCATTTGTTCGTTGAATGCTTAATATTTTGTTTTGGTCGCTTTGTCTCTCTGGTATATGTTGCGATCATTCATTTGGTGTTAAACTGTGGCTGCAGAAGTGAATGTGTGCGCGGGAAAATCTGACTGTTCGGGTGCTGAAGGAGTTCTGCGTGTGAGCTTGGGATGCTTTGTATCCTTCAATTGTTTCAAACTGTCTTGTATAGTGGCTTTCTCTAACACCAGAACAATCATACAGAGGACCATTATCTTTAATTCCTTCCATGAAATAGAGGAATCTTGGAACTCAATTAATTTTCAAAGTTATTCCTTAATCATATTACAGATATTTTATATCATTATGTTTCTCACTACGGTCGGTACCTCAAAGTTGCATGGCCGCAGAGATGCATGGCATTCTGGATGGTGGAGCGCTAAGATTATCTTGTGGATTGCCTTGACAATTATCACATTTTTGGTTCCGTCAGCCTTTTTCCAAATATATGGTTTGTGCCATTTCACATTACATATAGAAAGCCAAATAGCATCTCGTTTCCCTTTATCAATTCTAATCCAGTATTTCAATGTTTTGATAATATATAATCGTACGTTGATCTGTTCATCTTCCTTCCTCTCTTAATTTTGCAGGAGAGATTGCACATTTTGGTGCTGGGTAATTCTCTTTCCTCTTCTGTATCATTGTAGAAACAAATAATCTTATTCGTGTTAGTTTTTCAGCAAGCTGCAGATAGTTCCTCTGTATTTTGGTCACTAAAATTTCTCTAAGATTATAATTCAATTTTTCACTATGTCATTTCAGGGTCTTTCTCCTAATTCAGCTAATAAGTGTAATCGGTTTTATTCGATGGCTGAATGATTGTTGCCAATCTGAAAAAAATGCAGAAAGATGGTAAGACTTCTGTATAGCTAATGTCAATTTAAACTCTTTCTGTGCTTTTCCTACTTGTAGTTAATTCACAACCAATGATAGAATTGCTTGTTAAATCATATATCCGCTTAAAAAAATTGAATGATAATAATTCCGACAAAGGAGACTAGAAAACTCAAAATTGACCAGGTTTTAGTGCTTATGGTTATAAGACAGTAAAATCTGCAAAGCCTAGAGGGAACTTCACAAGAGAGTGTGCAGCTCATTTATCGAATTTATTTTATTCTTTCCAGAGTTGCAACTTATTCCTGGAATACCCAAACCAACTTCACTGACCAACAGACCGTGTTCCTTGGAATGTCCAAACCAAGTTCATCACTAAAGTATCCATGTATTCCATATAAAAGGCTATTGATTAGTTTGGACTTTAGAAGGATTTATTTTTCACAGCTTTATCTCTACAACCTTCTTGGTAATGCATATTGATCTGGTCAGCTTGAATCCAATACATGTCCTGTATAGATTCAGTTAGGCAAGTTGATGCCAGAGAATTCCTGGCAAATTTGACAATTGAATTTTTCGTAAATGTGAGTTACCTACAACTTGATAGTTATTTCACCTGTATCAGCTCTAATTTTTATGTAATTCGAACTGCAGCCACATCCATGCGATGCTAATTGCAACTACTTCATATGTAGTATGCATAATTGGGGTCATTCTAATGTACATTTGGTATACACCAGAGCCGTCTTGTTTACTTAACATTTTCTTCATCACCTGGACTCTGGTACTGCTCCAGCTCATGACCAGCGTTTCTCTCCATCCCAAAGTAAAGTCCTACACGTGCTTCCTTTCGATTGACTGATGCCCTGACATACAGTATAGATTTACTAATTTTGGCTGGAAACAGGTGAATGCTGGCCTTTTGACTCCCGGGCTCATGGGGCTTTACGTTGTATTCCTCTGCTGGTGTGCCATCAGGAGGTACGCCTCCCTATCTTATTAATCCATTCATTATGGTACAGAAAAATGCTCTTCTAAATCCTCAACCATTTAAAGCAACATGGTTGTACAATGACAACCATCAAGGTCGGAGAGCTTTTGTACATTATTGACATTACATGACCCCCATCTATGCAGTTCGTAACTTCCAAAAAGCATTAGAATGACAGATAACAATAATACTTGTACACCCTTGCCTTAAAAACCTGACGAGAACTCCACCGGAAGCAAAAATATTTCCCCTGATGCTTTCCATTGCTGAAGCGAAGCTTGAAATGAACTGTTTCTTTCGGTTTTTTTTTTTTACTACTATAAAGGTTGAGTGAAAACAGTAGATTGTTAATACTGTCTTTTTCATTGGATTTTATTTTGTTGCATTTTTGTGTTTGCAGTGAACCAGCAGGAGAAAGTTGCAACAGGAAGGCAGAAGCTTCAAGAAGAACAGATTGGCTTACCATTATAGTAATCTCAAGATCCTTAAAGTATTTCATAAGTTCTGAACTTGGCAATTTTGACTCAGCTAATGATAGTATATGCTTTTTATATGCCTATGGAAATTCAAAACATCAATTATGATCATATTTACAAAAAGAAAAGAAACCGCTTCTGGAACGGAGCTTTCATATTGCCCCTAAAAGGTACATTTGACTTACATGGATAACCTCTGGCCTTGGGCAGTAGACTTGGAAGATCTCTCACTTTCTTGGGGGAATTGTAGTGTCAACCAGCTGGAAACACTATTTACTTTCTTGATTTGAAAAAAGAAACTAAGAAAATGAATCCCTTTACCAGGGATGCTATCTCCTGTATGAACCAATAAAATGGAGGAAAGTGCTATTAATTTTAAAAGCTTTTTGTTGTCAGAATTTCTTGGCATTTTTCCATCTTCATGACAATAGATCTCGTATGTCGACAGAGCTTTATTGTTGCACTGCTTGCTATTGTTGTAGCCACATTTTCTACAGGCATTGATTCTCAATGCTTCCAGGTATGTCCCAAAATCCAATGAAGTTTTTATTTTCTATTACCACATCGTTCCACAACTATTGGCTGACAACGGCTTCAGTTCAGGAAGGCGGAGAAGAAGGATGAGGATGATGTTCCATATGGTTATGGCTTTTTCCACTTTGTTTTCGCCACAGGAGCAATGTACTTTGCGATGCTATTGATTGGCTGGAATACTCATCACATCATTCAGAAGTAGGTTGTCTAATCAGAAAAAACTTATCTGCCTTTTTTGCATCTCGTCTTCTCATTCATCCTAATATGGCTGGGTGATTTTCACATCAATTTTGTTCTGAACCAAGGAGAAACCACTTAGTATAAGCACCCGGTTTCATTTTTTTCTTCTATCATTACAATTAATCTTGAATATAAATTCACAAGGTTTTTTGAGGTTACGTTACCATCAGAAAATAACTTGCTCCAGGGAAAATTGACGATGAACAAGAACATTTCATTTTGTTTATAGAGAATTGGCAAAGTTTCTAGGCAGAATGAAAAGTCCGATATTGTAATAACAGTGGTTGTTTCTTATAGTGGTTTTCCTTGAAACTTGTCACTCACCTTGATGTTGTGCAGGTGGACCATTGACGTGGGTTGGACCAGTGCTTGGGTGAGAATAGTGAACGAATGGCTCGCAGTCTGTGTTTACTGTAAGTAGCTTAATTACAAAAATAAAAGCATGTCTCCATGCATCATTGCTCTTATACCTTGTCGTTTCATTAAAAGAAGTATTTTTGGATTATGAGACCATAAAACTCTTTGCCTGATCTCCAAGCCACCATGATCAAGACAAAAATTATTTATATTGGAATGAAGCAGAACAGCTCATGTAAGATCATTTTGCAGTATGGATGGTGGTGGCCCCAATAATACTGAAGTTCAGACTAGCAGCAGAACCTGTTTAGGATAACCAGGTCATTGTTCAATTGCTCCTTTCATCTGTTATCCAGATGGTAATCAAATGATTGGAGATAGAAGACATTGCGGTATGCTCAAGATACTATGCTAGACCAACACACAGCACACCTACTGACGGACCTGATACATCCCTTTTCTTTTTCTTCTTTTTATTGTTGCAATCTGACATTTGCAGAAAAGGGAGAGGGAAATTCATATAATTCAATTCTCTTGGGAAAATGATATTTTTGAGTATGCTACTGAAGAATAGGAGTGTATTCTCCTGAAGCAATCCAGAATCCCGTTGGTGGATGAATGATAATGTTTCATTAATGAAAGGACAAAGAAGGAACAGTTGCCAATCCATGCTGCTAAGCTGTGATAATCAGAAACCTGTGGTATACTATACTTGTTCCCAATCATATCAACTCTGCTTTTCTAACTTAATTTTGACGGATAATAGATTTCTGTAACCCAAACTTATCGATGAAAAGAATAGCCTGTAAAATGTCTTGTACAGAAGATTGTTTAGAATCATGCCATCTAGAATTTCTAATTTCCTGAGAAACAACAAAAGATGTTTTGTAGACCGAAGCCAGTTCTAAATCCCAGCTACTGACTTGTTCACTAATATTGTATTTAAAAAAAACTCTTGCCCAAAATTCTTCAACATAGCTGCACTCAAAGAATATATGATCTCTTCTGGATTGCAGAGAAAGCATGGAGGTTTAATGCTAGTTTGTTCAAGATAACTAGCCATAGATGCAGGGGTCCTTGGAGGTGAGATCGCGTTGTCGGGTAGTTATGTGCTTGTTTGGGAGTGCAGTTGAGGTTGTTTTTGAAAATATTTTTTGTTTAGAAATGTATTAAAATGATATTTTTATTTTATTTTTAAAAAAATCATTTTTGACATCAGTCCATCAAAATGATATAAAAACACCAAAATTTTTAATTTAAAATAAAAATAAAAAATATTTTTTAAAAAAACACTTTCTAAATACATTCTCAAACACCGTGGTAGAAAAAGTTAGTTGAGAGAAGCGTGGAAGGAAGACAAGTTGATATTCTAGGCTTGTTAGTTTACTATAAAATAGAAACTGGTTTTCATAGAAATTATATTCCTGAAAAAGTGAATTATTAGTGTCATGAAAAAAAAGTTGAAAAACATTTTCTAGTATTTGACCATGTCATGGAAAATAAGTTGGATAATAACTTATAGTTTATTAAAAGAATGAGAACCAAATTTATAGATAACAAAATTTGAGGATGAAATTGAAAAAAAAATCATAAATTATTTTAAATTAAATATATAACGATTAAAATAATAAAATATCACATCTAACATATAAAAAAGTTGAAAGATGATGAAATTAAAAAATATTATAATTTCATAAATTATTTTAAATAAAACAAGTAAAAGCCAAAAGAATAATGACCAAATAAATGAAAATTTTCAATTAAAAAAAGGATAAGAGAAAAGCACATAACAATATTATACAAAAAAAGAGTTGGTTATTTACGATGATTTCTTCCATGGAAAATCTTTAGAATTTCAAAGTCATTCCACAAAAAAAAAAAACCATTTTGATGTTGATTTAAAACAAACATGATCTAAGAAAAAATAAAGTGATTCATATTGTTAGGGTTTTATAGAAGGTTGCGAAATTTCATGTATTTTTTGTGAAAATAAGAAGTGATGTTTGTTTCACGTCATGTTTGGTCAGGAGGGTTCGAGATTTAATTTAAGGGTTTCAAAGAACTAGTCTTCGAAGCATTGATTTTATTTGTATAAATAATATAGCTTGTTTCACATGGAAAAACATTTTGTACTAGTCCAGATTGTCTACATTTGGTTAGAAAGGGCTTGATTAGGCACTTAACACAGGTTTTAACTTTTGGTTACAAAAAAAAAAAAAAAACTTTTATAAGCTAAAAGATGTTTAAGAGATTTCAAGACTAAGAATCATTAATGCTTATTTTCATACATCGTTCTGATCTATGGATTTATAGATCTTATAATTGACTTGTAAAATTGTTTGTTATACTTCCCTAGTTTGGGCTTTTTATCTTTTGTTTTAAGCATTGTCCTCAAACTTGTTATTTTATTATAGTATGCTTAAACATTTTTGTCTTTCTGGTTTTTTTTTATGTCTCTATCTTTGTTTGGGCACTTTTTAATCATTGAGAACCATTTTGTAGATTTGGAATGCTTTTTTATTCTCGTGTTTGCCTTAGTGTTAGGAGTGATCTTAATTAAACTTGGGGGCTACTAATGGATCAATGTATTTCATACTAAAGGTTTTTTCTTCATTAAAACTCATAACAAGAAAAGACTAAAAGATAATAGAAGCTCAACAAAGGGCAACACCAAAACCCATGATAAAAGGCCCGGAAAAGATAACACTTTTTTTTCTTTAGCTATTGTAAGTTTGGTGTCTCTCTAGACATAACCTTCTAAAGATTGGTTATGCATTAGGCCTAAGAACATGTATGTCTGACACCTTACCAAATCATATCCTGTTAGGTTTGGTTATACGCAAGGCCTAAGCACTTGTGGTTTGACATTTTGTAAGATGAAACTTTTGCGGGCTTAGTTACATGTGAGGCCCAAACTCTTATGGACTCAACATCTTGTCAAATATAACCCTTTCAGTCTCAGCTACACACCAAGCCCAAACATCTATAGGTCTGTCATCTTGACATATCAACTCTCTTGAGCTCGACTACATACTAGGCTCAAGCGTCTAGGGGTCCTACATATTTCCAAACCTAATTCCCTCTTGGGCTCAAGTTTTTCTTAAGGTACAATCACCCAAAATATGAATCTAAGGTTATCATCTTCGTACTCCCTAGTCAACCAAAAAGTCCTTTAAATATCTTTCCTACATCAAATTAATATTAGTGTTGCTTATAAGGGATGGGCTCATCGCCATTAATATTATGTACAAATTTATGTAAGATTATCTTCCATAAGCATGTAACACTCTAAACATTAATGTTGTGCATGGAAACATTTATAATTGATATTAATGTTGATTTTAAGGATTTTCCTCACTTTAAAAAAGAAGAAAAAGATTTGCAATCCCTCTTTGAGAAAAAGTAAGAGTTATAAATACGCTTTAAACAACCCGAGAAAGAGGTTCATTATCTTTTACTCTCCTATAATCAATTCTTAGCATTTATCATATAGTAAAAATATACACTCTGATCTTAGAATTGAATGTACCTATACTACAAGTATTCATAAAGATCACTAATTTAATCATTTGAGGGTCCTAAAAATCCACAAAAAAGATAGTTTTGCAAGAATCTAGTGTTTGCCAATAACACCTAAAGACCTCGGTTATGGAGAATAGAAGATTGATATGAGCATGTGAGCCATCGTCCAAGTATCACAAAATATATTTTACCTAGCATTTAGAATTATAGAGAATAATAATTTGATTACTTTATTAATATTGGATTTATTTGAAAAACATCTTACATATTGAACAAAATTAGATAACTATTATGTCAGAGACAAGATTAATATAAGTTTCAAACTATTGTGTGAGTGTTGAATTGGTACAAAACGAACTTTTGATGAGAATTGTTTGGAATTTTGTTAAACTGCTTAATTTTTATAATGTATTTAATTGATGTTATTTTAAAAAATATATATAATTTTAATATGATTATACCATAATCATAAAAAAAACCTTGAGAATAAATAAGATTTAATAACTCAAATACACTTCTGTAAAATCATTTATGTTACATAAGACACTTAGGCTCCATTTGTCTACACTTTGACTTCCACTTTTTAGTTGAAAGGCATGTAAAAAATATTTTTCAACCTTTTTTTCAATGGACAAATGAGGCCATTAACAAAAAAAAAAAAAAACATAAAAATAGAGAATTAATATAACATCAAAAAGTTTTGGTGAAACAACATATTTTTGAATGTCATGATTCATAACCACGCTAAGATTTTTGACATCGACACATGAAAATTATCTAAAAACTAAAAAAAATTAATTTAAAATAATTTTTTTTTTCAAAAATACTTTTAAAATACAATATCAAACAAGATATAAATGAGTGAGTGAGGTGATCCAAGTCTGTATTTATGGAGAATGGCTGGAATGGGAGGTCCACCATCAAGGAAGAACTACAAGATTATACTTGTTCCTCTCGCGCTTTGATTGAACTCATTTAGTGACTTTATTCAAGACTGTTGTTTTCGCTTCAACAAGGCTACGACGCCTCTTTCTTCTTTTTCTTGGTCAATCCAGAAGAGAACCTTGGAATCCATAATGGCTGATGATTATGTGCCGGATTCAGAGAAAAGGGTCGCTCGCCTCCTTGCCGAGAGACCAGCTAGATTAACCTAACATGATTTATATTTTTAATAATAAAAAATATATATATTTATATATATTGTTCATTCAAAAGACGACAGCAGCAGCTTAGTCAAATAGGTAAGAAGAGAATCCTCTCGTAACAAAAAATGTTTCCAGCGGAGTCAACTTCTTGAAATAGGGTACAACGATGGTCGGGCAGAAGGAAAACACCCAACGGTATCTTGCGAAAAGCCATCTCAATATTCCAAAAATATGTGCACACAAATTGTACTGCAATGATCATTTCATAAACTTTAGCAGACTCAAGAAAAAGCTCACCGGAATGATGAAAGGATTACAAAACCATACACAGAAGAAATGATACAGCCGGATGACAACACTCGGACAACCCATTGAACAATACAAATATCTATAAACACTACGCTGGTGAAACACTTTAAATTATAGAGACTCTCTCTCTCTCTCTCTCTCTCTCTCTCTCTCTCTCTAAACTATGTTTCTCTGACAATTGATCAGATGAACAATGGGCACTCTTTAATTTGGCTGGATCAATAAAAAGTACATTATATCAAACCAGACCTATGTTTCCACCCAGCGGCATGGTAGGGGGCATCAAGTTGATGATTTCCCTAAATCCGGGTCACAGGAACGAACTTTTTGCTTTCATCCAAAAGGATTTCCTCCAACAGAAGAGAAAGGCTGTGGGGTTGGAGGGGCAGAGAATCTACTAGCCACCTGTTGATCCATATTCACGGCACCAAAAGCAGCACCATCACTGCCGAAGCCACCTACTGCTTGATGCCTGCAACAACAACAAC
Organism: Salix caprea; assembly: GCA_964035475.1. Classification (NCBI taxonomy): domain Eukaryota; kingdom Viridiplantae; phylum Streptophyta; class Magnoliopsida; order Malpighiales; family Salicaceae; genus Salix; species Salix caprea. Next base: position 11,723,032 of record OZ037747.1, on the reverse strand, counting down.
AACAAAAGAATCAGAAACCTCATTGTGTTGGGTTTAAAATGGTAATACAAAGCTGTCAATACTTGCCACGAATAATTCTAAACTTCAGACAAGAAACTAAACCTTGTACAGGTGGAATATTTAATGATTAGGAATAAATACTAATTTAAGGCTCTATCAACTGTAATTGATCCGGTCCAACTAACCATTCAACGAGAAAATCACACTAACCCTTGTTTGGTAAATGAACATTTACTTAGGTGGCTTTGGTGAAACTACAGTTCTCTAGAAATATATTCTCTTCCTCTCGCATTGATGCGATACCTTCTTGCGATCACTACATGATTGTATGAGAGGGAGCCCCATAGTATTGTAAAATCACACATTGCAATAAAACTAGTAACCGAGGTAAACAAAAACATTCAAAACCAAAAGGCAGACCACAAACACAGCTGGTGACAAAAACCAATTCTGAAGATGACATTCTGGAGATAATGTTCAGACATAAAATACACCAAAGAAATATCTTACCCTGCAAATTGCATACTACTCGGTGCTTGTTGAGCCACATATGCCCCTGAGATTTTCAAAGAACTCAGCATAAAATAAAGAACCAAGCAGAGGAGAGGGAGAAAGAACAGGAACTGAAGTATATACTTGGAGGTATTGATGAAGAATAAGGTGGTGCCTGGGAAGGCAATGCTGGTGGATAAGGAGATGACTGGGACATCATCCATGCTGGTGAGGGAGCACCAAGACTGGAAGCATGTTGTAAGCCAGAAGAAGGTGGCATATTTGGTAGACCAGCATGCAAAGACGTCATTGAAGGAAACTACATCACAGGGACCACATATCATGGAAGTGGCAAAAGAGATCGATATCCAATCATTTTCAACCAACAATTTTATCCCCTAATCTGTTATTGATAAAATTGAGGCCAAAGAAGCATAATTTCATACATGCATTTAGTGAAAACATTGTTTTCCACATCATAGCATCATTTTTACAGCAGAGTAATTCAATCAAATAAGACCAAAGGATTTGCATATATTGAATTTTAAAATGAAATGAAGTAAAATCACATACATGTTGGGCTTGAACTGGTTCACTGAGATCAAAAGGGTTTGCTGACTTGGATGGCTGGTGAAAAGTTGGAGTAGACTGTAGTTACCAGAAATACAACTATGATTAATTTGTCCAGGAATTATGCACAGAAAACTGTAAAACGAGAAGATTGACTCATCATATTTGGGTTAATTAGCATACCGCTGGAAAACTATTATACTGCACAGCAAACCCCATACCACGAGCTGGACCAGGTGGCCACCCTGGAATTGCTGCGGGATAAGGTGAATATGTAGGAGCAAAAAGATCCTGTAGATAAATTCAACATTCATTGAAGCACTATGCAACCATTAAACTTATTAACATATCCAATGAAGCCTCATAAAATAATGAAACACGATTGAACAGGAAAATGCAATTACCACAGGCAGTTCTGTTCTTCCAATTGGTTTCACTTCCACGGCAGCAGACATGACTCCTGATGCAGGTTTTGAGACAATTTGAGAAGCTTCTGCATATGGTGTCGCCAAAGACATTTGCACATTTGAGGCAGGAGACACATTCCAAGTCTGCCAAAAATATCCAGGAGGTGGGGACAATAGAATAAACATACAATAATATCTGACAGTATATGGCACACAATTCACAAAAACCACACTAGCATGCTCACCTGATTCCCTGAAGCTAATGGTGGGGTATATTGTTGAGCATTAGAATGACCAGAAGAAACAGGGAATAAAGAAGGCTGCTGATGCTGCACACTACGCCACTGCCCTGCTTCAGTAACACTGACAAAAGAATTACCACCATTGAAAGGCATAGCAGGTGCCAATCCTGGGGCAGTTGCTGAAACACCACCAGTATGTAATATTGACAAGTTACTAACTGGCATGGCTGCAGGAGCAACAGAATTGAAGGGTAACATCGAAGTGTTCCCTGCAGGTGCAAAAAGGGAAGCATTTGCGGCGTTGCCCACAGCTGCTGTTGCAGGAGCACCAGCACCACTGTGTAAACCAAATATTTGACCAGGTCCAGATACTGGAACTGAGAGCTGTGAGAGAGCAGATTCCAGTGGATTTGCTTTTGGAGGCTGAGATGCTTTATTCTCAGGAGCGAAATCAAAAGAAGCCCAATTATTGTCATTGGTAGCACTTGAAGAATGTGCAATTGATTGAGGAATTGTAGTTTGCTGTGCTTGAGGAATTGACGCGGCAGCAGGAGGTTCAGGATCAGCATCAAAATCAATTAGGCTTCCAGTATTCACCAATTTCACTTCTATTGGATTCCCAGTAGCAGATCCCAAGCTACTGGAAGATGCAGTTCGCTGCAATTAAAAGCAACAATGCTCAAACACTGTTTCTTATTCTTATTCCCTTAACAGTTTCTGTTGTTTCCACCCAGAAGAATTTAAAAAAAAAAGAATTGCCAAAGAGTTCCAGAATGTAACAGATAATGAAAGCAAAGATCAGAGCTTAGCAGGTGAATATAGAGAATGTGAAATGTTTGTTTAAAGATTATATTTCTCTTCTGAATTTGAGAGAGTGAGAGCATACAAATGATTTCTCTGTAAGACTAAACTACTTTAAAAAAGCAACAAGTCAGAAGGAAAATCGAATAATGGAAGAAAGGCAACCAACCATTTTGTCACAGAGAATGATAGGTCAATCCACCCACAAAGCGAAACAGTAATCAGAAAAATCAGAGCTCATAGCAGCTGTTTTCTAGTCTTTTTCTTTGAAACAATTTTCTATCAACGTAGATTGCACATGATCACATTCAAATTGCTTGCAACTCAAATTAATTTAAATTAAAACATAAATTATCAGTTGGATGGCCCCTAAATAATAGCATCTATTTTCTGCCAGGTGTCATTTAAAGGTTGTGATTTCTATGAACATTCATAAATTATAAATAAATCCTGAGAATTTTCAGAGCAGAATACTGGTATGAAAGCTTAAATTTAACAAGAAAATAGCATTTACAGGAAAATGGAACACTCTAAAATATCAACTTTTTACATGCAAGAATCTTCCAAAACCATTACTAGCCTTCAACATTCTTCAAATATCCCATGTCCATTTCCATACACTGAAGGAAAAGATACCTTCCATACATACAAAGTTTAGAAAACAATTTGAGTACCTTCCTTATGTACAAAGTTTAGAGAAAAGATACATTGTAAGGATTTTGACAACATTACATACACTGTAGGGACTCCTTGTAGATATTACAGGAATTGTGATCAACTTTTTCTAAGACTTTCAAATTTATAAGGTTTTAGCGCATTATGACTAACTGTAACCCAGCCAGCATATAATTAGATTAAATAGGGTTTCTGGAATTTAACCCTGCAACTGAAGCTGATAAACAAACTCCAACCAATGGAAAATGGATTCACAGCTCTTTTTTGGATTTAATCAACATCAAAACTCTACATGCAAAATAGACTTTTTTGAATGAAACATAAGAACCAGAAGAGGGAAAAGCACTAACTACATAAGATTTTTCTGGCAAAAACATAGATGTAATAATTCTTAGGATCATGGACATCTAAGCAACAATAGATTGCAGAGCAAGTTAGAATTGGACAAAAGAAGAAGAAACAAGAATGGAAATTTGTAAACACAACTTTATGGAACAGAGCTTTACCGGCGCAGGCGCAGGCGCAGGTGCAGGCACATCAGCAGGCCTTGAAACATTGGATTTAGGAGGTTCACTTATACGTAGAGGAACTACATTATCTCCCAATATCTCTCTGACAGGACGTACTATAGGGGGGCTGGAAGTGTCCTCTTTTGGCCGGTCAGGTGACCTGCCTTCCAGTTTCGGATCTCCATCAGATATCCTTCGGTCTTCCACTTTCCTGCCATTTCCAAACCTATCCTCCCGACGCCAATCATTGATAATTTCAGGACGAGCAGGACTTCTTTTGTAATCATTATACTGTCGACCTTCTTGATCATATCCAGGACTTCTTCTTTCATCGTAACTATATCTCGAATATTTATCATCACTTTTTCCACCAGGACTAGACCTTCCACTGTAGGTATCTTCATATGGTGGACTTCTAGATCCTCCTTGATATGCTTCAGTTCTCCTATTCTCAGAGAAGTCTTCTTTGTTATCCTTCATGACATTCAAGGAGACGAGGTTTTAATAGGAGATCAACAAAAGCCAAAACATATGTATTGTCATAAAGGGAATTTATATGTATATATAAGCTCCCTTTATAAATACTGGAATACTTGTCAATGCTAGTGAGTATCAAGAAAAATCAAAACTGGGGAGAAAGAGAGGGATCTTACCATCTTCATACTTGGAGGCTTGCCATAGCTCCTGTCACCAGTATATCTTCTATCCACATAAACATGTTTTATAAAGTCTCGAAGTCTCTCAACATTACTGGCAGCAAAAAATCAAATCAGAACTGCGATAATTTTAAGATGTGAAACACAGAAATAAGCAAGGTATAACCTGCTGTCAGGGGCGGACTGGCGTTGTGAATCCCATTCTTTAAAATAAATATCCCTTGCACGCTGAGAAAATAAAAGGAGATAGAAAACAGTCAAGATTGACAAGCAAAGTGAAACTCTAAGACGGAGGGAGGGGTGTATTTTACCTGATTTCCTCCTTCTTGAAGAGAAGCAACTTCTTGTGAGGTGAATTTGGCCATTGATACTGATTTTACTCGATGTGTAAACTCCCGGCTGCAAATGGAATGGCAAGTTAGTACAAACATACATTAACAACCAACAGAAAGTGGGCAGTTGCAAAGAAATTAAATAGCAATGAATAGCAAAGCATATGCAAACTCACTGTATTCCACTACAGGTCGTGCAAACAAATGTCCAGAAGTTTGTGCAAACATACTGAGGTCCCTGCTCAATGGAAATTAAATCAGCACTTTTGAAGGGAAACAATGCCAGCTTTCCGCAAAAGGAAGACTTGTAATGGATACACTACAAATCTTATGACACCAATATTCCAACCAACATAAGAACATTTTTATATCAATGCTGTCACAGAAAGGAAGAATAAAACAATTCACTTTCCTGTATTTCCTATAGAGCCACAATTCTCGTGAGCAAGTATCTAGCATGAGATGAATCAAACAACAATTTCTTTCTTAATCCATGAAATATAATAATAGAAAAAAATTGGTACAATAACAGAGTTAAATCACACCATATTAAGCAATGCCCCAAGTTTGACAAAAAAGAATAAAAACAAGCAAAGCACTGCAAAGTCACAATATGTATGATCATTCAATAATAAAAACAAGAAATGCATTGAAAAGTCACAATTAGTGTGACCATCCAATCTCAACCTTTATGGATGAATGAGGATCATACAAACATGTGACAAAAGAATGAGTATAGTTGAGCAGTTACGAATATGTTTCTGGCATTTCTCTGGTTGAAGATTGTCTTGCTTTCATATCACCATAGTTTTTTTTTCTTTTTTCTTTGAGTCAGGGTATTGATATAGGACAATTTTTGTTATGATGTAGAAATCAGCTTCCTAAAGCATCAGAAATGTTTTCATGGTAATGATTGGATCTCTAGTCCAGAGTTCATGTAATTTTCAAATTTCAACAAAAATTATGGATCATCTGGGACAGAGCACCAACACCCATATCCACCATACATGTCAATTCAGGTAAAAGTCAAACTAGCATCACTTGGATCATCTACTGGAATTCTTTATAATCGTAATGGAAAAGCACACATGCATGCGTCTAAAATATATAGGAAACCAAGCAGAATTGTTCTGTTTGGACATTTTACATTTAATTGACAGATTTTTCCAACACTTAAGTGAGCTGTCTTTTATTCAATTAACATGTCTTTAGATCTGCCAACAAGAGTAGGTATTCCTAAATCCTAACTCTAGATTTAGCAGCATTTCCAAAAGTTTTTTTCCAAAAAAAAAAGGAAAGGAAAGGAAAAGTATAAACAACACAAACTGATACTTTATCTTGTTTTTGTTCTGATAATGTCAGTGACACCATTAGTGATTTTTTTCTTCTTCTGCCTTTCATGTTCCCCACATATAGCTTTACCCAAGCATAACCTTAAGCCTCACTTTATAGATTATTTTATTTCAACAATCAATGTTTTTTTCTTATAAAAAAACCATAATTAAACTCACTGAGACCAACTCAGCCGCACCACTCCATTTCTCAAAGAACAACACTAGGCAATAGTAATGCTAATAATTTCAAAGAAAAAAAAAGGGGGAAGAGTAGCAGTAAGAAAAAGTACCAGACTGTTACAGTTGATGCATCTGCGATTCTCTGTAAGTTTGAGAAGTCTACGAATTATGCGCTCATTTTTTTCATCCTCTTTTAGACGATTCGCCATCTCTACACCAGATTTCAAGAAACACTTCAATTAATCTCAAATTTCATTAACTAAACACTGAAATCTTGTACGGGACATCAACAGTAAATCCATCCAAAACAATTTCTTTTCAATTTTGCGTTGATGCGAAGCAGAGAAGACCAATAATAAATCAAATATCTTTTTAGTCTCAGTTCCTAAGCAAGCAAGGAAAACGTACATGAAACCACACAGTGAGGCATCTAAAAACGACGGATCTGAAGGAAAGAAAACTAGCAACACAAAAATGAATTGCTGTTGCGACAGTTCACAATTAAAAAATAAAAAGTAACGGACCTCGAATTTGGTAGAGACAAGTGTAGTTGCAGAAAGTTGATTATAATTAGAGATCCAAAGCCAGCTTCCACTGTATCTAACTGGATGAATAACAGAGAGAGAAAAGAAGTAGAGATTTGCAGCAGATCCCTTTCAGGGAAATAACTATTGGTTCGTGCTTTGGACAGCTAAGAAAGGCTGCTTTTTCCCGAATATAATTAGAAATATTGCAGAATAGTAAGCGAGAGAGAGAGAGAAGGGGCGTTGTGTAAGAAAGTGTAAATAAGTGTAATTTGATCGTTTTTATGGTGGCTACTTTTATTTCCGTCCCTGTAGATTCCCCTATGTTTCAACTCGACTCTTATATTTCTATATTTTCTTATTGTTTCCTAAGCATACCGTACATCAAAAATCTACTTTTATAATTTTAATTTTTTAATTTATTCTTGAGATATTATACCATTAATATAAAAAATATATTATCTTAACATTGATTATATAGCATGTGGGCAAAATTGAAACTTTTTAAGAGTCCCTCACTTGTCCTGGGTTTGGTTCCATTTCTATTTTATGAACATGTCTTGTTAATTATCACTACATAACTTAATTGTCAAAAGAAAAAATCATACCACGGTATTGGGAAATTTTAAATTAAGGGGGTATAAGTGTAACATTGGCAAGTAGTAAAGGACCATAATGTAGTTTACTGTTTTTACTTTGCAACAAATTACAAGTGGACACAAGAGATGGGAGCGAAGACTCTCTTCCCTTTTTGACGGCGTTAAGGAATCGTTGTCTTGGTGGCTCAAACGGTCCAGGCCTCAGGTCATACATGGCGACTGGTTAATAGCTGTAGGTCGTTATCAATTGCCCATTGCTTTGGGGAAAATTACGTGACCCGTAACACTCGATTTATTACAGCATTAGAACTTTCCACTGGGTTAAAAACTTAAAGACCCGTATTGTACCTGACAACTATATTTATTTTATTTAATGTTTTGATTGACCAGCTATTACGAACACATGCCTATTTACTTTTGCCACATTACTATTACTAAATTTATTAATTATATGACCAAAGGAGAGGTGGGTTTTTTTAAAATACTTTTAATTTAAAAAAATATTAAATTTCGATAAAATGTTATGGTGTTTTTTTTTAGTTTTGATGTGTTGATAAAAAAAACTTAGTTCCATATATTTTCAAATAAAAAGCTATTTTAAAAAATATTTGCACTAAGATCTCAAATACACACTAAAAAGAATTGGAGTCGTGAATAAAATTCATATAAATATCATCTATATTTTTTTTAATTTTTGCCACATTAGCTGTTCTTATTAAATTTTTGCATGCATAATCTCATTATAGATGGTTTGAAATTGTGGAAGGCAAGCAAAAATTAAAGAGAGATAATGAAAATGTAAAACATGAAAAACAATTGTAGTTGATCTCAAATTCACAAGAAAAGTATGTTTTGATCCTTCTATTTTTCTCCTTAAACCATTTAGTGCTTTTAAGAATTTTTATTACAGCCCAGAAGTTTTTTATTATTATTTTCAGTCTCTATATTTGAAAAATGAGAGAAATATTTGCAGAAAAAATGAGTAGGGTAAAAAACTTTACCAGTTGACCACATTCTTATGATAAAAAGCCCAACTTTGATGTCAACAGCCCAACAGAAAACAAATTGTTCATGTGATCAGTGTTGACAATGGAGGAAGAGGAGATGGAAGTGAGCTGCCTGACGACGAAGGTGGTGCTGGCGATGAGGTGGTCAGGCTGGTGGCTCCTGTGAGGCTTGTGCTGGCAATGGCTGAGCTGCTACCGGTGGGAGAAGGAAAAGAAAGCTGTTGCCGTCTTAGAAGGAGAATAAAGTGTTATCGATGAGATGAAGGTTGCAATTAGTGCTGCCGTCATGGACGATGGAAAGGAAACAAGGTTCTTGTTGCTGGCGTTTCTTCGTGGAGGAGGAGAAGCAATTTTGCCACTGCCAAAGTTTGTCACGGTGGAGGAAAGAAAACAAAGAAGAAGAAGTTGTGACGGGCGGGAGAGAGATTAAAAAGGTTTCAGGCAGAAGGTTAGCCAGCGACGAGTCGTGTGGTGGCTGAGAGTGCTGTTGTTATCTATGGTTTTCGAGTGTCTGTTTTGTTCGTTCATTATAGCTCTCTTTTTTCCCTTTCTTTTTTGCTCTTCTTTAGTTGTTCTTCTTTTCTGTTGTTCGTTCGCTCCCCCATCGTCACACTGTAACACTATATGTATTTATAAGAAAGAAAATGTATCTTCAACTGATCGTCTTTATACATACAATCAAGGTTATCAATACTGTTTCGGTCGTCATTCTATTTTTTTTATTGGCACGGAACATTCCGGTTTCGAAGCATTTCAGCGTGCCGTTTCGAGGTTGTACTGTTCATATATATATATATATATATGAAAAAAATATATATATTAATTTAACAAGCATAATTAAAATTCAAGATAAATTAACTTTAAATTATACAATACAAACAGAAAGTCAAACAAACATAATCTCAAAATTAGAAACATATATAAAATTCCAAAATATTATGAAAGTAAAATGTTCTAAAATAAAAGAAATATAAATCAAATATCATCTACATCATTAATATAAAAATAAGGATCTTGATCTTGCGGTGGAATATAAAAAAAGTCATCAACTAGACATTCCAATAGTTGGTCATTTCCACCAAGCTCATTCTCGTTATTAAAAGTCTCTCGCCCTCTTTTTCTGACTTAATAAAATTTCTTTTCTAAAAAAAAAGAAAAAAGAAAAAGGAAATATATCAGTCTCTTCTTGCCCGGCTTAGATCCGGCTTAGTTAGATCCACAACCTCTCTTTCTTTCTTTGATCTCCCTCCCTCCCTCTATTTTTCTCTCTCTCGACTCTCTCTCCTCCACTCCATAATACCTTTCTCTCTCAAAGTTCTTCTTCTTCATAAACCAAAAAATCCCTCCAAATTCCATAGCCTCTCTTTCTTTCTTTGATCTCCCTCCCTCCCTCCATTTTTCTCTCTCTCTCCTCTCTCTCTCCTCCACTCCGTAATACCTCTCTCTATCAAAGTTCTTCTTCTTCATAAACCAAAAAATCCCTCCAAATTCCACTGATTAATGGCAGGTAACGTATTATTTTTACTAATATATAATTTATGGGTTCTTCTTTTCTTTTCTGTTTCTGATTTTTTTTTTATTTTGAGCCCGGAACGGAACCGAGGCGTTCCGGCAGGGATTTTCAGAACAAGCCAGAATTAAAACCGAGACAAAAACGACGTCGTTTCATCTCGGTTTTTTTAGTGGCATGGCACTTTCCGGCCGGAACTGCACGGAATTAACAAGCCTGGATACAATAGTTTTCTCTGCAGCTCATGATGAAGAAATGGCACGCTTGCACTATATCAGTTAAAGATACAAAAAACTTAGTATTGATTGTCTTTAGAGTTTTAGATCTTGCAAAAAGATGTATTTTTGACCAATCTGATTTTATTCATCAATTTATAAATGTTCTAATTATATTTTAATTGACTTAAAACTTTTAATTTTATGTAATTTTATACCCACCGAACTTCAATAGCAGCCCTGAAATTACATGATTTTTTTTATCTTGGTCCTTGATCTCCAATTTATATAATTTGACCCTAAATTTCCTATTAAACTTTTAATTTTCTTAAATCTCATCCTTGATTTCGTTCAATTGACGTGTAAAAATTAAATTTGCTCTAAAAAAATTCCAATTTTCTTCAAGACCAAATTAGGCTTCAAAACTTATTTTTCACCAATTAAGCCCTTTAATAAAATTAATTAACTCATTTAAAGTATAATTAAGTCCTTACACTTAATTAAATCATTCAACAGGGCCAAAATTAATTCATAAATCTAATTAAACTTTAATTTGACCCATTATTAGATCAAATTGCTTAATAAAACATCTAATTATGTTATTGGACTTAAAGCTTATGCAAATTTGTTCAATTATCATTTATTTTAACCTTTAATTTGCATATTTCTTCATTCTTATCCACAATAGAGGTACAATCAACCTTTCAAATTCATCCAAAATTCACAACTTGATTTTCCACCATATATCTAGGTCTAGAATTATTATTTCTAAAATGTATTTTCAATTTTGTCACCCTTGATTAATCATATTAGTTTAGTTTCTAACCAAGACTTTTTAGTATGTGTGATGTATTACATTTCTAATATGGTGTCCTAAATGCAAACTATAATCCTAATCAAAATAGGGTTAAATAAATAAAATTAATTTATTATGAAATTAATAATTTATAACTTATATTAGAAGATAAATACGTTGTCGAACAACAAGTCATGATCCTATAAATATTTAAAAATTTATATGTTGTTTAACTTAACTTTTTAGTAAATAGTTTCTTAGTGTAATTATTATCTATTCATCAAGAATGTTTTGATTTTAACATTATAACATGAATAGTGTTTAATTTGTCAAATTATATTTGATCTTAAATTTGAAACTTTTTTCATAATCAATACTATTGAGAATTTGGAAATATTTTTTTCTAATTCATCTAGGGTGATGAATCCTTTTTTTTATCACCTTAATATTTTTATACAATTCATGTTATACCTAATATTTTTCTATTCATTACCCTTGATTAGGATCAATATAGTCAAGATCAAAGTATAATAACATCCTCTGTAAGATAATTTAATGATCTCAAGTTTAAGAATCAATTACATAATTATCATATGAGTCTTGTCATAGATACATGCGATCTATCTAAATGAATTTCTTATAGAGGTTATTTTAGTGTACATATAATCTAATAAGCATCTACATATTGACATTTTTAGGGATCTTATTTTCCAAGAAGATCTTAACGCTCAGGGTTAGGCACTATTATAGTGAATTTAAGGAACAGATCATCATCATCCTTAATATTCTTATCTAAAAAGAGTCATGGATTCTAGAAACTTATATATTTAGTTTCTAAAGATCATGCATTTATTAATGCCATGTTTATTATAATTATATCAGTTACAATATTTCTTTTATTTTATTTCATTATAAGGTAGGGAACATATGATTGTCAATGAGCTAAATTTACCCTTAAAGATCTAATAGACAAATATCTCTTCAACTATTTTGGTATCAAAATAATTCTTCTTTATTTTATACCATTTTTTTAGTTTTTGTTTCCTTCTTACAAATATTAGCACCTTAGCTTCTTTAATACCATGATATTAAATGGTCTCCTATATTTTTATCACAACGACTCATAGGAGGAGTTATAGTTGAACTTTTACAAAATTTCTATTAGAATTTAAATTAACCAATGAGTGAGCACTCATAAAATTGTTTGATTATCTAACAAGGTAAGTCCTCTTTAATGACTTCTTTTCTACTCTTTTTTTAACATCTTCTTATAATACTTAATATAATCTATAAGAGTATAAATGTTTAAATATTTGGTTCTTGCTTACCTTTTCTTTCTATTCCATTTAAATTAACCACATGGTATAACTTTCAATTACCTCTCTTAGGTCTTAGACTATTGTAGCCAGGTCAACCAATATGTATTTTTATTTTATCTTATATAAGTGTTCATAAGAATAAGTTTCCATCTTTGTCTAATAGTTCATTAAGTTGAGCACACACATAAAGAATGAAAAATAAATTACTTTGGTTAATGATGAACTAAGCATCTTAAGCTTAATGTAAAGATTGGATACACCATCGTGATAGATTTCTGTATCAATTGATTATCTTCTCTAGAATTGTTTTTGAAATAAACATTTTTATTTTTAAGTGATAGGGTGCATTCCATTTAGGGTATGAATAATTGTATCTAGTCTTGATATTTGTCCAACTTTTAACCCTGTCTCTCATAAATGTTAGGCAACTTTAGTTCTATGTATCCTTTCCCTTTAGATAGATAGATAGAGAGAGAGAGAGAGAGAGAGAGAGAGAGAGAGAGAATTATTGCTCAAAATGATACAAGTTTGTTTGTTGTAACATAACATGTAGGGTGTATAATTGCCCAATAACAGATAGTGGTATGAGATAAAAGATCTATTAGGCCAAATAATTGGCATATGTTTGTTTGTATACCTAAAGAGAGGTTGTATTATCGGGAGCTATCAAGTCGAGATTAGCTTGTGTCATACATCTACTAAACTAGTAAACACCTGTTGTAGAAAGGACACTCATTCTAAAAACCTTTAGTAAAGTGTTTCTTATTATATAATTTCCATGTTTTTTTCTCTAGGCATGTATTTCCATGAGCTATCAAGCCTATTATAACAAAGCTTGTTTTGTATGTGATTTAGCTAATCAAATATGGCATGCATGGTTTAGTTGCATGCCATATTTGAATTATAGTAAGTCAAGTTTTATGTGTTCTCTATCTCTCTCTCTATATATAAAAAAAAAAACTTATCATTATTAAAGAGATTTAAATTCTTATAATAAAATGCTCATTTATGAGCAATCATAAGTCATTGGTTAGAATTTTCCATAATTAACCTTGATCATCATACCATGTTCTAATCCATATAATGGATGCAAAAATTACTATGAATGAGGATTAATACACTAATATGCTTGTTGTTGATTGGTAGTGATAAACTTATTAAAATCGATGAAAGAAAAGTGATTTTATAAGGGCATTAAGTATATGTCCAAATATAATTTTATGTTGCACTCATAAGTTAGATAATAATGACCCATTTTTAAGCACATCATCCACTATCAACCAAAATCTAAGGAGATTGTGGATTTATAGGTTTTACACAACTAAGAAGTTGATCTATCTTCCTTGCTTATAATGATTATTCATTTAATATAATAATGATCATTAACTTGTATTATTTTTTTCAAAGGCATTTTTTTATGACTTCTGGAACAAGTGTTTAATCTTGGTCCCATTAGGCATGCCAATTTATTTATTGCTAATTAGATAAGTTTTTTTAAGTTCATAAAAAAAGTAACTTATTCTAAAAGCATTGGTTGGTTACACTAACTACCTTTAAATAAACAAAATGGATAATCCAAGTTTTAGACCCTAAACAAAGGTAACTTATTATAAAAGCATCACCACGCAAAGAAAGCATGAGATTTTTAAAGGTGGGTCAAAGTACACAAATCATCGGTTGGTTACACATGAAATTATTATATTTCTATAAATACATATTTATTACTAATAAGGCCTAATTTAACTTTAATATTCATATAATATTAGATTAATAAATCTAATATTTGATTTATAGATCTAGAGTAAAGATAAAGTTAATGGGACAAAAATGTTTTGCAAAAGAAATTATAAAGTTGTTATAATTATGAGATTCTTATTGTATCAAAACATTGCTTCTAAAATGTTCTTAGTCAATGCTCTCTTCATTACTGAATATTTATTATATTTGTAGATACTGATACATATTTTTTTTTTCTTTGTAAAAGGAAGTTGTTGTTCTCAGAAGTTGAGGTATAAGGCATACCTAAAACTAATATATAGGTACTTGTTATATATATATATACACGAAATTGACCCACATGAGAATTTTATATGGAAATATTAATTGTGTCTATGGAAAAACTTATGTAACGGTTGTGAAAGTGATCCTTAGACTTAAGATCACTAATTAAGTTATATTATATAAGAAGTGTTATGTTTTGATCTTGTTACATGTTATCTTAAGTAAAGGTAACAAATATGCAAACATTGGATATAATATAAACAATATGAAGGTATATGAGTGATCAATAGAGTAGTCATTATCCTAAGTGGATTGGGGAAAATGCTCAACATGTTCTCAAATAATATTGATTGTTAAATCCTTATATAAAGTGGAATGATATTTAAAAAGAGTCTCAAGTCTTATTCAAATGATGAATGACTATAATGTTGTGAAAAAAATATGATTTAACATGACAAATACACTATATGCTAAAGTATATAAATTAGAATGTTATTGATGAAAGGATAATAATTACATTGAGAAACTAGTCACTAAAACGTTAAGTCAAATTACTTTTGACATTCTTAATATTTGGGGGATCATAACATGTTGCTAGATGATGCACTTGATTTTTAATTATAAATTAATTAGTTATTGAGTATAAATTAAATTGTTTGATTAATTTAATTCTATTTATTTAGATAATTAAATCATGTGTGACTTAGTTGAAAATAATTTTAGAAATTAAGGACTAAAATGTATGTACTTCAGGGATTATAATTCTAACCCTTGAACAATCAAGAAAGGACTTGATTGCTTAAATTTAAAAAAGTATCCTTAACTAAAATATATATATTATTTAAGGAAAATAAATATTTTTTCTATTTATAGGGCTTTTAGGAATCATTATAAATATAAATCTATGTTTTTTTTTTAAAAAAAAAATAAAGGTTATCTATTAGAAAGAAAAACCACACAATTATAGAATAGAAAGTTATCACTCTAGACATAATAATCTCTCTTTCCTAAATAGGAATTTAAAAGATTTATCACTAATGGTTCGTGTGAATTATCATTAGAGACCGGACAAATGAACGACTTGTAGTTTGTGATAAACCAACCTTTAAAGAATTATCCAAATCCGAAAGAGATTAGCTCTTTAGGTAATAAATCCTTAAACAACTCTAGGTTTGTCTAATAGAATCCAAGGGACTCTCTTATTTAATTGTCTACATTACGTGTATGATATTCGGGAAACCCAACATTCTATTAGATGGAAAAGTCATGTAAGTTACAAAATAGAGATCTAACACTTGAGACATAGCAATCCATCT
Organism: Salix caprea; assembly: GCA_964035475.1. Lineage (NCBI taxonomy): Eukaryota > Viridiplantae > Streptophyta > Magnoliopsida > Malpighiales > Salicaceae > Salix > Salix caprea. Next base: position 11,707,547 of record OZ037747.1, on the reverse strand, counting down.
CTTCTAAATAGATATTTAGAAGATTTCTCACTAGTGATTCTTGTGGATCACCATTGAAGACCGGATAATTGGACAACTTGTGGTTTGTAATAACCTAGCCTTTAAAGAATTATTCAAAATCGGTAAAAATCAGATCTCCATGTAATAAATCCCGAACAACTCTAGATACTCCAAAATAATTTTATTTTATTGCGTGGCTAATGAAAAGACATAACAATAACACCGGAAATTACTTTCCGAGCTGGAATTATACTTTATACTTAATGAGATCATGGTTCAGTTGTTGTAACATGTGAGTAAAATCATTGTGAATTACAATAGAGTTGCTCAGTTGGTTCGGTCGGGTCACTGGCTTATTAATTTTTTTATATTTTTTGCACTGTAAAATAATTATTTTATCCCTCGAAAAAGACAAAAAACAACAATTATCAGGAGGAGAGCCACGGTAATTGCACATTGTCGGTTCAGTTCGGTCGGGACACCAGTTTATTGATTTTCTTATATTTCTTTGCATAGTAAAATAACTATTTTATCCCTCGAAAAGATAAAAAAAAAACAGCACTGGCAGGGGGTGCAACGAGAATTTCATATTTTTTGAAAATGACTAAATATTAATCTTCCCCCTAACAAGACAAAATTGATGAGTTGATTGTAGAGGTGTTACGATAATTTAGCATTTTTTTTAAACTTATTTTTCTCTGAATATTGTTGGTGCGTGTGACACACGTGACCGACAATATTCAGCCTCAGCATGCTACAGGCAGTGCGTGCAACGTCGTCCGGTGGAAAAAAAATGTCTATCTGGCATCTTCATGGATGCGCCGCCATGTCCTCTTCCTTATGGTGTGCGTGTGGCGTGTGGCCTCACACGATGGGTGGAGACTTGACGGTGGGCGGATGAACTTTTTTTTCCCTTTTCTCTCTCCTTCGCCCTAAACTACATGACAACCCCCTGATTTTATTGTTATTTCATTTCAGTCCCTTGTCTTTTAATTGTGTTGTATGGTCCTTATTTCTGTTATGTAAGTTTTGATTTGTTTCAATTATGTCCTTTGATTGAAATTGATTATATATTATGTTTTTATTTCAGTCCTTATTCTTTTAATTTAGGTTTGGTTTTAAATCACTTAATATTTTCGGTACAGAAGATTTGATTTTTCAATTTTGTTCTTTGATTAAAATTGATAATATATTTGATTTTTATTTCGGCCCTTATATTTTAATTTTTAATTTTAATTATTTTATTTTTTTATATTTCTTAAATAGTCTCTATTTTTTTCCATGTTTATATATATGTGCTCTTAGCTTTGATTTTTCATTTTTGTTATTTTCTCTTTTGTTGAGGTAATATTTTTTTTGAAAATTTTTGTTCTTAAATTTTAGTTTGTGTTTGTGATCATTTGAAAATTGATATTTCTATTTTTTTTCGTTGTTCTTTCTTTTGGTTATTTTTTATTAGTTTTTTTTTCATGTCAAATGATTTGTTTTAGCTAATAATTTTTGTTTTTTGGTTTGCTCTTTTGTTAAAGTTATTGGACTTTTTTTATTCTTTGATTGAATCCCCCCCCCCTTATTAACGCAACAATAATAATAATAATAATAATAATAATAATAATAATAATAATTTTAGTTTTTTTTCTTACTTCCTCTTTTGTTAATGTTTTTGATTTTTTTTCTCGTGGTAATTTAATATTTTTTATTGTTTTAGCAGTAACAATAATGATATTTTTAGATGTTAAGGCTTCGATGTTGTTATTGTTATAATAGAGTGTGTTGATATGTTTTATTATATCAAACCTTGCATGTATAAATGTTATATTTTATTTTTAAACTAGCAAAAATTATTAATTATTTCAATACATAAAAATTATTTACTCAGCTCCTAACTTAGTTCGGGCAATTTAACTAGTGGCTACCTATATGTTGCAAATAGATATTAGTTGCATTAATCGGTTGCTTTAGTAAAGAAAGAGATAATATTAAACTACAATCTAGCTTGTTAATCATTATATCGTCATGTTTCCACACAACTATAAGCATGTTACAAACAACTATAGATGTTTGAAGTATTACAAAGAACTATAAGAGCATCTCCAGCGGGAGTAGCCATTTTGGAGAGGCAAATCTTTAAAATGGATGTTTGAATAGTGTATATATGGTTTTTTTTGTTGATGTGTGCTTCAATGGTAAAAGCCATTTTGGAGAGCCATTTTTTTATATTATTTTAAATATAATGTAATTATTTTGTATGTAGTTCAATTATGCAATTAATTATATAATTAATAAGAGTGTAATATAATTGCTTTTAAAAAACCCTCCAACAATATAATTATTAATTTTGTATATAATTTTTTACTCTCTTGTCATCAAGGTATTTTTAAATAAAAACAAAAACAAATATTATTATAATTATTAATTATAAGGTATTATTATAATTAATAACTATTATTATAATAATATAATAATACTTACTATAAAAACCCACCCCCACCCCGTTTGTCCCCTTCATTTTCATTTCAATCTAAAAAACCCTATCTTCTTCTCTTCCGGCCGTCGCCCCCCCTCCCCCCCCCCCCCCCCCCACCCACCTTTAGCCGCTGCCCCACCCATCGTCCACTGCCCTCCAGCCGCCCCCCCACGCCGCTGTCCACTCCTCTCCAGCAACCCCCCACCCCACACACACCCGTCCACTCCCCACACATCCGTTCACTCTCCTCCAGCCACCCCCCCACACCCATTTCTTCTATTTTCCTCCTCCTCATCTTCTTCTTCGTTGCCCCCCCTCTATTTTGCTCTGTTGTGTTGTTTTCTTGTTGAACAAGAAATCAAAGCTTCTGCTCTGTTTTTCTTGTTGAAGTTTCAATCACATGGGTTCTTGTTCAACTCGAAATCAAAGCTTCTGTTAAGTTTCAATCACATGGGTTCTTCGGGTTGGCTGCAAAATATTCTGTATTGTTTCAATTTTTGAATTCGTTGGGTTGTTGTGTTGATGGGAGTTCAATTGTTGAATTCAGTGGGTTGATGTGTTTCGTTGGGTTGCTGTGTTGATGGTTGTTCTGTTGCTTTGTTGAGTTGTGTAGCTGTGTTTCGATTTGTTGTTGATGGGTGTTTTAATTTGTACAATGGCAACAACGGTAACATTTACAACGGTCTTATTTTTTTTTGCCTCCGCAGAATACATATGTAGGAATGGCTCCCGAATGGCTCCCGAAGATGAAGAAGCTATTTTGGCCCTTCATTTTGCTCTTCCCGCTGGAGACGGAAATTTATCAAAAAAAGCCAAATGTTTGAAATTTTGCCTTTGGCTCCCAGGATAGCTCCTCCCACTGGAGATGCCCTAAGAACGTTACATGTATTCAATAAGGCAGCCAACATGTAACAACCCCAAATTTTCTCCTATTTGTTTAATTTTTTTAATCTTTCTCCCTCTAAAAAGGGTAGATGAAGCATGAATTTTTTTATTTTTTTCTCTCTCGCTGAAATTTCTAACGAAATTTCGGCATAGTCTCCCCTATATCGGGAGATCCCAAGTTATCCATAACACAACCTGCACACAATTTGAATCACATCTCATCCACAATCACATCCATTTTTAATACAATCAACGACATAATTCATTCCAGAATATGCTCAGGACCATATTCATTCCCAAACTCCATCTTACATCACACACATAAGATAAAAATTAAAAGAGCCAATTCGTACACGAAGATTTCACATATAGATACATATATACATATATACATACACATCGAACATAACACAATTTAATATTCGAAGATAATCTAGTACTTTCTAATATCCTGAGCGTAGGTTGATACATTTAATATTACAGAAACAAAATTTATAAATATACTATTCTATACAATTTACATGTTCTTACATAACAAAATTTCACCATAACTTCCTAAGTTCCTATCTTATACAAAAAGGAGTTAAGGCTTAAAATCTATTCCTGACGAGAATGGGAAGAACCTGCAAAATATAGATTTTTCATATGAGTAGAACAATTAAGTAATTACTAGCAATTATAGAAGAATTTGAACAACATATCCATCAATTTACTTAAATCATATGAGATTCTAAACACAACCATATACACCCTTTTAAGGTTATATAAAAGAAGATTTATTTCTTTTGACTGCTTCTTTCCCCTTTTTCACATCGAAGAGACTATAGTCGACACTAATGACCTCCAATAGTATCTCTAGTTATCCGTCCTGAAATCAACTAATCAATTTCATGAAAATATTGACACGAACATAACCGTGGGTGTCATTATCTATATATATGTATTTTTATTTTAAAACAAACCAAAATAGTTCATCTTTGTTTCATTATTTCCTTAGGGGTTTTTAGAGTATGCCGATGTCAAAGATTCTTGATATCATTAGCTTTCACTCAGAAAGCTAATCAAGTCTATAAATTTTGCCGATATCGACGTCACCTACCGATATCATTAACTATTCTGAAATCGAATAGTTAATCAAGTTTATATATTATGCCGATATCGACGTCACCCGCCGATATCATTAACTATTCTGAAACCGAATAGTTAATCAAGTTTATAAATCATGCCGATATCGACGTCACTTGCCGATATCATTAACTATTCCAAAATTGAATAGTTAATCAAGTTTATACATTATGTCGATATCGACGTCACTTGCCGATATCATTAACTATTCCGAAAATCAAATAGTTAATCAAGTTTATACATTATGCCGATATCGACGTCACCCGCCGATATCGACCAGCTTGTTTCTTTCTACACACACACACACACACACACACACACACACACACACACATATATATATATATATATATATATATATATATTTTTCCATCCCCTAACTTTTCCTTTACCCGTTTTCTTTTCCTCATCAATAAGCACCAAATTATAACTTATAGTTCAATAACTAGTAAAGAAAATAATTATTAGATAAAGAAAATATAGGTACCAAGTACCTACCTGCTGTGAATGTTCGACTTGCGTTACCCTGTTGTTGTTGTTGTTGCCCTTCACCCGCGGTTCTTCCTGAAACCACAAATACCCACCATTTTTTTTATATTAATCCACATATCACACACAACAACAATAAAAATGGTAATAATATTCATTTCCCTTTTACCAATTCTTTTCTTTCTCACTTATATTCCTCATTATCATCCTTTAATTTTTCAGCTCATTTATAGTCCAAATGGACATCATGAATTCAATTTCTTATCACCATTTATTCTCTTCTTTTATTTTCTGAAGATCAAGACACATTTTATGAAGGGAAAGGGACAATTTCTACCCTTAACATGGTTAAATTTTTGCTATTTTCTCAACTTGGCCGAAATTGTCAACACATGTGACAGCTTGACCTCTCTTCAGAGTTTTACCCATATCTAGAGTTCCAGAACTCCAACTTAGACGGGGTTGGACCCTCCCTGAATTATGTATTTTTCAGGTCCAAAAGTTCCTAACAAAAAGGGCAACGAAACTGCCCAGTTTTGAAAAAAGGGAAAGTGTCTCCAATTCATCTTCAATCCTTGATTTCTCATCAATAACAGCCATGTCTTCCCTTTATTCATGAAATCCTACTCATTTATGCATTTTCCTAACATTTTGTGTTAAAAACCCTAATTCCCAATTCAAGAACAATCATGAACTTCTAATCAAATTGAAGTTAATTTCATAGAAATTGGAATTAGAACTCCTTACTTGGATGAAATCTAACAATTTTGGAAGAATCCTAGCCTTCTTCTCCTTGAAAATACCCAGCCACTCTTCCTCCTTTCTTCCCCAATTTATTCACTTTCTTCTTGTTACTTCTCCACCCAATTGTGCTCTTCCACTTTAGAAATCCAAGGCTTGTATGGGTTTACAATTTTTTTGGGTGTTTACTCTTGGTTTTTATGAGATGAATTTCGAAATTCTCCCTCCCCTCTTTCTTTTGTTTCAGCTGGACATGGCTGAGAAGAGATGGGTATTTATAGTCCCATCTCTTCTTAATTCTATTTTGACCCCGTTTTTTTTTTTTTTTTTTTGCCTTTTTCTTTTCCTAAATTTTGTATAATAACAACATTTTAATTTTTTTTTTTAAATCTACTACCTCTATGCATACTTTATTCTCGGGTTTCACATTCTCCCTTCCTAATAAAAATTTCGTCCCTGAAATTTAAACTACATACCTGACTCAAGGAATAGATGGGGGTATTTTTCCTTAATCTCTGACTCTCTCTCCCACGTTTCTTCCTCAATTTGTGAGTTTCTCCACAATACTCTGACAAGTGATACTTTCTTATTTCTCAATGTTTTTTCACTACGATCCATGATTTTGACTTAGTCTCGAGTGTCAAGTCCTCTCTTACTTCAATAGGAACTGGAGGTAACACTCGGGAAGGATCCACTTCTGCCTTCCGTAATAGTGATGCATGGAATACATTGTGAATCTTCTCTAGGTGTGCTGGTAGCTTCAAGCGATAAGCCATCGGCCCTACCCTAGCTAACACCTCAAATGGGCCAATATACCTCGGAGCAAGCTTTCCTTTCATTCCAAACCGAATGATGCCCTTCCACGGTGCCACCTTTAAGAAGACTCTATCCCCTATTTGGAATTCTAAGGGTCTCCTCCGCTTGTCTGCATAACTCAATTCCTTACTTGGATGAAATCTAACAATTTTGAAAGAATCCTAGCCTTCTTCTCCTTGAAAATACTCAGCCACTCTTCCTCCTTTCTTCCCCAATTTCTTCACTTTCTTCTTGTTACTTCTCCACCCAATTGTGCTCTTCCACTTTAGAAATCCAAGGCTTGTATGGGTTTACAATTTTTTTAGGTGTTTACTCTTGGTTTTTATGAGATGAATTTCGAAATTCTCCCTCCCCTCTTTCTTTTGTTTCAGCTGGACATGGCTGAGAAGAGATGGGTATTTATAGTCCCATCTCTTCTTAATTCTATTTTGACCCCGTTTTTTTTTTTTTTTTTGCCTTTTTCTTTTCCTAAATTTTGTATAATAACAACATTTTAATTTTTTTTTAAATCTCCTACCTCTATGTACACTTTATTCTCGGGTTTCACACAACAGCTGGACAGATACAAAACACGACCAATAACAGGATGGCAAGTCCTACATTAATGGTTGGGAATGCAAGTAATTCTCTGTGTTTCAAAACTAATTTTGATTTTTTTTATTTTTTTTATTTTAAATTAAATATTTTTAATATTTTTATATTATTTTAATGTGATAATATCAAAATAATTATTAAAAAATAAAAATATTATTTTAATATATTTTTAAATAAAAAATATTTTTAAAAATAACATCAACCACAATAATCATTTTATAGCTCAAATATAGTAACCAATTGAATTCCCCTGTCAAGACCAAATGACTATAGATGATAGTGCTCATCAAGCTAAAATATACAGAACGGATGGAATCTGTAGTATTTTTGAAAAAACTTTTGAAGGACATTATTTTAAATTAATTTTTTATATATTTTTAAATAATTTAAATATACTAATATCAAAAATAACTTTTTATTTTATTTAAAAAAAAAACAATATTATTAACACAAATAAAGCTATATGCAATAGTCGTGATGTGGCCACTACTGTTAGACGCCAAGGACAACAATGAGGGCCCTGATCCAGCCTCACCAGGGACACGCCTTCTCAAATTTCGCTGGGATTTTCATGCTTTTCTCGAATCCTCCCACATGAAGCTCTTGGTTAAGCTTTTTTTTTTTTTTTTTAATAATATAGTTATTCAGATTAATTTGCGCATATCTTATTTAATTTTACAGATTCTAAAATTAATGACCATGTAATTCTCCAGTTATCATCATATTAACAATTATAAAACTTGAACCTGAAATCTTAATAAACAAACCTCTAAATCTCAAGTTTGTACTACCGAACCATCTAACATATGGTTAGCCATCTTTTTTTTCTTGATTTCGAGGGTCATGTGATCAACCCGTCCCCAACATGACATCACTCTCCTCTTTTTAAAACTTGTCTCCTTTATTAAAATGAACCGTCATCACATGGACTCACCTGTGTAGAGCTATCCCAGCCAAAAAAAAAAAAAAATCAATCATCCAATAATTCCACACTATTCTGAGCTCATGGGCACCAATAATTCACAGCCGACCGTCCCATTTCCTCATTTTAATAAAGGTGCCCACCGCTTCGACTGTTGCTCGTGTCATGGAAATTGTTATTCTTCTATTCTTATATACTTAAATCCTTGTCATTTCACACTAGCACTCAAAAATGAAATACCACGGTGTTATATATTTTAGTCTTTAAAAATAAAAAAAAAATTGTGGGTTAATTTTATCCTTTTAATGAATGTTAGATTTTATAATTCTTTACAATTTGTTTTTATTCTCTTCATTTTGACAACCTAACCTAAATTGAATTGAGTTACTATTTTATCTTAATTTATAATATTTTATTTTCAATTTTATCCTTTATTGAGTTATGTTTTATAATTTGTATTTTATTTTTTATATATAGTGTTATCACAATCTAATAAAATGGATTATGAGTTAAGCTGCTTGACTTTATTTATTTATTAGGTGATTTGTTTTTCACTCTCACCATTTAATTTTAAATTGACTAAGATTTAATGTGTTCTATGAGGTTTATATTGTCTCATTACTTGAATCACAAGTTTGTTTTTTTGGCTCGCATGGTTTCTTGTGTTTTTTTTTTATTTATTTCATCCCTCAATATTAAGTTGATTTTGAATTGAGCTTCATAAAAAATAATATTTTTCATGGAGTTATTTAAGTCTTATGATTTTAAAGGTTAGCCAATGTCGACTCAACTTATTTTTTTTGTGGAATTTTGTTTTCAGTTTTATTTATGTAATATTGAGTTGATTGATAATTGAATTTAATATTATTGTGCTTTTAAATTTGCTTTTTATAGAGTTATTGTGGTCTTACCACTTAAATAGCAGAATTGACAAGTTAACCCGATTTTATCTAAGTCAATTTAATATGATATCGTTTTAATGCTTAAAAAAATCATTTTGATTGTTTTTTTTATTAAACTATATTTTTTCTCAGTCATGTGAGTTGTTTTTAATTATGTCAAATTGACGAGGTCACTTCAAATCAACTCTTATATAATTTTAATTTTATTCTATGTAAAACATATAAACAATATTTAGATATATTTTTATATTTAATCCAATAAGCATCGTAGCTCATGCAATTATCTAATAATATTAATTAGGAAAAGAAATATCGACTGCTCCGGCCCTTGAGCTAGAGCCTATCTGGCGAATTAGAGAGGAGTTTAACTGTATGGTCAAACTTCAAGCATGTAGAAATTTTCTTCATCAGTCAGTATAATTAAATTATTTATTATACGTGTTTGGGAAATTGACCAATATAAAGTAATAAACTGCACAAACTCACAGTAAATAAAGTCTAATTGCGTAATTCATGAGAATCCGAGCGGCACGTATATTGTAATTAAACTCTCTTATTATTTTATTTTTAAAATAATTATTTTTAACTTATGAAAATGCATGATAAAGATGTTATCCAGACAGCAATAAGTATTCTTTCTGCTACCATCATCACAAGCCATGAAGCTTGGTGCTCATATATATATATATATATATTTACTTCCAGTCTTGCTACCCGCGGCCATTTGTTTCTTACTTTCTACATCTCTTGGTCACATGAACGACGCCTCTTCACTTCCTTTTTGTATGCTGAATTCATATATACCGAACCCATTTCTAGATTTTGCTTTGCATACGAAAAAAAGGTTCCTGTCATCTTCAACACTTCCATATTCAGATCTTGGCTTCTCCAGCAAAAGCGTACCTCTATCTCCTCTTCTCTGATCTTTCTTTTCATCTATCTTTTTATTCTAATGTCATATGCACACTAGTTATCTGGTTTGCCACAGACTGGCAGTACTAGATGGCCATGTGGGTATGTCGTGGACTACGTGAATAGGGCGGGGCAGATTACATACTTCATATTTATTTTGGCAGAGGAGAAGGTTTGGCAGACATGGGTAAGCTCGGTTTTTGCAAGGTGTTGGACTGCCTTTGTTTTACTCCTCCAGGCTCAAGTTGCTCTTGTTTCTGCATCGATTCATCGGATAATCAAGATGATGAACTCGAGAAAAACCAGTTGATTCCTGGTGACAAGGGCAGGTTGATGAGGCTGAAAGATGTTGTTGCCGATAACCAAACACTGGCCTTTCAGCTCAAGCCCAAGGTAATTCAGTACTTCCTATCTCGTCGATCTCTTCAGTGTCCACGTATCCTGTTTTACACATCAAAAGAAGGAAAAAAACACTTAAACTGACTTCAAGAACAGCAGATATATATATATATAGTTTGGCGACATGTTAACCAGTTTAATCTGTCGTATGGATGCTGCAGATGGTAGTGCTGAGGGTGTCCATGCACTGCAACGGCTGTGCAAGGAAGGTTGAGAAACACGTTTCAAAGCTGGAAGGTACGTCAAATGATTAGTTCTGGATCGAGTGCTATATGAAAGTTTTAATTTTCATAAGAAAATCTGGGCCAGCTCTTTTGCGAGGATATGATTTCTCATCACTGAGTTGAAGATCAAGCTGTACAACAATGCGAAAGAGAGAAAATTATTGTTGCTGATTGTGTTTTCTCTACAAGATTCAAATCCTAGAAACTAGAGTAAATCTTTTGCGATTGGATCCGAGTGCTGTTTATGCTTCTTATTTATTTTCCTGATCTAAGAATATAAGTCGTTGTCTCTCTCTCTCTTGTTTTGCAGGAGTGAGCTCATACAAAGTAGACCTGGAAAGCAAGATGGTAGTTGTTATCGGCGACATACTTCCTTTCGAAGTGCTGGAGAGTGTCTCGAGGGTAAAATATGCTGAGCTATGGAATTCTCCGTCCTCATGATTGATGCTGCGGACAACGTTTTGGTCCCTTTTCTACAGGCTCACTCCAACCTCACAAAGGCCGGAAAGATACAAAAACAGAAAAACTTCTTTTCAGTAATATATATTTTTAATAAAGAGCTCGTTTTATGTACGATAAGTTCATACACATGTCAAGTTGCCATCTATTATATTTTTTTAATTAATATGGATGTTTAGATCACTTTACGAGCACCTCAACTAATTTCACGAGCAATAAAATTAATAACTATATAAGTTTTTAATTGTCATCGTATTAGCAATTTTTAATAACTATTAGCAATTTCATAGCTCAAATTTAAAAAAACCTTTGAATTCTAAAATTGTACCACCAAATTATCTACTAGATGATTTGTCATGTATTATTTTGGAAACTGTAATATGTATTTAAACTACGAAGATGTAAGCTTCTTTATGTACTATACTGATAGGTAAAACACGTTATACATTGCACCGGATTAAAGATTTTTTATATAGAAAAATGTTCAAGTGATGATGATTTATATTTGTTTTTTTTTCTTTATTATAATCGATTACTATCACCTTTGCTTTCTCGATTTTTGGTAAGGACATGAGAATTTTTTTCATCATAAGATCAGCATTAGTATAAGTCTTACAAAAAAAACACCCAAATTATTAGTTATAGTCATTATTCTATAAAACTTGCTAATTATAGATTTATTTGGAATCATTTTGAATTTCTCATGTTAACAATTAATATTTCTATTTTTTATTCTTTAACCTGGTTAGTTCTTTCATGTTGTATTTCTTAAAGCATGCCATATATCCCTATAAAATTTATAAGATGTGATTCTATTAAATTTAATTATACTTAATTCACAATACAAAGTATTCATAGCTTACCATCTATAAATATATTTTTTTTTTATCACAATCTAATACTCACTCCTAACTTTAGAAGTAACTTTAGAAGTTACGAGCGGATTTGCCCGCTCTGCTGGGCTTTTTTATCTATGTAGAAAATTGATTGATTCTATAAATATTGTATTTTTTTATTTTAATATTTTATTAGTAAAATTGTAATTGAAAGAAGCTGTCAAAAATGGTTTTTTCAACCAAAAAGTGATTGAATATTGTTATTGGTAAGAAAAACTTTTGATAAAATTTGTTAGAACATTTGGTAAGAAGGTGAAATAATTTGTTAGAAATTTGTTGTCACGGATACTCTTGTTAAAAATAAAAACAAAAAAAGAAACCCGGTGGAAAGAAAAAAGACTTGGACACGACGGTTATTAAAAAAAAAACATATATGAAAAAAAGGTTATCGTTTATTAAAAGAAAAAAAAAGAGTATAACATAGAAATTTAAATTCAAAGCCAAAGTTATATTTATAAGATTTATTAATCATATTATTATATTAAATGTATTCAAGAATACCGATATTAATTTTTTTTTGCAAGAAATCGTAGGTCATTTTTTCTCTCTATATATATATTTTTAGGCGATTATAGTCAATAAATATTAAAATATATAATTAGTCTCACATACTTTATAGTGTAATCGAAATGGGAGTGGGTCATAGATTTTTTTATTGTAGATAATCCAGGTAAATTTGTCAAAAAAAAATTATGAGTTGCTTTTTTTCTCTTGTAATATTAGATCTGACACATTATAAATAAAAATATTGTAATTTGTTTGTAGAAATAAACCTAATTTTTTTGCGTGCTATAATTACTTATCTGCCGTCTAAAAAAAAATGTAATCGAAACGGGAAGTGACTCGAATATTTTTTAATTGTAGATCATCTAGGTAAATTTGTTATTTTTTTTAGTTGTATTTTTTGCCCAGTAATATTAGATATAAAATATTACAAACCAAAATATTATAAATATTTTTTAAGAAATGAACGTTAAAAAACAGAGCACAAAATTAAAATTCGAAGAATTTTTTTTTTAATTTTTATAAGATTTATTCCTTGTATTATTATATTAAATGTATTTAAGAATACTGATATTAAATTTATTTTGTAAAAAAATCCTAGATAATTTTTTTTCTCTATATATACATTCTTGGGCGATAATATTCAATAAATATTAGAGCATATAATTAGTTTAACATACTTTAATTTGACATAAATATACAGATATATATCATGAATTTGACATACTTTACATAATATATGTGATTTTAAGAACAAAATTGAAGCAAATCCAAACATTCAATTTAAATAATTGAAAACATAACCTGAAATAAAAAGAAATGGGACCGAAATGAAAGTAAAATCCATAATTAACTTGCATAGAAGGATAAAATTGAAAGAAATCAAACTTTGGGACCGAAAATATTAAGGATTTATAATCAATTTGCATGGAAGGATGAAATTGAAAGCAATCAAAACTTTGATACCAAATATATTTTGAATTCCGGCCCAACCCGCAAAATTAAAAGCCTGAGGACCGAATTGAAACTTCAATATATAATCAATTTGCATGGAAGGATGAAATTGAAAAAAATCAAAACCTCTATAATGGAATTAAAGGCAAGAAAAACAAAATTACACGTGCAGGGACTGAAATGAATTTTGACAAAAAACAGCTTAGCTGACATCATCTGGCGCAGGCAGGAGAGAGAAATTGGGGGGGGGGGGATTCAAACGACCATTGACGCGTCTCCGGACACCATCATGACACACGCACCGTTCCAGGTGGAAGATAACATGTCTGAAAATCATTCTAGATGCCGGTTGGGCATTTTATGACGTCGAAGAAGGCCGCACGCGCCGTCAGAAACACGCATGAGCGCGGAGACGAACGGCGCGTTTCGCGACGCGCCAACAGTGACCCGCTTAAACAAATAATAAAATATTGGCTAATTATTGTGAAGCCCCTCTCCCAGCAGGTGTGTTTTTGTCGTTTTCGGGGGACGAAATCGTTAATGCACTGTTCAATGAAAGAATAAAAAATTAAAAAATCGACCGGACGAACCGGGCCGGGCCGGACCGGCAATGGTCAATTACCGCGGAGCCCCTGCAACCGGCGGCATGTTTTGTCGTTTTCGAGGGGGCTTTTTTGTTAAATCACTGTGCCCAGCCGAAAAAAAAAACATGTGGTGCTTCACGGTTGATATTTAGGCAGAAAAAGAACTCTCCTACAGATTTCTGCCATGATTGATATTTAGACAGAAAGAAAATCTGTCACGGTTGAAAGATTCACATGTGTCCAGGGGAGAGGGGATGTGCAGATGGAATAGGGGCAAAAAAAAAAAGAGGTAAACATACGCGTGCGAAGCACAAATTGCAAATGTCCAGTCCACATTTAAATCACTCACATTGCACAGTAATCGTCCGAGCTCTTTTAGCTATTGTGTAATAATACTATTTTAAAAATAGATTAGATTATAATTTTCATCTTTATTCATAATAAAAATAATTTCCATCCGATTTCCTCTCATTTTGATTAAAAACTATGTGAATGTAATGTCGAATTTATATTGGCGATTAACATTATTTGCATGTAAAGTCATACATTAATTTATTTGAAATTTATTTATGTTTTTCTAACTATTTTCACCTTAAATTTACAAGAAATCCTTCCTATCAATTAGGATGTTTACACAATTTAACACTAATTATCATTTTATGTACTGATTTTTTTATTTTATTTGATCCAAAATTTAAGTTAAATATTTAAGAGTTTTTATCTCCATTTACAACAATTCTCGTTTTTAATTATCATTTCTCAAATGAAAATTATCATACTTAGCACTGTCTACCAATTTTAAGTCATGGGTTTACAACTTAATGCCTGGACAATTATGAGCTGCTCTTTATTTGTGGCATTGTCTTGATGTATCAGTCTTCTTCTTTTGATATAATGAGACTCCTTTAATTTTAGTTTTCATGATTTTATGAGAAACTCTTGCTTCATATGCATTTTTGGCACATTATAAATAATGGTTGATTTGGATTTTAAGTAAAGAAACTATCTTGATGTGAGCTTTTAGAAGTGTCATCTTTTAAAAATATATAATCATGTACAATCACAAACCATAACATGTGTAATATTCTTGAAATATTTTCAAGAGAGTATAATTTTAGGCATTTTACGCAAACAAAATAGTGGTCAGCAAGATGAGACAATATGGTCTTTTATTTTGTCAAACAAGGCTAGAATGCTCTTTAAATAGGTTTCAATATGTTATTGGCTTAGAAAAAAAAGTTAAATGCACAAGATTTTTCAAAATTGTTCTTGTCTTAAATGTTTAAAATTACATTTTAGTGAGGGTAGTTCATATTAAGTCACTATTTATTTTTGTGGTGTAAAAGTATTTAAAAAGAAATTTTGATTTTTTTTTAAAAATTATTTTTTGTATTTTTAGATTGTTTTGATTTGTTGATGTAAGAAATATTTTTTGAGGAAATAAAAAATATTTAATACATTTTAAGAAAAAATACATTTGGAAAAACAATTTCTACTATAATATCAAATGAGCTCTAAGTGTGTAAATCCCATCATCATCCCATCCTATTCACTCGAACTAAATCAAACTCGAATACAATATTCTCATTAAAATTAATTAAAAAAATCATATTCATAATGAATTTAATGTGTACCTAGACAAATATTACTATTTACTATAATAGTATAATTATCATTTTACTTTTGTAATAAATAGTAATAATAATAAATTATTATTGAGGTAAATTCTCTTTTCTTCGAGGTATATTAGGTATTATGCGATTGATTGAGGGGAATTTGATCTTTTTTACTTTTTAAATGCACTGTAATGACTATATTACTTTAAAACTAAAGATTAAAAATTAAAAGATGATGGAGGCAATACATGTTTTTATGTTTTAAAAGCACAATGTAAAGAGTATAATACTTTTCAAATTAAAAAACAAATTGTTAAACTTACATTCATGAGTCATTTCCTTTTTTTCAAGTGGTTGTTTTGGTAATAAATAAGTTGACAAAGATAATTTGGTCTTTTACTTAATATGAAAAATTAATTATAAGAGAATTGGTGCATTTGACGTTGTCCCATGTCCAAACATCTTTTTTTATAAAGGTGTTTAAAGTGCTCTATTATGCTTTTTCTATTGGTTTCGCGTGTATGGTCAACGGCTTTATAGTTGGGCTTTGGTAACCCCCCCCCCCCCCCCCCCCCCCCCTCCTTTTCTCTCTCTCTTCTCCTTACTAAAATATAAAGATGTCATTTATTTATTTTAATTGAGTTCTAATTCTTTTGATTGTGTTTTTAATCTTTTTTTATTGGTTTCTTCAATTTGACCCCTCATTATTTGATTTTATTTAATTTTATATCAAATTTGGTCCTCATTATTATTATTATTATTATTATTACACCTTTTCTAATTGAATTTTGTTTTCAATTTCATCCCTCATCATTTGATTTTAAACTATTTTCATATCAAGTTTAGTTCTTATTCTTTTTTAAAAAAAAACTTATCTTTTCTTAATGCATTTTTTTTTTCAATTTCAACCCTTAGTTTTGATGATTAACAATTTTGCTTTATTATTTTTTAGAGTTTTCTTTTTATTGGGTTAATTGTAGGCTCATGACTAGGGTCATAGGCTTTAAAGATTAACATTTAATTTCATCCTTCAATATTTGTCCAATTCCTAATTGATCAAATATTAAAGGATGAATTATCAACTCAATGTTAAAGGATGAAAAAAAATCAATCTAAAAAACTTTTCAAAGTGAAATAAATAGCAATAAAAAAAATATGAACCAAATCCAACATAAAAACAAAATGAAATTAAATGATAGTGGATGGAATTAGAGAAAAATTAAAAAACGAATTAAAATAAAATTAGGAATCAAAAGAGTAAGGACCAACTCTGAGAGATGAAAAAATGGAATCAGGGTTGAAATTAAAAAAACATCCAATTTTATAAACAATTTTAAATAAATAAAGTAATCAAACGAAAAAGGATGAAATCTAAAGAATAAATAAATTGAAGGGTTAGCTTGAAGCTCTAAAGTGCCACATGCGAAAATCAAGGTGGAGAGAAAAAAAAGATAGAAAAAAAAGTGTTTCAACACTAAACTAGAGGTCATAACATCACACGCACCACCTTGAAAGGGAGGGATGTTGAAGTGAATCTAACCATATCCATGAAACTTGTTGTTCATTACCAAAAGACATCGCCCGCCTCCCTAAAAATAGGAGAGAACATCAATATAATAAAAATCTCAATCTAAATGGACAAATAAACCTTATGATAACTTATTATTGTTATTATTTTAAAGAAGATTATTTTTTTCATTTACTTGTTCTAATTATAAGAAAATGACTAAAATATTTTTAAATGTTAGTTTTTTTTTTAAGGTTAATTTAATAATTTATTGTGTTAATATAAAATATCAACTTATTGATATTTAATTGCACAATAACTAACTAGTCTTTAACCTCATTCATTGATTTTGTTTGGAATGGATTTTTTTTTAAGTTAAGTGAATCTACCTAGCTTTATTATATTGATGATATGTAAGTCCATATTAACTGGCTTATTTATAGGAGAAAAAAAAACTTCTTTTATTTATTCATGCATGCTTTGTGTATAGGCAACGCAAGTTTCATTCGATTATAAGAGTGTTTGATACTGTGTTTCAAAAATATTTTTGAAAAAAAATAATTTTTTTATGTTTTTAGATTATGTGTTAATATCAGAAATAATTTTAAAAAGTACAAAAATATTATTTTGATATATTTCTAAATAAAAAAAATACTTTTAAGGGTTTGTTTGATATTGCGGTTACTATTGTGGTTGAGGTTAGAAAAAAACAGTTTTATAATAAGCACTTTAAGTTGAGGTTAATAACTGAAATTGAAGTGTGTGGTTAAAATAATGGTTGAGTTTGAGGTTTAATCAAAAACAGTTTTGTATGTTTGGTTACTATGTTTTTCATATTGCTGTCAACTTGTGAAATTATTTTAAAATATATATACACACACAAAGAGAAAAATTAAGTAACACTCGGTTATTCTCTCTTTCATTATATATATATATATCTTGTTGGTGTTTTACTGTGCATTTCGCCAATGTTCACCTAGACACAGTTCACTATGGATTGCTATAGTGAAATGACCGTTTTGCCACCAAGACAAAAAAAAAAATTTAACCCCCGAGATAGGGGGTATTTTCGAAATTTCCAGGGGACTGGATGGTATTTCAGAATTTGTTGCACAGTAAAATGACGACACTAGCACCCCTAAACGACAAAAACTGTCGCCTGGAACTAGGGGTATTTCAGGATTTACCCCTGCTTTTTCATAGATATCGCTGGCTCCAGGGATATATGGGTAATTGACAAATATTTTATATTTATTTTTTCTGGAACACTTACAGACGCGTCGTACGAACTGGGCATCTGTCGTGTCATCTGGTTCGCCTCCATGTCCTCCAACTCCACACGTGACGCGTGTGCTTCAAATGTGACCTTGTAATCGCTGGTAGATGATTTTTCTTTCCCCTTTTTCTCTTTTCTACTGCCGTGAAGTATGGTATAGTCTCTCATATTTGTATCAATTTAATTTCAGTTACTGATCTTTTGATTTCATTTTTAGTACTGATTTTTCAATGGACATTTCGACTATTTTCAATTATACTCTTCAATTGAAATTAATTATATACGGTAAGTTTCATTTCGATCCTTCAACTTTTGATTTTTGGTTTGTTTTTGGTTCCTTTAATAATTTTGGTATGCAAGTTTGAATTTGTTCTAATTTTGTCCCCAAATTGAAATTGGTCATATATGCTACTTTTCATTTCGGTCCTTATTTTTTTAATTTGTTCAACAATTGCACTTTATTGATTTTTTAAAATTCATTTATTGTTTGTTGGTCCCGAAGTTGGATTTGTTTCATTTTTATCGTTCAATTGGAATTAATTATATATTTTATTTTTTATTTTTGACACTTATTTTTTTAAATTTATTCTGTATTAATTCTTTTGGTTTTTTATCCTTCTTGGACATGTTTATTTTTTGTCCATATTTATGCATTTGTTCTTTTTGTTTTTATTTGTCATTTTATTTTTTATCGGAGTTTTATTTTTATAACATTCCATTTTGAAATTTTAATTTATGTTGGTTATACTGTATTTTATTTTTAAAAATTCTTTTATTGTTTTTCGGTCCCAAGATTTTGATTTGTTGCAGTTTTGTCATTCAATTAGAAATGTATATATATATATATATATATATATATATATATATATATATATATATTGTTTTTCATTTTGGCACTTTATTTATTCTTCTTTTTTTTGATGATTTGTTTTAAACTTGAATAAGGTGAGAAATAAGATTGAAAAGAAGAAGTTTTCTTACTGGAATCGTGTACCTTTTTTTCTTCTTTTTTTTTGATGATTTTTTTTTACAGTAGGTAACAGTAAATAAAAAATGAAAATGAAAGATAGTCAAACTTATCTTAGAACCAAAGCTCTGATACCAAATGATATGAACTCCATCATCAATTGTGATGAAACCCAATAACAATGATGATTTAGAACCCCAAGATCATGTACACAAGATTGGTTGAGCCTTGACCCGACACCTAACAAGATGAAAACCAAGACTACGAAGGATTGAAACACCACACCTAAAAAACTCGAGAATGCCTCAACAATCAAGGTGATAAGTTTGGTTGTTTGAACACCACAAGATTAACTTGATAAGTTCTCAGAGTTCTTTTAAGAACGAAGAGGAACACAAGACCTCACAATAATGATAATTTTCTACAAAAAAACATAATTTATTTATTCATTTCGAAATACTCATCTATATACTTGGAACAACCCTTCAAGAATAAGAAAAGTCATAACTAAAGCTTTAAAACAGCTCAAACATCAATATAAACAAGTCCTGATGTTTTTAGGCCTCTTGGACTTCTAGAGGCAACCATAAATAACTAAATATCTAAATTCAATGTATTTAACATAACCATTCAAGACCAAGCTCATTTCTCTATTTAATATCCTTAAAACTCATCAAATTCATGCTCTTTGATGGTTAGACCATGCTGGAAATGTTTTTGCATGCTAATTATTAGTCTCTTCAATTGCTTTGATGCTTTCATTATTATTTGAGTCCTTTTTGTCTTTTTAGAATCATCCCAAATCTCTTGGATTAGCCCATTTAGTGCTTCCTTGAAATGTTTGATCCTAAATCTTATAATTGGACCATTTGGAAGTGACAAAGGATCTTGTGCAAATTCAGCCCCATTCCTGAGTTTATGATCAACATGTACAGCACCTTGGTTTGCATCAAAGGAACATATAATATTAGTTCTATGATTTTTGTACTCTATCTCTCTCGTTCTCTTAGGTATTCCATTTTGATCAGTAAGTGATGAGGCTGATTTTGCATGAAGGATGAGTTGAAGTTTTTCTACTTGATGAAGATGACTAGAAAGAAAATCCAGATCAAGAAGTTAGACAGCACAACTGCAAGGCAAATTACTATTTCAAAGAGGAGAAAAGGGCTTTTCAAGAAAGTTTACGAACTCTGAACTTTATGCAATGTCGATATTGCTCTTATGGTGTTTTTTTGCAACTGGAAAGCTTTTTGAGTACTCAAATTCAAGGTTTTTCTCTCTCTCATTATTGCTGTAGAAGTTGCGCAGATGAACGAACATGAAGGGAGAGCAATGAGGGTCTAATTTGGAATAAATTTTGTAACGATTAACAATAAGCTAAACCGTGTGGGGAATTAACTGTAGCTCCCCACACAAAGCACTGTGGAAATCCACAGTGCTTTCCTTTTTCTTTTTTTTGCTTTTTTTTTCTGATTACGTTTCATTTTTTTTCGTTTCTTGCTTTTTTTTTATTATGTTTTTTTTTCATGAAATTTTTTTTTACTGGTTATATTTTTTTTCTTTTTCTACTTATATATAATTTTATTTGTTTTTTTTATAATTTGGGTGTTTGGGCTAACCTAAGCACACTATAATTAATCATCAGATCTAATTTTTTTCATAGTTTTTTTTTTTCATTTTTTTCCAATTTTTTTCCATTTTTTTCTGATTATATTTTTTTTTTCATTTTTTTCCATGAAATATTTTTTTTGCTGGTTATACTTTTTTTATTTTTTTTCTTTTTTCACTTATATTTTTTTTTTGTTTTTTATGATCGGGGTGTCCGGACTAGCTTAAACGCACCATAATTGATCCCTGAATCCAATTTTTTTTTTTTATAACCATGGTGTCCATACCAGCTTATACGTACCACGACTAATCCTCGGACCCATTTTTTTTGCTAAAGTGCTTTCCCGCTGATATATTTTTTCCTTTTTTTTTCTTATACTTTTGTTTTGTTCACTTATATATTTTTTTTACAACCGGGGTCTACGGGCCAGCTTAAGTACACCATGACTAATTTCCAGAATGAATTTGTTTTTAAAACAATATGGATTGCTACAGTGCTTTCACGTTTATATTTTTTTCTTTAACTTATATATTTTCTTATAACCATGGTCTCTGAGTCAATTTAAGTTTTTTTATTATTATTTTTTACTTATATATTCTTTTTATAACCAGGATCTATGGACCGCCTTAAGCACATCACGACTAATCCCCATACCAAATTGTTTTTTGATAACCAGGGTGTCCAGGCCAGCTTGCGCACACCACGACTAATCCCTGAACCATTTTTTTTTTTTAATTTTTGTTCCTTATACCTTTTTTTGTTCACTTATACTTTTTTTTTCTTATGTACGAACCAAAAACAATTTTATAACTGGGGTCTCCAGGTCAGCTTAAACACACCACGACTAACTCCCGGACCATTTTTTTTTTTAAAAAACAATATGGATTGTAAATGGTGTGAGAAAAGCACTGTAGCTCCCCACACATAGCATTGTTGATTGCAACAATGCTTTTTTCCACTACAATATTTTTTCCGTGTTTTTTTGCTTCTTCTTCTTTCGCTTTTTTTTTTCCTTATTATGTTTTATTTTTAATTTTTTTCTTATTATATTTTTTTTGTTTTTTCCCCCAAACATTTTTTTTTCATGTTATACTTTTTTATATCCTTTTCTTTTTTCAATTATATTTATTTTTTTTTATTTTTTTATAATTAGGGTGTCCGAGCTAGCTTAAGAGCACCATGATTAATACCAGATCTAATTTTTTTTTTTATAATGAGGGTGTTCATGCCAACTTATGCGTATCACAACAATCCCTAGACCCATTGTTTTTTCTAAAGTGCTTTCTCACTGGTACATTTTTTTCCTTTTTTTTTCTTATACTTTTGTTTTGTTCACTTACACATTTTTTTGTAATCGGGATCTTCGGGTCAGCTTAAGCACACTACAATGAATTCCTAAAGCGATTTAAAAAAAAAACAATATGGATTGCTACAATTCTTTCACGCTTATACTTTTTTTTTACTTATATTTTCTTATAACCAGGATCTTCGGGCAAGTTTAAGCGCACCACCACCACTCCCCGGATCAAATTTGTTTTTTGATAATCAGGGTGTCCAGGCCAGCTTGGACGCACCACGACTAATCCCCGGACCAATTTATTATTTTTTTACTTATACTTTTTTATGGTCACTTATACTTTTTTATGTATTAAAACTAGATAAAAAAAAATTTAATCCCTGCGGCGGAGCGCAGGTTTATGGCTCGTAATTTCTAAAGTTTGTTTTGTCGGTGGCTACTTTGAAAAGCAATGAGAAGCTACTTATTTTTGCTTTTAAAAAACCGCAGTGTAAAGGCATGAAAATATGGTTCCCGTGTAAATTAAAACAGTGGTTAAAAAATAACCAAAAATATAAAACAAATTAGTTTTTTTAACATCACCCACAATCACAATACCAAACACCTATTAAAAATAATTTTAACTACACTTCAAAATAGACACTATATCCGTGATTATGGAGATCTCGTGAATACTGTGGTTAGCTAGAGGCAGTATTTTGGCCGAAAGGAAGAGGAAAATAAATAAATAAAACATATACTTTGTTCTTTTTTATTAAGGTCAACAGCATAAAAGCAATAATTTCCCAGCGGCTCTAGCTTTCTAATATTTTGTGATCGATTTTTTAACCTTAGTTTAGTCAAATTCAAGGAACCCACCAGCATCCAGCACCAATAGAATGGTGGGCTGGGCGAAGGTGGCGAGGGGTTAGGCATACACATGAAACGACGTGTAGGTATTGAAGTCCATAAAGGAAAAAAAAGTGGTAAAAAGGAATCATAAAAAGTACCATTTTTTATTTTATTTTTATATTTTGTTGAGAGTCATGTTGACTGACTCTTTCCCGATACTTTTTAATTAAGATTAGATTCTACTGACAAGTCTGACACGCGGTCGCTCCATACACTCAAATAAATGAACCCACGACTCCTTCATCCAATAAATTAAAGGTCTCCTCATAAAGTAAAAAAAAAAAACTCAAAATCTTCGTCAATATTTTTTTTTGGATAACATAGGAACCATATAATTTGGAAAGTGTACTTTATGGGCCCAGAGCATTCATAAATCCCCGGCTATTTCAGGCTCTTACAAGTTTGGGATAGAGCGCTAGGATGGCTCGAACCTCGATCCCGTGTATGAGAGCGAGGCCTGTTGCCGTCAGGCTGCCCTCCTGGGGACATCTTCGAGATCCTCATGAATAAAATTAGATTCATGCTTCCGACTCACCGAAGTAGCCCTGTTTTTTAAATTTTATTTTAAAAAAATTATTTTTATTTTTTATTTTAAATTAATTATTTTGATATTTTTAGATTATTTTTATGTACTAATGTTAAAAATATTTTTTAAAAAATAAATTTTTTTTATTGTAATATATTTTTAAACAAAAATTACTTTTAAAAGTGATTTCAATTGTAATTACAAACAATCACGCAATCAATTAACTCTCCAAAAATAAAAAATGCCCCAACTACATATCTTAAAAGAATTCATTATTATTTTTTCAGTGAAAATAAATGGTGAGATTGGAATACTATTCCCATGCTACCCACTTATAAAATATAAAATATTAGTTTTGAAACCGTGATTTTAATATTTTTTATATAAAATAAATAAATATTATTTTTTTTTTAAAAAGTTGCAACTTCATGTACGACGTATTATACAGAAGTTGCGAAACAAATAAGAAACGAAGATCACGCGCTATCGAATTGAATGCCAAAACACGCACAAATTGAATCAAGTGACGGTGCTTGACGAACCTTTTCCGCTGAGCACAGCCTGCACTTCTCTGAAAAAGATCCAACTGCTTCTACGCGCATTAATCGAGCGTGAATAACTTCTCCTCTTGTCCCTAAAACGTGAACACTCTCGCTATTGGCTCTAACTAACGTAATAAATAAACTCGAACAAAAGAAATTTCCTCTCTCTCTCTCTCTGTATCTCGATCGCCTTGGAATCGTGTCTTCTCTCACAAACCAATTCTTTTGATTTGGCTACATTGAAAAACCCTAGATTCCTCGCCCATTATCCACAGGTACTAAGTAATAACGTGCTCTCCCCCTCTCCCCTTTCCTTTTGTTTTCGAATTTTGTTTTATTGTTTGTTGCCTCAGATCCGTTACTGTTCTTTTGTTTTCTCAAAATTACGTGTTAATTTTTCCTGACGGAAAATTATTCAACTTTTTTTTTTCTGCTTTTTTTTCAAAAAAATTAGGACAATGTACGGACATCTACACACTATTTACTCTTTAATTCAGCCTTTTCGATAAGTTTAAATTCATGGTAGTTTATTTTTTATTCGGTTGTTTCTGCTTGTGTGCTGAGTATTATTCAATGTTCTGAAAGTTTTTTTTTTTTCTATTTTTCAAAGATATTATTATTATTATTATTATTATTATTATTATTATAGAGAGTTATAGCATTTTTCTTACAAAATTTAGTTTGCAAAGCAGTTGCTATACATTGGAGTTTGTGGTGTTTTAGCAATTTATTTCGTTGCATGGAAAAAAAAGATTTACATTAAAGGCTTTTTGGTGTTTGAATTTATGGTGACAGGTAAGGCTGCTAAAATTAGTTTGCCGACCTGTTTAAAATGGACTCAGAGGACACATTCCTTGCTAAAGGTATGCTCTTTAATCCATTTCTACATACCAGTTGAGATCTCTATTTTTCCGTTCTATGTTCTCTATGTTCAGTTAAGAATCCAGCAGCTAGGAGCATTGCGCCATGACTTACCCTTGCCATTAGTCATTGGCAGTTCTGGCCATTCTTAATAGGTCTTCACTTTGATGATGACGTTGTTCACTTGTTTTGTCAATCAGATTGTATTCGTTATTGGCTGATATACCTGCTGATTTCTTTTATTGTGTTTTCATTCACCAGTAGCGAACCCTGTTGCCTACCCAATATTTTCAGTTGTTTGTTCATTGGGAAGGAGAAATAAAGTTAAATGTTTCTAAGCTGGATCCCTTGTGCTGCTGCTGCTGCTGCTTCTTGTTTTTCTCAGACGTCATATGATACTGTTTTCCAATTAGATATGTAGGGTGGTTGTATATATTGGAGTTAAACTTTTACCAAGAAACATGGATGCCATAAATTCTTTTGTCAATGTGTTTTACACATTTCTTGCAATTCCTGTGGGTTGGGTTATATATTGTTTCCAACTGCATGAAGAAATGGATGATTATGTGCAAGGTGGTTGATAATATATATATTTAGTTTGAGAGAGTTTTTGTTTTTGGACTACGATAGATTCAGAAATATTGGAAAAAAAAATTATCCTGACCATTTTTTCTGGGTAGCATTATGTTTTATTTCTCTGTTGCATCTTATAATTCAGAGCTTTGAGATCCACGTTAAGTGTTTCATTGTCTGACATTCAAAGGCATGTTAGGTCTCTTAATACTTCTGTTCTCTTTGTCCTGGTTCCATACTCTTTTATTTGGAGGATTAAATCACTCTCCATTTTGCAATTCTATTCGTGTGCAATGTTGACATAATTTTTCATCTATAAAACAGTGGAGTGATTAGAAGTTAGCTGACAAAGAAGATGAAGTTTTAAAGATATAGGCTTTTTTATGTGCTATGATTGAGTATTGAGGTACGCACTAAATATGGTATTTAGGAAAAATGTCATGATAAAGGAGAGATTTAGCTAAATTGAAGGCATTAACAGGTGAAGAGATATCGAAAAGTTAAGTGGGGTTGAGCTATGAAGAAAGAAAGAACCATATTACCTGCCTTGTTAGTAAAACTTTATAAATATAGTGAGACAGCTTCTATCATGTTTACATGCATTAATCAGATGAATTATTTACTAGAAAAAAATGTGTTCTATTATCTGCTGAAACTCTCTGTTTTTTGTTTTTTTGTTTTTTTTTTGGGGGGGGGGGGCTGGTTTGCTGTTCCTTTCCAGTTTCTGGTGTTCAAAGCCTTTCTTCCAGTGTGCAAAGCACCCCAGAAAAAAATGGCAATTCAGATGATGCTTCAAGAAGTCCAGAACTCCTACAAGAGTTCCTAAAATCCGGTCCTAAAAAGGAACTTCTTCGAACTTGCTTGGATAAGGACAAGAGACAGACAGCTTCATCAAAAAGCAAAATGACAGAACTTATGAAGACAGGTAACAAAACTACCAAGAAGCAGGAAACCAAAAAAGCTTCTTCTAGTCCCAACAATCAACATTCTATTAAGAAGCAACAAAGAAAAGGGGAAAATCCTATGAGACTTGTACCTTCTTCTGAGCAGTCACCTGATTTTGGATGTTCAAACTCATGGATATGCAAGAATTCAGCTTGTAGAGCTGTTCTATCTATTGACGACACGTTTTGCAAGAGGTGCTCATGCTGTATTTGTCATTTATTTGATGACAATAAAGACCCTAGTCTCTGGTTGGTTTGCACATCTGAAAGTGGTCAGGGTGACTCCTGTGAGCTATCTTGTCATATTGAATGTGCCCTTCAACGTGAAAAGGTGGGGGTTGTTGATCTTGGCCAATTGATGCAGCTAGATGGTAGTTATTGTTGTGCTTCTTGTGGCAAAGTTTCGGGCATTCTTGGGTAAGTAAATTCCAAGCTTGTTGTGGTTTCTACATTCCTGAACAAGTTGGTTTCAGTGAGGCATTTGATCAGTTGTTCCCACTTTTGGTTGATGTCTTGAACTGAACAGATTTTTTCTCCAGTGGTAGCTTTTAACGAATTTCTTCTGTATCATTTAATCTAATGGCTTGTCAAGGGGGTAGTTTCTCTGGTTCTGTTATAGAATAGAGTGTGCCTGCCTGGAAGTGAGGTTAGAATAGTTTTGTATTTCTGGAATAGTTTCTTATTTCTGGACTGATGTGTTGCTGTGATTTGATTAATACTGACAGAAGTTGGAAGAAGCAGCTACTTATAGCAAAGGATGCTCGTCGACTTGATGTGCTCTGTTATAGGATATACTTGAGCTACAGGCTACTTGATGGGACTTCAAGGTTTAAAGAACTGCATGAAATTGTCAAGAATGCCAAGGCCAAACTTGAAATAGAAGTGGGTCCAGTAGATGGTGTTTCTGCCAAGATGGCACGTGGCATAGTCAGCAGACTCTCTGTTGCTGGTGATGTGCAGAAACTATGCTCTCTTGCAATTGAAAAGGCAGATGAATGGCTCACTACCATTACGACCAGTGGGAACCCAAATTGCAGAGGTTAGGATTCATTACAGCATTCTCTATTGGTATTCTTATTCTTTCAAATTGTGATCTGAAAACTTAAAAGGATAACTAATGTTTGTCTTTTCCACAGAGGATTCCCTTCCTGCTGCTTGCAGATTCTTATTTGAAGAAGTGAAATCCTCATCTGTTGTAATCATTTTAATTGAATTGTCTACCGCGTCATCTGCTGATATCAAGGGTTATAAACTCTGGTATTGCAAGAGTAGAGAAGAGACACATGCAAAAGAACCTATTTGCATGTTTCCAAGATCTCAGAGGAGGATTTTGATCTCAAATCTACAGCCTTGTACAGAGTATACTTTTCGGATTGTTTCTTATACAGAGGCTGGTGACACGGGTCACTCCGAAGCAAAGTGTTTTACCAAGAGCATAGAGATAATTCACAAAAATCCCAATCCTTCAGTTGCAAGGAACGGCGAGAAAGAGAATACCATCACTGGAGGATGTACTTCTAGCTACAACAGGGATTCTGAAACTACAACTGGAGTTAATTCTTCTGGATTCAAGGTTCGTGATCTTGGAAAGATCCTCCATCTGGCTGGGGCTCAACAGCAAGGCTGCTTTGAAGGTTTCTGCAGTGCCGATACTGAAAAATGCTGTGGAGCAAGTAAACTGGTCAAGCTTCAAACTTCAGAAGATCCAGTGCCATCTGTTTCACATGGGCTAGACTTAAATGTTGTTTCCATGCCTGATTTGAATGAAGAGCTGACTCCTCCATTTGAGTCCTCCCGTGATGAGGATAATGGGTGCACTTTGGAGCAGGCCATTGAGGCAGATGATGATGCTGCTTCTCATGAAGTAGAGAAAAATGGTTTCGCAAGATCTCATGGTAGTGGTGACTCCCAGACCTGGATGCATGGGCCAAGTGGGGAAGTGCCCACCGTTGATTCCCGGTCAGAGCTGTGCAGGAAAAGAGCCGCACACACGAATGAAGACTTGCATGACTGTGATAGCACGTTGATAAATGGATCACCATTCCATGTCTCCAGTGGTTCAGGTTACCTGGATGAGAACTTTGAGTACTGTGTGAAGACAATCCGATGGTTGGAATGTGAGGGTCACATTAACCAGGAATTTAGATTGAAATTGCTGACATGGTTTAGCTTGAGATCAACAGAACAAGAACGTAGAGTGGTTAACACGTTCATCCAAACTTTGATCGACGATCCCAATAGCTTGGCAGGACAGTTGGTTGATTCCTTTTCAGATATCATATCCAGCAAGAGGCCACGGAATGGTTTTTGCGGCAAGCTGTGGCATTAAATTAGGGCGGGTGGTTCCAAAACACAGGATCGCCACTTGCTTCATGATTATTTTTTCAGTGCGATAATTTTCCTCTGATTGTTTTGCCGTTCTTTGTATAGGCATTTTTTTCTCGATCACTGTCGGAAGTGATTCATTTATATCACGGACAAGTTTGTCCGGCTAAAAGATTGGTTGCTGATTGCGGAGACGGTTGCATTTTTATTGGAAGGGCATCGACAAAAGCATGGGAGGCCTTGTGTGGTGGAAGGCGGCTTCATGCTGGGATTTGCCTGCCATCTTTTAAATTGTTCGGATTACAATCTCGGTATGTACACTATCGATATGAAGTACACCTATCTGCTCGGATGCTGTTATTTTTATCTCTCCTTCATTAAATCAGAGAAGGGCACAACACTAATTTATGGCGGATTTTATTTACTAGTCTTGCAGTCTTCGTTGAATTGATTTGAAAGTTGCTAGTTGATTGTAAGTCAAGATTGGATCACTCTTCCTCTTGCCCTAATCTTAATATAACTTGGCTGATCGATCTCCAAAACCATTGTTTAACAAGTTTTCGACGTTTAGTCAGACGCCCATATCGAAGTCAAACTAGAAATTGACCCCATGTTAAACAACAGTATTTTCTGACATAGAGACAGGAGATTTATCGAGCGTAATGCAAATTAAGTGTTTAATTTCCACTATTCATGTAAACATGCATTGACTCGTTAAATTGCCCCTTCGGGATTTCTTTCCCTTTATTTATTTATTTTATTATTTTTGGTTTATTTTTTAAATTACAATGTTAGGTTTTTCTTCTTTACTATTGATTGTGTGTTTTATAATAAAATAAACATATTAATTCGACTTATTTAAGTTTGTTATCCTGGTCACGGGTTTGGTGAGTTGATTAGAGTGAACTTGGCTAATTTATTCTTCTTTTTCTACTTTGATTTATAAACCCATCTAGTTGATAAAGTTATGTTAATGCAACTTCTATATAATTCAATGTAAAATTCAAGCAAAGTAAAGAGTGGTAAAATAAAATTGAACTATTATATCATATTTAATGATAATGTCAAAAACAATTTAATGATCTAGATTTTTTTTTTTTTCATGTTTTAAAACTTTTGGTCCAAGCCGCAACGAGAGTACGAGAGATAACCAAGCATATTGCCAAATTAATTACCTAGATAAACCTCTATTACATTTTGTACACAATGTATATTTTTTTAATACATGTCATAAAAAAATAAAAATAAAAATAAAATCATAAAAACAATATAGATGTGCTCTTTAAATAAAAATGTTAAGTGCAAAATGGGGAGCTCCTAGTTTCAAATGAGACTTACGGTAAGAAAATTTTCATAGAATTTTGATGTATTTAGTTGTAGATTAGAAAATAATTTCACATACATATCATAGCAATATGAAAAATAATTTTTTTTTTTTAAAAAAGAGTCAAATGAAAAGAGCCTAGCCTCATAATATATATATATATATATATATAAAAAAGTTAAATCAAAGGGTAACACAATCTTATACCCAAAAAATCAAGATTGAGTTGAGCTTTCACCAAATTATAATAGTTTTGAAAAGCATTATTTTAATGAATACTCATCTCAAAACACATTTTGATCCTTGGCTTGAAATTTTTAAACAACACATGCATCTTTAAAGCTCACTACAAGTTTTATCTTCCTATGTTTTCTATTTTGATATCTATATGATTATGGTTCTTCCATTTTTCATTGTGGTCTATATTTATTTAGGTATTTTTTTCATCGTTTATTTTTCATTATTGCCATGAAGATGTTACCCTTTCCTTCTTAGCTTATGATGGAGCTCTTTGAGTTGTCAAATGGCTATTGTCATTGCAATAGATATTCTTAAAACAAAATCTTCTTAACTTATAAGTTTTCCTAATCTTTTCTAAAAACTGTCACAACCGATATGATCATCATTATTTATATCATGAATTTCTTAAACTTGATCAATGAAATTTTTTATTTGAAATCATTATTTTTTCAAGAAAAGCATTTGTCATTTTATTTTGGGACCAAGACATAAATTATAAGGTATGTCTTCATTTAGGTTTGATTATTAAAAGGAAATTATTGAGATGTAACTTTATAAGTATTTTCATCAAATAAAAATCTAGATCTTTTAGTAAAAACTAATTTTATGGCTTCAAATTAACTATTCTATTGAAAGTTCTCGCTCAAAATGGAATTAAGTTTTTTTTTAATTTTTTGTACATGTTCAAACTCATATGGTTGATCGGTTTCTCTTGGTTGATCGTGATCCTCGGTCATTTTGGTTGACTAATCAAGACTTTTTCAACACGATCAATTTCATTATTCTCAATCAATTTTAGCTCTTTTTCCTTATTTTATTGTAAATAATAACTATTCAATTGACACATGAATAATTAATTTTAGATTAAATATATTGTGTTTTAGTCAAAGTGACAAGGTTTTGATATGAAAAAATATTGTTTTTTTTTTAGTTTTTTAACTTGTTTATTAAATTGAAATGGAGTCATGGGTTCACTTTTGTGGTGTAAGTTGTTAGAGAAAACTAAAATAATGGGGATGTAGAGGGGGGGAAAGATTTTAATAGGAAAATATTACAAGTCTATTTATTTTTGTATTTCACAAGTATTTTTGATAAAATTTAGTTTTTTTTCTTTACTTTAAATTATTTTTCAAAAAATATTTCAAATTATTTTCAAACACAACAATTAGTATTTTCAAATCCACGGAGGTGGAAAAATTCCCTAAAAAGATGAAGCGTGTGTGTTGGGGTGGGGGGGCGATTGGCGCCAGGCAGGGGAACAAACAAAGAAGCAGAGCTAAACGTCGTCGTTGCAGTAATGTATATCCATCCATCCGCATCATTGAGCCACGAAAACTTGAGGCTCAAAACGCCCGCTCACATCTTGCTTTCTGCTACACAGGTCACTTCCTTCTCCCACCCTCCCAGAGCTCCAATCCTCTCCACCCAAAATGCAACTTCTCTATGCTCCAACTAGGCATAACCTCTGCTTGCAAAGCTTACACACGCGACCAAAAGAAGGTAACGTAACACACTAGCTTCAATCTTTGCTACTCAATAGAGATATTAAAAATGTTTTTGAGGTAGCTTTTGAATTCCAAGTATGGGTTGCGGTCTCTGTTGTAGGATGGTTCTCATCTCTCGATCAATGGCGTCATTTATCAGTTAATAATCAGCCTTGTAAACTGCCACCACGTAAATGCTTCTACCTGAAGAAAACCAGAGCTCTTAATTCTTCTATTCAAGGTAATCTTTTTTATTATTATTATAATGTAGTGTCAGATTGATTAATTCAGTACAGCTATGGAGTTTGAAGCTTGCTTAATATTTTTAGTCATTTGTGTCGTTTTTTCTTTGTTTTTGTATTATTTTTCGTTGTATATCAAACACATTATTTTTTTCGGTGTTATGTAGCTGGTGATTCTGTCGTGTCAACAAGGAATGCTGAGAGTGATGTGCTGAAAGCATTGTCTCAGATTATCGATCCAGACTTTGGAACTGATATTGTCTCTTGTGGTTTCGTGAAAGATCTCAATATTGTTGAAGCTCAAGGAGAGGTTAATTAGAACACGAGATCCAAAGTTTCCTTGATATGCATAAAAAGTATTATGTCGTTGCTGAAACGTTTGCTGTTTCATGTCAGGTTTCATTTCGGTTGGAGCTCACAACACCAGCATGTCCAATCAAAGACATGGTAAATGACACTATCATCATTCTTTGATCATATACTGATGTATATTTGGCGGAATAGCTCTTTTATATAAATATATATATTCTTCCAAAAAACTAACTAATAGTGAAAATGTGTGGATGACTTTTTGAGAAGTAACAATCAATTCCCATTTATCTTTAATCCTATATAAATCTTTTCAACTCTGTAGAGTTTCTGATAAGATCGACAATGTAGATGGTTTGCAATTGTGGTGTAGTAAGTATAACAAGATTTGATTGCAACAGTTTGAGCAGAAGGCGAATGAGGTAGTAGCCTTGCTTCCATGGGTCAAGAATGTCACAGTGACGATGTCGGCACAACCTGCCAGACCAGTTTATGCTGGGCTACTTCCCCAAGGGTTGCAGACAATTTCAAATATTATCGCAGTTTCAAGTTGCAAGGTAAGCTTCCTATAAACTTTTGCTGCTTTTATTACCTTGTATTTGATTATATAAGGATTGGCTCTGCCTATAACGGGGTGAGAGAGAGAACACTTCTGGCACCTTAAATCCCTATCTGGCACTCAACAATTGGCAATTGCTAGAAGTTAATAATGACTTGACTCTGACACCTCATGTGCTTGAAACATATTGGCATGATACTATGTCGGGCACCCTGTTCATATGCAGGACGTTGCATTAACATTGTTTTTAAGTTTCAATTCTTTTGTGCACGATCCTGAATACAAAGTGCGTATTTACTAAGAGATTGAATTATGTATTATCATTTTCCCTTGGTTTTTGATGGGAAAAGAAGAAATCATGCTTCATATTGTGCCATCTGCTGCGCCATGTTGTCTTTGGTTGCTGAAACTAAAATTAATGTGTACAATATCGTTTCTATGACTGTTATTTGTGAAAAGTTGTGCAGGGAGGCGTTGGGAAATCAACTGTAGCAGTAAATCTTGCATATACTTTGGCTGGTATGGGTGCTAGAGTAGGCATTTTTGATGCGGATGTCTATGGTCCAAGTTTACCGACAATGGTTTCCCCGGGAAACCGATTGCTGGAGATGGTAGTATTTTAAAAATTAACTCTTTTCTACAGCAATTTGATTATGCTTCAATTACAAATGCATAAGAACTTCTACAGAATCCAGAGAAGAAAACTATCATTCCAACTGAATACTTGGGAGTCAAGTTGGTATCTTTTGGGTTTGCTGGACAAGGGAGGGCAATAATGCGAGGTCCAATGGTTTCTGGGGTCATCAATCAACTACTGACCACCACTGAATGGTATGTTGTGGCTCTAGATAAAAGTCAGAACTTGTGAAGCAGAAACACTAATTAAAGGAGCTTGATAAAATTTCGGTTTCAGATGTTTGTGGTTTCAGTTTAACAGCAGTTTCACATTTGACTTTAACCTATAAACTACTTTATGATTGAAATTAAATATTTAATTTTCAGTCCACTATTAATTTCACAGATTGACATCTTAAATATATCTCAATGCAGGGGAGAGCTAGATTACCTTGTTATTGACATGCCTCCAGGAACGGGTGATATACAGTTAACTTTATGCCAGGTTTGGCCACCCCCTCCCCTGTTTTCCATTTCTTTTTTTTTAGAAATGGTGCGCATGCTCCTTCATGGCTCAACTGGTACCAGTTGAATGTACTTTAGTATTTAATTGTTGTTGATATGAGTCGTAATTATCTGTAGGCATATGTAGAAAGTAAAGGAAAAGACTGTGCTGACATGTACTTTTTGCATGGCATCTCCTATGTTTAATCTCCGCAATTAAGCTGAATAAAATATATTTTCAGGTGGTCCCATTAACTGCTGCTGTTATTGTTACCACACCCCAAAAGCTAGCATTCATTGATGTTGCCAAAGGAGTTCGCATGTTTTCAAAGCTTAAGGTTTGATTCGTTTCTTCATTACAATCACCCTAGAATTGTATTTCAACATGTGCATACACACACATACATGGAGGTAGAAATTATTTGTATGGAGAGGAAAATACTCATGAACATGATGTAAGTGAACTAAAACATATGAGCATTCCAAATAATGTTACTTGTTACCTTTAGATATTCATGTAGTCTATTCAAGTGTACAGGTGCCATGCGTTGCTGTAGTGGAGAATATGTGCCACTTTGATGCCGATGGGAAACGCTATTACCCATTTGGTAGAGGTTCAGGTTCTCAGGCATGCTCATTATCCAAAACATTAATTTTCCATTAATATGATATCAATGCAGACAATTCAATCTTTATCAATAATGTTTAGCAGATGCAGATATTTCACTGTTTTCTTGTTACATATTTGCAGGTTGTCCAGCAGTTTGGGATCCCTCATCTGTTTGATCTTCCAATTAGACCAACTGTACGCCCTATATAAGTGTTCTTCTTGTTGGTTATACTTGAAATCTACTTGGCTACGTACTTTAAAGTTCTTTCATGTAATCTGGTTAGATAAATTACTTGATTGGCACTACTTTCATATTGTGAATTTGCTAGATTCCTACACGAAGGGCACCCATGGCTGAAATTTTCTTGTTTATCGCGTATAATTTCCCTTACGCAAAAGTATTCTAAATTAGTTATGTTTGGCACTGTGACCAATGTGCATCTAATTTTGCTTACAATCATTTGAACAAATTCTGTCTTATATGAGCAATGATATGCAAATTATAATTATTCACTCCATTATTTGTCCAGCTATCTGCTTCTGGAGATAGTGGAATGCCTGAAGTGGCGGCTGATCCTCAAGGTGAAGTGGCAAAAATATTTCAGGACCTTGGAATTTGTGTTGTGCAACAGTGTGCCAAGATTCGCCAACAAGGTACACTGAAAAATATTCTGACCCTGGTGTTTAGGTATTTGTACCAAAAATGAAATCTAAGTGTTTGGGAACTTTAATTGCGAGACTTTCAACATTTTCTTCCTAGAAATAAAATACCTTTTCTGTTATGTTCATTCTAGTGTCAACAGCTGTCACCTACGATAAAACAATCAAGGCAATTAAGGTGAAGGTTCCAGAATCAGATGAAGAGTTCTTTTTGCATCCTGCAACAGTGAGACGGAATGATCGCTCTGCCCAAAGTGTGGTATGTTACAATGAAACTAATTCATCTTTTTCCAGTTATGTAATACCTTGAAAACCCACATTTACAATGAAAACAGACTCAATGATGGTACATTGCCATTAAGAATAGAATAAGCCATTATATTCTGAAACAAAGCTATCACTGGCATTTATTAAAAGAAATCAGTGGAGCCAACACTCCTTAGTTCAATGGTAAAGACATTCAATCTCCTTGCTCAATGATTGGCTTCGAGTCTTACCATAAGCAAGATCGGTGAGGTATCCTTAAACTTTAGCCTCGACATGGGTGTGGTGGAGTACTTCTAGATGTGTGTGGGTAATGTCAGCATAATTCGCAATAATAGGAGTTTGGATAGTCTAATTGTGGAGAGAAGAGAAGACAACGAAACCTTAGAGATCCACTAAAGGATATATAAGAAAACATAGAGATCCAAGAGGTGAAAAAATAGATCTGTAAAGTCCCAATACTCATGCACTTACATGGGCACGAGACCTAAAGGATAACCAAATAAAGTAGGAAACTTTAACATTTCCTTGGATAACAATACAACAAAAATATTTAACAAAAATACTAATTAACTGAACTAGATATATCGTTCTCCTCATCAATATCTGCCTCCCTATTTTTCAAATAAAGCAACAGTATGCAAGAGATGAAGTCCATATCCTGGGTGTCATCCATTCATAATCTAAACAAGGCTTCAAACGTGTTAAGTATTGCTTTGTTATGTGCTTTGATTTGTGTTACACTATGCCGTGTTATGTTGTAAGATGAAAGTAGCATTAGCTGATGTAATGTTTTGCAACTACTGTTATGTTTTGATAGAAAACAATAATTTTATTTCAGAAGATAGTATATTTCATAATAAATTGCTTTGTTTTTGGTTAAAAGTAGAATGCTATCTAATGAAATTGGAAAAGGAAAAAGGAAAGGGGTGAAAGAAAACCATTCAAAGGAATCAACAAGAACCAATCTCGATGAAGGATAAAAGTAATGTTTTAATGTTCAAATTAAGATTGTCTAGGAAGCACTACATACAGTGATGATTTGATTATTTAAGTATCTCAAGCCTTAAATTTTTCATCTTGCAACTTGTCACATAACACTTGCCAAGAAATCTGTAGACAGCAGTCAAGTCTCTAAACAGGTTTCTGCTAAAAAAGTAGATTTTAAGTCAAAAGTGTGCGACTGGTGACTTGAAAGACAAAGTAGTAGATTGGACGGAAAGTAGAAGGATCCTTATTCTATATCAGACAATTTGACTAATGATTAGAGTGCCAAAAAAACCTCTAGGAAGAAGATCGGCCTTGAGAAAGTCTTATTATGGACGAATTCAATTGTTATTATCATAAACTCATGCATTATCTCAATATTCTGCTCCTCTGATATTTTCTGGCTGCCTCCCCTGGCCCTGTTTTTTCCCCTCCCTCTATGAAACAGGATGAATGGACCGGGGAGCAAAAACTGCAATTTGCTGATGTTCCAGAAGATATTGAACCTGAAGAAATTCAGCCTATGGGAAATTATGCTGTGCAAATAACATGGCCGGATGGATTTAGCCAGGTGACTTGATGTCCTCCATATCGTATTCACTATATAAATATTTCTATGGTAAACAATTATGATTGTTGCTGAATTATATGTTTCCGTAAAGTGCTCCTATCTCTTCGTACCTAACCTAACATCTCCATCTAACCAAAATGAAAAAAAAATTACAGCAATATTATGTTACTTAATCTGAGAAATGTTAGCAAATTATGTCGATATGTTATAGTGGTGCTATTGAAACTTGTTTTAATCTCATCCTTATTATGGAGTCAATACAATCTAGAGGAATAGTTAAAAAAAGATTATGATATTATATATTAGGGAATTATAAAAACAAAAGGGAAGAGATTTTGGTGAGCTAATATGGAACTCTATATAATTTGGCCTGAGTTAATCCGTTTCAGCTGGTAATTCTATGGAGCCATATACATTTCTTATCTGCTCTGATTACATCTTAATATATGTATCTGAACTTCTTCAGAATATTGAATATCTTAAATGTCTAACTTGGTTATGGAAGCATGTTATTAGAAGCTCCTTCATACATGCAACAGGAGGAGGCAATGTCCTCTCTCTCTCTGTTTTTTTTTACGGGCATAACTACTGTAAGAAAGAAAAGGAGAAAACAGCACATGTTTTAATTGGCCTATAATCTGTGGATTCTTCTACTGGTTAGAATATTGTCAAATTGCTACCTAAGTATGCATGCCCACGTTCAAATCTATGATAATAAACAGTTCGTGAATATGGCATCCTATATTCTTCGCACAAACCATATTTTGTAGTTGTCACCTCATTAGAACGGAGTAAGTTATGACTGCGTAGTGGGTGGTTCAATTTCCATGCTACAACAGTTTCATGTGTGCCATCAGTGAGCATAACTTCGATGCGGAAAACAAAATCAAATGAACAGTTTTTTCTATTCTGACAAGAGATAGATATATTTTAGTAACCACTTTAGCAAGGCCCCTTCTGTATTCCAGTCCATGTGTTAAAGTTGTCATCATTTGTTACTTTTGATGCCTTGCAGATTGCTCCGTATGATCAGTTACAAACAATAGAACGGCTGGTTGATGTTCCTGAACCGGCACCTATTGGGGTATGTTAACACATATCTGTACATGCCAATTGTTTTCTACATAGCACCTTGTCGGAAAGTTTATCAGGTTTGCATTCTCTGCGCTTCTGCAGGCATGATTTGGTTAGTGAGGTTGAAGTAGAGACTGCATGAACCAAAAAAGATAGGAAAAAAAGAAGAAGACAGCACCACAAATCTTCCTAGACTCAGTTACCCCTGGTTGAAATATTGTACTGGAGCTGGTAGAAGCTCTCGAAGTGCTTTCGCTCTGGCCTGTTTGCCTCATCTTCTCGAGTGATTTTCAGGGACAGTTGTACAGCCCAGATGATTTGTAGAAATCCGATCAAAAGGATCCGATTCCAGTTATATATGAGTTGGTTTGGACATGTTTCGTTTGCTTATCCGCTCACCATGGAAGCGAGCAATCTGTTTGTATATCAAAGAAATCAAGTCTCTGTTGAATGGTAAAGCAGCATTCTTTGCATTAGGCGTCTTTATTCACAGAACCTATGAGTGTGGCGTACAAATGCTATGTATTGCTGATGATTGAAAAATCAAATGATCTAATCTGAGCGAAAATTGAATTTTGCATGGAGTCTATTTCTCATTCTTAATTATTTGGGGGCCGCATTGTCTTCTTACAACTTTTTTATAATTAAATTATTTAATTGCCCTGAAAAGCAAACAAACGCTTGACTATGACTATATATATACTAGCTATTTTCCTGTGCCTCGTCGTGGTCGGAACCATATTTTTTTCAACGTAAAAAAATATTAGTTGTGTGAGATTTTTTTATTATAATATAAATTTGAGCAAAATAATAAATCTATGCAGAAATCCTGTGAAGTGCAAGTTTTCTATAAAATATATGAATTTTAAATGAATATAAATTTATCTGTTTAGTAGGTTTTAACGAAATAACCAGTATAAAATTAGTATCATCATTAAAAAAGCAAGAAAATTAAGATATTTGAATTATTGAATTCATAGTATTAAAATTAGTTCATTTTATAATTCAATTTAAATCAAATTTAAAAATAAAATATAAATTGTGAAAAGATCTATAATAATCAAATAACAAAAATAAGAAGTTAATTTTCTATCCACAAAAAGAAAAAAACATAAATTGAAATCCACCCCTACGTTACAGTCATTTTCATTACTATAACAGTTAAAATTATTATCAACATTACTACCCAAACAATTAAAATCATTAAACTGCCTCGAAAAAAATAAAAATATTTTAACAAAAAAACAACAAAAAAAGAATCACTAAAATTATCATTATTATTGTGCAAACAATAAAATCATAAAATTATATGATCTGAAAAACAAATAAAATAACAAAATACACAAAAAAAAGAAAAAAATGAGCAATATTAATTTTAAAATTATCACCAACCTAAATTAAAATTTCAGAATGGAACCTAATAAAAAT
Organism: Salix caprea; assembly: GCA_964035475.1. Classification (NCBI taxonomy): domain Eukaryota; kingdom Viridiplantae; phylum Streptophyta; class Magnoliopsida; order Malpighiales; family Salicaceae; genus Salix; species Salix caprea. Next base: position 11,667,869 of record OZ037747.1, on the reverse strand, counting down.
AAAACCCTGAAAAAAATGAACAAAAAAATTAATCTAAAAGCATAAATGAATAAATACAGACAGAAAACAAACATTGTATTTTTTAATGTGTTTAGATCATTTTCATGTGTTGATATTAAAAATAATTTAAAAAAATAATTATCATTTTAATATATTTTTAACAATTTTTTTTAAAATAATATATTTCTATATAAAAAATATTTAAACATTTGGGCTTTACTTGCACCGCATGAGCCTACATGATTTTCACATTCAGAAGAAGAAGGGCTTGGTTTTGACTTTTGAGAGTTGGATAAGTCAATAGGAGGATGAGTTTTTCATGGGGGTGTAAGTAGAATTGAAGTATCAGAATAAAAGTACTATATGTTACAAAATTATATATATATATATATATATATATATATATATATAGAGAGAGAGAGAGAGAGAGAGAGAGAGAGTATTCAATTTTTGTGTGTGATTTTTCACACAGATTAGAGTCACCCCAACTAACTAAAACTATCATATTCATAACAAATATATATATATATGATGATATTTCACATGGGCTAATGTCATCCGTGACTAGCTATAGTTAACAAATTTTAACTATATACACATAAACTAATATTACCCTGTTAATATAGTTATTTAGACTTGTATACCTTAACAAACCATATCAAAATCATACAATACGAATACAACATATAACCATCTAATCATATTTAATTCAAACATAATAGTATTCATATTCATTATTATACATATATTACTATTATTTCCATATTAGTATTATTCTCATGAGCATATTAGGTATTATTTACTTATAATGATCAAATCAAGACAAATATCTACATCTATTAATCGTATAAGAGTACTGTATGAGGCTTTAAAAGTAAATAAACACATTTTATCGTAAAATAACATTAATTCTCAATTCAAAAGGAAATCATAAAAAATTGATAATACAACACAAATAAAACTTAATTTTCTATTAAGATCTATATTCAAAAATATCATTTATATTCAATTACTAAAATGTATTTTTCAAAATTTAGGGGCAAAATCATAATTTTCTAAAATTGAAGGACCAAACTAAAATTTTATTATCTTTAACTTCTAAATAGATTTTCCAAAATTTTAACATGATTTTTTCAATATAATTTTTCAATAATTCCCCTTTCTCTTCCAAACATTAAAATTCTTTAGATTTTACCTAAAATACACTAATTAATCAAAATCAAATAATAAGTACTCTTAATCTACATCAATACATGCTCTTATGCATATATTACTATACATCAAGGTAGTCAAACTCGCGAGTCAACTCGCAAACTCGTACGAGTTTGCGAGTTGGCTCAGCAAACCTGATTGAACCGGAAGAAAAATCGAAACCGGTCAAACTCGGTCAAAATCGGGTTGACTCGTAAAATCGGACCGGATCAGTCCGATTTTACGAGTTCATCATATTCTACTGTGCGCGGGCGAAGGGCTTTCTGATTTCTTCAATTCTAATTTTTCAATTCACTGCTCTTCGTAAAATATATGATATATGATATTAAGAAATGAAAAATATATGATACCCAGAAGCTGAAATTGAGGAGTAAGGAATTGTTTGTGGGAGAGCAAAAAGGACGGTGAAGATACGCTGCAGGAAATGGATGGAAAAACATTCTACATATTCTTCCTCTTTTAAAATTTTCCCTTGGGGACATGCCAGTTGAGACTTGGGATATCAATTTGAAGGTCCCAGGCTTGAAGTCTAGGAGGAGCGGGTGGAAATTTAGGAATTGGAAAATGATCTAGCATTCTGTAAGAAAATGGAGAAGAGGAGATGAGGAGATGAGGGGTGGGCTGCGGCGTGGGAGAAGGAAATTGGGATTTAGGGTTATGTTAGGGCCTTAGGGGCTTTTATACTTAGTTATAATAATAATAATAATAATAATAATAAAAAAGAAAAGAAGAAGGTAGGTTTCAGGGGGGAGGGGGGGGGGTTATATAAATTATTATTATTAATAATAATAATAATAATAATAATAATAAAGTAGGTTTATACGGGGGAGGGGTAATAATAATAATAATAATAATATGGGGGTTTATAATAATAATAATAATAATAATAATAATAATAATAATAATAATAATAATAATAATAATAATAATATGGGGGTTTATGATAATAATAAAAATAATAATAATAATAATAATTAGCATAAAAAATAGTTAGCATACAAAATATTTTTAAAAAAATCCTATTAATTTAATATAATAAATAACATTAATTAATTTATATTTCACATCAACAAAATATTTATTTTTAGTTTGTTAATTTTTACCTAATGAAATTCTATGGACATAATTGTTTTGTAATGTATTTTTCAATTATTTTGAATCATGCATGAACCTTAACTAATGAAGTTTTATGGCCATAATTATGTTATATTATATTCGGAAATATTTTACATACGATTTTACGATTTTTCTTCTCACACGATTTTAGCTGTGATTTTACGATTTTTGTACGGACAGATTCGGGTACGATCTTACGATTTTACGATCCGATCTTACGGTCCGATTTTTCGGAGCCCTTTCCGATTCGTGTCAAAATCTCGATTTTGACTACCTTGCTATACATACACAAATTAAACAAACAACCCCAAAATTATCGTCATAAACCCTAACATTTTAATATACTAATTATAATGAAATAAAATTAAATAAGATAATGAAATAAATAGAAAAGAATGAAGGAAACTTATTTAAAACATACGAGTAACTTGCTTACTTCATTAACTTAGAGCTTGAAGAGGAGAAATTTGCAAAATAAAGAAGAGAGACAAGACAATATCTCGCAGTCACAAAAGAAAAAATAATAAGTGAAAGTGTGTGAATAGGTGTTGTTAACAAAGACACATATATAGACATGTTTTTTTTTGTCAAACTTATTGGTTAACAAATAAACAAAACCATTTGGGCTTTAACTAATGGAAAGCCAAGAAAAATAAATTATATGGGTTAAGAGTTTAAAACAAAATGTTATAGGCCTCACATTTTCCTGTCTAAGTTTGGAAAATTTTATCTTAACCAACATCATTATGCCAACCACTAATATAAGTCTACTTCAGTTGCTTTTTCTGGATGATTTTTTAAATTTATTTTTTTCTCACTTGTGATCTTAAATATTTGGTTCATTATAACTGGAATTCCTAGTATGTTTTGATATAAGTTTTATAGTTTTACCATGATCTTATACCTCATATCACAAGTTTCAATTATTAATCATAGTTGGCCAAGGTCGATCTAATGGTGCTTTTATCTTAATATTCAGTTCAGGGGGAGACAACGACGCGCGGTGAAAATGGGATGTGTTTTATAGCCGTAAAATTTATGACTATAAATATCAGGAGTTGCCACCTAGTTTTACGGTCACTAGGAACCTATTGGTCTGCAAAAGTCTTGGATAAGGGGACTTGTTGTGCAAGGGGAAGACGCATCACCCCCAGTGCACCCTACCTAAGGTAAGCTGCATTGTTGTTTGATTGTTTTTCTAAGTTAAAATTTTTTACACTGCATTTTCAAAAACACATTTTTTTGTCTGCGGGTGTACTTTACAATGTAATTTTACACCGTAGTAAAAATCTTTTTTATCTACAAACGTAGTATACAATGTAATTTTACACCGTAGTAAAATCTCTTTTTATCCGTGGGTGTACTTTACAATGTAAATTTACACCCTAATAGATGAAACAAAAATATTTATAATTATTTTTGATATTTTGGCCAAATTCCAATGGATAATCATAAACCGGTTACGATATCCAATTTTCGTTTCAAAATATGAGAAAGATGCAACATAATTTTTATGAAAAATATGTATGGAAAAATCATGGAATTTGGCCGTATGCACAAAAATAAATACATTTTTTGTATTTTTGAATTTTTTGTAATAATAATAGTAGTAAAAAAATCATAAAAATATTTTTTGTCAATTTGTATTTTTTTTTTATTGTATTTCTGGGCTGGGCTGACAGCCTAGCCTTGGTGGGTTGGGCTTCCAGTCCTCACGGGCTGGAAGCCCAGACAGGTGCGGGCTGGAAGCCTAGAGGGGGTGCAGGCTGGGCTTCCAGTCCTCACGGGCTGGAAGCCCAACTGGTTTTGGGCTGGGCTTCCAGGTCGTGGGCCGGGCACAAAGTGCGGCCCATCTCAGCCCAACCCACATGAACAGTGGGACGCAAATCGCGTCCCGCTGCTCATGCAGGGATGAGGAAGATGATGAACAATGTTTTTTGACTGTGACGAAAGGCGTACCTGTTAGTACCGTTGGGTAGAGGGGGTCGAGGTGATGATTCCTATTGTGGTGGCGTCGTTAATGGTGGCCTGTGGTGGCCGGAGAGAGCTTCCAAAGTCACCGGGGAATGTTTTACCGTCGCTGCAACTGTCTCTGTGGCCTCGCTTAGGAGTATGGATGGGACACTGGTGTGGTGGGGAAGCTCACGGTGATGACGAGAGGGGTATTGGGTGGCCGGGTGGCCAGTAACGGTGGAGAGAGAGAGAGCTCGACGGGGCTGGTTTTTTAGAGAGAGGAAGGATGTGCAGACTGAGAGAGAGAGAGAAGAAGAAGGACTGGTCCTCGAGGAAGATGATGGTGAGGGTATTATTTCATGTGATTTTCTCTTCTTCTTTCGTTTGTTTCTTGAAAAATTTCAGAATTCTTCCTTGTTTTTCTCTCGTTCATCTTCTCTGGTTTGTTTCTTTTCTTTTCTTTTTCTCCCCTCTGTTTTTTCTTTCACCTCCCCTTTTCTTCCCTTTTTCTCTTTGGTTTCCCCTATTATAGGGGCAGAGGCAGCTCTCATGCATATTGCATGAGGTTACTGCCCCTGCCTCTGCAAATTCTTTGCAGAGGCCGTGGGTTGCCTGTGCCTCTGCAAATTCTTTACAGAGGCTGTGGGTTTCCTCTGCCTCTGCAAATTTGCAGAGGCTGTGGGTTGCCTCTGCCTCTGCAAATTCTTTGCAGAGACTGTGGGTTGCCTCTGCCTCTGCAAATTTGCAGAGGCTGTGGGTTTCCTCTGCCTCTGCAAATTTGCAGAGACTGTGGGTTGCCTCTGCCTCTGCAAATTCTTTGCAGAGGCTGTGGGTTTCCTCTGCCTCTGCAAATTTGCAGAGACTGTGGGTTGCCTCTGCCTCTGCAAAGAGTTTGCAGAGGCTGTAGGTTGCAGAGCTGTGCTCTGCATTGTTCCGGTGTCGGAACAGTGCAACACATGCAATCTTGGCTTTGGGAAATTGCAATTTGATCCTTCAATTTTTGATTGGTTCAATCGGACTCCCAATTAGTTTTAAACTCTTAATTTTATGCAATTGTATCCTCGTCAAAATTTCAACAGCAACCTTAAATGTGCGCGACTTTTTTACGTTGGTCTCTGGTTTCCGATTTACGCGATTTAACCCTTAATTGACCATTGGATTCTCAATTCGTTCAATTTGGCCCCTGATTTCGCATAATTGACTTAAAAAATTCAATCGGTCTCCGGAAATTCCATTCCCATCAATTGAGCCGGAATTAAATTCAAGAACTTGGTTTCTCATTGACTAAGCCCTTAATAAAATTAATTTAATCAATTTAAAGTATAATTAAGTTCTTGCACTTAATTAAATCCTTCAATTGGATCTTAATTAATTCCTGATCACAATTAAACTTTAAATTGGTTGACGATTAAATCGAATCAACCCATAAAAATATAATTATGTCGTTCAACTTAATTTTTACACAGATTTATCCAACGATAAATTATTTTTGCCTTAAAACTTTATTTTCCTCTATTTTTGGAACAAAAGAGATACGATTGAACTTGCGAAAACAACCAAAATTCTCACATTGATTTTTCTACCCATGCTGGCTCCTTTTATTTTATTTTTGTCATTTTTATTTTAGTTTAGGGAGTAATCCAAAAATTAGGTTACGACAGTTGCCCCCCCCTCTTTACAATGCTTACGACTAATGCTTTGGAAAAGAATTTAGATAGTAAGCGTTGTAAAGAAGAAGAAAAGTGGATGTACCAGACCAAGAAGTAGTTGATCCATCCAAAAATAAGAATGAGGGCTATAAAGCACACTCAGAAAGGAATGGTAAGATAGGGTTAGAAAGTGCACTACCTAAGAATTGGGGTCTAAGGAGGATACTTAAAAAGGATGGAGGATGGTGATGTTTGTGAATAACACTAGAAAGCGCACTATCTTAATTCATGATCGAGGGTTGGAAAACGCACTAGAAGATGAGGGGGAAATAGGGCTGGAAAGCGCACTATTTTAATTGATGGTCGAGGGTTGGAAAACGCACTCGAAGATGAAGGAAAATATGGCTGGAAAGCACACTATTTTAATTGATGGTCGAGGGTTGGAAAACGCACTCGAAGATGAGGGGGAAAATAGGGCTGGAAAGCGCACTATTTTAATGGATAGTTCGAGGATTGGAAAATGCACTCGAAGATGAGGGGAAAATAGGGCTAGAAAGCGCGCTATTTAGATTGATGGACGAGGTTGGAAAACGCACTCGAAGATGAGGGGAAAATAGGACTAGAAAGCGCACTATTTTAATTGATGGTAGCTAGAAAGCTCACCAAGTTCTGGAAAGAGATAAGACTTAAAAGTGCACTATCTGAGTTGGTTGATGGCTAGAAAGCGCACACAAATAAAGGAAGAGATAGGGTTGAAAAACGCTCTATCTATGGTAAATGAAAGGCTCGTAAGTGCACTCATGGAAGTGAAAATGATGAAGGCTCAAAGGTGAACACAAAAATGATGAACGTTTGTAAATTACAATCCCTTCTAAACATCTTATAGATTGTCAGTGGGGAGAAATGCATGATGAAACCCAAAATCAGGAAAGAGATAGAGTTGAACAACATGCTCAAGTAAATTGAAAAGGTGGGAGCTTGAAAGTGTGCACAAAATGATAAATGAAGGCTCGTAAATTACGGTACCTCCAAAACATTTTCTAGATTCTTGATGGGGATGTAATGCATGATGATGCATGTATACTTACTTGAAAGATATAGGTCCCCCTTTCTTCTTCCTGGCCTTCCTTTTCTAGGGTTTGGATCTCTAACTTTGACGGCTTCTCGCTTCTGCTTACTCGAGATGCAATTTAAAATTTTGATCACCAAAGATGATATATTTTCCATATCAACATGCCCCCCCGAGTTTGATCCAGATTCTTTGAAAAGGAATTATGGAGTCAGCTTCATGATTTTGACCACTAGAGATGATAGATTTTCCATATCAACATGGCCCCCTGAGTTTGATCCAGACTCTTTGAAAAAGAATTATGGAGCCAGCTTCAATTGCATTTGTAAATTGCCCCTAGCCTGGTCATGCCCATAAGTGTTTTGGGTTTCAAGTGTAATGTTTGCTGCAAAGAATGTGTTTTTATGTGGGATTTTTGGAATTTCAAAGTCATTCCAAGCACAAAAATCATTTTGATTGCCCCAGTCGGGTCATGTCACTCTAGTGTTTTAGATTTCGAGTGTTTGCAGGAGAGGGATGGTTATTTGCACAAATATTTTCATGTAAAACTTTTGGAATTTCAAAGTCATTCCAAGCACAAAAACCATTTTGATCTTTGTTTAACAAGCTTGTTCTCGAAAGAATTCAAGTGATCTCATTGTCAGGTTTTATGTTGACTTTGACAAGAATGTGAAATGATATTTGCAAGCCTCGTATGTCAGGAAGGTTTTGATCAGGTCGTGTGAAATATTTGTAAGGATTGTTTCAAATAGAAAAGCATTGCTTATCGATCCAGATCACTCGTATTTGATCAGAAAGGGCTTTATCAAGCTTGTAATGTAGGCTTAGGTTATTGGCTACAAAAAAAAATATTTGTAGGCTCAAAAGGTGTTTGAGGGTTTTCTAGACCAAGGATCACAAGTGCTTACTCTTAAAAGTCTTTTTAGTCCTCGTAATTGAATTGTTAATGACCTGACGTGCCCCCAGTATTTTGTTTGGACTTTCATCTTGACATGCCCCCCAGTATTTGCTTGGACTTTCTATCATAGCTTTTTAGCAGTGCCATCATGTTGACTTGACATGCCCCCAATATTTTGTTTGGGCCTTTATCTTGACATACCCCAAGTATTTTGTTTTGGGGCTTTCTATGTTGGATTTTTAGTACTACCAAAATGTTGAATTGATTTGCTATAGTGTACTAAAACCCTTTTTATGCTTATGTCCCCCAGCTTTGTTTGGACGTCACTTGTCATTGAGGACTATTTTGTAGATTGAAAAAGTTTTTTTTTTGTTATTTTTTTTCACACTTGCCCCCCAGTGTAGGGTGTGATCCTAGTCAGGGTTAATTATCAAAAAATAATTATTAGACTCAAATAAGGACTGCAATGGATATTTGCGACTTTGTGAAAGAATATCAAAGATAGTCTTTCCTTATTTCAAAAACATGCATTCTGAATCGATAAGTTTTGCTTTTTCATGCGAAATGATTTTTTTTATTTTCGGATTATTTGTTTAGCTAAGGGTTTAGCTTTATTGTGGGTTTTGGCGGTATGAGATCACCTCTCAATGAAAGCCTTTGAATTCCCAGAACGCATTTGTTAAACAAACATTAATTTGGCGTTTCTTTTCGTACTAGACTTTGATTTGCCAAAAATCTTAATGAAAATATAACATCATGCAGAAAAATAGAAAAGAATACACCAGAAATTCATGGCCAAGTTTCAATTCCATTAGATGTCATGAGTAATACATTAAGCATAATATTTCTTCACAACATCAGAGTTTACAGGTCTAAGCAGATTTTCTCCATCCATGTTAGTTACAATTAAGGCCCCTCCTGAAAAAGCCTTCTTCACTACATATGGTCCCTCATAGTTTGACGCCCATTTACTCTGGTCTTCTGCTATTGATATCTTTTTCAATACCAAATCTCCCTATTTGAACACCCTAGGCTTGACCCTCTTGTTGTAAGCTTTTACTATCATGCTCTGGTATAATTGGTGATGGCAAACAGCTGCTAGTCTTTTTTCATCGACTAAGTTTAATTGTTCAAACCTCCCCCTTGCCCATTCTGATTCATCTAACTCTGTCTCTTTCAAGATCCTTAGTGATGGAATCTCAATTTCTAAAGGTGTGACTGCCTCCATTCCGTACACTAAAGCATATGGGGTTGCCCCTATGGAAGTTCGAACAGTAGTGCGATATGCGTGCAAAGCGCATGGGAGCATTTCATGCCAATCTTTGTAAGTAACAACCATCTTTTGGATGATTTTCTTAAGATTCTTATTAGATGCTTCAACGACTACATTCATCTTTGGTCTATAAGGAGAGGAGTTGAGATGCTTAATTTTCCATTTGGTGCAAAGTTCGACAATCAATTTTCCATTAAAGTTCTGAGCATTATCAGCTACTATCCTTGCAGGTAAACCATGGCGATAGATCAAGTCCCTTTCAATGTACTTCTTGACAACCTTTTGCGTTACATGGGCGTAGGAATTAGCTTCCACCTATTTGGTAAAGTAATCAATTGCCACCAAAATGAATCTATGTCCATTACTTGCCTTCGGGTTAATTGGTCCTATGACATCTAATCCCCACATGTCAAATGGCCACGGTGAGGTCATGTTGAATAGAGGTTTTGGAGGTGTATTTATTTTATCACCATAAACCTGACACTTATGACATTTTCTAACATATATCACGCAATCTCTTTCCATGGTCAGCCAAAAATACCCAGATCTTTGCATTTGCCTTGCCATTGTATGATCATTGGCATGGGTGGCACAAATTCCTTCGTGAACTTCTTTCAAAGCCTGTCCAATTTCTTCCTCATCTAGACATCTGAGTAAGGTCTCGTCGAACGACCTCTTGTATAGGATTTCGCCATCCAAGTAGAAATTTGTGGCCATCCTCTTTAAGGTCTCTTTATCTGCCTTAGAAGCTTCTTGGGGGTATTCTTGGTGTTGGATGAATCTTTTGATATCACTATACCAGGGTTCTTTATCTGGTGATTCTTTGAGCGCGCAACAGTGGGCTTGATGATTTCGAATCTTGATGTCAATTGGGTGGATCTTTTCTCTAGCAACAATTTGTACCATTGAAGCCAAAGTTGCCAAAGCATCAGCGAACTGATTTTTATCCCTACTCATATGAGTGAATTTGACCTCTTCGAACTCACTATCTAACTTTACAAGGTAGTTTTGGTAAAGTTTCAACTTTTCATCTCTAGTTTGCCATTCTCCTTTTACCTGGCAAATAATCAACATGGAATCCCCAAAGACTTCAAGCTTTTTAACTCTAAGCTCTAAAGCAGCCTCTAAACCAATGATACACGCTTCATATTTGGCCGTGCTATTAGTGCACTCAAATTGTAATCTTACTGAAAAATGATATTGGTTCCCATCGGGAGAAATTATTACTGCTCGAACTCCATTTCCCGATATATTTACTGCCCCATCGAAATAAAGCGTCCACCACTCACTTGCCCCACTATCATCCTTGATTGCCAACACGTCTTCATCAGGGAGATCAAAATTTAGAGGCTCATAATCTTCCATGGCATGATCTGCAAGATGGTCAGCAATTATACTGCTTTTTATGGCTTTCCTTGTCATAAAAACAATGTCGTATTCTGCTAACAACACTTGCCACCTTGCTATCCTGCTCGATAGATAGGGCTTCTCACAGATGTACTTAAGTGAAGCTAGCTTAGAAATTAGCCACGTGGTGTAGTATAACATATACTGCCTGAGTCTTCTCGTACTCCAAACCAAAGCACAACATAACTTCTTAATCATGGTGTACCTAGGCTCACAATCGTTAAACTTCTTACTCAAGTAGTATATAGCTTGCTCCTTTCTTCCAGATTCATCATGTTGTCCCAACAGACAACCCATGGCCGTTTTTGTGACCGTTAAGTACAAGATCAATGGTTTCCCTAGTACTGGAGGTACTAATAATGGAGGGTTTTGTAAATAGCTCTTTATCTTGTTGAATGCCTCCTGACAATCAGCATCCCACACTCCAGGATTTTTAAGCGAAAAATTGGTTCACACATTACTGTTAGCTGGGATATGAAACGGGCTATGTAATTCAAGCGTCCAAGAAAACTCCTTACTTCCTTTTCAGTTTTAGGCGCTGACATTTCTTGTATGGCCTTGGCTTTATCCAGATCAACTTTTATTCCTTGGCTGCTCACAATAAAACCCAATAATTTTCTCGTCTTTACTCCAAAGGAGCATTTGGCTTTAACTGGTACTTTCACAATCTCTCAAATAGTTTCCTCAATATCCGCACATGGTCTTCATCGATCTTGGATTTAGCCAATATGTCATCCACATAGACCTCAATTTCTTGGTGCATCATATCATGGAACAAAGCCACCATCGCTTGCTGATATGTAGCCCCAGCATTCTTCAAACCGAAGGGCATCACTTTATAACATAAAGTCCCCCAAGGTGTGACAAAGGTGGTTCTTTCTTTATCCTCTTTGGCCATCCTAATTTGGTTATAACCAGAAAACCCATCCATGAATGAATATGTGGCATTTTTAGCAACGTTATCTACCAAGATATCTATGTGAGGTAGTGGAAAATCATCTTTCGGGCTTGCTTTGTTCAAATCTCTATAATCCACACACACCCGAATTTTTCCTTCTTTCTTGGAGACCACCACCATATTGGCTACCCACTGAGGATAGTGAATTACCTCTAGGAATCCTGCGTCCCATTGCTTTTGTATCTCTGCTTTAACTTTTAGAAGCATGTCTGGTCGTATTCTTCTGTTTTTTTTGTTTTACTGGCATGCTTCCTTCTATTAAAAGGATTTTATACACGACTATATTAGTATCTAAACCAGGCATTTCTGCATAAGTCCAGGCAAAAATATCTGCATATTCATGCAAAAGAGAGATTAATTTTCCTCTTTCTTCAGCCGTAATAAGGGTACCGATTTTCAACTCTTTTTTCTCTTGCTCGTTTCCTAAATTGATGGTATCAAGCTCCTCACTAAAAGGTTTCCAAGTTTTTTCAGACTTTTCCACCAATTTAGCAAACTCTTTCATATCTTCCTCTGTCCATCCCTCGTCATCAAGAACAATGACATTATTGAAATTTGACCAATTATTCTTAGTGTGATAGTTTTGTGAGTGGTTGGAACTTCAACACTCCTGAAAGTGTAAGGTGTGTTCGTGTAAGAGTGTGCATTTACAAATAACATGTCATAGATAAAAATGCATGATCTTATATATAAAAAAAGTGCTCATATGACAAAGCAAAATCTTACGGCATCGTGAGCTAGATTACCGTCAAGGTCAAAATAGATTAAAACATGGACATGATCAGACCAAAGTAATTACTTTTTAAACACAATAGGAGCAGGCTCCATCTTCCAATTTTGGTGCATCTTCCCTCCAGCTAATTTTTGCACAAAAGTTCTTGCAGGAGGCTCATCGGCATCGTGGACAGATATTTGTGGAGAATCTATCTTTTCTCCTTGGCATTCAAGAGTGCCAATATGCAGTTCAGTTATGCCTGACTTGATCTCCTCAACTGAACTGCGAAAAGATACTTGGAGTGGTGGGAGGACAATCTCTTCTTCTTTTGACTCTCATCCTTCAATTTTGCCATCCTTGCTTCTTTCCTAGCTTGGGCAACCCGCTTGTATTATATCCCAGTCCGAACCTTTGATCCGCACATTTCAATTTTATTATATTGATTCGCTCTGGCATTCCGCTTATGGGATCATACTGAAAGGGAATCCCGTTCCTTAAAAAACTCTTGGCAGCCATCTTTGCTGCTTTCGGGATTCTAGGTTTTTTTACCATTGCGCCCTCAGGAACCCAGTCTGCATTCACTATTTCAAAAGCATGAATATTCCCCTCCCTACAGTCCTTCACTTCTATAAAAGGTACGGTCACATTCGTAATCATTGAAACTATTTCCTCAGCTTTGACAGTAATCAACATTCTATTTATAATGTATTTTAAGCATTGGTGTAGTGAAGAGGCCACTACTCCAGCTGCATGTATCCATGGCCTTCCTAGTAACATACTGTAAGATGGATGTATATCCATTACTTGCAACGTCACTAGAAATATTTGTGGTCCCACATATAATTCAACTTCCAAAGTCCCCACTATCGGTCTTGGCGATCCGTTAAATGCCTTTGCCATCATTGTACTTGGCTTCATGTGCGAAGCATCAATGGGCATTTCTTTTAACATGTGCTGGCCTACTTGATCTAAGCATAGAAGCTTAGTGACCTCTTGGACTATATTCTCTATTTTCTGCCTAAAATAAACTTTGTGAGGGTTATGGGGAAAATTCAAGATTTGAGCATACTCCTCTATGGTAGGGGTCATGTCAATATCCCCAAAGGTAAAGCACCGGTAGTTGGGATCCCAAAAGTGCATAAGTGCTTTGACTGCTGATATCTGAACTTGAATCTTTATTAGAAGATGTGTCATTGCATTGTCTATCTTTGACTCTGTAAACTAGTCAATTCCCTACAAACCTGGCTACATCGTAGGATTAGGACTCGGGTATTTCAGTCTGGCTTATTGGTTGGATTTGGGTTTGGAACTTACCTCTAGGTTTTCATTAGGCTTCAACTATAGTTAATTACAACTTAATTACAAGTTTAATCATGTCTCACAACACATCTCTGATTTCTGTTAATGGTGAAAAGAAAGTGATAGTCTAGGAATAGTTTATTTTTGTGTTTTCAATTGTGATCGGATTGAATGTATTTTAAAAGTATATTAGATTTTAAAAACAATATCCAATATATTTTTCAGAATTTTTTATTATTTTAATATATTGATCTAAAAAATAAAATGATTTTAGAAAAAATATAATGGATTGTTAGTCACCTAGAAACCCCGAGGGAAGTGGTCAACAATTTTTGGTGGTTTAACATGAGGCCTCTCGTTTTGGTTCTAAGTGAAGATTGGAAAGACTTAGATGAAAAGGCTTGGGTGGAGAAATACCAGACACTTCCCAAAAGTAATTTCAGGTGGAAAGCCCCTTGGGTAAATAATTCAGCTTATCTAATGAGTTGTGGTAATAAGGCATGGGTTCCGCTAATTGGCTTAACTGGTTATATCAGTTATTCTCCCTCTCTAGTAACTAGACAATTTGGAGAAACACAGTATGTACCAAGAACTAAAGGGCTGACCGGGTACACCGGTTCTTTCAAAGAAGTTAACTCAGTGGCTGAGCTCGAAGTAATTAAAAGAGACTGGGGGCAACCTGTTTTAGTTAGCAGAGAGCCCCACCTAAAGAAGCCTTCTGTTAGCTCTGGTTACCTAGTATGGAGGAGCTATGAGATACCTCAAAACACCGTAAGACAAAGCCTGGTACGAGAAAAAGCACCCGTCTTTGTTGAAACTAAAAGAAAAAGTGTTAACGAAGGGGACCTGCAAGAAGAATTGGATAAGTTAAGGATTGAGCTTAGCAACAACAAAAGCAGTCAAAAATTCCTCGAGAAGCAACTACTAGAAGAAGAACAAATGAGGATTTCTTTGGATCGTCAATTGCAAGGAAAAGAAGAGCAGCTTAACAGGTTGATCCAAGAGAAGAAGCGGCTAGAAGAAATAAGTTCTCAATATAATGACCGAATGAGTAAATATGAAATGATGGAAAGGGAATTGGTCAGTTTGAAGAGAGCGTCTGAAAATAGAGAGCATGCGAACCAAGAATTGGTAGCCTCGGTAGTAAAGGAAAGAGACCATTACAAGATGAAATGGGAAGCTGAGAAGGAGAAAGGAAGGGTGGTCAGTCTTGTCCTTGAAGAAGAAAAAGAATTGAAAGCCCAGTACCGAGTTCAGACAGAAAATGAGTTAGAGGCAAGAAGGATAGCCGAGTCTAACATGAAAAGATACTTAACCATAACAAATGGCCTAAGAGATCGTGTTTCCACTCTGCAAGCTGAACTAGAAACTTGGGAAGAAGATTAAAGATAGTGCAAGAGCAACGCAGTGAATGGCAAGAATGCACCACCAAAATTGAAGCTCAGTTGAACTCCGTGACAGCAAGGCTCAATGCGAGGCTGCAAAAGGCTAAGGATCAGACCCAACAGTTTGAGAAAATGGTTCTGATATTAGAGAAAAACAACGACTCATTAACTGCCTGCAATGAAGCGTTGCGCCAGGATAATCTTTTATTCCATCACAAGATAGAGCAGACCGATAAACTGATCAATATAGTGGCTAGGAAGGCAGATGAACTATGTGTAAAAGCTACTAGAATCGGTGAAAGTGCCCACAAATATGAAATGTACTTGGATGAACTCTCCTCTTTTGTTAAGTTTGTAGCTAATAGAGGAGTAGCATTTGAGTAAATATTTTGTATTTTGATTAATGAAATGGACAAGCTCCACCTTTTGCTTCTTTGTCAAGTGTGTATGATTCAATTGATTCAAGTATGTGGGCAAAACTTCTACAAGATATCTACGGATCTTACCCGGCATAGAAGTCATGGATTGGTTTTTCAAAAATAAAAATCATCATGCATACATTCATTCATCATAAATAACACGCATATCATCAACAAGTTGAAATATAGGTCCCCGAAGAACTTCACCTCCTAGAATTTACAACACTCGTCTCCGTCAAAGAAATATGGAGGACGAAGAACGTGCACATCAAGATGCTCACTTTCAAGAAGAGTTGAATGCTTTAAAAGATAGTGTAGCTCGCATCGCTAGTCTACTTGAGCAGACACTAAGAAATGCCTCTCGTGAGAGTCCTTCAACTAGACCTCCGGCAACTACTCAAACACAAGCAGTAAACCACCCTGATGAGATAATCGGAGAAGGGGGTTCAAGATCCTCAACAAAATCCTGCTTTTGGACATGCAACCGCACCGGCACCCTTACCAACACCGATTGTTGGAATATCTATAAATGAGTCTCATAAAACACAGTCATCTGATGATGTTGATCAAGACAAAATGGCAGCATTGGAAGCTAGGATAAGGGCCATTGAAGGAACATAGTTATATGATTCGGTGAGGGCTGCAGAGATGTGTTTAGTACCAAATGTGGTGGTACCAAAAAAGTTTAGTGTTCCTAAGTTCATTAAGTATACTGGAACACAATGCCCTGTCACACATCTGAAGTCATATTATAACAAAATGACGGAAGTGGTGCATGATGAGAAATTATTAATGCATTTCTTTCAAGATAGTTTGAGTGGGGCTGCTTTAAGTTGGTACATGAGGCTTGATAACACTAGAGTTCGTAATTGAAAAGACTTGGTAGATGCTTTTGTTAAGCAATACAAGTATAATATGGATGATAGAACTAGTCTGTCTAACCTGGAAAAGGGGGAAAAAGAGAGCATAAGAGAATATGCTCAAAGATGGAGAGACACGGCCGCACAAGTACACCCTCCCCTTTTAGATAGAGAGATGGTTACTCTATTCGCCAATACATTGAGAGTACCATATTACGAGCATGTGATGGGAAGTTCGGCACAACAATTTACGGATGTCATGGCCGTAGCAGAACGTATAGAGCAAGGAATAAAAAATGGGAGAATCTCTTCACCTATGGAAAAGAAGGGTTTCAGTGGAAAGAGAGAAGAGGTTGATCATATTGAAGGCGGTTATAAGGGCAAGAACACCGAGTTTCCAAAATACAACCCCTCACCATCTCAAGTCGCCAACATTAACTTCAACTCTCCATTCTCTACCAAAAAACCCGAGAACCACATTGGAAATTTACCAAAAAACCAAATCGGACATATCCCCAAAAAGAGTTACCAAGAACTTCGAGAACAGTTACCCACATTCCATTGCCCTTGAATGAGATATACCAGAAGTTATTAAGTATTGGGCATGTAGCTCCCGTACCCTTGACACCCTTACAACTGCCTTATCCTAATTGGTATAAGCCGGATCTCACTTGCGAATACCATGCAAGAATCGCAGGACACAACATCCATACATGCATTGCTTTTAAAAGGAAGCTCCTCCAATTAATTAAGGCTGGATGGATAACATTCGAAGAGCCCCCAAATATAAACACCAATCCACTACCTAGTCATGCTTCGGGTAGCGGATCAGTGAATATGTTGGATGTCGAGTATCCTATAAACTTAAAGGTGTCAATAAAAAGAATTTATCAAATGCTGACAAGGGCAACATGAGATGTTGCCAATATCATAACCAGAAAGTTCATTCTATTAGTCAATGTCAAGGCTTCTATGAAAATGTGATGAAGATGATAAATAGAGGTCTGTTTCGGGTAGAGACAATTACGGATGATAAAGTGTCTGTGACAGAAATGTCTGATAAAGAAGTATGTCGGGTTCAACTCACTCCAGGAGGACCACCCAAGCTAGTGTTGACCAAGCCTACCGCCACACATAAAAAAGACTATAATGCCATGCCCTACAACTATGGATATTCGTTTCCTCAAGGTGAAAGACAACCACACATCTTTCTACCCGAAGTTGGAGGCTTGACCCGAAGTGGCAGGTGTTTTACCTAGAGGAGTTAAAGAAGATTAAAGGGAAGGAAGTGGTTGACGTGTTCGAAGAAATAAATAAACCTGTAACAGAAGAGGAAACCAATGAATTCCTAAAGTTGATGAAGCATAGCGAATATAGTGTGGTGGAACAACTCAAGAAGACCCCTGCTAAGATATCATTATTTTCCTTAATATTAAGTTCCGAGTCTCATCGAAAAGCTTTGCAAAAAGTGATGAATGAAGCCTATGTACCTCAGGACATCAACCCAGAGACCATGGTGCATTTAGTTGGGAGAATACAGGCTTCAAATTATGTGTATTTTACTGAAGATGAAGTGGATCCTGATGGTACAGGACATAATAAGCCATTATACATCACAATACGATGTAAGGATGTTTTGATTGGGAAAGTATTAATCGATAATGGCTCTGCACTGAATGTGTTACCAAGGCACATGTTAAAAGAAATGCCCATTGATGCTTCGCACATGAAGCCAAGTACAATGATGGCAAAGGCATTTGACGGATCGCCAAGACCGATAGTGGGGACTTTGGAAGTGGAATTATATGTGGGACCACAAATGTTTCTAGTGACGTTGCAAGTAATGGATATACATCTATCTTACAGTATGTTACTAGGAAGGCCATGGATACATGCAGCTGGAGTAGTGGCCTCTTCACTACACCAATGCTTGAAATACATTATAAATAGAATGTTGATTACTGTCAAAGCTGAGGAAATAGTTTCAATGATTAGGAATGTGACCGTGCCTTTTATAGAAGCGAAGGAATGTAGGGAGGGGAATATTCATGCTTTTGAAATAGTGAATGCAGACTAGGTTCCTGAGGGCGCAATGGTAAAAAAACCTAGAATCCCGAAAGCAGCAAAGATGGCTGCCAAGAGTTTTTTTAAGGAACGGGATTCCCTTTCAGTATGATCCCATAAGCGGAATGCCAGAGCGAATCAATATAATAAAATTGAAATGTGCGGATCAAAGGTTCGGACTGGGATATAATACAAGCGGGTTGCCCAAGCTAGGAAAGAAGCAAGGATGGCAAAATTGAAGGATGAGAGTCAAAAGAAGAAGAGATTGTCCTCCCACCACTCCAAGTATCTTTTCGCAGTTCAGTTGAGGAGATCAAGTCAGGCATAACTGAACTGCATATTGGCACTCTTGAATGCCAAGGAGAAAAGATAGATTCTCCACAAATATCTGTCCACGATGCCGATGAGCCTCCTGCAAGAACTTTTGTGCAAAAATTAGCTGGAGGGAAGATGCACCAAAATTGGAAGATGGAGTCTGCTCCTATTGTGTTTAAAAAGTAATTACTTTGGTCTGATCATGTCCATGTTTTAATCTATTTTGACCTTGACGGTAATCTAGCTCACGATGCCGCAAGATTTTGCTTTGTCATATGAGCACTTTTTTATATATAAGATCATGCATTTTTATCTATGACATGTTATTTGTAAATACGCACTCTTACACGAACACACCTTACACTTTCAGGAGTGTTGAAGTTCCAACCACTCACAAAACTATCACACTAAGAATAATTGGTCAAATTTCAATAATGTCATTGTTCTTGATGACGAGGGATGGACAGAGGAAGATATGAAAGAGTTTGCTAAATTGGTGGAAAAGTCTGAAAAAACTTGGAAATCTTTTAGTGAGGAGCTTGATACCATCAATTTAGGAAACGAGCAAGAGAAAAAAGAGTTGAAAATCGGTACCCTTATTACGGCTGAAGAAAGAGGAAAATTAATCTCTCTTTTGCATGAATATGCAAATATTTTTGCCTGGACTTATGCAGAAATGCCTGGTTTAGATACTAATATAGTCGTGTATAAAATCCTTTTAATAGAAGGAAGCATGCCAGTAAAACAAAAAAAACAGAAGAATACGACCAGACATGCTTCTAAAAGTTAAAGCAGAGATACAAAAGCAATGGGACGCAGGATTCCTAGAGGTAATTCACTATCCTCAGTGGGTAGCCAATATGGTGGTGGTCTCCAAGAAAGAAGGAAAAATTCGGGTGTGTGTGGATTATAGAGATTTGAACAAAGCAAGCCCGAAAGATGATTTTCCACTACCTCACATAGATATCTTGGTAGATAACGCTGCTAAAAATGCCACATTCATTCATGGATGGGTTTTCTGGTTATAACCAAATTAGGATGGCCAAAGAGGACAAAGAAAGAACGACCTTTGTCACACCTTGGGGGACTTTCTGTTATAAAGTGATGCCCTTCGGTTTGAAGAATGCTGGGGCTACATATCAGCAAGCGATGGTGGCTTTGTTCCATGATATGATGCACCAAGAAATTGAGGTCTATGTGGATGACATATTGGCTAAATCCAAGATCGATGAAGACCATGTGCGGATATTGAGGAAACTATTTGAGAGATTGCGAAAGTACCAGTTAAAGCCAAATGCTCCTTTGGAGTAAAGACGAGAAAATTGTTGGGTTTTATTGTGAGCAGCCAAGGAATAAAAGTTGATCTGGATAAAGCCAAGTCCATACAAGAAATGTCAGCGCCTAAAACTGAAAAGGAAGTAAGGAGTTTTCTTGGACGCTTGAATTACATAGCCCGTTTCATATCCCAGCTAACAGTAATGTGTGAACCAATTTTTCGCTTAAAAATCCTGGAGTGTGGGATGCTGATTGTCAGGAGGCATTCAACAAGATAAAGAGCTATTTACAAAACCCTCCATTATTAGTACCTCCAGTACTAGGGAAACCATTGATCTTGTACTTAACGGTCACAGAAACGGCCATGGGTTGTGTGTTGGGACAACATGATGAATCTGGAAGAAAAGAGCAAGCTATATACTACTTGAGTAAGAAGTTTAACGATTGTGAGCCTAGGTACACCATAATTGAGAAGTTATGTTGTGCTTTGGTTTGGAGTACGAGAAGACTCAGGCAGTATATGTTATACTACACCACGTGGCTAATTTCTAAGCTAGATTCACTTAAGTACATCTGTGAGAAGCCCTATCTATCGAGCAGGATAGCAAGGTGGCAAGTGTTGTTAGCAGAATACGACATTGTTTTTATGACAAGGAAAGCCATAAAAGACAGTATAATTGCCAACCATCTTGCAGATCATGCCATGGAAGATTATGAGCCTCTAAATTTTGATCTCCCTGATGAAGACGTGTTGGCAATCAAGGATGATAGTGGGGCAAGTGAGTGGTGGACGCTTTATTTCGATGGGGCAGTAAATATATCGGGAAATGGAGTTCGAGCAGTAATAATTTCTCCCGATGGGAAGCAATATCATTTTTCAGTAAGATTACAATTTGAGTGCACTAATAGCACGGCCGAATATGAAGCGTGTATCATTGGTTTAAAGGCTGCTTTAGAGCTTAGAGTTAAAAAGCTTGAAGTCTTTGGGGATTCCATGTTGATTATTTGCCAGGTAAAAGGAGAATGGCAAACTAGAGATGAAAAGTTGAAACTTTACCAAAACTACCTTGTAAAGTTAGATAGTGAGTTCGAAGAGGTCAAATTCACTCATATGAGTAGGGATAAAAATCAGTTCGCTGATGCTTTGGCAACTTTGGCTTCAATGGTACAAATTGTTGCTAGAGAAAAGATCCACCCAATTGACATCAAGATTCGAAATCATCAAGATTCAAAATCATCAAGCCCACTGTTGCGCGCTCGAAGAATCACCAGATAAAGAACCCTGGTATAGTGATATCAAAAGATTCATCCAACACCAAGAATACCCCCAAGAAGCTTCTAAGGCAGATAAAGAGACCTTAAAGAGGATGGCCGCAAATTTCTACTTGGATGGCGAAATCCTATACAAGAGGTCGTTCGACGAGACCTTACTCAGATGTCTAGATGAGGAAGAAATTGGACAGGCTTTGAAAGAAGTTCACGAAGGAATTTGTGCCACCCATGCCAATGATCATACAATGGCAAGGCAAATGCAAAGATCTGGGTATTTTTGGCTGACCATGGAAAGAGATTGCGTGATATATGTTAGAAAATGTCATAAGTGTCAGGTTTATGGTGATAAAATAAATACACCTCCAAAACCTCTATTCAACATGACCTCACCGTGGCCATTTGACATGTGGGGATTAGATGTCATAGGACCAATTAACCCGAAGGCAAGTAATGGACATAGATTCATTTTGGTGGCAATTGATTACTTTACCAAATAGGTGGAAGCTAATTCCTACGCCCATGTAACGCAAAAGGTTGTCAAGAAGTACATTGAAAGGGACTTGATCTATCGCCATGGTTTACCTGCAAGGATAGTAGCTGATAATGCTCAGAACTTTAATGGAAAATTGATTGTCGAACTTTGCTCCAAATGGAAAATTAAGCATCTCAACTCCTCTCCTTATAGACCAAAGATGAATGTAGTCGTTGAAGCATCTAATAAGAATCTTAAGAAAATCATCCAAAAGATGGTTGTTACTTACAAAGATTGACATGAAATGCTCCCATGCGCTTTGCACGCATATCGCACTACTGTTCGAACTTCCATAGGGGCAACCCCATATGCTTTAGTGTACGGAATGGAGGCAGTCACACCTTTAGAAATTGAGATTCCATCACTAAGGATCTTGAAAGAGACAGAGTTAGATGAATCAGAATGGGCAAAGGGGAGGTTTGAACAGTTAAACTTAGTCGATGAAAAAAGACTAGCAGCTATTTGTGACTCGGGTAAGAATGACCTCATTTCAAAATCATATACATGGGCAGGCTGGACTTTTTTAGCCGCAATTGCAGGTTGCCAGCCATATGAAGATAGTATCAATTCAAGCGCAATTCAATGCTGATATGTGAAGCCTGGGAACTCTAATCTCAAAAGGAAAAGTATTTTGTTTCAAATCCAATGGGAATCCACAACCCTCTATTTAAGGAAGTTGGCTCCACTAATAAGGACATTTAATGTGATTCACAGACTCAATCTCCTGTATTCAATAGTTTCCCAACGTTATAGTTATGGCACTCATGATAGAAGGTCATCTCATTACACACCTTATACACTAAGACATTTCATTATTGATGATTGCTAAGGTATAATTCGAGAAAGAAATGTTAGATCAAAATTAGGCTATATATGACTCAAATGAGTGTCTTAAAATCTTTATCACTTGTATTTTAAAAATATAAATTTATTTGATCTAAGTTTAAAACATTTTTTTTATTTCTTACAATTCCTAGATGATTTTAAAAAAAAAATAGTGACTTAAACTCCAATGTTGGCAAGATTTATAGTTGGTGAAGATATCATGAGGGTTTCAAATTCAAAAAGCTTAGGGAAATGATTCAATCGCGACGATGATTTTTTACGCGCTTCACGCCCCGCCATCCCCCTCTAGATCGGGGGGGGGGGGGACAACGGCGCGCGGTGAAAATGGGATGTGTTTTATAGCCGTAAAATTTACGACTATAAATATCAGGAGTCGCCACCTAGTTTTACGGTCACTAGGAACCTATTGGTCTGCAAGAGTCTTGGGTAAGGGGACTGTTGTGCAAGGGGCAGACGCATCACCCCCAGTGCACCCTACCTAAGGTAAGCTGCATTGTTGTTTGATTGTTTTTTTTCTAAGTTAAAATTTTTTACACTGCATTTTAAAAAACACATTTTTTGTCTGCGGGTGTACTTTACAATATAATTTTACACCGCAGTTACAAATTTTTTTTTCTTTTACGGATGTACTTTACAATGTAATTTTACACCGTAGTAAAAATCTTTTTTTATCTACGGACGTAGTATACAATGTAATTTTACACTGTAGTAAAATCTCTTTTTATCTGCGGGTGTACTTTACAATGTAAATTTACACCCTAATAGATGAAACAAAAATATTTATAATTATTTTTGATATTTTGGCCAAATTCCAACGAATAATCATAAACCGGTTATGATATCCAATTTTTGTTTTAAAATATGAGAAAGATGCAACATAATTTTTATGAAAAATATGTATGGTAAAATCATGGAATTTGGTCGTATGCACAAAAACAAATACATTTTTTTATATTTTTGAATTTTTTGTAATAATAATAGTAGTAAAAAAAACATAAAAATATTTTTTGTCAATTTATATTTTTTTATTTTATTTTTGGGCTGGGCTGTCAGCCACAGTGGGCTGACAGCCTAGCCTTGGTGGGCTGGGCTTCCAATCCTCACGGGCTAGAAGCCCAAGTTTTTTTTGGGCTGGGCTTCCAGTCCTCACGGACTGGAAGCCCACCTGATTTTGGGCTGGGCTTCCAGTTCGTGGCCCGGGCACAAAGCTCGACCCCATCTCAGCCCGGCCCACATGAACAGTGGGACGCAAATCGCGTCCCGCTGCTCATGCAGGGACGAGGAAGACGATGAACATTGTTTTTCAACTGTGACGAAATGCGTACCTGTTAGTATCGTTGGGTAGAGGGGGTCGAGGTGATGATTCCTATCGTGGTGGCGTCGTCAACAGTGGCCTGTGGTGGCTGGAGAGAGCTTCCAAAGTCGTCGGGGAATGTGTTACCGTCGTTGCAACTGTCTCTGTGGCCTCACCTAGGAGTATGGATGGGACACGCCAGCAATAGAACATCATCCGCAAAAGCAAGATGGCTGATACCCAGGGGCTCACACTGCGGATAGAACCTGAAATCAGACTGCTGAGAAGCCTTTGAAAGCAACCGGGAAAAATATTCCATACAGGTGATGAACAAATAAGGAGAAAGAGGATCTCCCTGCCTAATGCCACTTTTCCCGGGAAAGAAGCCATAGAGATTCCCGTTAATGGCAACCGAGAAAGAAGAAGTCTCCACACACTGCATAACAAGATGAACAAAGCTGGAGGGAAACCCCAGAGTAATTAAGAGATCCCGCAGAAAATGCCACTGAACAGAGTCAAATGCCTTCTTAAAGTCAATCTTCAAGAGGGACTTAGGCGAGGTTATCTTTCTGCCATACTGACGAAGAAGCTCCTGCACAAGATTTATATTATCCACCATTGCTCTACCACCTAGAAAGGCGTTCTGCATAGGGCTGATGATATTTTCCAAGGCAACAACCAACCGACCAGCAAGAAGCTTGGAGATGACTTTATAGACCACATTGCAGCAGGAGATGGGCCTAAAATCACATGGACAGGAAGCATGAGCTGACTTAGGGATGAGAGATATAACCGAATGGTTAATCTGCTTTAGCATTTTCCCCGAGGCAAAGAAATCCTGAACAGCAGCGCAAAAATCATCTCCAACAACTGACCAAGCAAATTTAAAGAAGAAAGAGGTGTACCCATCCGGACCTGGGGCCTTATCATTCTCAATCCCAAACAAGGCAGCCTTAATATCATCATTAGAAACAGGCGCATAAAGAAGCCCACAAGCAGAAGCAGAGAGACACGGACCATTGCAGACAATGTCCCTATCCAAAGGCAAAGTAGACTTCGAGGAACCATAGAGCTTCATAAAAAAGTCCACAAACTCAACCCCAACTTCCTTCTCCGAGACAGAAAGAGAACCATCAGACTTCTGGATCGCCAGGAGAAAATTTCTACCATGCTTTTGGCTCAACAAGGCATGAAAAAACTGAGAACCTCTGTCACTTTCCTTAAGGAAATCACACTTCAGCTTCTGCCCAAAGAACATTTTTTCCGAAGACTTGAGGTTGATGAGCTGAATACACAATTTCTTGTCTTCTTGAACAAGCTGGGAATTAGTTGGGTCCATGTGAAGAGCAGATTGCAAAAGATCCAGATCCGATTCGGCCCGGGAAACCCTTTCGGAAATGTGACTAAAGTGAAGCCGATTTAGCAACTTTAGCGGACGCTTCAGCCCCTTAAGCCTTTTGCAGAGAGAAAACATAGGAGAACCCATTACTACTTGCTGCCAACCCTCAGAGACAGTGTGGAGAAAATCTGTATGAGAAGCCCACATGTTAAAGAATTTGAAGCTTCGATGCCCTATAGCTTGGGGATCAAGCCGAACCAAAGCTGGAGAATGATCTGAGAATGCCCCTTGGTTACCAAAATGAACATGAGCAATTCGGTGAAGGGAAGACCAAAACGGATTAACAAGGACTCTGTCCAATTTACTCCAAACCGAACCATTAGTCCAAGTAAAATGACAACCAGTGTAGTTGAGATCATATAAACCCAAATCAAGACAACATTTATTAAAGTCAGCAGTTTCATACATAGAGACAGCACTTCCATTCAATTTGTCATCTTGGGACATAAGAGAATTAAAATCACCTAAGACCATCCATGGGCTCGAGGGGCACCATTCACAAAGACTATCCCAAAGAGATCTTCTAGCAACAATAGTATGTAACCCATAAACAAAAGTGATGTGAAAGCTAATTTGACTCACAAGACTTTGGACGCAGACATGGAGGCCTTGAGAGGAGCTGCTAACCATATCTATAGAAACCGTAGAGGGATTCCAAAAAACAACAATGCGAGCCATAGAAGACGGAGCAGCATTCGTCGGAAAATTCCACTTCTTTAGCCGAAACTTCTAAAGAACCACAACCTTAGACAAGGAGAGCTTAGTCTCCAACAAGCCACAAACATCAACTGAAGATTTCTTCATGAGATTCACCACTTCATGCTGCTTTAGAGGGCTATTAAGCCCTCTAACATTCCAACATTTAACTATCATCATAGGGCAGTAGTGGTAGGAAGGTTCCTACCATGTCCGCTGGATAGAGATGATTTTGAGTGCAAACCCTTCCCCATGTGAACTCCTTGCCCCAAGCCCTTCGAAGGTTGCAACCTGCTCTTAACTCGTTGCTGAACCACTTTAGCACCCGAGATACCCACTGACCCTGGCCTCAAGCCCAAACTCAAATCTATTGCAGCTGAAGCATACGAAACAGCCCCTACCGACTTGCCCTTCAAACCCTCATAGTCCATGCCCAGCGTAGAACCTGCAGAAACACTACCCGAAGCCATCAAACCTGTGTCAACAGACCCAATCCCAACTGCCTCAACCGATTTACCCTTAGCAGCAACACTATCTTTGCCGAGAGTCAAACCTGCAGCTGGAATACCCGAGCCAATGGCCTTCATCTTAGGCTGCCTATTACTGGTATATTTCTTCGGCACTGGCTCCCAATCATGGACAGCAGTAGCAGCCTCACAGACCATGGGATCTTGCAGCCCCGCATCAACCAAAGGAGGAGCAAAAGTAGCAGAGGTTTGCAAGGTTCCAGCCCCCTTAGAAATCTGCACATTCCTTCCAACATCCTTCTCGGCTGGGGGGGATTTTCTTAGCAAAGAGGCAGCATTTGCTTGAGGATTGGCACCCCCAAAATTCGTGGGCACTTTAGAGCAAGAATTCACAAGATGCCCAATGACATTACAATAAGTGCAGAACTTCGAAAGAGTTTCATAAATAACCTGCTGATTAATAACAACACCATTCGGCAAACTAACAGCAATTTATTCCGGGAGAATTTTACGAAGATCAATTTCTACCAAAACACGGGCATAGGAAAGCCGAGACATAGAAGAGGTGAGCATGTCACTTTGAAGAGGCTTCCCAACAACACTAGCAATCTTAGATAAAGACTTCAAAGACCAACATCTAAGGGGAAGATTTGGCAACTTGATCCATACGGGGACAGTGGACATCTCAGCAGAATTAAAGTCAAAAAATCCAGGCATCTCCTTTAGAATTAGAGGTCTATCGAAGACAAGGTAAGGTCCTCCCTTTAACACAGCCATTCTATCAACCTCATTATTGAATTTATAAATCAACCATCCAGAATCATGCACATTCAACACAGCTTCACAATGTCAAGTGTTAGCTATCATACTCTTAAGGGCTTTAAACCCAGGAAATCTCCCCGAAACATATCCAATTAAGCACGATTTCCACACATCACAAGCACAATCTAAATTATCATTCAAAATATCACACTTTGCAGTAGCAGTAATTTCAGAATAATGAAGAAGTTGAGCACCACTAGTTGAGCTTCGGTTTAAAGCAAATAAGTTTCTCCAAGGACCAAGGGGAACAGATTTGGTAGTACCTGGAGGGGAAGTAGCAGGGACTTCAAGAACAGGGCCCTCGGCATCATCAGGGGCTGAGGAAGCAGGAGAAGGCTGGCGGGCAGTGTGCTCCGAATTGGCCAAGTCAGTGGACCCATAATGTGAGCTAGAATCAGAGTTGCATGAAGAAGTGTCTTCATCCTCAGAATCTTCAGCACTGGACACTTCAACAGGTGAAAAGGCCAATGAAGGGGAGCTCTCGGTGGCTGGAATTTTTGGGCTAGGGGGTTGAGGAGGAGCAATCTGTGGAGCATGGTCAACACAAACAGGGGCTGTACCCGTAGCACTCAACTCAGGAGAAGAAACTTGAATGGGGCCTTTGAGCTTCTTAGGGGGAAGCACAAGGGCCAGCGAACGGGGTGGGGGAGGAAGAGAAGAGTGGCGAGCATGCTTTTTGGTGGGAGAGGGAAGACCCAAAATCAGGGGGCGGTCTGGACGGGAGGGAGGGGGGCGAGAGGAGGAAGAAGGTGACTTTTTCTTAGCTTTTTGTTTTGCCATGGAGGCAAACAAAAGCTGGGCAGAAAGGGAGAGGGAGGAAGAGAAGACAAGGAATGATGACAGACAAGCAAAAATCAGCTGGAGAAGGAGATAAACGAAGCAAGAACGAAGCTAGGGCACAACAAGGGGGAAAAGGAGACTGAGCGGGAAAAGGGGGAAGAAGAGAAATTTGAACTTAGGGCATGAAAAAAACTTGGAAATGGACAGAAATCACAAAGACAAAGAAACGAAATGGAGAACAAACTAGACGAGCAAGGACGAACAGACGCTAGGGCACAAAACAGGGGGGAACTAGGGCTGTACGGGAAAGTGGACGTGAAGCAAGATTTGAAATTTGGGCATCGAAGGACACGAAGAGAAGCAAAAGACGAAGGAGAAACGGACAAAGCAGTGGAAAAGACCTGCAGCAAGGGACCTAAGGCGAGGTGGAAGAGGAAAGAGGGAAGCTACGGGATGGGAGGCTCCATGGCAAACCGGCGGGGTGGGGGGAAGGGGGGAGCATCTCTCTCTAGCTTTCTCTCTCTAGCGCTTTCTAACTAAGAGCTCTTTCTACTGAGAGCTCTTTCTTTTTTTGATCAAATGTAAGTATGTATTAACAGATCAAAGCATGAAACAAGCTGAAAAAACAGCAGAAGAAAGCAGAAGGCACCGAAAAGGAACATGCTCTTACGGGCCAAAAGAAAGAAGAAACCTAAGGCCAAAACACGGCCTAGGAGAAAGCATATCTGCTCACAACCCAGTTAAAACACTGGCAAGCAAGATACAAAACAAGATGAAAATAAACTCAATTAATAAATGAGAGAAAACACACGGAACAAAAAGCAACCCCGGAGGAGGAGAAGCAGCAACCATGGAGAACCAGAACCCAGCAGCAGAAGGACAGAATCCAACACAAAAGAACAATCAATCAAGGATCAGAGCCAACCAAGGAGGAAGCAGCAGAAAGCACAGCAAAAGCAACCCCCCAAAAACCAAGCAACCGGCAACCAACTCAACCAACATCAATGGAAAAGTGGTCTTTTTCATGGAAGTGGAACACTGTAAAGAATATAACCTGGAATCTCCGGAAGATCCTCTCAACAGACGAGCAAGAATTATCAAACAGCCTTTTATTCCTCTCTTCCCAAATAAGGTAGACCACAATACCAAGGGAGGCTCTTCTCATTCTAAACTCCATTTTCTTCCTCTTAGGGGTTAACCCTCTAATAACACTAAGTCCATTGACACTTAAAGAACAAGTGACAATGCGATTCCAGCTCCTGACCACAGAGCACACAGTTAGAATCTTCAGGAATGAAATGTACTCTATCTTTAGTTCTAAGCTTTCCCAACACCGCAAGCCAGAGCACAAAACCGTGCTTAGACAAGGACCAATTCTCCCAAACCACCGTAGCCCAACTAATCATTTGACCTTTCACCCTAAAATGCTCATAAGCATTAGCAGAAAGGCAACCGGAACCGGCATTCCAACCAGTCAAAGCAGAAACTACTGAAGAGTTATTGCCCAAGTCATGAAGCAGCTGGTCCTTTAGGGAGATAAGAGTCTTCCAAAGAGGAGAGGAGGTTTTAACAGCTTGAGCCTCCCAAATGGACTGGTTCGGCAAGAAGAAATGATGAATCCATTTAATCCAGAGAGAGTCCGTTTTCTGATGAATGTTCCACAGATGCTTAACCAGGAAATCCTTATTACGAGCTTTTATGTCAAAAAGCCCCACTCCCCCTTCCTGCTTAGGCAAATAGACGTTCTTCCAAGCAACCAAAGCCGAGTGAGATTTCTGAACATTCTCAGTCCAAAGAAAATTCCTGCAAATACGGATAATCTTCATAATGACATTTTTCGGAATATGAAAGATGCTAATCCAAAAATTAACCATGCCGTAAAGAACTGAACGCAGAAGCTCAAGCCTTCCAGCAAAGGAAAGATGCTTGCACATCCAACTCTGAACCGCAGACTCAAGCTTTTGCAGTAGGAGGGAAAATTGACTGACCAAGAGCCGATGGGGGCTAAGAGGCACACCAAGATATTTGAAAGGAAAAGAGCCAACTGTGAAACCTGTTCCCCTGATAATCTCTTGCCTCAAACAATCACCAACTCCTCCAAAATAAATGGAGGATTTTGAAGGGTTGATTTCCAAACTAGAAACTTGCCCAAAAACCCTCAACTGATCAAGGAGGGAGGAGATGGAAGACTTATCACCCCTAGCAAGCAAAAGAACATCATCAGCAAAAGGTAGATGACTGATACCAAGAGGCTGGCATTGCGGGTGAAAACTGAAGGCTCGCTGCTGAGACATCCGCTTAAGCATCCGGGAGAAGTACTCCATGCAAGTGATGAAGAGGTAGGGAGATAAGGGATCACCTTGCCGAATACCACTTTTACCCGGGAAGAAACCATAAAGGTTCCCATTAATAGCAACAGAGAATGATGAGGTCGTCACACACTGCATAACCAGATGGATAAATTTCGGAGGGAAGCCAAGCAACTCCAAAAGATCCTTCATAAAAGACCACTGAATCGAGTCGAAAGCCTTCTTAAAATCTACCTTCGAGAGGGATTTAGGGGAGGTTCTTTTCCTGCCATAAGAACGAAGCAGCTCCTGAACAAGATTAATGTTATCCACCATAGCTCTACCACCCAGGAAGGCATTCTGCATAGGACTGATGATATTCCCCAAAGCAACAGCCAATCGATCAGCCAGTATTTTTGAGATAACCTTATAAACCACATTACACAAGATATAGGACAAAAGTCACTAGGAGAAGAAGCATGAGCAGATTTAGGGATAAGGGATATCACCGAGTGATTAATCTGCTTAAGCATCTTCCCAGAGGCGAAGAAATCCTGGATAGCCGAACAAAACTCATCACCCACAATCGACCATGCAGATTTATAGAAGAAAGAAGTGTAGCCATCCGGTCCCGGAGCTTTCTCATTCTGAATCCCAAACAAAGCTTGTTTAATGACCTCCTTCGAGATAGGCGCAGAAAGAAGCTCGCAAGCTTCAGCAGAGACGCATGGGCCACTCAAAACAATGTCTCTATCCAAGGGCACAGTAGATTTAGAAGACCCATAAAGACTCTGATAAAAGGCAACAAATTCTACTCCCACTTCCTCCTTCGAAACAGAAAGGAAACCATCAGACTTCTGGATAGCCGGAATAAAATTCCTTCCATGATTCCGGCTCATAAGAGCATGGAAGAATCGAGTACCCCTGTCACATTCCTTAAGGAAATCACATTTGAGCTTATGCCCAAAGAACATCTTTTCGGCTGATTTTAACTTAATGAGCTGACAACGAAGCCTCTTGTCTTCCAGAACAAGCTGGGAATTATCCGGGTCCGAATGGAGCACATTCTGCAAAATCTCAAGATCAGATTCGGCTCTAGACACCCTCTCCGAGATGTGACTAAAATGCAGCCTATTAAGCATCTTAAGGGGACGCTTCAGGCTTTTAAGCTTTTTGTAAAGAGAGAACATGGGGGAGCCCACAACTTCCGTCTGCCAACCCACAGAAACAGTATGCAGAAAATCATCATGAGATGCCCACATGTTGAAAAAATTTGAAACTCCGATGCCCTTTAACCTGATGATCCAGCCGAACAACAGCGGGCGAGTGATCAGAAAAGGCCCCTTGGTTTCCAAAGTGAACATGAGCAAGCCTCTGAAGGGTGGACCAAAGAGGTTTCACAAGAACTCTGTCCAACTTACTCCAAACAGTACCATTAGACCAAGTAAAGTGACAACCCGAATAGTTCAAGTCATGCAAACCCAAATCAAGACAACATTTGTTGAAATCTGCAATCTCATACATGGAAACAGCACAACCATTTAATTTATCATCCTGGCACAGAAAGGAATTGAAATCTCCCAAAACCATCCATGGACCCGGGGGGCTCCACGAGCAAAGGCTATCCCTCAAAGCTCTTCTAGCAACAATGGTGTGCAAGCCATAAACAAAGGAAACATGGAATCTAATTTGACTCAAAAGGTTGAAGACAATCACATGAAGGCCTTGAGAAGAGTTGTCCACGAGATCAACTTGAACCGAAGAGGGGTTCCAAAAAACAACAATGCGAGCCAAGACCCTGAGGCATTAGTTAAGAACTTCCAGTTTTTCAGCCGAAACTTGTGCATAGCCGCAACCTTAGAAGCAAGCATTTTAGTCTCCAACAAACCGCAAACATCCACTTTATTCTTCTTCATGAGATGAACCACCTCATGCTGCTTTAGAGGACTGTTAAGCCCTCTAACATTCCAACACTGTATAATCATGGAGCAGGAGTGATAGGCGGAAGCCTACCATTGCCGCTAGCGGATGAGCTAGAGTGTTTCGAACCTTTCCTAGTAGTTACTCCAATGTGCCCTCCCACCTTTTCCTTTCCCTTACCAGTCAAGCCGAGGGAAAGGAAAAGGAGGCATCAAGCTTCGGTTGAACAGCAGCAGAAGGGGGGGGACAGCTGAAACAATCACGGTAGGCGAGTCAACCACCACACCCACAGCCGAAGCTGTTTTCAAGCCAACCGAATTCTCAGTTGAAGTACCTGCAATACCCACTGCCAAACCCACATTCACTTCAGGGTTCAAGCTATTCAAAACTGCACCTGACTTATTCTGTTCAGCCAACACAGCTGGCCCAACCGAGGCAGCAGCTGGCACAGCCGAGGTAGCAACTGGCCTAGCCGAGGCTACTGCTGCAGCCATAGGAGGCTTCTTCCGAGAATGCTTGTTGTTGCGATGCCTTTTCTTGACTTGTTCCCAACCACCTGCAGCTGCGTCAATCTCAGCACTCATGGGATCAGCTGGCTGAACAGAACCAAGGGCTGCGCTATCCACCCGCGAAGCATGGCCAGCAACCGACTCCTTATTTGCCATTGAACTTCCATTCGTAGCTGCAATGGCAGCATCTGAACCAGAAAAACGAGCTCCCCCAACCTTAGGAGCCTTAGAGCAAGAGGAAATCAAGTGTCCCAAAACCTTACAGTGAGAGCAAAACTTCGGCAAAGTTTCATAAACAACAGATTGAGCATGCACAACACCATTCGGCAAGCAGAATTTTACAAATTGAGGGAGGTCCTCTGCAAGGTTAATCTCAACCAAAATTCTAGCAAACGAAAGCCTAGACATGGAAGATGTCAACATGTCACATTGTATAGGTTTTCCAAGAGCACTAGCAATTTTTGAGAGACATGTAGGGGACCAACACTTCAACGGCAAATTTGGCAACTTAACCCAAACGGGAACTGTAGACATTTCAGTTTAGTTAAAATCAAAATACTCCGGTATTTCACGCAACATCAAAGGCCTACCGTAAACAAGATAAGGACCTCCACGCAACACACTCAATTTATCCAACTCATTCTGAAATTTGTAAACAAGCCATCCGGACTTATGAATATGCAACTTTGCTTCACAATGCCAACTAGAGATAATGTTACTCAAAGCTTTATACCCCGGGAATTTGCCCGAAACATACCCAATAAGACACAAATTCCAGAAATTACATGCATTATCAATATCATCATCAACCAAATTGAAAGTCTTGGCAGCAAAAATATCAACAAAATGTTGAAGTTTAGGGCAAGATGATGAGCTGCGGTTTGAAGAAAACAAGTTTCTCCACTGACCTTGGGTTTGAGCCGGGGGAGGAGGAGCATCACTGCCTTCAGCTGGATTGGGGGCTGAGGCCGGGGGAGAGAGCCCCTGCTCAGGATTCTGCACAGCAGCCGAGCCAGGCTGCACCAACGAGCTGTGGGGAATAGGCCCCTACTCAGAACCTTGCACAGCAGCCAAGCCAGGCTGCACCAACGGTCTGTGAGGTGGAGACACGGGCTCCGAATCAAAGGTGTCCCCCGAGCTAGAAGAGCCTCCATAGCTGGAAGACTCATCATCGTCGGACTCATCCGCACATGAAGAATCAGCAGAAGAAGCCGTGGGGCTGAGGGGCTAATCATCAACAGGGGTAGAAAGACCTTTCCCCAATATGTTGAGGGGAGGTGGGGCTGTCAACACTGGTTTGGGGGGTTCAGTGGCAAGGGGCTTGTCTACTACGGCTGAATGGCCAGCAAGGGGGAGGGATGAGTGGCTGGAGGGGGAGGGGAGCCCCATAATCACTTTTTTTGAATTATGGGAGGGGGGGAGATTTTTTCTTGGCTTTCTTCTTGGCCATAGGAACGGCCTGGGCAGAAGACAACACAAGGCCAAGGGGTTGACTCGGCTGAGAGGCTGGAAGAGAGCTTAGGGGCGGCTGGAGGTGCTAGGCTAGGCGGCGAGGCTGGCTGAAAATCTAGGGTTGAGAGGCTGGCGCGGCGCGCTAGGGCACGCAGCGAAGAAGAAAGGGGGTGCGGCACAAGGATTGTGGCGGCGCAAGGGATTTGCGCAGCAGAGGCGAGAGAGCAGTGGGCTAGGGACGAAGACCAAGGGGGCTGGGGCGCTGCAAAGAGCGGGGATGGCTGGGGGCGACGGCTGGTTTTGGGCAAAGGGTGCAGCGGCTGGGGAATGGCTAGGGCAAGGAGATCGGTGGGAGAAATCTGAGCAAGGGAAGGACGAAGGAGGGGAAGGGGAGCAAGGGAAGGGGTTGAGCAGCACCATCAAGGAAGGAGCAGCACCATGTCTGGCCGGCAGCAGGAGGAGAAGACCATGGGGGTGAGAGCATCTCTCTCTTCTTTCTCTCTCAAACGGCTCTCTAAGAGCTCTTTGACTGAGAGCTCTTTCTTTACTGAGAGCTCTTTCTTTTTTTTCGATCAAATGTAAGATTTTATAGATCAAAGAATGAAACAAGCTGAAAAAGATCAGCGGGGAACAAAAGGGAAGAATATACAAGAAGGCTTTCAAGGGAACATGCTCCCGAAGCCAAAACCCAAACGAACTAAGATCCTGCCTACAACCCAACTACATAGGGAGAGGCTAGGATGAATCACAACAAACAAAACAACATCAGAAGGGACTCCTCAAATCAAATTGAAAGAACGCAAAATGAAAAAAATCTTCAGCCGACGTGAAACCAGGAAGAGAAAAGCCAAAACTCTCCCATAAAAGACACACAATCATCCCACGTCGATAGAGAAATGGTCTTTATCATGAAAGTGGAACACCGTGAAAAAAAGCACCTGGAATCTCCTGAAAATTTTCTCAACTGAAGAAAAAGAGTTGTCAAAAATCCTTTTATTTCTCTCTTCCCAAATTAGGTAGACCGAAATGGCAAGAGAGGCTCTCCGCATCCTGGATAGCACAAGTTTCCGCTTAGGACGAAGCCTCCGAATAGCACTAGACAGGGAGCCCATCCGGTGATGAATATGAAGCCATCGAACAATATTGTTCCACAACGCTGAAGACCAAGAACACTTGAAGAACAGATGCCGATGAGATTCCTGATCCTGATTACAGAAAACACAACTAGAATCTGCTGACATGTAGAGAAGACGATCTTTAGTTCTGAGCTTACCCAACACCGCAAGCCACAACACAAAACAATGCTTCGGCAAAGACCACTGCTCCCACACCACCCTATCCCAAAGCACAATTCTGCCCTTCGGCCTAAAATGATCGTAAGCCTTTGCCGAGAGACTCCCTTCCCCCGTATTCCAAGAAGACATCATAGCAATAGCAGAAGAACTACTTCCAAGATCTTGGATAATCTGATTTTTCAAAGAAACCAAAATCTTCCAGAGGGGGGAAGCCACCTTCGAAGCTTGGGCATCCCAGATAGATTGGCCCGGCAAATAATATTGATTAATCCACTTAACCCATAGAGAAACCGCTTGTAAATGAATATTCCAAATATGCTTTACCAAGAAACTGCGATTCCTGGCTTTAATATCAAAGAGCCCCAAACCACCTTCCTGCTTAGGCAAGCAAACTGTCTTCCAAGCCACCAAAGCAGAATGAGATTTATCCACCTTACCTGACCAAAGAAAATTTCTGCAAATACAGATAATGTCCCTGATAACAGCATCTAGAAGAGGGAAAATACTTAGCCAGAACTGAATCATCCCATAGAGAACCGATCTCAGAAGCTCTAATTTTCCTGCAAAGGAGAGATGCTTACCCACCCAACTCTGAACTGTAGCTTCCAGCTTGTGAATGAGAGGAAAATATTGGGAGACCAGTAATCTGTGAGGACTGAGAGGAACCCCCAAGTATTTGAAAGGAAAAGATCCTTCTAAGAAGTTCGTGGCCTGCAGGATATCTTGCTTCAAGACAACACCAACTCCACCAAAATAAATGGCGGATTTGGAAGGGTTGATTTCTAAACCAGAAACCTGCCCAAAAACCTCTAACTGACGAAGAAGAGCCGTGATCGATACTTTATCACCTCTAGCCAGAAGCAGAATATCATCAGCAAACGCAAGATGGCAAATATCAAGGGGATTGCAGCGAGGATGAAAATGAAAAGACTGCTGCCTAGAGACTCCCTTAAGCATACGAGAGAAGTACTCCATGCAAGTGATGAAGAGATATGGAGATAGGGGGTCACCTTGCCGAATACCACTCTTACCCTGGAAGAAGCCATAGAGATTGCCATTCACCGCTACCGAAAAGGAAGTGGACTCAACACACTGCATAACCAAGTGAGTAAACTGCATAGGGAAGCCAAGAAGCTTAAGAAGATCGCGAAGAAAAGGCCACTGGACAGAATCAAAAGCCTTTCTAAAATCAATCTTCATGAGGGCTTTCGGAGAAGTGCGCTTTCTGCCATACTGCCTGAGTAACTCTTGCACAAGATTAATATTATCCGTCATAGCCCGCCCACCAAGAAAAGCATTCTGCATAGGACTAATAATGTCCTTCAAGACAAGAGCTAGACGATCAGCAAGAATTTTCGAGATGACCTTATAGATCACATTGCAGCAAGAGATAGGCCTAAAATCACCAGGAGAGGCAGCATGGGCAGATTTAGGAATGAGCGAGATGACAGCATGATTAATCTGCTTTAGCAACTTCCCAGACCGAAAAAAATCCTGAACAGCCCCACAAAAATCCTCTCCAACAATCGACCAAGCAGATTTGAAGAAGTGTGCCGTGTACCCATCCGGACCCGGGGCTTTATCATTCCCAATACCAAATAAAGCTTTCCGAACAATATCACAAGTGACAGGGGCTAAGAGAATCTCACTAGAGCTATTCGGAAGGCACGGCCCGCGGAGAACAACATCATTATCCAGAGGCAAGGTGGGTCTAGAGGACCCATAAAGGTTCTGAAAAAACTGGACGAACTCAGCACCAACCTCACTCTCCGAGGAAGTAAGAGAACCATCCCCTCTATGAATAGCTGAGATGAAACTGCGACTGTGTTTCTGACTCATCATCGCATGAAAAAAACTAGTGCCTCTGTCACTGTCCTTCAGAAAATCACATTTAAGCTTTTGGCCAAAAAACAGCTTTTCTGCCGACTTAAGCCTAAGAAGATGCAACCGAAGCCTCTTGTCCTCAATAGCGAGCTGATGATTATTTGGATCACCATGAAGAGCCGTCTGAATAATATCCAAATCTGCATCAGCACGAGACACCCTCTCGGAGATATGATTGAAATGCTGCTCATTAAGACGCTTAAGGGGCCCTTTCAGCGACTTAAGCCTCTTACACAAAGAATGCATAGCAGACCCTGAGACTTCCATGTTCCATCCCTCCAAAACAGTAGAGGAGAAGTCAGAATGTGTAGACCACATATTCAGAAATTTAAAGCTACGCTGACCCTTGTCTTGAGGATTAATCCGAACAGTAGCAAAAGAATGATCGGAGAAGGCCCCTTGATTACCAAAATGGACATGAGCTGATTGGTGCAGGGAAGACTAGAGGGGATTGACCATGACCCTGTCAATTTTGCTCCAGATAGAACCATTGGACCAAGTGTAATGACAACCCGTGTAAGGAAGATCACACAAACCCAAGTCAAGGTGGCACTTATGAAAATCGGCAGTCTCATAAGCCGAAACAGCACTCCCATTCAACTTATCATCCTGGGACAAAATAGAGTTAAAATCGCCCAAAATCATCCAAGGACAAGCAGGGGACCATCTGCGGAGAGAATCCCATAAATCCCTCCTAGCAACAATGGTGTGAAGACCATAGACAAAGCTCACATGAAAACTGATATGGCTGACAAGGCAACGAAGAGCAACATGGATACCTTGGGAGGAGCAATCAACAAGATCCACCATAACAGTAGACGGATTCCAGAAAACAACAATTCTGGCTGAAGAGGACATGTCCGCATTAGTTAAGAATTTCCAGTGCTTCAATCTAAGCTTTTGCATAGCTTCAACCTTAGAAGAAGACATTTTATTTTCCAGCAAACCACAAACATCAATTTTCTTTTTCTTCATGAGATTTACAACCTCATGCTGCTTTAGAGGACTATTAAGCCCCCTAACATTCCAACAGTGGACAATCATCATAAAGCAGGATTGGTAGGAAGGGTCCTACCATGTCCGCTAGAAGAAGATTTGGATTTCTTTCTAGTAGTAACTCCTTTAACCTCTTCCACAATATGCTTCCCTTTGATGCTATTTCGGTTTGCATTAATTTTTGGCTTACCATTGGTCCCAAGGGGGGGCTCAACCGAAGCCACCATTGTTGTCCCAACAATCTTAGTGTCATTAGCCACTGCTGAATCAACAATATTTGCCCCATTTGCGATACTAGAATCAGCCCCCACCGTGATGCCTGAAACTGCACAAGCAGCCACAAGGGGATCAACCCCAGCAGCCTTGTCTGTCATGCCCCGCATAGCTCTATCTGATTTTATCCCAGCCGCGCCATTCACAGCCCCGGTAGGCGCAGCAATTTCAGACATGCTATCTTTTCCCATGCCCACCACACTAGCAGCTTTGCCTGCCATGCCATTCATAGCTTTAGGAGGCAAATTATGCACAGGGGCCATGTCTGGTTTGAAGCCTTCCATACCATTCACAGCCTTTGCAACCATACCACTCGCTGCCCCGTCAGTCACAACATTTGCATCACTGGCTGCAACACCAATCCCCCGCAAAGTGTCAGCTACGGCATCTACCATATCACTCGCAGCCCTTGCTGCCACCCCACTCGCAGCATTAGGAGCCATACCTCTCACATTTTCAGCCATGGTCTTTTTGGGGCGCCAGTTACTTCTATGCTTTTTCTTAACTGTTTCCCATTTGCCTTCTGCACTAACATTTTCAATGGGCAAAACATTCTTCTCCCCAACACCCTTAAGGACTGAGACCTGCCCCCCAACAACATTAGCAGCCGAAGAATTATTCCTCTTAGCAAACTTAGTACAAGTTTCCACCAAGTGACCAATAACATTGCAATGGGAGCAGAAATTTGGAAGAGTTTCATATATGATCTGTTGCTCAATCACCTCACCATTCGGCAAACAAACCTTAACATAGTCGCGCAATTTCTTGCGAAGATCAATTTCAACTAAGACGCGCGCATAAGACAATCGAGTCATAGAAGATGTAAGCATATCACATTGAATTGGATCACCAATAACACTAGCAATCTTAGACAAACAGTTTTCCGACCAACAACACAAAGGAAGATTTGGCAATTTGACCCACACCGGAAGGGTGGACATCTCCGCTGAATTGAAATTGAAAAATTCTGGCATCTCACGCAACATCAAAGGTCTACCAAACACAAGGTAAGGGCCTCCCCTCAAAACAGCAAGCTTATCTTCTTCATTCTTAAATTTATAAATCAACCATCCGGATTCATGAAGAGTCAAAACAGCCTCACAATTGAAAGCATTATCAATGACTGCACTAAGAGCCTTATATCCAGGAAATTTACCCGAAACATAGCCAATTAAACAAGTTTTCCACATAGCACATTTAATATCCAAATCTTCCACAAGCAAAGTGCACTCATCAGCAGCAGATAATTCAGCATAGAATTTTAGTTTAGGACAGCTTGATGAGCTGCGATTAGACGCAAATAGATTCTTCAATTGTCCTAAGAGAGCAGAGTTTTGGTTACCTTCACCTTGCGCGACTGGCTGATCAGTAGGTGCCTCAGCAGGCTTCTCAATAGCTCGCTTGGCAGGCTGCTTAGTAGCATGCTCGGCAGGCTGCTCATCCAATGTCACGGCTGGCTGCTCGAAAGATTTTACGGCAGGCTGCTCAGAAGGCTTCGCAGCATGTTTCACAACTGAGTTTGCATCCTTATGGTAGTGAACATTGGACTCCGATTCACTTGAAGAGGATTCCTCATCAACAGAATCTTCCTCATCCTCTTCATCACCTGAAAATTCCTCCGACGAAGAGGAGGGCTGGTCTGTAGAGGAGTGGACCGAGGCTTCATCAATTTCATCCTCGGAGCAGGATGGTTTTTTCAGCTTCAGAATATCAGCAGGTGGTGGTGGAGATTTTGATTCCACGGTTAAGAGGGTTTGAGGGGAGGTGGGAATCAATACAGAATTCCTTGGGGAAGCCAACCCTAGGGTTACCTTGACCTGCAAAGGGGTATTTCGGCTGGGTGATTTCTTTTTGTGCTTCTTTTTTGCCATGGCAGACTGGCAGGTGAAGCTGGCTTGGGCGACGCGGGCTGAGAAACTTCCTCGGGCGAGCAAGAGGCTGCGGGCTGGGAGCCAGGCGCAGCGGTGGAAAGGCTAACGGCTGAGCACACAGCACGCAGGTGAGCAGGAGGCTCGCTAGCAAGCAGCAGGCTGCGCAAGGGCAACCCACAAGGAAGGGCGCGCTAGCAGCAGGCAGCCGAAGGGGCACTCTAGCAGGCTGGAGGTGGCTAGCGGCTGGGGCGCTACGGCAACAGCAGGCAGGAGGCGCGCTAGGGAAGGGGCGCCGCCAGAGGGGAGAGACCAGGCAGACGGCTGGCTGGCTGGCGAGCAGGAGGCACGCGAGCAAGGGCCTGGTACACTACTCCGATCAGGGTGGGCTGGGGACGAAGGCTGCGAGAGGGAGGTTTTGTGGCGGCTGGTTTGGGCGATTTTGGTGGCGGCTAGGAGGGGGGCTAGGGCAACGGGACGAAGGAGAAGGAGGCAAGGGGGAGCAAAGGGTGGTGGGAAACGGCAACCTCACCGTGAGGAGGCTGCCATCTCCGACCAGCAAAGGGGGGGGGCGACCAAGGGGGGGTTAGGGGGGTTGGGGGAGGGGGGCTAGAGAGCGTCTCTCTCTAGTTTCTCTCACTGAGAGCTCTTTTTACTGAGAGCTCTTTCTTTTTTTTGGTCAACTGTAAGTATATTAACCGAAGGCAAAAATAGGCCTAAAGAACAGAAAGGAGGCTTGGAAGGGAACATGCTCCCAACCAGCCAAACAAAGAAAGCCCGAGGACAAGACCCTCAAGCCAAGGCAGAAAAAACAAGCTCACAAACGAGCAAAACTAACATGGAAAACAACAAGCAGCCTATACAAACTACCCAAACCAACAGCAGAGGCTCAGCTGGCAGCTCAACCCACATCAATTGCGAAGTGATCTTTACCATGAAAGTGGAACACTGTGAAGAAGAGGACCTGAAATCGCCGGAAGAGCTTTTCGATCGATATAGCAGAGTTGTCAAACAGCCTTTTGTTCCTTTCCTCCCATAAGAGATAGACAGCAATGCTAAGAGAGGCTCTTCTCATCCTATGGACCATGCTTTTCTTCTTCGGGGCAAGGCCACGAATGGCACTAGATAAGGTAGGCAGCCTCCGCGGAAGGTGCAACCAACGACCAATGCTACCCCAGAAAGAAGAAGTCCAAGGGCACCGAAAGAAAAGGTGACAATGAGATTCCTGGTCCTGGTTACAAAAAACACAGGTAAGATCGGAAGGGATGAAATGAAGCCTGTCTTTAGTGCGCAGCTTCCCTAGCACCGCAAGCCACAACACAAAAGAATGCTTTGGCAGTGACCAGCTCTCCCAAACAACCGGATCCCAACAAATATCCCTGCCTTTAACTCGAAAGTGATCATAGGCTTGAGCAGAAAGACCACCATCCCCAGCATTCCACCTAGCCATAGCATCCACAGCAGGAGAGGTCCCCCCAAAATCAGCAAGGAGAGTGTTTTTAAGGGAGACCAAGGTTTTCCAAAGGGGGGAGGAAGACTTAGCCGCCTGCGCATCCCAAATAGAGAGGCTAGGGAGGAAAAAATGGTGGATCCATTTTATCCAAAGCGAATCAGCTTCTCGGTGAATGTTC
Source organism: Salix caprea (assembly GCA_964035475.1). NCBI lineage: Eukaryota > Viridiplantae > Streptophyta > Magnoliopsida > Malpighiales > Salicaceae > Salix > Salix caprea. Next base: position 11,625,778 of record OZ037747.1, on the reverse strand, counting down.
CATATATGTTTGACAAGAAAGCTCTTATTGCGCGCTTTAATATCAAACAGCCCAAGCCCCCTTCCTTCTTAGGCATGCAAACAGACTTCCAAGCAACTAAAGCAGAGTGAGACTTCTGAACATTACCAGTCCACAGAAAGTTCCGGCAAATGC